>OW203727.1:16261324-17724836 GCA_934045075.1 Yponomeuta sedellus | reverse complement strand
CCGATCACCCGTCCTGCACCTGACCGCGCCTCTTGTTGCTTAACTCGAGTGATTGATTCCAATCACTCGGTTCGAAAAAGCTTAATACGCTTTTATTTTAGTATAAAAAAGAATGACAAAATAGTAGATTATGCATTAAGGGAATAAAACCATGTATTACGTCATGGGCGGTATATTGAACCCTGAGCGGAGCGAAGGACTCCGAGTTAACTCCCGAGCGCAGCGAGGGAGTTAAATTTTAACTCCTGAGCGAAGCGAGGGAGTTATGTAGAGTCCTGAGTGAAGCCAGGGGGTTCATACTGCCCGAGACTAAGACATGTTTTATTTCAGGGGTGAATACTCTACTTTTCACACCATCTGGGAGACAATAAAATTTTTCTTTTTTTTTATTGGCGTTTCGCGCGGTCACACGACACAGTAGTTCAGAAAAAAAAAGAAAAAAGGGGTGAGTTTCGAACAACAATTCGAATTTCGAATTGCAATGCGGGGCTTCTTCATAGTTTTCATGCGAATTTTGACATTCTAAATTCAAATCACTTTATTCCCTAGGGAAATTCTTCATTATTATTGCCCTCGAGAGACAAGGCTATGCTTTACGATGATATTTGACGGTACGTAATAAGGCATTGTCGAGCAGGAGGTGTGAAAAAGCATTTTCCTCATGTTATCCTAAACATCTCCCACACCCTCACGACTCACTAATTTGACTACTAACTACCTTGCTACTTGAGAATTTGCTCTTTGAGGATTTGTAGCAACAAATCACTTGCTACATCGGCGCTTGAAATTGTCAACGTAAATTGTTGGTGGTGGGCGTACTCGATAATTAACTTCATACTCTTTCTCTCAGAGAGAAGGCTGGGACGATTATAGGTCCCACCGCAAGTCACAGGCTACTTAAAAATCCTACTTGTAAAGGAAAGGAAAACATCGTGAGGAAACCTGATTACCTCAAGTGCTTACAAATCTCTGCGCTCGAAATCGTTAATTCCCGGTAAGCTTGTTATTAAACCCTCGTCTCTTTCTGGGAGACGGCCTATATATATCCTACAGTAGGAATTATACAGACTAAAATATAAATATATGGATATCATAATCTCACGCCTATTCCAGACGAGTAGGCAGAGACCAGGGACTGCCACTTGCCACGATCATGACCGATCACCTTCGTTTCATCAACGTTCATAAGTCGTTGCATGCACGCACAGGTACTTTTTATTATTATTAATTTTATTTTTAATGCACTAACCCGTGCTAAGGACAAATTTAAAAACCTATTTAGAGGCTAATATATATATATATATATATATATATATATATATATATATATATATATATATATTATAATGTACATAGAAAGTACATGGATAGCCAGAGGTTGCGGGTTCGAATCCCGGCATGGGTGAAATTTTTAGCCTCTAAATAGGTTTTTAAATTTGTCCTTAGCACGGGTTAGTGCATTAAAAATAAAAATAATATTATCACATAGAAAGTACTTCACATGTATAAATCTGCCTAAATATACGTAAAAAGCAATACCCATTATCAACTCTATAAACAATTCACCATCCAAATCAAATTTCCTCTTACGTAATCCCAAAAATCGTAACGCACATCAAACGTAATCCCGTAATGCGTGGATGGCTTGGTACTCAGAATCTGAAATAAGCTTGTGAATAATGAATAGTTCTCAGGATAGGTAGGTGTGTGCTCGTTTTATAGTTGCTTTCAGGCTGGTGTTTTTAAGATTCCGTGCCCAAAGGGTGCAAACTGAATCATAGTACTAAGAATATGATATGTGTCCGTCGGTCTGACCTAGAAAGGAACGTGTCTGGCACTTTAATAGGTAGGCGGTTGAGTGTTATTATGGCGCATTGTCTAACAAATTATTTAAAAAACCGGGCAAGTGCGAGACGGTCTCGCGCACCGAGGGTTCCGTACAAATTTGTAGGTAGGTACTTACATGTTACAAATACCTTAGGAATGGAGTCTCGCAGTTTTTTCCTTTACTTTAAAGTAAATTTTTTGTAGTGTAATAGATTTGTAGTTTTAGATTTTTTCCTGTTCCTTGAACTATGAAATTTAATAATTAATATCGTCTTATACTGCCGTCTAATACTAATACGATATTTTTGATAGTGCTCTGCTTAGCCCGGTTGTAGGGCTGAGCAAAGCACACACACACACACATTCACTAACACTCTTCATAACATAAATACACACATACGCACACACACACGCACACAAATTGTAATGTAATATAATGCCAATAGGCATTATCTTTTATTAAATAATAAATAAATAAATATTCATGGACATATTACACTGATCTCGTTAGCCCTATACTAAGTACAACTAAATGACTTGTGTTATAGGTGCTAATTCAACGATATATTTAATACAATAAATACATAGACAACATCCAAGACCCGAGACAAACAAGAAAAGTTCGTTTCCTAGTTTGACCCGGCCGGGGATCGAACCCGAAACCTTCGGTTTTACAGTCAGCGTGCTAAACTGCTGCGCCAACGAGGCCGTCTGATGATTTATTAATAAATGATTTATTAATTATTCTAATAAGATATATTAAAATATTATCATTACTTATTTAGCTCAAGTTATTATTATATTTTGTCATTCATTATGCGTAAAGAACCAGATACTGTACTACATTGTTTTTTTAATAATTTAAATAACATTACACGTTTGACTGAACCTTATTTACTTGAATTAATGTTCAGAACCAATGGAAAATTCATACTACCCACGTACTATTAAGGGTTAACAATAAGAGGCTTAATCACCACGGGAGTCCCCATAGTTCTAAGGTTTCCGAATACTGAATACAGCTTTCAGATATCAGGTTTTCCCAAGAGGATTTCCTCTACCATTGGCAATGCTATTGAAAATTCATAATTGTATTACTTGGAACACAAAGTCATCGCTTTATAAATACATTACTTACTTATTGCATATTAAGCAGGTCTAATTGCGATTATTTATTAAGTAAAATGTACTTACCTTAATCCCGACGGTTCAGCAGCGTTGCAGTTTCCATGGTAACTACGTTTTACCCAATAAATAATCGCGATTAGCCAGGCCCCGTCTATTGTAGAACAATAGACTCGGAAGCCCCTGCGATTATTTATTTAGTAAAATGTACTTACCTTAATCCCGACGGTTCAGCAGCGTTGCAGTTTCCATGGTAACTACGTTTTACCCAATAAATAATCGCGATTAGCCCCGCCCCGTCTATTGTAGAACAATAGACTCGGAAGCCCCTGCGATTATTTATTAAGTAAAATTTACTTACCTTAATCCCCGACGGTTCAGCAGCGTTGCAGTTTCCATGGTAACTACGTTTTACCTAATAAATAATCGCGATTAGCCCCACCCCGTCTATTGTAGAACAATAGACTCGGAAGCCCCTGCGATTATTTATTAAGTGAAATGTACTTACCTTAATCCCCGACGTTTCAGCAGCGTTGCAATTGCCGTAGTAACTACGTTTTACCAAATAAATAATCGCGATTAGCCCCGTCTATTGTAAAACAATAGACTCGAAAGCCCCTGCGATTATTTATTAAGTAAAATTTACTTACCTTAATCCTCGACGTATCAGCAGCGTTGCAATTGCCGTGGTAACTATGTTTTACCTAATAAATAATCGCGATTAGCTCCGCCCCGTCCATTGTAGAACAATAGACTCGGAAGCCCCTGCGATTATTTATTAAGTAAAATGTACTTACCTTAATCCCCGACGGTTCAGCAGCGTTGCAGTTTCCATGGTAACTACGTTTTACCTAATAAATAATCGCGATTAGCCCCGTCTCTTGTAGAACAATAGACTCGGAAGCGCCTGGTTAGATTTTCAGTGCGCGCATGTACCAATGACTTTATTTTCTAAGTCATATACATCTGTGAAGTTATGGTTTATGGTTTAAGACGTTTATTCTCATAAGAACAATACATATGTTCACTTAAAATGAGAATTATTAATTAATTAATTTAGTCAACATGCATGAGCTTATAAAATAGCAACAGTTTATATTATAGCAGTTATAGCAGCAATACCACTCGCTAACGATGAAGGAAAACATTATGAGGAAACTGAGTGCATGAGGTGTTCAGACGCTTCAGCGCTTGAAATTGCAAATCCGCGGTGGGCACGCGTGGTAGATAAGCCCATACTCTCTCTCTCTCTGAGAGAAGGCCTGTGACTTGCTGTGGGCACTGCATTCATACATAGTAGTCATACATAAAAATATATAACTAATACCTGAGCCAGAGAACTTCATACCGCCTATCAGTCGATACTATATTTTTTTTTATTTTTCTCTCCGTAAGAATCATCCTCATACTTTAAGGAATATTCTAAAAAAAAAATTAGCGTAATCGGTTCAGCTGCTCTCGAGATTTGCGCTTACCAACACATTCAGCGATTCATTTTAATATTATAGAAGATGTACGAGTATCGAGAATAATAAGTATGTACATTACTTATATTCTTTTTTGTTTCACTAACCCGTGCTGAGGACAATTTTAAAAACCTATTGAGACGCTGTACATTACTTATTGTTTTTTAAGACGACCTTCTCCAGCAAACCGCTATAAAAAAGACTATCCGTGAAAATTATATTTTCCCGGTGGATTATCGCTGGTTCAGGCGACTTTTCACTATTCCTGGTCGAAGTTTTCCTTCGAATTAGCATTTATTGGCTTTTGGCGAAAACTCGTACCCTCAAAATAGTTATTTTATTCAAGTATTGCTGCGAAAGTTGCCCTGTCTCTTTTGCGGATGCGGAGTCAGCTTATGCACTCTCCTTTTTATCGCATTATGCTAATGAATGTAAGGTAATCTTGAATAATCGATACCGAATACCAAAAGTATTTAATATCTCAATCTCAATTATTTCACAAATTGTAAATTAAGTTTAAATGAAGTGAGTGGCAAGATTTTTTACGACTTTATTATATAATATTAGGTCGAAAAAAAAAAATGTTTTCAGGAACATAATAGAAATTTATACCTGCTTATTATAATGCAGTTTATATACATCCCCTGTAAGGTACAGTCATTCTCTCCCAGAGAGAGACAAAGAGAATATGGGTTAATACACCATGTGTGCATTAACAAATTCAAAATTCTAAAACCTGATATTCTGAAGTATGTGAACACCTCAGAAACTCAGGTTTCCTCACGAATTTTTCCCTCACTATTAACGAGTGTTATTGCGACTATAACTTAAAAAATATAAGACACTTAGAAAACAAAGTCATTACTAGGATCTAAACCCACGACCTCCCAAGTGAAAAGCCGATCCGCTAACACCGCTCCACTTGTTCATACATAGTTATATCTAATGATTATTAGTCTGTTAGCTTTTAGAATATACCTCGGCTATTATCGTATATATACTGGTGTGATAGAAATATCGGAACTAATATCACACTTAATTTTACGTAACTTTTCAAAATAGTGAAGAAAAGTTTTATACAGAGCAGGAAGAAGTATTACACTCGTGTGCTTTCGGCGAAAACCAAAGCCTACTCTAGAGCCGAGATATAATCTAAAAGCTAACAGACTATACCTGCTTATTTATGGTTGCAATAGAACTGTAACTTCATAATACAAACACAGTTGTAAGCACAGTTCATATCACGTAGGTAATAAATACGTAATGTACAATGCAGATTAAAGTTTAATATCACGTTACTTAGCCAGAGGAGAATGGCATGCTACACCGCCGCCACGAGTGGCTACGAAATTGCGTAGCACTAAGCTACGAGAATAAAAATCTACGTTTTACAAAATTCCCAGCGTAGCAGCACGTAGCAGTCTAAAAATTGAAAGAGCGTATGCAAAAAACCGTATTTATTTTAATTTTATATACTCCGTTTCTGTGTAGCCAAGGGCAAAGAGTGGAAAAATATATTTTTTTGTTCGAGTAGATACAACTGCTGTTTCTCACACCTTTGTCTAGCGTTCGGTTGCCGCTCGTATTTCACTTGTCCCCATTGAATAGGGATTCCGGGAGGAAAATCATTCCACGTTTATTTATTTACGCTTATTTTTTCATGATCAAATATACGTATTCATTGTATCGAGTATACGACTTCGATAAGGCTGCTTTGAGAGTACTGCCAAACCTTGATTCAAATTCAAATTCAAATCATTTTATTTTAACGTAAAGAATGTACATTCTGTTTGCTGAATGTCAATGTACAATGTAAAATGTAAGCCGCCGCCTTCGGGCCGTATTGTAGTGGAGAAAAAGGCAGCGGAAAAAAAAACTCCACTCTGACCATCTTTTCTCAAATCATCTTAAAACCAAATACATCAGTTGCCATATGTAAACCTAATAAGATTTCATGATTGGCATTAATAACCCTAAATGCCAAAGCATTAGTCAAATGTCTCATAATAATAGGGGAAAACATAAGTGCTGCGGCCAGACACACGATTGTTATCAAGTAAACGCATGTTACCGAAAAGTTCGAAAACATGTTATCGAATGGAGACCTTATTTATATAGGCAAGCGCAGTATAGGACGACCAGCCACAAGACAGAGGATTGTATGGAATCAGGCGTTACTTTGCCGAAATCCATAATAGCATTAAAATGTAAAAATTACTTTGCTAAATTCCGCCAAAAATCCCACAAGCAACATGCGGTTAGTTAATGCACCGCCCTCTCTCCGACTTTTTCTCACACAAGCATTTTTGTCGGTGGTGGTGTGTCCGTGTCTTGCTTCTGCTTGAAAAAGTGGGAGGGAGGGCGGTGCATTAACTAACCGCATGTTGCTTGTGGGATTTTTGGCGGAATTCAGCAAAGTAATTTTCACTTTTTAATGCTATAACACAGGGGATCTCATCGAAGTGGCAGGAAGATGATGGATGCAAGCCGCTTCCAACTGGTCTTTTTGGAAATCCATAGAAGACGCCTCCGTTTAGTAGTGGACTTCTGGAGACTGAATGATGATGATGAAACGAATTATAGTCCACTCCTATAAAGATTTTTTACGGAAAACTACAGCACTGACAAAAAATTAGTGAATGAACGAAGTGCATAAAAAAATATATGAATAGAAATAAATTCATACACTCCCTTACCTTCACAAAGTTCACTTAACAAACTACAATATACCTTACAACTTTTGCCTTCATTGCTGAAAGTTCCAATGCAGGAAAGTGGAGCTTACTTTGCTTGCCACTTTTTATTTTTTTCTGTGCAAGCTTTAGCGTTATCTCAACTGTATCATGAAATAATAAGGTACAGAAGAACTGCATACATTAACAACTGACACAGAAAAAAAATATTTAAGTTATATTTATAGATCATGGTCGTGATTACAGGTTACAGAAATAAATAATTATTGAAAATAATGAAAAGAAAAATTAGAATTCTACTCAGAGTATATCTCTAAGCCGCTGTAAAACATCCTCAGGTTATAATTAAGCTATAGCTTATAATTAAGCTATGGGTTTACTAATTGTACTAATTTTGTGAATAATATGCAAGTTTGGGTTTATAACCATAATAACATTTGGTGTGTGTTCGCAAAATGTGTCTATAGTCCATTTATTTAGGTATTTAAATAAATGCAAATAATCTTGATGAGTATTTTTATTGAAATCTACAATTTATAAACAAAAATAACTATATTTAACTAAGTGGCGGTGATTACCTACCTACTAATTTATTATTTATTTATATAGGTATTTATTTCTATGAAATGAAAAGGTTTTATTCAAAGTAGCGCAGAAACTGCTGCTTGATAAAAGTTACAATTCAAACTAGGTGTCCATTTCAAAATCTAGATAATTTTGGAGAAAAAAACTCTATTAATTTATATTAATACATTTTTACATTACTTATTAATTTCATCTTTAATTAAGTATTACTTCGTAGTTATTTATTTCAGTTTATGTTTTTATTAAATACCCCCATAGTTAGTTGGTAAGTTTGTCCTGTGGTTTCCGCACTTAGCCTCATAGTTGGGCCATTGTACGTAAATAAATAAAATAAATAAATAAATGCCCCCGTAATAAAAAAAAATTGTAATAGTAAATTTTTTTTTTATAAATATTTACGGACATATTATACAGATCTCGTTAGCCCTATACTAAGTACAACTAAATGACTTGTGTTATAGGTGCTAACTAGACGATAGATTTAATACAATAAATACATAGATAGCATCCAAGACCCGAGACACACTAGAAAAGTTCATTTCCTAGTTTGACCCGGCCGGGGATCGAACCCGAGACCTTCCGTTTTACAGTCAGCGTGCTAAACCGCTGCGCCACCGAGGCCGTCAAACTTATTATTAAAGAAACTTATTATTTAATATAAATTTCACGAAATTACATAAATTTCAGATTAAATTGGTAAAGTGTAATGATTTTAAATGTGTGTGTTTCGATGAAAAGACGTATCAAGATCCTTTACCTTTTTTATAAGTATCTAAACAAATGGACTAAAAACCTCCCCGTCATCAGTTTATTGTGTACAGACTATGATCTATTCATCCGATGCAAAAACTTTTAGGCAACTTCCCTATTTGGCAATTTGTTTTATATCGTGGACATCTGTCTTGTTTCCGGACCCTTTTTGGACCCTTATCTTGGCGACTAGCGTATTGCCTGTCAATATCTTCATAGAGTTCCTTTTCGCCCAACAGTTCGTAAATAATAAAGTTGAACACCTACTCGTACAAATGGATTGATCTTCGACGTTGCCGTAGTAAGATTTTTGTTTTCGTAGCGGCTTTATCGCTAGGGAGTTTCTATGGGACGGCTTTTTCTTAGTTTTTTTGGAACTTTGTTCTACTTTACAACTAGAAAAACTTCCTGCATATTTCTTTATAATTTCATAATTAAGAACCACATTATTTTTTCTTGTTATTTTAAAAAGACTGACTGAATAAAAACTATGGCAGAAAAAAGATAACCGTACAATAAAGTCGAAATATATTTTTGATTTTATTAGGACATACATACATACATACATACATACATACATACATACATACATACATACATACATACATCCATACATACATACATACATACATACATACATACATACATACATACATACATACATACATACATACATACATACATACATACATACATACATACATACATACATACATACATACATACATACATACATACATACATACATACATACATACATACATACATACATACATACATACATACATACATACATACATAGATAACCTCACGCCTGTATCCCAGAGGGTAGGCAGAGACCAGGGACTGCCACTTGCCACGATCCTGACAGATCACCTTCGCTTCATCAATGTTCATAAGTCGTTGCATGCACGCACGCCGGTTCGGGTACTTTTTATCTTTCCCTTTGCTAATATATCCCCTATTTGGTCGATGTAAGTCCGTCTGGGACGTCCCTTACCAGCCCTTTCCCTCACATTCACAATAAATATTTGTTTCGTCAATCTTTCTTCCTTCATCCTCTCCACATGTCCAAACCAACGCAACATTCCTTTCTCAATTCTAGTCACTACATCCTCTTTGAGTCCACAACGTTCTCTAATCAGACTATTGCGTATCTTGCCATTCAAAGTAACACTACACATACTTCTCAAGGACCTCATTTCAACTGCATTAATTCTACTTTCTTGCTTCTTTTTCCACACCCAAGTCTCGCTACCATACATAAGTGTTGGGACCAGCACGCCACTATGAATATGAAAATCCTTAGGACAATCGTTAATAAATTAATATTGTAAGTTGCTAATATTGTCTTCGTAACTAAGATTTGGTTAATAATGTTAACTAGCATAAAACTCTAAAAACCTATTTAGAGGCTAAAAATTCCACCCATGCCGGGATTCGAACCCGCGACCTCTTGCTATCCGTGCCAGCGCTTTTTACAACTGAGCTAGTAGGTGACTCACCGGCATCAGTGAAATTTCGAACCTCTTTACAATATTGTCTGTATTATTTACAGGCAGCGACATCTGACTGGAAGAATTTGCATCACTAAAAGCCCCGAGTAGGTACGTAGTGGTTATATACTCTTTGGTAGGTACCTACTTTGCAGTTAGGTTTTACATCGGAATGATATCGCTGCCTGTACTTAAAACAGAGAATATTGTAAAGAGATTCGAATTTTTACTGATGCCGGTGAGTCGCCCATTAGCTCAGTTGGAAAGAGCGCTGGCACGGATAGCCAGAGGTCGCGGGTTCGAATCCCAGCATGGGTGGAATTTCTAGCCTGTAAATAGGTTTTTAAATTGTCCTTAGCACGGGTTAGTGCATTAAAAATAATATATTTAGCATAAAACTCGCTAATTATTTATACAAGAAATAATTCTAGTAATAATCCTTTATTGCCCTAATCCGCAGACAAAATACAACGACTATCAATCACCTATCAATCATGGTCATTCTCAACTTAATGAGTCAAATTATCTTCGTTATTGTTATTTGTTTTTCTTAGATAATTTGAATATCTTGAAATAAATAAATAATTCTATAAAGGTTCCAGTATTCTTTAATTCAATCTTTTAATTTTATTCTCTAATTGCTCTAAGTTTTAGTAACACCTTTTACTTAATTCAAGCAGGTATATTAAATTTCCCAGCGAAGAAGGTGCGCTAAAAATTCTAGTTCAGGAGACACGCCCGTAAAAAGCCGTTTGATGGTCTCCCAGGGAGCCAAGACACGTGACATGGAATTACTTAACTATAGAATCCTGAAAATATTCTGTTAAGTATATACAGTACTTGCACAGCCCAATTTTGTTTGTTTACACTTGATGATCTACATCTCCAAGATGCTTTGTGTACCGTTCTTCGATCCCTATAGGATAGAATAATAAATAATAGGTGCTTAATAAAATACCTAGCCATTTTGTGTCGTAACTTAATCTTCCAATTATATTATTTGTGTAATTTCATTAGCCGACTGATGTGTTATTTTCTACGTAGAAATATCTAACATTGTCCAATGTAATTAATCGTCATAAAAAAGCCATTGCCTTAACTCAGAAAATAGTGCTTCCGTAGGTACTATCCCGACCGACATAGACATAATTTATAAATAATATTCATTACCTGTTAAATTGGTAGTTGACAAATAATTCAATTTTAATTAATAATTCCTGTATAAATAATAATAACTGTTATCTAATCTATCTTTAACTGTCATTAACTGTAATAATACCGTATAAGTTTATATTTTGGCAAACCCTGGTCTCTGACTACCCCTCTGGGATACAGACGTGAGTTTATGTTACGTTTATGTTTTGATATCGCAAAACCTGAAAACCGTATCATCGCTAGATAGGACAGGCAGTATTACTTTCTTTTTAATTCATATTTTGTAACCAGTGGTCCTACTGTACCACTTATTTTTTTCTTTCTACTCGGTAAGGAAATCCGTTGACAAATTGAATTTACGGTTAGAGGTTCAATGGCAGGCTTTTAATTTTTGGTCTCGCCTAACGCTTTTATGGGCCATGACGTTTATTGGATTTATGAGTTTTGATAGTAGACGTGTTTTTTAATATAATTTTGCGGCCTCGTTACTTTTGTGTATTAAACAACTTGTAACGGTGCAAACTTCTTTACACCATTTTTTAGATTTCATTAATTCTGTCTATCATTCATCCCTTGTATGTATAATCTATTATTTTCTTCAGCCAATGTTATGGTGAAGTGCATTCATTGTAGACAAAATCTTTTTTCATTAGATAGATTTATCGCTTGACTAATAACGCTGAGCTGTTAAAAAAAATCCAATCAGCCCGTATTATCGGAAATTTACCTTTTCCAAAGAATACTATTTCTTTTTCAACCAATCACTGCCAGCATCCGCCTCAGATCATCTATCAAGCAAGCTGGAAGGCATTTTGCCAGTTCATGACCTTCACTTGAGAACCCCATATTATAATCTATTGTGTACTCTCTATCATATTAGTTTACGTATGTATATGAGTTTATCTACCTTGTGTGGTATCATGTCTGTAATGTGTTTTAATAAATTCTGTAACACTGCCTCTTCTTACCTACAGCAATTGATAATAGAATCTGATCACTTCAGCACGGGCTTTCTTAGTGACGTGTTTAGGCACTTTCTGTACTCTAAACATATATGTTGTGAAGAAATAAATAAATAACGATTTGTACTACATCGACCATCAATTCTTCGGTAGGTGTGATCAGTCCACTCCCAGTACAGTCTGTTAGCTTTTAGAATATACCTCGGCTACACTTGGGATAGAATCTGATATATTCGTGTAATAGAAATATCGGAACTAACATGACACTTGATTTTACATAACTTTTCAAAATAGTGAAGAAAACTTTTATACATAATTAAAACTGTTTTTATACGGATTTACTCTCGTTTCGGCACTTTTTCAGGTGCCGTGGTCCCGGATGACTGAGGTGACAGGTGTCTTTTAGAAATCATTAAATTTGTTTATAAATTTAATTTAACTTCAATTACTAATAATCAATATTGTTGACTTTATATAAAAATTAATTGCCGAGGGTAGTAAACTAACCGTTAATGATTTCTAAAAGACACCTGTCACCTCAGTCATCCGGGACCACGGCACCTGAAAAAGTTCCGAAACGTTGGAAAATTGTAAAAAATGTAATAAACGAGCATAAATCCATATAAAAACAGTTTTAATTATGTCTACTGCTCGTGTTAACCTTATAAAATACTAAACTTTTATACAGAGCAAGAAGTAGTATTACACCCGTGTGCTTTCGGTGAAAACCGAAGCCTACTCTAGAGCCCGAGGTATATTCTAAAAGCTAATATTAATCACATATGGAATGAAATCCACAAGTACATATTACGTACACTCGGAATAAATAAATAATAAATAAATAATAAATAAAATAAATATTTAATAAGTACGTAACTAACAATTCTTCCCGCGGGTGTCGTAAAGGGCGACTAAGGGACACAAACCGAGGGGGTGGGCAGCAGCGCCCCTGTAGTAACATTCTACTGAACTGCGATCCCCAACCCGCATGCCCCCTATGATAGCACAACGTGGCGCTCTTTA
This sequence comes from Yponomeuta sedellus, assembly GCA_934045075.1. NCBI lineage: Eukaryota > Metazoa > Arthropoda > Insecta > Lepidoptera > Yponomeutidae > Yponomeuta > Yponomeuta sedellus. The sequence goes on along the minus strand of OW203727.1, from coordinate 17,711,754 downwards.
GGGGAGGGCTATGTCCAGCAATAGACTCCTGACGACGACGACGATGACGACGACACAACTAGCGCAAACAACTAAACGGGCGGAAGAAGGCAGTCACAGAGTTATGGCCGAGAATTGGCCGTCCTTCGGTGGGTGAACTCCCTACCCAATGGGTTGATGGCATTAAGAAGGCGGCAGGATGACAATGGACGAGATTAGCAGGGGACTAGCGAGGTTGCTGTAAAAGTGAAGAGGCCTATGCCTGACTGAACAGTGGACGTCTTTCATGAGCTAAAGGTATATAGCACAAGATATATAGCACAATCTTCCATAATGCTCCCCTTTAAGGCCGTTGAAAAAGAGCTGAATAGCTCAGTTTGCACCTGAAAGAGTTAGCTTGTAACTGTGCGTAACTATTTCTTTCACTTTGTAATTTTAACTTAATTTGTACGTAATTTTATATTTTGATTTCAATATAACAGATATTTAAATCAAAATATAAAATCACGTCATCTATTTCTTTTCAATTTCCACTTGCCTTTTAACCTTTGGATATCAACTCTTTATATGTCTCCACTGCTGGGGAACGGGTCTCTTCCTGCGTCGCAGGAAGGTAGGGGCATATTCCATTACGGGGGTCAAATCCTGGTTGATGGAGGATTGTAAGACAGTTGCGCGCCTTACTGTCTTACAATCAAGCCGTACACAGCTTAACCTCAGGTGCGTGGTTATCGACTGGAAACGATCTAATAAGCTATAAACGTCAATGAGGTAGTTCAAACAATTCACGGCCGTTGGATGATTAATGTTTAACCGAAGTGGACTTACGTACTACGTAAGCAAACTAATTGCAGTTTGGATAGTACATAGGCTTAAGTACAAGTTTTACTATGGAAATTGTAAATGTTATTTAATATTAATAAACTGTTATGAGTTATCAAGCAGTGAAATGCAAAGGAAAGCACATTTTGAGAGAGAGGTCTTGATATATATACGACAGCTGCTTTGCTATGTTTATGTGAAGTTACATTTATGAATTTGTAGTGGTAATACAACTTGATATATGTGGACGCCCTCCGACCAGGTGGGATGACGATCTGCGAAAAAGTGCCGGCTACATAATATAGCCTAAAGAAGAAGAAGAAGAAATGCGAAGAAAATATTTGTGAGGAAACCTGAGTATCCAAGGTGTTAGCATACACGCGTTCCAATTAAGTCCATTTCTGTCTCTGAGAGAAGGCCTGAGCCCTACAGTGGGACGTATCGGTTGATTATAGATAGAGATTATACTACACAAGTTATAATACACAAAAAAAATACAAAGGTATTTGTTAACCCACGAGTGCAGACGGTATCCCAATCAATAAAGTGCTCTTATAGTATGTAGATTGATAACTACTCGTAACATTTCATCCAGATAATTTTTCGAAGGCCCAAATTCAGCCCTACAATATTTTCCCCTGCAAAGTTTGTGCTCCAAGAGTGTAGAACTGTACGACTCCGCTATTATGTACGTACTCGTGGCTTACATAGGTTTATACTTCGGCCGGTGCGCCCGGGGCAACCGTACCAAATTACATGGCAATGTTGGCTCTCCCCTGACCTGCCTAGTAGGAATCGAACATAACATTGGCCGAATGAGTCGTTCAACCGTGTCTTTGAGTCATATATAAAATGTTGACACATATAGAGTCATCGAAACATGCAAGTGTCTGATGAAAATTATGTCAATGAAATTTAAACACAAAGATACTGTGCGGTATTTGTAGAGTGGTATAGAGATCTTCGTGAATATAAATCTATAATATAAAAATGAATCGCTGCATGTGTTGGTAAGCGCAAATCTCGAGAGCAGCTGGACCGATTTTACTAATCTTTTTTTAGAATATTCCTTTAAGTACGAGGATGGTTCTCACGGAGGGAAAAACAAAAAACATAAAGAATCGACTGTTAGGCGGTACGAAGTTCGCTGGGTCAGCTAGTATATTATAAAAGGGTTTTTGTACCATGCAGATTTGGTGTGGGTATACATAAAAAGATATCACCATCATCATCATCAGCCATTTGACGCCAACTGCAGGACATCCGTCATGCTTTTCCAAGTTTCCCGGTCTTGAGTGGTCCGTCTGTATCCAGCGACTCCGCGCCACAAAAACTATGTTCATATTTCTTGAATTAATGAACTTAATTCGACTTGCACGTCGAATTAAGTTGATGACTGATGAACGTTGATGAAGCGAAGGTGATCTGTCAGGATCGAGGTAAGTGGCAGTACCTGGTCTCTGCCTACCCTTCTGGAATACAGGCGTTTTATGTTTAGTTATGTTTTTTCAATTAAATTAATGAATGACCTAGAACGGGAAAAAAATTTGATAAACATTTTAACGATTTCTATCAATGGCGTGTTTACATGTAAACCAAAGACGAATGAAATAAACTATAAATTGTACGATGTATGAAGAAATCTTAAATTACAAAACATCTTACCATAAACGGGCACCATTCATCAACAGGGATATCTTTTATTATAGGGATCACTTCTAAAGGATGATACGAAGTGTCTCCCTAATTAAATGTTATGGCGTCATGTAATATTATAAGTAATTTGTTACAAGGCAAAAATGGAAAGTTTAATTTGGTTTTCGAAGTATGTCGATCAACAAAACCACCAAAGAGTTGGACTCTTATCGCGTAAGATGCAATTCCTTTATAACTACACAGTTTCGTCCATCTCACTTTAGCTCGAATATTATTTTTTGTTGGTATTAAATATTTTAAAAACATATTTAGAGGCTAAAAATTCCACCTATGCCGGGATTAAAACACGCAACCTCTGGCTATCCGTGCCAGCGCTCTTTCCTGCGGTCGCGGGTTGGAATCCCGGCATGGGTGGAATTTTAACCTCTAAATAGATTTTAAAAATTGTCCTTAGCACGGGTTAGTACATTAAAAATAATATCATCATGCGGGTACAGCGATATCATTCCGATGTAAAACCTTACTGCAAAGTAGGTAATCGGGGCTGCAAGTGATGCAAATTACTTCAGCCAGATGTCGCTGCCCGTACTTAATACAGAGAATATTGTAAAGAGGTTCGAAATTTCACGGATGCCGGCGAGTCGCCCATTAGCTCAGTTGGAAAGAGCCAGCACGGATAGCCAGCACGGGATTTAAATCCCGGCATGGGTGGAATTTTTAGCCTCTAAATAGGTTTTTAAAATTGTCCTTAGCACGGGTTAGTGCATTAAAAATAATATAATTAAATATTTTTTCAATCAGCGGTGCTAGTTTATGATATGCCATCAGTACTGCCTCTGTTGTTATGCTGTTGTTTGGTAATAACGCAGATATAGGCATAGGTAAAGCGAAATTATCCTCGTTTTTCCGTATTTCTCGTCCCAACTCATACAGTAATGCTGTTACCTCGTTTAGAATATTTTATTTATGTTGAGCCTTTTTTAAGCTTGTTTCAGGGTTAATGTTGGTTAAATAATTCTTATTTCAGAAATCCTAAACAACCTGTAACCACTGAAATGCTTTCTATATTTTGTTTAGTTGCTTTGAATAATTATTACGGTTTTTTTATGACTGAACAGTCAGTCAACAGTTCTGGGTTTCTTGGGTTTCTCTTTCTTCTTGGGCTTCAGTCATCCTTTGGGTTTAAGACTGTCATGTAACAATTCGGTATTTTTGCAAGCTAATAAACTTTTTTTGTAGCTTATACACGTTTGATTGCAAGGCTCAGATTTGTCTCAAACAAAGAGGCTTAATTTTTTGGGTTTAAGACTGTCAGTTAATAATTTGGTATTTTTGGAAGCTAATAAAGTTTTTTTTGTAGCCTATACACGTTTGACTGCAAAGTTCGGCTTTGTCTCAGAAAGAGAGGCTTTATTACAAGCGCTGAGGTAGTTGAACACCTCAGAGACTCAAATTTCCTCACGATATTTTCCTTCAGAATAGCGAGTACTACAACTTCACAAATTCACATAAGTTAGAAAACAAAGTCATCGGTACATGCCAGGATTCGAACGCACGACCATGCGGTTGAGAGGCCAGTGTTCTATCGCTCCGCTTCCAGAGCTCTTTAAAGTTACGTTTGTTAAATACGTCTGTATTCTTAGGTTAAGAAATATCTGTGTAATTTCCATTTTTATGTACAATAAAGGGTTCTCTATCTCTCTCTATCTATCTAAATACATTAACGTCTCTCATATGGCGAATTTCAATTCACGTTCAATTACCGCACGGACCGCCGCAAGCTTAGCTAGTATACGTATACATTTAGTTAGATTTCATGAAATGACAATTTCGAATGCCCAAGTTAAGTCTCGGCTTAATGACAAAGTATCTGTAACGAAGCGGGCGAATTGCGCGAGCTATAAACTCCAAAATACCTCGAATAACAAATTTCCCGGCGTCACTTGACGACCTGCACGCATACATTTTAAGGTGAGTGCTCAGCACCTCGCTAACTGGACGTTTTAATTAAATTTCAGTTTACATTGTTACGTTTTAAGCTCTCACACCCGGCCTTATAAAAAGTAATGTTAATAAGATCCGGGCTCGGCTTTGCGTCGACTGTAAATCAGGTCTCTTTTCATTTTGGCAGAGGTGTCTGCACATTTCTCTTGCCTCCGGAAAGAATTAAAATTGTCTATGGAACATTTACAAGGTTGTTACCTCTCGGCTCCGTTATTATTAAATTAAAAACTTAAATGGCCAGCCTTCTCTTTATTAGCCCGATTTACGTCCCCTTTCTTCATTGAACACTTTCGCGGGCCATCTTCTTTTTTGGGAGACTTTTAATTTGGGTGTGGGCTTGGCGCCTAATGATCGGTTTGAATTAAGAATTTCACTTAGTAAATACTTAAGTAATGTTCTGTCACGCTCTTTGGTAAGATATTCGAAGAGACAGTATACTACAGTTAAGTTTTTACTTACCGAAATTCTCCATTCAGGAACAGGCCCACGTTTACAACTTTTTGCTAATTGAGTGCATTCTTAACTTTCGAATTCCAATTAAATTGACGGGGGTTTTAAAACTGGTTTTTTCAAGCATAAAGTTGAGATGCTGTATATCCTTTACAAATAATAAGAACTGGAACGAACTGGCTATCCGTGCCAGAGGTTGCGGGTTCGAATCCCGGCATGGGTGAAATTTTTAGCCTCTAAATAGGTTTTTAAATTTGTTCTTAGCACGGGTTAGTGCATTAAAAATAAAAATAGTATAACTGGAACGACTTCAGGTATTTTTTTATTTGTAGATAGTTATTTTATAATAAAGCAGAAAAACTGGATAAAAACGGATAAGCAGGTAAATAGTCAGATCTGGTCGAAGGGTATGGTTGTAATGATGAAAAATGAGGGAAATCGAAAAATGTGTGACGTAATTTAAATATTTGAAAATGATAGATAGAAAAAGAAATAAAAATGGTGTAAAGAAGTTTGCACCGTTACAAAGTCGGTCGGAAGAGCCGGTCATAAAGGGTCGATAAATTTTACTCGAACCTAATTTAACGAGATGCATTTATATTACTTTCAATACCTTCTAAATCACTTGGGTCGGGCTTTTCTCTCGAACTCCACGGAGATACTAACAAAATAGAGATGGTTGACTCAAGGGTGAGCGCGTTTTAAAATGGCAAGATAATTAAACTAAAAATAAGAAAAGAAAAATGCACAGCCTCGTCAAAACTTGTTATTACCACGCCACACAAGTTTTCGAAAGTTAAGTTTTGATTTAATCTCATTGTTAAGCAATAAGACCGCCAATTGTATTATATCTTTTAAATGTTTTATGTTTGTTTTCTCCTGGTGAATAATCGAATATTCGAGAATATTATTACATTACCAAATGAAAAATTTAAGTATAAAACTAGCAGAACTAATGGGCAATGAGATGAGCACAGGAAGAGTATTACAAAGATGATTGAAATAATAAAAAAGAACATTATACCAATTATTACTTATAATAAAATTCCCGTGGACATAAGGAAGCCGTGGAGTAATTATATATTCAACAATCAATTAAAAAATATATCTCTGTGAAACAGCCTTTTACTCTGTGGATGAATATCTGGACGAACAACTGAATTGATATTATTATTTGACATTAAATTATTACCGATATATTATTTTAATTGTTAATAGATGATACAGATTTATTTGTATTCATTATGAATTTGTAATTACGTTATATTGTAATTTAAGCTAAACTTCTGCTTTGGTTTTATACTTAAAATATAAAAGTTATCTAAACTGGATAAATTAATATGAATATGGGCTCGTATCCCGGCATGTACCAACAAAGACTTAGTATTTTAACTTAGTACGTACATTCGTCCTTGTATGACCCCAGCAGTGGGGACATACAAGGATTTTTAAAAACCTATTTAGAGGCTAAAAATTCCACCCATGCCGGGATTCGAACCCGCCACCTCTGGATAGCCAGCGCTCTTTCCAACTGAGCTAATGGGCGACTCACCGGCATCAGTGAAATTTCGAACCTCTTTACAATATTCTCTGTATTACATACAAGGGTTGATATCGATGTACATTATGTGAAGTTATCGTAGCAATACTACTCGCTAAACATGAAGGAAAACATCGTGAGGAAACCTGAGGGTCTAAGGTGTTCGCAGACGCGCTTGAAATTGCCAATCCGCCGTGGGCACGCGTGGTAATTATGCCTATACTCTCTCTTTTAGAATACGCCTGTACTCAACAGTAGAACGCATATACCTGTAGACTGCATTATTTAAAAAAAAAAAAATAATAAATATAATAAATATTCATGGACATATTACACAGATCTCGTTAGCCCTATACTAAGTACAACTAAATGACTTGTGTTATAGGTGCTAACTCGACGATAGATTTAATACAATAAATACATAGATAACATCCAAGACCCGAGACAAACTAGAAAAGTTCGTTTCCTACTTTGACCCGGCCGGGGATCGAACCCGAGACCTTCGGTTTTACAGTCAGCGTGCCAAACTGCTGCGCCACCGAGGCCGTCAAATCCAAGGAGTCTTCAATGTTAAAATCTTCCAGTGCGAATATTTTGTCTCGCCGCCGCCGGCCACGAAATATTTCGAGCGATACGTTATCAACCCTTGTCTGTCCCCACTGCTGCTCGGGGGCACGGGTTTCTAGCAATACGAAGCGGTCCTTCTATAAGTTTATTTTGTGTTCTCAACTCCCCATCGGTCTCGGCAGTTGATCGGCTGGGCCAACCACCTACTCAGTTTTATAGCTGTAATCGTTTATCGACAATCTGGGCAAGTTTCCTCTGCCAAGAGTAGGTACATGAATTCAAAGTCTTCGCAGTGCCGGGGATATAATATGGGCCTTTATTATTATTTTTTAGATTGCTATCAATGCAATATACATCCTTGTCCAGGACTTGCTTTGCCTTCCAGAAGCCTTGTGGTTTGTGGGATGTAGTCTAATCACCCTGGATGACCAGACTTCATTGGGTGATTTGAATGAGATATAGCTCTATGCAATTATGAGGAGTATACTAATTTTGTAGTAATATTAGATTGGGTAGTGGCGGTAGCCGTGTGGGTAGAACAATTGATTCGGACGCGAGAGACCCGGGTTCGATTCTCGGTGCGTGCATGTACCAATAACTTTGTGTAACTTACCCCTGGTTTCTGAGACACTAACATGCCGTTAATCTACTGTGAGCAGCTGTCAAGTGGCCAAAGTGCATACAGAAAAAACATTTAACAGGTGTTAACAGTAGATTGACAGACTGTTAGTGTACGAGAAACTGGGGGTAAGTCATATACATTATACTATTTTAATTTTTAACTCACTAACCCGTGCTAAGGACAAATACATAAATAAATAAGGTAAATAGGTTTTTAAGTCATATACATTCGTGAAGTTATAGTGGCAACACCGCTAACTGTGTAGTGTTGTAAAACGTTTATAAATAATAAACTGGAACGAATTTAAAAACCTATTTAGAGGCTAAAAATTTCACCCATGCCGGGATTCGAACCCGCAACCTCTGGCTATCCGTGCCAGCACTCTACCAATTGAGCTCAATTGAAAAAATTTCACCCATGCCGGGATTTGAACCCGCAACCTCTGGCTATCCGTGCCAGCACTCTACCAATTGAGCTCAATTGATAGAGCGCTGGCACGGATAGCCAGAGGTTGCGGGTTCGAATCCCGGCATGGGTGAAATTTTTAGCCTTTAGCTATCCGTGCTAGCGCTCTACCAATTGAGCTCAATTGGTAGAGTGCTGGCACGGATAGCCAGAGGTTGCGGGTTCGAATCCCGGCATGGGTGAAATTTTTAGCCTCTAAATAGGTTTTTAAATTCGTTCCTTAGCACGGGTTAGTGCATTAAAAATAAAAATAGTATAAGCTGGAACGACTTCAACTTTGTTCTTTATTTGTACTGTTTTATTTACAATAAAAACAGAAAACTGGATAAAAGCGGAATTAGCGGGTAAAACTAGTCAAGATGTAATGTAGTAATGATGAAGTAGTATTTCTTAATGATTCGCGATACTCATACATACTTATATATTAAACAGGTCAAATCGCGATTATTTATTAGGTAACATAACATAACATTTACATACTGGCACATACATTGCTTCTGCCCCCACACTAGGATACCATGTGTCGTGGGAACCAGAAACAACGACATCACAAACATGTAGACATCCAAGACCTGGGGTTTTTTTTTTGTTCCCAGCCGGGATTCAAACCCGGGACCTCTTACATGGTAGGCAGACGCGCTACTGCTACGTAAAACGTAGTTGAAACGTAATTACCTTATTTCCTGACGTTTCGGCAGCGTTACAGTTGCCGTGGTCTCGGGTAGACTCTAGGTAGACCCAATAAATAATCACGATTTGACCCGTTTAATATATAACTAGTAATGATGAAATGAGGGAAATCTCGAAAATGTGTGACATTATTTTAAATGATAGGTAGAAAAAGAAATATAAAAAATGGTATAAAGAGGTTTGCACCGTTACAACTGTAATAGAAAGCATCGTGAGGAAACCTGTGTGTGCAGTGTAAAGTTTTCAAATACATCAGCGCTTGAAATTGCCAATCCGCAATGGAAAAGTGTAATAATTAATTATTAGAGAGCTTAATAGAGAGCTTAAGCTCTCTCTCTCTCTCTCTCTCGGGGAGATGGCTTGGGCCATGCAGTAGGACGTTTATAGGCTACATGGAAAAATAAACTAGGTGATGGACTAACTCTGGTTTCTGGTACACTAACAAGTCGTTAATCTACAGCTGTCAGTTGGCAAAAGTGTTTACAAAAAAAGCATTAGACATCCTGCTAACCGTCGATAAACAGATTGTTAGTGTACGAGAAACTAGAGGCTAGACTTTCCGAAACAGAGCTTACTTTCGGTATCATTGTGAACATTTCCCCAAAGGAAGCATGCCTAGGCAATCAACGGCTTATGAATATTGAGTTTCAATGTCCTACTTTTTGTTTGCATGTTTTGGCAGAAAAACATCCAGTATGGTAAGCGAAACGTTTCTTTTTGAGAAAAAGTAGGTGCTGATATTCCTGATTTGAGTTTAGAAATCAATTTTGAAATTCTACTCGGAATGTGTTCAAAACACCTCAATCAAGCTAAAGTTATGCGTCAGTGGCGCACTTACGTTTTTGCTATTTCTGTAACCCAACAAATTTGATGAATGTTACAACATAATTAGGTTACTTTGTCACCAATAGTAGGGTGCTTTGGCAATGTATGTAGTGTGTTACTTGGAAATCGGATTAGAAACATCAAAATCCGCAGAAGAACGAAACTAACCAACACAGCCATAGTGATTGTTCATAAGAAGTGGAATTGGGCAGGCCATATATGTCGTTGACAAGACAATAGATGGGGTATTAAAGTACTAGTCCGGAGACCTAGCGAAAGACGCAGAAGTGTGGGCAGACAACCAATGAGATGGACTGACGACCTGGGGATTTTAGGGACTCGCCTCTAAATGCACAGTTGTTCAATAAAGTCATATTAGTCCGGAATGGTCGTTCCATTTACACTATCGGTAATGTAGTAACCAGTCGCATTGTTGCCGCCGCGTCACATTGCCGCAGCAGTCCCGTCTGATGTGATATTCTTTACGAGAGCCACCTATTTAATTTGCGCGGGTTATACCGCTGGAACAACATTGTATTGCTATTGATTTGTAGACTACCAAGTTGAGGCAAATCACAACTATTGAAAAACTATGTAAGCATTAAACTCTAGAGCCTGGTTAAAGTGGCAGGAAAAGACTGGATTTGGATAGTCCCGGACTGAAATGAATGGCGTGCATTAGCAGAGACCTACAGTCAGCGCCAGATTCGGAAAACTCGTCCTAACCCCTCCGTATACAATTTACTCAAACGGTCAACTTTATTGCGTCAGCTGTGACCGTATATTTAAAAACAAATTCGGATTTGCATCTCACGTTTGTGCGAATGCTCGGGTCTAAATTTATAATTGCCAAGGTGTCGCTGTCAACGGAATCGTTGTGGAGGATATCATCATCATTGGGTGACTGTAGGCTGAAGAAGAATAGGTTGCTCTCGGTTGGGACGTCAATTTATTAACATCCTATACAGGGTGTCTCATTCAAATCGGTCAGTATGGGAAAGTCTGAAACTATAAGACATACGAAGATCTGTTCTGAGGAACCATGTCATCGATTTTAATTAATAACAAGAAAAACAGCATTCATACAATTTAAAAAACATCTGTACTCCGTTCGGGAATCGAACCCGGTTGTTTTGAAAAAAAAACCTACACTATTTCTATTTAGATATCGATTGTGTAGGTTTTAAGCAGTAAATGTATGTATGAAACATGATGTCTAAAATAAATAAAATGCATTATTTTTATACAAAATGCAATCGTATGATCGTTACCTAAACGTGATGAATATTGTATTGAAAAAGTCGGCGGTCACTTCGAGCACCTACTAAAATAAATTAAAGTATGTGAAAACATTGCATTTTATTTATTTTAGACATCATGTTTCATACAGACAATTACTGCTTAAGACCTACACAATCGATATCTAAATAGAAATAGTGTAAGAATTTTTTTTTTCCAAATAACCGGGTTTGATTCCCGAACAGAGTACAGATGTTTTTTAAAATGTGTGAATGCAGTTTTTCTTCTTATTAAAATCGATGACATGGTTCCTCAGAACAGATCTCCGTATGTCTTATAGTTTCAGACTTTCCCATACTGACCGATTTGAATGAGAAACCCTGTGTAATAACATATTTTAAACTTTCGCGACTTGCACACATAATTAGAATAGGTATTTCGAACGTCGTCGAAACGTCGAGGTAAAATAGCAATAAATTACTACGCGATTAAGCCCCGAAAATATTCTAACTATCCTATATAATATAATTAATATTGACATAAAAATATCAACCCTTCCCACTGCTGGGGCGTGGGTCTCTTCCTGCATCGCCGAAAGGTTAACACATACTCCACCACGGGGGCCAGGTCCGGGTTGGTGGAGGATTGTAAGACAGTGGCGGGCCTTACTGTCAGCAGTTATCAAGCCGCTCATAAGGCCTCAGACATGGCTTTACGATAGCCTTACATGACGTAACTTAACATAATAAACAAAGCGGTGGTAGCAGAGCGGTAAAACGCCGGCCTCACAATCAGGAGGTCATATATATATATATATATATATATATATATATATATATATATATATATATATATATATATATATATATATATATATATATATGTATATATATATATATATATATATATATATATATATATATATATATATATATATATATATATATATATATATATATATATATATATATACATACATATATACATATATATATATATATATATATATATTATTTACATACAGGCATATACAATGCTTCTGGCCCCACACTAGGATACCCTGTGTTGTGGGAACCAGAAACAACGATATCACAAACATGTAAACATCAAAGACCTGGTGTTTTTTTTGTCCCCAGCCGGAGTTCGAACCCGGGACCTCTTGCATGGTAGGTATTTGTGATAGCGTAACAGCCATACCATTGAGTAACCGTGAAGGAAAACATCACTCGATTCCACTAGGCCACGAACGCTTTCTAAGTACCTATAGAGGTAGTGTAAACTTTAGTTTAAAATATCGATAAGACTTGAAATTTATATCAGATACAAATACGGCGTATAGCTCATAGATACAAACATATCATCAACATTTAAAAACCTATTTAGAGGCTAATTGGGTTATTCCACTAATCCCCATTGAAAATCCCCATTGATGGGGATTTCTGAACTTTTTGTCCGTAAATCCCCATTGGCGTATCTTAGTATTGGCAATGGGGATTTGTGGACAAAAAGTTCATAAATCCTCATTGGGGTATAAAACGAAATATAAAGGACACATTAATTATGAATCACAAAGTACTTATTTTGTAATACCAATACCTACATTATACAAACACAGTTTTTCAATAATTTATAAAATCAGAGTTGTAACCATGAAATGAAAAGGAAATGAAATGAAAAGGTTTTATTCAAAGTAGCACAGAAACTGCGGCTTAATGAACGTACAATTCAGACTAGGTGTCCATTTCAAAATCTAGATCATTTAGGAGAAAAAATGGACAAAAAAACTCCTAACTTAGTATTTTCAAAAAGTCCTTAATTAACATAGATAACATAATTATTATAAACATAGAACTGATACATTGTACTGGCTTTAATTCCAGACCTCATTGTCTTCTAAATAATCCTTTATGTTATAGTAGCCCTTTTGGCACAAAGTGTGCTTAACATATTTTTTGAATCAGACATCCTTACCTAAATTGAACATGAGTTTTACATTTACTAAGTAAATCACAGATTCTATGTAACTAGGTATTACATTATTATGGGCATTACCTCCTAATGATGGCACAACCTTGCGCTATGGCGCTCATTGTGGGAGGGCTATGTCCAGCAGTTGACTAATATATCCTGAAGAGGAAGAGGAGGTATTACATAAAAATCACATTTTCATTGTCATTGATAAAATGACATGTTTCTTATTAACTAAACTAACTCAGTTTTTTTTTTACTATCTTTATTTACTTAGAAGCCTTGTTCAATGGGTTAAAGAGGACTTCATTCAAATATGGTGTGCATTTTGTCAGAGCCATCGCACTAATAATTTAGTCGAATCATGGAACAAGCAAATCAAACATCGCGTGGTGAAAAAGAATCCTAATCTTATGAAACTTCTCACTTCGTTGGCTGAAGATGCATTGTACTACGAAGTGCTTGCATTGCGGCTTACTCAAGGGAGCATAGGGATTACAGAAAGATCAATCCAAAGTATTAATCGCGATGTTTACATACGGGAGGTCCAAATGGAGCTTGTTAGGGGCGAAATTACGACTGTCCATTGCTTGGAAAAATTAAGATGATTGAAATATAGAATTTAATTGACAACAAATATGTGATTTTATTAATGACGGTGAAAATGTGATTGTGTTGTAATAATAAGTTAATTCTATTAATTTTATATTAACGTTATTTACGTTAGTGTAAAACTAATCGTTGTTCTTTATATTTGTTTTATATACCAATGGGGATTAATGAACTTTTTGTTCACAAATCCCCATTGGCGTATCTTAGTATTGGCAATGGGGATTTGTGAACAAAAAGTTCAGAAATCCCCATCAATGGGGATTTTCAATGGGGATTAGTGGAATAACCCAAAAATTTCACCCATGCCGGGATTCGAAAAAAATTTTTAGCCTCTAAATAGGTTTTTAAATTTGTTCCTTAGCACGGGTTAGTGCATTAACAATAAAAATAGTATATCATCAACATGTTATGTAATAAATAAGTCTAACAGTTGTAATTTAAATCTTTTGACTGCGCTGCAGAACTAAACCCGTCTGCCAATTTGTATTCTAATACATAAGCAACGAAATGCCATCTAAATTTCGACAAAAGCCTTAGATGAATCAGCAAAGATTATTTGAATTAACAGGCGAGCGCCAACTCAGGAGACGTGCACGAGGGAAATTATATTGTTTGAGGAATAGTGTTTATCTTTGCAAGCGCGTCATAAGAAATACCTGCGCATTCCTTCATACCTTGGTCTGGGATGAACGGGTAATGGTTAACTACAGTTTTCTGCAAACTTACGGTCTTATTTATAAAAACAGGATTCATTTAGAGCTCTCCTTAGAAACTATTTGTTTAATGTGTGCTTGCGTTTTTTCCATCTCCATCAAGAGCTAGTTTTGACAGCGTTTTGTGGAGTATTTTAAGGAACTGTGTTCTTAAAAATAAGACCGGTAATATCTATTATTATTCAATACAACGATGACTTACATCAAACATCATCCAACAGATAATGTTTGATACGAGTGGGATGAAAGAACTATTAGTAATCCAAGAATTGTTTACGAAATACTCGTAGTAGTGAACCCATGTATTTTCACCACATCCAAGGTAGGTTAGGTAGATTAGGTAGGTATGGAGGTGGTCAAATATGCTATTTGAAAAGCAATAATAATAGAAACCCATCGGCACTTGGAGTGGAGCGTAAACTTTCGCATTTTTCGAGCGTTGTCTGTCCATGTTTTTACTTAATTAGACAAAATAGACAAAACACGGCTGAAAAAACAACGCTTCAGGCTTCAAGTTAATACTTAATCAATTGGATGATACAAGCAAAGGACCGGAGCATATGAATTTGTATTTGTACAATGGTAAGTTAGTAATAGTTCCATTGAGGCACCGTTAAGAGGCTTTTGCGTTAACGAATAGATTTATTGTCAAGAAACAGCAGTGATTGTAACATTTTCTTTTTATCAACGAATGTGACTCGGGCCCCTGATGGCTTGGCGTGAAAGGGAAGAGGCCTATGCCCAACAATTAGCTCTGTTTGTAAGCTGGTTGTTAGATAGACAAAATAAATACCAAGAAAAGACAGATCATTTGACGCCCATCATCATCCATTTGATTCCCTCATAGTTTTCCAAACTTCCCGGTCTTGTGGCGTCCGTTCGCTTCCAGTAACTCCCCGCCACCGTAACCAGGACTAAAAAGATGGTAAAGATAAATACTGCACTGATTTTGCTTTAAAACGATGTGCTCCGATGAAAACCCCACGTGTGAATAACCCTCGGCAACGACGGGCTTTTCCGAACCTAAAATAACCTAGGGCGGTACCGCATCGCTCGTCTGAACCTAGGGGGCGTAGAGCGTCTGTCGAAGGGTAAATACAAACAAACTACTCCAATATTGTTGAACGCTTTTCGACAATAGCGCTTACGAAATAACGTCTGAATGGGCAACCGATAAAATACACTTCCCATATTGAACCACGGGAGGTGTCGACGGGACAGGCTAAATATTTGCATACCTGCGCATCAGCGGTTGAAAATTAAAATCACTGGAGCGTAATGTCAGTGTTATTCACCGTCCATTAACTATTTTCTGTTGTCAATGTGCACACATTGCGGTTTGATCGCCGCACAAAAAGGAGAGCACTCCAATCTATATAATGTTTGCTGAACAAAGCACTATTAGTTTTACTTAATCATACATAGTAATATATAAGACGTCGGTTATTAAAGTATTTACGTTTTACTTAATAAATAATCGCGATTATGATATCAACTCTTGTATGTCCCCACTGCTGAGGCATTCCTGCATCACAGAAAGGTTAGGCCATACTCCACCACGGGGGCAAGTCCGGGTTGGTGGAGGATTGTAAGGCAGTGGCGGGCCTTACTGTCAGAAGTTATCAAGCAGCCCAGAAGGCCTCTGAGATGGCTTAACGACTGCCATTGCATGACAGCTGGCGTGCAAGCCAACCAACAGCTTAGCGTGCCTTGCGAAGTACGGATTAATCGCGATTAGACCCGTTAAATATATAAGAAAGCACTATTAACCTTAAATTTTAATCAGCTTTAAGAGGCACGTTAAGCCGTTGAAGCCGGCTGTCATGTAATGGCAGTCGTTAAGCCATGTCCGAGGCCTCATGGGCGGCTTGATATCTTCTTACAGTAAGGACCGCCACTGTCTTACAATCCTCCACCAACCCGGACTTGGCCCCCGTGGTGGAGTATGGGCTTACCTTCCTGCGATGCAGGAAGACACCCGTGCCCCAGCAGTGGGGACTAGGGTTGCCAGGTAAGTCGCGAAATAATACTGGACAACCCTAACCGGTATATGCTAGGTCGCAAGAAAATACGGCCTAGCATATAAGTTGGTACCGGCTTGGACCGCATTCAAGGTCCAAGAAATTGAAGCTACTAAATACCGAGTTTTCGAACTGGAACCGCTTTTCCAAGACAGCTAGTTGATAAGCAATAAGAGCGTGTTTTTTAAACTCCTGACTTTCTTCATTCGATAGGTACTGTTTCTCGAAATACAGGACATTGTTCTGTCCGGTATGGCCATTTATTTTTTACCGGACAAGCCCCAAAAATACCGGACTGTACGCTTAAATACCGGACATCTGGCAACCCTAGTGGGGACATACAAGGATTGATATCGAGCAGTGCTTACGAAAATTTCAGGCCCAAGTTTTTTTATTATACCACGTTAAACGAAATGCAAACGAAGTTGCGGACAATAGTAAGTCACCATATTATAAAAATAATTTATTTCTATAGTAGATATGATACGTCAGCGTTTGAAATTGCCTATCCGCGGTGGGCACGCGTGGTAATTAAGCCTATACTCTCTCTCTCTCTTTCTCTCTCTGATAGAAGAACTGCGCCATGCAATGGGACGTTTATAGGCTACATCAAAAAGGAGATACGGGCATGATTAGACCCTTTACCTAATCACACATACGAGTAGGTGGCATAAATAAATAATAAATAAATAAATATTCATGGACATATTACACAGATCTTGTTAGCCCTATACTAAGTACAACTCAATGACTTGTGTTACAGGTGCTAACTCGACGATAGACTTAATACAATAAATATATATATAACATCCAAGACCTGAGACAAACTATAGAAAAGTTTGTTTCCTAGTTTGACCCGGTCGGGGATCGAACCCGAGACCTTCGGTTTTACAGATAGAGTGCTAAACCGGTGCGCAGCCGAGGTCGTCATCGATTGCGGGTTTCAAACAATTGGTACCGTTCTAACTACGATTCCACAGAACATGTTTTTATATATTTTAAATCAATAAAACCACGTAGCGACCTTATTACTTTTTAATCGAAAAATCCTACTACCCACAAAATATGCCACAATAGGCTAGTGTAATGCCCTTACATGCTCCCTAATTTTCCTCTCCGATTCTTATCCCAACTTTGGCAAACAACCGGTGGCGATCAATCAAATTGCTTTCTTCTTATTATTGTGAATGATTACTTGTTTCAGCAGCGAAACAAATGGAGGTGAAAAGGCATCCCATAAAGCTATTAAGGACTACCTTAATAGCTTTATGGCATGTATTGGTTTCAGAGCCAACTCCCATACAAACGCCGTTTTGTTTTAATTTACTAACAATGGCCTTACTTTTAACTTACTCATAATATAGAAGAGGACAAAAAAATTATGTAGGTGTGTACGAAAGAAAGAAGCAAAAATCCTTATACTAAAATAATTAAAAATATTTTTATAGCAGTAACAAGAAAGTGCGCTCTGTTGCATCGCTAGATTATAAAATAAAAATAAACTAGCGGTGCAAATATACTACTCTAAGTATAGTGTTTATTGAGGTATATCTTTGGATACATAGCTAATACATATTTTTTAAAAACCTATTTAGAGGCTAAAAATTTCACCCATGCCGGGATTCGAACCCGCAACCTCTGGCTATCCGTACCAGCGCTCTACCAATTGAGCCAATGGGCGACTCACGGCATCAGTGAAATTTCGAACCTCTTTACAATATTCTCTGTATTACGTACAGACAGCGACATCTGACTTAAGCAAATTGCATTACTTACAGCCCCGACTACCTACTTTGCAGTTAGGTTATAAATAGGTTTTTAAATTTGTTCCTTAGCACGGGTTAGTGCATTAAAAATAAAAATAGTGTAATACATATTTTGTTCATCCAAGTTAGTTTTTTTCATAGAAATGGCACGTTTCTATAATGTCTCCGATCTTTGCATTAAATAAATAAATATATGTGCCAGATCGCCACGCATTTGACTACTTGACATTAGTCGAAAGCACGTCAACCTATACATACGGTACGGACGACTTTGCAACAGAACTGTATAGCTTGACCTGCTGTCGACTGTACCTATGTTTACAAGAAATTATGTCGTTATTCGATTTGAGAATAAATTAATACAAAAGGAGATCACGTTATAAGACACCCTCTTAGTAAATACGTACCAGTTATAACTTATGATTATAAATTCTGGTTCGTCAATATTTCACGTTTCGAACCACCACACGTTATAAAGACATTTAAGAGTTAAAATATTGAAAACTTGTTACATACATATATATATATATATATATATATATATATATATATATATATATATATATATATAATATTATATAGAAGTTGATTAACTAAACACTACCGAACGAGTTTGTATGTAAGTTTTACTTTTAATATTTAAACCTAATTTCTTACAGTCTACTTACAGATCTGCGTAAGAAGGAACGTTTATATTTTTTATAAAATATCAACTTGTATAGTCTACGTAACATAGTCTACTCGTTTTAATATTGTTGAAAAACACATCACATCACTATTAGATGATGAAAAAGAAGAAAAAAAAAACCATTTCCATGTAGTGCATTTTTTCTGTTATGATTTATTGTAAGAAAACAACGGAACTTCATAAGTGTGAATCTGTCAAAAGCTAATTTGCGTTTGATTTGACTTGATTTTTGCTTCGTTCCAATTTTGACTGTGACATTAATTTTACGAGTATAACAATCTCGCTTGCCGTCTGAATAGATCAAACTCACAAACTACCCAGTCCAGGAATCGGTTCGCCAGGCATCGATTGCTCACCCGAATTCCTGTACCTACCGAAACAATAGGATACAGCCGCCTGCATAGTCAATTACCGTGTGTGCCGTTGCACAGAACAATATGTCGAGGAACACACACTAAACAGCGGTTCAGCAAACTAAAGGTAATCACGAAAGAATCTTTCTAAGGATTCAGCCTAATAATGGTGTAGGATGGGCTGGCCATAACTCGCCGAACCGACAACCGTTGGAGTAAACGTGCTCTTGAGTGGAGACCGCGACTCGGCAAA
Organism: Yponomeuta sedellus; assembly: GCA_934045075.1. Taxonomy (NCBI): domain Eukaryota; kingdom Metazoa; phylum Arthropoda; class Insecta; order Lepidoptera; family Yponomeutidae; genus Yponomeuta; species Yponomeuta sedellus. The sequence continues at coordinate 17,692,521 of OW203727.1, read as the reverse complement.
CGTAGTGTAGGATGCCCTCCGACTAGGTGGGATGACGATCTGCGAAAAACTGCAGGCAGATGCGGCAAGCCAAAGATAGGGCGCTATGGCGCTTATTAGAGGAGGGCTATGTCCAGCAGTGGATTAGTATAGTCTGACGACGATGGTGTAGGGCTGCCACCTTCTAAAACAGTGTGACCGGGATATTAATGGAAAACGGATGTTTACTGCACATTATAAGCACTTTATTATTTAAATATTAATGAAATATTTATTTAATTGAAATAAATAAGAACTCGAAGGGCACATAGCTCGAATAACTGATGGGTGTTGGGGTGAAAAAGTTCTGACCTGACGAGCAGGCCCTCTACCGGATTACCGGAGAAATTTCTATTTATTTGCATGTACGCTTAATAAATTCAGATCAAATTTGATCCAATTAGGGTCGACATCATCCATACTTTAAAAGGTAACCTAATATCTCTGTGGCGTAGCGGTAGCGCGTCTGCCTACCATGCAAGAGGTCCCGGGTTCGATCCCCGGCTGAGAACAAAAAAAAGCTCAGGTCTTGGATGTTTACATGTTTGTGATGTTGTTGTTTCTGGTTCCCACGACACAGGGTATCCTAGTGTGGGGCCAGAAGCAAAGTATGTGCTTGTATGTAAATGTTACGTTACGTTACGTTACGGTACGTTACGTTACGTTACGTTAATATACGTTACTTTACGTTACGTTACATTACGTTACGTTATACCTTTATTGTAACTTTAGTTCCAATAGGTAATCGCGCCAACTTGTAGTTCGTAAGTCTTGTGTGTGATGATATGTGATGTGAATGTTGTGTTTTTCAGTTATTGGATTCACACTGTGGCTTGATTTATTGTAAATTTTGCCTATATTTGTGAAGTGTGCGTCTGTTAAAAAACCTAATCATGCCCTGAGTTTCCGGATTTACAGTAGGGGTGGCGTTTGAGACGTTTCGTCCGTTTTTAAAGAATTTCTCATAGACACAGTTTATTTTTTATTAGGTATTAAAAAATTCTACTGTTCTTCTAGGATTTTTCGCAGAGTCAGATAATTGATCAGAACAAAAATCGTCTGCACCTTTTATTGAAGCATGCTGAATAACTAAAGTCCACGCGGACGGAAGCGGGCAAAAGCTAGTGATGATTGGCCTTTTGCATCCACGTAATGAGATGATTTATACAGCGTCCAGTGGTATCCTCACTCACGCTAGATGGGTGAAGGGACCACTTCGACGCTGTAGTGAAAGCTAGTAAATAAATAAAATTACGGTGGCAGGGAGCCCTGGCGGGCGGCACGAGACCGTGAAGCTTAGAAAACCATGAGGGGGGCCTATGTCCTGCATTGGGCGTTAAATGGCTGATAATGATGTTGATGAATAAAATAAAAAAAAATATTAATTCCATATGCCCAATTCAAAGTAAAAATATTGAATTTGGCACGTACTGTCTAACTTGACAGTACGTGCCAAATTCAATATTTATGTTTGTACTAGCTGACCCAGCAAACTTCGTGACGCCTAACAGTCGATTCTTTTTTTCTCTTCGTAAGAACCATCCTCGTTGAATTTGCGAAATCGGTTCAGCTGCTCTCGAGATTTGCGCTCACCAACACATTCAGCGAGTCATTTTTATATTATAGAAGATTATCATATTTACCTACCGTAAAGATGGCACCAAATAAAAATATTCATCCGAATTATAAGTCGGAAGAACCCTGACATTAATACCCATAGGGTTAAACCCGAAGGGGTGGTAGCCGTAACGAAATACAAGTGAGAGAGGAACGACACGAAATCATCAAAGCTCATCCATTAATTGACTAAGTATTCGAAGCCTTTTCATTACACAAGCGAATTTCATTTCATTTCATTTATAATTTTACATAACTTTTCAAAATAAAGAAGAAATTTTTATACTGAGCAGGAAGTAGTATTACACTCGTGTGCTTTCTGCAAAAACCGAAGCCTACTCTAGACTCCGAGGTATATTCTAAAAGCTAACAGACTTTAAAAACCTATTTAGAGGCTAAAAATTCCACCCATGCCGGGACTCGAACCCGCTTCCTCTAGCACGATTACCCAGGGGTCACGGGTTTTTAAATAGGTTTTTAAAATTGTCTTTTGCACGGGTTAGTGCATTAAAAAGAATATAGCTAACAGACTGTAATATGGTAATTAAAATAATAGCAAGAGATTGAGATAGTAAATTGAAGTCTATAAGTAGTAGTTGAAAAATGTAAGTAGTTAATTTAACGTACACTTTGGATCCATAAGAATGCCAAGAAAGTATAAACTTTCTATTAAAGAGAAGATTGCAGAGAATAACTGTTCATAGAATCGAGTTACAAAGTTCCAATCCACTAGGTGTCCGTTTATAATAAAGTTGAGAGCTCAGATTTCAATCTCAATAGATTTCACAGGCTTCCATTTTAAAATCACTTCGCAGGGAGGATTAGTAACTTTAATTGGTTCGAAAACTGAATGGAGGCCGCTTTAAGTCATCTAACTAAATATTTCCTTGGTTTTATTTTTACGTAACATAACATAAACTCACGCCTGTATCCCAGAGGGGTAGACAGAGAACAGGATCTGATACTGGCCACGATACTGAGTGATAATGAATCACTTTCGCTACGATATCAACCCTTGTATGTCCCCACAGCTGGGGCACGGGTCGCTTGCTGCACCGAAGGAAGGTTAGCCCATACTTTCAGTTGCAAGCACGCAAGCCGGTGGTGGGTACTTTTTATCTCGTCCTTTGCTAATACGTGTCTGACGAGATGTCCTTTACCGCCCCTTCTATGTTATTATTAATCATTAATTGAAAAGAAGACATGACAAAACCACGATTATATCATTTGCCAAACTGCTAATGCAGTTTATCGGCTCTTGGTAACAATTTTTATAAATAAACTTACACAATCTATTTTCGCTCGATGTATTTCTTTCGTTAATCTTTCTTCCTTAATCCTCTACACATGCCGAAACTAACATGATATTCCATTGTCTGTTCTCATCACTACACTCTTTCAGTCCACAACGTTATATAACGTTGTTTTAATAATATTAAAAAAAAAGTTTCATTTGTACAATATGTTTATCAAGTATAATTTTTTGTATACTTTAGGTTACGGTGGCAACGAAAACTATTTTTAATTTTTCTTCCTTCAACCTCTACACATGTCCAAACTAACATAAAATTCCTTTGTCTATTCTAATACCTACACTATTTCAGTCCACAACGTTGTATAATGTTGATTTAGTATTTTCTAAAAACCGTTTCATCCGCGGAATATCTTTATGAGGTACAGTTGATAAAACATCGACCTCTATCTATAATTCTTTCCGTTCCTGGGGACGGAAAAAATATGAAGGTTGAGCTGTCGTCTCTACAATTTCCACACAACTTTCCTCTTAATTGGTAGAGTATTAAATTTCAGGGCAACTTTCGCGAAATAAATTTCTCGGTAGACCCAAAATCTTGCAATTAATTTAGATAATTTGAGGCCGAAGGTTTTTTTAAAAAAAGCTTACAACGGTAGCTTCGTTTCACTTCCTAACCGTAACGTGGTAAGTGGTCATGGACTTTGAAGTCATGGGATATTTTACTGTTATATTTTATTAATCGACATGTCAGCTCTATGATTTCCATACAACTTTTCTCTTAATTGGTAGATAATTAAATTTGAGGGCAACTGTAATGGTATTTTTTTCTTTTTCCTCGCCAAATAAAACTCTCGGTAGACCCAAAATGTTGCAATTAATTTAGGTGATTTGAGGCCGAGGGTTGGGTTTTTAAGCTTAATACGGTAGAGTCGTTTCACTTTCTAAACGTAGCGTTTTGGTGGTTATTTTACTGTTTTATTTTATTAACACTGCTTAAAAACCCTTTTTAAAAAACTTAGCATGGGTTAGTGCATAAAAAGAATATAACACTATTTAATGCAGTACAAATAAGATCCTTGAGAAGTATATGTAGTGTTACTTTGAGCTACAGAATACGCAATACTCTACTCTTAGAGAACATTGTGGACTGAAACAGGATGTAGTGACTAGAATTGAGAAAGGATTGTTGCGTTGGTTTGAACGTGTAGAGAGGATAAAGAAAGAAAGATTGACTAAACAAATATTGTGAATATGAGTGGAAGGGCAAGTAAGAGACGTCCCAGATGCATTACCAAAGAAGCATTTAAGAAGTACCCGGAACCTGCGTGCGAGCAGGCGACGACTTATGAACGTTGATGAAGGGAAGGCGATTTGTCACGATATGGCAAGTGGCACTCCCTGGTCTCTGCCTACCCCTCTGGGATACAGGCGTGAGAGGTTATGTTTCTTCTTCTTCAGGCTTTATTAGTCCGCTGCTGGTCATAGCCCTCCCCTAATGAGCGCAAGGTTGTGCCATCATTGGGGGGTAATGCCCATAATCCCTACGATGGGCATGCGGGTTGGGGATCGCAGTTTGGTGGAACTGTGCGCTGCTGCCCACCCCCCGGTTTGTGTCACTTAGTCGCCTTTTAGGACACCCGCGGGAAGAATTTGGGTTGGTGCTATTCTCTAGGCCAACACCACACAGGTTATGTTACGTTATGTTAATTTTATTAAGGTTCACCAACAAAAATTAGGTAGTACAAAGTTTAGCCCCTAAATAGGTTTTTAAATTTGTTCCTTAGCACGGGTTGGTGCATTAAAAATAAAAATAGTGTAAGTACAAAGTTTAATTCTAAAAATTTTCATGTTTTTATTATTCGGCCCTAACTCGTCCTCTACTAGACATAGGCCTCCTCTAGGACGCGCCACATCCTTTTTTCTTGGACCAATCTGATCCAGCCATTGCTAGCAATCTACCTCAGATCTTTATACTAATAAAAAATACAGAGTACGTAATACAGAGAATATTGTAAAGAGGTTCGAAATTTCACTGATGCCGGTGAGTCACCCATTGGCTCAGTTGGAAAGAGCGCTGGCACGGATAGCCAGAGGTCACGGGTTCGAATCCCGGCATGGGTGGAATTTTTAGCCTCTAAAATAGGTTTTTAATAAAAAATATCCAATAATAGGGTATCGTATTGAATAAGTACGATGTTGTCAATCTAATCTGTGAAATAAGCAAGACTACCCTTTAGGAAAACGTATCAAATCTTGTATTGTTTTTGTTTCAGATATCCAAGAAAAGATTGACCTCAGCCCAGGGTTCAATTTGAAGGACTATTTGAAATGTAAGTACTTCTATATTTTCTTTAATTTAGAACCTTCCATGTACTATTATCTTGCGTAACAAATGACCCATCCAACAGGCACTGAAGTTAGGTGTTTCTGTTCGCAAACGATAACTAGTTTGTTATATAAAATTGCCTGATATAAAATACTATATCAAAAGTTAGATAGGCAAATACATTTAGGTATAATACTGCTTAAGAGATTACCGAATAATTTATTAACTTATAAATTGTCAACAATTAACACAACACACATTGCTCAATAGCTTGAAACATTCGCATAAACTTACGTTTTGTCTGAGAAAGGAATGTTGCTATGAAAAAGATAAAAAAATGGGGCAAAAGAAATATAAGATAAGATAAGATAAGAATATTCTTACATATTTTAAGTAAGACAGATTGACACGTGACCCCAGTCTCGCTTGATGGTAAGCAAAGACAGGGTCTAAGATGTTACGTGCTTACCTTTTAAATGCCGGTTCAATATCGTTTTAAAGACACCCAGGTTATGATATGTCTCTGGAAACAGAGACGATATCGAGCAAATATGGCTGGAAGGGCCGGTAAGGCATACCGCATGCGGAAATAAAGTCGACTGAATAGGGGATGTATTCGCGAAGAACAAAATAAAAAGTAGCCCACACCGTCGGGCGTTGACGCCCGAGCATCACTATTCATCATTGACTATTAAATGTTCAACATCGACTATAGAAGCGCTCGTGGCCTAGGCGAACCGAGTGATTGGAATCAATCACTTAGTTAAGTAACAACAGGCGCGGTAAGGTACAGGATGAGTGAGCATCCCGTGACTACCGCTAGTGGCATTTTTCCGAGCGCTTCCGTGCTTCGCAAGGCACGCTAAGCCGGATGTCATATAATGGCAGTCGTTAAGCCATGTCAGAGGCCTTATGGGCGGCTTGATAACTTCTGACAGTAAGGCCCGCCACTGTCTTACAATCCTCCACCAACCTGGACTTGGCCCCCGTGGTGGAGTATGGCCTAACCTTCCTGCGATGCAAGAAGAGACCCGTGCCCCAGCAGTGGGGACTTACAAGGGTTGATAACGATATAACGATATTAAATGTTGATAGAGTGAAGATGATTTCTTAGACGCGTGGCAAAACCTGGTCTCTGTCTACCCTGGGACACTGTCACGTGTTTATGAATGTCACCTTTCATCAGCATCAGTGTTCCAAGTGTCCCCAAAACTCAAATAAAAAAGAAAAAAATCTCTTGAAAGTAAACTAATAAAAATGTCCCTCTGCAGCGCATACGAATCCACAGCATGCACTTTGCTTTTGATAAAAAAGAGCATTCCATCTTACGCTAGCAGCGAAAATGTGACAAGAACTTCTGAATGTTTCGTTACTTTCATCCAAATTGCTGAATTGACAACATTTCATATTTTACAACGTGCAAAACTAAAAATACTGTTTGTTAATTTTGCTATCTTGATTACGAAAAAAATATTTAGAATTTTTATTATTGCTTAATTTTAGAGAAAATAAATAAAAACCAAAAACTGTGTGATGACGTCACACATACGGTGAAATGAGGAGGTACCGTTGCCTAATATTAAAAATGATATGACAGATGTCATTTTCAATTTCATTAAAATGTCATGTCCGAGAAATTACTTTTCCTTTCCTTAATTCCAATGGTTTTTAAAAAGGCGGCAAGGGTGTTATTATTATTATTATTAAGCCGTATGTGTGACGTCATTTGGCGGTTACGTCCTTTTAGAATAAGACGAAATTCAAACAGAAAATTATGAATGAAAATCATCGAACTTACGAAAACAAAAAAATATGGGTCATTTTATTTCGTATCTAGTTTCTTTTAAGACAGAAATACGTGAGACAAAAAATTTTAATGTCGACAATTGCTGAACTGATGGTAAATTAGAAAAAACGAAGAAAAAAAAACATTTGTTCACAACATAATATAAAAATTTAACGTATTATACCCTATAAATGGATAAAGTAAAAAAGGGGGGTGGTAAGTACAAATATGTAGATATCTTTTATTATTTTTATTTTGAAATGAATAGTATACTTCACTTTATATAGATCACTTTTAGTGATAAGGCCGTCGTCTGTACTCATAGGTTGAGAAATATCTGTGTAATTTCCATTTTTATGTACTACCACCTGACCCAGTGAACTTCTTACCGCCTGACAGTCGATTCTTAATTTTTTTTTATTTTTCTCTCCGTAAAAAAAGAATTAGCGAAATCGGTTCACCTGATCTCGGGATTTGCGCTTACCAACACGTTCCGCGGTTCATTTTTTTATATCATAGACTAGCTGACCCAACGAACTTCGTACCGCCTAACAGTCGATTTTTTTTTTAATTTTTTGCTCTTGGTACGAACTATCCCCGTACTTCAAGGAATATTCTAAAAAAAGAATTAGCGAAATCGGTTCACCTGATCTCGAGATTTGCGCTTACCAACACATTCCGCGATTCATTTTTATATTATAGATAATTATAGATAAAGTGTTCTCTATAATTCTATCTTCTATATTATTTCAAAGACACCTTTTACGCAGCTCATAAATAGTGAGCTGTTTAGCTAAAAGGCATCAAGATTATGTTCATATCCTTCGAAAGATTTGCAATTTATCTAAGCACGCTTTGCAAGCTTATTTAAATAATTAAACATGTTTACTTAATATGTAAATGGCGTTCATCCCTTATAAAGGTTCACTTATTAATGTGACCGCGCCAGGGATTAAATGCTCTGAAGCAATATTTCACTCCACAACATTATTTACGACGTTTCACATAGCGCTTATCACAATGGAGAGGTACAGAAGTTTCGTACCATGCTTTATCAACACAACTTTCTATTTCGTCATTCGTGTAATGGTGGATATAGGCGTCCCCAGAGTTGCTTCCTTGAGATCAAATCTCCTGCGATATTTCACAATTGAGTCAATCATTTTGTCTCGCACGACTCTTACGTGCTAAAGTCATTCATAAAGGGCTAACGAGATCTGTGTAATATGTCCATGAATATTTATTTATTTATTTTCTTATTATTTATTCAAGATCTCTTCTGTGTTGCTTATTGGCGAATTGTAACAAAATAATTGGAAAGAGATTTTTTTATTTCAAAGTATTTGTCCATACACATTATAATCAACAAAATGTTGTATTGAAAATATGTTTCAAAAATCAGAAAATGTGTTGTGCTTACGAAAGTTTTAGTTCATAAATCAGAAAATGGCATTAAATTAAATAGGTTGAACAGCGCTCCTGTTATCCAATTTTCAGCTGGGTGGGTTCATAATTCATATTAATAAGAAATGAAATAAATTTTTTAAAAGGTTTTCGTTTTTATTGATTTGTGTTTAGATTCATCTTTATAATATAAGCTATTGTGTCCCCAAATTCACACGTTGTAAAGATACTGAATAATATAATATCTCGATTATAATTTGAAGAGTCTAAAGAGTGAAAACGATACGAGTACTTATTTAATTTCAAAACTATTAGCAGGTCATCTAATACACATAAAGTTTGGATATACGAGTAACTAATTTTTGTTCACTGTTTTCCTTATCCGTTAGCGAGTGTTAGCTACTATTTGGGAAACTATTCACAAATGCTGACTTATCTGAGCGAACAATTTTGGATGATAGCAGGTAAGGTGCCTAAGGTGCAGCGAGAAAAAAAAAAGCTTCTCTCATTTTATGCTAAGCCACTGTAATTCAATATGACTTGTATTTCAAGTAACTATAATATTATTTGGTTAATTCTGCGATGCATTGTGTATAAGGCCAAGTATTTTTTGATCAGAACAAAGACACTTCTATTAGTAATAGCAGTGTCTTTGGAAATATGACGAGTCTGAGAAAACGTGGAATTTTGTTATTCTTTCAATCATAAAAATATGACTCCAAATATAACAGAGATCAATTTATAAACAGCTAAGTGAAGGGAACCTACCTCTAAATTCTACCTCAGTGTGTCACTGCCATTTACGAGATTCGAAGCTAAACTTCTGTAACTTTCAAGTTATTGCTCATGTCAAGGAAGCCTAGTAGCTTCCATTTATTTAAAGCACAAGTGCCATACCAAAAGCCTGGCACAGTACAGGGTTCCGTAGAAAGAGGCTTATTTTTACCTGCTTCTATAAGTACTTAATAGCTTCATTGAAACAATATTCAATGGATTTTGTAGGAACTTTTTCTTTTATAATATGTTGGTCGCCTATTAATCGTAAAGTTGTGAAGAGTAATATAGTCGTGATAGTTTTTCTTTTAAGTACATTATATGCACTGCCTTGAATTTTTACACGTTTTTACGGTCAACCGTTTAGCTGGGAGAGGGAGGGAGCCCGTACTCTGACAAAAAATTGCGCTTTAAAGCGTAGGTATTATTTGGCAATTGGGAACCCTTTATCGATAAATGGTCATCCTACTATCCTATCGTCGAGTTAGCACCTATAACACAAGTCATTTAGTTGTAGTATAGGGCTAACGAGATCTGTGTAATATTTCCACGAATATTTATTTATTTTTCATTTATTTTACACCCACAATATTTTTCAACGATCCATCCAACGATAGTCATACCGTGTTGTAGGCGAGAAAAGTACGCCTAAGTCACAATTTTAGAAGCCTACCGTTTGGACTGGAGTTATTTTGAAAGCCCTTTGAATAAGGTAGTTTTGTACCATTATTAAAAAAAAAAAGTTTTTTTCGCTTTCACTACCTCATTAGATAAGCAGGATCCACATTTAATAGGATACTCAAAATTTTTGCTTCCTTTTCCATCCAGGTATTGCGAAAAAAAATTGTTATAAATGTATGACTACTTGAAGCTTAAGACACAAATTATCATCTTTTATGTCTGGTCATGCGAGAAAATTTGAACGGAGAACTCCTTGATACTCCTTGGCCCATCACTACCCACTATAGGAAATAATTTCTGTCCAATTTCACCACACTACCAACGCTCCGCGTCTTCATTTGTCACCCGCGCGCGGTGCGGGTGTGGGTAATCGACCGCGAGACAAATGATCTGTTAGACACTCGACTTGATCCGATGACACACAGGATTATCACGAAGAACCACGTGGGGTATTAAGAGAAGCTCATCTCTTCTCGCACCTATTACTTCTTATCTATTGGCCCGTGAATACAGCCCATATCTGCAAGGAACTCCCGCGCCAACTCTATCGGTCGCTTTTCTTTGTCATCCATTGCTTTGAGCATGGGGAGTACGACGACGCTAGTCGTGTTTTAAATGTCGAACGTCCTGGTTTTCTACTATAATAGGTACAATAATTGTCAAATTCTGACGTTTTAGCGCCAAAGTATATGTTACTCATCCCATTTTATTAACCAGGCAAGCTTTCAGATTTAGATAAAACGCTAGTCGTGTTTTAAATGTCGAAAGTCCTGGTTTTCTACTATGATAGGTACAATAATTGTCAAATACTGACGTTTTAGCGCCAAAGTATACGTCACTCATCCCATTTTATTAACCAGGCAAGCTTTCAGATTTATACAGTGTCTAGTGGCAAGTCTGTAAAAGCAAAGCGTAGACATATTTTTAAATTTTTAGTTTTTCTCAAATAAAACTCAGAACTTCCGTTTCATTATTAATTATTAATTTGCACAAAAGATAATGTATATCGGTATAATCAGCATCAGTTCACCGCTCCCAATTGCTAGGTATCTAGGTATACTTTCAATAAAAACTTTTCATTTCATTATAGGAAGAGTCCTCCAAACTGCTCACGGTTCCTCCGCAGTCTCAACTATATCGTCACGCAATCAGGCTTCTGGGCTGTCCACTGACCGTTGTCGTCCTGTTCTCGCAACTTACTGCGATAAACTTCTGTATATCGCAATAATATTAATAAGGAAGAAACGGTTTGGCATTTCGATATCAACCCTTGTATGTCCCCACTGCTGGGGCACGGGCCTCTGACATGGCTTAACGACTGCCATTATATGACAGCGTTGCTTTATAGCTTCAGCGTTGCTTCGCGGCAATGTTACTTCACTTCATAAACAGGTAATTGGATTGGAAAGTCGCAAACTTGGAAGAGAATGACTTCACTCACACCACCGCAGAGTACCTTGTTATCCTTGGACCGGCGCCTTTATCGGTTTATAAATCCTAAGCTGTTGGGGTCCAGGTATTAAGAGAGCGCTAATTGATTTATTGGGGTTAAAATGGCTTTCGTTATTGAATTCTGCAAGGATGGCTAGAGGACTTTGCTGGACCTAACCAGTGTGTTCAAATAACGTTTATGTTAAGTGCCCAGGTGATTGGGAATCTCTTTTCATTTTAATTGCATTTGTTTAGGTGACAATTTAAATAAAATGGTGTTACATTTTAAGAGAAATCTCAATTTGTACACATTCGAAAAAACACTTAACAATTTTACGCCCAATCAGTCAATCAATTTTATCTTTACAACAAATTGTGATTTTATCCGTATTTTTGGGATACATCGCAAAAATATTATAATTAGCTTTCCGAATGCAATTCCATGAATGGAGATACTCCTCAATAATTACAATACTTTGTAAGACAGTGGTGGGCCTTACCGTCAGAAGTTATCAAGCCGCGCATAAGGCCTCTGACATGGCTTAACGACGGTCATTACGTGACAGCCGGCACCAACGGCTTAACGTGCCTTGCGAAGCACGGAAGCGCTCGGAAAAATGCCACTAGCAGTAGTCACGGGACGGTCACCCATCCTGTACCTGACCATGCCTGTTGTTGCTTAACTTAAGTGATTCATTCCAATCACTCGGTTCGACTAGGCCACGAGCGCTTCGTCATTACCAGTGTTGCCAGTAGTTGTCTCCAAATTACTACGCCTGGATCGCTGAATTAGTACGAAAATCGATGTAATATTACGAAATTTTCTTTTCCATTTAAAGATACATGTAAATAAAACTTGTTAGTAGAGACGTGTTCATACATACCCATTTTAATGGCTTGAAGTAAATTTTCAGTAAAAAATATTTAAATAAAATAACAACTGTGTAACAACATTCTGCTACTAATAATTATTACTAACTAGCTGACCCAGCGAACTTCGTACCGCCTAACAGTCGATTTTTTTTCCTGTCCGTAAGAACCATCCTCGTACTTCAAGAAATATTCTAAAAAAAGAATTAGCGAAATCGGTTTAGCTGCTCTCGAGATTTGCGCTTACCAACACATTCAGCGATTCATTTTAATATTATAGATAGATATAGAATCGGATTTTCTACCTCTTTTAAATTTGTTGTTTAGTTACCACAGATAATTATAATCAGTATGTAAGACTAATAGACCTAATAAGGTAAAACTAATTCGGCAGGGCCGTAAAACTCATACGAGTAAAACTATAATTTATGATAGTTTAAAGTGGGAATTCGAGGTACCTTGCGTAGCAGAGTCATTTGTTAATCTGTGGATTAGTCGCCATTGCAATTTTTGCGATGGTCACAGTATACCATGAATTATATTTTTAAAAAACAGGATGTCTAAATAAACTTTGGTCTTTGCATATAATAATGACATTATTTAGATGATCAAGAGCGTCCAGTGGCACCTCGGGTTTACTACATAGGTGAAAGGTCTCTTAAAGGGTGTGGGCTTGCCCAGCACTTACAGGAATGACAAGTTAATATAGTGCGTAGCTAAGCAATCCATGGGTTTCTTCACGATGGTTTCCTTCAGGGTAGCTCTTATCTATTTTTTTTTTAATATTCACCTCGTTTAAATGAGGGTTTTATTAATCTCGAGGTGATATAAATTTTAATGCGAGGCGAAAATAACCTGCAACATTTGAGGTTTCAGTTAAATTGATTGCCCTAATTGCTTTTGACTTTTGCTGCTTTTTTGTACCCCACGCTGGTACCTACTCGTATTACAGTTGTTTGTCAAGCAGCAAGCTCTTCATCTTGGCCCAAATAACATAAATTTTGTTGCGGGCAATATTGCAAAATAAATTATAAAGATTGATGATAGAGAGTCGTTAAGCCAAGTCAGAGGCCTTATGGCGGCTTGAAAATTTCTCACAGTAAGACTAGCCAGTAGTCTTGCAAGCCTCCACCAATCCGCACTTGGCCCCTGTGGTGGAGTATGGCCTATCCCTTCCTTAGAAAAGAGACCCGTGTCTCTCGGTGGTGACATAACGGGTCGATTAATAATGGTTGATAGAGATATACGGTAGTTGACTCAAAATTCATCGCGATTAAATTATATTTATAACATAAAGTACTATGTTACTGTAGCGGTGTAGTTATTGAAACTCTTGATTTAGCAGCAATACTTTATATTTATTTATATTTTTTCATCACCAAAACCTATCCTAGCTGCGAGTCTCAACACGACTGACACCTACCTAAACAAAACGTAACGATATTCTTTTAAATAATTCAAACTCTGCTAGACGGATATGCCAGCCAGCTACTATAAAGAAGTATCGTTACAGTACTTTGAAGCGTCACATAAAATTGGTAAAGAAGATGTAATTTATTTCTTCATTTCTGGCGCTAGTGAATCTGATAGAGCCTTAAGACTTCCCAGAGTGAGCAGAGCCAAAACGTTTTTACAGAAATAACCTAGCGCTTGATTATACACCCTCACAATACTAGTTCGTGCATTTTCGCAACGAATCCAACGATGATGCCAATAGGACTTTCCAGCATGACGACAAGCACTACATTTAATTTTGTACAGAAATAACCTCGCGTTTGATTAAACACACTCTCATTACTAGTGTGTGAATTTTCGGAACCAAGGAGCCGTTTTCGGTACATATTCTCAAAGAACTTCATAGATGGGCCTTATAGGCGTACACATACAAAAACAGCGACATGGCTGTCAAATTTTTGCTCAGCGCAGATTTATTTTGACCGCCGTATTCCGGTTATTCTATGGCCAAGCCTGTGACGGCCTCTGTGGCACAGCGGTAGCGCATCTGCCTACCATGCAGAGGTTCCAGGTTCCAACCCCGGCTGGGAACAAAAAAACTGCAGGTCTTGGATGTTTACATGTTTGTGATGTCATTGTTTCTGCTTTCCACGACACAGTATCCTAGTGTGGGGCCAAAAGTATGTGCCTGTATGTAAACGTTACTTTATGTTACGTTACGTCGTTACGTTACGTAACGCAACGTTACGTTACGTTATGTTATGTAAACTCTACCTGTGAATTGCTTTGTAAATTGGTGCTGAAAACGGCTCATTTATCGATGATGCCAATCGAGAAGCACACTTACCGGCTAAAACCATACAGCCGCCCGCCATCTTGTCCCAGAGTCCCAAATTACTGCGTATTTTTCGTACGTAGCGAGGGACATTAAAATAAATGCCCCAACGACACGTAGGCGTCACACGCGGCTGGGGATTTCCCCGCCATGATGAATGAATTGCCCGGCTCACGCTTGACCGTTGTCACGAGATTATGAGCTCTCGAGCACCTATTGTACTTTACTGTACAGTCCGTGGTGACGTAACGAACCGTCCAGTTTGCCCGACGTACCCACTTGTGTGGGGAACTGTAGAGTGATGGAAGGTATAACCGAGTATAGCAGACTGTACCAACAATTTTGCACGGTGACCGTGCTGTGTGACGGCTACAGCCTACGTGGTTCTCTTTGGCTATTTCTTAGATATAACGGGTTGAAAAAAAAATAACATAATGTACTCTATAAATAATTTAAGCAATACTATCTAGAGGTCAAAAAAATTGAGAAGGTAAAATTTTATCTGACTATAGGATGATTTTTTTGTTAAAATTATATGCTGAGAATTTTAGGGGAGACAGCTATTTGGTTTGACAGGTCTGCATGTACCTTAATGTAATAATGGAGTCAAGTGTAGGTGGAAGAAGTTCTACAGAAGAGAAGCTGGATTAAGATGAACAAGTAGAGCGCTCTACAATTTTTCTTGTAGCCCATAAACGTCCCACTGAAGGGCACAGGCCTTCTCACAGAAACAAGGAGAGAGTACGTACTTCATTACCACTCGTGCCCACAACGGATTGGCAATTTCAAGCGCTGAAGTAGTTGCACACCTCAGATATTTAGGTTCCTCCCAGATCGCCAGATCCTTAAGTAACATAACATTTACATACAAGCACATACATTGTTTCTGGCCCCACACTAGGATACCCTGTATCGTGGGAACCAGAAACAACGACATCACAAACATGTAAACATCCAAGAACTGGGCTTTTTTTTGTTCCGAGCCGGGATTCGAACCCGGGACCTCTTGAATGGTAGGCAGACGCGCTACCACTACGCCACAGAGGTTCCTTTAGAAAACGTCGTGGGGAAACCTGAAACACTGTTAGCGAGTGGTTTCGCTGCTATAAGTTCACAAATGTACATAATCAATTTTATATGTAAATAAAATAGGTAACGATGAATTAGAACTATTTCCCTTTCAAGTGGCTCTACGCTCACGTATGTAAAAAGTAGTTGAGGTAGGTACCCAACGACCTAAATACATCCGCGAGGTCTACATCCTTTATTATCCCGGATTATTAACGTGTCACCGCGAAGATATTTTATTGCTGCGGGCTTTAAATTTATTTTTGAATGACAATATAGTGGTAACTAGTTGTGTAGGTAGGTACAGAAAGGTAGTAAAACCACTTTTTGACTATAAGAACTAGGAGTATAGAGGTGACTTTCGGCATAGATATACTCGTACATATTTATTGAGCCGAAAAAACACAAGTACAAAATATCTAAAAAAAATATAAATTTTGTTTAACATCGTATACAGGGTTATATTCGAAATATATGCATTTCGTTAAACGTGTTGGTTTGACGTTGTTATTCACAACATTTGACTTTTGAGAAATTTCGTGCTTTCCGGTGGCGGTTTTTGCAAGGTAGTGCTTAAAACTAGTACTTGAACGTTCTTTTTCGCATGACGATAATTTACTAAAGGCTGCGACATTGCTGGAGCGTGTAAAGCGCGAATTTACAAAGAAAAATGTAGGTAAACTCTCATATAACAGAAAATAAAAATGTTATAGAGCACTAGATTGCCTAACATAAACCTTTAGAAATGACCCTGCATAGTTACCCGATTAACAAGAGTAAATTTTAGATCAGCAGTGTTAACACACATAAACATGCACCTACACACACACCACACACATGCCACATATAACACACACACACACTTAAACAATCAATTCATATTGAAACCTCTCAGATGACTGCTGAAAATGTAGTAGGTAAGTTAAAACAACACATTTCATTTTATAACAGCGGACAAATATTTTGTAGTATATTACTATATTACAAATATATTATAGTTTTTCAAGCAAGTGTATGCTGTCAGAGCAGTCAACAAGCAATATCATGTCTCTCGCGGCACATACTAAGTGCAAACCTTTTATTATCAACTGTAAATTCTGTAATTTAATTCATATATTTTTTGACGTACTGCTTTATTGTTGGTCGCTATTAACGCATTTTTACCTTATTTTATCTTCTTCTCTTGGTGGCATCAGAGTGCTTAGTGCGAGTTTTTTAACTACTCGATCGCGTTAACGTAAACTCATATTTCTATGGCATCGAGGAAGCGCCACCTAGCGACAAGTATGGAAATTAAAATTGCTGTGTGCGAGTTGTAATGGTTTACGTTGAGAATTGAACACGTTTACCAGCCAAAACACAAATAAACGCGAATGCGAGTTGTACTGCGACAGCGTTTTGCCAGTTCGAACGGTTAACTTACTCATACTCACTACTCAATGCTCGATTAACGCGGTAGTCAAGTTATTCGATTGGATCTGTCAAACTCGCACTAAGCACTCTGCATCGGCTATTATCGTAGCCACTCTGTCCCGTGATGCAGCGGCTCGTAAGAGTTCCACAACTCTCATGTTACCTATATCTACAGTCTGTTAGCTTTCAGAATATACCTCGGGCTCTAGAGTAGACTTCGGTTTTTGCCGAAGGCACACGAGTGTAATACTACTTCCTGCTCTGTATAAAACTTTTCTTCACTATTTTGAAAAATTGTGTAAAGTTATAAATAAGTATACAAAATAAACCTGCATAAATTGCATAAAATATCTGATTCTATCCGATAGTAGCCGAGGTATATTGTAAAAGGTAACAGACTTGTAAAAGGTCTACAACAATTTTCGTGCCACAACTTTTTTCTGCAATCAGCTTGAAACGTTGTATATCCTTTACAAATAATAAGAATTGGAACGACTTTAGGTGTTGTTTTATTTGTAGATAGATATTTTATAATAAAACAGAAAAACTGGTTAAAAACGGATAAAGCAGGTAAAATAGTCAGATCTGGTCGAAGGGTAAAGTAGTAGTGATGAAAATGAGGGAAATTTCGAAATGTGTGACAAAATTTAAATATTTGTAAATGATAGATAAAAAAATAAATAAAATTGGTGTAAAAAGGTTTGCACCGTTACAAGCTCTCGTTCGTCCCTAGATTTTTTAAATGTGACTCTTTATTTCCGCCCGATGTTTTATGACGCCATAAAGATCAATTGGAAGGCTGTTATTATCCACTGTTATTAAGTGATAAGAATAAGGGCGCTATTGAGCAAAAGACCCGGTGAAAATTCCGAAGTGCCCGCCCCACATGCAAATGGTCGTATCAATTTTATTGCTACGCCCCTCGCATTTTCCTTTATGTTTTATTATCCTTTACAGCTTAAGTGCCTTTTACTTTATTTTAAATTGAAAAGTAAGTGCTTGATTAGAGGGAACGAAACCTTTCAACGCATTCCATTTTAAACCGTGATGTAACAAATACCTACCCAAGTATAGTTAGCTCTCGCCGGCATAGGAATTGAGAATGTCTCGTTTGTTTGGTAATCTAAAAATACTTGCTTCCTTTTTTTCTACACAAATAGTACTACGAGTATAACAACTTACGTATATACTTTGCGAAATCTTTAATTCACGACCCGGCGGATAGCTTAAAATCATGAAGGTTTTATTAATTTCATACAAAAAATATATTTTCATTGCAAACGTACCTATAGTAAACTATTTAGATAATTATTTGCTCACTCAAAGTAGCTGGAGTTTGAGAATATTATCAAATCAGCTGAAATAATTTTATTCAGCTTAGTTTACAGCAATGTAAATGATGCTGTTTTATGTCATGTTATGAGGGTAAAACGGTAGTAATCAGCATTTAAAATACTCCACCACGCTACTGATTGCCTTAATTGACTAAAGAATATCATATAGAATAGATAGACTAAGGCTTGAAGTTAAAATTTAAAGTAAAAAGTTATTAAAATTAAGGTCAGAACTTACTATCGAATGTTAGTTTAGTTACATAAATGACGAACTAGTCATCTGATCAGTAGACATTATGAAGTACCTTATGATATAGAGACAGCGGTGGTAGCCCACGAGGCTCACTGGGGACTCGCAAGTGAGATACCCAGGTTCGATCCTCAGTGCGGGCATGTTAACCAATCATATTCTTTAATTTCGAAGTTACGTACATTTGTCAATTTCTAATTTATTGCAATACCACAGGCCTACGTTGAAGGAAAACATCAGGAAACCCGCGGGTTTGTTGGCTCCACACGTATTGACTAGTCTTTCCCGTGGGCTAGGCCGACTAAGCTGGCAGGATGGTGTAGGTGCTGAGCAAGCCTACACCATCTAAAACCATGTCCCAAGCAATATAGTGGGTATCCAAGTGGTGCCCTCACCCATCTAGTGTGAGTGAAGATGCCACTGGGCGCCGTATGAATAATCTCATTACGTATGCGTGGAATAATCTCATTACGTAAGGTCGTGATCCTAAATCCTAGATTTTCTTTTTTTGTTCATTAAAAATTGAAAATTACTTTGCTAAATTCCGCCAAAAATCCCACAAGCACCTTCCACAAGCCCCCTTCCCACTTTTTCAAGCAGAAGCAAGACACGAACACGCCACCACCGACACAAATACTTGTGTGAGAAAATACGCGTACGTATTTTGTGCGCCTGATTCCATACAATATTTTTCTGTTCATTTAGGTATTTTTTTCCTTTTCATTTAGGTAATTCCTCTTCTTTGGTCCCTTTACTTCTCCGTGGAATCAGGGGCTGACACAAGGGCTTTTCATTTACCTCTGTTCATGGCTAGGGATGGTAACTCCAGCCAAGATTAGGTAATTATACTATTAATGACCAAAATAATTGTTTGCTGCAATTATTTTGTTTATTATATAATACCATATATTTTTGAAGATTTTTTTCATCAACATAATCTCTTTTAATAGTAGCAAGCGCCACGCGCTCCGAACCAAAGCAGCTAAATAGCCTTTTGGTCAGCAATTTTTGTAGCTGGCCAAATATTTATTTCCTCTACGGACCATTTAATTAAAAAGTTCTGATATCAGATAATAAAGTCTCTTAGGTAAAGGAAAAGGGGAAAAAGCAGAAACTTTCGCTTCAGGTAAAAAGATTTTATTGAAAGAGGAAATTAGCAATGCAGTAAAGAACTAAAGAGCCTTTTCGCTACGCTACACTACTAAAAGACTAACAAACTGAAGGCGCTATTTACTTACTAAGGTTCTGAGATATTTACACACAACTCTTTGGATGTAAAAGAAATTAAGCCAATTAAAGTTGTTTACCTATTTAGATTTTTCAAGTTCCATCTATCTAATCTATATGTTCCCCACGTGAACACTAATTACGTTCAAAATATTTTTTTTTTGAGGGCTGCTCGGTCGTTTAATCAACTTTGTACTGCAAATAACAGCATCGATTTGTTTTACAGTAGGGTACGTAAATCGGTTACCTCGGCCTTCTGCAATTTTTTGTAGGTAATCAATCCCCGATAAGAAGTATTCCTTATTGTATACCAGGAAATACATTGATCGAGACCATAAATATGTAGTGTGTGTGTATTTTTATGATTCTGCAGGGAGCGAAATTATCTTCTAAAATATTTCTATAAGTGAAAACTTGTTATTGGCTCTCAGTAATTATTTTAAATTGCAATGCATTTTGTTAATAGCTGTAAGTTTTTCTAATATAATAAAATAAACTTATGACGCACATACATATGGTATAAGCACAATAAGTACCGTTCATACGTCCCAGAGAAAAAGTATGTGCTTTTAATCACCAAGGGTGCCAACCGCGGATTTGCGACTTCGACGGCTGATGAAGATATTATGTAGCACCTAGTAAGATTAGTAAAATCCTAGTTGGTTGTGGCAGTATTTTTTTGACCTCGATCTCAAATAATCTTTTTTTCTTTAAGGTTTAAGGATATTGAAAAACAAACTTTTGTAGATATTGATGTCCAACGTCACGCAGAGAAGCGCATTATATTACTTAATGTAAGTATGTGTCCCAAACATTTCAGCGCGCAATGGATATTAAAATCGTGTTCACAAACACGCGTCGTGCTGGTTTATACTTTCGCTCCGTACGTTAGGACGCTGAAAGTTACGCGTCCGTTGCGTTCAAAGACTACCTGAATTTCAAAAGCTTGCGAAGTACTTTTGGACTTACATGCCTCCTGAAGAAACAGTTTTCAGGTATTGCGTAGTTTCAATAACACTTTGTACATGATAAGGGTCTTATGTAGAGCTAAGAGACCCAATTTCGAGTTTCCCAATACTCACAGGGACACAGAGAGGATAGTAGAAGTGTAGGTACATGAAAAATATTATAAATGAAATTAAAATGTTTTATTCAAAGTAGCGCAGAAACTTAAGCTTAATGAACGTTGCAAGTCAAGCTAGGTGTCCATTTTAAAATGTTTGGAGAAAAAATGGACAAAAAAACTCCAAACTTAGTCTTTTCGAAGTCCATTATTAACTGAGTTTAAATATTTAATTATTATAAAATATAGAACTCATGAATTTTAATGGCTTTAATTTTCACCCCTTTCTGTCATGTGTGTTGTTGGTATAATAAATAATAAAAAAAAATCTAATACCCGATCATTGTCATCTAAATAATCCTTTATGTTATAGTAGCCCTTTTGGCACAAAGTGTACCTAACACAGTTTTTGAACTGCGTTTCAGGCAAGCTTAATGTAGCTTCAGAGATTTTATTTTAGAAAAAAAAACGTATGATTCTCCATGAAGGATGTATTAACCTTTGCCAGCCTAAATCTTGGGAACAAACGTTTATGTTTATTTCTAGTATTTACATTGTGTTGGCTGCATGTAGCCACAGTTTAAAAGTTACTGATATTTTGCCTGACGTACATAATGTTTAAATAGATATACTGACTGGCTACTGTCAGGATGTTAGTATTTTAAAGAATTTTTATTGCCTAGCTTATAAATGAGTCTGATCGCTCTCTTCTGCAAGAGGAAAATGGTCTCAATATCTGCATAGATAGAGAAAACTTTATGGTACATAAAAATGGAAATTACACAGATATTTCTTATCCAGGAATACAGACGGCGGCCTTATCACTAATAGATCTCTTCCAGACAACCTTTGCATGGACTGGACTTATATACTGGAGAAGGAAGTAGATGTAGGTAAAAATATACAAGATTAGTACAAAGGTATAATAGTATGCCGTAAGACACATTAAGGAAGTATGTAGGTAACTAAAATAAAATAATTAAAATAAAATAATTAAGGTACGTAGTCCGCCTTCAATAATATTTTCCGACCCTTTAATTAATACCTATATCACAGATAACATTACATGGTTAATGCATTCTATGAAATCCGTAATTGATTTTATGCCATGTATAAACTAAGATCCTACCTGTGAGACTGCATAATATTTATATTTTCTTATTTATAGGTATATTGGGGGGAGGCTTTCGCTTTGTATCCCTAGTATCTAGTCAATCCAAGTTTCCCAAAAGGGAAAGCACTTTTCTAAAATTATCAACGAGAGGTAAGGCATCATGGCAGGTAGATGCCCCGTTCGATGGGACGTCGAACAAAAAACGGATAGGTCATAAAAATAAATCTACAAACGATCCGAGGAGGCGTTTCGGCTGGGCAACTTTCATCGGGGGTAGAGGTAATAAAATCGATTCGCCGATTTGCATGGGACAAAGCACTTCAACTTTTAATATAGCCGTGTAGGGTCTCTCGCAGTTTCGCACGTTGAAAAACTCCAGGAAGTCTAATCGCCGTGTCATTCGGAGCTTTATTAGTTCTCAAAGTGCTCTGACATAAAAGGTGGAAGCTTTCTACAGCCAAGCTGTAAAGTTCATTGTCTCTCCATCCGAGTAATCTAGTGTGTTTAGTTAGTACCTATAAGTTCTGATGGGGTTACCGGTAATATTGGAAATATGGGAATATTTCGCAAGTTAT
Organism: Yponomeuta sedellus; assembly: GCA_934045075.1. Taxonomy (NCBI): domain Eukaryota; kingdom Metazoa; phylum Arthropoda; class Insecta; order Lepidoptera; family Yponomeutidae; genus Yponomeuta; species Yponomeuta sedellus. Next base: position 17,670,025 of record OW203727.1, on the reverse strand, counting down.
TAGTGCATAGGTAATATTCCTAAGAAACGGTAGGTAATAGAATCATTGGGAGAGAACAGAGGATTTTTGGAATAGGTTAATAGCTACTTAGGTACCTAATTAGTTTTTCCTGGTCAATTGCAAATATTACTACATATTGCAGATGTTAACAGAGTAAATTGCTATAATGTGGCCGCAGCTACGCAAGACAATCTGTTTGAGTTTCTCCTAACCATTGAACTAATTTTTGAATTGATTATGGAGATAGATTATATCCTGACTACTTATAAGTTCAAGAACTTCTATTTGAATCTCACGCGAACGAAGTCGTAGGGGTGGTATGGATAAATAGGTAGGTATACTTACTACTTTCAAAGACGACTGTCTACCCCATTTTTGTAAGGGAACGATATTTTGTTTCATCAAAGTTTACATTAATTTGTCATCAACTTGTACCATCTAATTAATAGATCTATCGCCTCGAAATATTTTCATTCTCAGAAAAATAAAAAGTGTCGCCTGGTACAATTTACCAAATTAAGTTACCTACATATTTCATTTTGTTAATGACCGTTTTTGCTTTAATTTGGTTATACAGCTATCAGGACAAACCTATTAAAATAAATACAAACCTTTTTATTTGATAGGTACTTGATAATATATCTCCATGATTATGTGATTTATTATGAAATTGTTTTTAAGTAAGTACCTACCTATATAGTTTGGCGTCTACACTTGGATGACAGATCTATTATTTTACGGACAACCCTTATTATTTAACCCTTTACCGCATCGTGGTCTTAATGCGAGCCAAACCGGTTTTTGCTCAAAAACTCTTTAAAAAGTTAAATATTGTGACCCCAGAGCATACTTGTCCGAATTCGTACCGTACTCCCCTTCATTTTGATACTACCAACGACATCTGTTGTCAAACGTTTGGAACTTATGTAACCTCAAAGTTTACTTTGGAGCGAAATTTGTACCAGTGACGATTGCCGTACTTGGAAAATAAAAATAAAATAGTTTTACAGCGTTTTCTTGCAAATATTGTAGTTGATTCGTCAGATGAATACGTAAACAACTACGTACAGGTAAGTTTTCAACTTTTTACTAGTAAATTTCATCACAAATTTGATTTTTCGCTGTGTACCTCATTTGGAACAGCATGCAAAAATGCAGAACATACTTGCGTCGGTCTGGTCTTAATCTGACACGGCATGCAGAATATGCATTTACGGGTGTGGTCTATTTATGATCCAAAATGCATAAACTGTAGTCTTACTAGCGAATGAATATTTTATTACCTTGGGTTGCGTTAATGCATGGTTATTATTCAGACGTAAAAATGGAGATCAAGAACCATATTTGCCTTTGGCAGATTTTAAAGTAGCTGTGGCGGATGCTCTTTGTTGGACGAACAAACAGGGTAAAGGCTCAAGGAAACGTGGGCGTCCAACGGCAGATGTAGAAGAACAGATAGACGAGAAGAGAAAGAGAGGTGCAGTCTGTATAATGCCTCAACAAGATGTGCGACTGGACAGATATGACCATGTACCACAATGGGGCATCCGCCAAAGATGCGAAATGCCGAGTTGCAATGGACGCTCACACGTCTTATGCAGCAAATGCGACGTGAATTTGTGTTTAAATAACCATCGCAATTGTTACTCCGCGTTTCACCTAAGTTAATATTTTTTTTATTTCTTTATTGCATAATGGTACAAATATGACATCTGTCCTTTCTGCATGGAGTGCACAATTTCGACCAAAGTACCTAGTTTTTTGTATTTTTTTCGAATATAATAATAAATATGGAAAAACAAAAAAAAACGGGTTTTTTTATTTTTAATGCCCTATAACATACATTTTTTTTGGCGAAAAATAAAATATCATGCGGTAAAGGGTTAAAACTCTCAAAACTTAATAAATTGATGATAGCTTAAAACATACCCTTTGAAAGATGAAAAGATCCAATATTGCTACTAAGTTGCCGATGCCGAAGGAACACAACCGCGGTAAAGTGCAAAAGTTGCTAAATGTTTTCCACAAGGGGCGCTGCTGAATCCTACCGGCGAAAATTTCTTCCATTAGTGTTGCCAGTAAATATTTTTTCTACTAACTGGAAGAAAATGGGATTTAAAAAGTAAAAACGTAAAAAGATTTTTATTGCCACCAACAAAACATTTATAGTGTAGGTATAATAGAGGTCCGTTACTTCAAAGAAAAAAAATAACAAAAAATACTAGTATCAAATTAAAACTCGGCATTTTAGTACTACTTTTCAGTTCACTTCCAGTCATAATTTCATTCAAAATGTGTTGTATACAAAACACAGTTCACTTACTGTCTAATAATAATAATCCGTTTTTTTTCAAATCGCCTAGAGTACCCGTCCCACAATAAATTTTCCTCATAATGATCTCGGTATATCTTGCTCAGAAATTGTGCAAAAACCTGAAACAAAAATAACCAGTAATGCGACTTCTGAGCATTATCTACTAAGCAGGCAGGATCAACCTAAGGACTTCCCAATGAGTTACATTGTGAATTAGAGTACGGCTGCTCAGTATGAAATGATCAGCGGATTATTGTTTTTTTGTTATTTCACTTTTTTTTGTTTAGTGCTCTTTATTTTTTTCTAAATTTAGTAACATATTATTGATTTTGTCTAGTCTATAATACTCGCGCTTTGACTGCGATAAATAAACACATTATACCTACCTTTTGAGCTCCACAGTAGTCAAATAAAATAAAATCAAATAAAAACACCACTAAACGCATCACTCATAGGATATGAAAACATTACTTACAAAAATATTAAGAAACATTCAGATTTAACAATTCAGTTTGGCAAACAAATGTTATTAAAACGATTTAAAATATAATTTTAGAATAGGTAATGTAAGTAAATTCATACGTACAACCCTTTGGGTTGCGGTGAATATAATTTTTTAGGCTGCAGTGAAGCCTAAAAAAATACCCTTTATTTAGGCTTTACTGCAGTTGGGTATAAAACCATTGCTAGGTATTAGTATTTATTTTTAGATTGTGTTTATATAATACTTCCCTCCTTTTCAAATGTTACGCCTGTTATTTTTAGGCTTACTCTGTAACCTATTTCAGCATGCAAATATTAATAAGGTTTCATAAAAAGATGTGATTAAATCCCATAAACTTAATGCCTTATAAACAAAATAGCTGCAATATGCCATAATTTCTTAATCTTAAATAGATAACATCCTTTTTAGTGCAAAACATTCTCTAATACTATTACGTACACAGTCATTTAAAGGAACACCATATTCTTTTTAAGGACCTCAGTTCTACTGCATTGCTCATGTTTTGCTACTATTTTATAGTACCTAATATGAGCTTTTTTGTGGACTTATTTCAGCTAGTCGCAAGAAAGTCCACGGCACCATTATACACAATTTCCCGAGTGTGCTCTTCTTGTAATATCACACACTTTCAATCTCGTGCCATAGCGTGTCGCTAAGAAAAAGTGCACAATATAGTATCTTAAAATGTGTAGACTACTGGCTTACAATTGGGATGTCTTTGTTTACATTTATTTGTTTTTTTGCTAAGTGGTGAGTTAGGATTTGTTTTTATTTTTACTTTATTTATAATGTTTGTTTTTTATATGTTTTTAAAATCTGAACGAGACTACACCTATTTCTTTCATTAATCATAGACGACCAATTTTACTCATTAACCTAATAGGGACTATAATAATTCAGCTGAAGTATAAATTACCGAGTCTTTCTAGCACAGCACAGGACTTTTTTTCTAGTTAATATCTTAATTACCGCCACAATGTTTATGATTAGAGGGATTATTTTACAGATTTTGAATTTTTGTTGATAATAAAAATACTGCTGATTGTAGCAAATTATTTAAAAATATTTTTGAATCGATACACATCCCAAAACACAAAATCTCTTGTATTTGTTAGTTCCCAAAACTGAATTTCTACCTCAGCAGAATATTTTCGGAACGTTTCGGCTTGCCACCCGAAGGTTGACATTTCAATATTCAAGCCAATACACCCGACGCGTCACCTTCGTCGGATTATACAAAAAAATAAATTGTTGACAAAGAACATTTTGTGATAAGTGTGATTTTATACACGTAACAGTGATAATAGTAGCGTTAAGTATTGTTATGTTGTTGTGAAGTGGCGAAACTAAACGAGGTGAGTGCAGCTCACGGCCGGGCGCGCGGGGACGTCTCGAGTTTTGTTTGGGACGTTAGAGGGATCGATAACCCGGTTGGCTTGCCATGAGGCGCGCCGCTGAGGTTATGTCGCGAGCAAGTACCCATCCAAGTTCAAATAACGGTGTCCGGGCGGCGGCGGGTCGTCGGCGCTTCGCGGTGCAGAATCCGGTCCGCCCTGGTCCAGTTAGTCCATAGCCGAGCCTAGACCGGACCCGCCGCTTACGCCGCACCAAGTAAATAAATATATTCGGTAATCAGCTTCGCTTCTAACGACGCCGCGTGCCCAAACCCTCCACCTTTAGACCGCTCGTGACCTATTGACATCCCTTTTGAGATGTACGCCTGTTTCCAGCTTATCCTGCCTGCGTGAGCCAAGAGCCCCCGAGCCCAAGCCATTAGATTGAGTGGAGTGCCCCCTGTGTCCGCCCACATAGACCCGTACGCAGCCAAAATTCCGCGCGACACTACGGACTCCTCCTCCAGCATGGAACTGGAGAAAGGCCCTGCTGTTCTGGAGGAAGACTCCAAAGTCACCCTCACTATCAGACTGATCATGCAGGGGAAGGTAAGGATGATGCTTCTCTTAGAATCACGAAACTATTCAGCAGTGTCCTATAACCCTTGTGTGTTCTAGCGTAGCCCAAAAATAACAATGCCAGTAAAATTATATGAAAAAATTATGTTAAGCGGTAACCAGTTAGAACACTGCTGGTTAGACACTGTTTAACCACACTTTTGGTACCTGCCTGCTGGGTTAAACTATTTTATGTAGCTTTTACAGGTGGGCATATTTATGCTGTTACAGTGTTTTCTTTGTGAAAGTGTACATTTTACCTTCTAAGATTCTCCGTAGCTAAATGTTCTAACACAATGTAAGATTGTAGTGTAGATTTAATATTTTCCTAGTACCATCATGTCCTTCCTTTAAACCTGTCAGCTTCTGCTAACCCTGATGTAGTTAGTGTATGCACATTTTATTGCAATTTTCATGTTAGGTAAGGACCATAGTAATCTATTTTAGTCATATTGGGTGATTTATTGTTTATTGATTACTTTCTATACTACCTATTCAGTAGTACCTAATGAATTTATGTTTTGTAATGGACTTCTCAACTTTTTGTAGGTAGGTATTTAGGATTGTGTCCAGTTGGAGAATGTGAAAATATCAAATTCCCAAACCACCGTTACGAAATGATATACTTAGTTCAGAGACTGTAACTCCTATTTTAGTTAAAGTTTTCATGCAATAGCTGTAACCTTGCTTTGGAATATTTAGAACATTTACGTCTACATTACTACCAACGGTAATTTATAACATGCACATTCATCATTATCTTCAAGCAAGCTATTTATTGTGTGAGCAATGTCCGACAATGATCTTGACGTCACTTTGACTTTGCATGGACATATTTTGGGTCTCAATGGTGGGTGATGCGGTGAACGAGAATTCTATTGGTATTCATCAAATTAACAAAAAAATTCTAAAGATTTTCCTTGTAAGTACATGTCGATTACAAACTCATCCAGACTGCAATTTTTTAATACATTTATCTGCCGTGATTTATACTTAAGAATGCCTAAACACAACTCTATGGCTTTGACTTGCTTCTTATATTCAGCAAATATAATAAAGATAATGTATGAAATGCTGCACGTAATAATTTTTTAAGGTGCCTTGACTTTGGCCTCTGTATCTTCGTAATGGGATGATTTAAACAGTGTCCAGTGGCAAAATTATGTGAGGGAGTGGCAAATATTTGTTCAGCCTCATTAATAAAATTTACAGTGTTATAATAATACTATTTTTTATGCACTAACCCGTGCTAAGGACAAATTTAAAAAACCTATTTAGAGGCTAAAAATTTCACCCATGCCGGGATTCGAACCCGCAACCTCTGGCTATCCGTGCCAGCGCTCTACCAATTGCCAAGTGTTATAATAGTTTTTCAAACATCTTGTGGCTTGGCAGCATGCAAATAACCATTGTTAGCATCTGTTGCTTTAAGATAATTTATGCAATATCTAGATAGCTCTATTTGTGGACAGTGCTATGTGACCTCTGAGCAGATGGACAGAGAGTTTACAGATATTCATATGCACATACATCTGATCAGCCTACTATATCTTCCAGCTCTGAGTAAAGCTTTGTTACTAGACAATACATTTATTTAAAGAAATACAAGAGATATTAACATGCACATCAATGAATTATTGAGTTTGAACTAATGAGGCAAGAAGTAATGCAATACTTACATAAGCATACAACCATGTTTGTTTTGTGTACAACCTACAAATAACATCTAGTTTATTGGTTCACTTACTAAACTTAAGTTAATTTTTCTTCATCAAAATTAAACTCTTTCTAATACTTTATGTTTTTAAGAAAGACTCTATTAAATCAAAGGAGTTCCTCTACTTATTATTTATCATTATTACGATAAATAAAGCCATTCATTCCATTTCATTCCTTGTATATATAACTTGGTATTGATATTGATTGAGAAACCACATTGACAGATATTTCTTTTCTATACCCTATCATCCGTAAGTTAATTGTTGTTGTATTATACGGTGCTCGCGATTTTGTCTGCGCAGGTTTAGTTACCGGGACATCAAGTACCCTATGTCTCGATTCAGATCTTTCTCTATCTGCACGCCAAGTTTCAAGTAAATCCGTCCAGCCGTTATTACGTGATCTTCACAAACATTCACTTTTATAATATTAGTACGATTTCAAAGAAGTTGAACAAAGTACCTAAGGCCATCTGCAGTGAAACAGGATCCTATCTATCATAACGTGTCAGTGGTATTTAAATCTTGTTAGGGTGACAAGCACTTGTGTGGATGCTCCGCAATATAGATCTTGTTACCTGTGTAGGCTTGCTTAGTTTCTGTGCATCGTTTATGTCGATAATTGAGGCGCGTGTAGGTGTATGCCTAATCCGCAGAACATACTGCTAGCTTAGGCTAAGTTCTCACAGGTGGAGTTTGGGGAATGTTGAGTAATTCAATGATTAACTGGGTCATCGCAAACTTGACGTATCGGCGAATACACCAAGAATTTGATGAATCAGCTATTTAGTCGTTTTTTATTGTTAAAAACTCCTTGGGTAAAGGAAAAGACATTTAAAAAGATGAAAGCGGTCCGTACATACGTTATTTACACGCACGCAGACATACCGGTATGGAAAGTTAGCCTGGTCCGTTAGAGCACGTAATTCATCGCTACTTGTACCCAAACACTCCCTCAGCAGTACAGCGATTGTTTCAAGATCGCAGCTTCGAAATGTTGGATTGACCCGCCACCGCGTGTGCGCCCGGTCGTACGTACAACATTTCGAATTCAAATTCAATTCAAATTCAAAGTGTTCTTCATCCTCGTAATACTAGTGATATTAGTACCTAATACTATACCTATTGCACACTGGTGTACATTAGTTACAAGCCGAGGCACAGACCTTTTTGTCTCCATATCTAATTAGTATGATATTATGTAAATGTCTCATTAAACTCTCATTCATGCTGTGTAGTATTTAATAATTAGGTGCCTTACTATATTTAAAGTCAAATAAATATTTTCTATTTCTATTTACTGCAGTTGTATTTATATGGACGTATGTATGGACCTCCACAGTCACCACCTTGGAATCCTTATCCTCATCCTTAAGGAATTATTTATGAAATCGGTTTTTATAATAACTTGCGTTACTAGTTTATTAACTAAGTATGTTGGGTTAAGAGCGGTGGTAGCTCAGTGGGTAGAACCATGGACTGGCAAGCGAGTGCTCCAGGTTCGATCCCGAGTGCGGGCGTGTACCAATGACTTTGTTTAATTTCAAAGTTACGTACATTTGCGAATTTGTAGTCGCAATACCATACGCTAACAGTGAAGGAAAAAATCGCGAGGAAACCCGCGGCTTGGTTGGCTCCGCACGTATTGACTAGTCTTTCCTGTGGGCTAGGCCGACTAAGTTGTCAGGATGCTATAGGTGTTGGGCAAGCCTACACCATATATAAAACCATGTCCCAGGCACTACAGCGTCGGAGTGGTCCCTTTACCCATCTAGTGTGAGTGAAGATACCACTGGACGCTGTATAAATCATCTCTTTAAGTAGATGCAAAAAGGCCGATATTATGTTGGGTTACTCGATATTCCTAGATCTTCAGCTAAGACTGATCTTAGTTTATTTCTAGGCATAATGACCCACTGACCAGCCAATTGAAAGAAGGCTTTGCCTATTGCGGAGGGTCTCATTCATTGTATTGCCGTTTTTGTCTTGCTTTATGTTTCAAGTCGCTTTATATTAACAAACAAATGTTTGAAGACGCTATTTTAAAACTTTCGATAACAATTCCAGACATCGTGAACTACGAAAATTGCTAACAGCACTTGAGTTTCCTGTAACCAAAGAGCGTGACTTAGCACTTGCACGAATAGTTGTGAAAAGTGTCGCGAAACTAAAAGCGCTCACCTAATTTTAAAATTAAACTTATTTTAATCAGTGTTTGTTACTCAACCAGTAAACTAATTTAGGCCAGCCAGATTGGCGTGGTACGCGGGATAGATAGACGATGGCGCTCTCATCGGCCGACATCTACCTAGAGAGCATCCTACACTGATTCTTTTAATTGGCCCTAATCCAATATAAAGTACATTTGGCGAACAGCCAACAATTGGCACCCGCTCATTTCATCAGACTTGTCGATCTTTTTTCTAATTGGAATCGTGTTCGCCTATTAACTTCTTCATGTCGCTTTTTCATCGTCACCGCTTCCGTGTGAACGTTTGGCCAATGCCCCGGCTGCAGTTGTATAAGGGAGTGACCGGCTACTTATTGCCAGTTTTTAATTAGTATTTAAAAAACCGGCCAAGTGCGAGTCAGACTCGCGCACCGAGGGTTCCGTACAAACCTGTATTATAGACCTGAGTATTTGGTATGAATTTCAATTTAATACCTCTACGCGTTTATGAGGAAATGGGTAGTAAGTTTAAAATTATTAAAAAAAATTATATTATGTGATGTAACTAAAAATTTATGGTTTTCGTAATTTTTCCTTTATCTATGCTATAAGACGTTGCTTCGTACCAAATTTCAAGATTCTAAGTTCACGGGAAGCACTCTGTAGGTTTTGATTCCCTTGCAAGTGTCGAAAATTTGCGGCATAAACGGCTGTATCTTTTGATTGCGTTGGCTTAGAATTTTGATTTTTTTACAGCTTCAAGGGACAGTAGACCTGAGTAATTGATATAAATTTCAGCTTCATACCTCCACGCGTTCCTGAGAAAAAGGGTCTTGACAGACGGACGGACGGACAGACGGACAACAAAGTGATCCTATAAGGGTTCCGTTTTTTCCTTTTGAGGTACGGAACCCTAAAAACACCCCACGAGCTGAAATAGGAGTAACCGTGTTGTAAGCTCGTAGCGAAGATCTCAAAGTGCAGAATGAAAGCAGTCAATTAACACATGTAGCGTTTAAACTAAGACAAGCACCATCTGCTAGACACAAGGCCCATATTATTCTCTGAGACATGTCTCCCATGTGTAGTTGAACCTAAATGTGAAAGTGGCAAACCCACTCGTACGCCGTAAGTCATGCGTACTGTCATGTTTTATTTTCACTCTTGAGTACGTAGAGCGATGAAATAATTTATGCACATAACGTTAGTAAGTACCATTTGACGTGTTTCGTATATTATGTTACTTGTGTCATTTTTGCGTTTGTACGAACGTCTAATTATACTGATGAGTAGAATTAAACATATGCATCTTGGAATCGCACGGCATAGTGAATAGCTTAAGTTCTTCGAACCCAGTCCTGTTTCGACATCCATCAGTTCTGCCAGTTATTTGTGTCGTCTAAAGACGTCCTAACGTTGACGCATAGGGCAGATGCATAGCTTGCATTGTCAGGGAGTCACGAAGCCCTGCTGCCAGGAACAATCCGTATGTAACATCGTCGAGAAGTACCGCATCTATTTATTCCGGGCGAATCGACGCAACACTATTATTGGCTGCCAGACGGGAAATCTTTAGCGAGATAAATCTTGCGAGTGCATTAATTAGGGTTGAGTTGCGTTGCACAATAGTTTGCCAATTGTGCTGTCCCTTGTCTGTGATATTTTCGGATCTAAGCACAGCGCGTGGCTCGTAGGTCTGACATTTACAGCCGGCGTATAAAAACAAGACGAGGGACGGTTCGACAGGTTCTTGGATGTGATACGATAAAGCATCTCTAATTTAAGTTTATCTTTTGCAGGAAGTTGGCAGCATCATTGGAAAGAAAGGGGAGATCGTCAAAAGATTTAGGGAAGAGGTATGTATATCCATCACCACGCAAAATCATTTGCAAGTCAGACCACACAGATCACAGGAAAAACCTGCCGTTTTTCGACCCTAATGTGACAGGCATAATATATCTGCTTTGTTTACGGATTAATTTGTAAGATATATCTCTTGATGATTGACCTTTGTCAAAAATTATTACGTCGTGTTACACGTATTGAGACTGAAACTTTGAATCTAAGATTTTTATTTTGAAGGGCCTTAGACTAATACGCACTCCGCACTTTTTACAGAACGATAATCTCTTGTGTATTCGTACAAGTAAACGTTATGCGGCATCAATTATAAAGCTGGGCCGCCAATAGAAACGGCTCGTGACATTTTCCGTGACCGATTTGGTTGGTTAACTCAGTCGGCACCACCGACGTTGCTCGCCGCTTAAGACTACGAGTATAGTACAAGTAAACATTGTTTGATCGATAAACACAATACACTTTAATCTACAAAATGTTTAGCTTGGCAAGAAATAGAAAGAATTTAAGAGCACGATTTCGCTCATACTTTTCGTCTATGTTATTTTCTACATTGAGTTCTATATATCTTTTCTACGTTAAAGTCTAAAGCCATTAAAAAAGTGTCATTGTGGACGAAGTAAATGATCTCAATTTTCGGTAAACAATTAGTGGAATTTCACCTCCTATTTCTACATTGCCAAGTTCTACTATCTTCAAGTAGTCTGGTCTGCTACGGAAAAGTCTAGGATTGGGTTCTCGTGGTGAAAAATCTTGCCTACAAATATGTGACGAAAATTCCTAAAGTGAGTTAATCAACACGAATCAAATCAATTTATTTCAACGTAAAGAATTTACGTTCTGTTTGCTGAATGTACAATGTAAAATGTTTTATAATCGCCTTTAAACTAAAGTTTATTTTTGTCCTAATTCCAGTCGGGAGCAAAAATCAACATATCAGATGGATCGTGCCCGGAGCGCATCGTCACCGTCACAGGCAACACCAGCGCCATATTCAAAGCGTTCACTCTCATATGCAAGAAATTTGAGGAGGTTAGTACCGTTCCTACTATCTGTAAATAAAATCAGTCATTGTAACTCATTATTATTCATAGGAAGTTTTCTCGCGGGAGATTGTACCTGAAATAAAATGGACCCAAAGGCTGGCTTCAAATTGGTTGATAGCGATAACTGCAAAACATCGTTGGACTAATATTCTTGCAACGTTAACACAAAAGCCTTAGCAACATTTCTGAAACTGTACTTCATTGTGTCAGTTATCGTTCAATGTGAAACGGGACGACGCTGGTTGTAGGCATAGTCCCTTGTGGCGTGATAATAATTGTTGATCAATTATTTAATATCAAAGACCTTGAAGCTTGGAAAACCATAAGGGAGGCTTATGTTCTACAGTGGGCGTCAATGGCTGATGATGATAATATATTATTACAATTTATCGAATTATATTCATTGCTGATGAAATATTGATTCTGCTGATCCTTTAATTAGTATCTGATCTCCAAGACCGCGTTGAAAACGTGAGAAACATTTCCGAAAAAAATAGAGTAGATAGTTTTTACTATGTAAAAGTTGTTCGGACTAATCTGGCCTAACTAACCTAGGAAAAAACTGCATTCCTTCGGACTCCGGATTTTGCTTGGAAGCTATTCTATGGTATCTACAGCTATGTCCTTTGCGTCTATGTAATGAGATGATTTATACCGTGCCGTGTCACCTTCACTCACACTAGAAATAGAAAATATTTGTCTTTAAACATAGTAAGGCACAACAATCACTTTTAAATGATAGAACATTAATGAAGGAATAATGAGACATTTATTTAACAGTATATTAATTAGATGAGTGAAGGGACCCCAGGTACGCTGTAGTGCCTGGGACATCGTTGTTTAGATGGAGTAGGCTTGCCCAGCACGTATACCTTCCTGACACCTCTGTCTGGCCTATACTACCCCTATAATATAACGTCTAATCGAGGCACCGAAACTCCCCTCTTCACGCGAAGAATAATCAACTCTATTCTCTTGGCAGTGGTGCTCGCAATTCAACGAGGGAGGCGGCGGCGGGTCGCGTGCCCCCATCACCCTCCGCCTCATCGTACCCGCGTCGCAGTGCGGCTCGCTCATCGGCAAAGGCGGCTCCAAGATCAAGGAGATCCGTGACGTCACTGGTGCCAACATTCAGGTAGGTGGCAATACACGTAGTTCATCCAAGTACCGAGTTTGCGATAGCAAGGAGCTCCGTGACGACGCTGGCGCCAATTACTTAACTAGCTTGGACTGCATCTTGTATCATCGTGCTCGCGACAAAGTGTGGTTTGATCATGTGCAAAGCCCCTAGAGGCCAGTTTCTGAATTGAGAATTTCACTAAGTAAATACATAAGTAACGTAATTAACATAACGTTACTTATGTATTTACTTAGCTCTTTGCTGAGAAATTCTAACAGACAGCACTACAGTTAAGTGTTTACTGAGCGACATTTTCAATTCGGAAACTGGGCCTAGGAGTATAGAATTCAAGAGTGTAATAGCAGGTTGTACTCGTAAGTCATCGTGTGTTCTTCCTACGTAGGGTCGAAAATCTTGCCAAATTACAGGTAATTGATGAAATTTAGAGTGGCCTCGTGGCCTAGGCGAACCGAGTGATTGGAATCAATCACTTGGTTAAGCAACAACAGGCGCGGTCAGGTACGGGATGGGTGAGCGTCCGGTGACTACTGCTAGTGGCATTTTTCCGAGCGCTTCCGTGCTTTGCAAGGCACGCTAAGCCGTTGGTGCCGGCTGTCATATAATGGCAGTCGTTAAGCCATGTCAGAGGCCTTATGGGCGGCTTGATAACTTCTGACAGTGAGGCCCGCCACTGTCTCACAATCCTCCACCAACCCGGACTTGGCCCCCGTGGTGGAGTATGGCCTAACCTTCCTGCGATGCAGAAAGAGACCCGTGCCCCAGAAGTGGGGACATATAACGGTTGATAACGATGAAATTTATAATAAAATATATCTATTTAGATTAAGTTGATACAGTGGCATGTTCCAGTGGATCTTACGCCTCGCGAAGTACAATAAATGCTTAATAATGACTATAAACTTTAGGTGGCTGAGAATATGGAAGGAACCTCTCATAATTGAATCATGTATTATCAAGGATTATCTTGGCTCTTACACGTCTTTTCCATTGTAAGAAAGGGATTAAGTCTTGGCAAATGTTGAATACGGCTTTTGAACATAAACAAGGGCACAAACAATTAACATTCTAAGTGATGTACACACCGCCTTATATATTTTTTTCTTTAAATTCGTGATCTGTTAAATATGTTCTGTTCTACCATAATGATGAAAATATATTTTTTGTCAAACTGGTTTTTGTTTTCATTTTAACATTTGTGTCGATTTCAACTATCTTGCTCAGTGTAGGGCGTCGACATTGATGTATAATCATACAATCTTAATTATCCAGCATGGGTTGCTTACTATCTTGTCTGGGATTTGTTGATACGCTAGCTAGATGATATGACGCATGCCTACGTCAACACACCATCCACATTTAGCCGCCCCATTTTCAGACCAAGATCTTATTGAGATAACGCATTTTAATCGCCCATCTCATTACGTGCTATCTAATAACCAGTTTCTGAAGCTTAGATAAGACCCCTGGACCACTCGGACAGCCTTAAATGGAGTGTTGCAGAAAGGTTCGGTAGATCTTATGTGGGTTATTCATACTAACTACATACTTTCATTGTGAGACCGACGCTAAAATTGGTACCAAAATATCAGCCGTTCCATACTAATTTTTGGTAATTGCTCTAGGGAATATGCAAAACATTACTTTTTAAAGTTGATCTCATGGTAAAATGTGCTTCTTTTGATCAGTGAAATAACCCCCCATAAGTTCTACCTCACTTTTCTGCGACACAGGTTCAATATGCGCAATTCTCAAAACAACCCAATTTGAGTTTGTGTTCGACAGCTAATTTATCCCCGGTTTCTCGTACACTAGCGAGCTATTCATGTACTATTGTAATAATATACGACAACAGCCTCCCATTTGTTTTTTTAATGCACTTCGGTCAACTCACGGTTTGATATCGGCGGCTTGATAACATCCGACAGTAAGGCCCGCCACTGTCTTACAATCATCCACCAACCCGGACTTACAATCATCCAACGTGGTCCCGTGTTGGAGTAGGGCCTAACCATTCTGCGATGCAGGAAGATACCCGTGCCCCAGCAGTGGGAACATTCAAAGGGTTGGTATCATCATCAATCCCATTACGTTACAGGTGGCGAGTGAGATGCTTCCTAACTCCACGGAGCGTGCGGTGACCATCAGTGGCACATGCGACGCTATCACGCAGTGCATTTATCACATTTGCTGCGTCATGCTCGAGGTGAGAACTCTTCAACCTACCAATTCTATAACACAACGTCGGGAATTGATGGAATTAACTAGATTTTTTTTTGTGTTTCCTATTTACGTCCCATTGGATGGCACAGGCCTTCTTTCTGTGGGATTTATTACCACGCAAACCCGCCGCGAATTAGCAATCTAAAGGTCTGAGGTTTTTCAACACTCAGGTTCCCTTACGATGTTTTCCTTCACAGAGAGAGTGGTATTGCTACTGTAACTTCACAAATGTAGAAAACAAACAGTCAGTGGTACATGCCCCCACTGGGTTCAAACCAGGGAGCCAATTTTCACTTCATTAGCAAATAATTCGTATACGACTCTAAGGCGTATGACTTGAATTCTACATAAAAAGCATCAAAGCGAGCGAAATTTATTAGCAAATTTGCGCATACGACTTTGTGAGAATACATAAAACTGATTTTTATGAGACAAATGTCTAATCCTTCGAATATATTGCATCGACGCTTTCAATTCGCATGGGCGAGAATCGGCTCCCTAGGTCTCTCTCTTCAGCGTCCATTGTTCTATTCCCTGGGATACCGCCATCGTAGGATAAGCGAATAAAACTGAAATGAAATGAGATGAGATGAAAGTAGCGCAGATACTGCGGCTTAATGAACGTTACAAGTCAAACTAGGTGTCCATTTCAAAATCTAGATCATTTTGGAGAAAAAATGAACTAGATTGTAGAAAACCCTAAGACGTTTGCAAAATGACGTTTGTTCGTCCTAAACACCAAATGTTGTGATTATTCTAAGACTTCATGCGGCTGGGTTGTATAACGCGCGTAAACGGATTGCGGTGGAGGACAAGTTAATGACTACTTCTAATAACCATTTTTTTTTAATTGTATTAGAATTAGAATCGTATTAGACTTGTATTATTATGATTGAACGATTTACCTTGAGTGGAATAACTTAGACCTTTGCCAATAAAGGGCATAAAACCAATAATTGCTCAACTTCCTAAAGTACAGTAAATTTCGGCTAAAATTTTAATTTTGTACTTAGGAAGTGCTCTTGCTTTTCTCTCTTCAATTTCTTGTATTTTTCCATTTCTTTCTCCCTTTATCTCGTCTAATTTTAACTCCAACTGTCAGTTTTACTTTTTCTCCAGATTTTTAATGATGCGGAAACTGTAATAATTATGTCGTGATATAATCTAAAAGTACTTAGGATTTTTTACCTTTCGGCCGCTTTGGTTTGGCTTGGTTTTGCATCACATTGTTTGAACTAGACATCGCTATTTGATTTTACAGTATTCTTCATTGCCGTAACATATTCCCAGTCTCGCAACCTACTTTACATCACCCCCACATGTTCCAGAGCCCACCGAAAGGCGCCACGATTCCGTACCGGCCAAAGCCGAACGTCGCGGGCCCAGTGATCCTCGCCGGCGGTCAAGCGTACACGATCCAAGGCAACTACGCCGTTCCGGCTCAAGACGTAAGTGTGGTTTTCGCTTGTCTATATGACAATTATGTATAAGACATCTGTAAGAGAAACATCATATCATTCCATCAAGTAACGTTGTTGTTAGCACTGATGCACTGCTACTAAGTTGGAATCTACGGTGAATTTTACGTGTTACCGCGGATAGGGTTTGGTTTTCTTCGCCTAATTCTTACAGCAAAAGTGTACATCACTAGTAAAACAAACCCTATCCGGCTCGAAGGGGCCTTTCGAGGATCAATTCACAAACGATCTTAACGACAATACCAATATGTATAACGACACAAATTTAGGTTTGCTTGTGTCTACAACTAGACATAATAAAAAATAAAAGAAATTAGAGTTTTGTAAGACATTGAAACTGAATAGTTTCTACATTCATCTTCTATATACGAGTACAAGGCTATAATGTATTTTTAACAAGTTTATTTTCAATTCTAAGCACGAACAAACCTCGATTTCTGTCCTCTAATTGTATTGGTAATGTTTTATTGTGATCCGGCATGTCGTTTGTAAATAAAAACAAACTACATTTGTGTATGAATCGCCTCGTCGGCCGTCCTCTTAAACTCATTAAAACGTATACCTCTATACAAGCATGAAGTCAAACTATTTGAACTGCTACAGCGTATAATACTATTGCAGCAACTGTTTTCTGTTATGTGACACACCCAAGTCGTGTATGGTCGCTTCTTAAGGTGTGTCCAGACTACAACCTAATAGTTACCACCTTAGACTTGCGTCCGCGTAGCGTTGCGTTCTCGAAAGATCAAGCGTGCGCCCAAGCTAAGCAACACTTGAAACATGTTAATTAGAGTTTGTATTGTAAAACACGTTGTATGATGTTCTGTATGATTTTATTCAAATTGATATTTTTCGAAGTGTCATGGCTTATATAATTCATTTAAATGCGCGCTTTTACTGATGTCGATGTCGCTGCAATAAATTGCTGTCCATCATTAACGTTTATTCTATTATTGCGCTTGATTGTGTATCATAATCAGACAGCACCACTACAAACCATAAAGTTCACACAAAATAAAAGAGACCCGTGCCCCAACAGTGGGGACATATAAAAGGTTGATATCGAAAAGAGAATTAGCAAACTGTTAAAAAAATACAGAAACGAGTTGTAAATTACGAACAATGTTATTGGCCTGTTTCACACGTTGAGCGCAGAACGTTTCCCTTTACACGTTGTGATGCGGACGCACAGTGCGTCGTGTGTTGTGGTCTGAACGCACCTTTAAGAAGACCTCACAGTCGAATAACTTAACGATATTTACATGTTAAGAGGGCGTTTTGCTTCCGTCTGGAATAACTCGCTCGCACATTTTCACGTGTTTGATAATTGTAAATGAATTGGTACATTTTTGACAAATGTCTGAGGTGGCACCAGAAAATAAAACTACAGATCTTTTAGACTTAAAGTTCATTATACTTAGTTTTTTTATAAAGAAATATGACGTAAGCATGAAATGTTTCTTGCCGAATTTCTTAAAAAAACTATTTAGACATGTTATTACAAAACAGAATTTTGTTTTCCGGTGTTGTCTTAGATCACGTTAAATTTGTCAAAAGTAAACTCAATCTTCTTTTGTCAGGAGTGGAGCTATTTCTTTGTACGGGAGGTCACAACTACTTAATGTTTACTTGTTATAACATATTTATTGCTTTGTCCGAGTACCTGAACAAAAGCTTTTATCTTAAGTTTGCGGCGAGCCGCGTAAAACGTGTTCGGTTACTCCGAACATCTACAATCATCAGACACGTTAGAACGCACAAGCGAGGGGGCCACTAAGGGAGCAAACGCCCCCAGCCGTTGTGTACCGTGTATTCGCCGAGCGCGTTCACGAGAAGGCGCTACAGAGCAACGTACTTCCCTTATAGTCGAATAACTATACGATATCATGGGACGCGCAGGCGGTGTGCGCGCCAGTATTCCCACTGCTGGAAATGAAGCCGCCGCTCGCCGCCGCACTGCCGCCGGCACATCTGCTGCCGCATTCGCTGCACGAACACCATATTGTGAGTCGCGACACGCAACCTCGTAGGGCGTAGGGGGCCCGTTGCCGTGGTTACCGCTGCGTCGCTATGGGACGGTCGTGTCTGTACGCGTCGCCGTAGCGACGTGTAGAAACGGGGTTAGGTCGGTTGGTGTTGTTATGGGGACGTTTGAGTTTGTCACGTGTGTCCTTAAAGAAATGACTTAAGACTATTCTTAATGACATACATAGTTATATATGAGTTCAGTCAACCCGTGACCACGGCAACTACAACGTTGTTAAAACGTCGGGAGTTAAGGTAATTACGTTTTACATAGGAAATAATCGCGATAAGACCCGTTTAAAATATAACTATGACTTAAGACAAGCCACTAAAGTATGAATGGCATACGATTTCACGTACACTAACGATCCGTTAATCTATTGCTAACAGCTGTCAGTTTTTGTATGCACTTTGGCCGACTGACACCTGTTAAGAAAAGTTTAAGGGAGTTTAAGTCTGTACGCGTTGCCATGGCGACGTGTGGAAACGAGGGTAGAACGGTTGAGGTTGTTATGGGGACGTTTGCATTTGTCACCTCTATGCGCCGCTAAATAAGGCGTCGATTCGCTCTTTCCGTATTTGTAAAAGAGGTGAGTATGTTTGAATATGTTTGCGTTGCTATGACAACACTCACATTGTACTGGATGGGCAAAAGTGTATTTGAATTTCGTCAAAGTTGTTGTGACTAAGCACTGGTCAGAGAGTGATCCTCACGTAATCATTTCGGCTCAAGACAAATTTATAACTCTTATTGCTTTGTAAAACAGCCTACGTAAGGTCTTTTACAGAAATCAGTGTATGAGTACAATGAACGATAAATGCTTTGAATTTATCGTTTTTATCGATATGGGGCGTGGTGAAAATGACGTCGCTATGGCAACGCTCGTAACAACTTGGCCTGTATTTTCTGTGGATGTGTGTCGTTTGGGTATTCGAAGTGCGTCGCAGTCGCATATAAACGATTAGATGACAAACGAATCAAAAAAACTATTTGTATTTGTATTAATGAGGCGCCAAGGTCCTGTTTCATAGATATACAAACATTAGTAAGTAATAAACTTAGGAAAATTGTCAGTCGTTTTCGACAAACCACCCAATCGTGAGGTTATAGGCGGAAATGAGCTTTATGGAATAGATAGGGGGCGAGCCCCCTGCGCGCTTACGCGCGCCAACCCCCAGCCGCTCCGAGCTGCGCTCTCCGCGGCGCTCGGCCTAGGTCCTCGCTAGACACTTATTGTAGTGAATTGTTGCATGGGAACATGTATGGTCTCGGCCTTCGGCCTCGGCCTGGACGGAGCTCGGCCTTCGGCCTCGCCGCGGCGGGGTTCCTCGTGCCCGCTCCGCGGAGCTCGGCCTCCGGCCTCGCGAGTTTGTCCCTTTTTGCCCTTGCGCTGGTACTTGTGCGCCGTAACCTAAATGGTCTTGGCCTTCGGCCTCGGCCTAAACGGAGCTCGGCCTTCGGCCTCGCCGCGGCCGAACTTTTCTCTGTTGAAAAGTCAATTTTAGTACTAAATCTCCATACAAAAATTTGTCATTTTCAATCATCAATATCTCGGCCGCAATCTTGAAATTCCAAGATGTCGGATTTTTCTCATATACCTGGGTCCTTTGGCAACGTGATGCCGTTTATGGCATATCTCCAGCATATGCCCAGTTGGCTGCCGACTTTTTTGCGCAAAGGTCGATTTTTCGGTCGGCTATATCTGCGCCGCCATTTTGAATTTCGAACCAAAATTTTTTTTTTCAATCGGATCACTATATCCCCATTCTATCAAAATTTCATCGAAATCGGCCGGTAAACGACAGAGTTAGCACCTTCGCGTAGTGGAACGCGTTCGAAATTCAAAAATCGGCTCCATAGGATGGCCGTATATCGTACATTCCCTACAACTTTGTCATACATCATTTTCGTCCAACTCGTGCCATTTCCGAGAAAACGTATTATGTTAGATCAGTGAGTATACCGGATTGTAGCTTTATATATATATATATATATATATATATATATATATATATATATATATATATATATATATATATATATATATATATATATATATATATATAATATATAATACAAGCACACGTGGCATAATTGCGCGAATCGCGCGTTTCGTCGCGCTATAATGTCAGATTTTTAACAACATTCTGGAAAGTCGCGATTTTTTACATTTGAGCGGGTTTTTGACTCGCGCCGCCATAAAAATTGTGGGGCAACTAGTCTTTGAATACTACAGATTTTGAAGACATCTCTTCGATTTCCCTAAAAACAATAGTGCCCCAAACCAGCACTAACTTTGAAATATATTTTCGACACATAGACGCCTCAAACTCTTGACTCGGTTTTGCTTGTATTAAAGTAAAACACACTAGTTGACAAATACAAAATTTAAAAACTTATTAAAAATTTTCTTTACAACAAATATTTATTCAACTACAGTATTGATTAAAAAGTCGAAAAAAGCGTCATGCCACTGGTTTGGAGTACTTTTGCTCATTGAGAATCTTTAGGCTGATTATTTCCAAAAGTCGATGTGATTATTCGTGTTCAATAATGTATTCGCAGCGGTACCACGGTAGCATTGAGTGATATGGCTATGTGCAAGATGCGCGACCAAAATAGGTACGATTATTTTGGAGGGTCAAATAGTACGTGTAGGCTTATGATTCATGAAATAATACGTAAATCGAACATTTATTTTTTATTATTTCGATATGCTATCGCTACTTAATGAAATGAATTGACATTTTTTTTTCAAAGGAGTTTCTAGATCAAATTTAATACTCGACGGACCTTTTTGAAAAAAAAAAATGCACGTACCCACTATTTTTTTATTCACAACGCGACGTATTTTACGTCGGTCTCTACTGACATATTAATATCATCTTCATCTAATTCAGACAACGATAATTTGAGTAAGAAGTGAAAAAAAATATACCCACATAATTTTTTCAAATGAAAATATTTTGAACCCCTTAAAGAAAAAAATAAATGTCCGATTTCTGTGATGTTTTATAAACAAAGGAGATCCTTATCAGATGGCATTTGACTCCAGAAAATGTCGTTACCTATTCGTGTTACTTCTGTTTCACGATAAGGCGTGATTTCATAATCTTTGCATTAAGGGGCTCCTTGCAGTTCACCAATGGGAAAAAAATCATATAATTTTTACACATAGTTTTTTGTTTCGAAAAGTGCCAGACTAATCTATCAATCATCTTAATAGTGATTTTTAGGACCCGGCCTCACGCTCAAGGCCAAGGGTTCTAAAAATACTTAACATGGTGGCAAATTGGTTTGACACTTGTCCAAAAACGATCTGTGATAAAAAAAAAAATCGATTGGTAGCGCTAATAAATACATAGAATATTCAGTACAATGTTACTGCACGAAGCCCCTTAAGGAGTGATCCACTTCATTCTGGAGCTCAAGGCAGTCAAAATACAGAATTTATCTTAGAAGTCATTTCAATTCACATTTCTGTCTTGGCGTGCGGTCCGTCCTTTTTGTTTGTCCCCACCATTCACTTTGCACATGGCCAATATTCTAAAGATAGCCAGGTCTTTAGTAAACTATCAAGACGTAATTTCTTCTCTAGTCAGGTAGACATCCGATCCTTTCGTATATAAAAGAATGTAGTTAAATCCGTCCCGTTGAAGAACCATTGTAAAGTTACCAAACGTAAGTTCCAAATTCCCAGGTACTCTATGAGGTTGCGTGTTTGTATTGAGTGATATTATGTGATTGGTGCTGCCCCAGATCCCCGAAACTGGTTTGGATGCTCGACCCTACCAATTATAGTTGACCTTAACATGTAAATCAAATAGAACAACTTAGCGCTCCCACTGAACTGGTTGTTGATCCAAAGAATGTTATGTTTATTTCACATCTATCTCTTCATTTACGCTTCGAAATCATTTTGCACGTGAATCCTTGATTTTAAAACGCACCCTCCTTTAAAAACCGTTTTAGTGCCCTGTAGTTTTAGTTCTTATTATTTTACAGCACTTATTAACTCTAGTGATATAGATTAATTCGTAGATAATTCAACACGTTCGCATTTAAAGCTTTATCTGTTTGTTTTCTGGCATCGCCGAGGGTGACGAAAGCGTTATTCTTGACTTATTTACTTTTGCACTGTGCCAAAGCAAAAGGTGAACAAAAAAACTACAAGATTCCCCTCATTATAGCACCTGTATCCTTTATTTGCCTTCGCCTTGCCTTTTCCTTTCATTATTTTACTTATCTGTGTTCTAAACGCGGTGTTAATGTCAAAATAACCATGGAAGCATGGCTTAACATGATTGGCTGTAGTCATAATAAAAGAACTGTAAAGATTAATTTGACCCTGTAACTTTCCAAGGTGCTTTGTATTGTATTGGGCAGCACCATTCAGAACTCACAATGTGGATATCGCGCTTTTATTGCTCTTCTACATCAAGAAAATTCGTGAGAACTTCCTTCCAAACAAAATTTCCACGGCGTCAAAAAGTCCTGAAACTCCTGAGCAGCAGATCGGTTTTTGTACACCATTTTGTGTTCTCGAATTTTCTTGAGTAATTTACAGAGGTATACTAAGTCAGGTTTATATCTATTGTAGTCTATACTCTTATATCCAGGTACCTAACCCCCTTTTCCAGAGTTCCTACCCCGGCCATGTCCAGAAGAAACGAAAACAAGCAGTTGGGGCTTAGAACGATATTGCATTTTGATCTGTGAAGGTTTGAGTGCTGATTTCACAAATGAAACGAATCTTTAACGGTCCATACGCTTAATATAATTCCAATTATGTTTAGATTTGTTTCAGTTGTGATATCGGCACTTGTTTGCATTGGTAATTGTATTCAGTTGTGATTGGATTCAAGGCTGGGTTTTGATTGATCCAAGAACAATTGTTAGTTATCTTGGTGAAAAATACCTACCTGGTTATCAACCTAGCTACATACCTATGCTCGACTGAATAACCTGTTATCTCTGTTAGTACTTTACGCTCTTTAATAGAAGGTAGAGTACATAGATCTTTCATCACACTTCTTCCCAACTGGCCTTTTAAGAAGCGGTGATATTTTGTTTCACTGAACTAATTGCTGTTGATAATACGTTAAAATACTAGCAGAGCATATCCAGTAATGTCGCATTGTATAGGTGTCACCTGACCCTTTTCTTTACCGGATTGAAAAAGTAGTCTTTCAAATCTCTTCCCGCCTTCGCCAGATATTTTGGCGTTTACGCCAAGGTTAGGTCGAGTCTACTGTTACCAAAAGCTATTCTGACAGGAAAAAAAATGTTTCAGATTGAAAATGTGTGTTTCATTAAGGGCCTTTTCTCACTGGCGATTTGCGACCGTTTTGGAAGCGAGGCGTTTGCGCAGCGAGCGAACGACGTGCAATCTGCGTGTTGTACAGTCAGTAGCAACATTGATTCTGCAGGCTTTGTTACTTCGATTCTTCGTACTAAATGGCGGCGATGGTTGTGATCGCGGCGAAGTCGCCGTGACGGCGCAACGCTGCATCTCGCTGCGCAATCGCCTGGCTTTTGAATCGCTCGCAGTGTGATAGTTCTCTTATTTATTTCATGTCTTATGATTCTGTTTTATGGCATTTATCACTTTTAAACAACGTTTTAGAACTCCAAGTAATAAGCAACATTTTCTATTAGAAGTTAAACGTTGGTTATGCTATGTCAAATAGTAACGAGGTCGTTTTGTAGAAAAAGAAATGCCTAACAACTCCAAAGTTATAATTTACTTTGCTGCTGACAAGAATTAGTTTATAAGAGCATTCTAACTGTTAATACAGAATAGTTGGTGCTAAAGACGATCAGACATTGACTCTAGCTTTTGGACAGGATCTGAAGAATTCCAGCAAAGAAAGGGCATATTGAATAGCAATTAAAAGGTAAAATTACGTGCAAAACAAGAAATCTTACGGCAAACTACAAACCAACCAATCTTGACAATCTTATTAATATAATTTGGTAACAGCAGATTTAACCAGCCTTCAGTTTCTTCCTCTATTGAAAAGCTTTACTCATACAAACTTTCAACTCGTCATTGTAGATGGGTGGTCTATCCAAGTCCCCGCTGGCCGGCCTCGCAGCCCTGGGACTCGGCGGGCTAGCGCCCTCCAACGCCGGTGGACTTAACCCCGCAGGTAATAATTGTACTACCTTGCATACATAAGACATAAGATCAATCACTCATACACATTTCTCGGACACACATTGGAAACAACTACAGATAAATAAATCGCCTCTAGTGTGTTTCAGTGGAATCGTGTTGTTCTAATAGGGCCGTTAATTAAATTGTAATAAAATTGGTCAATGAGCCCTCAAGTAACTATTACTAATAATGATACTTATTTTTATATACCTACTCAGCAGCATATAAATATTTTATTTTAAAATACCTCTTCATAATAATACAAATTATCATATGTACTTAAAATTCGCTGGCGTCAGTGATTCAGTTCGTACTAGTGCGGGGTACCAACGTCTCATCGTAAATAATTGTACTTTTTTTATTTATTTTTCTTTTTACCCACTTATCTTGCCGATACCACAAGTCACGTGTGGAATCGAACACAAAATGGCATCCTCTCAGCCTCATACTATGGCCAGATCAATCACGGTGCTGATTTTCAGCGGATACCACAAATAAAACAAAAGTTTTTTTTCTATATAGACCGGTATGATTTCAGGGCCAGTTTCTTCACGTTTTTGTAAAAAGTTAAAAAAAAAAATTAAAAATTACCTGGACCAACCATGGACCCTGCATTGAGTTTCATTGCTGAATTTTGATACCGCCTGTTCAGCAGTCGGATTGTTGGCATGGTTTTTACGTCACTTTTTATTATTCTCTTTTTAGTGTTTTTTCATGTTTTCCTCGAAATTTGTACATTTCATATAAAATTCCTTAAATACCACGATTCGATTGAAATATCATTTGTGAAAATCTGTCCGTTGGTTCTGTTAGGAGGAAACATAGAATCAGACATACTTACATAGTTACTCTGTCCTGTGGTTTACACACTTAGGCCCACGTGCGTCAGCCCGGGTTAGCTCATTTAACTCCAGTTAACCGGTTAAATCGATCATTTCGCTCGCGAAATGGGTAAAATAGGCGCAAGTGAAGCTTAGCCTCATAATTGGTCCATTGTACGTAGCAGCGCTGTGAGGTCACTCCAGTCAGCCAAATACATACATACGAGGCAAACACATTACCCCTCCCCCCTCTTTTGGGCTCCGCCGCAGTCAGGTGAAAAATAATCTCTAAAGTCGTAGTTCCCATTTCAACCGTCGCATTTCCTTCGCAGCAGCGCTAGCGGCGCTGGCTGGCTCGCAGCTGCGCACTTCGCCGCAGGGCGGGCGCAACCAGCCACAGACCAACCAGCAGTCCCACGAGATGACCGTTCCCAACGAGCTGATCGGCTGCATCATCGGCAAGGTACGTCTTAAACACAAACTCAAATCATTTATTTGCGAATATATTGATTGCAATAAAGCAAATGTATTTTACTACTTAGATAAAGACAGAGAACACTTTATTGTACATAGAAATGGAAATTACACAGATATTTCTTAACCTAAGAGTACAAACGGCGGCGTTATCACTAAAAGTGATACTTAGGTGCAGTTTGCAAAATTGTTGACAGGTATTATAGCTTATGTAGCGTGCAAGTATTTATTCACAATAATACCTACAAAAAAGTCAGATACTCTCTCTTTCTGAGTTTGTCGTGTCGAGTGAGCCTTGCAGGTATGTATTTTGACGTCCATGTTTTCTTGACCATTGTGAGGAGTTCGCTGAACCGGTAGAGTATCCTTGGGTGTGATCCCGTTGAGTCATCAGCGGGGCCGATGTTTCAGCTGGTACTTACTTCACTAGTTTAAATTCGTGTCGATTGTATACGAGCTTGTAGAAACAAACTTCAGATAGCAGAAACAGATCAGATAATAGAATAAGAAGAAATCTGGACTGAAGTAGCATTCGAACCTGCCCTGCGGTGGGACTCATCGTACAATGCCGCGGACTGAGAAAAATCAATTATTGAAAGACAATTAAAAAAAGTTCTTGTATGTGTTAAAGAAATTCGAAAAGACGCGAGGTTGCAGCCGCAAATCGATTGGCCAATTGCTGATGACCTAATTGGCGTGTTGTTATAATAAACATTTTGAAATTTAATTTTAAACGTTTTTATTTACTACCCATTGATAGCACATAAGAAATGGACATAAAACTTATTCCACTGTCCAATCAACAAATAGGAAACGGCCATAGAACTTATTCCACTGACCAATCAACACATAGGAAACGGCCATAGAACTTATTCCACTGTCCAATCAACCAGGGCGGCCATAGGACTTATCCCAGTGTCCCATCAACACAGAGGAAACGGCCATAGAACTTAATCCACTGTCCAATCAACCAGGGCGGACATAGGACTTGTCCCACTGTCCAATCAACACATAGGAAACGGCCATAGAACTTATTCCACTGTCTAATCAACCAGGGCGGCCATAGGACTTATCCCACTGTCCAATCAACACAGGGAACGGCCATAGAACTTATTCCACTGTCCAATCCACCAGGGCGGCACAAAGATCGCCGAGATCCGCCAGATATCGGGCGCGATGATCCGGATATCGAATTGCGAGGAGCGCGAAGGCGGCAGCACTGACCGCACCATCACCATTACCGGGAACCCGGATTCGGTAGCGCTGGCGCAGTATTTGATCAATATGAGGTGAGTGGCCTCTATTTGTTACCGTAGTGAGAGAACAAGGTATATCTTAGTATACTAAAGTATACCCTGGGCCTGAAAGCGTAGATTGCAATGTTATTTGACACAATTTTGTAGTCCACTGAACGAACGCGACACAACGCCATTGAATATACCCGTGCGAATTAAAAATAGTCTCGCGCGAACGAAATTGCATCTCGTTTGGTAGCGAGTGAAGTTGCACGGATTATGTCATTGGGATGCGATTGGTTAGTTGACTACAAATTTATTACTCACATTATTTTATGGGGCGCGTGAGCAAACATTACTGCTGCGCGTGGTGGGTAACTTTTTTCAACAGCCCGTTGAATGAATTTGGTCACGTAAAGGTTTGTAAGACTAATCCCGCAACAAAATACAAAAGACATAACTGTTTCTCCCTCAATAATATCCATCCGATGATCCATGAACTCTCGCCCCCTTTCGCCGCCTGACGCCCTCTGATGAATATTTATCACAACCATCACTATCTATTTGATATCCTTTGGAAATCCTGCGATCTTGTGTCCTCGATGGGGCTGTTTCGAAGTTGGTTTCACATTTGTTTCGTAGCCTAATTTGCGCAGCTGATTTGTAATATGGAGATCTTCACCCGGCCCCAAGTTGGTGAAAAATACCTGCAATTTTAAAACCCAGACCTTACCTTCCTTCAAAAGTCAATACCTCACTCCACCTAAGCGCGGCAACATTTTGCAGCGAGCACAAAAATCAAGCGTTCATCTAATAGAAAGTGGCTTAGCAAAAAATCTTACAGCCTGTCATTTAGCACGGACTTCGCTGACGTGGCTATATTTAATTTGGATAGGAAAGCAAATGCAAGCAAACAAATAGTGCAAGCTGGGTGCGAAAGAATAGACCCGAGATTGTAATGTCATCTGCTCGTTTCGGCGTTCTATCCAAATGAAACATAATTTCATGAGAAATAGAGCGCAGTGGCGCAAACATAATTTCATGAGAAATAGAAGGCATGGCTTTAGCCATGCCTACATTAAACGGGTGTGCATCACAGCCGGTCACACGCTTTTGTGCCAGCTGTATGCTCACCCTGAACGACGCATATTCCAAATCGGCTCTCAACACCCACCGTCCGCTTCGAGACAGTCCGCTACCTTGCCGCCTGGCCCTCACAACAATCCTGTCCCGCCCCAACAGTGTCGAGCTACAGAAGGCGAACTTGGAAGGCTCCTCTACATCCACCGGGACGTCCACCTCGACTACAGCCGCCCCTCTGGCCTCCGCCATACCGCTGGCTCAGCTCCTTAGCAAGCCAGCCGCTCTGGGAGCACTAAGCTCCCTCACCGCCCTAGGCGGTCTCACTGAACTCCTAAGCGGCAACAGCGCCAACCAAACGGTCCAAACCACCGGCGTTCATAGGAACCACAAGACCTTCAACCAACGCCGGCAAGACGACGAGACGCCAACGAAGGGGAACAAAGAGCGCGCCAAGTACAATCCTTACTAGAAACGCGTGCCAAGGGCTTGTGAATGAGTTGTGGAAACTAAAAGCTGTTGCACGGTTTTTATGTGCTCTGTGCCGTTCTTTGGGACCCCCGTTGGCGTCGCGTGCGTCGTCTTTCGGTCGGGAAAGATGTAGTTTTTTAAGCGAAAAGTTTTATTTTCTTTTTAGTGAAAATCGCTCGATGGATTAATCACTAGGTATGTTATGTAGCAATCGCGTGACTAGCTATTACAAAATCATGTTCTATGTAGGTCGTTTATATCGGGTGTAGTTTTGACTTATACTGACGCGACACATACACTGTGGATATCATCATTTGGCTTTCGTTTGTTGTTGGATAATAATTTCAGTTTCGTTGCAAGTTATTATATATCTCTTCTGGATAATAAAGCGTGCATTATGAAAAATACCCTGTGCATTTGGTATTTGTAGATTTAATCGGGAATAATTTTAGGTGAGTGTAGTTTTAGCCATCATTGATGCACTTAAGTTATTGACTTCATATTCACATTAAAGTTAGATTAGATCTTTATTATATTAAGTACAGTAAGAACCTAAAGGGCATTCTAATCTATGTTTGATTTTTAAAGACGAAAATTGATAGGGATATCTAAGGATCGAGACAATATTATAGCATCGTAATGAAGCTTAAATTAAATGCGTTAGAGTGTACAAAAGCTTCGCATTTAGAAAGTATGTTATTGAAAATGATTTCTATATTCTATGAAGTTATAAATACAGGGTCATAATTGGAAATAGACAAGATATACTTCACCTTATGAAAATCATTAAAATACAACACTCAGTGAATAATTATAAAGCGAATGGTAGCATTTACCAGATTTTATGATATTTCATCGAGAAATTAGGGAGTTTAACTTGACTTATAAATCATTGACCACGAAATAATATCACTTTACTAAAATCATTTAATTCCAATGCACACAATGGATCATAATATAAATCGAATATCTCCACTTTGCAGATTTAATGACGTTTCATTGAGAAATTTAGGAGTATAACTTGACCTTTTACAGTTAATATACATCAGCGACCTCGAAATAATAGAAATTCACACGGTAGGCGTAGCCAGACACCAGTTATCGCCATCGTTTATCAAATAAGGTCTTAATTCTGGGTCAACACGGCAGAATTAAGGAGAAAAACATTTTTCTTCAGTAGTATGAGCAATCATATAGGTTTCTCTTACGTTGATAACTGTTATCAGTTGGGATCAGATTCTTGACGCAAGAGAAACCAGAGGCTAGGCTTTCATTTTTATGAATTTATGAGAGCGTAGGTACTTTTGATTTACGAGTAAGGCTTTGAAGGAATAAAACATTATTATTATACAAGGTGTCCCAAAAATAATGTCAAGCGGAAGTCCTGAGATAGAACACCCCTTGGAGCATCCGAAACGCCCTCATGTATGTTTCGCAATTTTTTGTAGTTTTCGAGTTATGAATTTTTTTCTTAAATATTGAGAACATTGACCTAAACAACTTGAAATTTAAAAAAAAAAAGTCTGAGACATTTTCAAGCTATTTTCTTTTTGCAACTCAATTCTCATGAATTGTACTTTAATAATAGGGGTTAAAGTATGAAATTGCCGTTTTATTGCAATAGGTTCTTTGAATTGACATAAAATCTTCATGGTTTGAGGTTTTCGAATGAAACTTGTTTCAAATGGTTTCTATGATGTTCTTTTTTAAAAAAATGTGAAACATTTGAATATCGACTTTCAATTGTTTTTGTTATTCAATTTAGACAAGAAAGATGGATACTGCGAAAATTCGAGTGATTTTTGAATAAGAGTTCCGACGCGGAACTAACGCGGCAGAAACAGCCCGCAATGCTGCGTTTGGAGAGGGGTCTACTAATGAACGCACCGTGCGATTTTGGTTTAAACGCTTTCGTGATGGAAATTTCGACTTAAAGAACGAGCCACGAGGAAGACCGCCCACACAGGTGAATAACGATGAATTAAGAGACATAGTGGAAGCCGATCCTAGTCAAACTACCCAGGAATTAGCGGCATGGTTTAACGTTACCTTACCCACAATATTGACTCACTTACGTCAAATCAATAAAATAAAAAAATACGAAAAATGCCTCATGATTTGACTGATCTGCAGAAAGAAACGCGTATCCGTCTTTCTGGTCTAAATTGAATAGCAAAAACGATTGAAAGTCGATATTCAAATGTTTCACATTTTTTAAAAAAAGAACATCATAGAAACCATTTGAAAAAAGTTTCATTCGAAAACCTCAAACCATGAAGATTCTATGTCAATTCAAAGAACCTATTGCAATAAAACGACAATTTCATACTTTAACCCCTAATATTAAAAACATTCGTAGACTTCTAGTCCGGATCTACTTACGGGTGTTGTTATATCGGAAGAGTCAATAGAGATATAACAACACCCGTAAGTAGATCCGGACTAAAAGTCTACAATGTGTTGTGCTTACGAAAGTGTTAGTTGTAAAACATTCGTATTCGTAACTTAGATGGAAGTTTTAAAAATGATGGTACAAAGTGAAAAAATACGCTCAGTGAATTATGTCTCAAAATTTCAACTTTAAATTTTCTTCTAAAATCTTAATAGGTAGTTTCGTAGCTCCTAAGTAAGTCTAAAAACTGCGCCAAACTATCAACTTTCATAATCATTAAAAAAAGTGGTACTTAATGGTATACTTTTGCTAAAAATCTGACTTCAAAGACAGATAGGTGGAAAACTCTTTAAATTTGCCATTTGGTATATAAGTAACTCCCTACCGGCTTAATACAAATTCTGCACCTTCAGAAAAAAAAAAAATGTTTTAATCGAATAAACTCCATTCTGTCGTTTATTATTCTTTCTTCAATAATTCCCAAAATTTAAGTACAAACTTCATAACTCGAAAACTACAAAAAATCGCGGAACATACATGGGGATGTTTCGGATGCTCCAAGGGGTGTTCTATCTCAGGACTTCCGCTTGACACTATTTTTAAGGCACATTGTATACTGAGTACATTTTCTTGCCATCAAATCAAGGGTAGAGGTACATACACACTCTGATCATAAACGATGCATGGTGATACAAAAGTAGAACCCGTGCCTGTTTATAGACGGCTTACCGTGAAACTTGACAAAACTTGTACAAATTTAATCAAAGTATTTAATTCAAAATTACAAAGAAACTATAACTTATTGAACGTTACAAGTAAATCTAAGTGTCTATTTCAAAATCTAGATCATTTTGATAAAAAATTGGACAAAAAACTCTTAATCTTTTTTGACTTTTCACACTTTTCTTACGCAATTAACAGAGTTTACACATTATTGTAAAACTTAGTTATAATTAATTGATTTTACTAACAATGTGGTAGCGGTAGTGACGTCTGTCAATCACATTTTTGTGATGTCATAAATAACTTTCATACACCAATCATTCAATATGACAATCTTTGTGCTGGTCCCATACTAGGATACTCTGTGACACCCAGTAGCTCTGGCGTCAGTACCTTTCATTTGAGACAAATGAACGAAGTCGTGTGGCCTAAAATAGATAGATAGAACCCTAAAATCTTTGTTTAACATTTCATGCATTGCGTTATCTAACTAAAATAACCTTAGTAATTTACAATTCGGAAGCAAATTAAACCCGGGCTATCTTATACAAGGTAATATTTTAAAAGACGACCTCTGTGGCGCAGCGGTAGCGCATCTGCCTACCATGCGGGAGGTCCCCGGTTGATCCCCGGCTGGGGACTAAAATAAACCCCAGGTCTTGGATGTTTACATGTTTGTGATGTCGCTGTTTCTGGTACCCACGACACAGGGTATCCTAGTGTGGGGCCAGAAGCAATGTATGTGCCTGTATGTAAATGTTATGTTAAATGCTTCTAGAGTGTTTCTCTAATATTTATTAATCACTCGCGATGCCCATACATAGTTGTTAATTAGACGGGTCTAATCGCGTATTTCTACAGGGTTATTTCAAAATTCGCAATTCCATGTAACGCGTCAATTAAAGTTTACATTTACAACAAATTTAGTTCCATGAAATTTTGTTTCTTTTTGAAATATTTTGTAAGGTTTCACGGCTTTTCTTCTTTGTAATAGCGATGTCTTATATATTGATAATTCTGAGAACAATAACAAATTCGCGCTTATAGTAAAATATCAATGTCGCAATCTTGGTAATACCACACATAATATGTGTCAAATAGAATTGTATTTTTTTTATGTAGGACAATGGTTTACAGAAGTATGCGCATTGCGACTGTGATCTGGCAATAAGTACTATCTCTAATTTGTCAAGTAAAGTTTACCGTACGGACAAAAAATATAATAGTAGGTGTTGAATGAATTCAAATTAGGTAAGTGCTCGAGAATTTTCAAACGATGTCATAATGCAAACAGTGCGGCTCGAAAAAGCTTGGAATATTTGACAAAATGAGGTGAAAAACGTGTTTTGTCAAAAAAAATTCTTCGTCATCGTCAGGCTATACTAGTCCACTGCTGGACATAGCCCTCCCCTGAAGAGCGCCACGTTGTGCCATCATAGGGGGTAAAAAAATTGATTTAAGTTATTGCTAGATCACAGTCGTTAGTATTTTACTAAAGGCGAATAAAAAAAATCTCTGTGTGTCTCTACCCTTATTAAGAGTGGAAGAAATCACCTACACAAATCAAAATTCATAAGTTCCGTTACTCTAAATAGCACCCCAGAAATGTTTCACGCCGTTCGGCAAACAGAATGACATCTTGTAAAGCTGTTCATCCCGAGGATAGTTTTCAAGGGTTATTTTATTCGCCAACAGATAGAAAAGGAGATTATTTCTCGAACTTGAGCAATAACACTGAGAGGTTGGTCTGTAGCAATAAAAAATATAGGTGCCGGTCTCCAGAACCAATTTATGTGAGTTTCGTTATATCATTGTACTTGATACAACCTGTGTTTATAGTTCCTTTATCGTTGTCACGTGCTCCAGGCTCTACAAAGTGTCTGAGTATTCACTTTACCTACCTAGAGTAAGTAGGTAGACTCTAGAAGATGTATGAATCATCTTGGCTAAGTTTTTTATAATTATCAATCTTGTAATTAATTGCATTGTTTTAATACGACAGTTAAAGTAATTCGCTTATAATGTAGTCGAATTAGTCGCCGCTAGTAACTTACAATTGAGGTCCAATTTCGAAATTTCCAAAATGTTTTCGGGTAGTTTCAACGTTAAGCAACACTTGGTGGCAAACGATTTAAATTGAACAAAAAGCAAATCATGTTATGTTTAAGACTAAATTAAATAGTTACGTTTCGTATCGTTTCCGTATGCATATTGCTAGCTAGTGGCGTTAAGTGAAATTGTATTGTTTAAGCGCAGTATTTAATAAAATAATTATTAAATCAAACGTAAATTGTTTTCTGTGCCTACCCTTCTGAACTAATTAAAGTTTTTGCGTGAGGTTAGGTTGGCGTCACACGGTGCACTGTTATTTTTTGTTCTATTCAATAACATACAAAGTAGCACAGCAACGCACCCTGTGGCGCGACCCTTAGTCCGTAAGATTCTCTAACCAGTTCAAACTCGCTTCCCTCAAGAATCCAAGCCATTATCCTGCCTAACCAGGCACCAAACATCCCTGTGATCCGACACGCTGTCTCCGAGTTACCTACATCCTACAGGTCATGGATCACCCAAACTCCCGGTAAGAAACTTCCTATTAAGTTTTATAGCCTATCCTAGATTACCCACTGGATCATTCTATTGCATGTGTTTCTTTACTCTCTCATCCGAATATCCTAGAATACATAGGCAAATTGTATCCGCCGAAACACCTCCATCTTTCCCGCCATCCATGTAATCCAAATTATTAAACAACCGTAAAGAAAACCAAATGTACGCGGATACATTTTAATTCTAGCGTGTAAATTAGCGTTAAAACTAATATATTTTTTAAAATATCTATTGGCACTCTCTAAGACTTTTTTGATGAGACTAATAGTTGTACATTTTTTGAAAGATGATCATAATTAGTCTGTTAGTTTTTAGAATATACCTCGGGCTCTAGAGTGGTTTCGGTTTTCGCCAGTTTTGGCCGGTTTTCGTACTGATGATCGAGTTCTGATTTCAAAATTAAGTGTCATATTAGTTCCGATTTAGAAATTAAGTGTCATATTAGTTCCGATATTTGTATACACGAATGTATCCGTTTCTATCCGATAGTACACGAGGTATATTCTAAAAGCTAACAGACTATACTTGACACGGTTGCTGGCCTTTTTGCGTTGTCTTGGTACGAGCCCGTTAGCAGCGATCGTGTTAAAAGACGAGCTGGAAAATCCGGTCGCTAATGCGCTGCTTGTGCAATTGCAGGATCACCATGGAGACGGCCGGCCTTCCCCTCCCCGGCTACCACTACATCGCTCCGAATCACATTGTGAAGGCCCCGATTCATTGAATGGGGCTTCGAGGCCAGAACTCCTATATGAACGAGCGCGTCATCTTCGCGCATCCGCACTACGGGACTCTGGCTCCGATATTTTTCTTCAAATGAGACCAAACCACCAAGGGTGAGAGAAGACATTGGCAATTCATTAGACAACTAGCATAGCGTATGTTTACATTTGTTACAAGTTTATAAGTATTTTAGATATTCTTATATTTATTCTCCACTCGTATTTAATTGATGTATATTTGGAATGTTGCGAGGGATTATCGTGCATAAACAAATAATTGGCTCGATTAAGGAGCGAGTATACTAACTGAATGCATAAGTGTATCATAAAATATGTGCCAATATTTTTCAGTCCATGGTCAACAAATAGTATCTCGTATTTTGAAAGTGCGACTGCCGAGCGGGTCGCAATCGCGTTTTGTGCCCATGGACGTCGTAACAAATTGTCGCCATGGAGATAGTTAATCGAATTTACTAATTGAATTAAGCGATCTGAGGTTTTAGCTGAGGGCTCGATTGGTTTTGTTCATTTTACGATCTGTACTGACCACAAAAAGAATGTTCAAAGTAAGTAAGTCGGGCGTCGGCGTAGGTTTAGGTGCGTCTGTTGTCGTTCGATCGCTGATTAGCGTAGTTCTAGCGTAGCGGACCGAGTGAGAGGGCAAAAGACAATATTTGTAAATAAAATAATCGTAATGAGAGGCCCTGCCATCACCTTTGCTAACTCTGACGTTCTTG
This sequence comes from Yponomeuta sedellus, assembly GCA_934045075.1. Lineage (NCBI taxonomy): Eukaryota > Metazoa > Arthropoda > Insecta > Lepidoptera > Yponomeutidae > Yponomeuta > Yponomeuta sedellus. Next base: position 17,634,173 of record OW203727.1, on the reverse strand, counting down.
CCGACCTCGCCGGAGGTCGCAGCCGGAGTGAGCGACTGTGCTGGCCAGGCGAAGTAGACACAGTAACTGTTGCGTCAGTGACGGCGCGATACGAAATCGATGGGATCAAATCCTTTAAGAATCTTACATTAAAGCGGAGACAGAGGTTAAGTCGACTCTTTCAATATAATGAAGTAATCAAAATCACGGAATACAATATCTTTCGATCACAAACAGCTCTTAGTTGTAAAGTAAGTATTAGTGTTGCTAAATGTGATAGAGTCTTCTAATTTGTAACTTTAAATTTATCAAGATCTCTAATTGTTTACAAGATGATGTACTTATCGGCTGATGAAAATTTTATGTCGAATTATATTGGTTTAGGGATCAAAGCCAAAGATTGTTAAACGTTTCTTTTTTACATTAGTATTGTTGTGGATTTATGATAAATTGTTCTGATAGTAGTTAATGTCTTAACACTGTAGAAATACAGTTTATTCGAATTATTTTATCACCCTCTCCAGACTGCTCATGTCTTTAGTATTAGGTCAAGAATATAGTCCTGTGGTAATCAACATATTTCCAAAAAACTTAAAAAAAAAAGAAAAATAAAAGACTTAGGCTAACGTAGAATAAGATTATTCTAGGACCAGTTCATCAGAATGCTTCTTTCGTTTTCTATTGTGTCAATCAATCAAATAGTGCCAAATGACTTGGCTCCTCTGACGTGACATATAATACAATACAAATAGTTGTATGTCCATAAGTTCTAAATTATTATTTATATGTACTTATAACGCAGTACTGTTCTGAACGCTGCTGATACTGCAATAAATATAATTAAAAATATGTGTCAAAAGCAATATCTCGCAAAGCATATTAATTACTTGTATTTCACTTATTGTTAATTTTGCACATTAGAGTATAAGGTACATGGTTGGATTCTAATTGACATATCCCCATAACATAATGCTCCCTCGGTCTTCCCCTTCAGTATTTCAATAATAAATTAATACTTAAAACAAAATGTTAATTGTAAATGAATGATTGTGCCAACGTTGTGACTAAATTGTATGTATGGTATGTGTTTTCGATAATGTCAAATCATGTGTAGTGATGGGTAATTCTTTCATTTTTTTTACTTTGGTATATTATGGAGGATGCTAGTCAAATTGTTCTGAGGACGAAGACAAAATATATAAGTGCTAGTCAAAATTTTATTTCGAATCGGTGTTTTGTTTTGTGAACGTTTGTAAAACATTTCTGTTCATCTAAATAATATGTATCGTTCTGTTGATTATCGTATATTTAATGTAAGTTTTCGTGTGGTCTCGTTTCAAAGATGAACAAGTAGCGATGCGACGTTGCTAAGAATCAATTATTTATAGTAATATTAATTAAATTTGCAATTAAGACAATGTATAGAGCTTTGTACATTAAGTACCACACAGGTATAAATAGAATTAAAGTAACGTAGAAATACTCAATGGAGAGAGCTGGGCGTTAGTTTTTTGAGAGAAAAAGTATGTGAAAACAAATGGTTTATTAGCTGTGATTAAAAATTTGGACGGCACTTTTGTGCAGGGATGCCAATGCGTTTTGAAATGTAAGTCATATTGGTGACAGAATTAGGTTTAGTCTAGCGCACGCTTATAGACCATATCGCCGGTGGAAGTGTTTGTTTGATAAAAAATACTGTGCAAAGCTAGACCCGTGCACTATTTATATTTTGTATTGTAAAAGAGACTAGGCGGGGGAACATCGCTCCTCCGGAGAAAGCGAATGTCGGTTTCAATGCCCACATTGTAAATTTAGTGCAATGCAATTATACAATTAGTAAAATAAAGTACTAGCGTAAAACAAATTGTTGGTCACGTATGTGTGTTATGTTCGAGACGGCAAAGAATATAATCAGTTTTATATTACTCATTATAGACTATATAATAGTTCAATATTGTTATTTTGATTTGCTCAATTTTCTGAATCTTTGTGTAAGCTAGGCTTATCGATTATTACTTTGTTTTGTTGCGGTTCTTAGCGTTCGTTGGAATGTTTGTTCGTTGAGAAAATAATGTGTTTCAAACGTGAACAAAGAAAGTTGGCTTATTGCTTATTTTTCTAGTTTGGTATTTATTTGTTGTGCATTATATAAAGGCGCAAGGGAAAAAATGGTGCCTTTCGAGAATTTGTTTTGATTTGCTCAAATTTATTAGTTTTTTTTTTAAATTTTGGTTCGTTATTATTCCACATTGAATTCAGCCTTTATTAACAGGGTCAGATCACGCTGTACGATAATGTAATTAATTCAATTTAGCTAATATTTATATATTTAAATGTATTTAAAGTGTTAGCACCTGAATTTAAAATGAAAAGTCATTGCACCATTTTTCCACTATCCCTTTTTGTGATTGTGACGAGTTGTTCTTGTAATTTTACAGTAAATAATAACCACAATCAGCTTCTTCTTTCAAATAAGTACATATAGTAAATTTCTGATTTCGTGGTAGTTATATTTCTCCATAATAATAAAATATAATACACCTTTACACACACACACACAAATACAGGTCGGTCACGCGAGACGATTGGGTAAAATGGGTTGTGTAAAATTTGTTATGCATATACAAAAAATAAACACAAAATAATATTCGCTTCTACTCCTTCTTAGGTAAAAATAGTACTACAAAATGTTCATCTTATATTAATTATCCAAAATATTACAGTAGAAATTAACCAGGGTAATGAGAATAAATAATTTCACATGTTCACGTTATATCGTATAGTTGATCGGTGTATTCTGTGTGCTTATTAAACATGTAAATTAAAGAGATTTAATGCGTTACTCACACGATGACGTCAAACATTTAATGTCTATGTTAAAGTTTGCTTTAAGCTTTGCCATTTAAAGGAATTTCGATCAAAATTACTCTTGTATTTTTCGCAAAATGCCAAGTACAGTTATATCCTAAACGTTGTCCTCCCTTCAATTCTTACTTCTTGCATTATAGAGACATAAGCACACGCGCACACAACGCGCAACGAAAGCAAATATTACGCGTTGCAATTGCGGTATATATGTAACCGGCAAAACCCGATATCAGGACAAAATAGTTTTGCCTAGGCTAAACTAGTTCTTCCGATACGCGATAGGATTAACTAGTATAGCCTAGTCCAAACTAGCCTAAACTGGGCTATCCTATCGGGCTCAGAACAAATTAGTTTTAACTAGCCTAAACTGGTTTATCCTATCGAGCTTAGGACAAATTAGTTTGGACTGGGTTATACTAGTTAATCCTATCGCGTATAGGAAGAACTAGTTTAGATTAGTTAAAACTAGTTTATCCTGAAATCGGCTTTGGCCGTTAACATATACAGAAAACCGTTGTATTATTTAGTTCCAGTTTTTTCAGAGCAGATACGCGATAGGAAAATCGCACTGTGATTGTGAAAAACGCCGTGTGCAAGGGCCCTTATCTTATACCGCGAATAAAAGATTCATATCCTTGTTTTAATGGAAAAGTATTGACTGAAATAGATAAGAAGAAAATTAAGTAACACTAAAGTAAAATTACTTTATACTTAAAAGTCTTATCGCAGCTTTCGCTATTTTTAAAGGCATTTAACTTTTTTACTGCTAACAATATAGAAAAGAGTTTTGTTTTTGCTTACACAGACGGGTGTACCGTACGTACAGTAATATCTTACGGTTCACGAAGAAAAGGGAGGATTCAATGTAAATGTCAACAAAATATTCATAATTAGAAAAATGTTTGAAAAAAATACTTTCTGATAAGTTTAATTCAAGGCCGAGTGCTCTAAAATGTCAGCGAGGTCTCAAGAGACTTAAACTTCTATTTGGACAGTATTCTACCTAGAAGACCTACAAAAATGGTTGGGTCTAAGATACACATATCTACCATCTGTCCCTTCCGTCATTACTTCGAAATTGTTAAACGGAGTTTACACGTTCTGGCGTCAGTAAATTCCACCAGTCTGTTTAGACTGACGCCAGACTGATTGTCTATTCAGTGGATTGATGGACCAGACTGACGACTATTCGAATATTTTGATGCTTCATGAGACTGGCATCAATCCAAGCTTGATCAACTTCACGGACTGAACTGACGCCAGACTGAAGGTGTAAATTCCGTCTTACAGACTGCGATTTCTGTGGCACAAAACTCTTAACTCAATACTTATAGAGATCCCTTGACGGTTTATTTCAATTAGGTATGTATCTCAAATTCTTAACTACTTTAATTATATAACACCATGCCGCTGGTTTCTGAATTTTAAATTTTACTAAGTAAGTACCTGAATAGGTACTTAGAGGTATCGTGGTCTCTTTATAATTCTCAAAAACTACTATTTACTTATCAACGTAATCCGGACTCGGTCGAGTTGATTTTTTTGTCGATAGACAGTAATTTACTTATAGCATTTACTTACTAGTGTATACTTAGTGAAATTATTGATCCAGAAACCGACGGTTAAATACTTATTATGTTCAATACTATTCCTATCATATCTTTGAGAATATCACTGTAATTGTCAACATATCTAACGGTTTTGTGAATTGATTAGACTTAATAATTATAAATGTACTTATACGGTTACAGTATACTGTCATTGGAGGTTAATTTGAGTATACCTATTTAATGTTTGTTTTTCATTATGTTAAATAAAGTGTGTACATAAAAGTATTAGACTTTAATTTCTTCACAAACAAACATCCTGAAATTTCCTTCATCCACCATCTAAATGATAAATTATTATTAAATATTCAGATAATCATTTACACTTGCATAGGTACCTACACTATTCAAACCCTTCGTTCGTTATCAACCCTTGTATGTCCCCACTGCTGGGGCACGGGTCTCTTCTTGCATTGCAGGAAGGTTAGGCCCTCAAACCCTTATTTATAAATAAAAACAAATTCCTCAAAACACTGCTCAGAGGCAGTTTAAATAATCTGTAGTTACGTCTTTCCATTTACCATAGAATATTTGAACTGCCTGTGAGTTTTTTTTATAAATAAGACCTTAAAAAAATATACTGATCTGCCATCTGCCACCCTAGAGGGGTGGGGCACGAACACTATAAATATCCCAAAGACACCCCTGATTCCAAAAAGGCAGTAGGTAGCTGACACACCTTTTCCTATATTTCCGTATTGCCACCCACCCCCTAGACTGGCCCAAGGGTCATTGACAACAAATTACAAAAACATTGCAATGTTTTTGTTGGCCACCTCAGATTGCAAAGAGTGGACGTTGGCACTGCTTATTCCAAACTTTCCTGCCTGTCCGCTGTAACCATCACCTGAGAGTAGGTACTGATCTACAAATTAAGTAAATTCCGAATACGTAGTACAAACTTAAAGACAGTCTGCTTACGAGCAATATGTTAGAAACAATTACGTCCTTTTAGGGTTCCCTTAGTCAACAAGGAACCCTTATGGTTTCGCTATGTCCGTCTCTTTGTGTGTCCGTGGCCTAGGTCAAACACAATTAGTACCTAGGAACAAAACGGTGGTGGGATAAAATTCAATTTTTAAATCACCTCACAGACCTAGACCTACCTATATCCGTGGTACCTCTACTCCTAAATTAGGTAAATTAATTATATTCTTTTTAATACACTAACTCGTGCTAAGGACAATTTTAAAAAACCTATTTAGAGGCTTAAAAGAGGCTGGGACTCGAACCCGCGACCTCTGGCTATCCGTGCCAGCGCTCATCCAACTGAGCTAATTGGCGACTCACTGGCATCAGTGAAATTTAGAACAACTTTACAATATTCTCTGTATTACGTACAGAATTTTAGCCTCTAAATAGATTTTTTAGGTAGGTAAATTAATTTATTATACCTACTCTATTGCACACGAAACATTAAACAGGACATAAGAACATGGTATCATGTACAAAGGCGAGTTTATCTCTGTAAGTGAAATACTGCGTTCCCCTCCCCTCGCCCCTCCTGGCTAACCAGTTGATTTTAGAAACCTGAAAAATTTCAGGATAGTAGCACATAACCATGGTCTTAAAAGGAAAATTATCACAACTAAGTACTTAGGCTTTTAACGAGTAATAGTGACCAACTTAGTGGTAAAAAGAAAACTTCGTATACAAAATCCATAGATGAAGTTGTTAGTTCTGTAAAGCAGATAAAACCCCCTCTCTCTACGGAACCCTACACTGCATGTGACTCGACACGCACTTGGCCGGTTTTCATGTTTCAACGATTGCTTCTTGCATGAGTAGGAACTGCTGTTACTAGTTAGGAACATGACCACCTGTGCTCGAAATCGATACTGACATAGCAGATCATGCTTTGAACTTTGAAACGGTCTTACGTTAAAGGCATAGGGTTGAATTTAGATATCTTCTAGTGCATATCCAAATCAAACTATTTTATTCAAAAATACACAGAAACTGTGACTTATTGAACGTTACAAGTAACTTACCTACTAAGTAGGTTCGAAAGCTGGTTTCAAATGCAAGCTTTTCCTATTCACTGGGACCTTACTCTGAAGTAAGCTGTAGCCTAGGTTGTATATTTCATTTCATTTAGCTTTGGTCTACATGTAGAAATTGTTAATGTAGGTAGGTACCTACTTAATGTACGGCAAGCAATAATTTCTACTGTGGGGATCCAGTCGACCAACTAGTAACAACAAAAAAAATAGGTAGGTACCTTATCTTATCTTCAACAGATCGAATTTGCACAAAGTCTCTGTAGATACTTATATATTAATCATGGTTGCATTCATTTTCTGGTTGTGCAATAAATGTTTATCTATCTAAGGTGAGGTGGGGTAAGAGGGTCACCGGGGTAAGAGGGTCTAGTGACAATAACTAGTAAACCAAAGCGTTTATCACTATGCTTTTCTGTCGATAAAACAGACAAGGCAAATTAGTTTGAATGGTTTTCATGAGATGTCGCTACGATACTCAAAGGCCGCAAAAAATGAAGAAATGTCTCAGAGTTGTGAATTCGACTAGCACAAAGTTGGCGCGTTATTTTGCAAACCAATAATTGCTTGAAAAAAGACTGCTGGTAATAATTTTACTAAATAAATGCACGGAGAAAACTGGAAGTATTTCGTTTTATTTGTCATTTTAGATAAAAAACCACTAATAATACGAGTTTCTTTTGCTTGTAAATTCCAAACTCCAAAAACATTAGCTGGTGTAAGAGGGACACTATTGACGGGGAAAGAGGAACATATGTTTCTCTTCCCCCATATCAGGGGTGACAAACATTTTGAATAGGTAGGTAAATAAAATAAAACAAAAAACATTCTAATATTTAACATTAAAATGTTGTCAAAATAAAAGAGTTGTGTTTTGTAATACGTCTCTTTGTAGTCGAGACTTTCTTTCGAATTTTAGTATTTTTAATTAGAATATAGTAAAATAGTAATCTTGATTGTTACAGGAATAATATGAAAAATGTCAAGGGTAACAATTGTTAACCACGTATTTAAACCGCGTTTGAGCCTTTTTCTTTTAATCTGTAACTCGAACATAGTGCCCCTTTTTTTGTGTAACTGCTATAATTCTGTTTAATTTTATTATAACTGTTTGTATGGAGAGTAAACTAAAAGAAATATAGCTGGTCCAGTTCATTTTAGTTTGTTACCCCTGATCGGACCTGTATGTTCCTCTTACCCCAAATTGGTTCACTCTTTAGTTTCATTCTAAATTATACCTTATTTCAACGACAGTGAGATTCAATATTGACTGAAGCAGTTCTACCCAGAACTTCACGAGAAATTAGCAACGAATATTTAAATTCAAACTTCATTTTTATGAAATACAATGACTGTCCCTCTTACCCCATATGAGGGGGAAGAGGAACGTTTATACAATCTGGATATTTATGCAAATATCATCGCAAGAACTATTAGCAGCGCAATTAAAATTTGTCCATGGGAAGCTAACACATAAAGGTTAGTTTTGTGTGTTTCGAAGATCTTGTAAGACTTTAACTGTCCTTCCTAACCCACAAAATATTTACTGAAAATAGAGTATGTTCCTCTTACCCCACCTCACCTTATAATCTCCAATCTTGTTTATTTTTATTTATTTGTTTTATTTAACGCGATGTTTAGTACCCACGACAAAGTACCTGCCTAGTATTAGGGTTTATACCTTAGTTTCACGGCCATCTAGTCCTGAGTCATTTAGGGGTACCTAAGATTAAATTAAAAAAATATTTCTTTCAAGGACACAACTTCAAACTTGTGAAAAAATATAACCTACAGGTGGTAACTTTATTAATTGCCTCCTAGGGGATTAAAATATAGGTAATTAGATAGGTACCTAGATACCTATGGGAGTGTTACCTAGGTACATAGAGCGGATACTCACACCTTTTTTGATTGCAGTTAAGTACCTTCTTACTTTTCTACAGACACAGTGGTGAGATTTACTTTACCCAGACTGTACCTACCTAACTAGTTATACGCCAAACCTATGAAAACTGGTACCACTCTAAAGTGTATAAGTGTATACCTATCTATGGGTATATGCATGTCAATACAATCGGACTACCTAGGCGCCAAAGGTATTTTTAAAGATTCGCCGCATTCACTGCATTCAAATCGTTTAGATACAAAGTCATTGAATAAAACATTCTTTCATTATTACAAAGCAACTTCACTCGAAAAAGGATCAATAGGATTGCCTGACGTGAAAACATTAACGGTTGCATGCAATGGCCTTAGAGGTCATCCTGCCAAGACTCGCCAACACTCAGCCGAAGCGCCCGCGGCCCAAAAAGAATTGGGTCAAATGTAAATGGTGATGTCATTCTGGACGCGAGGAAGGAAGGTTCAGCCATCGGTTGGGCAGGTGACGAGCGGCGGAGTTTTATGAAGGCACGTTTGGTGGGTCTGTCACTGCGCATGCCCGCCACTGCGCCACGATACGCTGCCCCCTGGCGGCGTAGCGCCGCATCGAATTGCGTAACAAAGGCCACTCGTCGCCAATCGCTCCGCAGGAAACTTTCGTCCCGTACGCGTCGGAATGGCGGAGCGGAAAAAACAAAAAAAAACTTTCTCGCGCCTCGCGCTCTTCGCCTAACCGGCCCGAATTTGATTCTGGGGCGGAGTGAAAATTCCGGGCGCGCTCGGACCCCTTCTCGGTGCTTTTCTTTTTGAGTTCACGAAAGTTTGCTCCCGGCTGCACAGTTTCGGAGACAAGTGTTTTACTTACCGTGCGGTGTTTTTGGCGTCGCAAGTTTGTGGGACGGTCGCAGTGTAGTGTTTCAGTTTTGTTTTGTTTTGTTTGCCGCTTGTCGTCGATAGCTGGTAGCGGTGGGACATCGCTGGTGGTGTCAATCGATATTGCGGTGGGAGCGGCAAAGGTAAAATTATTTATGCTTAAGTACTTATTTCAGTCTAGCCTAAACCAACATCAGGCATCTGAAACCATAATATTTCTCTTTTCATTGAGTTTTATAACTTTCATAGCGCATAGGATGGTAACCGGTGACGAAAGAAAACTTTTTACTTTGCACAGAGTACTTAGGTACTCTAATCTCGGCATCAGCTCGACCTTTACATTTTCGTTGCGTAGTCACCCGTAACGTAACTGAGTAATGTGCAGGCGTGTAAAGGTTGATGTTTTGTTTCCTGTACCTAGCCTACCTATTCAATAATAGTTTCCTAGCTATCTACTACCTTCATAGGTGTCATGAAACATCGTGATACCGTGGTCTTTACATGAAACGGTCTTAAAACATGACACAAAGCTATCGCGTCTCGTTACGTGCAATCGCACGAGTGAGTGAAACAAATATTATTAAGACATAATATTTGTTTCACTCACATTATGCGTGCTGTGTGCTGCATTATGTGTGCTGAATTTGGGATCTGGCCAATTACATACTTGATGTTTTAACAGAGGACAGCTACTTTGTTCAAGCGGTTGAACATTAAAAAAACGCGTTCATTCTCTACGTAACGGGGCACTGCAACAGAAATGTTAAGGTTGATCTGCTGTGCCTACTTACGTCCAAAAAAGTGGGTCGAAGAAGTAGGTCCTTCTACACGGTATGACGTCACACCTTCATTGTTGTTACAATGTTGATACCTACAGTCTGTATAGTCCTTGATAGCTCTAATTGCAAGCGAAGTTAGTTCAACTTTCGAACAAAGGTAACGTATCACCGTGTGTCGTTTACTGCACAATTGATTGACTACACAACGTCATACTCATTCATTCTTCCCTGTTACGTCACGGTTGACTACGGGATTCATGTAAATGTTGATCTGGTCTTAACTGTGCTGTACCTTAGTAGATACCATATAAGAAGCCTATATTTCTACGTCCAACTGCAGGGCCAGGCTATCTCTCGGACAGAGAGTGTGGGCTTAATCAGCACGCGTGCCCACAACAGAGATTGGAAGCGCTAACGCATGTTAGCGCTTCCAATCTACGAGATACCTGAATCTACGAGATTGGAAGCGCTCACGCATGTGAACACCTTAGAGACTCAGGTTTCCCCACGATTTTAACGAATTGTATTGCCACGACATAGGTACTCACAAATATACGGCACTTAGCAAACAAAATCATTAGTATAATCGACAGTAGTAACCTGTGCCATAGAACTAAAATTCATGGTTTACTATGACAATTCTTTGTGAACAAAGAATGCGACTTTGCAATGTATTGCAAAGTCGATAAACCCACAAGTAGACTTTACAACGCGATGTGCCTCGAATTATAACAATAAACTACGCAGTAGTTTTAATAAACCCTACCCAGGTTATACCAGTTACATTTTGGTTGCAAAGTAATCTTTAACGTAATTGATTAGAGTGCACGTATGTACAGTAATGTGCCGTAGAGTTCATGTCGATGTTAGAACCGTATCGACTTCAGAAATTTGAGAAAAGCATGCTATGCTTTATCTAATCTATGTCTGCAGGCACAATCGATGTAAACAAAAATGAAGGAAAACAAACGCAGAGAGGACTAAAGCATTGTAGTTAAAACTTGTAATTGTGCAAACTTTTTTACACTATTTTTTATATTTCTTCCATTCTCTCCTTTACTTTTTAACTGACTTCAAAAAAGGAGGAGGTTATCAATTCGACGCGTATAGATATTAAATACATTTTTAGAAAAGTATTTAATATACCTACGCGTATATTAAGTTCTTTTTTTAGATAAGTATTTAATATACGCGTCGAAGCGCGCTTTTCCTATTTTATTTTGATCTGTTTTATTTATATAAGTACCTACCTACAGTTTTAAAATAAATACAGTGTTATTGAAGTCCTAAGTATTTTATTATTATTTGTTACGAGAACCCTTTCAAACTTATTTCAGTTATCTGCTTATAAATTGTTGCCTGGTTACTATAGCACAGGGTATTTCAGTTTTGGACAAGTCGCTTATTGCTTTCGAAATACGGACAGGCTCTCACGGCATCATTCTAGTAATAGCATTGTTCGAAGGTCTCTCATTTCGTTGAATATCCTTGCGGTTGCAACCAACGGAGATGATCCGCAGTGATCGGAGGCGTACCTACGGACAGTTCCTCTTTCATACCGAGGGAGAGAAGTCAACTCCGTATGCACTTTCGCACCTTTACACGTGAGTTATACGGTTGCCGCCCATGGGTCAGCTGCTGAAGCAGCAGCTCGACTCAAGTGTGAGTATTATAGCCAGCTGGTGAGCCACCTTTTTGTGCCATTCGCCTTGGAAACTACTGGAGTTTAGGGTGCCCAGATAATAGTAGATTGTTAATGGAGGGTCGAAATAATAAATTCCGAGGTATTTAGACTATAGTCCGAGTAGGAATTGATTCTTTTACCCGTGTTAAACACTCTACTTTTCATTTCGAATATGAGGAAAATAAAAACTCATTTTTAATTTTCAAATCTTATCATAAAAGATTATTACCTATTTTTTTTAATTCCGTCACAGATACATATAACAGATTAGTATCCCGCCAATTTATGTCGACTGTTTAAATTTTAAATATGGAACTCACCGCGTAATTGTTGCGAGTTATTCTGCTCAAAGAAGTTTGCGCTAAGTTCACACTGGCTGTTAAGAAACTCACATGACCGCAGCATTTTTTTTAATTAGTTAGTTTTACATAAAACTCTTGAACTTCACTTCACAGCTGACAGTAGTTCTATTTTTTTTTTAAAGTTCATTTCGGCCCTTAGGTGGGAAGTAATTTGTATGAGTTTTTCCCTCTCTATGGAGGGAAGCAGCATTTTCCACCTAATGATCAGATCAAAACAACACTACTTTCCGAGTATAAGAAATTAAAAAGAATTTGTTGAGGTGATAAGGCGTCGTCTTAGGAACCGTGGCCTTGTCTACCGCTCAGGCGAATTTTTGATGCAAAGGATATTCTTCGCGGTGTAGCGCGGTAATGCTGCCAGTGTTATGGGTACGTTTGGGTCGGATGGGTCTCGGGCGGTTTATTTGATTGACTTGGCTTATGAATTTGTTTTTCATTTATTTATACTTCGATTTTTTTTTGTAGCGTCTAAAGTATGGATGACCCACTGCAGGACAAAGGCCTCTCCCTTTTTAAACCAAGATTTTCGGTCATTGGCCACCTCTGACTACTCCAGCAAGAACTTGTCGAGATAATCCCGCCATAGTCTTCTAAATTATTATTATTTGGACTAAACTCTTTTCCAAGACCTGGGGTGTTTTTTTGTAACTAGCCGGGGTTCGAATCCGGGACCTCTCGCATGCGCTACCGCTGCGCCACAGAGGTCGTCGCGGGTTGTATCATGATTTTTTGCTCCAACATTGTTGAAACTGTATTTTTGGTTCACACCGCACAAATCTACTAGGTACATACCTACGTAGGTTAAAACTGTTTTATATGGATTTGACTCGTTTATTACATTTTTACAGTTTTCCGACGTTTCGACACTTTTTCAGGTGCCGTGGTCTCGGATGACTGAGGTGACAGGCGTCTTTTTGAAAGCATTAACTGTTCCCTACGGTTCTTGAGCCGCCTGGGTTGATCCGCACTGATGGGAGGCGTCCGGACGGTCTCACTTTGATACCGTGGGAGAGGGGTCGGTGTCTACTCTGGGATGCCACCTGCATGTGCACCTTCGCAACTTCTCACATTGTTTTGACGGTTGGTGTCCCTGGGTCGGCTGCTGAGGCTGCCGCTAGACTTAAGTGTGCGAAATACAGCCAGCTGATGCGCAGCTACCTATTTGTGCCACTTGCCTTGGAGTTTGGGGTGCTTAGGGAAAAGCTTTTGTTAAGGAGGTAGGGCGTCGTCTCAGGAACCGTGGCTTTGACTACCGCTCAGGGGCATTTATGATGCAAAGGATATCCCTTGCTGTGCAGCGCGGTAATGCTGCCAGTGTCATGGGCACCTTTGGATCGGAAATGTCTCGGGGCGGTTTATTTCATTGACATTATTATTATTATTATTTTGTTTTTTTTTAATATAAATATTGTATTATTTTTCTCTGACACCGCTAAATGTAACCTGTGTTTTTGACTGTTAGTTAACTACCCTCAGCAAAAATTACAAAAGTTAATTATGAAGTTACGTTCCAAAATAGGCAAACCAATTATTTTATATAAAGTGTTGACAATTACTAATAATCGAATATTGATTATTAGTAATTGAAGTTAAAATTAAATTTATAAACCAATTATTTTACATGAACTTAAAAATATTGATTATTAATTGAAACTGTCGAAACGTCAGAAAATTGTAAAATGTAATAAACGAGTGAAATCCGTATAAAAACAGTTTTAATTATGTCTAATGCTCGTGTTAACCTTAGAAAATACTATACCTACGTAGGTGCCTACGGTTGGTAGGTACGATATGTAGAGTCGATAAATTAGCATACGCAAACTAGTGCCAGTATACAACCGAGTGCTTATGAAAGTTTTAAATACTTTAGAAATGGCTATTTTCCAAAGTAAAATTTTCTGCTCTGTAATTGTACAACCGAACTTATAAGATAAGATAATGCTTTATTCATATACAAAACACACATTAAAGCATTTGGTCGAAATTAACACTAAACATAAAAAAAGCAAACTCGTACACAATTGGGTGAAATTAAGATTAAAACACAATTTCAATTAAAACACACTTGCAGCAAGAGAAATACAACAATAATCATATTACCACCCTATTAAACCAACTACATAACACTTAAAAGCACTACATACCAAGAAATATTAAGATGCATGTGTTACGAGTTTTATAACATGCAATTTTCGATCAAAAATTGGAATGATCGCAGTAATCAAATGTGTGAAATCAGTAATCAAAGCTGGTTTTATCTCTTGAGCCTCGTAAAAAAATACGGCCTCACAAAGAAAACACAATTCCTTATAACACTAAAAAATACTCACTAAAATAGTCCGTGGTGGAGATTTAACAAGGAAAAGTATCTAGCTCTGTGGAGGTTAAATTAAATGCCTTAGGAGTGTCTTAGTGGTATCGCGGTTAAATAAATTAGGCCGCTAGGCTGGTCTACGCCAACGACGATATCTGACTGCGCTATCCATCAGGGGTAAGGTCTATCCAATGAATCTACCACCGCTCTACCTGTAATATCGATATCAGCAATTGTATGTCCCCACTGTTGGGGAACGGGTGTCTTCCTGGATGAAGTACGGGTTGGTGGACGATTGTAAGACAGTGGCGGGTTTTACTGTCAGAAGTTATCAATCCGCCCACAGGTGTACTACCACCTGTATTATACAAACAAATAATAAAAACACTGCCAAGTATAAGTCAGATAAGCGTCCCGAGATGTGTCAGACTGATCGTGGAAAGTGGCAAAACCTGAACTCTGCCTACCCCTGCGGAATACAGCTTACGTAGAGTTACGTAATATTATCATAACCTACATACCTTAATGCTACAATGTAATACTGTTATTATTTAATTTTGTAATATTGTTCTGCTGGTGTTTGTGTTAATTTTTTTTACTTATGTCCGTTGAATGTGTATATTTTGGGTATAATAATAATATTAATTTTTGTCTATGTAAATTATTTGTATGTATTTGTAGATAATTTAATTTATTCACACTGTTATTTAGGCCTGTATTTATATACCTCAGAAGTTATCATTTTGAATGTTTTGTTTGTACATCTACTTCCTTCTCTAATGTATTATCAGTCCAGTCCATCCCAAGGTTGTCTGGAAGAGATCACTTTTACTGATAAGGCCGCCGCCGTCTGTACTCTTAGGTTAACAATATCTGTGCAATTTCCATTTTTATGTACAATAATGCAATGGCAGTCGTTAAGCCATGTCAGAGACCTTATTAAGAGGGTGGCTTGATAACTTCTGACAGTAATACCCGCCACTGTCTTACAATCCTCCACCAACCCGGACTTGGCCCCGTGGTGGAGTATGGCCTAACCTGCCTGCGAAGCAGGAAGAGACCGTGATACAGTAGTGGGGACATACAAGGGTTGATATCGATGTACAATAAAGTGTTCTCTATCTATCTTATTTTGTTACAAAACCCTCGGCCCGCGGATCCGACTCGCGCTTGGCCGTCTTTTTATAAATAAATTCGCAGGCAGCGTCGAAAAGTCGGGCCATAACAAAGTTCTCGCTTTCGAGACGAAAAGCGCTTTTACATCAAACAAAAGAAGGTTCAGATAAAACAAAGTGCCTAATAACTTTTTCACGAAACAACAAACATAAGAGACAGACGAAAAATTTTGTTTTTAAAAATATTTAACTTAAGATATTAATTTTATGTTTCCAAATTTAATGTAAAAAATTAAATTTCTAAGAGTTATAACTCTTAGATACAGGCGAGAGTACCGTAGGAGTACGTACCTACGTACTCCCACGCGTTTCGGACATAAAGGATGTTAACACACGTAGGTACGGACCAACAACAAAGTAATCCTATAAGAGACGAACATCAAAGTGGTCCTTTTAAGGTACGTAGCTAAGCCTAAGAATCATCTATTTACTCAGTTAAGTTCTATCTTAAATCTTAGATGTACATAGCAGATAAAGTTTTTCTCCATTTTTTCTCCAAAATGATCTAGATTTAGAAAAGGACACCTAATTTTAATTGTAACGTTCATTAAGCCGCAGTTTCTGCGCTACTTTGAATAAAACCTTTTCATTTCATTGCAGGGAAAATAATAAGTTCACAGTCAAGTCCATTATACGGCCAAGAGGCCATTTATACGGCGGCCTCCAGTGGGAATCGAACCCACGACCTCTGTCTCAGTACTTTAACGGCTAGACTAACGAGGCAGTCAAAAAAGGCATCATTATATGTTCTTAGGTATATAAGTTTTCTGTGTCATAAATATCTGGCATCCGGACAGTTACTTAAGCCTCTACTTGGTCTTTATTGCTCCTAAATGCACAGACAGCACCCTGGCAATGCAATATGAATAAAATCTGCAAATGTAATCTAATATGCGAATGAGCAAACCTCCACGATGGAATCACTGCTATTGATAGACACATATTATGTAGCTGGCTGTCGGCAATGTGATATAAATTTTGTATATAAGGTCACTCGGTTTTATCAAATCGCAGTCATTAAGTTTTAAGTAGGTATGAGATATATTAAGCTTGCCTGAATCGCGATTCAAAAAATATGTTAAGCACACTTTGTGCCAAATAGGCTAATATAACATAAAGGATTATTTAGATGACAATGAGGTCTGGAATTTAAGCCAGTACAATGTATGAGTTCTATGTTTTATAAAAAATATGTATTCTTCTTCAGGCTATATCTTAGTCCACTGCTAGACATAGCCCTCTCTTTAATGAGCGCGTTGGGTTCTGCCATCATTGGGAGGAATTGCCCATAATCCCCACGCTGGGCATGCGGGTTGGATTGGGTTGGGTTGGGCATGCATGAAAATTAAGTAAACTATGTTAATTAAGGACTTTGAAAAGACTAAGTTTGGAGTTTTTTTGTCCATTTTTTCTCCAAAAAGATCTAGATTTTGAAATGGACACCTAGTTAGATTGTAACGTTCATTAAGCCGCAGTTTCTGCGCTACTTTGAATAAAACCTTTTCATTTAATTTCATATGTCCTTTTTGATGTTTCGTGCTTCTCTAACTTACTTCAAAAAGTAAATATAAATATAACTAAAGTCAGTTCTTTTTTTATAAATGTTAATGGACATATTACACGGATCTCGTTAGCCCCATACTAAGTACAACTAAATGACATGTGTCACAGGTGCTAACTCGACGATAGATATAATACAGTAAATACATAGATAACATCCAAGACCCGAGACAAACTAGAAAAGTTCGTTTCCTAGTTTGACCCGGCCGGGGATCGAACCCGAGACCTTAAGTTGAACAGCCAGCGTGCCAAACCGCTGCGCCACCGAGGCAGTCTTCTGAGACTGAGTTTTAGAAGTGTTTGTCATTTTTTATTTTGTTTGTTGATCTGCATTAGTTGCAGATAAACTAGGGAGATACCTCATACTGACATGCCTATAGAAGTAAAATTGTATTGCGTAAGTCTTCTTCTTCTGTTTCCATTCTTTAACTCCTAGGCCCTATACTCCCATGGGGCCTCAATCAAAGATTTAAATTGTGTAGGTAATCGTATAATATATATTTTAATGATTTTTATTATACGATTTGTATAATGTACTCATCAGTGATGATTCATCATAGAAATAAATGGGTTAGCTTTTATGTTTGAGAGACCAGCTTAATTTTAGCTGTGCTTCTTTATTGCACACCATTTGTTTAGACATAATAACATTTTTACCAAGACGAACTTATCTTTAAGAGAGATCTCTTTCAATCAACCTAAGAAGAGGATATTAGAAGATACTCGTAACCGGAAGTAGGGAGAAATATTTATAGCTCCCTTGAATAAAGTTTAGCTGCTCGTTCCATAGTTACTTGTTCCATAGCATGCATCTAAGCCAGTGATAGTATTTTTATTCGTAGCACTCAACAAAGTGTCAACAGATCATCCCATTATCCAAACTTTTATTCAAGGCACAAGCAAACAAGTATGTACAGAGTACAGGGACTAAAAATAAAAATGTAGAGACGCTTGCTCGTGATAGAAAGCAGAGTTTATTTTAAAGAGCAAATCTTCCTAGGAGCATGTTAGCTTCAGAAAGGAAGAATGCGACAGAAGTACAATTTTCCATGCTGGCCACATATGCGAGATTGGGGTAAAAAAGGTATTAAAAAAAATTAATGTCATATGTATATACGTAAACTCTCACTTGTATCCCGGCGGGTTAGGCAGAGACCAGGTTTGCCAATTGTGATGATCCTGACATATCTTTTGCGTTTCCATTACATACAACTTTAATTCTTCTTCTTCTTATCGCGTCGAAGGCACGCTGAGAAGCCATGGTGGTGAAGGATTTGCCAATCAGCGTTAGGAGCTCGCTGATTATTGCCCAGGGTGCGCCAGATGTACGGGCTCAGTGAGTACGTCGTTCGGGGAGGTTCCTTTCATGGACCATTTGAATAATGACTATAGCGGCCAGCACATAAAATGTTTTATATGCTGGCCGCTACGCGCCGGCTAAGAAATTAAACCAAAAAGTCGTCGACAAAGTGGCAGTACTGGTTATACGGTTGCGACGAAACTGGGAGTTCTTCTGTAAAATTCCGATCATTCTCCAGAGGCCGAGATTACATAATACAGAGTGGTCTACTTTACCTCCTATGGCTTTACGCCCAAGAGTGCCGCGCCACGCTGCTGTAGGGCCTAATTTACGTTAACAGCTGGGCTTTTTCTTCGTTTTAAAATGTTTGCGTAAGAAAATTAGATTTTTACCAGGTCGCAGGGTCCGTCCTTAGGCTTCGCTTTTATTTTCGAATTTGCTCGAGACGAAAATGTATTTTATGTATAACTGGGGAGCATGACGTATATAAAATAATGTAATGTTATACGATGAAGTTGCTATGCTCGCGATAATAAGTTCGTACCTCAGCAGGGCACAGCCATCACTGGCATCTTGATGTCTTTCACACTTGTCTGTCCACCTTTTGTACACTTTCTTTTGTGCAATAAAGAACTAATTACAATAATCCTCTTGTAGAGAGAGACTGGACATACGTACTCAATGCGGATTGACAATTTCATGCATTTACACATAAAACGTCGTGTTGAAGTGTATGAGCCCTTTATCCAATTGATGGCCTGTTCAAGCGTAAAATTTCAATAAAATTTATTTAACCGTTTATACGTGATTAGGTTTAATATTGAAATTTTTTCCAGACATTAGTGGGTTTGCCAAACAGTTGACATTATTACATTTGATTATTTAACAAAAGACAAGTAAAGTACAAATTTATTCCAGACCTTTGTAGTAGGAAAATGATTTGCATAATGTAATGAAGGGTCAGTCTATACGAGCGGTTCTCCCGCGACTAGAATTCGCTTGTAAGCCGCCATAGACACAGTTTAAGTAAATTTATATTGGGGATGGTGTGACCGAAACACCAAACACAAACCTTCTACACTAATTCAAGGACCTATCAATTCTACTGGAACCATATGCTATTTTCAGTTCAGAAGTTTGGGAAGTTAATAGGAAAGAAACGCACGATCAAAGTAACAAATTATTGATGTTAGTTATTGATGAGTAATAAAAATCAGTAACGTCAAAGCTCGCTGACGAATCCGCTGTTTTAAAACAATAATATTTTGCATATTTTTTACGCAATCTTCTAAATATTTATTTATAAATAGATTATGGGCATTACGCCCTATGATAGCACAACGTGGCGCTCTTTAGGGGAGGGTTATGTCCAGCAGTGGACTAGTATAGTCTGACGACGACGACGACTTCTAATTAGGTTATTGCAAATACATTAAAATTAGGTTTAAATAAAATACGCATTTCTATAAACTGCATCTAAATCTCTTTTGTTTAACTCAACTATACCAACCTAAACACACAGAACGCAGGAGAATATCTAGGTGGGGTAGTGCCTCACTGGTTTTCTTACTACGATTATATACTACCTGGGGGAGGAAAATACCCGAGCTCGGAGTTAGCGATGCTTTCTACTAAATACTAACAATACAAAATAATTAAAATGACGGCCCCGGGTCACATCTGACCCAAAAGATCACGTGACGCTAGCAAAGTTCCCCTGCTCACCGCCAGGGAAATCCTTTGCATTATCATCGTCATACCTACGACTCTTCAGGCACCGACCCATTGTAAAACAATAAATAATTTTAAATCACTTGCATTATTTAAATTAAGGTAACTTACAAATAGTGGTGGTAAAAGTCAGCGGGTATTTAAATATCTCAGACACTCAGTTTCCTCACGATGTTTCCCTTCACCGATAGCGAGTGGTATTGGTACTACGAATGTACATATTTATGTAGCTTAAAACACAATTTACGTGTCCTCAGTATATATATATGCCATTGGGACAGCGAGGTATGTACCTCAGCTCTTAAAATGGCCAATGGCCGGTGGAGACGCGAGTTAATAGACGCTTCCACGCCTTTTGATCCCGGCGGCAAACCCAAAATCCCAAGTATAGGTAAATGTAACTGATAAAGTGCAGTGAAGTGTTTCAAAAGTTCTAGATTATAGATAAATGCTTTTAACTTAGCAATTGTATTATCATAATGTCTTCCGTTATTGCTACCCTTAAAATAACCCTAATGCATCCCATGGGAACCGACGCCATGGACTAGTATAAAAGCTCTCATGTTTAGAATAAGTTAACTTAGTTCACATCTGTAATCCATAGGAGACGGTTGTATTAAATAAAATATATTATATATATTTTTTGAAACTTCGGTGTTACTCGTTTTTAACTTGCGTGATGATTGAGTTCATACTCTCGCTGGCCTACAGTAGGACGTTACAAGCTGCATTACTAAAACGAAGATTACGGCATCAAATTTTATCTGCAGCGTTTTGCCGCCGTGAGAGAACCGGTCGTGTGTAGGCCAAGTATGAATTGCGCGTGCTTACATTAAAACAATACCCTTATTACGGTACAGAGACGGGACTTTACGCAAGAATAATTTTAAAACTTCTTTGCTTTGTACTTTTTTTGATACAAACCTTTTAAAAAAGGAAAATCTGTTCTAACGCAAATCCTTGTCTGTGTCATGCCGGTGCGGTTTACATACTGGCTGTGCCTGCGTTTTATACTCATGAGATTCGGATGAAAGAAACCTGCGTACTAATACAGTGACATTTTTTCTTGTTTTATGGGGATTCTGGTTCATGACATTCGAGTAGAGAATACTTTTTTGTACACAAAAAAGAAGTTTTTTTAAATGCTTAATATTTTTTGGTGCCATCTCCTTTCGGAAATCAGCTATCATTGTTGCTGCTTCGCCTCATATTATTGCAACTGGTGAACATACTAGCACGGATTTATGCGCACTCTCTTGGTGGTCCTAAGTTAATAAAATAAAAACAAATATATTAAAGCTGTCCGCGCGAGCGTTCGTGGTAATTACGTCCACACTCTGTGAGCGAAGGCCTGTGGCCTGAGCTGGGACGTATATATTAATAAGCTAAATAAAAAAAGAATTTCAAAACTAACGAAAAATTACATACATACATACATACATACATACATACATACATACATACATACATACATACATACATACATACATACATACATACATACATACATACATACATACATACATACATACATACATACATACATACATACATACATACATACATACATACATACATACATACATACATACATACATACATACATACATACATACATACATACATACATACATACATAATCTCACGCCTGTATCCCAGAGGGGTAGGCATAGACCAGGGACTGCCACTTGCCACGATCCTGACAGATCACCTTCGCTTCATCAACGTTCACAAGTCGTTGCATGCACGCACTCCGGTTCCAGGTACTTTTTATCTTTCCCTTTGCTAATACATCCCCTATCTGGTCGATGTATGTCCGCCTGGGACGACCCTTACCAACCCTTCCACTCACATTGGCAATATATATTTTTTTCGTCAATCTTTCTTCCTTCATCCTCTCCACATGTCCAAACCAACGCAAAATTCCTTTCTCAATTCTAGTCACTACATTCTATTTCAGTCCACAAGTTCTCTAATCAGACTATTGCGTATCCTGACATTCAAAGTAAGACTACACATACTTCTCAAGGACCTCATTTCTACTGCATTAATTCTACTTTCTTGCTTCTTTTGCCTCACCCAAGTGTCGCTACCATACATAAGTGTTGGGATCAGCACGCCCCTATGAATAGCCAATCCAGCTCTTTTGGAGATGTTTCGGCTGCAGACAATGGAGTGCAAGGCACCGTTTACACAATTTCCCGCTTTTACTCTTCTTTCTATATCAACTTCACACTTTCCATCCCTCGTAAACAGCCTCCCCAAATAGACAAATTCCCCAAATAACGAAAAATTCGAGATAATTTAGGAAAAGATCTATCGAAAGATGCTGAAATGACTGGTCTAGTCAGCATTCCCCTTGCATATCTTTAATACTGCTCAGGCGCGCCCTCTGGCGATGTTTAAATGGGAAAATAAGGTGGTTTCAGAAAAAAAAAACCTAAGTAATTTCAAGCCAAATATTACGGAATTGACTGTGTAAATAAGAAAAACGAATGAAACAAATTATAATACCAATATAACAGAACAAATGGACTATGATAAAGTGACAAAGAAAGTGTTACAGAATGAGAGACATAAGAGAGAAAAGTCAATAAAACGTAAAATATACAAAATCATAAAATGAATCCAAGAGTCTTCAACATCGAACCACTTGAAGGCGTCGTAAGTCGTTGTAATTTGAAATTATTTAATCGTCGCGAACCAAAAATCACTGTCGTATTTTTTAACGTTTAGTCGTTTTAATATGAAAATACTTCTACACAACTAATTTGGACCTTGAATTTAATGTTTATGGTTATCTTAAATCGTAACGCGATGAAATTCAATTCGAAAAATAAAACGTTTAGGGAGGGTCGCACTTACTAAAGTGAGAGGTGCTATCTATCTTTGATCCAGACGAGGGTGGCATGATTTTTAATATTGAAACGGCAGTTAGAGATAGATTAAGGTTGACTGTTTATCAAGGATAGCGACCCATTGTTAACTAGATGTGGTTTATTGAGACCGGCCGTTACTCGAAATACGTCTCGTACGTAGTAAAATGACACAGTTTACTTCTTCTGCTATCAGTTCAGATTATACAACAATATACAAATTATAAATATAGATAGATAAATCATTTTGTAACAGTTCATATAGGTAGGTATCAACGCTTGTGTGTCGCCACTGCTGGGGCACGGGTCTCTTCCTGCATCGCAGGAAGGTTAGGCCACACTCCACCACCGGGACCAAGTCCGGGTTGGTGGAGGATTGTAAGACAGTGGCAGGTCTTGCTGTCAGAAGTTATCAAGCCTGCCATTACATGACCAACTGCTTAACGTGCCTTGCAAAGCACGGAAACGCACGGAGAAAATGCCACTAGCGGTAGTCGCGGGACAGTTACAGTCGTCGTCGTCGTCAGGCTATACTAGTCCACTGCTGGACGTAGCCCTCCCCTAAAGAGCGCCACGTTGTGCTATCATAGGGGGTAATGCCTATAATCCCCACGCTGGGCATGCGGGTTGGGGATCGCAGTTCGGTGGAATTGTACTGCAGGGGGCGCTGCTGCCCACCCCCCGGTTTGTGCAGTTACAGTGCTACACAAGAAATAAGTCTCGCGGATGTACCTGCACAGATGACCAAATTTTTGATGTCCGGCAAGTTGATCGACCAATTAGATAGTTTCATTTTATGGCAGGCCGCGCGCCTTTGTTGCTATTGGTTGATTCAACGTCATCGATGCAGGTGACTATTAGTTTGGCAATATTAGCGTGAGCGAAATAAGTGCGGCAATCAATTCTGCACCTTAACCGTATCGCTTAAAGATCATGTTGAATGTACTTATAGCTTCGGGTACTTTCGTTACACTTCTTCCTAGTCTGCGCGAACGTAGATTCCCGAAGGGACTTTTATGATGTGTAGTACTGTACCCATCCTACACTTGACCGCACCTGTTGTTGCTTTACCAAGTGATTGATTCCAATCACTCGGATCGACTAGGCCACGAGCGCTTACTTTGTAGCCTAGAGGAAGCGCTCTTACCCTTCATATAATTGTTGTATAATCTAAACAGCTCGTCTGTAAATAAATCGATGTTAGGTTTCGTGTAGGTGTTTATCAATAAAATAAGGGTTTATAAAGGTAGTAAAAATTACTGTTGGTTGGCAATCGGCTGCTTAAATCTGTTTTGACATGTTTCTTGTGAATAGTTACCATAAAAAAATAATCTAGGTAATAAAACAGGTACTTATACTTACAGATAGTCAGTAAAAACATGATAAGATATCTTTTAAATGACCGCAGCGTAGCAGGCCAGCAGGGAGCAGCACTGGAACATATTATTTTAATGGTGTCTACGGATCCAATAGAGACGCTAGATAAGCTATCAACAGTAATGAAGTAAAATATATGCTTTAATCACCATAAAACCACCACCATCTAGTAATAATGTTACTGACGCGCATAACTCGAGAATGAACAGAACCGTTAACGACTGCCCGTTCTAACGATCTATTCCATTGTAGCGCTAAGTGAGTGTTTAAAACCGAAACTCATTAAGAAAACACTTGAGAATGCTGAAGATTGGAGAAGTTGCACAAAAAATGTTTTAATCTCATTGCAGAGGCTATTTATAAACATAAATAATTGTTTAATATTGTGTTTCATTTCTTTATCTGCAACTTATAATTTTCATGATATAACCTATCGAAAATTCTATACACGTGGTTAAAAATTGCGTTATAATGAAATGAAATGAAAAGGTTTTATCCAAAACTGCGGCTTAATGAACTTTACAAGTCAAACTAGGTGTCATTTCAAAATCTAGGTCATTGTGGAGAAAAAATGGACAAGAAAGCTCTAAATAGGATTCTAAATATGATGTGAGTACTTGAATCTAACGCCTTATTAATCTTTATTCATTTATTTATCTTTTAACATAATGTTTTTGCGTGTCTACACCTTTAAAAGAGCTCTTAAAACAATGACAAAACGATATCTCTTAAGGTTATCTACTATTAAATTGAAGCCGGGTTTTCATGATCTTTAGTACACTCGGACTGAGTGAGTCATTGCTACTGCTCGTGTCGTATACAGCGGTCATCTCAGTAAAACAAAACCGTTTTGATGAAAACTGTCATGTTTGTTTTAATTTGGACCTTAAACTCTACGCGTCTAAGCTACTTATATAAAAATGACGCCATTAAAAGGAACTTCTGCATTTTTTTAAAGAAAAAGTGAAGAGTCAGAGATATTGAATTGTAATGTATTCATACTATTTAGTGATTATATAATTTTTTACTCTATCTACTAAGTTGCGTGCCGTTTACCTGCCGGTAAAATTACACTGTACTATAAATATCAAAATGTATTACCTTAAGAAAAAACCTATTTAGAGGCTAAAAATTCCACCCATGCCGGGATTCAAACCCGCAACCTCTGGCTCTCTGTGCCAGAGGTTGCGGGTTCGAATCCCGGCATGGGTGGAATTTTTAGCCTCTAAATAGGTTTTTTTAAAATTGTCCTTAGCACGGGTTAGTGCATTAAAAATAAAAATAGTATGTATCACCTTACCTAACTTAATCTTAGGTAATAAATGATTGAAATGAATATTGATGTTAGGGAGTTTTATGAAGCTGTGAAAGTGTTTTAAGATTTTTGGTTTCCATAGCTGTGAACAAACTTTTTTTAAAACCTATTTAGAGGCTAAAAACATGAATAGCCAGAGGTCGCGGGTTCGTATCCCGGCATGGGTGGAATTTTTAGCCTCTAAATAGGTTTTTAAAAATTGTCCTTAGCACGGGTTAGTGCATTAAAAATAATGTAATCATGTGAACAAACTATTTATTTTCTTTTCTTTGTATGGTTCTATCTATCGTAGCTGTAAGTTTTTGGCAATTTTCGGGGCGATGAAACGCATTTAAACTCAAGCAAAAATCTTGACTCACGTGAAGACGTGTGTACGCCATCGTCTTAGTTTTTAGTTACTAAAATTAATTACTCTTACTCTGTCCAAAGCTGAGTTTTGCATTTTTTTAAACCTGTAAAAATCCCAAACAAATTTTTTTTTTGTGTCAATTTTTGACTTTATCTATATTGCCTTGGGTATTGAAACAATGGCACTCCAGTCTAAGTTTGATGTAGGTTCTCTATGTCACTTAAGCAATTCTTTTTCTTTTTACGATTGCAAAGATTAAATTAAATTTAAAAAAAAACCCCCAAAAGTGCCTATTTTAAGCACTGTAAATATTAAATTTATATTATTATCAGAGTGGTTCTTATCATCATGGAATAGAAAAATATTTGTTTCACAATAAGCGAATTTGTACAAAGACGAGCTATTCCGTGACTATTTTAAAAGTTAGCGTTAAGAAAATCTGTTTCTCATTTAATTTCGAAAAACAAATAAAATCCCACTAGGTAAATACATGGAGTGAAAGTTTAATTAAAAACGTTTTGTTGTCTGGGCATGGAGTTGTTATTTCAAAATTAAAAATTGTTATCATTTTATGCCATGTTTATATCTAAAGTGATCAAAGCGTAGGCTTACCGTAGGCTTACCGCGCGTAGCAATCACGTAGCGCCGCTACGAGTTTCGTAGCCTCTGCTGCGGAGTCACGTAGCATATTATTATGGCGCGGAAGCAACTAACTTTGATATACGTAGGTAATGAGTTACTTACCACTCTGCTCTGTATATTAGGACTGACAAAAATAACATAAAAAATCTTTTAACAAAGTTTTTATTAATGTTGTTATGAGACACAACACTGACACAACAGTATATTACAATATTTTTTTTAAATTGTCCTTAAATTATCTCTACGTATATCGACCCACCGCATCTCCTTACCGTTCGCTCATTGGTGTGATAATAAATAACGTTATAAGCAACATTGTAATTAAAAAAACTATGTTTTAATATTTTCGTCTTCAGTGTTTTCGTCAACGATTTAAACTGACCAAACGAACACTGTAAATATTATTGGATAGAACTAAATTGCCACAACGTAAAAACACAAAAAAAATCTGTCTGAAAGTCGATATTGTAGGAAAAGAAACGAGCATTTTCCTTCAACTTATATTCCGGCCAAACTAAGCTTATTGCACGATGGTGAAAAGGCATGTGAAAGAAGAAGAAGACGCAATATTTGCCTCTCCCTCTCATCTCAATTTTTTGCACAATTTTATAGCAGTGGTGTTATTTTAGCGCCACATTATATTATTCTGAACTTTTAGAGACCTTATACAGTGCAGAGTACACACACACACACACCCACAACCTTCACTAATTACACATTTTGCACCACAATCTTTTTCTTTTATATGAATATGCACAGATATGTATTATTTATTTATTGACATATTTCGCTAAGTTGGCCTGACTATAAAGCAATATTTTTATTTTGTTTACACACGTTTATTATTCTGTTGACTGTTTTTTTTGTTATGTTGAATGTATTTATTATATTGTTTTATTTATTACTTTGCAACAGGCCACGCCGCGCTCTAGAGCACTTAGGGCTTTCGGTACTGACTGAAAATCAGCGCTGAGGGTTCACGCCCCCAGCACTATGCTGAGTCAGAGTGCTTAGTGCGAGTTTGACAGATCCAATCGAATAACTTTAATGCCGCGTTAATCGAGCATTGAGTAGTGTGTATGAGTAAGTTAACCGGTCGAACTGGCAAAACGCTGTCACAGTACAACTCGCACTCGCGTTTATTCGTGTTTTGGCAGGTAAACGTGTTCACTTCTCAACGTAAGCCATTACAACTCGCACTCAGCAATTTTAATTTCCATACTTGTCGCTAGGTGGCGCTTCCTCGATGCCATAGAAATATGAGTTTACGTTAACGCGATCGAGTAGTTAAAAAACTCGCACTAAGCACTCAGTTGCCATTTGCAGCAGCAGAGACACACCGCGACAAAGTTTGTAATGTGTCTTTTAGTTATTTTTACGGTTAATACTTTCTTTGTCTTTGTACTTTAATTTATTTGTGTGTAACTGTTGTTGCAATAAATGTTTTCTTTCTTTCAATCCTTCTCTTTTATCTTTGTTACGTAAATTAATTTTTGATACTTAATTTATCACACTCCTGTAACCTAACAATCCCTACAATTTACACAAACAGCCTACAATTGACGGCCTCAGTGGCGCAGCGGATTGGCACGCTGACTAAAAAGCGAAGGTCTCGGGTTCGGTCCCCCGGCCGGGTCAAACTAGGAAACGTTTTTTTTTTCTAGTTTGTCTCGGGT
Source organism: Yponomeuta sedellus (assembly GCA_934045075.1). Taxonomy (NCBI): domain Eukaryota; kingdom Metazoa; phylum Arthropoda; class Insecta; order Lepidoptera; family Yponomeutidae; genus Yponomeuta; species Yponomeuta sedellus. The sequence goes on along the minus strand of OW203727.1, from coordinate 17,605,825 downwards.
CTTGGATGTTATCAATGTATTTATTGTGTTAAATCTATCGTAGAGTTAGTACCAGTAACGCAAGTCATTTAGTTGTTTTTAGTATAGGGTTAACGAGATCTGTGTAATAATCTGTCCAAGATAAAAAAAACTTAGGCCTCCACGATTCAGGCCCGACCTTTTGTGGTGGCTATTGCTAGTGTCGTAGCTAGCTACTTGTATTTGTTGATAACTTTATTGTCATTTTCATTTCATTGATTGCGGTTGAGCAAACGGTAAACGCGGTGCGGTAAACTGACGGATGTAAGCAAACATGTGGCCAGAGTGACCCGTGGCTTGTGGGATAGTATAACGTCAGCGCCACGGAAAGGTACCTATCCATTTCCGATCGATTTTCGCATTTATACCAGTCGCGATACGAGTTAGAATGTCACTGTCGTGTGTCCGTTTCGGCGAAAGCCACTTTAACAAAATAACAAACCTCGTTTCAATCAAACTAGGAAAATTGGAATGTTGACTTGATTTGCAGGTTCTATATGAATCCTTATCGTGCACTTTAACGGCTATTTTATACATATATATTTTGCTAAGGCTTTCGATCGAGTAAGTCACTCCATACTGATTACGAAGCTTTGTCACATCGGCATTCACGGGTCTCTACTTAGGTGGATAGAATCATATCTCCATAACCGTAGCCAGTTTGTCGCAGTTTATGGATACAGATCGCAGCCATTTTCGGCGTGTTCTGGAGTTCCAATTTAGGACCGTTACTTTTTATCATATTTTTAAACGATCTCTTACTTAAACTACTAGTCTAGCATATGCAGACGACATTAAAAATTTTGAATCTATTGGCTGTGTGGAAGACTGTCTTAGGCTTCAGAATGATTTGGATACTATACAAAATTGGTGCTTAACCAACGATATGTCCCTCAATGTTAAAAAGTGCCAGTTTATTACATTCACTAAAATTAATAAATATATCGACTACAAATACACCATCAGTAGTATTCCTCTTGATCGTGTACATGTGATAAGGGATTTGGGCGTGTTATTTGATTCACAAATGTCTTTTAGGCCTCATATTAACGCCATGGTTCGTAAGGCCAACAGCACATTAGCTTTCATGCTGCGCATGACCAAACCCTTTAAACAAATTTCCAACAAGGTCATTCTGTACAAGTCACTGGTCAGATCTATTCTCGAATACTGCTCGTCCATTTGGTCACCATACTATGCTTGTCACATAAAAAAATCGAATCAATCCAATGCCGTTTCATTAGGCACTTATCTGCGATGACAGGCAAACGGCGTGTGCTCCCTGAATACACTCAGCGCCTGTAGCACTTCGATTTTCAGAGCCTCGAGTCCAGAAGACATTCAGCTGACCTTATGCTGCTGCATAAACTCATAAATGGATCGCTTGACACCAATGGGATATCACTCTTTAACCTTAGAGCCAGCAACCGCCCTCAAAGATTCTTTCGCTTATTCCAAGTTCCAACATCTAACAATAATGTGTCTTACAATGGACCCATCTCTCGAATGTGTCGTTTCTACAATGATCTGAGCAATGACTTTGACATTACCCATCAAACATTCCAAGCTTTCAAAAAATTGGTATATACAAAGGCAGTTTAGTTGATCTATTATTTATTTAATTATCATTTCTGTAACATTAACTCTTTAACGATGTAAGCTCAATTTATATAAATGCTGTGCTTACCTATAAGTGGTGTACATACACGTAATGTTATCTTCCTGTAACTCTTTTGTACCATGTTCTGTATGTATGATGTTGGTGTGCCTAATAAATAAAATAAAATATATCAGAAGACATGTGCCTTTTTCTAAAATTGAGAGTTTTAGGTAAGCCCAACTTCCACATTTCGAACTTAGAAAATGACGATCCACACAAAGTTTCGTCTGTTATATAATACCTTTCTTCTTCTTCGTATTTACTCCTCGTACAGTCTGGGGCTGATACAAAGGCTTTCCATTTATTTCTGTTCATGGCTAGGGATGGTAGCTTCAGTCAATTTTTTCCCTTCTCCTTTGCCCAATACCTTTAGGAACCATAAATTATTTTAGAAAATTTCAAAGTAGGTTTCGATGTTATAAACTACTTTGTGTAATGAAATGAAATGAAAAGGTTTTATTCAAAGTATTACAGAAACTGCGGCTAGGTGTAACTAGGTGTCCATTTCAAAATCTAGATCATTTTGGAGAAAAAATGGACAAAAAAACTCCAAACTTAGTCTTTTCAAAGTCCTTAATTAACATAGCTTACATAATTATTATAAAACATAAAACTCATACATTGTAATGGCTTTAATTCCAGACCTCATTCGTAATAAATTCCTTTGCAGTATTTCATGCCTCTAGACCCACAAATAGGATAAGTTATGAACACATAATATTTTATTACCGGAATGCGACAGAAAATTTGCTAGCGACAAATTTTTGAAGAACCATAGTATTGATATATCAGATGTTGTGAACACAATAAAAATTGTTTGAATTTTTTTCCGTGTTTTCTATATACGTCCCATTGCAGGGTATAGATCTTCTCCTAGAGACATAATATTGGCTTAATTACCATACGTGCCCACCGCGGGCTGGCAATTTTAAGCGTTGAGGAGTATATAATGTTATAGTATAGTATATTTTATGATAAATCAGAGAAGTTTGTAAATCAAGCCCGTTGAGCTAGCAGGAGTTACAAAACAATTTTACTTAAACAAAAGTGCAATAAGTTAATGCAAAACCACTCTCTTTGGAACACTCTTTTGGAACTACTCTATGACGTGTCAAAATAATTCCAGAGTTTTCTTCTTCGTTTTGCATACGTATATTATCTGAAAAAAACAACCAGATACTGTGAGGGAAGGCTGGCTAAATCATGAAATTCTTATAACCTTGTAAGTGGTACATCACGATTTTGGTTAATTTAGCCCCGCACTGTTGTATTTATTCGAGGTAGGCCTTAAAGTATAAATATTCGATAGTACAGTTAGCAATGCCACTCGCTAACGTCGAAGGAAAACGTCGTGAGGGATCCCGTGTCGTGTTCATATACCTCTGCGCTAGAAATTGCCAGTCTGCGGAGGTACGCGTAGTTATTAAGCCCATAACCTCTCTCTAAGGAGAAGGACTGTGCCCTACAGTGTGACGCATTTTTCTTCTTCTTCTTCAGGCTATATTATGTAGTCCACTGCTGGTCATAGCCCTCCCCTAATGAGCTCCATAGCGCCCTGTCTTCAGCTTGCCGCATCCAGCATCTGCCGGCAGTTTTTCGCAGATCGTCATCCCACCTGGTCGGAGGGCGTCCTACACTACGTTCATATTCATATTCATTTATTGCATTGTCATGTCTCATTACAGTTCGTATTTGTAATTTTAAAAGTAGGTACATGACACCCTGCTATGCTATCGCACCCTGCGGCTATCGTTTCGCGAGTCGCGGTCTCCACTCAAGAACACGTTTACTCCAACGGTTGTCGATTCTTCGCGAGATATGGCCAGCCCACTGCCACTTCAGCTTGCTGATACTCTGAGCTATGTCGATAACTTTGGTTCTCTGTCGGATGCATTTGTTATGAAGTGTGACGCATATAGACTACATAAAAAAGGTATAGGATAATTGAATCATACCGAAGCTCTATTGACCGCTCACCAAAGCATATGCAAATATTCTCATAGAATTGTCATTTGCCGATCTATATTAGCAATACTCGGTGACTTAACATATGATTAAACTGTTGGCTTGACAATACTTCGATTAGCAAATTGAATTGGCCGTGGGCTGGTCACCGGCTAATAATGCGTTTAATAACCTAGCGAGGTAAAAAGCGTTCCTTTTTTTATAATGTTTTTAAACATACAGACTGTTAAGTAGTTTTTATGGTTTCGGAATACAAGATTATCATAACTGATTCAATGAAAATACGCTTTCCTTACGATATAATCCTACATGAAACAAGTTTGCCACGTTTTTACGATCTAAACACACATGCCGTAAATTCTTACCTATAAGCTGGCTTTGAACTAAATTACTGTAGCAAAATCTCTGATAAGGGTATAATAAAATACAGTCGGGCCTATTAGGGGAGCACTAGGTTAAGATTAAAATTTTATCCTACTATTGAGTGCTGTGTCGTGTCAGTCTAAAGAATAGCACCAACCCTAATTCTTCCCGCGGGTTTCTTAAAAGGTGACTAAGGGATACAAACCAGGGGGTGAGCAGCAGCACCCCCTGCAGTTTAATTCCACTAAACTGCGATCCCCAACCCGCATGCCCAGCGTGGGGATTATGGGTACTACCCCCCAGTGATGGCACAACCGTGCGCTCATTAGGGGAGGGCTATGTCCAGCAGTGGACTAATATAGCTTGAAGAAGAAGATTGAGTAGCAGCATTTATTTATTTCATTTACTAGCTGGAGCCCGCGACTTTGTCTGCGCAGGATTATTATTTCAAATAGCTTATATATAGCGTTGCGTACAAAACCTTTTGGCAGCGCAGTTTTGGCAGCGCACGTCAGAATTGCTCGCAGGTTTTTATTTTCCTACTTACTTGATATTTTGGACAATTCAAACAATATCCTCATAAATTGTAGCCTATGTATTACTTTGACGTATAAGCTATATTATTGTATAGTTTCATTAAAATATATTCAGTAGTTTTTACGTGAAAGAGTAACAAACATCCGTCCATACTTACTAGTTTTTGCGATTATCATATTAGTAGGATTTACAAAACCCATAGCAGTAGTAAATTAACATTAACGCAGTTATAAATATAATTAATCTCAGGCCAAATACGGGCTTACTTTATATGAACATAACTTGGAGACAGGCATTATCGTTTACAAACTCTAAACAGAAAAAAAGAAAATAAAATCAAAAAAACATAATAGATAGACAGAGAACATTTTATTGCACAACCAGAAAAAAGAATACAACCATTATTTTTTAAATCTAAGTAATGTTATACAATTGGCGGTCTTAATAATATTGAAATTAGGTGTGAAAATGATGACTGAAGACAAATCACGGCATCTTGCTTTATGCGGTAAAACTTAGCAAGATGGCGCTAACCGATAAGAGGATAAACCTTATCGTGATGTTGTGCTGCCCTAGCTGCAGCTGATTATTTTAATAAATCATCAATAATCTATTGATAAGCTCATAGAGGTTTCCATTCATGTAAAGTACTATTATTTATTTAAGAGCCAAAGACCTCGACTAATTTCGGTAAATCTACCGAATATTACCGAAGATATTGATGATAGTCATTTCCGGATTATTTCGAATCCGAAATAATCCAGAAATGACTATCATCAATATCATTAACCAAACCCAAATCCGTTCACTGCTTGCCCACATTACGACGCTTTACTTAAATTGAAATTGAAAAACATTATTCAACTCTTGTACATAGTTATATATTCTTCTTCTTCTTCAGGCTATATTAGTCCACTGCTGGACATAGCCCTCCCCTAATAAGCGCCATAGCACTAGGTTGTGCCATCATTGGGGTGTAATGCCCATAATCCCCACGCTGGGCAATCGGATTGGGGATAACAGTTTGGTGGAAGTGTACTGCAGTTATATATTTAACGGGTCTAATCGCGATTATTCATTAGGTAACACGTAATTACTCAACTCTTGTACTCGTCCACTGCTGGACATAGAGAAATAGATAAATAAATCCATCGTAGATAAATCAATACAGTGCCTCTTCTACATTGTTTATGTTGACCCGAAAACCTCTAAAACTATCTGTTTTCATAGTCGAATGTCACCGCGTCGCCGGATGCAAGCGCACGGTCGTTTATTTATGTGCTTTTAAAAATACACCTGCAGCAAATCTTGCTTCTTCTCCCAATGGTGACCCCCAATGTCGTACGATTTATATGAAAAGTAAGAGACCAGATGTTCCATTTGGTAAGGTGATTAGTTGCAGTAGGCCAATAGCGCAAATTACCAGAACAGTCCTTCATTGGGTCTGTTTTAACAGCTATGTTTTAATTTTTTACTTCACTACCTTGTTCGATAACTTAAATCGGCAGTTTTGTCGTTATTTTTAAAAAGTAGTTAAAATGGCACCTAATTTCACAGATAACAAAGTAAAATATATATAATATTCTTTATTACACAAGAGAAACAAAACACGTACTAACATAAGACTAAATATAAATATAAAAAGGATATAATATTTATTCATATGTTTACAATAAATAAATTCCTGGCGGGCACGAGTGGTGATTAAGCCCATACTCTCTTTCCAAGAGAAAGAGAATAGTGTCCTTTCTTAGAGACGTATACATAGGCTGCATTAGAACTTTTTGTCTGTTAAATTTGTGTATAAATGATCTGATTTTTTTATTTTTATTTTCTTTTTGCTAAGTTTTGTGTAAGGCTGAGTCAAAATGCGCAACTCGAGTGGAGATACTTTGCATTCCTTCCTTCTCGTCATTCGACATCACCCGGTGAGTATGGATCCACTGTTTATATTTGTGCCAAGACTCACGTGGCCAATAACAAGCTTGCACTAGACAGACACTTGTTATTGTCAATCTCCGAGGGCCATTAACATTCTACGCGTTTGTCATTAGCCGCCATCGACTTCAAATCTACTTTGCAGAAACAAAGGAAATTAGTTCGTGATCAAACCGAAAGATAGCCAATCAGCAATGCAATTTTAATCGGAAGGTGTTTATTTGTAGTTCACGTAAAAAAGCAAAGGTGCTTTGTAATGACAAAGAAGCTTGAACCACCCGTCTCAATTTCTCCTGGATTTTTTCATATATAAGGTTGCCTAGAAGAAATTGCTATCAGCAATAAGGTCGCTAATTTTACCTGCTATTTTGTAACTGTTGTCTCTGTAATTATTTTCTGGTGTGTACAGAAAAGAAAATCTTGTTCTTATCTTATCTTATGTTATCTTGAATTGGGAAAAGGATTTAAATTTACAACGTCATTAAATTTTCGATAGTTGACACATGAAGAGACAAATCATAGTGCTGTCTAAATGTCTTTCTATTTTTTAATTCGTTTGCCCACAAACTAGCGTTTTCATTTGCCGTGGGTAGTTCCGTTAGTTTACTTAAATATTATAGAATAATTACATAATAAAATATTACACAATAATTACATACATTACAATTTCATATCGTCGAAAACTATTCAATAGTTTCTTTAGAATAAAAAAATCAACGCTTACGCGGGAAAATCCCAATGGGCAATGCCCTAAAAAAATAAGTTCTGTTGAGTTATATAATTTTTTGAAAAATAGTTCATTTTGAGAACCTGTGTTGTAAATTAAATTATTAAATCGGCCCAAGTCGAACTTAGGCGGATTTAACATACGTTTAAAGCGAAAAAGAACAAGCAGTCTACTTAACCGAAAGCACGTCATGCTCGGTTGTACGTTATTATTATACATTATTGGACCAAATTACGGCCTCGGTGGCGCAGCGGTTTGGCACGCTGACTGTAAAACCGAAGGTCTCGGGTTCGATCTCCGGCCGGGTCAAACTAGGAAACGAACTTTTCTAGTTTGTCTCGGGTCTTGGATGTTATCTATGTATTTATTGTATTAAATCTATCGTCTAGTTAGCACCTATAACACAAGTCATTTAGTTGTACTTAGTATAGGGCTAACGAGATCTGTGTAATATGTCCATGAATATATTTATTTATTTATTTATTTATTTATTTATTTATTTATTTATTTATTTATTTATTTATTTATTTATTTATTTATTTATTTATTTATTTATTTATTTATTTATTTATTTATTTATTTATTTATTTATTTATTTATTTATTTATTTATTTATTTATTTATTTATTTATTTATTTATTTATTTATTTATTTATTTATTTATTTATTTATTTATTTATTTATTTATTTATTTATTTATTTATTTATTTATTTATTTATTTATTTATTTATTTATTTATTTATTTATTTATTTATTTATTTATTTATTTATTTATTTATTTATTTATTTATTTATTTATTTATTTATTTATTTATTTATTTATTTATTTATTTATTTATTTATTTATTTATTTATTTATTTATTTATTTATTTATTTATTTATTTATTTATTTATTTATTTATTTATTTATTTATTTATTTATTTATTTATTTATTTATTTATTTATTTATTTATTTATTTATTTATTTATTTATTTATTTATTTATTTATTTATTTATTTATTTATTTATTTATTTATTTATTTATTTATTTATTTATTTATTTATTTATTTATTTATTTATTTATTTATTTATTTATTTATTTATTTATTTATTTATTTATTTATTTATTTATTTATTTATTTATTTATTTATTTATTTATTTATTTATTTATTTATTTATTTATTTATTTATTTATTTATTTATTTATTTATTTATTTATTTATTTATTTATTTATTTATTTATTTATTTATTTATTTATTTATTTATTTATTTATTTATTTATTTATTTATTTATTTATTTATTTATTTATTTATTTATTTATTTATTTATTTATTTATTTATTTATTTATTTATTTATTTATTTATTTATTTATTTATTTATTTATTTATTTATTTATTTATTTATTTATTTATTTATTTATTTATTTATTTATTTATTTATTTATTTATTTATTTATTTATTTATTTATTTATTTATTTATTTATTTATTTATTTATTTATTTATTTATTTATTTATTTATTTATTTATTTATTTATTTATTTATTTATTTATTTATTTATTTATTTATTTATTTATTTATTTATTTATTTATTTATTTATTTATTTATTTATTTATTTATTTATTTATTTATTTATTTATTTATTTATTTATTTATTTATTTATTTATTTATTTATTTATTTATTTATTTATTTATTTATTTATTTATTTATTTATTTATTTATTTATTTATTTATTTATTTATTTATTTATTTATTTATTTATTTATTTATTTATTTATTTATTTATTTATTTATTTATTTATTTATTTATTTATTTATTTATTTATTTATTTATTTATTTATTTATTTATTTATTTATTTATTTATTTATTTATTTATTTATTTATTTATTTATTTATTTATTTATTTATTTATTTATTTATTTATTTATTTATTTATTTATTTATTTATTTATTTATTTATTTATTTATTTATTTATTTATTTATTTATTTATTTATTTATTTATTTATTTATTTATTTATTTATTTATTTATTTATTTATTTATTTATTTATTTATTTATTTATTTATTTATTTATTTATTTATTTATTTATTTATTTATTTATTTATTTATTTATTTATTTATTTATTTATTTATTTATTTATTTATTTATTTATTTATTTATTTATTTATTTATTTATTTATTTATTTATTTATTTATTTATTTATTTATTTATTTATTTATTTATTTATTTATTTATTTATTTATTTATTTATTTATTTATTTATTTATTTATTTATTTATTTATTTATTTATTTATTTATTTATTTATTTATTTATTTATTTATTTATTTATTTATTTATTTATTTATTTATTTATTTATTTATTTATTTATTTATTTATTTATTTATTTATTTATTTATTTATTTATTTATTTATTTATTTATTTATTTATTTATTTATTTATTTATTTATTTATTTATTTATTTATTTATTTATTTATTTATTTATTTATTTATTTATTTATTTATTTATTTATTTATTTATTTATTTATTTATTTATAAAAAAATTTATTTATTTATTTATTTATTTATTTATTTATTTATTTATTTATTTATTTATTTATTTATTTATTTATTTATTTATTTATTTATTTATTTATTTATTTATTTATTTATTTATTTATTTATTTATTTATTTATTTATTTATTTATTTATTTATTTATTTATTTATTTATTTATTTATTTATAAAAAAATAAAAAAAAATTGGGTAGATATTTATATTGGAAGGATTTTGTCATCTATGTAATTATATAAGTGTATTGAGTATGTAGTATATGTTGTGCACTTGCATAAACGCGTTTCTCTCGCTTCTCCGACTCTCCAAGGTTTGCTGAAGAAATCTCTCACGGGGATAAGTTCACCTTTGCACATGTATTTTCTTTAATTTAATTTCTCTTTTAAAAACCTATTTAGAGGCTAAAAATTTCACCCATGCCGGGACTCGAACCCGCAACCTCTGGCTACCCGTGCCAGCGCTCTACCAATTGAGCCAATGGGCGACTCACCGGCATCAGTGAAATTTCGAACCTCTTTACACTATCCTCTTTATTACGTACAGTTGAGTCGCCCACTGGCTCATTTGGTAGAGCGCTGGCACGGATAGCCAGAGGTTGCGGGTTCGAATTCCGGCATGGGTGAAATATTTGGCCTCTAAATAGGTTTTTAAATTTGTCCTTAGCACGGGTTAGTGCATTAAAAAAATAAAAATAGTATAATTAATTTCTTTTTTGTGATTTTCATGTGCAGTAAAGTGTGGATAAAGAATTAAATAAGTTAGCAACTGAGATCCCACAAGCTGTCAGTTTCTAGTGATACGATGATTCTATACAAGAACGAACAAAGCTAAAAAAACTTATCTTACAAACTTATAAAAACAAATACCTACCTATGAAAGAGATAGGTAGGTATTTGTTTTTTACGGAATACTCACGAATGTGCACGAGACGTCAAAACTTGTGGTTCTTATTCAAACATATCAACTTTTCACCTGTGAAGCGAAGGTCGAATTAGTCACACACTTGTGGGCTGAGCGGCATACTTTTTGGACATTTGTTGCTGATTAAAATATTTGGTTACCTGATCATTTTCCTATTGTTGGAGCAAACGAAATTAAAACTAACTTTGGTTAGCGGTCGATGAAAACGGCCTGTAACGTTAATTGGTTGGAAAAACTATGGTTTTTGCATCGACTTGTATTGGTAGAACATTTGCCACGTCTAAGAGAGATTGTTGATTCGAATTCTTGTACACTTGGGTTTTGTAAGCTATGTACATTTGTTTATTTCACGTAGTCGTCGTCGACGTCAGGCTATACTACTTTACTAGTCCTTTGCTGGACATAGCCCTCCCCTAAAGAGCGCCACGTTGTGATATCATAGGGGGTAATGCCCATAATCCCCACGCTGGGCATGCGGGTTGAGGATCGCAGTTCGGTGGAATTGTACTGCAGGGGGCGCTGCTGCCCACCCCCCGGTTTTTGTTTAGTGGGGGATAAGTGGTTTTCTTTCTTCTTAGCGTGACTGAGTCGATGGCAAGCTATCTCGGGGAAATGATTTGCCAATCAGGGTAAGGGACTCGCTGATTGTTGCACAGGGTGCGCCAGACACACGGGTTCAGTGAGTATCTCGTTCGAGGAGGCTGCTTTTATACACCCCTGTTTCAAGCGATCTTATTATTTTTCTGCAAAGTAAGTGTGGCGAGCATATGTCAACTATGCGCGTGCACTACAAACTCCAACATTCCCGCATCGCGCAATTAAAGCGTTTCAATGACACACCATAAATATAACGTCCGACTAACAATAGTTGACCGGCCGTCCCCAGGCATACGATCTGCCTGGCGGGAAATTTCCCTTTATAGTGGAAGAGCATGATCACCCGCTCTTCCCTATATAAGCTTATATATATATATATATATATATATATATATATATATATATATATATATATATATATTCTCAAGCTTACTCTATCTAAAGTGTGTTCCAGATACTACTTTAGTATGGGTACTGTAGTATGGAAAAATATTTTTAGTCAAAGAGGTCAAGTCGATCGGTACTAGCTAGCTTGATTTCGAAGCTACCACGAACCACCGTCAGAAGTAAAAATTTGGGGTTAATGCCCTATGCTATCGACCCCCACTACTGGGGCGCGAGTCTCTTCCTGCATCGCAGGAAGGTTAGGCTATACTCCACCACCGCCCTATGGAAGCATTTAAAGGACCATAGTACAAGTAGAAGAAAACTACTCTAGTATAAGTCTCTAGCCTGTGGAAATCGTCTAATGGAGGACCTTTAATTATAATTTAGACGTAAACTACCTACGTCGCAAAGCCTTGCGCATGCACCGAAACTCTTGAAAAATAAATAAAGTTTGTTACCACACGGTCTGCTTCATTAAAAGAAAAGTACTAGCGCGACCATCGACCGGTGCATTTCCACGAATCACTTATTCGTGAATGTGACCCCGATCGATTAGCTGCCGTGTGCTTATTTATAGACAAACGTCGTTTTTAATAAAACAAGAGGACAGAAAGTCGATGAGAAGGTTGTAGAAAGGTTGGTTGCCTTTGACGAAGCTCGCCTAATATACGATTAATTGTCAAAGAAAAACTAATAAAAAAACTCCACATTCATTCTTTTCGAAAAAAATTTTAACTTAAGATTAAACTTAAAAAATATTACTCGTTAATCTGTTGAACACTAGATAAAATCGTACGTTAAATGCGTTTTAATATTATTCTGCTGTTTAATACCTGACATCTTTGTCTTCTAAATTACTAACTCCTGTGGCCGCCGCCTGGCACGCACGCACTATGTATTTCTTTAATCTAAATAAAGACTAATTAATAGAATAGAGTGTTCTTTATCACAACTACCCATCTAACATGGTGTCAGAAGTGGGATTCATCCATCCACCCGTCTGAGTAAGATTTTTTGCACAGAGTGTGCTTAACACATTTTTAAACCGTGTCAACCATTTAAACCATGTTAGGACATATAATATTATGAGGAATCTTATCCTAAAACCTTATATAGCGCCCATAAAGGATGTATTAACTTTTGCAAGCCTAAATCTTGGAAATTGTATCTATAGATAGATAGAAAAAACTTAATTGTACATAAAATAGGATATTATACAGGTAAGTAATGGTATAGTATCTATATATTCTAATAATATCTCATTACTATGAACAACAGTCTGTTAGTGTGGTTTAAAGTTAGACAATTTGTTTTCAATTTTTTCGATGATAATATAAAGATTCTAAGTAATAAACTATGAACTATGTTTAGGGAACTATGAACTAAATTTTGCTTGTTAGAACTCTGTAGAAGGGTGCCAGTGATACTCTATATACTCGTAGGTATTCCTACGACGTTTGTTTATTTGTCTGTCTGACCGACAAGGAGCTTTCAGAGGGGATGAGGGTTAGGCCTTAACAAAATCATCACTCAAACGTTTGCTTGGTAAACTAAAGACTAACCAACATTGACGTAAAATATATACTCAGACGATGTTGTACATTTTCTCTTTTAAACTTTTACAAGCTTGCACTCTACTCAGTTATATAACGGGTCAATTTGCCACAAATACATAAATCTTGAAAGGTTTCACTCAGTTATTTTCCATCTCACAGCCGGGAGTTTCTTTAATATTTTCGTTACTGAAGTCAAGTTTGGTGCCCTTTAAATGTCTCCGGACTAATTGGGTCGCTGTTCGAAGCCGTGCGACGATTGACAGCTCAATTGTTACCGTCGTACCTTTTCTTCTTTTGTTCATTTTAGTTTTTTAGGAGTTTACGGCAAGTTTGTGGTATACTTCGATACGATATACGTCAAAATTTCATTGAAAAAATTGGATTTAAGCGAGTTGCAAAGCATATGAAAGGTTCACTTTTGGCTGAGTAGATGGACGACAGATCTAATCTATGTGATTAGATCTGTCGTCTATGAAATCATGTTTGTCTGCCTCGTTGGTCTAGCGCTTAAGGCGCTTGGGTACCAAGACAGAGGTCAAGAGTTCGTTTCCGACTGAAGGCCGCCGTACGTTTGTACTGTACAAGTGACCTTAGTCTGGGTGTATTCTCATGTTTGTGACGTCCATACAGGGTAACCTAGTTTGGGACCAGGTCAAGCGATTGTGTTGTGTGGAAGTTATTATTGTTTTTAACAGAGCTCACTGTTGGGCATAGGCCTCTTCTCTTTTACTCCAACTCATCCGGTACTTTGCTAGCCTCGTCCAATGTTTCCCAGTAACTTTCACAACGTCGCAATCAATAAGTGAGATCCTAACGTGGCCCTCATAGCATTGGATTTTCTCCGTATTGGCTTTGAGTGTCCATGTTGTGGCGCTGTAGGTGAGAATTAAAATGTCATCGGCTTAATTTCTAAAGGCCTCGTATAATTTATAATGTGACGTCTCCTACAGCGTCCACAAAGATCCATTTTTTTAGTTATGTCATATGTATATACTTGTGGAATGGAATAAATTATTGAGTATTGAAGGATTTTGTTTTTAGGTTGTGAAATTTTTGCTCTAGAACTTGTCCAGTTTCTTGAAGGCAACCCATCCCTCGTTGAAGCGTAAAAGCGCTCGTAGCCTAGTGGAACTGAGTGATTGTAATCAATCACTTGGGTTAAGATCAACAGGCGCGGTGATGTACCGGATAGGTTACCGTTTCGTGACAACCGCCAGTAGCATTTTTCCGAGCGCTTCCGTGCTTCGCAAGGCACGCTAAGCCGTCAATGCTGGCTTTCATATTGTGGCAGTCGTTCAACCATGTCAGAGGCCTTATGGGTGGCTTGATAATTACTGGCAATAAGATCCACCACTGCCTTACAATCCTCCACCAACCTGCGATGCAGGAAGAGATCCATGCCCCAGCAGTGGGCTTGATAACAAAGGATCAACCCATCCCAGCTGAATTTATTGGTCAATCTCCAAAGGGAAGAGAGTAGGTATGTCCACGATAGACGTATCCGTCAACTGCTTTTATCACAGAGTCGCTTACCATAACGGCAGGTGTCTGTTTATCAATATGCCGACTTAAATATCATTCAGGTAGTCGGCTATTCGCAGATGTGACAACCGGGTGCTGTTGAGTTTGATACCCTTTTTCTTCTAGTAATATAATAAATTGCTTCTGGCCCCACACTAGGATACCCTGTGTCGTGGGTACCAGAAACAGCGACATCATAAACATATTGTAAACATCCAAGATGTGGGGTTTTTTGGGACCTCTCGCATGGTAGGCAGATGCGCTACCGCTGCGCTACGAAGGTTGTCAAATTACGAGGAACTGTCCAGTAGAAAAACAATGCAATACGAGACTGACTTTTATTAGTGTCGGTGGTAGCCGATACTCAAGTCAATTGTCTTTATTACGTCTTTGCGGGCATTTGTAAGGATTTCGGGCGTAATCTTATAGTATTGACGCACGTCCTTTGGCTGGGCACAGGGTCGGCTAGTCTGTGCATTAAAGTGTCCCTTAGAAAAAGTTTTTATTTTTGTAAATCACGTAACCCTTTTATTATTCCTTTTACGGCAAAACAACTGTGTAGTTATTCTTTTTTCACTTGGACAACGGGAAATGGAAAACTAATCTATTTATCTATGAATCTTGCCCGATATCACGGAAAATAAAGTTTACTTGTTTAGTTGGAAGCGGTGGTAGCTCAGTGGGTAGAACCATGGACTCGCAAGCGAGAGCCCCAGGTTCGATCCTGAGTGCAGGCATGTACCAATGACTTTGTTTAATTTCAAAGTTACGTATATTTGCGAATTTGTAGTCTCAATACCACACGCTAACGGTGAAGGAAAACATCGTGAGGAAACCGGCGGCTTGGTTGGCTCCGCACGTATTGACTAGTCTTTCCTGTGGGCTAGGCCGACTAAGCTGTCAGGGTGGTATAGGTGCTGGGCAAGCCTACACCATCTATAAAAACCATGTCCCAGGCACTACAGCGTCGGAGAGGTCCCTTCACCCATCTAATGTGAGTGAAGATGACACTGGACGCTGTATAAATCATCTCATTAAGTAGATGCAAAAAGGCCAATATTATTATTATTAAAGTTTACTAGGCACTTTTATATAGTCTGTTAGCCTTAAGAATATAACTCGGGCTCTAGAGTAGGCTTCGGTTCTCGCCGAAAGCACACTAGTGTAATACTTTCTGCTTTGTATAAAACTTTTCTTCACTACTTTGAAAAGTTATGTAAAGTTATAAATAACAACACAAAATAAACCTTACCTAACCGAATATATCCTATTCTATCCGATAGTAGCCGAGTTACATTCTAAAGGCCTGCGCAGACGAGGGACTATCCCCCGGGTACTTTTTTGTCCATCGATATAGATCTTTTATAAATTGTATCGAATAACGCACACAATATACTAAAAGTACACCGCACAAAAAGTACATCAAGTTACCGAGGACACAAAGAGACCGGAGTGGACAAAAGTTCGGTGTTTTCTTTTAAAACGCCTTTTCTTTTTCAACTTCATGTAATGTGTACAACACAATGTAATCTCAGAATATACGCTTCACTCAATTTTCGCGGAACAAATGACCACACTCCGTAGGCGTTGAGTCCGCAACAAGTACTCGGAGGATATTTTTCACGATTCAGACACTGTTGTCCCCAAGGGACAAAAGTTAACAGTCTATACATTGCATTGGATTTGAGTTGTCAAACTTGACAAAACAAATGAATGAGTGAGTTGAATACACATGACCTGTCGTGTCGATAAAAATGTAAACAGGTATTAAAACACGTGCTACAATTTATTGATCAGGCTGCAGGCTTTCGCGTCAATTAACAACTTTCATTTACAGTACGTTCATCATATAAATTGTTACTTTATATCACGTAAAATTAGTACGGAAAAATCTTAGGTTGCATATTTTCTATAAACCCTTGTATGTCCCCACTGCTGGGGCACGGGTCTCTTTCTGCGTCGCAGGAAAGATAGGCCATACTCCACCACGGGGTCCAAGTCCGGGTTGGTGGAGGATTGTAAGACAGTGGTGGGGCTTACTGTCAGAAGATATGAAGCCGCCCATAAGCTCTCTGATGCGGCTCAACGGCATGACAGCCCGCACCAACGGCTTAACGTGCCTTGCGAAGCATGGACGCACTCGGAAAAATGCCACTGGCGATAGTCACGGGCCTGTTGTTGCCTATCGATATATAGATTCCAATCATTCGGTTCGACTAGACTACGAAGGCTTCCACGAGTTTACATACTATGGGATTTAAATTAAACAAGTTTATTTTGAGCTACGTTGAAAGAAGAAGGCCTCAGAAAATGTTTAAAATACTCTTAACAAATTAACGGCTTCGTAACTAGCTACACTCAGCCCATCTTCTCCTTATTTTTACCACAGCAAAGTGGAATAGCGTGTTACGTGGCAAAAAACCAACAATTTCTCATTCGCAGTTTATGCTGCAAGCCCGGTGACTGCAGAGCTTACATTATAAAATTTCTGGGGTAGAAAATAAAGCTGCCGGCCGCACGAGTCAGTGTGGAATTTAATGGAGGGCGGAAAATATGCACGGAATTACAAGGCTTGATCATATTTGGTTCTTTTAAGGTCCCGTACATCGAGAGTCTGAGGTCTTAATTAAGTTCAACAAATATTCTCGCAATTACACTATGTCACTTCGCAAAGTAATAATAAATAAATAATCATGGACATATTACACAGATCTTTATAGCCCCATACTTTGTACAACTAAATGACTTGTGTTACAGATGCTAACTCGACGATAGATTTAATACACTAAATACATAGATGACATCCAAGACCCGAGACAAATTAGAAATAGTATATTTCATTACAAGTGCGCAAAGGCTGTCATTGCAAAGAGTTCCGTCAAATGTCTACCCGAGCCGAGGCGCAGCCGAAGGCGAGGGTTGACAGTCGGAACAAGTTGCAATGACGGTTCCGCACGTGTACTGAACGACTATTTTTAATACAGTTGCGAAAAAATAAGCAATTTAATAAAGAAAAAATATTTGGAAAATAGCGCCAACCGTTAAAGAATATAAGCAGAGATTTTTTTTTTCTTCACCCATTCTGGTAGGCAAAGGAACTATGCCCATACAGCCAAGTTTTCAGTAGAATTTTTTTATTGATATGAAATGAAAATGAAATTTAATGAGTTGAAATGAAATGAAACCTAATCTAACTCATTCAATCAAATCATTAAATCTGATATTGAAACAAATTAGTAGCTTCTTTTTAGAAATAGGTACACGTATTTGCATGAATCATAAAAATTTATATGAATTTTTTTAGTAAAATCTTCATGGTTGGTTTTTCTTTTTAATAGACATGCGACGGGAAGTAAACGACGGGAATAAAGGTAACGAAGTTTACTACGTCCGAAATAAACAACTTTGATAATTATTAATAAATTGTCTACATGTCACAAGATAGATCAGCGGTAGCCCAGTACGTAGAACAATGGACTCGGAAGCGAGTGACCCAGGTGCGATTCTCAGTGCAGACATGTACTAATGAATATGTTTTCTAAGTTATATCAAGTTATAGCAGCGGTACCACTAGCTAGCTGTGAAGGAAAACATCGTGAGGAAACTTAAGTGTGTAAGGTGTTCAAATACCTCAGCGTTGGAAATCGCCAAGCCGCGGTGGGCACGCGTGGTAATGAAGCCCATATTTTCTCTCTGAGAGAAGGCCTGTGCCCTGCAGTGGGACGTATAGGGGCTACATAAAAAAGATATGTTTTATTATCTGAGCAGAGTGCAAAATCACAATTTTTCGAAATGAAATGAAAAGGTTTTATTCAAAGTAGCACAGAAACTGCGGCTTAATGAACGTTACAATTCAAACTAGGTGTCCATTTCAAAATCTAGATCATTTTGGAGAAAAAAAGGACAAAAAAACTCCAAACTTAGTCTTTCCTTGATGTAAGTTTAATATACTATTTTTATTTTTAATGCACTAACCCGTGCTAAGGACAAATTTAAAAACCTATTTAGAGGCTAAAAATTTCACCCATGCCGGGATTCGAACCCGCAACCTCTGGCTATCGGTGCCAGCGCTCTACCAATTGAGCTCAATTGGTAGAGCGCTGGCACGGATAGCCAGAGGTTGCGGGTTCGAATCCCGGCATGGGTGAAATTTTTAGCCTCTAAATAGGTTTTTAAGTAAGTTTAATAACTAACTTATTTTTTTTTTATTGTGACGAAAATTAACTTGGTGATTTCTTCCAAATTATTATAATTATGTTTAACTTATGCACGTAAATAGAAGATTAAGTACTTTAGAGATATTTTATGAAATGTAAAATAATTTGTGAAATTAAAGGCTATACCTACTATAATTATATTATTATAAGCTATATTTATTTTTATTTGTGAAATCCGTTTCTAGTATTATCTGGGTATATTTTTCGTCCTATATTTTTTTGTATTTTTATTTATTTCATATTTATGGACCTTTTATATATGTGTATCAACTATACAATGTCTTGTCTAATATTGTTTAGATGCGCCGACTACCAGTCATTCAGTTTCCGTTTCTTTTTTTCTATCAATAGTTGTCTGGAAGAAGTAACTTTTAGGAATAAGGTCGCCAATTGTACTGTACTGTTATGTTTTAAGTCTCTTATGTAATTCCTGGTTTACATGCAATAGAAAATATTCTATCTATTATGGCGTATCTGCGTGTTGTGCTTGATTTTCTGTCTGCTGTACTTGAAAGCATTAAATTAAATGGTTGTGTAAATCCGTCGTAAGCCACCAACACATGTTACTTAGGGATAATCCCTCATCAATCATTAAATTAACTTAGTAAGGCACGATTAACTAAGATTAAGTAATTAATCCTTAAGGGGCTTACACTAGCGCTACAAAGAAAAAAATACATTTGTTTTTCACCAATTTTTACCAATAGGCATACTAATAATAAGCCGTTTTGGTTTAGATTTAACATGTAGAAATCGTTTGTATAATTTCATTAATATTTTATTAATATTAAGATAAGATAAGAATATTTTTTATTGTACACTGGAAAAACCACAAATAGAAAATGATTACAAATATACATAGTACAATTGGCGGCCTTATTGCTAAAAGCAATTCTTCCAGACAACCTTACGATGGAAAGTTGCTAAAGGAAAGTATAATTATATTATAATGCAATAAGATAATATAATAAGATATTAAATTATGATATAAAAATAGAAATTTTTCTATTAACGAAAGTGATCCAGTGATCTAACTAGAGCCAATAAAAAAATCATAGGTAACTTAAAAAACTATCTTAGAAATCGTATTTGCAAAAATGGTAAGTACAATCTCTTAACCCTTAAACGCATGATGTAGGATGCAGACTACATTAATTTTTTTTGGCTGTATGAAAACAACCATGTTAAATTAAAAAAATAAACTTAATCTGTGTTATTAGAAAACAAACCCTCTTTTTGTTAATCATGTTATTAGTGATAGAGAAAGAACAGTTTATTGCACATAAAAATGGAAACTTTTCTTAAGGGGGCGCTAAATATATATCATAATATTAAAAATCTAACTTGTTTTATATTTCGTTTTTATCTAAAAGTGAAAATGAGAAATCTTAAGAACTGTGATACCTAACTATATATAGAACCTACAGTCTAGAACCTAGGATCAACAATCTAGGACTTTAATTGGTTTCCGCCAAAATGGCCGTTTATAGCGGAAATCGATTTAAGTCGGTAGGATATTTATACTACATTCTAGGCTAGGCATATGTTCTAAAAATTGTTACCACAGGTATTAAGATTTCTCATGTTTGTTTTGAAAAACCGTATTATAATAGTACATTATACTATTTTTATTTTTAATGCACTAACCCGTGCTAAGGACAAATTTAAAAACCTATTTAGAGGCTAAAAATTTCACCCATGCCGGGATTCGAACCCGCAACCTCTGGCTAACCGTATCCGTGCCTGGCACGGATAGCCAGAGGTTGCGGGTTCGAATCCCGGCATGGGTGAAATTTTTAGAGTCTAAATAGGTTTTTAATAGTACATTACAAAACTAGGGTGGTAATACAAAGAAAGGCCGAGATCGCAGAAGTTTGCGGCCCGAGCTGCAAGCGAGGGACGACAATATGCGATCGAGAGCTTTCTTTATTACCTCCCGTGTTGTGTACATCTTTTTATGTCTACACTTTATGGCCAGGTGTGGCATAAAACAAGTTATGATTGTTTTTCCATTGGTGGCGCTAGTTAGCGCCCCTAAGCATCTTAATATTTCTTATTCTAATAATACAGACAGCAGCCTTATTACTAAAAGTGATGTCTGTGAAGTAATTAGCGCTTTAATATTATTCCATATTTATGAACAAATAAGTGTATTCTATATCTATCTTCTTCTTCAGGCTATATAAGTCCACTGCTGGACATATAGCCCTCCCCTAATGAGCGCCATAGCGCAAGGTTGTGCCATCGTTGGGGGGTAATGCCCATAATCCCCACGCTGGGCATGCGGGTTGGGATCGCAGTTTGGTGAATTTGTACTGCAGGGGGCGCTGCTGCCCACCCCCCTGTTTGAGTCCCTTAGTCGCCTTTTACGACACCCGCGGGAAGAATTTGGGTTGGTGCTATTCTCTAGGCCGACACCACACAGCAATATCTATCTATCTATACATAATTATACTGTCTAGTACTGGTGTAACAATGGCATCTATTAAACTTCATCAGAATGCAACCCTCTTTAGTCATAATATGCTGTTGATTACATTCCCAAGTTTATGAGCATACTTAGATAAGTTAATCTTTAGAACTAGCTTTGAGGACAAAGGGGGTCATAGAGGGTTCAAATCGGTCGGTGTGTATGTATGTGTGTCACTGTGTGTGTACTTCGTGAATTTTGGGTGGTTTGATAGCCATAGTAAAATCAACGTGCCATAATAGCTATCAAATACGCTAAATACAGTCGGTTAGCCTTTAGAATATACCTCGGGCTCTAGATTAGGTTTCGGTTTTCGCAGAAAGCACACGAGTGTAATACTACTCCCTGCTCTGTATATAACTTTTCTTCACTATTTTGCAAAGTTATGTAATGTTATGTAACGTAGTGTGGGACGCCCTCCGACCAGGTGAGATGACGATCTGCGAAAAACTGCCGGCATAGTGAATACAATTCTTTTGACTCTGACTTTCCTAGTTTGTCTTTCTTTAAGGGCACTTTTCATAAATAATTCGATGCCAACTCGAATCAGAACCTTTAGTAGTCAGCCAGAGCAAATTAGTATAAAAAGCCTCAGACTGGGTGTTTTTCCATGTTTGTGATGTCATTGCCCGGTTACTATGGTAACCGGGAAAGATTTCTAATCTTATCTAATCTAATTCAGTAATAATAAGAGCTTTCACACAACACAATAACTTGTTCTGGTCTAAAATAGGATATGTCACAGCGTATCCTATTTTAGACCAGGATATATTATTATTAATTATACTATTTTTATTTTTAATGCAATAACCCGTGCTAAGGACATTTTTTTTAAAAACATATTTAGAGGCTAAAGGTATACGTTATACAGAGAATAGTGTAAAGAGGTTCGAAATTTCACTGATGCCGGTGCGTCGCCCATTAGCTCAGTTGGAAAGAGCGCTGGAACGGATAACCAGAGGTCGCGGGTTCGAATCCCGGCATAGGTGGAATTCTTAGCCTCTAAATATATTAAAAAAACATATTATTATTGAATTAGATTAGATAAGATTACAACTCTTTATTGTACACACAAGTAAAAACAAGTAAACAATGTTTACTTAGCTAGTAAAGAGTCACAAACATTCACGGGGCTACGAGGAATCGATCGATCGAAGGTTAAGCAACACAGGGCGGGTTCAGAGCATGATGGGTGACCATCTATGACTAACGCTAGTGGCATTTTCCGAGCAGTTCAGTGCTTCGCGAGGCACGTTAAGCAGTTGGTGCCGGATGCCGTCGATAGATGGCAGGCATTAAGCCAGATGCCTCAGGGCGGCTTGAACATTTCTGACAGTAAGATTAACCACTGGTCTTACAAGTCTCCACCTATCCGGACTTGGCCCCGTGGTGGAGTATGACGTAACCTTCCTGCAATGCAGGACGAGAGCCGTGCCCCGACAGTGAGGACTTACAAGGGTTGATATCAAACTAGTTACCGAGTAATTTGAATTTCCGCCTGGGCCAGGCTTTGCGTAAACACAGACATAACTTACGTAAATTATTTTGTGTAATTTATGCAGATGGTATGCCAGGTATAATTCCCGACAGACAACGTGAACAAAAAACAGGCAGGCGAAATGAGCTGCCGATGGATATGTAAGAACTTTTTTTTTTCAATAAAGTTTTAAGTGTGGCTAAACTAAAGTCCAATGTCGCATCCTGTGCGAAGAGGTCGCCCTCTTCGCACAGGATGCGACAGAGCCGAAATACATTCATGCGAAGTTAAAGTCATTTGTTCAAGTTATTTGTTGGATATTATGGCGATGTACTTATTTTTCATTATTATGAACTTGACTTTATGTTGATGTGACGTATAACACTAGCACTAGTTTACTAGATATTGCATAGGTAGGTAATAAGGTACAGTACTACACATCATAAAAGGAAGAAGTGTAACGAAAGTGCCCGAAGCTATAAGTACATTCAACATGATCTTTAACCGATACGGTTAAGGTGCAGAATTGATTGCCGCAGTAGCGCTACCTATTTCGCTCACGCTAATAATGCCAGACTAATAGTCACCTGCATCGATGACATTGAATCAACCAATAGCAACAAAGGCGCGCGGAATGCCATAAAATGAAACCATCTGATTGGTCGATCAACTTGCCGCACATCCAAAATTTGGTCATCTGCGCAGGTACATCCGCGAGACTTATTTCTTGTGTAGCACTGTACGTACCCACTTACATTTTACTTTGTTTTCTAAGTTATGATAGTAGCACTACACTACAGCCCGAAGGCAAGAGCTTACATTATACATTGACATTCACGATTCACAGAATGTAAATTCTTTAATTCTTTACGTAACCAAATGGTTACTATTGCTAACAGTGAAGGAAAACGTTATGGGGAAACCTTAGTCCTCATCCTCAAGGAGTAATTTCCATTACTCCTTGAGGATCAAACTTCGTTTTGTTTTTAACCGACTTCCAAAAAGGAGGAGGCTATCATTATTTACATATGACATTGAGGAGATACACAAATCGTACAGTAAAAAAACTTATTTAAAAATAAACTATAGCCTGCGAATGGTTTCTATGTAAAGTCTTATAAGGCAATATATTTTTTATTTCGTTATTCTCACTTTTCACCGCGACGAAACCTCTATTTGTGTCGTTATCGTTCGTTATCAACCCTTGTATGTCCCCACTGTTGGAGCACGGGTCTCTTCCTGCATCGCAGGAAGGTTAGGCCATACTCCACCACGGGGGCCAAGTCCGGGTTGGCGGAGGAATGTAAGACAGTGGCTGGCCTTACTGTCAGAAGTTATCTAGCCGCCCATAAGGCCTCTGACATGGCTTAACAACTGCCATTATATGACAGCCGGCACCAACGGCTTAACGTGCCTTGCGAAGCACGGAAGCGCCCGGAAAAATGCCACTAGCAGTAGTCACGGGACGGTCATCCATCCTGTACCTGACCATGCCTGTTCTTGCTTAACTCAAGTGATTGATTCCAATCACTGGGTTCGCCTAGGCCACGAGCGCTTCTATTTGTGTACTCTTAACGTATAGCAAAGTTTAATTTCGGTCCCGCGTATCCTTTGTCAGTAATCACCAAAATACATTTTTATTTGACACTACTTGTTTGACACTACCCAAACTTTTGTAGTATATCGAGCTAAGCAGGGGTATCTTCTCGGCATCTAGCCACATGAGGATGTCCAAGGACAGAGAGGTATGGCCAGTAATAGCTCAGACCGTCGGTTCATCGAGCTCGCGGACGTCTGCGTTTGTGGTCTTCGTGGATCTTCGTATCGTACCCGATCGCCTATCGGTTCTTCGGCACACGTGACCAGGCCCTAGAGTCTAATACTTACATAGTTTGTCAATAGAATTATATAAGCACGATAGTGGTTGTTATTTGCCTCAATTTGGTAGTCTACAAAGCAATAGCAGTGCAATGTCATTCCAGGGGTATAACCCGCGCAAATTAAATAGGCATCTCTCGCGAAGAAGATCGAATCGTGAAAGGCGGCGAGTTAAGTAGCACGGGTTATACCATTG
Source organism: Yponomeuta sedellus (assembly GCA_934045075.1). NCBI lineage: Eukaryota > Metazoa > Arthropoda > Insecta > Lepidoptera > Yponomeutidae > Yponomeuta > Yponomeuta sedellus. The sequence continues at coordinate 17,580,844 of OW203727.1, read as the reverse complement.
CAATGCGATTGGTTACTAGACTACGGATAGTGTGAATGAAACGAACATTACCGGACTATTATGATTCTATTGAACAACTATGCACTTTAGAGACTCACCGCTTAGGTCATGTCACTTCAACTAGCTAATATTAAGTCAAGAGGTTATAGAGAGTTATTTATTTAGAGATCATTTTTGCTGTATATATGTACCAACCCGGACTTGGCCCCCGTGGTGGAGTATGGCCTAACCTTCCTGCAATACAGGAAGAGACCCATGCCTCAGAAATGGGGACATACAAACGGTTGATATGGAATTTACGGGCTTAATTACCACGGGTGCCCACCGCGGATTGGCAATGTCAAGCGCTGAGGTATTTGACCACGTAAGGCGCTCAGTTGCCTGAGTTGTCACATTTCATACACCTCTACTCAAGAACAGAGAGCATGGGATAAATTACCTCGCGTGCCCACCGCGGATTGGGAATTTCACGCGTTGAGGGATTAACACACCTCAGACACTGAGATTTCCTCACGATGTTTTCCTTCATGAAGTTATTAAATTGCAGTAAAACAATTTTGTTCAGTGTGCAAAATAGTAAGGTTTGTGGTAAAGCCTTTATGATTTCCATTGTCTTAAAGCGACTTTAAATTTGTGGCAGTAAGGTTCTTTGTACATATTTTGTATTTCTCGCCTCCAAAAGTTTGCGTTTCGTACCTAACTAGTTTGTCCTGTAATAGATTGATCATTACGCTTTTAGAGCGCAGTAAACTATGAACATTAAAACGTATAGGAGTTCATCAAAGATGTTGTTGCTACATTGTGACTGAAGGAATTTCTGCACGTGTGACTGTTTGTGCTTGTGGAATAGAATGGCATTAATCTTTTGATGATAATAGTGTTATTTCAAAATAGACTTGTTCTCTTTACGTGAAAAATGAGCAGATGTTTCGTGCAATAACTATAGCTATATTGTTAGCGCGATTTTTTTTCTTACCGATTTCAGGGCTGGCTACTTGGGAATATTTTTATTTTAATTTTTAATGCACTAACCCGTGCTAAGGACAATTTTTAAAAACCTATATAGAGGCTAAAAATTCCACCAATGCCGGGATTCGAACCCGCGACCTCTGGCTATCCGTGCCAGCGCTCTTTCCAACTGAGCTAATGGGAGACTCACCGGCATCAGTGAAATTTCGAACCTCTTTACACTATTCTCTGTATTACGTACAGGCAGCGAAATAGTATAATCATGTGGGTACAGTGATATCATTCCGATGTAAAAACCTAACTGCAAAGTAGGTAGTCGGAGCTGTAAGTGATGCAATTTACTTAAGCCAGATGTCGCTGCCTGTACGTACGTAATACAGAGAATAATGTAAAGGGGTTCGAAATTTCACTGATACTGGTGAGTCGCCCATTAGCTCAGTTGGCACGGATAGACAGAGGTCGCGGGTTCAAATCCCGGCATGAGTGGAATTTTTAGCCTCTAAATAGGTTTTTAAAAATACTTGGGAATAGTCAATTTTCACGTTTTTTGTGATGAATGAGACATGGTCATATATTAAATGGGTCTAATCACAATTAAACGTCGGGAAATAAGGTAATTACGTTTTACCTAATAAATAATTCTCCTTAAGTGAAAAAAAGCAGATGGTTAATTCAATAATGATATATTGTTGGCGTAAATTTTTTTTCTTACCTAATTCAGGGCTGGCTAATTGCGAATATTTTTATTTATTTTAATTTATTGCATAAAGGAGGAAAAACAGAAACAAAAACAAGCACTTAAATACAGTCAACGACTTAGCTTATTAAAATTTGTTAATTCCGAAGCTTTCCTTACCGCTAGATAAGAGCTTAGTATGCGATAAGAGTAGAATACATAAAATTCATTAAGACGATCTCTTGTTACTTAAAAAGATACAAAACAATACACAAGCATCTATGTATACTTATACTATTTATAAAAAAAAAACAAATTAAACAAAAAACAAATAAACTCCATGAGATAAAAATTAAATAATATAAATAATAGATGCACTTAGATGAAAATGTGGCTAAGTAGGTACCTAGGTAATTATGAGCAAATAATTAATAGTCCATTTTCACATTTTTTCTGATTATTGAGATATATTATCGGGCAAAACTTAATTACCTTATGTCCCGACGTTTATTTGCAATTAGACCCGTTTAATATATAACTATGTAGATATAAGTACCGCAAATCATTAAGAAATACTACTGAGACCACTTTAGTTTTCTGTAATGCCCTACAATTCTTTTAGTTCAGTAGTTTTGAAGTGCCAATTGCCCAATTTTTATACATGATATTTATTACTAGCTGACCCCGCAGACGCGTTTTGCTATATCAATTACCCTAGGACTTATTCTAAGACCTAAATATACAACAAACATTTCAATCCGATAAGAAATCCAGAACAATCCGATAGGAAACTCTGCCGCTAAAGATTTTCGTATTTTTTTAGATATTTTGAACTACGTAGGTACTTGACTAGGTACGTTGCCAAGAATCTTCTTTTGTAATACGTTTTTTGCGTTTTTTTAAAATATCATCATAAAATTCAATAATGGTGATAGCTATTTTTAGAACCTACTGCAGAGTATTTATTCATAATCTTCGAAGTGGTCTATTTGGGACGTTGTATACTTAGTTTCGGAATTAAACCTTAATTCCAGTCGTTTTGGCAGATACTTTCCGATTCCTGATGAGATCTGCCAAATATAGCGTGCGAGCATTGCTTATCGAAGTGACATAGTTTGATTACAAAAATGTTGTTCCGAACTGACTTCTCAAATCTCTCGTCTACGACAAATTCATGATCCAACGCTGGTGGTACCGGAACTGTGGAACGCTGGCTTCTTAATCGGGAGGTCGTGAGTTCGAATCCCGACATATACCAATGACTTTGTTTGGGAAGTTATGTACATTTGTGAAGTTATAGTGTAGCATTTCTACTTGCTGAAGTGAAGGAAAACATCGTGAGCAAACCCTAGTGTCTGAACATACCTCACCGCTTACTACGTAGAATGGCCAAACTATGAGGCTTAGTACGAAAATCTCAGGTCGAATACTTTACCGCCATGTAGGGTCGCCATGTAGGGTGGAGAATTCTGGGAGATGAATGAAACGAGTAGTGCTCAATCAAGACTGACTATAATGTCAAAGGACTGATGTTTATAAGTAGCTTAAACTAGGTTACATGTCTTACACTACACATTCTTATGCATATTCATTTATTCAGTTTAAGTAAAAACATTTTAAATTCTCGAACTAATAAGTGCCGTTTCAGTCGCCGTTCGTTTGGTAACCAAGTTAGTCTCCGTCCGGATTCGTTAGCTATAATTAAAACGGCCAGTAGGGTGCTGCTACCGACGCAGTTCACCTGGCTTCCCTTTAAGTAGTTTTAAATAGGGTATTTTCTTTCTGAAATTGTAACTAAGTCAGTGTTGTATTAATTTACAACAGTCTACTATTTGTATTAATTATTTTGTGTTTTGCTAATAAACGATTTCTAATCTATTCTCATTCTTAGTCTGTGCTATCAGGAGTTGGCTGGAGAATAGAAATCACATCTTAGTGGTTGTGATCATGTATAATGTATAAAGTGAACTTAAATAATATTTGCTTATATTATATGTTAAGCTTATACTATATTAATGGCTTAACATAAAGTAAAACTTATTGTACTACACCTCCCCCGAAAGACCACTACTCTTGGTTTAGGAAAAAACAAGATTGCCTAAATATATGTTTGTTTGTTACTTACTCAATTTACTTCAATTAATTATCATTTAAAATTATTTTCTTCTTCTTCTTCTTCAGGCTATATTAGTCCACTGCTGGACATAGCCCTCCCCTAATGAGCGCCATAGCGCAAGGTTATGCCATCATTGGAGGGTAATGCCCATGATCCCCACGCTGGGCATGCGGGTTGGGGATCGCTGTTTGGTGGAATTGTACTGCAGGGGGCGCTGCTGCCCACCCCCCGGTTTGTGTCCCTTAGTCGCCTTTCGACACCCGCGGGAAGAATTTGGGTTGGTGCTATTCTCAAGGCCGACACCACACAGCAGCAAATTATTTTATTAGCACTTAACTACTGTACGGAAGGTTAGGACGGCGGGCCTTACTGTCAGAAACTGTCAGAAGTTATCAAGCCACCCATAAGGCGTCTGACATGGCTTAACAACTGCCATTGCATGACAGCCGGCGCCAACGGCTGAGCGTGCTTTGCGAAAAATGCCTGGATTTACAGAGTAAGGAATTGTTTCTTTGTTATCTCTGGAACATATCTACCACTTTCCACATTAGCGGAATTGTTTATAGGAAAATTTAATTTAAGATTGTCTTTTTCCAAGTATTTTTTCATTTGATTTGTAAGACAAAGTTCATATTATTAGTTGCGACCTGTTGCGTAGGATTATAAGCATGATTCTAGATCACAAATTCTGTGGTAACAGTAGTGTGTCATCTGAAACGTCAGCTGTAGAAGAGAAATGCGTGTTTCTTTATACTACGTTCACCCAGGGTCTGAGAGTGGCGTTTGGTTTACAATTTGTTTCTAAAATTGCTGAGTTGTGCAGTGGAAATGTTCACTGATTAAACATAATAGGTAATACGCTTTTTTGCCCTTTTTGTAAATGTGCTAATAATTCATGCAATTAATTCCGATCGGTTATTCACTTTAATTTACAAATATGCTGAGTTTGTTGTTAACTAACTGTGCCCCGCGGCGTTACTTTTGTCAACTTTTTCGACGAAAGTAACGAAGACTTATCGAATTTCTCACGAGAATAAGATATTTTCCCGCGGCAAAACGTAGCCTATGTGTTAATTTACGTTGTCAGCTAACTTGCGGCTTGGTTTGCTCCGCACGTATTGACAAGTATTTCCTGTGGGCTAGGCCGGCTAAGCTGTCAGGATGGTATAGATGCTGGGCAAGCCTACACCATCTATAAAACCATGTCCCAGGCACTACAGCGTCAAAGTGGTCCCTTAACCCATTTAGTGTGAGTGAGGATACCACTGGACGCTGTATAAATCATCTCATTACGTAGATCCAAAAAGGCCAATTATCATCTACGGTTATTACCGTAATTATTATTATTATTATTACGGGTATTACCGTCTACGGTTGCCTGGAAGAAATTGCTTTTAGTAATAAGGCCGCCATTTGTATTGTATTTTTTTATATAATTTCTGTTACTGTAATTTCTGTGTACAATAAAGAATATTCTATCTATCTATCATCATCAGCTAACTCCATACCAAATTTTATTAAAATCGCTCCAGCCGTTTGGACGTGAAGAAGTCACAAACATACACACTCACAAACTTTATAATATTAGTGTGATAAAATAACCGGTAAGGCATACAACAACATTTTACAATTTCAACATTCCAATTTTCCTAGTTTGATTGAAACGAGGTTTATTTTGTTAAATTGGCTTTCGGCGAAACGGACACATATTGGACGACACATAATGACATTCTAGCTCGTATCGCGACTAGTATAAATGCGAAAATCGATCGAAAATGCATAGGTACCTTTCCGTGATGCTGAGATAGGGACACTCACAAACTTTCGCCTTTATAATGTGTGATGTGACAATGTCAGTATTTTACATTCTATCCAATTTTAAGTTCTCATCATGCGAGAATATTTTTCCCCGCCCACCGTCAGCCATGAACCTTACCTTATTCGTTACTTTAGGCATGATCTTTTCTGGAGTTTCAGTTCCGTTTGTTCTTGCTGTGCCATCTCCTAACGGAGGTCGGCTATTATTGTGGCCACTGTAACCCGTGAAGTGGCGTCTTGGAACAAATCTATGTGCCTATCTGAAACTATTCAGCAAAATTGAAGCCAGTGAGTTCTCCTACGGCCAAAACTTCTACGACCCAAAATTCATCCTTAAAAAAGTCAATTGAAATGGATGTTAAAGAGATAGATAAATAGATGGATAGAATATTCGTTATTGCATTTCTTCTAGACAACCATTGATGGAAAAAAAGAAATTGAAACTCAAAGACGGATAGTCGGCGCAACTAAACAATATTAGACAAGATATTTTTATAGTTGATACACCTACATAAACGGTATATAAATATAAAAAAATTTGAAATAAACATGGGAAAAAAACATAAGACACGAATGTAAAATATACCCTCATAATACTAGAAAGGGATTTCACAAATAAAAATAACAAACTCACATTAAGGAAAAATATTTTGCTCTTAAAATACTCTGCTCTTAAAGTGTTTAAACGCTTGATGATAAGCGCACAGTTACAACTTGAATAAAACAGGTCATCCAGAACCATGAAATATTTGGTACAAACTTGTCGAATGAACGACCTTCCTTCACTTTCGCAACCGGGTAGAAAACTCTGTAGCCGTCAGAAATATTTGGAGGAAAATTGTTTGTTTGAACTGTCTCCTCTATTTCGTAGTACCTACATAATACTGCTGTAGTTTTAAGACCCGAAGGGTATCCCAAAGCAAGGACGTTTTACGAGTTTCTCATTAGATACAACCTCTTTGCCACAGACGCCCATGTTACACCTTACCCACATCACGGCGCTAAGTGCGGCCACCCGTGACGTAGGCATTTCTACATCATAATCACCGACACGCTTATTAGGGTTGGTCTGTAAAGTAGCACGGGAAGGAACTCGTCAAGTCTTTCAGCACTTTTCAGTTTTTCTTGATAGTGATTTATTTGCGTATTCTCAAAAACATAAGCTTCGTAAATAGGTAACACTGCAGGGTGATGAGATTTTTCGAGATAGTCTCAATTATACGTCTCGCTGCATAGAGCAAGATTTTCCTGGGATGTTTTCCTTCACAGTTTTTTTTTGTGTCAGTGAAAAATGTGCCTGGGTATATATTATGGGCAATTAAGACTGCCTGAACTTAAAAATAAGGGCTGATCAGCCGTTTGGCAACGATTTCGTAACTAAGGAGGCCTTACATTACATCTTTAAACATTTGGTTTGAGTCCCGGCATGGGTGCAATTTTTAGCCTCTAAATAGGTTTTTAAAATTATCCTTAGCACGGGTTAGTGCATTAAAAATTATATGATAATATATTCACCAAACATAATAATAATGATAAAAAACACACATAATAAACTTATAGCAATAATTAAAACTGCACAATCAATGTTTCTGGTCCCACACTGGGATATCTTGTGCTATAGTAAGTAGGAAAGGACATTACAAGTATGAAAATACACCCAGACTGCGTCCAGCGCCTTCCATAATGATCGAACCTCGGTGATCACATGATATCTGGTTCTCAGTGGTATTTTTGTTCTGATAGTCAAACCAACGTTAACCAGTGCTAACCACTAGGCCAACGAAACAGTAGGTGTGTATGAGGTATTATTATTAGTTTCGTCAGTTTTTTTTTATGTTTCTATGGCATTCCAAAGGATTCTGTAACGTTGGTAATCGTTGGTGATGATAGTTTTCTAGAAAAATAAAGGAGTATAGTCTCCTCTACTAGGTACCTAACTTAAAAATAGGTAACCGACATAGCTATCACTTGTTTTGTCGCAATAGATTAAGACCAGCACGCTGATTACTTTTTCGTCTTTTATGATTCTCATAGCTTAAATGAAAATATCAGCTACTTCACTAATAATATGCAGATAGATAGAGAACACTTTATTGTACATAAAAAAAGGAAATTACACAGAAATTTCTTAACCTCACAGTACAGACGGCGGCCTTATCACTAAAAGTGATCACTAATACCTACTTTAATAGAAATGTAATTAGCCGCCGTAGATTGTGGGTAACTAATCATGTCTTAATTCGAATCCCCTCCGGCGTTGCGCTATGGCTCCAGTCCGCCCGTCCCGAATTTACATTCCGACAGACAATACATTTCCTTAATCAAGTTGCTGTAAATCTGGTATGCCGCTGCGTGGACGTTTTGTCTGCCTGACCCTGCGCCGATTTATGGGTTTAATTCAAGTGAAAAGCGTTGTTTTTGTTCGCTTGTCCGTGGCGTGATTTTATGTGTTTCTGTTGTGTTATCGCATAAATAACAATTTTGGAAGCTGTCTATTTTCTCTCCTTGTGATGTGTTTTTTTGTTGATACACGGTTTTCATTTATACAATTCGATACGATATCAACCCTTGTGTGTCCCAACTGTTAGGGCACGGGTGTCTTCCTGCATCGCAGGAAGGTTAGGCCATACTCCACCACGGGGGCCAAGTCCGGGTTGGTGGAGGATTGTAAGACAGTGGCGGGCCTTACTGTGAGAAGTTATCAAGCCACCCATGAGGCCTCTGACATGGCTTAACGTGCCTTGCGAAGCACGGAAGCGCTCGGAAAAATAGCCACTAGCGGTAGTCACACCTGACCGCCCCTGTTGTTGCTTAACTAAAGTGATTGATCCCAATCACTTGGTTCGACTAGGTTACGAGCGCTTCATAGTTGGACCACATAACAAAGCATAAACTAAATTCACGAAGCTAAAACTATCCAATCCAGTCATTTGTCATACCGAAGCCAGAATATCTAACGCGAAACTTATCGCAAACAATAACACTACGTTCTCGCGTAGAAGCTTTGTCTAACTCAAATTCTACTAGCTAACACATCCAACGGTATCTGGGGTATTCCTCGGATTTACGATCGAATGTTGCTGCTGCCACAGTGGATTATGATCTCTATTTGCGAAGCGGCACAAGCCAACTGAGCGGTTTTGGTGTTTCGTATTATCAAACATTAGGTACGAGTATGTACTTAACTTCCTAGTCACAAGTTCCGAGAAAGGTGTTAAATTATATTTTATATTATTACGTCATGATAACGCCAATAAATCTAGTAGAACATAATATGTTTTAGTATATAGTAAGTGCAGTTCAGCGAACAGAATCTAATTCTTTAAGTTGAAATAAACTGATTTGACCTGCGAAAAATATTTGTACATGTTATTTCTTCTGTAATGTCCTGTTCAATGTTTCGTGTGCAATTAAATATCGATATCAACCCTCGTATGTCGCCACTGCTGGGGCACGGGTCTCTTCCTGCATCGCAGGAAGGTTAGGCCATACTCCCCCAAGGGGGCGAAGTCCGGGTTGGTGGAGGATTGTAAGACAGTGGCGAGCCTTACTGTCAGAAGGTATCAAGCCGCCCATAAGGCCTCTGACACGGCTTAACGACTGCCATTACATGACAGCTGACACCAACGGCTTAACGTGCCTTGCGAAGCTCGGAAGCGCTCGAAAAAAATGCCACTTGCGGTATTCACGGGACGGTCACCCATCCTGCACCTGACCGCGCCTCGATATCAACCCTTGTATGTCCCCACTGTTGGGGCATGGGTCTCTTCCTGTATCGCAGGAAGGTTAGGCCGTACTCCACCACGGGGGCCAAGTCCGGGTTGGTGGAGGATTGTAAGACAGTGGCGAGCCTTACTGTCAGAAGCTATCAAGCCGCCCATAAGGCCTCTGACATGGCTTAACGACTGCCATTACATGACAGCCGGCACCAGCGGCTTAACGTGCCCTACGAAGCACGGAAGCGCTCGAAAAAAATACCACTTGCGGTAATCACCCATCCTGCACCTGACAGCGCCTGTTGTTGCTTAACTCCAGTGATTGATTCCAATTACTCGGTTCAGCTAGGCAACGGGTGCTTCTATCGCGAATGGGCTTACAACTGACCTCTATCTAGCCCGTGAGAATGGACCGTTTTATTGGACGTGATACTGCTTAGACAAGCAAAATGAAAATTCTCACCAAGACTGAATTTAGTTGAGTTTCCGATGCAGGCTACCAATACAGGCAAAGCTTAAGCTTGCCTGAAACGCGCTTAAAAATATGTGTTAAGTACACTTTGTGCCAAAGGGGCTACTATAACATAAAGAATTATTTAGATGAGAATGATGTCTGGAATCATAGCCAGTACAATCTTCATCATCAGGCTATACTAGTCCACTGCTAGACATAGCCCTCCCCTAATGAGCGCCATAGCGCCCTGTTTTCAGCTTGCCAGCCAGTACAATGCAAGAGTGCTATGTTTTATAATAATTATGTAAACTCTGTTAATTAAGGACTTTGAAAAGACTAAGTTTGGAGTATTTTTGTCTATTTTAAATTTTTGGTTTAGACACCTAGTTTGACTTGTAACGTTCATTAAGCCTCAGTTTCTGCGCTACTTTGAATAAAACCTTTTCATTTCATTGCAACGGTAAAAAAAATACAAATTTAATCGTGAAAAAACAGAAGATCTTTTGAGATGACGAAGTCGTAAGAATCACGTTTCCTTTATGATGCCTGTTCAGACTCGCCCGACAGCCGAGGTTATTATTCATTGCGGGCTTTACGTAATCGGCACTAAAGATTTGTCCGGTAAAACACAAAATGTACGATAAATTCTCTGACTTTCGGGCTAGTATGTACCTCGACTACTACAGTGAGGTCTGTCAATGCGCGAAGTTTATAAAATTAGATAACAATACACAAAAGTTACTGGAAATTTACGACATGAATGTGGCAAATTCAAGAGGCCAGTCTCTTCAGCACCAAAGGTTTTGCTGGAAGAGATTGCTTCTTGCATTAAGCACGCCCTTGTACATTTACTCACGTGATTAGTGCAATAAGGAATTAAAATAAATAAAATAAATAAGAGGACACCGATTCGGCTTCTGTTAGAAGATTGGGGAAACTCCAAGGGAGTTAATTTTTGTTTCACCAAAATGTAACCAATTGGAGTAAACGTGTTCTTGAGTGGAGACCGCGACTCGGCAAACGTAGTGTAGGACGCCCTCCGACCAGGTGGGATGACGATCTGCTGGGGGGATGATCAAAAACTGCCGGCAGATGCTGGATGCGGCAAGCTGAAGACAGGGCGCTATGGCGCTCATTGGGGGAGGGCTATGTCCAGCACTGGACTAGTAAAACCTGACGACGACGACGACACTCTGGAGGCGTCTAAATGATTAAAGCGAAGCGGTTCTAAATAGCACCACCAATGGAAAAAAATATAAAAAAATAATAAATAGAATGTATAAAAAAACCACAAGTGGAATATGCGAACGTTTAAAATGTTTCGGGTCACATTCGTCTATACTGTTTGCACTTAAGGCGCATTGGGGTGCTAAGTAACGCCATCGATGGAATAACTTGTTCTATAATACGTTTTTATCTAAAAATGAACATAAGAAACCTTAACAACTGTGATAACTATTTTTAGAACCTACATTCAAGAAGGATCAGTTAACGAGAACTTTAATTGGTTTCCGCTAAAACGGACGTTTTTGGCGGAAAGTGATTAAAGTCCTTGGTTATACATAAAAGTACATTTTAAGGAAGCAGAGGCTGTAATTTTCAAAGCGCACGTATGTCATACGACGTTTTATAACATATTTACGAGGAAATTAATAAAACTCTGACTTTGTTATGATCACTACTTGACGACATTTTCAAATAAAAACAATACATCGAAAAGAAAAAGCGCGCGGATTTATTTTTACTTGTCCACAAATAAGCGATGTGCGCGCATCAACTTTTTTTTTAGGCAAAGGTACAAAAACAGCCAGTATTACTAATAAAGTAAATTAATATTTTTGTGCTTTTGTTACAGATAAATGGTTGTAATTTATTGTCAAAATTAATTAAATTAAAGAATTAAATGTTTATTTGTTATATTTAATTTCCCAAAGTTAATTTTATTCATAAAATATAGACCACTTTCTTGACATAAAACCTCTTTGCTAAGATTTTTAAAAGTATCGTTAATTTTTAGACGGCGTAACTTAAAACTTTACTAAAAAAAACACGTGCCTTTTACATTACCTTATCGCACATGTACGTAATGAGATACATTACGATATTGAAGTTGGTGTAATTACAACCACTTTACGAGCAAATATGTTATAAAACAAGTTAAAGCATTAAAATGTGAGAATTACTTGGCTAAATTCCGCCAAAAATACCACAAGCACCATGCAAAGTAATTGTCACACTTTAAGCTGAAGACAGGGCGCTATGGCGCTCATCACGGGAGGGCTATGTCCAGCAGTCGATTACAAAATATAGTCTGAAGAAAAAGAAAAATGCTTATGGATTTCCACCAAGTAACGCCTGATTCCATACAAAACAAATAATGGTTTTTCCATTGGTAGCCCTAGTTCTTCTTTTTTAGTCCCTTTATGTTAGAGTTTCTGGTAAACTGGCACATATATTTTGTATTTCTTGTTCTAGGTCTATATGACACCTGTTATAAAACTACATATATAAATACATACATAACCTCACGCCTGTATCCCAGAAGAGTAGGCAGAGACCAGGGACTGCCACTTGCCACGATCCTGACAGATCACCTTCGCTTCTCAAGGTTCATAAGTCGTTGCATGCACGCACGCCGGGTACTTTTTATCTTTCCCTTTGCTAATACATCCCCTATCTGGTCGATGTATGTCCGCCTGGGACGACCCTTACCAACCCTTCCACTCACATTCGCAATATATATTTGTTTCGTCAATCTTTCTTCCTTCATCATGTCCACATGTCCAAACCAACGCAACATTCCTTTCTCAATTCTAGTCACTACATCCTCTTTCAGTCCACACCGCTCTCTAATCAGACTACTAAAAACTACTTCCAAAATAAGCACCGTATTAGACACATAATATTTTCCTTCTATTATTATAATTATAAAACTTTACTCCTCCGTGGAGACTAGGGCTGACACAAAGGTTTTCCATTTATCTCTACGTATGGCTAGGAATGGTAGTTCCAGCCATGTTTTTCCCTTCTCCTTCACTATTTCTATTTCAACTTCGGCGGCGCTAATTACCACCCCGAAACGCCTTAACGCGATAGAGTGGAAAGTTACGTAAACAAGTTCTGAACACCGTATTCGAATGTAATTGGGATTTTGTAACAACATATAGATGCAGAGGGAGAACTTGCATGTCACAGTAAGGTTGCGGGTACATTATTATTCATTAGCCTCTACCCCGGCCCTTTTCATCATACTACTCGCCTCGTTACGTCTTATTCAAGGCTTCGGTGCGCGTTTATGTGTGTTTGTATATGTGCGTTTGTTGTCTTGTGTCTGAAGCATACGTGTTGAAATGGAGTTTTGCATTTTTTCTTCTGTATTCTGTTTGTTTAATTTGTATTTTTAGGGCTGGAGATGGGATGGGTGGGTGTTTAAAGATATGTGATTTTAAGGGTTCCGTAGTGAACATCGTATCGTATCAACCTTTTGTGTGTCGACACTGCTGGGGCTCGGGTCTTTTTCTGCATCGCTGGAAGGTTAGGCCATACCACGGAAGTGAAGTCAAGAAAGTTATAGTTCAAAATATAGCTTTTAATGAGTTTATTATCCCGTAAAATTTTAATTACTTATTTCAATTATCGTGGCTTCGTGTTTCGCAAGGCACGCTAAGCCGTTGGTGCCGGCTGTTATGTAATGGTAGTCGTTAAGCCATGTCAGAGGCCTTAAGCCATGTCAGAGCCGAATTTATCAAGAGGGCGACTTGATAAATTCGGACAATAAAGCTCGCCACTGTTTTACAATACTCTACCAACCCGGACTTGGCCATCGTGGTGGAATATGTCCTAACCTTCCTTCCTGTTAACAAAGAGACCCGTGCCCAAGCAGTTAGGACAAAGGGTTGAGATTATTTATGTTCCATCGGTGGCGTTACTTAGCACCCCAATGCACCTTAAGTGCAAACAGAATAGATGAATGTGACCCAAAAATGGATATTAAACGTTCGCGTATTCCACTTGTGGCTTTTTTATGCATTCATGTCGTACGCGCCTTTTATATCATTCTGCGTACCTACCAGCTGAGAACCACTTGGCTTTATTACAAAACAGCTTCCACTCATGCCGGGAAGCTGTTTTGTAATAAAGCCTAAAAGTTCCACCCATGCCGGGATTCGAACCCGCGACCTCTGGCTGTCCGTGCCAGAGCTCTCTTTTCAACTGAGCTAATGGGCGACTCACCGGCATCAGTGAAATTTCGAACCTCTTTACAATATTCTCTGTATTAAGTAGCTTCTTTTAACTCGACTGCGGTGAAGCCCAAGAAGGGTAGATAGATAGAGAATTCTTTATTATACACAGAAGTTACAGTAACATAAAAATTTGTACAATTGGCGGCCTTATTACTATACTAGCTGTGCCCGGGGACTTACCCGCGGTTTATTAGAGAATAAGATATTTTCCCGCAGTAAAACTTAGCCTATGTATTAATCCAAGGTGTCAGCTAACTCAAAGGCAAATTTTATTAAAACTGATGTAGCTGTTTCGACCCTAGCGGACATTCTAGCGGACCCAGCAGATAGATAGACGGATATATAGATATATAGATATATAGATATATAGATATATAGATATATAGATATATAGATATATAGATATATAGATATATAGATATATAGATATATAGATATATAGATATATAGATCGATAGAAAGATAGATAAATAATTAGATAGATTATTTATTGACTCTCTTTTCAAATTAATGTTACAAGGCCGAAACAAGGGCAGTAAATATAAATTGTAAATGTCCTCAGGGCCAGACGTTGTCTTGCGTGCAGCGCCATCTGCCGGGCTGATTTGCGAAGCTAAACCATCCAGGGCGCCACCAAAACGCATCCAAAAAAATTCATTCAAATCTGTCCAGTTCTTTAAGAAGAGTTCAGTGACGTACACACGTACAGTAGAATTAAGTCTGAAAGAATTAAGAAACATTTTGTCTGACAATTATAATGTACTAATAAGTAATGGACATTACTCCCCAATGATAGTACAACCTTGCGCTATGGCGCTCATTAGGGGAGGGCTATGTCCAGCAGTGGACTAATATAGTCTGAAGAAGAAGTTATGTAAGTACATTATGTCATCCTAACCTAAGTTATTTACATTTGTAAAGTTTTAGTTGCCGTGAGTGTCTGAAGTGATCAAATACCTCTTACCTCATTACCAATGCCCAAAGCGTATTGACAATTTCAAGCGCTGAGGTATTTGAACATCTCGGACACTCAGGTTTCCTCACAATGTTTTGTTTCACCATTACGCTATTATTCACAAATGTACATAGCTTAGGAAACAATGTCATTATTATATGCTCGCACTGGGAATCGAACTTAACTATACCACTGTAAGACGAAAGCACATTCTAGCTATCGTCCTAAGACCCTAGTAAATCTAAAAACTTAATTTAAGTAATGTGAAAACTTTGTGTATACGCAAAAGTTAAACAGCTGTTCGTAAAAGTAGAATCTGTTTTATTTACGACCTAAAGTGGCAGTCCATTTGTTGCGATTTATTAAACTTAATAAAGTCAAAAAGGTTTTTGCTGAAACTATTTAAAATTTTGAGAAGTACGTGTAGTGTTACTTTAAATGACATTATACGCAATAGTCTAACGTTATGGAATGAAAGAGGATGTAGTGACATATGGAGACGTTGTGGAATGAAAGGTGACTAGAATTGACATAATATGAAGAGGATAAAGGAGAAAGATTGACAAAACAAATATATGTAGTGAATGTGGGTGGAAGGGCCGGTAAGTGAAGTCCCAGGTGGGCATACTTCGACCAAATAGAGGATGTATCAGCAAAAAGGAAGATAAAAAAGTATCCTCGTTCGTGCATGCAACGACTAATGAACGTTTATGAGCGAAACTGATTTGTCAGGAACGTGGCAAGTGGCAGTCCCTGGTCTCTGTCTACCCCTCTGGGATACAGGAGTGAGGTTGTAACGGTGCAAACCTCTTTACACCATTTTTTATATTTCTTTTCCTATCATTTTCAAATATGCAAACATTTCGAAATTTCCCTCATTTTTCATCATTACAGCTTTACCTATCGACTAGATCTGACTATTTATCTGCTTATCCGTTTTTATCCAGTTTTTCTGTTCCTATTATAAAATAACAGGTGAATGTAACTTATATCTACAAATAAAACAAGAGTTGAAGTCATTCCAGTTTTTATTAGTTTTTTGAGCATTTGTATGGCATGTGTAGGCGGCATGCCTTTGATTCCGTCAGGATGTGGTGCTCACAATTAGCCCACAGATGACTGAAATGAAATGAAAAGGTTTTATTCAAAGTAGCGCAGAAACTGCGGCTAAATGAACGTGACAATTCAAACTAGGTGTCCATTTCAAAATCTAGATCATTTTGGAGAAAAATGAACAAAAAAAAAAACTCCGACTCTTTCCTCGTTATAAATATATCGTTAAAATATACTCGTAGAGAGAAATAATTTCTTATCTTGTATTTCGTTCGCTCAAAAACATAATTGTTCAAATTTAAATTTAACCAAACTTATACTTGAATAATAATTGATTTTCACATACTATAATAAAGTTATCTGACCCAAAAGTGACCCGTATTTTATGTAAGTTATTATTTATTTTCAATTTAATTTAAATTATCTTCATTTTTTAAATATATCTTACCTAACTTTGTTTACCAGTTAAATTTTAGTGACATTTTATAACTGGCTTTTTTTAATACATTTAATTAAAGTGAGACATATTATTTTATATTTAACAACATCACAAGTAATGCTCATCTATTTGCGTTTGCCTATAATGACAGAGTATGTTCTGATAATTAATAAAAGTAATAAAAATACTTTACACTGCGATATAACCCGATATAAACTTCCTACGACCCATAGAACAACCTTAAAATGCGGTTAAAACTGCTATTTCTCAATATTCTCTGGTTTACTGAACTCTACTAAGCATTAGAAAGGGCAGACAACAGGTTGGCTCCATTCTAATGTCATACCTAAATTGTCATAGACGTAGAATTGCTTGTTTATTGTTCTGAGCTCTGTGCCAGAGTTTATGCATGCATTCAGTCTGCATATTCAAGGCCCGAGTGTCATTGTGAAACGTATTCGCATGCATCGAGGTGAAATGGGATATCAGATAACTTGCGCCCTGCCGACTTTGTGTGAATTGTCAGGACAAGCCTGCAAGTCTCCCGAGATAAGTCAAAGGGCTGCCAACACTTGAGTTATTTGGTCACTTTATGTAGGGGTATAAAATGAACAGTCTTTAGAAGGTGGACCTTTACATGAGGTTACGTTATAAAATTATGTATGGAGTTAAAAATAAAAAAAGGTTAGGGAGAATCGTGGCATGTGACAGGCCACATAGATACAGGCAAGCGTTTACGTAATATAAATGCGTATATACATATACATACACACATATACACACAT
Organism: Yponomeuta sedellus; assembly: GCA_934045075.1. NCBI lineage: Eukaryota > Metazoa > Arthropoda > Insecta > Lepidoptera > Yponomeutidae > Yponomeuta > Yponomeuta sedellus. The sequence continues at coordinate 17,563,619 of OW203727.1, read as the reverse complement.
AGATAAATACACACATAGATAAATACACACATAAATAAATACATACATACATAAATATTGACGACCTCTGTGGCGTAGCGGTAGCATATGCCTACCATGCAAGAGGTCCCGGGTTCGAATCCCGGCTGGGGACAAAAAAAAACCCCAGGTCTTGGATGTTTACATGTTTGTGATGTCGTTGTTTCTGGTTCCCGCAACACAGGGTATCCTAGTGTCGGGCCAGAAGCAACGTATGTGCCTGTATGTAAATGTTATGTTATGTTATATTATATAAACTTACGAGTACGTAGATGGAGACTAGGGTTTGCCACTTGCCAGGATCGTGACCTCTTCTTCATCGACATTGATAGTCACTGCGTGCGAGTACGCCAGTTTTGGGTACTTTTTATTATGTTAAAAGCGACATAATAAAAAGTACCATGCAAAGAATATTCTTATCTTATTCTATGTGCAAAAAAATGTAAAATTTCTATTTTTGTGCCAAGTCTCAAATACACTTGTTTTAATAAAGAACATGGGGTGAGACTGAGACGAAACATAGGAATAGTAGATTGCTTAGCGAGGGTAATAAGAATCAATTCCCGACGTATTTAGACGGCTATAGTCCGAGTAGGAATTGATTCTTTTACCCGTGTTAAACTCTCTACTTTTCATTTCGAATATGAGGAAAATAAAAACTCATTTTTAATATTCAAATCTTAGCATAAAAGATTGTTACCAATTTTTTTGAATTCCGTCACAGATACTATAACAGATTAGTACCCGCCAGCGTGGGGATTATGGGCATTACCCCCTTCGTTATCAACCCTTATATGTCCCCACTGCTGGGGCACGGGTCTCTTCCTGCATCGCAGGAAGGTTAGGCCATACTCCACCACGGGGGCCAAGTCCGGGTTGGTGGAGGATTGTGAGACAGTGGCGGGCCTCACTGTCAGAAGTTATCAAGCCGCCCATAAGGCCTCTGACATGGCTTAACGACTGCCATTATATGACAGCCGGCACCAACGGCTTAACGTGCCTTGCGAAGCACGGAAGCGCTCGGAAAAATGCCACTAGCGGTAGTCACGGGACGCTCACCCATCCCGTACCTGACCGCGCCTGTTGTTGCTTAACCAAGTGATTGATTCCAATCACTCGGTTCGCCTAGGCCACGAGCGCTTCTCGCGCTTCATTACCCCCTATGATAGCACAACGTGGCGCTCTTTAGAGGAGGGCTATGTCCAGCAGTGGACTAGTATAGCCTGACGACGACGACCCGCCAATTTAAGTCGACTTTTTAAATTTTAAATATGGAACTCACCGCGTAATTGTTGCGGCTAATTCCGCTAAAAGAAGTTTGCGCTAAGTTCGCAACGTCTTTTTTTTAAAGCCTATTTATTACATAAAACTCTTCACAACTGACAGTAGTTCTATTTTTAAAGTTCATTACGGCCCTTAGTTGGGAAGTAATTAGTATGAGTTTTTCCCTCCCTATGAAGGGAAGCAGCATTTTCCACTCAATAATCACATCAAAACAACACTACTTTCCGAGTATAAGAAATAAAAAATATCTTTACCCGAATTGTATGAAGTTTTCTTGGGCTAGGGCATAGCTGATATTGTGAAAGTTTGGAACTTTGATATTGACCTTTTTAATTGTAATAATGTGCAATATAATATAACACGGCCATATTAGCCAAACAGCAAGATCCAGTGAATTCCAGTGCAGCCAAATAGCTATATTACAGTTGCACAATCCTCTTTAATTCTCAGCCTTTTGTTGGAATGAAATAAATATACTTACGTAGTTACTTACCGAGAACACAGACGCCCCTCAGCAAAAAACTGTCAGCTGACGCAAACAAGATTATGTCGCTTGAGGAGACAGCGTAACTTTCTTACTTTGTTACGACTGATGCGTCGTCGGTTACAGATAGTCGGGGGACGGGTTAGTAAATATTTTTGCTAGGGGAATTTCCCTACTTATGATACCGTCTCGCTGCGAAACATTATTGCGATCCAATTTCAGAGCAGGTGTTGCGACATTGCCAAGAAACGAAATGTTTCGCTACGAAATATTGACTTTTATACCGAAGTTTGACATCTAAAACTCTATCTGTTAAAATGGCTTCGGATAGAGCAAAACGGTTTATTGGACACGATAAACACTAAATTAACATATTTACATGAAAAATCTTTACGCTTCTGGAAGTATCATATACCTACTAGCTGTAATTTGGCTGGTATGAAAGCCGCGGTTATTTAATTTAAAATGTCATCTATTTAGACAATAACGTTTAAATGTAGAACTAATTAAAAAAAATGTTTAAAGAAATCTTGTTCTACTCTCACTGGCGAGTAATAGTCCTAATACGTACAATTAGTTCTAATACGTTTGATAAACGTTTTTTATAGTATTTTATGGCGTAGACAAGGTAAAGAGTAACCACAAATTATTTAAACTCTCCGAGGAGTGTTTTAAATGAAACTCGTGTTTTTTTTATAAATAAGACGGTAAAACTATAGCCTTCTGTAATATCAGCCTCGGTTCCATAAGCTGACAATGGCAATAACTTTTCGCTGCACTTTCGAAAACACATAAAATAAATTATTTTATTATTTAAGATCCAATTCCTCTGAGTACCGCAGTACGTATGGATTTGGACATAAAGTTTTAGTACAGAGCACATAACAATTAAAATTATTGAGGCCATAATTTATTACACACACAAGAATCACATTCGGATTTGCTATCGGCATAGTCCGAAATATTGGCAATAGTAAAGTTACAAATGACAACAGCCTTTTAAAAATAAAATAAAACAAAATTCTTCTACAACCACATCATCCTCATCATCATCTGCCATCTGACGGCCACTAGGACGTAGGACATAAGCCTCCCTCATGGTTTTCCAAGTTTCACGTTCTTGTGCCATCCGCATATGCGACTCCCCGCCACCGTAACAAGGTTGTCAGACAATCTGGTAGATGGAGGGTCTGTCCACGTTGTGTCGTCCGGTCTGATTGTACAATCATAAATTAGTAATATTCGCTCCTTTCTTGTATTTTGGAAATAAGTGTATCACTTTCATAAGACCTCCTAGTTTCTAAAATTCGAAATTATCACTCCAGGTACTAGATACTTAATGAATAAATAGACGGAAATTCTTTAAAGATCTAAAAGCAAATTTGTATTGAAGCGAGCTTGATACTCGATATTATTTACATCCGTAATTTTTCTTCTTCTTCTTCTTCAGGCTATATTATGTAGTCCACTGTTGGACATAGCCCTCCCCTAATCAGCTACATATCGGTCGGAGGGCGTCCTACACTACGTTTGCCGAGTCGCGGTCTCCACTCAAGAACACGTTTACTCCAACAGTTGTCGGTTCTTCGCGAGATATGGCCAGCCCACTGCCACTTCAGCTCGCTAATTCTCTGAACTATGTCGATAAATTTGGTTCTCTGTCGGATGTACTCGTTACGAATCCTATCCTTTAGAGAAACTCCGAGCATAGCTCTCTCCATAGCTCGCTGAGTGACTTCGATGATCCATCCATCCCTTTCGTGAGTGTCCATATCTCGGCGTAGGTCATCACAGTTAGGACGCACTGATTGAAAAGTTTCGTTTTTAAACTTTGCGGTATGGATGACGAGAAGACTCGGCGTAGTTCCCCAAACGCTGCTCAGCCCAGCTGGATCCTCCCCTTGGTCTCATTCTCGAAATTGTTTTTACCTTACTGCAAAATCTGCCCGAGGTAAGTATATTCAGAAACGATTTCAAGAAGGTGACCGGCATTGCGCAGACCAAATGTCATAAAAGGAAATTCAAAAAGCCCAAAGGGGGTTGTGATAGCTGTTTTGGGAATATCAGGGTCGCTCACAGGGATTTGATGATAGGCTTTAACTAAATCTATCGTGCTGAATATCGTGGCTCCGGCTAAATTGTGAGAAAAATCATTAATGTGCCGTACCGGATAGCAGTCAGGGATGGTCCTGGCATTCAGGGCGCGGTAATCGCCGCATGGACGCCAGGCGTCTTCCTTCTTAGGGGCCATATGCAATGGAGAGGACCATGAACTCTTGGAGAGCCTCGCTGTCCCGGAACTCACCATGTCCTCGAACTCCTTCTTGGCCTCAGTAAGTTTCTGAGGAGCCAGGCGGCGGGGACGGCAGGAGACGGGTGGGCCGCTAGTAGTATTAATGTGGTGTACAGTCTCATGTTTGATCACTCTTGGGAGGCCGTGCGGGCGAGTTATATCGGGGAACTCGGCTAGCAATTGTGTGAAACTCGAGTTTCCGGAGATTATGGACTTAATACTGGCCTGGTCAGTTGTAGCGCTGGTAGCAGGCGAGGAGAGTCCAGTAGAAGCGTCCACTAACCTCTTGGTACGGCAGTCCGGCAGAAGATGGTAATGAGCCAAGAAATCTGAGCCAATTATGGCAATGTCAACATCCGCTATGACAAACTGCCACACAAACTCGCGTCGAAGACCTAAATTGAGATGTAGGGAAACCAAACCATATGTTCTAATGCTGCTGCCATTCGCAGCTGTTAGGCCATAGTCCTGCGACTGCTTGCGACCTGGGAACCAGCTGCGAGGTGCGCAGCAGAGGTCCGATCCAGTATCAATGAGGTACCGACGTTTAGTGCGTTGTTCGGTAACGAAGATGCGGCGGCCAGCAGGAAGACAGTCAGTAGCCGCCACTACTGACTGCTCCGGGTGTTTTCCGTGAAACTGCAATTACCAGTGCACTTTGTGGCCTTTGTTCTAAAACGTTTGTGGTACCAACACCATCCATTTCGCGTTGGTGTAGCCCCTCTGGATCGGTTTGGAGTCGCTGATGGAGATCGGTTGCGCGACCTGCTTCTCTGCAGTGCTGCCACCTGGCGAGTCAGCTCACTTACCTGGCGGGCAAGGTCCTGAAGAGGGTCCGGAGCAGTGGTCGCGCAGATGACTCTGGTAGAGGGCGAAACCTCCGCGATTCGGTCTGCAAGCTCGGCCACCTTATCTAATGGTAGGTCTGCCTGAGCAGCCAGTATGGCCTGGATATGCTCCGGCAGGCGGCGGAGCCACAGCTGGCGTACAATGGAGTCGTCCCCTATGCTAGTCCCTGCCAAGGTCCGAAGGTGTCTGAGAAACTGGGTAGGCCTCCGGTCACCCAATTCCTCATCCCCTAACAATTGTGCTAATCTTTTTTCCTTAGATAATGAGAGCCTACTTATTAGCTCTGACTTTAAATGAGTGTACTTGTTCTCGGCCGGTGGGTTGTTCACTACCTCTTCTACCACGTCTATCACGGACTCGGTGAGGCTGGCCACAATGTGGTTATATTTAGTGTCCTCCGCTGTGATACCAGCTAAGGCGAAACATGCCTCTGCCTGACTAAACCACGAGGTTGGCTTTCCTGACCAAAATGGTGGTAGCTTACATGCCACCTTGGCAACCTGCGGTCCCTCATACCTATCCCGACCGTCCTGCACACTACTGTCAAGTGATTTCGTTACTGGCAACATTTTGATTGGTAAATAACCTAAAAATAGGATAATCTAAGTATAAAGTTAGCGAAATACAGTGAGGGTTACCCCGCGTCCGTTGTAAACGAGGTTCACGATGTCCCGTGGCAGCCGGCCATCGATCCGGGCGCGCGTGGCCGGATGGCAGGCAGGACGCGTCGCACGTCGCAGCAACGGGTGCCGGGTGCGCGTAGGCGGAGGATCAGTCGTCGACGGCGCCACTCAGCGCGGCGCGGCGTGAGGTGTAGGTGCAGGTGATGCCAGTGCTGCCGGCGCGGCACAAACGGCGCCGGCGCGGCAAGTGCTGGCACGAGCGGCACGTGCGGCGGCGCCGGTGCGGCGGACGCGGTCTTAAGCAGCGTGGCACAAGGGCGCGCGCAACGTCGGCGCAGGCACGAGCAGCGCAAGCGGTGCGAGCGTCGCCGATGCGGCGGGCGCGGCGGGCACAAGCGGCGTGGCTCAGAGGGCGCGCGCCGCGTCGGCGCGGCAGGCACTCAGCGTGGGCTTAGCAGGGCGGGCAGCACGAAAGGTCGGGCGCGGCAGGCGCGTGGCAGCGCGGTGGCGCGAGGCGGCGGCCGCGTGGCAGCGCGGTGGAGCAGGCGCCGCGTGGCAGCGCGGGCGCCGCGTGGCAGCGCGGTGGCGCGGGGCGGCGGCTGCGTGGCAGCGCGGTGGAGCGGGCGCCGCGTGGCAGCGCGGGTGCCGCGTGGCAGCGCGGCGGAGCGGGCGCCGTGTGGCAGCGCGGTGGCGCGGGCGCCGTGTGGCAGCGCGGTGGCGCGTGGCGGCGGCTGCCGTGGGCGGCGCGGTGCGGCGGCCGCGTGGCGGCGCGATGGAGCGAACGCTTGGCGGCGCAGGGCGGCGCCCGCGTGGCGGCGCAGTGCGGCGGCCGCGTGGCGGCGCGCTGAAGTAAGCGCCTAGCGGCGCAGGGCGGCGCGGCGTGGCAGCGGAGCAGCAGCGGGGCAGGGCCGATTAGCCCCATTTTCTGATGAGCGTCATCGTATGAACGCGGTGCGACGGAGCGGCGGCGTAACAAAAACCTCGCGTGACAGTGTTCTGTCAGGGGTCACCACTTTAGAGGATGGCGGCGTCAATAACGTCAGTCTCTTTACAAAATTAAGGCTTTTATTTCACACCAGCACACAACAGCAAATACAATGACAATCAGAAATAGTTTCCTATTCACCTGAGGTTATAGCGTCTCTTTATAACCAAAAATCCCACGAGCACGTCCTGCTGTCACAGACGTAGCGGAGAGAAGAACGATTGACCGAGTTACCGAGTGAATGATTGAATTGAATGAGTGAGCGGTCAATCGATGGAAATCCATCGTGCCCGTGAGTGAACGATAATTACAATGTTGCCACATACAACGACCGGTCCTGGACCAATGTGACTATTGATCACGACTTTGCTTTTATTTGAATCCGTAATTGAAATTCAGATAATTGTTTTTAATTCTAATTTAGTAAAAAGAACTCAGAACTTTCAATCATACCGCTATTCGAGTTCTGAATCTAATAAAAAATCTAGCAGTTATTCATTCAGTGTTTGTTCAAGAACTCCTCCGAAACGAGTCCACCGATTATTATGATTTTTTTTCCTGCATTTGGTACTCATAGGCCTTAGACCCACTCCTAAGGTTAAATAATATTGCGAAACAATATTTGCCGTATCAGCTAGTATGGTTATATATTTTTTCTTAACAAAACGGAGCAATTATTCCTTGCTTAAGTCAAAGAAAAACTTCTGTGAATTCCAACTGAGCAACGCTGAACTTAAATTAAAACGGTTCATAATGAATTCAAATAGTGCATTGTGCGAGCCAGGCCGGTCGATACCAGCTCAGCATTCCAGGGGACACCGACCGAGCGTGAGGAAGTTTTGCCACAACCTACCCTCGGTTTCTAGTATACGTAAGATAAGATAAGATTTATTTGTAAAACATACGTACACATTAGTATACATTGGTGTTATAAAAAAATATGAAAATAATAGTTTCAGAATGTTTTGTCACTGAGGCATAGATACGAGTATATTAATATGATGTAAATGTAAGTGTAAAACATTTTTAATGGTAAATCAAATGTTAAACATGACATATTAAAAAATAAGAGATAATAAAACATACGTACACATTAGTATACATTGGTGTTATAAAAAAATATGAAAATAATAGTTTCAGAATGTTTTGTCACTGAGGCATAGATACGAGTATATTAATATGATGTAAATGTAAGTGTAAAACATTTTTAATGGTAAATCAAATGTTAAACATAACATATTAAAAAATAAGAGATAATAAAACATACGTACACATTAGTATACATTGGTGTTATAAAAAAATATGAAAATAATAGTTTCAGAATGTTTTGTCACTGAGGCATACATATATTAATATGATGTAAATGTAAATGTAAAACATTTTAAATGGTAAATCAAATGTTAAACATAACATATTAAAAAAATAAGAGATAAAATAAAAAAACTTAAATAATAATTGTAGTACAGGATAATAATTAATGATATAAGCGATTAGTAGAGTTATACGTTATCAACCCTTGTACGTATGTTCCCACTGCTGGGGCACGGGTCTCTTCCTATATCGCAGGAAGGTTAGGCCATACTCCACCACGGGGGCCAAGTCCGGGTTGGTGGAGGATTGTAAGACAGTGGCGGGCCTTACTGTCAGAAGTTATTAAGCCGCCCATAAGGCCTCTGACATGGCTTAACGACTGCCATTATATGACAGCCGGCACCAACGGCTTAGCGTGCCTTGCGAAGCACGGAAGCGCTCGGAAAAAATGCCACTAGCGGTAGTCACGGGACGCTCACCCATCCCGTACCTGACCGCGCCTGTTGTTGCTTAACCAAGTGATCAGTTCGCCTAGGCCACGAGCGCGTTAGTCAGAATAGTAGAGAATGGCATTAAAAATAATAATATTAACAAACAACTGCTATGTAACAACTACGAGTGTTCATATTGGAGTAGTTTATCATATTGTCTAAATGCATGAGAACTGGAAGCTAACCTTGTCTTAGTATGAGGAAGTTTGTTACCTACCCACCGTTTCTCGTACACTAACAATATCTTAATGGTAGCTGACAACCTACTCCAATCTGTAAGTAGTAATTTTTTTGTATACACTTTCAAAAGTTTTGAACTTTTCGACAGACTTTTTCAACAGACTTTTGATAACTGGTATTATCAAAAGTCTGTTGACCGAAAAGTTCAAAACTTTTGAAAGTGTATACAAAAAAAATTACTAACAGATTGGAGTAGGTTGTCAGATTGTTATAACAATCGTATATACCTTATAAGGTATATACGAGAAACTGGCAGTTCATAACGAATTCAAATAGTGCATTGTGCGGGTCAGGCGGCGGCCGGTCGATACTGGTTCAGCATTCCAGGGAATACGCATTGAGAGTGAGACAGTTTTACCACAATTTAACCACGGTTTCTCATAAAATTTCACCTGTTAATGTACCCACGAAGCGCTCGTGGTCTAGCCAAACTGAGTGCAAAGGCGCAGTCAGGTGCAGGATGGGTGACAGACCCGTGATTAACGCTAGTGGCTTGTTTCCGAGCGCTTTCGTGCTTCGCAAGGCTCGTTAACCGGTCCGTACTGGCTGTCATACCTGGCTGGCAGTCGTTAAGCCATGTCAGAACATGGCTCATGGTCAAAAGATTAGAAGTCATAAAGCCTCTGGGCTTTATGACTTCTAACAGTAGGGCCCGCCACTGTCTTACATTCCTCCACCAATCCGGACTTGGCCCCCGTGGTGGAGTATGGCCTATACCTCCCTCAAGGAAGAGACCCGTGCCCCTCGGTGGTTCCGTTCGGTTGATGATGATAAATGCAAAATTTATCTGCTGTCGATGTTCGTACCTATGTCTGTATCGAGAAGTTTGGCTCGGAAGTGTTGCGAGATAAAATTTGGTTACGTTACGTGTCGTCGTAGAGATGTGATAAGCCAGCGGGGCTTTGGGAGAGGCACTTTGCGGAAAACTACCGATATTGCACCTTCCCCAAATTTATATCTATTGTATAGCTTTATAGGGTATAACATAATCCCTGAAAGGTAGGTACAATTTAAGCTTCCGTTGCAACGGAACGGGCGACGTGCGAGCACGATTTTAATCAAAAATAATCCTGGCTGCCTTATTGGCATTTGTAGTACACTTTGACCGAGACAAATGGAAAACTGTTTGATTTTTGGATCGATTAAAAAGAATAAAGAGAAGTATACTTTCTAAGTTAGAGACTATAACACAAATGCTAAAAATGCGTCCGGTTACACGGCCACCATTTTAAAGTGAGACGTCAGTAAGTAAGCGTTTTAGTTCAAACTGCGCATAGTCTTACGCAGCATTAGCGCTATCTAGCGGTGATACTCAAGGTCTAAATAATGGCTACTTTGTTCTATTCAACGATATCAAAATGAATGAGACACGACACGTAATTACAGACTTACAACCCTCGCTGCGGCGACATATTTTCGTTGCAAGCGGTTTTAGCAAGTGACCATGTACTACCGAACTGAAAGATGTCTCACGGTGAAAGGCCGTCGCCATGACGGCTCATCGACGTTGCGCCCAGCCCTATTTAGCCAATATGTAGTCTCTAAACTTGATGGTATTTATAGTTATTTTAGTACGTATCGTTGTGCCGTCACGACGCACTTCGCTTATTTGCGTACAGACTTAGATAAAAAAAGCGAACGAAGGTACCCGCGGATCAGCTCCCACAAAGTTGAAGGCCGCCAAAGGCCCCCGTTCGCTCTAGGAGCTATTACACATGGAGAGTTTCTCGCACTCGAGTGTCGATTTCTTCTAATAATGTCCCAAGTTTCGCCTTTCGAAAACAATTAATACTACTGAAACCCTACTAGGCTACTAGGATCAAGGTTGTGTATACAAACTATGCGAGTTTCTCTTATGACTTTCGTCACTCAAAAAGACGATTATTTATTTAAGTCTAGTAGAGTCAGTGGTGGTGTATCTTGTGACCTAAATCAGGAATAGCGAGTCTCGTGAAAATCAGTACTGAGTGATTAGTCCGAATCTCGCATCGACACTGGCGATTCTCACCCGAGCATTGTTTTGAGACACGAGAACGACTTGTCTCGTGTCTTGAAACAATGATTCTATAGATCTACTATAACTCGCCTGTAGTGTAAAAATTAAGAGACGTTTGTTGACACATATGATTCCATAGATCTACTATAAGCCGCCTGTAGTGTAAAAATTAAGAGACGTTTGTTGACACATATGATTCTATAGATCTACTATAACTCGCCTGTAGTGTAAAAATTAAGAGAAATTTGTCTCGCTTGTCTCGCCCTCAAATTCGAGAATCGTATGAACAATACGAGTTTTTGTCAAAAATCAAGTTTAATTTATTTATACTTTTCTCTTTGTCACCTGTTGCAAAATAAATAAATTAATAAGAATTAAAAGAAAACCGCAGGCGAGAATGAAATGACGAGTTTTGCCATGGGAGAATCGCCTACGTTTAATTTCCGTTCATGTGCGAGAAACTCTCCTTGTGTAATTTCCGCTTTATTGACCTAAATAGTCCTAAAATACTATAGAGGGCCATGAAATTCACTTGCTTTCGACGCTCTGTCTACATTGATTTGTAACAAGCGTACGACATACGCTCAAATTGTTATGTACAGCGGTGGTAGCGCAGTGGTAGGAAGCCGACCTCACATTCGGGGGGTCGTGGGTTCGAATCCCGGCATGTACCAATGACTTTGTTTTCTAAGTTACGTGCATTCGTGAAGTTGTAATGTCAATACTACTTGCTTACGGTGAATAAAAAATATCGTGAGAAAACCCAAGCGTATGAGGTACTTATTTGCCTCAGCGCTTGATACGCATAATGGCCCAACTGTGAGGCTTTGTTCGGAAATTTGAGGTCTGACTTACTAATTATACTACGTCCATGAAATTCACATGGTTTCGGTGTAACGTCCATGATTTTTAACTTAAAACGTGAACATTTACAATTTTTAATTTCGTTACTATTTGCATTGGTCGCTACAAAACTAAGATAAGATAAGATAAGATAAGATAATTTATTTCATCAAAATCAGAGTAACACAGCTATGGTACAATAACATATGTAGAGTACATTTTTCACATAAGGTTCTAGGGCTTACACTTAATAATGAATGCCTGATGTCTAAACTAGGCAGGGCCTGTTGTATAGAGCATCAGTGTTCCTTCCATATTTATATTATAAAAATTGACAATAGAGCAACATATTGTTATTCACTAGTTATTATGAAGTACCAAAAGGTAAATTTTATCTATTTGACTTATGATGTGACATAGGTAAAACTTTAATTTTAATTATTATTACACTATAAGATTTGAATCATTCTGCAGTTAAGTACTTAAATTTAATGAAATTAGTATTAAATATATTTATTCTAGCATGCATGTGAAAAGTGTGAGTGTGAAAATTGTGTATCTGTAAAGTGTAGTGAGTGTGTGAAGGAAAAATGTAGTGTGTAGTGAATGTAGAGTGATAATATTTTGTACCATTTATATAGTATTGTAAATTCATTTAACTATTCCTAATAGATCTTCTGTCTTTGAGTAGGAAAGAGTAAGAAGAAAGTTTTTGACACACTTGTTACACTCGTGTTTCGTTAGTTCTGATATATTGTGTTGTTTATTAATTCTATTATACAAGAAATTAGCCATAAACAATAGAGATCTTTGTGCGAACGTTGTTCGGACACGTTTCACTCGAAATATTATGGATTTTTGTCTTTTTGTTCTGTCTGAGGAGTTAAGTTTTAAACTTTTATGCTGTTCAGTGATGACGTGCAGGATATAGAGTTGGCGAACCGTGAGCACCTCTGTAATTTGATAAACTTTTGTAGTGGGGGTACGAAACGGCAAGAAATTACTAACTTTTAGTATAGCACGTTGCGCTCTTTCAAGGCAAATTATGTGTGATTTTGCAGCACCACCCCACACTATAATACAATATGTTAGTATTGATTGGCACAGAGCGAAGTAAATTGTTTTTATTAGAGCAGGGTCAGCTAAATGACGAATAGTTTTGAATACATATATCAGTTTACGAACACGAGCTGAGAGAGTTGCAATATGTTCTTTAAAAGAAAGATGTCTATCCAAAATCACCCCAAGATATCTAATTGAGTTAACTTTTTCAAGTTTTCGACATTTGCAATTATTAGACGGTGAAAACAAACATGAAACTGAATGTGCAAAAATAAAATGGCTTTCTGGACTAGGTTGAGTTGATGCAACAATTGAAAACGCAATATATTTAGTTTTATCAGTGTTCAGACTTAGAAGATTGTTACTGAGCCATTTCATAACCATATCTAAGCTCTTTTGGGAATTATTGTAGACGTCATTCCAACTCCTTCCCCTGAAAGTCAGAGCTGTATCATCGGCAAAAGAGGTAATTTCTCCGTTTAGTAGGGTTATATTACAAAGGCTATTAATATATATTAAAAAAAGGGTCGGGCCGAGAATACTTCCTTGAGGTATTCCGAATCTTATCGGGAGAGAGTCGCTCAATAAGTCGCCCACCCTTGTTTTTTGATATCTATCTAAAAGGTAAGTTTTAAATAACTGCAACTGAAGGCCCCGAACTCCAAACTCTAACTCTAGTTTTTTGAGCAATAGGTGCGGTGGGATTGTGTCAAAAGCCTTTCGCAAATCCAAAAATATAGTCAGGCATTTTTCTCCTTTATCTAGGCTTTTGACAATGCTAGTTGACACTTTAGATACTGCATCGGTGGTCGACTTACCTCTGCGAAAACCAAACTGACTGGGTGACAACAGATTGTTTGTTTCAACGTAGCTTATGAACTGATTATTTATAACTTTTTCTAGTATTTTTGAAAGTGTCGGTAGCAAGGATATCGGCCTATAGTTGCTTGTGACGGACTTTTCACCTGATTTGTGTAAAGGAGTTATTATTGATTGTTTGAATGCAGTTGGGAATATACCAGAGTTTATTGATAAGTTGCAAATATGTGTAATTGGGCCAGCTAGGATTTTTATATTCTGTTTAATAATTTTTGAGGATATTTGATCCCACCCGGTAGAGCAAGTGTTTTTAAGTGAGTTAACAATCGAAATTACTTGTGTGAGATCAGTTTCTAGAAGAACAAAGGATTTAAGGCAATGTGTAGTAGCTTGATATTTTGACTCTACATTAGAGAGTTCACTTGGTCCATCTTTTATTATCAAATTTGCAAGGTTTTCACCCACATGAGCAAAATAACTATTAGCCATATTTATAGCTTCGATGGGGTCTGAGGATAGTGAAAGTACGTCTTTTGCAACTGTCTTATTAGGTTTAAATCGAGTGATGTCATTAATGACTTGCCATGTTCGCTTGGAGTTAATCTTACTGGCTTTTTCTAGCTGAGATTTTTCATATTGTCTTTTTAGACGTCTTAGTATATTATTACAGAAATTTCTGTAGCGACGATAAGTAGTGCTAAGAACACTGTTTTCTGGATCTAATTTCACTTTTTTGTTCATCTTGTCTCTATTCCTCACACAGCGAAGCAGTCCTGGCGTTATCCAGGGTTTCAGTGGTGTTTTTCGTTTAGATAATACAATATCAGTAGAGTTTGTTTCAATTATCCCAGTTAAAGTATCTACGAACAAATTGGTAGCCTTATCACAATTACTTTGTTTCAAAACCGGTTCAAAATCCGTGTTGCCCAACGCGCTTGCTATACCATTGTAATTAATTTTTGTTATTTTTCTATTAGCAAAGAACTTTTGATGTCTCATTTCCATGCAAATACAAACAGTATTATGGTCGGTAATGCTATTATTTACGATCAAAGTTTTGATTCGTGAGGTGACCTTAAGATCACATGATCAAGGCACGAGTGTTCTCTAGTAGGTGTAGTATGAGCTGGAAGTAGACCATGGCTGGCAGTGAGTTCTAAGTAGCTGGAAGTACGAGCCTCTGAGTTATCTCGAGCAATATCAATATTAATATCACCAACCAGTAATAAATGTTTATATTTCTTTAGTGAGTTAAGCAAACTATCTAGAGAGTTTAAAAAGGTTTCAATAGATGAATAGGATGGTGATCTATAAATAGAAATCACGGCAATATTATCGTTAAGAATCGAGACAAGGCAATTTGCTTCATGAAATTCGGGTTCAAAACATTGTACATTTATATCTTCCTTTATATATACCACAACTCCATCATTTTGATTACAATTTTTTGCTGTAGCAAAACAGGTAAAATTTGTGAATCTTGGTAGATTTTGGTTAGTGGTACTATTTAACCAGCATTCTGTAAAAACTATGACGTCTGGCTCTATCTTAGTACGCTGTAAGAGAGTATTAAAACCAGGGGTATTGCATGAAATACTTCTAATGTTCTGGGTAACTATTTTAATGTTTTTATTTGAGCGGCTTAGATAACGGGGACAATCTTCTGGGTCACAAAGAACGGATGTAGATATCTGAAAGTTATCTATAGAATCAATCAATTTATCTAAGTTATTTTCCATAATAGAGCAAGTAGGGAAAGTAGGCGAGTCTCTTAATTGATTTCTGTTGTATAGCAAAGAGATTAATGCCACTGAGGATTGAAATTGAGCCAGGAATGTTTTTATACCGAGAGAATGTAACTATTTGTATCATTTGTAGGCCAGTGATGTGTGGTTGTAACAATAATGTAAAATAAATATTTTGTATAGTTTGCGTGTGTGTGTGATTTGAAAGTATGAGTATGTGACTTAGGGCTGTAATGGACCAAGTATTGTGTTTCTTAAAAACGAATATTTTTAGAATCAATAAAAGCATGCAATAACATTTTAAGAGAGCCAAAAATTTTAGAACTAGTCAATTTTGCAATAGGTTGTCGATCTGGACTTCCGATTCAATAGGGGTGGCCGGCAGTCCTTCAGACTTCCGTAGGAAAACGTTGCCGTTGCTTGTCCAACAGAAAAGATAACCCTTTGTTTTCTGTAGGTCACGTGCACGGAAAAATAGTCTTCTTGCTTTCGGGGTCAGATTCTCGCTGACGTAAATTGGTTTTTGAGGACCATTCAACCCTAGATGTTTAGTGCTCAGCTTGTCTCTTTGGTTTTCTTGATTAAATTTCTTTGTAGCTTTTATTATTTTGTCTCTGGTCAGTACTGAGTTAAGCTCCACAATAACCGGTCTAGTGCTTTCAGATTTTGATTTAGCACGAAAAATATTCCGGATTTCGCACGGTTGTATTGGACTATTCACGGCATTAGAGGTTTTCACAGCCAAGTTGATTAAATCGTCCTTTGTCTCCGATTTGTTGGTAGAAATATTATGAATTTCGAAGCTGGCAGATCTCGAACAGCGTTCCAAAGTTTCAACTTTATTCTCAAGTAATTGTATGTACTTCATATTAGATTTTCGCTCCTCTTCCATTTGTTTGAATTCTTTTAATATTGCTTCGTATTGTTTTGCGTTAAAATCGCACGATAGGCGGAGCTCGTCATTTTGTTTTTTAAGCTCATTTACAGTTGCTAGAATTTCAGTTAATTTTGAGTTTTGAGATTTAGACCAGACTTCAAAAGCCGTCTCAAAAGACGAATCACCCTCCTGGCTATCCATCTCATCCCTCCTACGTTTAACATTTCGTGAAGTTTTTGTAAATTCCTCATCATCAGTACGGGTTAAGACGATCGGCTCCGATCTAGTGTCCTTCAGAATGCAAGGAGAGGGCGGTGGTGTTCTTCTTAGTGACATATTTGTCTAGTTGATATTGGAATTGTGTATCAGGCGCACAGATATACGAGGCGTCGCGATCAGTGAATGGTAAACTACTTTAACAAGTGATGAATAAACCTACGGTTCGCTTTACTTATAGTAAGCGCAGCGGAGTAGCTTAGTTATCAATGAAGCTGGTTAGATGCGTAGAAACTCACCTCAAATTATGTCCCCTGTATATTAAGAACTATTGCATAACATGATAGCTTTACTGTCATTTCTACTTATTTATTTACTTCTTTGTTTCAGGTAATTCACGGGGATCGGAGTCCTATGCCGAATACTTTGCTATTATTCCACATTAGTTTCCCTCTCTTTGTCTCTCTGAAAGCCTGGGCTATCTCTCTCTCTATATATATATATATATATATATATATATATATATATATATATATATATATATACATATATATGACGCTTAAAAGATGCTTAATGCTATACATATCCCAGTCCCTGTACCATCTGTAAATAGTCACGTAGGAAATTCAGCAAATCAAGTTTAGCTCCAAGTTTCCGCGACTGAACGGAATTTTAAGTACGGCAGGAAAGTTAAGAAGGGACACCCTCGCAAGATAGAGAGATGTAGTAGGTTCTACTAAATTGATTTTTGTATTGTAAAACACAACAGGGGCATTTGGTTAGGTGGAAAGGTGAGAGGTGGACTAAAGTAGTCACAGAGTGGTAGCCAAGAACGAATCGACGGTCGGCGGGCAGACCACCAACTCGGTGGGCCGACGTCATTGCGAAAGCGGCTGGGAGACATTGGACGAGACTAACAAAGTACCGGATGGTTTGGCGTGAAAGAGAAGAGGCTTATGCCCAACAGTGGGCTCTGTTTATGGGATGATTACATATAGATAGACAACAGATAAGAAACCTTCCATGTTAGAATGTCATGGTGAAAGTTTATAATCTAGTTACATGGTCCCTGCAAACATCTAGCAAATGAAGGACTGCTGGACGCTGGATAAATCGTCTAGACACTGGACACTGAATAAATCAACTCATTACTTAGGTTTGTATGGAAGAAATTGCTTTTAGTAATAAGGCCGCATTTGTAGTATATTATTTTGAAATTTCTTTTACCGTAATTTCTGTGAACAACAAAGAATATTCTACATATCTATCTTCTTCTTCTTCAGGCTATATTATGTAGTCCACTGCTGGACATAGCCCTCTCCTAATGAGCGCCATAACGCCCTGTCTTCAGCTTGCCGCATCCAGTATCTGCCGGCAGTTTTTCGCAGATCGTCATCCCACCTGGTCGGAGGGCGTCCTACTCTACGTTTATCTATCTATCTACAAAGGGCAAAGTTTTTGATCATTTAGGATTATTTTAAAAACCTATTTAGAGGCTAAAAATTCCACCCACGCCGGGATTCGATCCCGCGACCTCTGGCTATCCGTGCCAGCGCTCTTTCCAACTTAGCTAATGGGCGACTCACCGGCATCAGTGACATTTCGAACCTCTTTACACTATTCTCTGTATTACGTACATTTAGGATTAGTTTAGATTAGATTAAGGCTCTTTATTGCACACCGTACATCATAAAAGTACATGAAATTATTCATTTGCTCATAGGAAGTGACTGATTTATTCATTGATACCGACTAAAAATGCGATTTTTCGCGTTTATGATATCGACAGAATACACATTCCCGTTATCTAGCGGGACGTTCTTTATCTATCTCTATCGATATCAACCCTTGTATGTCACCACTGCTTGGGCACAGATCTCTTCCTGCATCGCAGGAAGGTCAGGCCATACTCCATACTCCACCCCGGGGGCCATCTTGCACCTGACCGCGCCTGTTGACGCTTAACTCATATGATTCCACTCACTCGGTTCGACTAGGCCACGAGCGCTTCGTTATCAACCCTTGTATGTCCCCACTACTAGGGCATGGGTCTCTTTCAGCATCGCAAGAAGGTAAGGCCATACTCCACCATGGGGGTCAAGTCCGGGTTGGTGGAGGATTGTAAGACAGTGGCGGGCCTTACTGTCAGAAGTTATCAAGCCGCACATAAGGCCTCTGACATGGCTTAACGACTGGCATTACATGACAACCAGCACCAACGGCTTAACGTGCCTTGCGAAGCACGGAAGCGCTCGGAAAAATGCCACTAGCGGTAGTCACGGGACTACCGCTGTTGTTGCTTAACTCAAATGATTGATTTGATTCCACTCTCTCGGTTCGACTAGGCCACGAGTGCTTCTCTATCTCTATATCTCTAGTTACGAGTATACCTAATGGCAGTGGATAGATGGTAATCATGGATGGAGGAGAAAATTATGCATAGTACGTTTCAGGCAATATTTCTTTGCCATGTCGGATATTATAATATTTTACTTGGGAATTTATAGCGACAGGCCCGTCGGATACATATCTACGTAATATGTGAAGGAATAAAATTTGCTTTCGTGGGCAATTTTGTCCTTTCTTTTGTCTAGAAATATGCGTTTTTTCCGCATTTGGAGGCCGTTGTCTGGTACCTACGCCATAAAAACTGTTTCGTTGCTAATCATTGGTAAAATTGAGTATATTTTTGTTTAACTTTATTGCAATAAATTATAGCACGATACTCTCTTCATCTATTACTTCTATTCATCCTAAAGGTTGTCTAGAAGCTATCGCTTATAACTAAGACCGCCAAATGTATACGACAAAACTTAGATGTGTAAGCCTTTTAAAAAGAGGAAGAAGAAATACATTTATTGGAACAAATTAACAAAACATAGGAAAGAAAAGGCATACCACTCATAGGTACATACATAGAAAAAAAAAACAATTCACATAGATACAATATAGGACAGGGCAAACCCAGAGTTTTAATATATTTATTTTTCTAGTTTATCCAGTTTGAATTGTAACGTTCATTAAGCTGCGGTTTCTGCGCTTCTTTGAATAAAACCTTTTCATTTCATTTCTTTTGTGTACAATAAAGAGTTCTAATCTAATCTATAGTTTAATGATGTTATATTTGAGAGGGTCTTTTAAATGCATTAATTTAGCATTCTAGATTAGATTAGATTAGAACACTTTAGTGTACACACCAGAAAACAAAATACATAAAAAGGCAACAAAATATCTAAGTATTGCCGTATACAATTGGCGGTCTTATCGCTAAAAGCGATCTCATCCGGACAACCTTGGGATGGATCTAGATTTACTTAGGATTTGCTACACGTAATATAAGGGCTGGGCTAGTCTAGCATTTTAAGTAAATCAAGAATGCTAAATTTATAAATTAACAAATTTTAAATCTGTCGTTTACGCAAAGACCCTCTCAAATTAATATATCATCATTTTACTATGGAGGCACTGCTCCAAAATTTTGCAGGAAAAATAGAACTCTTCTCAGCCGACATACCAAGGAACAAAATAACCACAATGATAGCCGACCTCCGATAGGAGATGGCACCAAAAGAATGAAAAGATAAGCTGATGAGTACGTTATGAAATAGATAGATAGATAGAGAACGCTTTGTGACACTAATATTACCTAAATAAAGACTAAAGTTTGTGAGCGCGTATATTTGTAACGTCTTCACGCCTAAATGGCTGCAGCAATTTTAATGAAGTTTGGTATGGAGTTAGCTGACACCCTGGATTAACACATAGGCTACGCTTTACTGCGGGAATATATCTTTTTTCCTTAGGAAAATCGATAAACCGCGGGTAACATCCCGGGGTACGGCTAGTTATGCATAAAAATGGAAATCACAAAGATATTTCTTAACCTAAGAGTGCAGACGGCGGCCTTCACTAAAAGTGATCTCTTCTAGATAACCTATGGATGCATTGGATTAATACACTGATGATAAAATGAAATGGATCTGCTTTAAGCTATGCGCATAGGTAGTTTTGTAGCACTTGACGCAAAATAATAATAACAACTTTCACAGAACACAAACACTTATCTTGTCCTGGTCCTAAACTGGGATACGTTATGATAACCAGACAAGACCAACGCAGAAATGTAAATACACCCATACTGACTGAGTCCTATTGTACAAATTGTACCTATTGTATTTGACGGAAAACAATAATAACAACTTTCACAGAACACAAACACTTTTCTTGTCCTGGTCCTAAACTAGGATACGTTATGATAACCAGACCAGACCAACACAGAAATGTAAATACACCCATACTGACTGAGTCCTATTGTACAAATTGTAGCTATTGTATTTGACGGAAAACAAAAATAACAACTTTCACAGAACACAAACACTTATCTTGTCCTGGTCCTAAGCTAGGATACCTTATGATAACCAGACAAGACCAACACAGAAATGTAAATACACCCATACCGACTGAGTCCTATTGTACCTATTGTACTTGACGCAAAACAATAATAACAAGTTTCGCAGAACACAAACACTTATCTTGTCCTGGTCCTAAGCTAGGATACCTTATGATAACCAGACAAGATCAACACAGAAATGTAAATACACCCATACCGACTGAGGCCTATTGTACAAATGAACAGCGCCCCCCAGTGATAATCGAACCTACGATCTCGAGTATGGTAATCAGATCATATTGTAACCATTCGCTATATTTATTTCACCCTCCTACCACGTAATCGCATGATTTGCGTGCGCAGAAGCGTTATTAGGTACTTATGTAAATATCTAAGCTGCTTAGGTACCAGCCATATATTAAAGTCAGCACGGGACGTCGTTATTATACATTGTGTCGAATAGAAATAAATATAGTTAGTTAAAGTTAAAAAGTTTTATTATTATCAATTAGGTTTAACACATTGTTGACAAATAACATTTTCATCACAAATTAATAGAATAGTTCAATGAGTATTTGTCATTTACTTCGACTAAATTGCACACTAGGATTCCCTGTGTCATGCAAGCTAGTCTCTTCCAATAATGAAACAGATAATATCGTACATTATTTGAAGTTGTTCATTTATCTTAACACGAATATGGGTGCATTACTTTTAAATACTATTGTCCGTTTAATTTGTATTGTTATTTGTAACTTTACATAACATATACTATTTCTATTTTTAATTCACTAACCCGTGCTAAGGACAATTTTAACAACCTATTTAGAGGCTAAAAATGCCACCCATGCCGACATTCGAACCCGCGACATCTGGCTATCTCGCTAATCCCGGCATGGGTGGATTTTTTAGCCTCTAAATAGGTTATACATAACTTTTCAAAATAGTGAAGAAATTTTTTATACACAGCAGGAAGCAGTATTACAATCGTGTGCTTTCGGCGAAAACCGAAGCCTTCTCTAGAGCCCGAGGTATATTCTAAAAGCTACTAGACAGTAGTGACTTGTTTGACTAGGCTGTCAGCATGGTATAGGTGCGGGGCGAGTCTACTCCATCTAAAGTAATGTCCTAGGTGCTGCAGCGTTCATGTGATCTCTTAGCTCATCTAGTGTTGACGCGAAGCTAGTAAATGAATTTTCAAAAAGGGGTGTGGACTGTATTTTATAATTTTGCGGAAAAAAATGGTAGTTGGCGGGGAAGGAAGATAGGAAATTCATGCACTAACCTTTTCTCGATCCTTGAGCAGCACAAAGGTCCTTGGCACGATGAAATTCGACCTTTCTCACACACTTGAGGTTTATTGGGGCCCCTGCACAGTAGTTTACAAGATTTTGGATGTTAATTGCGGTTTTTTGAATATATTTTGCGGAGAGCGACGCACGCGCGCTGTTAATTTTCTACGGAAATGCACGAGAGAGGCGGGGTTGGGGGAAGGAAACTTTTACCGACAGCCGTAAAAACGCTCAATAGATGGCGTTAACATCTAGTGTGAGTGAAAGTGCCACTGGACGCTGTATAAATCTCATTACTTAGATGCACAGGCCGTTACTTATACTCGTAAATGGTTTTATTTTTATGCAGCATACATATAAACATCCCACTGTAGGGCGCAGGCTTTCCTAAGAGAAAGAGAGAGAGAGAAAAAAAAGAAAAAGGGTTAAGCCTTTCTCTTTCTGAAAGAAAGCCTGTGCACCACACGCGCCTACCGCGAATCAGCTAATTCATGCGCTGAGGTAGTTGAGCGCCTCTGACACTCGGATAATCTCACGATGTTTTCCTTTACAGTTAGCGAGTTGAATTATTATTATAACTTAACAAATATCGAGTCGCCCATTAGCTCAGTTGGATAGAGCGCTGGCACGGATAGCCAGAGGTCGCGGGTTCGAATCCCGGCATGGGTGGAATTTTAGCCTCTAAATAGGTTTTTGAAGTTGTCCTTAGCACGGTTTAGTGCATTAAAAATAAAAATAGTATAATCATGTGGGTACAGCGATATCATTCCGATGTAAAAACCTAACTGCAAAGTAGGTAGTCGGGGCTGTAAGTGATGCAATCTACTTCAGCCAGATGTCGCTGCCTGTACGTAATACAGATAATAGTGTAAAGAGCTTCGAAATTTCACTGATGCCGGTAAGTCGCCCATCAGCTCAGTTGGATAGAGCGCTGACACGGATAGCCAGAGGTCGCGGGTTTGAATCCCGGCATGGGTGGAATTTTTAGCCTCTAAATAGGTTTTTAAAATTGTCCTTAGCACGGGTTAGTGCATTAAAAATAAAAATAGTATTAACAAATGTATTCATAACTTAGAAAACAAATTGATACCTGCCGGGATTCGAACCTACGACCTCCAAATTGTCACCCGGCGTCCTACCGCTCTGCTTCCACTGGATTATTTTTAACCATTTATAGAATAAAAAATTGTATTTAAAACGGTTTTTACACGGATTTATGCTCGTTTATTACATTTTTGCAATTTTCCAACGTTTCGGCAGCGTTGACCTACACTTTGATACATAAGGACGAAGCAGCTGCACATCCCACGGCGCCGGAGCCGTTGCTGAAGGTCACAGAACTGAACTGAAGTGGCGACTACTGTCACTTGGTCACTCTACCAAAGCAGACGCGCCGTCTACTCTGACTACTTGGCTAGCCGTCTTCAGCCAGATTACATAACGTTTTGTTCAATCACACGGCTGAATGACCTTCAGCCCTTTAATGGGACGCCGCCGCCTAATGAACGTCCCAGGCAATTAATTCGACGGCTAATTTTACCATTTGTCAGCGACATCTATACTATACTAACAACAATATTACTTTACTTACTTTAATTAAAACTGTTTTTATACGGATTTATGCTCGTTTATTACATTTTTACAATTTTCCAACGTTTCGGCACTTTTACAGGTGCCGTGGTCTCGGATGACACCTGTAAAAGTGCCGAAACGTTGGAAAATTGTAAAAATGTAATAAACGAGCATAAATCCGTATAAAAACAGTTTTAATTATGTCTAGTGCTCGTGTTAACCTTAAAAAATACTATTTACTTACTTTCTTTCTTTATTGCCCCATATGTATAGAAGACAACATTTACTAAAAATATTAAATGTTAATTACTCTCTAACTTTTAAAATATTCCTTTGAACTCTCCACTTGCAAACCGCATTTTAACTACGTCATAGCTGAATGATGTACTAAAAATAAAGGGTGGCTCTCATAAATATACAACGAAGCACTCCGTCCGCAATTCGTTAGGTCGTGCTGTAAATACTGGATTAATTGCATAAACAATTCGGCTTACAAATATCCTCATCGTTGGGTATTTTAGGCCCATAGCTTTTCGGACCGCATGGTTTTTACTTTTTACTGAACTGTATCTGACGTAAATACTTAAGTATCTGTACGTCCTTAACATTTCTGTGTACAATAAAAAATATTCTATCTACAACATAAAAAAAGGAAAGTAAACTATACTTTAGTGTTTATGTAGTTGTGATTTTTTTATTTAAGAGACCGGTGATTAAACCAATTAAGTTTTTATTAGAAATAAATTCCGTCTTTACTATTAGAACTCAAATTGAAAATATTTGACCTAACAAGAGTTTACAAAATAGCTATTTACGGACAAGTCTATGAACAAAAATGTGGCACTAAGAAACAACACGTGTTGTTTAAATAAATTTGACCAAAAGAAACATTTATTCATAAACAAAATACGAAAATCTAAAATATACGCATAGATTGCGCGACTGGACCCACGTGGTCCGAAAATACGTGGTCCCAATCTCTGAACGGCCCAGATCCGGACAATCGCTGACTCTGATGGGCCAATTATTGTTAAGCAAATAGCTCGTCATCCACGAGTTTAATGCTTGCCAAATGTTTCGCGTGGCTTGGCGTACCTCAAAATAGTTCCTCTTTGTTGAGACGCAGTTTTTTCCGTAATTTGCATTGAAATGTATTCAAATTCAATAAATAGTGAGCGGTGTATCTGCCTGTACCTGGGGCTCAAACATATTTTTTTGTACTAATGTTAATTTTTAACGCTTTGTAAATATTATCATGTTGGCGGAGAACATCTAATATATAAATATCTGGTGTAACAGTTTTTTTAAACTCCTCTGAAAAGGCTTCACGGATTTCCATGATTTTTTTTGGTAGATCTGAGGCAAAACAGCGTTTGCAGGGTTAGTTAGTAAATTAATAAAATACAAACTGTAGTCATTGACAATTCAGTGAATCATAAAAAACCTATTTAGAGGCTAAATATTCCACCCATGCCGGGTTTCGATCCCGCGAACTCATGGCTATCCGTCCCAGCGCTCTTTCCAACTGAGCTAATTGGCGACTCACCGGCATCAGTAAAATTTCGAACCTCTTTACAATACTCTCTGTATTACGTACAGAGCACGGGTTAGTGCATTAAAAAGAATATATTCAGTGAATCAGGCAATTAGCCATCAAGGAAAGCCTATTATAACCGCACTGCGGTTTACCTACTTGTCTGATCCACCCCACGTTCTACACTTGGTTTCTTAGTCTGGAAACATTAGCTACAAGTTTTATGAGGTAAGTACCTAGTTTTGTAATAATTTGTTTTTATTATTTAAAAAAGCATTCCTTTATTTTAATGGTTGATAATAACAATGACCATTTAAAAATTAAGTGAAAAGAGTTTCTTTAATAAGAAGAATGAAAATACTATATTGGTATCGAAAAAAAATTACACAACCACAATAAAATAACATTTGCTATCTAAACTCTATATTGACTCGACAGCATTTAAAGTTTTTTTGTGGCGCAGCGGTAGCGCATCTGACTACCATGCAAGAGGTCCTGGGTTCGATCCCAGGCTGGGAAAAAAACCCCCAGGTCTTGGATGTTTACATGTTTGTGATGTCGTCGTTTCTGGTTCCCACGACACAGGGTATCCTAGTGTGAGGTCAGAAGCAATGTATTTACCTGTATGTAAATGTTATGTTATGTTATATTTTTTAAATGTTTGACCATTTATGCGCTTTGACAATTATGGCATTTAAGGTTGATCTACAGCTGTCTGTCGTAAGTCTGATATCTTCTGCAGTCTTATTCCTTATGTCACCGTCAGCCGATCGTAGCTGATCGTAGATGAACTTTATTTGTCGACCGTTGTACTTACTTCGAAAATTGAAATAATAATATAATGGTGTAATAATGGTGAAATTATTTCCTTGTAAAGAAATTATTTCACCTTAACTTCATCAATTATCTGTAGCTTATCCTATCCCTTAAGCAAAATGTGTTATTCGCCTTAAAAGTGGCTTTTCTTAATTAAAAATAATTTTACGTTATTCGTAGGGTCGTTTCATTTCCCTTCGGAGCGTTTAAAGTCATTATTTTACTTTGTTGAGACCATCAAGCCCATTTTAATGAAACACAACGCTGCGTCTTTGAAAATGAAAGTTTTTTTCACATTTACGAACTAAACGTTTAATTAGCAATGCGAAAATGGCTTCACATTGTAAGTGGTACCTTCGTTTAACGTAATTTTTCTGAACGTTATGGTCGAGACGGTGGGCCCCACCGCTAACTATCCTTCTCTGCTATCTACTCCTATAGCTGGCGAGATACAGTATGAAAAATTTAAAAGATGTGGTTCGAGTCCCGGCATGGGTGAAATTTTTAGGCTCTAAGTAGGTTTTTAATATTTTTCTGCTGTTCACAAAGTATTGACAGTATTGCCGTCTATCTTGTGTGAGAGAGCGATCAGCTGCATAATCCTTTCAGGCTGCGGTGGCCATCAGTGACCCTAGGTCACACGTCATCAATGTAAATTCAATATTGTTTACCTTTAAAATATGTGTCGGAATATATGAGTTTACCAGTCCTAAACCTGAAATAGAATAGAATGGAACAGAACATAACAGAATAGAACAGAGTTTATTTAATAATTTGCATGCACCATTACAATAAGGTCTTTTAAAGTCAGCGAAAAAAGTGTACTTAAAAGTGTACTTTACTTAATATCTACTTAGTAGTATTTTCTAAGGTTAGTATTTTCTAAGGTTAACACGAGCAGTAGACATAATTAAAACTGTTTTTATACGGATTTATGCTCGTTTATTACATTTTTACAATTTTCCAACGTTTCGGCACTTTTTCAGGTGCCGTGGTCCCGGATGACTGAGGTGACAGGTGACAGGTGACAGGGACATCTACTTAGTGTCAACTGAGTCTAAGTTATTATAGTTACCTTAACTCTTGATTAGACACCTTTGTAAAGTTAAATTTATTTATATCTATAAAAAATGCTTGTATCTGCTACATTATGTGACTTTAATTCTGATAAAGACCTATAAGATTATACAATATCTAAAATAATACTAGTTAACAGAATTTGCATATTTACAAAATAAGCTTCATTATATAGCAAAGTCTACACCACTGCCCTTAGGGAGAGTTCCAACTGCCAGCATTGACTCGTTTAATACAGAACTGTGCTTACTTAGTCCTCTTTCTTGGCTGACGTTACATGTCTTTTGGGCTTTGGGTTGGTAACTCCATATATTTTGATTGAATGTAAATACATATTATGTTCTCGTTTTGGTTCTCGTCTTGGTCGTACGTTACCCGACTACGGGATATTATTTTATTTTGTGGACTGTGTGCGGCAATAATATATTTTTTAAACACTATATTTTTATGTAGCCTATAAACATCCCACTGCAAGCACAGGCCTTCTCTCAGAGAGAGAGAAAGAGAGAGAGTATGGGCTTTACACTTCAGACACCGGTTTCCTCACTATTTTTTCCTATTTATTAGGTAAAACGTAATTACCTTATTTCCCGACGTTTAGTAAACGTTTTAGCGATTAGACCCGTTTAATATGTAACTATGTATGCGTATGGCAAATTATTAAAAAATACTATTGCTGCTATAACTTCACAAGTACATATTTTAGAAAACAACGTCATTGGTACAGGCCAGCACTGGGAATCGAAGCTAGGTAACTCGCTTCCGAGCCTATTTTTCTACCCACTGGGCTACCGCCGTATAATAAACACTGTACGAGTTTATCTAATTTCCTTTCGGAAATAGATACTTTTTGTAGAATTCTTCTACTTTCTTTCTTCACATCACTCGTAATGTAAAGGTATACTAACACCTGATATCAAAACTAACAATGTGGGTATAATCCAAGCATTCTTAGCATAGACTAATTACACGCGAACACATAAAACTAAAAAACGGCTAGTCTATCTCGTAGCTGGGTCGGCGATCGATAAAATTAACATTCAGCGCGTTGCCAAGTTGGTCATGGGTGGCCGTGACCGCGCTGAACGCGTGTCTCAAGGAAATGAACACCGCAGAAGAGAATCTTTTGTTTCTTTCAATAAACTCTCTGTCCTTTTCCAGGTCTTCAGTATTTTAATCGCCTTGTCTTTACAAAGTGCCGGGGTCAGCTATTCTTATATACTCTCTCCATTTAATTTGTCTATGACTTCGTTGTAAGAGACTCCATGTAAAAGACCTTTCTTAGTTACGTCGAAGATTTTGCTCTTTTTCTGGATGCCGCCCAGAACAGCTGTAAAATCGTAAGTGGTATTTCTTAATGATTCGCTCATACATAGTTATATATAAATCTTCGTCAGGCCATATTATGTAGTCCACTGCTGGACACAACCCTCCCCTAATGAGCGCCATAGCGCCCTGTCTTCAGCTTGCCGCATCCAGCATCTGCCGGCAGTTAAAATAAATGTATAAATCGCGGTAAAACGTAATTTAAAAAAAACGTCGGGTAATAAGGTAATTACTTTTTACCTTATAAATAAACGCGATTAGTCACTTTTAATATATAACTAAATAGTTAATGTGTGTGCCTTCCCGAATTTAAGTTCTACTTGGGAGTAATGCAAACAACTCTTCTAATTTTTGGCGTAGTGGCAACCAGCCGATGTCGCTTATTTCTCCCGAAGTCACATTTTAACAAGTGTACACTTAGAAAAATAACACAACTTTTACAACCCACATTGCAAAAAAAAATCTGTCCGAATTTGACATAAGTTCCTTTTTTCTTCTTTTTTTTTCAATACCATTATCCCACTGCCAATTCTAGAGGTCTAGGGTCACCGTGGTAGAATATGTCTCAATGGCTAGTGTGGATAGCTCACTCCACGTCAGATTGTTGTCCATTTATTTTGTACGTGCCTATATGGCTTTTCCACGCTGTTGTCAATTTTCTGGACGTTGTGAGCTTTCAGTAGGCTTCCAGTCAAGTGCCACTCTCAGAACGTACTGGGTATGACGTCACGGAGTAATCAGCCATCCCTGTTTGCGTTCTCATATTTCTTCGGCAACAGGTCATTGCCTGGTGACTCTTCAAATCTCGGAAACGAAAAAGTGGGACTAGTGTCGTATAAGGGTGCACCGTAAACAGTTATTTAGGAAAATGAAGATGATACAGATAATGATTTCATTCAATGATAAAAAAACACAACGGGATGTATCTGATCCCTGAGATAGCTCTTCAGATCGCTGGTAGAAAAGTGGATGTTTTAGTTTCAAACAGCATTTTTAAATAGACAAATGGAATAAGAGTGATCTCAAAGGTGATCATAAGCGTTTTATTAATTCAGCCTTAATTAGGTAAATGAAAATTCAATATATGATTATAACTATAATTGGCGACCTCTGTGGCGTAGTGGTAGCGCATCTGCCTACCATGCAAGAGGTTTCGGGTTCGAATCCCAGCTGGGGACAAAAAAAAAACCCAGGTCTTGG
Source organism: Yponomeuta sedellus (assembly GCA_934045075.1). Taxonomy (NCBI): domain Eukaryota; kingdom Metazoa; phylum Arthropoda; class Insecta; order Lepidoptera; family Yponomeutidae; genus Yponomeuta; species Yponomeuta sedellus. The sequence goes on along the minus strand of OW203727.1, from coordinate 17,534,276 downwards.
ATGTTTACACGTTTGTGACGTCGTTGTTTCTGGTTCCCACGACACAGGATATCCTAGTGAGGGGCCAGAAGCAATGTATATGCTTGTATGTAAATGTAATGTAATGCCTAATGTCTATAACTGATTTTCACCCTCCGGTTAGAGTAAGCGCATTCTTTATTAAAAAAAATACTAAAATGGAAAAGTCCTGATCGTCAATACAAACAGTTGAACAATGGGACCTAATTTGAATCCAACAAAATTTGCAGATAAGTAACTTGGTTTTCATTCACAAAGTAGTCTTTTGAATATAGACATAAATGTCGAATAAAAGAGCTCTTTTTGTTAAATCACAAAAAAAAGCACTGGAAGATATTATGAGAGCGCTGATAATATAAAAAAAATTAACTGACATGAAACTATAAATATCAAAAAAGGAAACTCCTAAAGTGAAAACGCGTGAAATAAACACACAAAGTATAAAAAACGCACGAAAGATGTTTATGCGAGGTTATATTGAAACGAAACGTGGGATACCGTCCATTACACGTATTTTTATATTAGTTTGTGGCCAAGAAAGTGTTGGAAAAGCCCCATTACACCAAGGCGGTTTCAAGAGAGTATTTGATAAATTACTTTTATGGTTTCGATATCAACCCTTGTATGTCCCCACTGCTGGAGCACGGATTTCTTCCTGCATGGCAGGACGGTTAGGCCATACTCCACCACGGGGGCCAAGTCGTAGGTCTGTAGGACAGTGGTGGGTCTTTCTATCAGAAGTTATCAAGCCGCTCATAAGGCCTCTGACATGGCTTAACGACTGCCATTACATGACATCCGGCACCAACGGCTTAATGTGCCTTGCCAAGCACGAAAGCGCTAAGAATCCACTAGCGGCAGTCACGGAACGGTCAGCAAAGTTTACCATATGTTTTATTTAATTAAGTTCACATACACAATTGCATTGATCTTTCTGAGGGTGGCATTGTAAAAACCTTTTCCTTGTAACACTTTTAACGTTAGCAAATTACCCTGTTCGAGTTCATAATGATGGGCAATGATATCGCGAATACCTAAAAATTATGACTTTTTATGGTAAGTACCTGCTAAAAGCGAACTGAGCTGACCTAGATCCAAAACACGCTAAGTCATAAGGCAGATACTCCGCTAAAACAATAATAATTTCTTTGTTTGAACACTTCGTATGAAATTCCGTCCAGTTTAATTGTCTGAGATACGTACACAAATTGCAATTTCTACATACAAACCAAGCAAACTTACGTTTTGAAATTTAGGGAACGAACTGCAACATTAGAATAGTAAATTAATATTAATTGAAGTTTGAATGTTTCACTTCTGAAAGTTTGATGTTGTGACTGTTGCTTAGGTAATGAATTGGAGACTTTAAACATATATTCATTATCAGACATCTCTTCAGCCAAAATAAATACCTATCAAAGGTTATTATTAATAATAATAAAGTACTAAAATTCAAAAGAAGGCCGTTAGAATATATTTAATTCATGTCTAATTTAACAGTTTTGTTTATTTAATTTCTCTTTATTAATATATACCTATTATATCTCGACATTAAATTTATGTTTATTACAGTTTGTTGAGTTTTACATGATGATGCGACGACTGAAAAGTGGGTAAACAGTTACGTCTTATGTGTGCTTTTTGTTTCTGTGAATGTATCGCCTATTGGTTGTCTTCGTCGTCGTCGTCAGGCTATTCTAGTCCACTGCTGGGCAAAGCCCTCCCGTAATTAGCGCCTTAGCGCCCTGTCTTCAGCTCTCTGCATCCAGCGTCTGCCTGCAGTTTTTCGCAGATCGTCATTCCACCTGGTCGGAGGTCTTAATTAAATTTTCTTTATCAACCCTTGTATGTCCCCACTGCTGGGGCACGGGTCTCTTCTTGCATCGCAGGAAGGTTAGGCTATACTCCACCACGGGGGCCAAGACCGGGTTGGTGGAGGATTGGTGGCGGGCCTTTCTGTCAGAAGTTATCAAGCCGCCCATAAGGCCTCTGACATGGCTTAACGACTGCCATTATAATTATTATGACAGCCGGCACCAACGGCTTAACGTGCCTTGCGAAGCACGGAATTAAATTATCAAAATATTATATTTATAACAAAAATACTTACATAAATATAAAGGTAACCTATTTGGTGAAATGCAACTTTCTTATTTCAAACAAACGCATTTCTGTTACCTACAATAAATACAGTATTTAGTTAATAACAATGCCCCAGGCACTGCAGCACTGTATAATGAAAGTAGATGCTAAAGCCAGAGTTTATTTTATTCAGTAATAACTACCTACTCTTAGCGGATTTGTCTCAGGCTGAGTGCTGACCAACCGAATTAAGGCGTTAGGCAAAGCTACGCCAAAAACTAGCGCCAGCATCGATAAAAAAACATTATCTTTAATGACATACAAAAAAATAACATCATAAATCTTAAATATGTAACATAATAAATTATAGTGCTACATGGACTAATCTTATGTTACAATTATATTTGTATTTTTGGCAATAAATGGACTTCACTTACACTGTAACATTCGTTTTTGTTCTATTCGTTGAGTTAGTCTGAACTCGGTTTAAGAAAAACTTGTTCTCAAGCGAAACGAGGGTTAAGCAAAGCGTCACCCTATTATTAAATGTAGAGTGAACGAGCTCGGCTTTATGAATACAGATGAACTGAATTCTACGTTGCCTACTCACTTCACTCGTTCAGGCTTCTTGCTCTAAAGCAGAAAAGTGATTGAATGGTGCGAAATCACAGAAGCCTTGGTTTGATCCCGACTAACTTAAACATTTGAGATACAACACGTTATTAAATGCAAACAACGCGTTTTGAAAATAGTTTCTCAGTTGAATAAAATAAAAATAATTAGCAAAATCTTTAAATTCTCTGTATGTTTTGTATTATTTTAGATATTGATATTTTACGCGGCCACAGTAACACAAAGAAACAAGTAGATGAACAAGCAATTTACACGAAATATAACAATAAAACAAAACAATTGTGAAGAGAACATCTGAGACATATTATGGAATCGAAGACGGGAGGATAATTGGTTTTGAGAAATAAAAATCAGTTCTACCCAAGCCACATGATTGTGCCTTATTCCGAGTTGTAATATCTACTGGACTTCCTATATACAAGAAAACCTCAACCGGAAGTAAGATATTCCTTACCAAATGACCCCAGTCTCGGTTAATTTACACGTAGAAAAAACACGAACCGTTTCAGGCCATTCCGCCTGTCCGGACCGACAATTTATATTTATTTTACTGCCACATTGACCAAAGAGGTTGAGACTCGCTTCGTTGGAGTGACTACATTTTTTGAGAAACCACAAGCTTTTAAAGCTCTAATTAAGGCAATATATTATGTACGGAACCTTCGCTTCAGTGTGTGAGTCCGACGCAGCATGTTAGATATTAACTACTAACTTAGCTAGTGTAGGGATGTAGAGAGCATGGACAGATTTGGTAGTTTTTGTACTTACGAGTTCCACAGTTTCCTTCTTTGACGTCGATTTATCAAAATGTCAAGTGATATTTTGACATATCTATTAAATATTGTTCCTTATTAAATCATGGTCACCCAGCATGTTGCAGGTTGAACTAAAACATGCACATTGCACGCTATGAACTCAAGTTTATTGAAAATTTGCCTAATTGTAAAAGAACTCAAATTCATTGCATTTGCTTGCGTCGTTTTGTAACCGTGCGAGTATTTGTAAACCGTCTACACAAATTGTGAATAAACGAGTTTGACTAATGACCTACGATATGTGGATCATCCATTTGCCCCTTTTCGGAGATCTAAATGCCATTTGAGTAAACCCATTTTACGGCTCTAAATTTAGCATCAACAATGTACCAAACATTGTGAACGAGAGACTCCCGACGGGCGAGTGGCAAAATCAATTATACCGCTATGAGTCAGAGGAACAGCTTTGGTTTAAAATTTATTGACTTTGTTCTCTTAAACAGTTATTAACAGCAACAACTGCAACAAAAGTTCACTAAGTAGTTAAATTAAGTAGTTTGATTTCTATGGTTTATCATATTTTAATTTTTTCATTTGTTCTCATGCTTCTAGTTTGCAAAATGGATACCACTTTGGTTCTATTTATCAGTAATAGAAATTCCATACGTAATACAGCGAATAGTGTAAAGAGGTTCGAAATTTCACTGATGCCGGTGAGTCGCCCATTAGCTCAGTTGGAAAGAGCGCTGGCACGGATAGCCAGAGGTCGCGGGTTCGAATCCCGGCATGGGTGGAATTTTTAGCCTCTAAATAGGTTTTTAAAATTCCATGTTAGTTTAAAAAACCCAAATTTAAAATTTAAGTATTAAAATAAAAAAAAATCTTTCTCATAAAATTTGAAACGAAGTTAAATACTGTTCTTTTTTAAAACGAAGATTATAATTTTGGAAATGTGTCTTTATGAGGACCTCGTAACATTAACGTAACATAACATTCAACTCACAGATTAACAAGTAGGAAGACTCGTCTATGCAATGTTCTTGGATTGGTCACAAATACTATTGTACTAGATTGTACTTTAATGAGATGCCCCATCTGACATTTTTACAGACTTAGTATTTATGGGAGATTGACCAACAGGAGGCTTACGTCCAGCAGTGGACTGCAATAGGCTGAAATAATGATGATGATAACAATGGCCAACAAATAATAAAATATACAAAACACAAGGAATATAGAAGAAACGTGATTTATGAAAAGTTCTTGTTTATGCTCTACCGTAAATACGTTAAGACACAAAATGCAAACTTACTCGCTGTAATTATAGGCACCTATAATTTAATTATGAATAAAAAACAGACAGACAGACTCCTACTAATATAATAAAAAAAACATTTTCACTGAGACTGCTAAGCAATTATTAAAAAAAAATATGCTAAATTCGGAACCTTTGGTACATGTATATAGGTTTACATAGGTACCTCTGAAATAAACGTTTTCTATGTTTTTTTTAGTACATCTACTTCCCTCTCTAATGTATTAGTCCAGTTCATCCAAAGGTTGTCTGGAAGAGATCACTTTTTGTGATAAGGCCGCCGTCTGTGCTCTTAGGTTAAGAAATATCTGTGTAATTTCCATTTTTATGTACAATAAACTGTTCTCTATCTATCTATCTATATGGGTGCCACTTGCGCTTGACCCGTTTTTCAAAAGTTTCTATAAAATATGCAAGGTAAATAAGTGCATCTTCTAGTACGTTTATTTTGAAGCGACAGAATTGAATATTGCCGAACACGACCCTGATACTGACATGCTATTAAGCACCCGCCCTATAACGTGTACGTAATTTTCAGTAATCATCGATTCAATGTGCCCATTTGTCTTTAGGCATTCGAGTATGTCTATGTTTACTAGATTTGTGTGCGCATTAATATTTAACAAGAAATTGTCATATTTTTGGGGTAAGGTCGATATGTATCTGACTAGTTCGTGAAGTCCTTATGATAATGGATTTATTTCCATGTCCATATATCATGTAAAATCTTGTTACCTCAGTAAAGTTTATATAATAGCAGTGAGTGCCTTACTTTTAAAAGAGTGGATATGAATGATGCTCATCACATGAAAACCGTGAAACAATGCTAGCACTAAAGAGTGATTTTGAAATGGTTAGTATTTGAAAGAAATTATCTTTTTGTAATGATAAACAACAATATGATTTAACGGTAATTATCTAACATTTTTGTAAATATTTGTCATTCGCATTTGTAGGTTGTTACTGGAGAGTTGTGTACTGTTTTATATACGTTAATGATCTCGTTTACCAAAATTAAAGTAAAATCAGTTTTAAATAGAATAATTTTAAAATAATATTTTCTAAGGTTAACACGAGCAGTAGACATAATTAAAACTGTTTTTATACGGATTTATGCTCGTTTATTACATTTTTACAATTTTCCAACGTTTCAGCACTTTTTCAGGTGCCGAAGTCATCCGGGACCACGGCACCTGAAAAAGTGCCGAAACGTTGGAAAATTGTAAAAATGTAATAAACGAGCATAAATCCGTATAAATACAGTTTTAATTAATTTTAAAATAATTCTAAACTGATTTCACTTTTTGTAAAAATTGTAGCCATAATGTTGATAAATTTTGATAAATATTTATAATCTGTTAGCTTTTAGAATATAACTCGGCTACTCTCGGATAGAATCGGATATATTTGTGTAATAGAAATATCGGAACTAAGATGACACTTAACTTTACATAAATTTTCAAAATAGTGAAGAAAAGTTTTATACAGAGCAGGAAGTAGTATTACACTCGTGTGCTTTCGGCGAAAACCGAAGCCTACTCTAGAGCCCGAGGTATATTCTAAAACCTAACAAACTATACAGATTTATTAATTCTCTTATTTGGTCAAAATACTTTTGTTTGCAACTTCGAGAGGTTCAAGTCTTTTTTTTTGTTCTGGTACAAATTATTTATCGTCGCGCAGCCAGTGTTTGTCATCAGTAAGTAGATTTACGTGTGACCTAAATTGCAGGTAACATAATTCGGAAAATAAACGTCCACCGCAAAGTTCTATCAAGAAAAACAAGGTTTTTGTGTGGCAGTCTAACCTGTGCCGTACAAAAGACTTGTCGAACTGCACAGTTAACTATTTATCACCATCCAAATGCGTACACTTTATTCAGTAAGGTTATCGGAGACTTTTTCAAGAATAACATAACATTTACATACTGGCACATACATAGCTTCTGGCGCCACACAAACAAGTTGTGATCCAATCTGTGCCGTACAATAGACCTATCGAATAGTTAAACTTGAAAAGTTACGTGGTAGAGGTATTACAAAAAAACTAACAAAACTTGCTAGAAAATTAACATAGTATCTTAGTTCATTTTAATGCACTAACCCGTGCTAAGGAAAATTAAAAAAAACCTATTTTAGGGGCTAAAAATTCCACCCATGCCGGGACTCGAACCCGTGACCTCTAGCTAACCGTGCCAGCGCTCTCCCATTTGAGCTAATGGGTGACATACCGGCATCAGTGAAATTTCGAACCTTTTTACAATACTCTCTGTATAATTCTGTATTATTCAATACTCTTAGTGACGTTTCGAAGAGTTCTACACGGAAAAAAATTGCCAGGCTTACATTCAAACAAGAAAGAAAGACCATATAATTTGGGCCAATTACTCCGCGTGCCGTGGGAGGGAAATTAGCGCCAATGTGCAAAGAAAGAATTGCGTCAAAATTGCTTTGTTCGAGATTGTAGGGCGGTTTTAATAAAGCACTTTTATATACGGAACAATAAATTTCACTCAAAGGAAAAAAGTAAATGGCTTTATACGTTGCTTGCTGCGGCCGATGGTCTTTTAGATGAAATTTCAAATAGTAAACTGGAAAACAAACCCTGGTAATAGTTTAGAAGCCTCAGCTGAAAGTCCTAGTTTGAAATTTTAGGCAAATTTGACTGTTTGAATTTAGTATATTTTAATTACACACAAAAGCGATCCCCAACCCGCATGCCCAGCGTGGGAATTATGGGCATTACCCCCTATGATAGCACAACGTGGCGCTCTTTAGGGAAGGGCTAGGTCCAGCAGTGCACTAGTAAAGCCTGACGACGATGACGACGACACACAAAAGTAATAGCTTGCTTTTCCGTAGTCCGTAATTTATTCAACAGATGACGCTACAAGATATTATTTATCTAAGTAGTATGTAGAGTTTAACTAAATATGTAAGTGTTTTACAAAGAAAAATAAGCGACATAGACTTGAACGCCTAGGACATAACATATTAACATGAAATTGATAACTGCATCTGTATCCGAGAAAAAGGACCTGAACAGGCGGTTTGACCAACACGGACGGACGGACAAAAAGAGATTCTATTGAATTCTGTTTTGTTACGGTACGGAATCCTAAAAAATGGTACATCTTTTTTATATTTCGCCTTTTTGATAGTGTTTTTACACTGCCTTTTGTTTGTATTGAAGGGTAGAATGGAGAGTTCTGCATTTTTTGAGAAGATAGAGGAATTTACACACCCTGTGGAAAAACAATCTGCTTGTTGCCAAGATCATATAGGTTGCCTTGTATATTTATTATGCAGCACCTGTTTTCTTACTTTCTTACGAGAATATACAACCTTATTTGGCTCTACTGTGTATGCCTGCTACAATGAAGCCTTTCAGTTTTGTTTGCGTAGACAAATTGCCCCAAAAAAAGTTTTTGTGGAACTATTTCTTATGGATAGGTTTATTCATACGAATAACAACACATTCAAATTGTTTTAATTTACTACGAGTATAATTTTTATTCTCTAAAGAATAGTCGCAGAATTTAAAGCTCAATAAACTTACCTGTACGCGAAGTTCTATCATATTCATACGAAGTGCTTAAGAAAGAAAGGCAAGAATTTTAAGGAAATCCCAAAATCATAATTACACTTATGGCCCATTCGGAGAGAGGGTGGCAGGGAGCTCTGTTTTGTTTAATTATCATCATTAAAATCATCCTACCACTACCTACTATGGATATGAACGTGGAGATACTTAAGACTGCCTTATTGGTCTAGCGGTTTTGCGTCTGATTACCATTCCGGAGACCGTGGGTTTGAGCACCACTTGGGGCCACCGTACATTAGTATAAAATTAAATGGCCTCAGGCTGGGTGTATTTCCATGTTTCTGGTCCTTGACTGGTATTCTGGTACCATAGCACAGGGTATCCTAGTTTGGGACCGGAACAATTGATCGTGATGTGGAGAAATTGTTTGGAAAAAAAATGTTACTAAAGTGAAATAATCTCTAGTACCTACTAAAGAAATTAGGAAACTGAAGATTTCAGGGCCTCCTTCTTGGAAGTCATTTTTAGTTCATTTTCTTCGTTAGTAGTTCTATTTTAATTTCGTTTCAGAAACGTAACAACGCCTCTTACATTTTTCATGAGATTAAATATGACCGACATAGCTTGCCAGTCTCCGCGATCCTAATAACCTTCTTTCTTTTCATCTAATGGTACTTCTCATCTTGCTCTGCGCTAATGCGTCCCCTTTTTCATTTATAACATTTACATACTGGCACATACATTTTGGCCCCTCACTAGGATACCTTGTGTCGGGGGTGCCAGAAACAGTGACATCAAAAAACATATAAACATCCAAGACCTGGGTTTCTTTTGTCCCCAGCCGGGGATTGAACCCTGGACCTCTCGCATGGTAGATGCGCTACCGCTTCGCCACAGAGGTCGTCGTATAAACTACACCGATTTTAGAAAATATAGCATTTTATTGTGTAGCCAATAATTATTCACCTCACTGCAGGGCGCTTTCTGGGCAGCCTTCTGTCAGAAAGACAGAAAGTGGGTTTAATTACCACGCGTGCCCACCGCGGATAAGTAATTTCAAGCGCTGAGGTATTTAAACACTCCAGACTCACGAAGTTTTTCTTCATCGTTAGTGAATGGGATTGCTACATTAATTTCAGAAATGTGCATAACTTAGAAAACAAACTTATAGTATTTTAGCGCACTATATATTTTTAGCGCACTATATATTTCTTGAAGCGTTCGTGGCCTAGGCGAACCGAGTGATTGGAATCAATCACTTGGTTAAGAAACAACTGGAGCGGTCAGGTACAGGATGGGTGAGCATCCCGTGACTACCGCTAGAGGCATTTTTCCGAGCGCTTCCGTGCTTCGCAAGGCACGTTAAGCCATTGGCGCCGGCTGTCATATAATGGCAGTCGTTAAGCCATGTCAGAGGCATTATGGGCGGCTTGATAACTTCTGACAGTAAGGCCCGCCACTGTCTTACAATCCTCCACCAACCCGGACTTGGCCCCCGTGGTGGAGTATGGCCTAACCTTCCTGCGATGCAGGAAGAGACCCGTGCCCCAGCAGTGGGGATATACAAGGGTTGATAACGATATATTTCTTAGTATATATTTCATATCATATTTATTTCTGTGGACTGAAAACAGGATTTAGATCCTGAAATACAGTAAAATCTTCTTCAGGCTATATTAGTCCACTGCTGGACATAGCCCTCCCCTAATGAGCGCCATAGCGCAAGGTTGTGCCATCATCGGGGGGTAATGCCCATAATCCCCACGCTGGGCATGCGGGTTGTATTGCAGGGGGCGCTGCTGCCCATCCTCCGGTTTGTGTCCCTTAGTCGCCTTCTACGACACCCGCGGGAAGGATTTGGGTTGGTGCTATTCTCTAGGCCGACACCACACAGCAAACAGTAATACAGTAAAATACTATAAACGTATTAAAGTACAGTTGGTAATATGTAGTATTATTGTAATATAATCCTGAGTTAACTAACTTTTATTTCATATATCTAGGGAACTACGTGAACTACGTATTTTAGTACAGAAAAACTGTAGTGTACCCCATTTCCGAGAAAACGTGTGGATGAATCAATCAGTGAGTATTAGTATCGCGCTATAGTTTTATATATATATATATATATATATATATATATATATATATATATATATATATATATATATATATATAATAATTGTTATTATTACTACATAATTATGTACTATAAAACAGTTGACAACACCAGATAATCGTGAGTTATTATTTCAGACTTACCTATCTATAACTTTTATTTCGAAGGTGCCAAAGTATCTAGGAACTACGTTTAAAAAGTCGCTACACGTTATCTTGATCCGTTTCCTAACAGCCCCAAATCGTTCATGCACGGCCGAAATGCCTTACAAATTACACTGCGAGCACCCTAATCGATTTCCACGACCCTCCACTTTTGCGTGAAAAATGCTGTTCGACGTGTTGGAACGTTGGTCATTGCTTATGGTGTTCGAATTACAAATTTTTCATTTTAAATTGTAGCGAATGCCTTCTTTATTTTCTACGTCATATTAGTGGCCAGTACGCAAATGTTTCGTTTCAATGTTGTGCATCGAATGCAAAGGATGAAACGCACCAACGCGATGGCAGTAGTAGTCTGTTCATATAAGTAGTACTGCAGTAAAAGACGTCTTTATGGACTGGCACCATCACCGCGTCGGTACTTATCATCCATAACTGTTTTTCCATATTTTGAAATATATTTTTTTTTAAATCAACTTAATATAGAACGTAGACGCAAAATATACTAATAGCTACCCATATTGTAGTACTAGCTGTGCCCCGCGGTGATACCCGCGGTTTACCGATTTTCCCATAGGAAAATCCTATAGCCTATGGGTTAATCCAGGGTGTCAGCTAACCCCATACCATATTTTAATAAAATCGCTCCAACCGTTTAGACATGAAGAAGTAACAAATATACACACTCAGAAACTTTCGCCTTTATAATATTAGAGTGATGTGACATGATGATTTTGATGATTACGCGTTATAGTAGGCAACACTACAGGGTGATTTTCTAGCCATGATTTAGAAAAAATGGCGTGCCACAAAAGTAAAAAAATAAATGCTAGAAAAAAAAGTTTAAAACTTAGTCATTATCTGGTGTTCTCTGCGAAGTTAAGAACCTAATTTATCGCGAGTTCCAAGCGGGAGGAATACGGCTAACGTAACTTATTACCCAGTGCGGGTTTAAACAGATGAATACCAATGAGTGCCAGTAGGTACTAATAAAAGACGACTGTTTTCTACAATATTGGGCTTATTACCACAAATTTTAGACAGTCGGCGCTTTAATATTTACTATTAAATCATCACACTATCATTGATTTATTGATTAGGTAATTTTTTATCAAGGTTGTTAATCCGGAATTAACTAGTTAATTTGTAGTGCTAATTATTGTTTTAGTTCAGTAACAAAAAAATTGTTCGAAGTTCGTAGAACTAAATTATGATATAATTTACTGGTTTTATCAATTTTATTCACATTTTGTGAGATAACACTATATAAAATAAGTAATTTCGCTCTCATTTATAAACATTTATTATCATTCATTTATTTTATTTATTTGTTCATTTATTCGCCTTTTAGTACATACAACATACGAGTACAGTGTTACGAATTAAGCCTAAAAGAGTTAGTGGCCTTATAACGGATGGAATGCCTATCAGCAAAGAAAAACACTACGTTATGTGCCACACGGGCGTCGGTGCGGCGGTTAGAGAAGGCTGAAAAACAGACAGACTGCCCAATATGGCCGCGGTCGGGGTCAGAGATTTCTTTCTGCAATCGATATATTTCTGCATGCGTATGCGCAAAGTTCCTGCTGCACCGACGCGTGTGATGTCACGCTTTATTGTTTTTTTGTCACATTTCGCCAACAGATGGCGTTACGCATACAAAGTGTGTTTATAAAAATAAACATTAAAAAAACTTAAGTAATTACACAAATAAAAACGTATCGTCTACAGGCCTACTAAGTTCAACCCGTAATCAGTAGTTGCAAGCCTGGTCCTCTCGCTAGGATACCCTGTGTTGAGGAAACCAGTGAATCAGACTTCTGTATTCTGAGTTTTGGGATTCCAAGGACTAGAAGGAAATAAAGAATAACAGCCAAGTTATTATCAAATTAAAACTGTTTTTATACCGATTTATGCTCTTTTATTAGTCAGCCTGTCACCTCAGTCATCCGAGACCACGGCACCTGAAAAAGTGCCGATACGTCGGAAAATTGTAAAAATGTAATAAACGAGCATAAATCCGTATAAAAACAGTTTTAATTATGTCTAGTGCTCGTGTTAACCTTAGAAAATACTATTATCAAGTTATTAGCGCTCATGTAGAGCAGCTCAGTGGTAGGCACCCAGTCATAATATAACCTATAATACTTATATCAACGTGGGCAATCAGGTAGTCTGTCCTTGGCATACATTTTCCTCGTGATTTACGCTATTTGGAATCGAGCCCGTTTTTCCTTACTTACCAAGTGTTTTTACTGTGTGTTTTGCGGTTGCCTAAATGGTTTTCTTCGTAATAACAACTGTTTTGATGTATTTTGTTCTGTTTTTCATAAACACCTAATGAGAGTTTACGTAGTTTCAGGCGCTCTCTTTTCACGGTAGTATTTCATGATCATATACGTGCCAGCAGGCTGATTCATGACGTAAGGGAAACTTCGTAACCGAACATATAAAGATGGTACATTTATGTCGACTGTACTACACCTACAACGTATGTTGTGGGCAGTCTTCCTTAAACTTTGTGTGCTCATGGTACACGCAAAATGATGAACAAAATAATCAGATTTTAAATAAATATTAAAAGTAATAGTAATAGTCGATATCAACCCTTGTATGTTCCCACTGCTGGGACACGGGTCTCTTCCTGCTATTATTTATGTCTTTCTCTCTTACTATTACTACGACGAAGCGCTCGTGGCCTAATTGAACTGAATGGTTGGAACTAATCACTTTATTTAAACAACAGCAGGCGCGGTCAACCACAGGGTGGGTGACCGTCCCGTGACGACCATTTTCCCGAGCGCTGAAGTGCTTCGCAAGGCACATTAAGCGGTGGGTGCCGGCGGTCATGTAATGGTACTCGTTAAGTTATGTCAGAGGCCTTATGGCGGCGTGATAACATCTGACAGAAACCCGCCACCGCCTTACAATCCTCCACCAACCCGAACTTGGCTGCGTGATGGAGTATGGCCTAACCTTTTTGCGATGCAGGAAAAGACCTGTGTCCCAACAGTGACGTCATACAAAAGTGTTTTCTTTTATTTTTGTCTTTTTAGTGATGTTTTATTTTAGTCATAGTTGTGCCACCTATTGAGAAATTATTACAAATCAATTGACATTTCATTTGTTAAACTCAAGATCATTGGTTTATGAGTTTTAAAAACATATTATAAGCGGATGACCCCGAAAATATTATTTTGCCATATAATTAGCCTACGATTTATTCTCAGACCAACCAAATATACAAAAAAATCCGTGAAGCCGTTGGAAAGGAGTTCAATAACAAACACAGTGACACGAGATATTGATATATTAGATAATCGAACATACTTGCATGCATACATGTAAACGTGTTATTTGAATTACGCAAAATCTGGCAAACGTTTCTTTCATTTCAAACATTTCCTTGTTGAAAAGTGATTTAGGGCCGGTTTCCGAATTGAGAATTTCACTAAGTAAATTGCAACGTTCTAAAAACCTATTTACCTAAAGGCTAAAAATTCTACCCATGCCGGGATTCGAACCCGTGACCTCTGGTTGTCCGTGCCAGCGCTCTTTCCAACTGAGCTAATGGGCGACTCACCGGCATCAGTGAAATTTCGAACCTCTTTACAATATATCTGTATTACGTACAGGCAGCGACATCTGGCTGAAGTTATTTGCATCACTTGCAGCCCCGAGTAACGTTCTAACGTTCTGTCACGATCTTTACTGAGAATTGCGAAGAGACAGCACTACAGTTACTTATTTACTTAGCAAAATTCTCAATTTAGAAACTGGCCTAAGTTACCTTAACAGTTTCGACGAATATGCGACAGAAATTTTGTTCTATCCTTTTGGTGTGTACGCTGATAGTCGTGGTGTCTCTTGTCAACTCGGTAGTCGTCACAACTTAGCCAGACGCATTGAACTCCGAAAGCAAGCTATAATATTTTTTCCAAAAATACGGATATAATTACAATTTGCGTTGAACATTAAATTGGTTTTTGTACTAATTGGGCGTGAAGGTGTTAAGTTTTATTTTTCAAATGTATTCAATTTGAGTTTGCCCTTAAAATGTAAAACCATTTTTTTTTTTCAAAATTTTGTTTTTTTAAACGTCTATTTAGGTCCGTAATTAAATACTTGCCACTTTAAACAGAAAGAAAAATGAGTAAGAGTGTGCAATAAATAACAATAAATAATTTTATTGTTGTTTAAAATAAACGATATATCTGATATATGGGTGCAACAAAAGTACTAAAATTATACTCTTTTTTTTAATGCACTAACCCGTGCTAAGGAACAAATTTAAAAACCTATTTAGAGGCTAAAAAATTCACCCATGTTCAAATCCCAGGATTTGAACCCATGCGGGTTCCAATCCCGGGATTTGAACCCGCTACCTCTGGCTATCCGTGCCAGCGCTCTACCAATTGAGCCAATGGGCGACTCACGGCATCAGTGAAATTTCGAACCTCTTTACACTATTCTCTGTATTACGTACAGGCAGCGATATCTGACTTAAGCAAATTGCATTACTTACAGCCCCGACTACCCACTTTGCAGTTAGGTTTAACATCGGAACGATATCACTGTACCCACATGATTATACTATTTTTATTTTTAAATAAGTAATAATTTTTATTTTTCTAAATAAGTTTTTAAAAAGTACTAAAAACCAATATTTTTTTGAAGTGTTAAGTTTTAACCTAACACTTTAAAAATTATCGTCACATCGAAGAATGGTTAGGTACCTATTATGGGTTATGCGAGAAGGTCTAGGGTTACAAGTATAATGAAGACACTCCGCGTACTCTATCAAAAAACAATGTCCCGGGCACTGCAGCGTCCGAATGATGAGTGAAGGTGATACTGAGCGCTGTGTAAATCATCTCATTATGTAAATGCAAAGGCCAAGTTACCGAGGAAATGGTTTTCAGTTTTTGCGTATCACGTTGTATATCTATAAGTATATCTGCCTCATTGAATATTCCGGCGAACTCGGGTCACACAGAAAGCATTAATTACACCGCTACACGAAATATACGAGAGCCAAAGGTGAAAAGTGATTTATGTGCGCCATTAATTGGTAAGAATTTCCTTTTATACGGTTCCTCTCAGATTTTTCGCCGTAAAACTGGTTAAATAATTATTATGCATAAGTTTGCCCTAAACTGCTATATAGGCAACTACTAGATTTTTCATTTTTGATGTAATATAGACCGTTACGTAACCGAGTAGAGTGCATCCAGCTAAAGTATATCCAGTAAATATTGAAGATTAAAAATACTCTTTCCGAGATGGTGGGATGTAAAGATTTTTATTGCCACCAATTTTTATTGTGATGCAAGCACACATTTTCACAAAGCATTTATAACAATGTTTGGTTACGCAATGGCGAGGAAAGAGTAAAATTGGCGAGCCAACTAAAAGCCCGCCATTCGGGCTAAAAGGTCTATATTTAATTAAAAAATATGCACATAGGGCTACGGCGTGCGCAAGCCGTTTTCATATTTTACTCCCGTGTTAATCATCGTAAAAATTTAAAAACATTTTCCAATTAACGCTTTCGACAGACGAAACCTTAAAACGGTAAAAATCATTATACATAAAGCGAACGTTTTACGTGACATGTCCTGTTTTTTTTTATTGCAACGTATAACATACTGGCTGGTTACCTCGTAACATAGCTGAAAAGAAAAAAAATTCTTAACTGGCATTTTATTCCAAGGCCGTGAAAAATTTTGCCGTGTGCATGAATATTTTTTTCGTTGCATTATTTCGTGTGATATAAACTTTTATGAGGGAAACGGTAAATGTTCACGGCTTTGCAGCTCTGCCCTAATTTACATACCTACTAGCTCTTCCACTTTTTTTCGAAAGGAAAATTAGCAAAATGTTTTCCTTACGCTCTATGTTTTCAAGCCACATTGCATTATGCTTGAAATTAAAAAATAACTCTGCAAAATCCTCAAGACATAATTTTGTAAGAACCATCTTGTTTTTAATTTATTAAACACATTAACGTCGACTTCTAGAATAAGGTTAAGACGCGGACAGCGTTAACGCAAAAAAACTAGCAAACTCGTATTAAAATGTAGCGCAAGCTTACAACTACTTTATTAATCAGTTTTATTGCAAGTATAGACGTATATTATAATAGCACCTTATATTGTTAACTTGAAAATTTTTGTTTTTGTTTCTCTGTCAGTGTTTTGGGTTCCGAAGACGAAACTATAAAAGTATGTTTTCTAGATTTGACAACCAATGTGAAACTTGAGTAGATCGAAATTTTATAATTTTTTTTGTTACCGAACGTCTATAAAACTTATTTTTATTTATTTATTTACAAAAGTTTAAAGCTTTACAACGCAAATTTAACTGTTATGATAGTCAGTGGGAACGCATTACGGAGCCAAAAGTACCTATGTAATTTGTAAAATACATACAACATATAATAAGCATGAAAAATTAACTGGCCTACGTATGTATCACAACAGCACCTCATTGCATGTCCCCATAAATTTATGATTTAAATTGCTAAAATGATCTCATTTAATTAGACTGTATACTAATCTGATTAAAAAAAGTGAATGGTACTTGCTATCAATCCATACACACCTCTATGTCACACGCAACAAGAGCTACGTGTTAGTAAATACCCGAAGATAGTGACGGTAGTAAACAATGACTAACAATATTGAAGCGCTCGTGGCCTAGTCGAACCGAATCAATCACTTGAGCAATAACAGGCGCAGACAGTTGCAGGATGGGTGGCCGTCCCGTGACTAGCGCTAGTAGCATTTTTCCGAGCGCTTCCGTGCTTCGCAATGCACGTTAAGCCATTGGTGCCGGCTGCCATGTAATGTCAGTCAGTAAGCCAAGTCAGAGGCCTTATGGGCGCGGTATGAAAACTTCTAACAGTAAGGCTCGCCACTGTCTTACAAATCTCCACCAACCCCGACTTGGCCCCCGTGGTGGAGTGTGGCCTAATCTTCCTGCGATGCAAGAAGAGAACCGTGCTCCAATAGTACAAGGGTTGATATCGATTGCCCTATCATAACTAGGTACATCATGAGCTAGCTGGAACGAGATATGATTAACTAACTATTCATAATATACTCGTAGTTCGTTCAAGGTTACTAATTATTCTACCTCTATGACAAGAATGAAGCAGATTATCCAATAAAGTTAAAACCTTCGTTTAAGCCGAAGTTCGCGAACCTCCCGGGAACCACCGTGGGACAGAAACACGAACTGGTCTGCACATTTTGTTTTATCTAGCTGAAAGTTTCACAATGCTTTACCAAGATTTTGTTTCAAGCGCCAAGTTGGGGCTGGGAGCTTAGAATTGCAAGAAACTTTCTTAAATGAACCAAGTGAATGTATCTATCGACATACTGATCGAATGTCTTGTGGTTTTAATCGACTACAAGGTCAATAAAGCCCGCACGGAAGTCCGAAAATCTGGACATGTCCGGATAAATTCGGATACATCCGAAAAATTCCGGACTAATAGTAACCTTGACAGACGAATGAAGAACTTGCTTCAAAATTAGGTGTGATTGAAAGAGTGAGAAGTGAAAAAATCGGTTTTTTTATTTAAAGCTAAGACTTTACTTTTTTTGCAAATTCATCGTTAAGATTTACATTGTTTGTTGAATGTCAAAGACCAATATTAGCCGCTTCATTGACACACACACGTAGTCACCTGAAGACAATGTTTCCAATAAATGCATATTAAGGTCACCAAAACCGAATTATTAAAATTTCTACTAAAAATCTTACGTTCTCCAAAATCGCGAAAGATCATGTTCCCTCACATGATCATGAACATTTTTTCTCGTGATAACTTAAATATTTATAAATTAAAACGCTTCAAACAATAAAATTGCCAAACATAGTCGTCTATCAAGTCACTAGAATTACTTTTCGTAGCGTTATCTTCTATAATATAAAAAGCAATCGCTGAATGTATTGGTAAGCGCAAATTTCGAGAGCAGCTGAACCGATAACGCTAATTATTTTTTTAGAATATTCCTTGAAGTACGAGGATGGTTATTAATAATTAAAGAATCGACTGCTAAGCGGTACGAAGTTCGCTGGGTCAGCTAGTTTAATATTAGTACATTATGATACCAGTGTCAGAAGTTGGTCATTACAGTCGAGGCGGTATTGCACAAAGAAAAATAGCAACTTTACGAGCAAGTGTGTTGAAAATTAATTTAAGGTATTACTTGCAGAGCGCCTTCAACAATATGTTTTAACTCAATTAATATTTTTTTTTGCTAGTTCTCCATTGTCCATTAATTAGCGTTTCTCACGTTCGTGTGCCACAGCTCATCAGGTTCTAGATGGATATGCCTACCACTTGTGTAATGGGATTCTAATTCCAGATACGTCTAATTGGAATATAACAAAAAAACCTTGACTTCATAAGGCATGCAAAACAGTTTAACTTCTTCTTCTTCTTCAGGCTATATTAGTCCACTGCTGGACACAGCCCTCCCCTTATGAGCGCCACAGCGCAACGCTGTGCCATCATTGGGGGGTAATGCCCATAATCCCCACACTGGGCATGCGGGCAGTTTAACTAGTTGTCCAGAATTTAAAATTCTTATAGATTACTATTTAGAAAGCTCTTAGGTACTTACAAGTGAATATGGCATTTTCAAACAAAATAATAATGGCTATTGGAGGATTATTTCGTTACGTTATTTAATGCATGATGAGATTTTTTTTTCTAGCAATGTACTAAGCAGCGTCACATACCTCTACGGCATAAGTACAACCTACTTTGTTTTCACTTTTTATTTTTATTGTACGTGCAAGCGCGATCTATCATAACTTGCCAGCTTTAATATGAGGGAAGGAAGTTCAAAATCAACAATTTTTGCAAAAAAGTTCCGTTTTTTATGTCTCCTTGAAATACTACGATTATTATGGCCTATTTTCATTTTGTAAAAAATGCAAAGCGTATGACGCCGTAATGTGGATCTAACTTTGTCTATGTACTGAAATATTTTAATATGCACTTAACTAGTTGATGAGGTTAATTAGCTGTGAAAGCTTGTGTGGATTACTTTTGGTTAACCTTAATAGGAAAACTTTTGGGATAGGTAATGGCTGCTTTACACCTATTTCTACTGAATAAGGCTTGGTTCAAAAACTAGTCGGCCATAACTTGACCCTGCCTGCCTAGATATAGTCTGTTTTCTTTTAGAATATACCTCGGGCTCTAGAGTAGGCTTCGGTTTTTGCCGGTTTTCGTACTAATGATGGAGTTCTGATTTCGAAATTAAGTGTCGTATTAGTTCCGATATTTCTATTACACGAATATATCCAATTCTATTCGATAGTAGCCGAGGTATATTCTAAAAGCAAAAAGACTATACCTACATTTTTCGGTGGTAAAATACGAAATTTCTTTATCTTGCTCTAATGTACAGGGTGATTTCAAATTCGTTTGACATATTTTAAGGGGGCATTCTAACCGTGATATATAAACGTTTCACACTAGTCTTGAACAAAAAACATCAGGTCGACATTTTTTTTTATTACCCAATATTACTTCACTTCAGCATTGACAAAGAATATCAAGGCGAAAAAAATATAGTATACCGGCCAACAAAATTCATTATTAACATATTAGAAAACACTTTTCAATGTCATGGTACCTATCTCTTTCAATTTGTATTCATAATTTGGAGCAAATAGCCTGAAATCACGATCGATACATCATTATCACATTTTTTTCGCAACGGAAAAAACATACCCGCAAAATACATCTAATGCTTTCAAAATCACCCTGTAGTTGAATGTTTGGACAGTGAACACACGGCCCTGGAAATTCGTGGACGAAGAATATTCCAATTGCTTTCCCAGCAGAGTAATAAAATTGGTTTTCCCTTTCTGACGTCATAACTGACCTACTCTAGCCTCTAAATCATGATCTTCCTTTATAGATTTCATTCTATTATTCATTCGATAAAGGAGTGGGTCATTTTGGTCTTTGCATAAAAATAAAAAATGTCTAAAAATCTTGCATGCAATATTGGCTGACTACCATCCTTTAATGGACTTACTAAATCTCGTAAATCGAGTCGAGTGTCAAATCTTGTGTTCTTTTTATATTTAAGTATATACATGTGTGCGAATTTATTATATATAATTACATTTATCTTTATCTCAATATAATTATTAGAGCTAGTTATTTATTTATGTATAAATTTATTTGTATATTATTGTAGCTTATTCTATCACGTAGTTATCTATCACATAGTCTATCAAGTATTTAAGTATCTTTTTCATCCTGTATTTATAATACCTTTTCTATTCACATGGGTATTATTCTATATAACATATAAGTATTCTACTCTATACGGTATTATTAATTCTTTAGGATTGTTATTGCCCATGATTATATCGCACCGCAGTCTGTGACGCTCGTGGGGTAGCACATGGCACTGACTGAAAATCAGCGCTGAAGGCTTGTTCATCAGCATATTGCTGAGTCAGCTGCCATTTATAGCAGCAGTGACACGCCATGACCTTTCGTTTTTCTTCGTTCTTTTTGTTTTTTGTGAATGTTATGTTTAGTAATATGTATTAAATTTGTTACTGTGGCGTGTGAACTGTTTCTATAATAAATGTTTTTCTTATACTATTTTTATTTTTAA
This sequence comes from Yponomeuta sedellus, assembly GCA_934045075.1. NCBI lineage: Eukaryota > Metazoa > Arthropoda > Insecta > Lepidoptera > Yponomeutidae > Yponomeuta > Yponomeuta sedellus. The sequence continues at coordinate 17,512,989 of OW203727.1, read as the reverse complement.
TGCACTAACCCGTGCTAAGGACAAATTTAAAAACCTATTTAGAGGCTAAAAATTTCACCCATGCCGGGATTCGAGCCCGCAACCTCTGGCTATCCGTGCCAGCGCTCTACCAATTGAGCCAATGGGCGACTCACCGGCATCAGTGAAATTTCGAACCTCTTTACACTATTCTCTGTATTACGAACAGGCAGCGACATCTGGCTTAAGCAAATTGCATCACGTACAGCCCCGACTACCTACTTTGCAGTTAGGTTTTACATCGGAACGATATCACTGTACCCACATGATTATACTATTTTTATTTTTAATGCACTAACCCGTGCTAAGGACAAATTTAAAAACCTATTTAGAGGCTAAAAATTTCACCCATGCCGGGATTTGAACCCGCAACCTCTGGCTATCCGTGCCAGCGCTCTACCAATTGAGCCAATGGTCGACTCACCGGCATCAGTGACATTTCATTCAGTCGCCCATTGGCTCAATTGGTAGAGCGCTGGCACGGATAGCCAGAGGTTGCGGATTCGAAACGTTTTTCTTCTTCTTCTTCTTTTTCAAATAACTTAATATATACAAATCTCGTGTATCAGTATGAGCGGCTCCGAAGCGGCTTCACGGATTTTTATGTAATATTTTGTGTATGTTAGGTCTGCGAATAGGTCGCTCATTAATATACCAAATTACGTAAGCCGGGTAAAATATAAAGACAGAATTTATCATACACTACATAAACTTACGCCTGTGCCTAAATCCCGGAGGGGTAGGCAGCGATCAGGGTTTGCCACTTGCCGCGACCCTGATTGACCTCTTTAGCTTTATCAACGTTTGTTTTGTTGAAGTTTGACATTCATTAGTCAAACTTCAACAAAACAAACTCGATACTCCAAAATATCAAAAACCTATTTAAAGGCTAAAAATTCCACCCATGCCGGGAACCTAGTTAGCCTCTAAATAGGTTTTTAAAATTGTCCTTAGCACGGATTAGTGCATTAAAAATAATATACTCCGAAATATTCTGAAAAATAATTCTTAAAGCTCTTAAAGAAATCCGGACTTGGCCCCCGTGGTAGAGTATGGCCTGTACCTTCCTCAGGGAAGAAACCCGTGCCCCTCGGTGGGGACATAATGGGTTGATGATGTTCACGATGAAGTTTCAAATAATATAAAAGGAAGCTTCTCTGATCTATGCATTGAAAGTTTTTTCTTTGATAATAGTAAAATGAGTAATGCTTTACATAAAATAAAACATTAAAACACTTTTTTATTCAATATAACAATGTAATTTTGTAACATTGAAGCTACCTTTTTAACCAATTCAAGAGGTAGCTTCAAAACAAAAACCATTTTTTTACAAAAATCGATACAATTTCTGTGTCATACTGAGCGCTTATTCGAACGTTTTGGGTCTCACAAACGTGACATCATTCATGACATAGAATGTGAGTAGTAGCCCCGACGTGACCACAGTACAAACAATTCGGGGACAATCTCAAGACAATTGGCCTGATATTAGCCGACGGACCCTGAAGACAGATAATGCGACAGGTTTAGATGATAAATTGACCTTTGGGGGGAATATTATTAGGCACTGTCTGGCCCTAGGGAGGCAACCGGCATAAAAGGTTGCCGTCAAGATGGTTTTTATTAGTTTTTTGAAATATCACTCTTCTGATCTTCATATTAATGGAATTACTTACTATAAAAAAAACGATGTACGCTGTCGTTATTGTTCTGAGATTAAATTACTTTATTGTCAAAAATTGTATTACAATAGAGACAGAGATAGGGGTAGATTTCGCACAGCATTCTTTCCCTCACATTTTGTTTTTTTTTTTTGCACTCCCGTTTTTTGCATTTCATTATTTTGCACTTTCCACGCTTTAGACTTGTAAACGTTTCTGTACAAGTTTCTGTAAAAGTTTTTTAGAATTTACAATCTAGGACCTTATGGCAAAACTGCTTCAAAGTTTCCTGCCTTAATTATTTTTAGAATTTAAAATATAGTACCGAGGATCAACAGCCTAGGACTTTATGTCAAAACTACTTCAGAGTTCTAGGCCTAGATTCTGCTAATGCATTGTGGTACAATGACAATTGCATGAACGCGGCGATTTAATTTCGTTGCTGCTTCGAGTCTCCGCGCGCACATACATTGAACCTTCTAGGCGACCACTGGAATGAAAAACGGGCCCACGTGACTCGACCATATATCTCCCCTGGTAGGTACTATAATGCACTAACAGGATCGAGGCCCTGGATTCTTAGAAATAGGATCTTTTCATTAGGTTCTTAAAATTAAAAACCTATTTAGAGGCTAAAAATTCCACGCATACCGGGACTCGAACCCCCGACCTCGCGGTGGAATTTTTAGCCTCTAAATAGGTTTTAAAAATTAGTCCTTAGTCGGATTAGTGCATTAAAAAAAATAGCTACTACATTTATTATGTTTATGATATGGCGGAGTATGGCCTAACCTTCCTGCGATGCAGGAAAATACCCATGCCCCAGCAGTGGGGACATAAAATAGTTGATATTGTAATATATATTTTTTTAAAAGAAGTAAAATAAAATGGAGTTAAAAATAAAAGAAGGAAATCCTCACAAACGGTATAATAGAAAAAAAACCAATGAGGGTTACAAATAAAATGGGCCTGAGGGGCCGCGTCCCTTAAATGTGCTTTACACTTTAACACCTTATTTTAACAACCTTAAAGGTACATCTTATGTAATAGTACATGTTATATTATACTAAATTCAAAAAAGGTCCCACTTAGGAGGTAACGCTTCAGTTAAAATTTTATTGTAGAAAGGTCAAAGAACATCCTACCGAAACGTGGAAACCTGCGTTTCGGTTATCATAAATTTTATTTAAAGTGCCGCAAAACAAAAAAAGGTAACTTTACGGAACCCGTAAGCAGACCGGAGAGCTCAGGCCTGTCCACTTATCCTGGGTTCCAGAGTATCAATAAAACCCAGAGATAATAAGAAGAATAGACGAAGAAGTAGAAGAAGAAGGACGAAGTAGAAGTTGTAGAAGAAGAAGGCGCCCTGCTGGTGTATTCCTGAAAGGCAGAGACGACAAAATTGTACACTCCCACTTAAAGGGAATAAATGGGTTAACTAAAACGGGAATAAGTTAACTGATCTAACAACTATCAAAATACAGCATCTTGCAGTCATATTCAAATAAAGTTAGAAATTATGAACCAAAATATATGTGAAACATAAATATAACATTTCTTGAGAAAATATTGAGTAATTTCGTATGATTTAACATGTAAAAGATGCAGGGGCCAGCAACCAACGTTCCTAGGCCACGCAATTGCCTGCAGCACTGTTAATCTCAAAGTTATAAAACGAAGTGTATGCAAAACACAAATATCAGATTTTAACAGAAAATACTAAAGTATCTTATATGATTCAATATGTAAAACATGCGGGGGGCAGCGACAAACATTCCTATGCGGCTTAATTGCCTGTAGGACAATTAATTTCCAAGTTACAGACCAAAATGTATGTGAAACATAAATATCACATTTTAACAGAAAATATTAAGTTATTTCGTATGATTTAATATGTAAAAGATGCGGGGGGCAGCGACTAATATTCCTATGCCACTCAATTGCCTGCAGCACCATTAATTTAGAAGTTATGAACCAAAACGTTCGTTAGCCTCAAGGAAAATCTACCCTCATGGTAGAAAAAAAATGCAGTACTTACATCGTCTTGGGTCGTGGCACGCTTCCAGGACGGTGCAGGCGAGTGCTACGCCTTCTGTAGCCAGCTGGGAAACAAAATAACACAAGCATTAGCCGAATTCAAACAACTACAAAAGAACGTGTACGGTGTCAGTCCAATAAATCTGGTAAACTCACCGAAGCTGGCTTCTTGCCTGCATCCTTCTCTAGTGGTTCAGAACCAATGGTCCATCAAAAGACCGGCAGGTCCACTGTAAAGAAACCACAAGAACGATAGTACTAACATGCCAATACAAACTATACGTGACAGCGCGGCGTCGCCGCACGCGTCACGCAAAATAAAATTTGGAAAAAAAGGTGGAAATAACTAGACCACGAGCAAAACAACTAAAGAGGGGCTAGATTACCTTGAAAGGCATTAGAAACAAAGAAATAATCAAGATTCTTACCCATTTTAAGGATGGTTTAAGCTTGATCACATCAAGGCGACCCTTTCGCCGTCTGCGCACAAAAGAAAGTCTCGGCCACAGACCAGCCAAAACGCCGGCTCATATTGCTTTTTGTTGCACAGACTATTTGAAGGCCATTCCGTCTACACAGCGGTCCGGTCGCCGAACGAAAATATTAAACGAAAAATAAACCCCGCTACAATATCGATGATGTTGACTGTTCCTAAAAACGCGTTATAAAAGAAAATATGTTTTTTTTTTTCATTGGTGACGTTAGTTGGCACCGCGTAGCGCCTTAAACGCTGCCATTATCGCCGTCGATATCGAAGATATCAACCATTTTATATCCCCACTGCTGGGGCACGGCTCTCTTTCTACATCGCAGTAAGGCCATACTCCACCACGGGGGCCAAGTCCGGGCTGGTGGAGGGTTGTAACACAGTGGCGGTTATTACTGTCAGAAGTTATCAGGCCGCCCATAAGGCCTCTGACATGGCTTAACGACTGCCATTACATGACAGCCGGCACCAACGGCTTTGCGTGCCTTGCGAAGCACGGAAGCGCTCGGAAAAAATGCCACTAGCGGTAGTTACGGACCGTCACCTATCCTGCACCTGTCCGTGCCGGTTGTTGCTTAACTCAAGTATTGATTCCAATCACTCGGTTCAACTAGGCCACGAGCGCTTCATTATCGCCGTAAAGAGTGTGAAAGATAAAACTTTGGCGTAGCATGGCACATGAAAGTTCGAAATAGCGAAGTATAAATAGGTACATAAATAAAGCAGGGTTTAATGGAAGAGAACTGACCTATCTCGTTTATTTGGTACTTGAGCCAAGAAGTAGTAGTAGTAGAAAATGTAGAGCATAAAATATAAAACCCACTATCTCTGCATGAAATAAATAATTTTCCGTTCAGCTTAAAAAGTTCATCGAAGGATATAATCTGAACTGTTTACCTACCAATTTTATGAACTCCACTTTCGTTTAGCTAGGCAAGGATTTCCCCAACGTCTGGACCACACGGAGAAGGACGTGTGACGAGGGCTTAGAAAAGACGCGACTCGTTCTATAGAACGTGCCCTCGCAACGTCCTTTCTGTATGGGTTACGTCCGCTCTTTCAGTACTTTTTGCATGAAAGTAATTTGGAAAGACGACGTGTCTTATCCGTCCCACGTCCTTTCTATGTGGCCGAGGCCTAAATTGGCTGCAGACTTTGCAGATAATTAGCTAGCAAAATTAAAAGAAGATTGAAGTATTGGCATCGAGCCATATTTTTTAAAAGTATTTCCGTGACACGTTAGCTTGGTACTGCTTTGTTTTATGAAGATTGGAACAAAACCTATCTACCATTAGCGTAGACCGACGACAATATGAAGCAGATTGCTGCTGGTTGAGGACGGTGGAGGGCCGTGGCATGCAGGCAATGCCCTATGTCCAGCATTGGACCAATACGGTTTTATCACGATTATTTATTGGGTAAAACTTAATTGCTTTATCTTCCGACGTTTCGGCAGCGTTACAGTTGCCGTGGTCTCAGTCTTCCCAAGACCACGGTAACTGTAACGCTGCCGAAACGTCGGGAAATAAGGTGATTACGTTTTACCTAATAAATAATCATGATTAGACCCCTTTAATATATAACTATCTCATACGAGTATCGCGAATCATTACGAAATACCAAAACTGTTTAACTTGTTAATTAAAATAGTTCGCCTACTTTGAAATTATTTTATTTCATTGATTTGGCATACAAAAGAGATCGCAAACATTACACGATATAACTATTAGTATTGTTATGATATTATGTGTACTCAATTTGATTAAAATATTCACGAAATGACGTTTGGAAAAGTATAACAATAATAAACAGAGCCGATGGAAGCTTCAAATAAGGCAAAGGAGAAGTTATTTCCGAATCGAGCTTTTCGGACATAAAAAGGGTCAGTAAATTCGAGACTCCCTTTATCGTGATTTGAAAATTATCCTTCCATATACCTCGATTGTAAGAAATTGCCTTTCTCCTATCCGGGAAGGTAATCCTTGAAAAGGTGAAAGATTGTATCGCGTTCCTACAAGAACTTTTTCACGCATATTTCGAGAAAAAAGACGTCGAAGAGTATCAAGTAAATCGTATCGGCGTAACAACGTCTGTGATTGGGAGACCAAACTTCCTCGACTCTGTGATTAACGATTAGCCAATAAAAAAAAATATTAATGCCAAAAAAATACTCATTTTCTAATCTTTTTGAACTAAAACTTTCGTAAGCACAACACATTGTAGACTTTTAGTCCGGATTTACTTACGGGTGTTGTTATATCAGTGTGAGACAAGCAACCGACGACGCGAGCTCCGTCTCTGCTCACCATGATTAAGCTCTGCGAATCGGAGCGAAACCTGGTCGGACTTTTCCGATATAACAACACCCGTAAGTAAATCCGGACTAAAAGTCTGCATTTTTTAATCGACAAAAAATTATGGATAAAACTTGCTTACCTTATTTACTTATTGTATACGCCGTTCCACTGTATAGTGCAGAATTTACCTCAGATAATTTGAAGCTCTCGTGGCCTAGTCGATCCGAGTGATCGGAACCAATCATTTGAATTAAGCAACAACCGGCGCGGTCAGGTGCAGGATGGGTGACCATCACGTGACTACCGCTAGTGGCATTTTTTCAAGCGCTTCCGTGCTTTGCATGGCTCGTTAAGTCGTTGGTGCCGGCTGTCATTTAACAGTCATTAGACAGTCGTTAATACATGTCAGAGGCCTTATGGGCCTCTTGATAATTTCTGACAGTAAGGCCAGCCACTGTATTACAATCCTCCACCAACCCGGACGTGGCCACCGTGGTGGAGTATAGCCTAACCTTCCTGCGATGCAGGAAGTGACCCTTGCCCCACCAGTGGGGACTTACAGGGGTTGATAATGAGATTACGAGACGTTTTACCTAATAATTAATTGCTTTTAGACCCGTTTAATATATCGCGAGTCATTAAGAAATACTATCGTTAGTTTCATGTTCTGCCAAGCGTATAATTTTCACAAAAACTTCAAAATAACGAAAAAGCATAGTTATTTGTTAAACGGGTCTAATAGCGGTTTATAATAATCGCGATTTGACCCGTTTAGTATATAACTATGTATGAGTATTGCAAATCATTAAGAAATACTATGACAAAAAATACACTATACTCTAAAATTCACTCCATTCCAAAAATACTATATACGACACCAAAACCCATGGAATATCTGTATTTCACTTTTACGATTTTATTTAAAACTAGCTGACCCAGCGAACTTCGTACCTCCTAACAGTCGATTCTTTATTTTTTTTTTATTTTAGTCGCCGTATGAACCATCCTCGTACTTCAAGGAATATTCTAAAAAAAGAGTTAGCGAAATCGGTTCAGCTGCTCTCGAGATTTGAGCTTACCAACACATTCAGCGATTCATTTTTATATTATAGATTTTACCTCATAGGATCAAACCGTTGGCGGTACAGACCCTTTTCGGCAACATTGAGGACTTTTAATATTAATTAAAGGTGTATTAACACCTTGTATTTTAGTCATCACACTATTGACACCGCCACATGTACCCAAGTCTCTATTTAAAATTCCGCAAAGAAAGAACGTTCCGGTCTACAAAACTGTGTATCATTTGAGAACACTTTCAGCCGGGAAGTTTGCACAATGCCCCTCCAAGTGAAGGGTACTCGTTTGAAAGCCTGCAAAGTGGTTTCGCGTCTCCGAAAGAGGTCTTCGTAGCTGTCCACTCCTTCGCTCGTTAGTAAGGCAACATGGTGCTTAACAACAACAAAATCTCCGTAGATAAGATAAGTTAAGATGAGATGAGATAAGAATATTCTTTATTGTACACAACAGACAATAATTACAGAGACAACAGTTACAAAAGAAGAGGTACAATTGGCGGCCTTATTTCTGACAGCAATTTCTTTCAGGTAACCTTAAGTCGGAAAGATTGCACAAGGACAAATTGAGACGGGTAGCACAGGTTGGTAGGATAATTTAATGTATTCAGTAAATAAATAAATAGTAAATATTCATGACACAGGTCTCGTAGCCCCATACTAAATACAACTAAATGACTTGTGTTAGAGGTTCTGACTCAACGATAGATTTAAAATAATAAATGCTGCTGGGGCTGCCCCGATGCTGTAGTGCATCGGGGATGTTTGCTGACGCGCGAACGAATGATTTCCACGCATTAATCCGCAAACGCATAGCATCCCTGATGTGCCGGGTAAGAGTCAGTACCAGCAGTCTCCTGAGGGTGTTGGCTGATCGGATGGACAGTCCCATACAGCGCCACTGGGTGTCAATGCACCTTATGCCGACAAGCAGGGGGGCTGGCTGGGACTAGACAGTACACTGCAGTAAATTTAATAATGTAAATAGTTTACTAACATAGCATAAGTCAAATTGTTACTAACCCTATATGGGCCTTGCCTGAAATAAATAAATAATAATATAATAATAAATACATAACAATAAGGATGTAAATTGTTCAGCCGTGATGGAGCAACAAACACGTGAACAAACTTATATGTTCGTGTGCAATAGATTATAGTTAGTAAACCTCCAAACATATCCACAAACTTTCACGTTTATAATATTAGTAGTATTCAAAAATACTCGTGTTATTTGTCAGCCATTGTTTCATATCAGTCCAATCATTAGCTCAGTTGGAAAGAGCGCTGGCACGGATAGCCAGAGGTCGCGGGTTTGAATCCCGGTATGGGTATAATTTTTAGCCTCTAAATAGGTTTTTAGAATTGTCCTTAGCACGGGTTGGTGCATTAAAAATAATATAGTCATGTGGATACAGCGATATCATTCCGATGTAAAACCTAACTGCAAGGTGGGTGCTCGGGATGCAAATTACTTCAGCCAGATGTCGCTGCCTGTACGTAATACAGAGAGTGTTGTAAGGAGGTTCGAAATTTCACTGATGCCGGTGAGTCGCCTATGAGCTCAGTTGGAGAGAGTGCTGCCACGGATAGCCAGAAGTCCCAGCATGGGTAGAATTTTAAGCCTCTAAATAGGTTTTTTAAAATAGTCCAATCATTGACAAACATTGGTTAAAGTGGTGGTAGCCTAGAGGTTAGAGCAATGGACTTGGAAGCGAGCAACCTAGGTTTGATTCAAGTGCGGCAAATTTTAAAAACCTATTAATTAGAGGCTAAAAATTCCACCCATGCCGGGATTCGAACCCGTGACCTCTGGCTATCCGTGCCAGTGCTGTTTCCAACTGAGCCAATGGGCGACTCACCGGCATCAGTGAAATTTCGAACCTCTTTACAATATTCTCTGTATTACGTACAGGCAGCGACATCTAGCTGAAGTAATTTGCATCACTTGCAGCCCCTAGTACCTACTTTGCAGTTAGGTTTTTAAATCGGAATGATATCGCTGTACCCACATGATTACATTCTTTTTTTTATGCACTATTCCGTGCTAAGGACAATTTAAAAAACTATTTAGAGGCTCAAAGTTCCACCCATGCCGGGATTCGAACCCGCGACCACTGGCTATATATACTAACTGTGAAGGAAAACATCATGAGTAAAGTCGCGGCTAGGTTGGCTCCGCACGTATTGACTTGTCTTTCCTAAAGGCTAAGCCGACTAAGCTGTCAAGATAGTATGGGTGCTGGGCAAGCTTACTCCAATGTCCCAGGCACTGCAGCTTCCGAGTGGTTCCTTAACCAATCTAGAGTGAGTGACGGTGTCACTGGACGCTGTGTAAGACATCCCATTACCTAAGTAGATCCCAAGGCCAAAGTATTTTTAATTCGTTTACAAACTAGATGTAGTTTAATACAGCGAAACATGGCACGGGTTGCGTCAAAATTAAACCCCAAATTACTCTGACAGCGTTTAATTAATACCCATATCAGTTGAAATATTATCCTTTGATGGAATTAAAAAAACAACCCGCGGGAGTTGTGAGAGAGTTTAATGAATTGGTTTAATGATTTGCATGAGAGAGGACGGAGTTTTATTATCCGTCTATGTATATACCTAGTTGTTTAGTTAGACCTGAGATTTTCGCACTTAGCCTCATAGTTGGGCCATTGTACGTAGCAGGCGCTGAAGTACGCTAACACCTCAGACACTAGGGTTTCCTTACGATATTTTCCTTCACAGTCAGCGAGTAGTATCGCTTCTATAATTTCACAAATGTACATAACTTAGAAAACAAAGTCATTGGTACATGCCGTCTATGTATATAATGTAAGCTTGCAAAATATCTATAACAAATGGCAAATTGTGCTTAGATTAGATAAGACTATATTAGATTGTACATACTAGACAATAAAGTACATTGAAAAGCTTACATATCTAAGTTTTGTCATATAATAATAATAATTTATTGACCAAGTCAATAACAATTCAGTAGGCACTTACCAAATTATAGTTTCTGTTATGTAACTAGCTGTGTAGCTAGTTAAGTCCCTGACTCCCAAACCTAGAGGATCCTGTATCAAAAGAGTCAGTTTCTAGAAGGTTGTCTGGAAGAAATTGCACTAAGCAATAAGACCGCCAATTGTAATGTATCTTTGTAGTTATTTTATGTTTATTTTTACCTGGTGTACAGTAAAGAATATTCTCATCTTATCTTTCTTCCTTCAGTACATTGAAGACTTTACTATACCTACATACAATAACTTTAATAATAATAATAATTGCAATAAAGCAATTTTAACACTTAGTAAAAATTACATTTTTTACGCACAATGTTGAACGTCATGCAATAAATATAGTAAACATAGCTGCTTTTGCAGTTATTTATGGAATACTAATAATACTAAGTGGCGCCGTTCCATAAATAACTGCAAAACTTAGTTTAAATTAGTAACCAGCAATTTTCTAAATCTAATTCAATTTCCTGAACGGAGGTTATGTTCCTAAGTGGTGCTGTTTTTACTCGTTCGTCTGTAATAAAAATACAATTGCTTGCTTATTTGATAAAAGGGAAAGTGCGAACTATACATATATATCGTTTTAGAATGATGAAATTAGCTGTACAAAAAGTTCTCCTAACAAACCTGTTTTATAAATCGTAATGGTGATGTAGATATTTATAACCACATCTATAACAATGCAGTTGTATCATAGGGGGCGTACATTCTTAACATAAACAAATGAGTAAATGAAGTGTTCTCTACCTATCTATGAGTGATCGTGATTCTACATTTTTTTTACCAAATGACAAATAGAGAGCTATTGGTCAGTGTTTATAATTAAGATGATTGTTGATTGTAAAGACTTATTATTACTGTCTTTACAATCAAGAGGAAGCTACATAGACCAATATGAAAATACGTGTGGATTGTAAATGTCTTATGGATTTAGTCGCCTTATTCTTAATTCTTGGTCCCCGTGGTCCAAGTCCGGGCCCACGGGGGACAAGTCCGGATTGGTGGAGGCTTGTAAGACTAGTGAATAATTACAATGACAATCTAAAATAATCTCTAGGTGTCTGAAGAATGGACCTATAGCAAAAAAATGTATTTTTGTATATCATCATCATCAACCCATTAGGTCCCCACCGAGGGGCACGGGTCTCTTAACTGATGAAGGTATAGGCCATACTCCACCATGGGGGCCAAGTCCGGATTGGTGGAGGCTTGCAAGACTAGTGGCTGGTCTTACTGTCAGAAGTTTTCAAGCCGCCCTAAGGCCTCTGACTTGGCTTAACGTGCCTTGCGAAGCACGGAATCGCTCCGAAAAATGCCACTAGCGTTAGTCATAGACGGCTTACCCATCCATGCACTGAACGCGCCCCGTTGCTTAACCTTCGTGATCGTTTAAGATCACTCAGGCAGCCGGGGCTACGAGCGATTCGTATATACTCGTAGTATGTGTGTAAATATATGATACGCGTGAGGTTGGTAAAGCTTGATCAGCTGTCATATGTACGAGCCTTAACAAAGATCGTCTGCAATTTGTCGGAAGCGAAGGCAGATAATGACGAGCGGAGCGCTCTGCGCGTCGCTGTAACATATAAATTGGTTGTCAGCCAGTTGATTGATGAGTCGCCCGCAAAAAACCGTGATCTAGATTACTACGTCATTACCTACTAGAGTACGTAATAGATTCTCATGGCTTACCATCGCTTTAGAATATTTGTACCATTTTTAGAGTACTATTTCAATGACTTCATTTTCCAGTGCTACATAGGTACTACATTCTCATAGGAGAATGAACTGAATAATATGTATTGACATGGGTTCGAATCCCGGCTGGTGACAGAAAAAAAACCCAGGTCTTGGATGTTTACATGTTTGTGATGTCGCTGTTTCTGGTTCCCATGACACAGGGTATCCTAGTGTGGGGCCATAAGCAGTGTATGTGCCTGTATGTAAATGTTATGTTAAATTTTTTTTAAGTAGGACATTTTACACTTGACCCCAGTCACGCCTGATGGTAAGTGAAGACGGGGTCTACGATGTTACGTGCTTACCTGTTAAATGACGGTTAACTCTACTTTTAAAGACACCCAGGTTATATGTCTCCGGAAAGACAGACGATGGCAGTGTGTTCCACAACTTTGCCGTTCGTATTATAAATTTTACATTGATTATACAGCAGAAGTACTGGTAGGGCCGAGTAGGATAGATAACTTGTTGGTCGCTGAATTCTTAAATCAATAAATCATTATACTATTTTTATTTTTAATGCACTAACTCGTGCTAAGGACAATTTTAAATATTATTCCGATGTAAACCCTAACTGCAACGTAGGTACTCGGGGCTGTAAGTGATGCAATTTACTTCAGCCAGATGTCGCTGCCTGTACGTAATACAGAGAATAGTATAAAGAGGTTCGAAATTTCACTGATGCCGGTGAGTCGCCCATTGGCTTAGTTGGAAAGAGCGCTGGCACGGATAGCCAGAGGTCGCGGGTTCGAATCCCGGCATGGGTGGAATTTTTAGCATCTAAATAGGTTTTTATCAATAAATCAATTAGCCTGTATTAGTCCACTGCTGGAGATATCTTCTTCTTTTTCTTTGGTCCTTTAACTCCTAGCGGAGTATAGGGCCTTAACCACAGATTCCACTTCTGACGGTGGTCCGCGGCATGCAGCCTCCAATTCAGGCCAGTGCTGATCAAATTGGCCTCTTGGTCTATTGATCTTTTCCAGGTGGTCCTTGGCCGCCGTCTCTTTCGGCTGCCCAATGGGGTATACGTAAGTGCTTGTCTGGTCAGGCTGGATATATGTCTCTCCCAAATAATCCTGTTTTCAGTCACTCCATCTGTCACAAATCTGAAATCGGCTTAAGTGTCGATTCAACGAGTTGTTCGGAGTCACATACTGCTTTTTCCAGTCCACAGCCTCCACTCGAAGATCTTAGTACCCCAAAATCAAGAAGTGTGCTGTGAAACAGTAGTCTACGCTTCGTTCATGGATCACACTAAAATAAGACAGTTTGCCAACGACTGAAATAATTGACATACGTATATCATTGAAGTGGCAATGGGCTGGTGACAACTGCTAAAAACTTGGACTACGAGTATCCACTACTATAATTATTATACTTCATTATATGGTATATATATATATATATACCATATAATGAAGTATAATAATTATAGTAGTGGATACTCGTAGTATATATATATTAGAGAGGCCACATATATATATATATATATATATATATATATAAGGTGGCAGGTGTGCAAAAAAAAAGGAAAAAGAAAAACAATATAGTAAAATGGTGTAGTTAAATAAACTTACACATTAATTATATACTTACACATATAATACACTAAACATATATATAAAAAAATTGTATATGAATATATATATATATTTATATATAATAAATAGTTTATAAATATATATTATTATATATTTTTTTTATATATATATGTTTAGTGTATTATATGTGTAAGTATATAATTAATGTGTAAGTTTATTTAACTACAGCATTTTACTATATTGTTTTTCTTTTTCCTTTTTTTTTGCACGCCTGCCAACTTTTTCGTTACCTCCTGCGCTTGACTGGTAGAAAATGCTTATGGCATTAAGCTCGCCGCATTGTACGATTTTATGGTGCAATAAAGTATTCATGAAAATTATTTAACAGGACATTACATAAGAAATAACATGTACAAAGGCGAGATATTTCTTGCAGCAAACCTTAGAGAGGCCATAATATTATATTTTTCACTCGCCGAAATTACAATCGACTTCGAAGGAAACATCACACGGCAAGTGTAAAAGTTAATGATGAATACAAAATCTCCTGAGTGTCTACAAGAGCCTTCAAGGAATCTTCGGGAGTCTCGGCTCGATTGTTTCCAAGAACCAGATGATAATGGTATTGTGTACTCTTTGATTGAAAAGAAAATCGTACCTTTCTAACTTTTACCTTTAAGCTAAACAACTTAGTGGAACTAGGACCTGGAAGTGATATTTTGCAGTACTGAAGGCTATATTTGAATTCAGGATTTTTGCGAAAACATAATAATTAGACGCCTCTTTTCTCAATAGTTATAGTTATTTCTAATATCAAAACTATTTAGTAGCATAGGGGGTGGCAGAAAACGAGCACTCTCCGCCGTTTCTATCATTAATCATGATAGAAACGGCGGAATAAAATATTTTTTTTCGTGATTGGTTGACGATTTTTATTCGGATAAATACAGTAAAATATATAATTGTGCTCATACCAAACCACATAGCAATGTAATGGCAGATGATCTTGGAAAAAAAATATACCTCTAAACCTAGAGGCTAAAAATTTCACCCATGCCGGGATTCGAACCCGCAACCTCTGGCTATCCGTGCCAGCGCTCTACCAATTGAGCCAATGGGCGGCTCACCGGCATCAGTGAAATTTCGAACCTCTTTACACTATTCTCTGTATTACGTTCAGGCAGCGACATCTGGCTTAAGCAAATTGCATCACTTACAGCCCCGACTACCTACTTTGCAGTTAGGTTTTACATCGGAACGATATCACTGTACCCACATGATTATACTATTTTTATTTTTAATGCACTAATCCGTGCTAAGGACAAATTTAAAAACCTATTTAGAGGCTAAAAGCTAAAGGCTATTTAGATGATCTTGGTTTAAATATTAGAAATATTAGAGAGCAAGTACTAAAAGGTATCAGAAAATTCCCACATACTTCCCTCCAATGTCTTCCAATATCTAGGCAATGGTAAACAATTACAGATATAAATGTCTGTAATTATAATAAAAAAATCAGAAAAGTGGATGATAAATACTAAAAGTATAATGAAACGTATAATAAAAGCACGTAACTCAACAATTTTAACTGCTCGTCTACGTAACGGCTGTCTTCACAAAACCGTTGAGCACATTACGTGCAAAGTACCTCGTCATCGGGTGCGCAGAACCAATTCGACAAATTGTAAATGGCGTAAGATTTTTATATTATCAATTCGCTATCTTTTTGGGCTCAAGAGGGATCTGAAAGTGTTTCCGATCTTTCTCTTGAGACCATCTTCTTTTACTGATTTCACGGTCCGTTGCCAGGGCATGTTTTGTAGCTTGTATTGTCGCTTAACCTCTTTGGAACCCAACGTTCGAGGCTTGGTGGCTATTAGTACTTTAGACGAATTTTTGAATGACGTTACTACATAAATCTAAATACACGGATGTCAAATTCACATCCGTGTCTAAATACTATTTCATTTTGACATTTCTTTCATGACATTACTGCATGACATATAAATTTACCTGACTACATTTCTTGGTTATGTATATTAAATATTAACTAATTTTGTACTTAGTTCATTGTACATGTGCATGCTTAAACATATTTAATTACCTACATTAGTTTTGGGTATAACATAGCGCTCTAAACTATACCGTAAAACCTTTATTGCAAACATACCTGTGTTCACAAAAAAAAATATTGATTGATAGTGTCGATTTGAGTATAACTACATACATACATACCTCATGCCTGTATCCCAGAGGGGTAGGCCGAGACCAGGGACTGCCACTTGCCACGACCCTGACAGATTACCTTCGCTTCATCAACGTTCATAAGTCGTTGCATCCACGTACACCGGTTCCGGGTATTTTTTATCTTCCCCTTTGCTAATACATCCCCTATTTCGTCGAAGTATGTCCGCCTGGGACGTACTTTACCAGCCCTTCTACTCACATTCGCAATATAGGTATATTTGTTTTGTAAATCTTTCTATCTTGACTATAACTAACTAGTTATTTAATTTGTTTCAGGTATTTGAAACAACGGCGTTATAATAAGAGGGAATAAAAGAATCAAGAGCAATTAAGAGTAAGTTTGAATCAGTTCGATTGACCTGTTCAGTATCAACACTTTTACGTCATCACTGCTGGGGCACGGGTCTCTTCCTGCATAGCAGGAAGGTTAGGCCATACTCCACTACGGGGGCCCAGTCCGGGTTAGAGTGGGGACATACAGGGTTGAAATCGATGAACCCTACATCTAGTCGATGCAGTTTTTAACAGTGTTGGTATTAATGGCTTACGTGAAAGAGCACTCAAAAACATTAATTCGACAGTACCTTAGCACATTTCCTTAGTTGAGAGTGGCAAATTACCACCTTCCATATTAAATTACCGTAGTAAGTGAAGGGACAAACCACAAGGTATGTTTCAGTGGTAAGTAAATGAGTCATTTCTCAGAAATTGCAGCCCTAACAGTATACAGATTGTACAGTACGATTAAAATCAGTTAACGATTCAGCCAACCTCGGTAATTGTCGTGAATCCCTCATCTCTCACGTAGTGTTATCAATTTACAGATATGACCTTTAATTTTATTACTCGTTGACTTACCGAATACAATACAAGAACGATATGAGCAACAAAACCTCTTCTTGGATGACAATTCCTTGCGTGTAGCGGTAGCGCTGCGTTTGGGTTGTGACATATGTCAACCGCATCGCTGTGTTTGCGGTGCGGAGGTGGATTCGCGGGGTCGTCATGGACTTTATTGTGTTCGGAGTGCAGATAGACTCTCACGGCATCATTCTATTAATGATATCGTTCGGAGGGCTCTTATTTTGGCGGACGTCCCTACGGTTCTTGAGCCGCCAGGGTTGATCCGCACTGATGGGAGGCGTCCGGACGGTCTCATTTTGATACCGTGGGAGAGGGGTCGGTGTCTACTCTGGGATGCCACCTGCTTGTGCACCTTCGCACCTTCTCACATTGTTTCGACGGTTGGTATCCCTGGGTCGGCTGCTGAGGCTGCCGCTAGACTTAAGTGTGCGAAATACAGCCAGCTGATGCGCAGCTACCTATTTGTGCCACTTGCCCTGGAAACTACTGGAGTTTGGGGTGCTCAAGGAAAAGCTTTTATAAAGGAGGTAGGGCGTCGTCTCAGGAACCGTGGCTTTGACTACCGCTCAGGGGTATTTTTGATGCAAAGGATATCCCTTGCTGTGCAGCGCGGTAATGCTGCCAGTGTCATGGGCACCTTTGGGTCGGAAATGTCTTGGGGCGGTTTATTTGATTGACATTATTATCATTATTATTTTTATATAAATTTTGTATTATTTTTCTCGGACTTTGTGGACGAAAGTTTTGTAAATGAATTTTTAATTATTGCCTATGTTATTTTGTATGCATACACAAAATTAATAAATAAAAATCTTTGTTTAACGGCAATTGAATTGTTAACTGATTTTAATCATATTGTAAGAAAACTCTGACATGGAAGTTGTTTTACATGGAAGAAATTGAAGCAAAAGTTACTGTTACGTACATTCGAAGATAAAATACTTCTTTCTACTTGTAATACACATCCAATTTACACAAATATCTAAATTTAAGAATACAATAAAAATACCTATACTCTATTTCAACGTAAATATATACTAAACCATATTAAATATACGAATTATCGTATGTTACGTATGTATAATACACAGATAGAGTAACCTAATACTATTTAGCACACCTGCTTTATTCTTGCAATATTAATTGTATCTTATGAGATCTACAATCACACAAAGTTCAACCGTCTCTTGAACTTTACATGGTTACAATATTACAATAAATTAGAAATTTAGCTCATTCAATTCGCTTCGGAACTGTGACACAGTTGGTCTATCCCTGATTAGTTAGACGGTAGGTACAAAAAGTTGCTATCATATCACTTTTTCCAAAGACGCGTCATATTAGAAGAATGTTTTTTCCGTTGGTGGGGCTCGATAGCACCGTGTAACGCTCGTGGCCTAGTCGAACCGAGTGATTGGAATCAATCACTTGTGTTAAGCAACAACAGGCGCGGTCAGGTGCAGGATGGGTGACCGTCCCGTGACTACCACGAGTGGCATTTTTCCGAGCACTTCCGTGCTTCGCAAAGTACGTTAAGCCGTTGGTGCTGGCTGTCATAAAAAGGCAGTCGTTAAGCCATGTCAAAGGACTTACGGGCGGCTTATTAACTTCTGACAGTAAGGCCCGCCACTGTCTTACAACCCTCCACCAACCCGGACTTGGCCCCGAGGTGGAGTATGGCCTAACCTTCTTGCGATGCAGGAAGAGACCCCTGCCCCAGCATTGGGGACATACAAGGGTTGATATCGATAGCACCGTGTAAAGCCTTAAATAAATTCAGCAATTTTAGAACCTTCGCAACGGCTGAAGCTTGGCTGCTTATTCAAACGTGCTCAGATCGATAGGCAAGTACATTAAGTTGGGCAGACACTGCGTCGCCCACCGAGCCTTAAGCTACCGGGTCACTGAACTTGCGACCCATGTGAACTGACCTTTATGACTTGAAAGAAAACTCCACTTTTAACGGGAGTGATATTAAGGCTAACGTGGGTAATAGTAAAAGACTTAGATTGTAGACTAGGTAAGTAGGTAGGTACGTCATATTTGTACGTCATATTTTACTTCAATGAAAATAAATCAATAAAATTTACAAAATAATAAAGCATACATAAATTTCTTCCAGCCAACTCTTACGTACAAATCTAATAAACTTGGGGAGAATATAGTTACCCGAGCCGGAACAGCACGGGTTGATAGTTAAAATGGGTTTAATTATCGAGTCATACACTCTACTTTTTACTTTAAATAAAAAAACAACAGGTAGGTACTTATTTTAAATTATTGTAAAGTAGGAACTATAAAACCTCTTATCACTTGAGAGATGAATTACGTTTATTGATCGGTGGCTTTATCTGTATTCTAATTGGTTGATGCCAAATACGAAGTCTCTTACAGACTTAAATTATTAACACAGTATTCACACCAATAAAAAACCCAGCGTTTCCTGCCGATTATCGATGTGATTGGCTGTTGTGAAGTGTTTTGTTAATAAAAAAATATGTAAACATTTTTCCGTAGGGACTCAAATAGGTACGATTTTTGCCCCACTCTGCAGGTCTAATATGAAGTAATTTTAGAGCATGAGAAGTGAAAAAGAACTTTACTACATCGATGTCGTGAAACCAGATAAGTGGTTATACGTGCGCTATTAAATTACCTAACCATGAGCAGTTTTTGGCAATAAACAGTGTTTTATTAAACCCCCTCAGGTAGGAAAAGCGGTGATATCGTTATCAATAAAATTTTATCTTCCTCTCCAAGTATTAGCCATCTTACAGAAAAAATGTTTTACGTAATGGACATTTTACGCATGTCTGACCTAGGCTATTCATGGCGACCTCGCTTTGTAGGCTAGACGACTTCACATAAGCAAAGCTGGAATTACAGAGCCTTGAAAAATAGGCCGTATAAAAATACTCAGACATTGATTTATCAATGTTATTATACCTGACTTACCACTTGACGAAATGACTCTGTTTTCGTGGACGTACGGTCTCATAGATAAGGGGCGCAAGTTGTGCCTTAGGGCTGACACATAATTTTTTTGTAGCCTATAAACATCCCACTGCAGAGCACGGACTTTCTCTCAGGGAGAGAGTATGGGCTTGATTACCACGCGTGCCCACTGCGAACTGCCTATTTTTAGCGCTAAGGTGTTCGAACACCTCAGACACAGGCTTCCTCACGATGTTTTCCTTCACTTTTAGCGAGTGGTATTGCTACTGGAACTTCACATAAGTACGTAACTTAGAAAACAAAGACATTGGTAGGTATGTGCCCGCATTGGGTATCAAACCTGGGTCCTTCGCTTCCGAGTCCATTGTTCTACCGATTGCGCTATCGCCGCGATTAGATATAGTAATTTCTTGAATATTTATAAATTACGAAAAAATGGCCCAGGACAGGAAACTCAGGATTGAATTGGAGAAGGCCTTTGCCCAGCAGTGGGACACAAACACAGAGGATACGTAAAAAAATAATGATAGTATCAGTCATTCGACGTGAAGGTGGATGCCAGAAGCTGCCCAGAGTGACGTACTCACCATACGTCTAGTGTACCTTGGGCAACAATCAGCGAGTTTCTAACGCTGTTTGTCAAATAACATAACATAACATTTACATACAAGCACATACATTGCTTCTGGCCCCACACTAGGATACCCTGTGTCGTGGGAACCAGAAACAACGACATCACAAACATGTAAACATCTAAGACCTGGGCTTTTTTTTTTGTTCCCAGCCGGGATTCGAACCAGGGACCACTTGCATGGTAGGCAGACGCGTTACCGCTAAGCTACAGAGGTCGTCAAATCCTTTCACCACGATGGTTTGCCATCAACAAGCTAAGAAGTAGTCATTCAACAAATCTTTACACGACATTCCGTGAGCATTTTCTCATAGCCAAGAAAGTAAAGTTTTAAAAGAGCGATCTTCTTTTATGGTAGTTACAGTTGCCGTTACAGTTGCCGTGGTCTCGGGTAGACTGAAGTGGCGAGAACACTACCGAAACGTCGGGAAATAAGGTAATTACGTTTTACCTAATAAATAATCGCAATTTGACCCGTTTAATATATAACTATGCATGAGTATCGCGAATCATTAAGAAATACTATTCTTTTTATGGTGTCATCTATTTATGTGGTGGTTTTTATGGTAACCTATATGGTGTTATTATTTATTATATAATGACAATAGTCATTATGGGCACTGTAACCCACGATGTGGCGACTCGGAACAAATTAATGATGTCTGAAACCATTGGAAACTAAAAGAGCTATGAATGAAATGAATTCATTTTTTCATAAAATAGTAATGTGTTGGCTTTCGCATACTTGTGTAAATAAACCTTCTTAATAAGTCGGTATCCGTAGAACTTTGAGACTCTGTGTTTCATTAGTTTGAAATCAATCAAACTGGTTCAAGGTTAAATGGTTCGTACAGAGCTTAATAGCGCATAATATACTACCACGAAGTAGAAGAAAATAAACAGAATAGTATATTTCATTACAAGTGCGGAAAGGCTGTCATTGCAAAGAGTTCCGACAGTCGGAACAAGTTGCAATGACGGTTCCGCACGTGTACTGAACGACTATTTTTAATATAGTTGTGAAAAAAATAAGCAATTTAATAAAGAAAAAATATTTGGAAAATGGCGCCAACCGTAAAAAAATATAAGTAGAGATTTTTTTTCTTCACCCATTCTAGTAGGCAAAGGGAACTATGCCCATACAGCCAAGTCTTCAGTAGAATTTTTTTATTGATATGAAATGAAAATGAAATTTAATAAGATGAAATGAAACCTAACTTAACTCATTCAATCAAATCATTAAATCTGATATTGAAACAAATTAGTAACTCATAAAAACTTCTATGAATTTTTTTTTAGTGAATACTTCATGGTTGGTTTTTCTTTTTAATAGACATTATTTTGACAGTTGGGAAAGAAAAGGAACGAGTGCGGTAAAGGTAAAAAAAAGCACGAGTGTGTAATAGCCCCCATCCCGCACGCTATACGTCCCTGTACTACGCCACTTTTTGAGCAACTGTATTAAAATAGTACATTACACAACTAGGGTGGTAATACAAAGAAAGGCCGAGATCGCAGAAGTTTGCGGCCCGAGCTGCAAGCGAGGGACGTAAATATGCGATCGAGAGCTTTCTTTATTACCTCCCGTGTTGTGTACATCTTCTTATGTCTACACTTGGCCAGAAAGCGCACTTTAAGCACTTAAACTTTTAAGCACTTTATGGCCAGGTGTGGCATAAAGTATTTTTTGTCTTTATCAAACATGAGTAGAGCACAGACCTTCTCTCAAAAACAAAGATAAAGAGTTTATGAATAAGTGCTTGAACGTGAACTTGAGTGGCCACTGCAGTTTGTTAGTTTTTGGTACCCTCAGCGCTCAGAAAGCGTATATAGGTACCATAGATACTAAGGTTTCTTTTAGAAGTTTTCCTTCACATAGGAGACTGGCATTGCTACTTTTCCCTGTTTATCAAAACACTGCTGATTTTGTTGAGATAAGAAACTTGTCAAATAAAATGTATCAGTGATTGGAATCAATCACTTGAGTTACGCACAACAGGCGCGTTCGGGCGCAGGATGGGTGACCGTCCCGTGACGACGGCTAGTAGCATTTTTTGCGAGCGCTTCCGTGCTTCGCAAGGCATGTTAAGCCGTTGGTGCCAGCTGCCATGTAATGGCAGTCATTAAGCCATGTCAGAGGCCTTATGGGTGGCTTGATAACTTCTGACAGTAAGGCTCGCCACTGTCTTACAATCCTCCACCAACCCAGACTTGGCTCCCGTGCTGGAGTATGGGCTAACCTTCTTGCAATGCAGGACGATACCCGTGCCCCAGCAATGGAGACGTACAAGGGTTGATATCGATGTATGTTTCTTGTACATATCATATATTTTTTGAGACAAGAAGTCGGCCAGTTTTTTTACGTTTATGTTTTCGTGATTACAACGATTCCTATCGTCTGTCAAACGAATTTGGAGTTTGACAGTTGGACTATTGGGATCGGTCAAGATTTTTTGGGTATAAATTAGGCCCCTGTACAAACCGGTCGGTCCTTCTATTTCGTACGCTGCTTCTACGTCATTAGGCTCAGGCCACTAATGAATCTGAGTTGGTTGTCCTTACCACTGAGCGTTACTAAAAATAGTAACAAATGACTTCATTGCGGACACGTGTTACTATTTCTGTTGTTGCCAGTCTTGGGCAGATTTTTTCGTATTCATTTAAATACTGCGTACATTGTAAGTTTATTAAGACACTTTAGAACTATTAAGAACCTTTGCTCACTTTGTTTATGATCTAACTTGGAATTTGCGTTACTATTCTAAGATTTTAGTATTTGTTTGTAAGACTTTTTGATTTTTGTTAGGTAGCCTCACAAGGATTCGATACATCAGAGGATTTCCAGGTATTTTCGTATTCATCTGACTACTGCGCACTTTGTTATATTATTAAGATACTCTAAAATCTATTAAGAACCTTTGCTCACTTTGTTTACGATTTAACTTGGAATTTGCGTTATTATTCTAAGATTTTAGTGTTTGTAAGACTTTTTGATTTTTGTTAGGTAGCCTCACAAGAATTCGATATATCAGAGGATTTCCAGGTATTTTCGTATTCATCTGACTACTGCGCACTTTGTTATATTATTAAGATACTCTAAAATCTATTAAGAACCTTTGCTCACTTTGTTTACGATTTAACTTTGTATTAAATTTCTATTATAATTTCAAGATTTTAAATATAATGTTTGTTTTGTAAGACGTGATATTTGTTAAGTAGACCGAAATGGGTTCGAGACATCAGAAGATTTCTGTTAGATACCAGTGTTGGCCAGATATTTTCGCATCCATTTGAATACTGCGCACTTTGTTGTTTATTCAGTCACTTTAAATCTATTAAGAACCTTTGCTCACTTTGTTACAGATTTAACTTTGAATTTGCGTTTTCATCCTAAGATTTTAAATATTCCCCCTTATTCATAATAGTCTGCTAACTTAATGCATTGCTTATTCTCGCTCTGTCTTTTTCTATTGACCTAAGTCAGAATGAAAAAGAACAGTCTTTAGCAGCTCTTTTAAGTAAGCGCACCATTATGAATAAGGAGAAATGTTTGTTTTGTAAGACGTTCTGATATTTGTTAGATAGACTGACACTGGTTCGAGATATCAAAGGATCTCTGTTCTTGCCAGTTTTGGCCAGATATTTTTGCTTTCATTTGAATACTGCGCACATTTTAAGTTTTTTTAAAGACTACAAAGAACCTTTGATTACGTTATCTTCCTAAGTAATGCATAATGTTTGTATCGTTCTAATGTTTGTTAAGTGATTGTCTAAAAAACATCAGAAGTAATTCTATGACAGTATTCTAAAAAAAGTCCGTGACTGTGTAGAAGTCAAATCAAAAGAAATCAAAAAGGTCTTATTCAAAGTAGCACACAAACTGCAACTCAATGAACGTTACAATTTAAACTAAAGCCAAGTTTTCACTGTCTTAGTACAGTGCTACACAAAAAATAAGTCTCGCGGATGTACCTGCGCAGATGACCAAATTTTGGATGTGCGGCAAGTTGATCGACCAATCAGATAGTTTCATTTTATAGCAGGCCGCGCGCCTTTGTTGCTATTGGTTGATTCAACGTCATCGATGCAGGTGACTATTAGTTTGGCAATATTAGCGTGAGCGAAATAGGTAGCGCTACTGCGGCAATTAATTCTGCACCTTAACCGTATCGGTTAAAGATCATGTTGAATGTACTTATGACTTCGGGTACTTTCGTTACACTTCTTCCTTGTCTGCGCGAACGTAGATTCCCGAAGGGACTTTTATGATGTGTAGTACTGTACGCTCGGACCAAGTGCACAATCCGAGTAACCTAATGTTTCTGATTGGACGGTTTTTCGTGACAACACCATAATAGCCAATCAGAAACTTTAATTTACTCGGATGGCGCACTAAGACCGTGAAAACACAGCATAAGTATCCTTTGCAAAATAAAGATATTTTTTAAGAAAGGATGGACAGTAAAACACCAAAGAAAAAATGAACAAATCACTTTAAAGTTTTAGATAAAAACACAACGTCGCAGCTAAAAACACTGTGTTAGAAAATAGCTACGCCTGCATTTGAAAGCCTTAACGTAACGCGTGACAAATGCCAAAATGCCAAGCACCTTTCATTTGCCTAAAAAAGCCGGAATGTTACGACGCTTACCTAAAAATAGTGCACGGAAATATCACCTTGGAAAACTCGCCCTATTGCGTTGAATTAAGGTTGGTTTGGGGTCTGAATATGTACAAGGTTCTGTGTTTATAGCTACAATAACGTCACAAAACCCAGACACAACTTCATCAAAAATAAACCATCGCGTTGCTAAGGACGGTGACCGGTTAACTGCTGCTGCAGTACTCCATCTCCGCCAAAAATATTATTCCCATCCAAGCAAATGATAGTATGCCGCGTTTAGACTATGCCAGAGTCTGCGAAATTTGATATATAGTTTGTTAGCTTTTAGAATATACCTTGGGCTCTAGAGTGAGCTTCGATTTTCGCCAATTTTCGCCGGTTTTCGTACTGATGATCGAGTTCTGATTTCGAAATTAAGTGTCATATTAGTTCCGATATTTCTATTACACGGCTAAATCCGATTATATCCGATAGTAGCCGAGGTATATTCTAAAAGCTAACAGACTATAGTATAGCTTCATTCGAGAAGAATGTCACTCACGGGACTTTTTATGGAGTTCTATGGACTTTGTCATGTGTGATTTCATCTGTGATAACATTGATACAGCTTATGTACTGATATATTCATGCGTTCGTGGTCTAGTCGAACCGAGTGATCGAAATCAATCACTTAAGCTTAGCAACAACAGGCGCGGTCAGGTGCAGGTTGGGTGACCGTCCCGTGATTACCGCTAGTGGCTTTTTTCCGACAACTCTTTTATATTATATTATTCTTTTATTGTCTGAGAAACACACTTGAAGATAACTGACAGCAGCAGTTAGTGCGAATGCGGGTTATGATATTGCCAGTCAAAATAATGTAGGGTAGAGGCGTGGCAAAGTTCTGCGGAAATTTCAGAAGACCGCAAACAGAGCTCGGCAAATGGATACAGTCACGCAAACGGGGTGCCCACTACTCATCTCGTATTACGCCTTCAATCCGCACTGTTCTCATATAGTTAACAAGGGAAAAAGACGGTCTTGGAACGTACGAAACAGAACCGATGTTTAATGTACCGGCTTGTGATACATTTGCCAAATTAATTGTAACAGTCATTTTACGGACAGTCCTCGGATAAATGTGGGCGTTTGCGCGTGGAGTTCTAATGTTGGATAATACTCACACACACACTTGCACATACACACACACATTTGTTTATTTTTTTTTTGATAACACTACGAAAGGACCAAATAAACTGTGTTAATACTAGGGAAACGCGGAGTCACCTAGTGCAGGCATTACATGCTCAAAAACTGACTCGAGTATCCATTTAGGTACTGTAAAATAAGGCAGCTCATGAGAATATTTTTTTGCATTTGTGTGGTACGTTAGGCTCTTATTTTGGAAGCCACATGTAGTTATATAAACTTCGTACTCGTTCCACGAATAATTTTATAATGATTATTAAGCATTTTGGGATATTACTCCCTACATACGACCCTAGAAACATATCCGCTCTATAATATTAGAAAGAAAACTACTATAATAAAAAGGATGTAATAAATAACTTCTACACAACACAATCACTTTTTTTTTGTTTTGTTTTTGTTGGACCGATTTGAGTTGCCATTAGCAACTCAAATCGGTCCTAATTTGGACGACTATTTCTGCCAATGACGAGTCAGTCATGGGAGTGACACTTCGACTTTGGTCGGTTTAGACAATCCTTTCATAAACTGGATTCCATCGCGTGTCCGATGGGGAACCTAAAACCCAAAGGACGTCACACATTATACTTTCACCAGGACTAGAATATTAGTAAAATATAGCAGACGCTTTACAGTTTAATATTGTTACAACAAATAAATGAAGCTAGGGTTTTGACAAAGGGGGTATTAACATATTTCAGGACAGATTTAAACGTAGCCGGTCTTTGGACATAAGGGGGCAGAAGATCATAAAGAGAACAGGACAAATTTGGGCAGTTGAAGAAAATATGATCCGGGGTACCATCCTCAAGACCACACTCGCAGAGAGAACTGTCTCTGACACGAATTTTAGCTAAGAAAACCGGGGAGCAAATGACAACACAATCACTTATCCCGGTCCCAAATTATTATCTATACTAATTAGGCAAGGACATCACAAACATTGAAATACAACAGACAGAGGCTATTTGTACAAATGTATTGCGGCCCTCATATAGGTATCTAAAAAATACAGTGGCAATGTGGCGGACTAAGTGCTACAAGTACTTTCTGCCAGAAGTTCTTTTTTTTGTAAAACAACAAAACACCAATAAAGATTCTCAGTAGCACCAGTACTCGTGGCCTAGTCCCACCGAGTGATTGGAGTCAATCACTTGAGCTAAGCGACAACAGGTGCCGTCAGGTGCAGGATGGGTGACCGTCCCATGACTACCGCTAGTGAAATTTTTCCAAGCGCTTCCATGCTCCGCAAGGTAGGTACGCTAGGCCGTTGGTGCTGGCTGGCATGTAATGGCAGTCGTTAAGCCATGTCAGAGGCCTTATGGGCGGCTTGTTAACTTCTGACAGTAACGCCAGCCACTGTCTTACAATCCTCTACCAACCCGGACGTGGCTCCCCTAGTGGAGTATGGCCTAACCTTCCTGCGATGTACGAAGAGCCCCAACACTGGGGACATACAAAGGTTGATATGGAGTAGCACAAACTTTTTCGAAAATCTTCGTGTTAACGATAAATGAAATAGAAAGTTCCAAGAGTCAACTTGGAAATATAAAATTATGATAATTTAGCGCAGTGAGCAGTCGAAAGGGGATTTTGAGCTGAAACTTGTTACCAAGCTTTGAGACTCTGTTTCATTGCTCTTTAGGGACTCCCAATACTGCCACAGTTTATATCTGTAAGGTTAGGAAAATATGAACGACCTCTAGGGTAAACTAAATAAACCTATAAAACTACTACTGAGTGTAATAAAGTAACAGAACGTAAACTCACACCTTTGTCCCGGAAGGGTAGGCAGCGGTGCATAAAACTACAATTCACCGTTTATCATGACAATTCGATGTACATTGCGTTGACTACTCGTTAATCTGTCGGCTAGATGACTTACATCGGCTTGGCATTGTAAAGCATGAATTGTAATTCTATGCAACAGGCTACAGAGTTTGGCACTTGCCACTATCACGGATCTTGGGCTGTGTGGTGTCGGACTAGAGAATAGCACCAACCCAATTCTTCCCGCGGGTGTCGTAAAAGGTGACTAAGGGATACATACCGGGGGGGTGGGCAGCAGCGCCCCCTTCAGTACAAGCCCACCAAACTGCGATCCCCAACCCGCATGCCCAGCGTGGGGATTATGGACATTACCCCCTATTATAGCACAACGTGGCGCTCTTTAGGGGAGGGCAATAAATAAAAACGTAAGTCAATAAATTAAAAAAAAAAAATACTGTACTCGCCACAACAGTATATGTGACCACGTGACCACGGCAACTGCAACATTGGCGAACCGTCGGGAAGTGAGGTAATTACGTTTTACCTTATAAATAATCACGATATAACCCGTTTAATATAATTATGTATAACTATGTATGAGAATCGCGAATCATTAAAAAATACTACTATACAGACATATACGTACACCCGAAAAACATAATCCTCCTTCTGGCGCTGTCAGGTAAAATTATGTTATAAGTCTCAGAAATGTTACTTAAATTCTTGTTTGTATACCGACCGTACAATTTCGTCAAAAACATGACTATAAAAAGTGTTTAGGACCCCGTTGTAAAGAAGTATCAAACTTTCGCTATTATTTATAGCGTTTTGCCGTTCTCCCTCGCCCAACTTTCTGTAATGTTTTCTTAAATTAGGTGATAAATATCAAATCTTTTTTCGGTATGCCAGTACAGGGTGTGCCGCTGCGACTATTCCCAATGGGGAATAGTCGCCGTCGTCAATGCCGCTCTAAGCTTAATTGGAGGCAATTTTTACCGTAGAAGATATGTAAAATTACAGAAGAAAAACCATACGTATACGATTTCTAAACGTTTCCAACAGAAATCTTTAAAATTAAATTCTACTAGATAACTCAATTATGTAGACTTTTAGTCCAGATTTACTTACGGGTGTTGTTATATCGGAAAAGTCCGACCAAGTTTCGCTCCGATTGGCAGAGCTTAATCATGGTGAGCAGAGACGGAGCTTGCGTCGTCGGTTGCTCGTCTCACACAGTGTGAGACGAGCAACCGACGACGCCTGGTCGTACTTTTCCGATATAACAACACCCGTAAGTAAATCCGGACTAAAAGTCTACAATGTGTTGTGCTTACGCGTCGTCGTCGGTTGCTCGTCTCACACTGTGTGAGACGAGCAACCGACGACGCGAGCTCTGTCTCTGCTCACCATGATTAAGCTCTGCGAATCGGAGCGAAACCTGGTCGGACTTTTCCGATATAACAACACCCGTAAGTAAATCCGGACTAATAGTTTACAATGTGTTGTGCTTACGAAAGTTTTAGTTCAAAAACTCAATTATGGATAAATTCTTCACTTATTTTAATGCGTGACCTGTTCCAATTGACGACATAGCTTCAGTCCACATTGTCATAAATCACCATCATCACATCATCAACCCATTAAGTCCCTACAGAGGGGCACGGATCTATGCCCTAAAGAAGTTATAGGCCTGGAGTACAGCGGCAAGTGTGAACCTGTCTTAATCAAAGCAAAAAGTCTTAGTTTTGTATAAAAAGAAACATATTTTCGTGGTTTTTATGATTTGTAATAGAGTTGTTTGCTAGGTAATGCTAAAAAGCGTATTTGTCATTGTCAACCGCATTTGGATTATTTGTTACATTGAATGGATATGTAGCTAGTAGTATTTACTATGCTGTGTTAATTAGGATAGTAGTATCATGATATACTGAAGGCCAGTAGCGTGAAGTGAATTGAATAAAATTATGTTAATGTCATTGACAAAGTTGTCCCGAAATACAAAGTAATCTAATTTTAGAATTAAAAATTCCTAATTTCACTTAAGTGTTCTTTGTAGTTTAAAATTATGTAGAGTATTTCTTTATAGCTTAATATAGTTTTTATTTATTTACAACGTTTTACAATACACATGGATTCGTAGAGTAAAACAAACGTATTGTAAACATTCGCGCTGAAGTGAAAGCGTGTATGCATTATCTATGACATCAATGTAGAATATTTTATTGGATATAAATATTCAACAATGCAGCCTTACATGTCATTGAATAGAAAAACATAGAGCGAAAATATCAATTTCCATCAGCGAAATTGACTGAAAAGAAACTAATTTCACTGTCAGCGAATAGTGACAAGAGTCTCTCCACATCGGTCGAGCGTGAATGCGATGACAGTTCGGGATAAAAGTACTTGTTTGTTAAACTACATAACATAAACACACGCCTGTAGCCCAGAGAGGTAGGCAGAAACTAGAAACTGCCACTTGCTACGAACCTGACAGATTTCGCTCCTTAAACGTTCATTTGTCGTTGCATGCACGCACACCGGTTCCGGGTGCTTTTAAATTTGGGTCGAAATATTCGTTCAAAAGTTGAAATACCTCACGCCTGTATCTCAGAGGGGTAGGCCGAGACAAGAGACTGCCACTTGCCACGATCCTGACAGATCACCTTCGCTTCATCAACGTTCATAAGTCGTTGCATGCACGCACGCCGGTTCCGGAAACTTTTCCTGGTAAAAGTTGAAATATAAGTTATGTATGAGCCTCGTGTCGTAGTCCACGACGAGTGTCATTGGAAATGATTAATGTAGTGTAAGGCATTACACTTTCTTTACACTAGGAGACAACTACAGATACAGCAGTTAAAGAGTAGTAAAGTACGTGCTTCTTACAAAAATATACTTTATGCTAATCAAGGCATTTGAGTCTGAATATATTTAACCTAGGTATGTAAATGATTAGGCGGGGGAAAAAGGCACTTCCTCGACAAAGAACAGGCTTTGCGTATTTCTAAGAGTATCTTTTTTTGAATAGTGTAAAATAACAGTGTACCCAACAGGAGCGCGCCAACTTTTCTTTGCCTCTGTTTTTATGTTCTTTAGATCTTATCACAGAGGCGTAAAGACGCGGTTTCTTTGGCTTCAGGGTCGGAGTTATGTTTGTAGCTTTGTAATATTGATTTCGTGGCTTCGTGTGCCGGTCTCGTCCGCAATTTGGGGCTACTGCCGTCGCGCCACAAAAGGCAGGTGTATTGTATAAGCCGGGTTGGTCTCAACTGACCCAGTTCACCCACTGATAAACATTTGAGGAGGTTATGGCTAAGGAGGTTAATAAAACACATTATATTTCGACCTGGCGATAGTTATCTACTTAGTTAGTTTTGATAGTTGGACGATCTCTGTGGTGCAGCGGTAGCGCATCTACCTACGATACAAGAGGTCACGAACCACGGCTGGGGACAAAAACCCCAGGTCTTGGATGTTTACATGTTTGTGATATCGTTGTTTCTGGATCCCACGACACAGGGTATCCTAGTGTGGGGCCAGAAGCAATGTATGTGCCTGTATGTAAATGTTATGTTATGCTATCAGCGAAAAAAAATTAAACCATCCGTCCAAAAGAGAATGATAATGACCATCGAATGGTGATAGCTACGTAAATTTAAATTTATTTCTGAGTTAGTATTTTAAAGGCTGATTATCTTGTGTTAATATGTAGTTAGACAATTCGAATAAGTACCTACAAGTACCTACAAATTGTTATGGAAATAACGCAAAATCTAAAAACAATATCGATACTTAAACCACTTCTAATGGTCTTAACTTATTTATTTAATTTTAAATTAAGAGAGTCTTAGGTTGTATGAAAAATAACATTAAGGTTTGTAAACACGAAATTTTAAGAAAGTTTTTAACTACTGTTTATGTTTGTGTAGTGTTTTCACATACATTTTTAAAGGGAAAATACAAATAGATTTAATAACCCGACAAAAATTACATACGTGTAGCCGTACATAACAATTTGTGTCAACACGACGGCCGACAACACAAAACCAAACGCCGAGGCCTTATTGAATTAATTATTATAATTAATTTTAATATGTGACATGAAACTTTACTTATGTAAATAAGGCGACTGTTACACTGGCGCCCTTGTCGTTCGTACGTTGATAGATTTAACATTTTTTTTAATTACAGATAGTAGTTGATTTTGCACTACAAATATATTACAACAATACAAATATAATAATGTAACAGATATAATTATGGTAGTTAAGGTACACGAGATAAGCTCGCCTTTACACATCCTATTTCTTACGTAACGTGCTGTTTAAATTTTCGTGTATGATAAAGTGTAAACAAAGTATGATGTCTAGTTCTTAATAGAATACAATTGGTCTTATCTGTAAGAGCGAAATCTTTCAGTCACCTTAGGATGGACTGGAGTGAAAAAAGATGGGTGTTATTATAAAATAGGAACAACGATTATAACATAATGAGTACACTTTTGATAAACGTGGTCTGAAGAGGTTTTTTATAAAGCATTGTACATAAAATAATGAACTACTTAAACTTCGTTCTATCAAAATCGAAGTATATCAAAATGTCTGTAATTTTATTATCTAGTGACGCCGCAGACTACTTTTCTCGAGGGTATACTCATTATTTTACGATTATTAGGATGTTTTAGTTTTGTAGAGTCTTCCGTCGTTTCACCCTGCGAGCGTTCGCCCCGCGGGTCGAATCGCCCACGTACTCTTTTTGAATGGGTCGTTTCGCCCCTTGGGGTGAATCGCTCAAGTACTTTTTGTAACTGAGTCGATTCGCTCCGCGATGGGAAAAAACGAATACTCTCTCGGATTCATAATAAAAGGTTAGAAACAAATAGAAACAAACACTCGCGATGTGATAAGTAATTTAGGTTAATACAGGTAAACAGAACCGTTTCTTTTTGACTCTCCAAAGTTTGGTGGAAGAATTCTCTTACAGAGATAGGCTCGCCTTTGTACACATTATTTGTTATATGATTCCTGTTTAATATTTTGTGTATGATAAAGTATAATTAATTTAATTTCGTTTAAAATTTATAACAAAAAACAGGATATTTTGCAAAAACATGTCCTTTATAATATAGTAATATTTTTGTTTTAACGGTTTTTAAAAAGTTTTGACCTTCACA
Organism: Yponomeuta sedellus; assembly: GCA_934045075.1. NCBI lineage: Eukaryota > Metazoa > Arthropoda > Insecta > Lepidoptera > Yponomeutidae > Yponomeuta > Yponomeuta sedellus. The sequence continues at coordinate 17,479,660 of OW203727.1, read as the reverse complement.
AACCATCTTTCTCTGTTAAAACTTAGTGAATTGTAGTAGGTATGTGCTTAACTGTCCGTAAATTTCTATTGTCAAAAAGTTTAACTTTTTTATTTAATTAATCAAATTAATTAATTACTTAAAATTAATTTTAATACTTAATAATGTATTACTTTAATTACTTTTTTATTATCAATAATAAAAAATATAGAATTTGCAAGCGAAACGATTTTAATGTGGAATCGGCGTCTTTAAATTGGTAGTATTAACGAATGAATATTGATTCATTTTGTGGGGCGCAGTCGCTCACACGTTTTGGCCAATTTCAGCGCAATTTCAGTCCATTAAATTGTCTTTTCAATTTTGACTTTTCTAAAGTGTCCAAATTTGAATGTAATTAAGAGCCCGCATAGGTTAAATCGGAACGCGTCCATACAGTGGAAAAGTTACGTGGTAGCGAACCTGATTAGCCAGCCCAGTTTGACTTGAGTCTGGCGGTCACCATTTTACTTTGCACTTCCTTTTATAGAGCAGAGGGTAGCATAAAAATATAACGTTTTATTTCCCTAAGGTACCGTCTGCCAGCCGTGCAATAATAGTGCCCGCGTTTCTCATGTCAAAGTGTTTTATAAAAAAAAAACAACTTGGTATTCTATAATTTCTGTGATTCATGCAGTGTATTATTTTCCGTTTTTAAAAACATTGCTAGTCCTCTGCACTTATGGCAGCGAAAAGTTGGCCCGGTTTTTCACTAACATGTTTTAGTGGTATTTAAAAATTAAAACAGTTATCGATTAATCGTTCGATATGAACCCTTGTATGACCCCACTGCTGGGGCACGGGTTTCTTCCAGACCATAAGGCATCTAATATGGCTTAACGACTGCCATTACGTGACAGCCGGCACCAACGACTTTAGTACCTTACGAAGCACGGAAGCGCTCGAAAAAATGCCACTCGCGGTTGTCACGGAATGGTGACCCTCCAGCATCTGACCGCCCCTATTGTTGCTTAACCTTAGTGATTGATTCCTATCAATCACTAAGGTTAAGCAACAGTAAATTGATGTGCCTGTGTCTTAGCTCAATAAATTGACTATGACTTCTGAAGATAAGACTGACTAAACTAAGATGTGCATAGATGTATAGGATAAAGATGATAGGTACAGTTGATAGCATATCAACATTTAAACACTTTATCCAGTTACATAAAGAAACTTTGCAACATAAGTTTGAAAATTTATGTGCCGTCAAAGTGTAAGTTAAGAGTTAAAATTTCCTTTACACCCAAAAAATATCCCAGACATTAGGCACTACAGATACTAAGTGGTCACTATACTTGCCTTGTAAGCATCTGTCGTAGACAATCAGTTAAATTCGTCAATTTACAATTGGCGTAGTCAGTTTATTAATATTGCAAACGAACGAACTTTTATGATAACGCCGTCCGTAAACGGCGGAGTTTTAGATAAATAGATAGGTAGAGAACAGTTTATTGCTAAACCAGAAAAAAGTAATTACAATTATAATTCTTCTTCTTCTTCAGGCTATATGTTAGTCCACTGCTGGACACAGTCCATTATAATTAAACAATTATAATTGTAATTCTTTTTTTTTCTGATTTAAGAAAGTAATGTACTACAATTTTTCTGTGTCATCGCTTAGAACGATATCTGCCAGACAACCTAACAACTTAGTATTAAGCTCGTATTTTTAGAGCATAATTTAGATGGCGTAAGTAATTTTTAATTCAATATATCTATGCCAAGACTTGTAAACTTTGAAAATCGAATACGCTGTTTCAGTTACAATTTGCAGAGTTCTCCAATGCACAGGAGAAACCCAACCGTATCTACATATAAATTGATTTCATTGTCGCCATGCTGGCAATGGAGCGTCCTCAGCCAGTTCCGAACCAGTTTCAAAGAGCTCATTTGGAGAGCAAACATTGCCTAGCCTAGGTAGCAAGAGAGAAGGTTGTCTCTTCTTATTTTGGCTTTTTTTCTTTGTAATATCTTACTTAATGCTTAATGCAATGCCCGCCTATGGTTTAATATCTTATTATTATTCTTTATTGACGATTAATAAGAGCGAGAATTGTAGAATATAAATTGATGTCGAACGATGTCTATAATAACAAAATTACATAAGATAACTTCATATATAAAAATAAATGTATATGAACATTTATTTTTGCTGTGAGGAAGCCAAGCAGGCATGGAGACTGGTTTGCCCGTCCACCGACCCACCGAAGGACCCTTCAGTGCAGAGACAGTTGGACGGGCCGCTTTGTGAGCTGACGCAAAGACAACTAGTTGAATCTAGTGTCAGCGACCCAGAGCGAGCCCGCCTCCTTGCTGTCTCAGAGCGCGAGTCAGGTTATTGGTTGCAGGCACATCCATCAGTGGCAATTGGCACGCTGATGGATAACATATCTTTCAGCACTGCCGTGGGACTGCGCCTGGGTTGCGCTATCACTGTGCCCCATCAGTGCCCCTGTGGCGCTGACGTCGACCACATGGGTCACCACGGCTTATCGTGTCAACGGAGTGCTGGCCGCTTACTGAGGCACGCGGCGCTAAATGACGTCATCCGAAGGGCCCTCGCTACATCCGGAGTTCCAGCAATGCTGGAACCTCCGGGAATTTTCCGAGATGATGGGAAAAGGCCTGACGGAATGACGTCAATACCCTGGAAACATGGGAGGCCGTTGGTGTGGGACTCAACTTGCGTCGACACACTAGCACCTTCCCATGTTTCCCAGAGTATGAGGGCCGCTGGCTCAGCGGCCGGGGCGGCGGAAGGCCTCAAACGGCGGAAAAATGCAACATTAGGCAACCAATACATATTTGCGCCGTTTGGGGTCGAGACACTGGGCCCGTGGGGCCCCGAGGCGCGTTCGCTCTTTAAAGAGCTGTCAACGCGCCTCATCGACGCCACGGGGGACCGGAGGGCTGGCGCATACCTCGGCCAGAGAATAAGTCTGGCCATCCAAAGGGGGAATGTTGCCAGCATTCTGGGCTCCCTGCCGAGGGACACTGACCTGGGGCAAGTGTTGTATTTGTAAATTATAGGTATTTATTTTTATTACTTTATGTTAATTAGATTTTAGTTTAGTTATTATTTTAGTTTTACTTTAGATGTTTCTTTTTGATTGCAAGTGAATGTATTTTAAACATGTAACAGTCAATAAAATATGAACATAATTATGTAAAGACATAAAATAGACCTTACTAGATTTGATTCTATATGCATACATACGTTAAGGAAGCAGATTCTGTGAGTCAAGAAGTATTTCGAAACACTAAAAGCTTATTCATAATATTACATGGTGTAAGAATATCACATTTAGTATATGTACAAATGCAGGCGTAACGTCCATAAGATTGGCTGTTTAGTGTTAACCTGAAGAGACTTCTTCATTCGCTCGTACCTAACCAGAAGCTAGCAGTACAGCCCAAAGGAATCCCACGAGACACGACAAAATATCACTCGGTTAAAGTGATAAATTCCGGGCGATGTATGACGGTCATTTTTACAGGATTAATAAATAAGCAACGATTAGGCGCGCCCCTAGGGTAAGAGCAGGTTGCCTTAGTCGATTTTGGTATCGATATCAACCATTGTACGTTCCCACTGTTGGAGCAGAGGTCTCTTCCAGCATGGCAGGAAGGAAATGTCATAACTCTGTCCTTGGGATTCTGGCACGGAATTTCGGTACCTTCTTCAGGCTATATTAGTCCACTGCTGGACATAGCCCTCCCCTAATGAGCGCAAGGTTGTGCCATCATTGGGGGGCAATGCCCATAATCCCCACGATGGGCATGCGGGTTGGGGATCGCAGTTCAGTGGACTTGTACTGCAGGGGGCGCTGCTGCCCACCCCCTGGTTTGTATCTCTTAGTCGCCTTTTACGACACCCGCGGGAAGAATTTGGGTTGGTGCTATTCTCTAGGCCGACACCACACAGCTATAGGATTTCGGTATGTTGCTTGTATATTCAAGTCATCAAAATGAGGGTTCATCTCTAGTTTTTTTCATTTATTTTGTGACTGAAACTACCCATTTATTAGCATATTAACAATCCATAAAATAAAATTTACATACAAGCACATACATCGCTACTGGATACCTTCCACACTAGGATACCTTGTGTCGTGGGAACCAGAAACAGCGACATCACAAACATATAAACATCCAAGACTGGGGTTTTTTTGTTTCCAGCTGAGGTCCGAACCGGGGACCTATAGCATGGTAGGTAGATGCGTTACTGCTGCGCCGCCGAGGTCGTCATAGATTAATTTATATCATGTACATTGACAGAAAAATTATCAATTTGTCAATCAATTTCAAATCCAATATAGTGTATGATATCGATAATTAATATAGACGCTAACTTATGCCCTTATCCTGGAGGGGTAGACAGAGACCACCACTGCAATCATAATTTCCTAATTAAATGTTCAATTTTTTACAATATCATCGCTTCTCGAGAGCTTAGAGCCCACTTGCGTCAGCCCGGGTTAGCTCATTTGATTCGAGTTGAACTCGAGTTAAAGTTTAACCGGTTAACTCGAGTTAAATGATCTAACCCGGGCTGACGCAAGTGGGCCTAAAAGTGTCAGCAGGCATGCTAAAGGATTACAAACGAAATCTCAAATTAAACCCGTCTCTCAGCTAACCGTCTAATAAGCTTTGCCGGAATCCTTTGCCGTAAGCTCGGAGGTTAAAAGCTCGGCCCGGAAGCGTCCCATTAAGATTTCATGCAGCTTTCCGCGGGCGCTATTGTTAATCTTTGTCTACATGCCTTTGGACTCGACGCGTGTTTTGTTTGTGTTTGAAGCGAACCACCACCACAACATATTTAGGCACATAAACGATGAAATAATACGCCTCAGGTCCAATTTTGCCGTTGAAACTAAAGTTAGCACTAAATTTCTCCTTTGCACTGAAAAACACAATAGTGATTGGTATCAATCACTTGAGTTAAGCGGGTGCATAAAAAGAGTAGAATATCGTCATCATTAAACCCAGTTAGCACTAAGTTTCTCATTTGCACTGCAAAACGCAGTACCATAACAAGATACTCAATAAGAACTCAAATAAGATAAAAAAACACTCAAACGCGATCACTTCAAATTATGCATATGGCCCTCAGTCACTTTTCGAAATATAAGATGTGTAACTCCTTCTTCCTGTATTATATTGAGCGGTTGTAACGGACCGGTAGAACGTCGGTCTCACATTCGGGAGGTCGTGAGTTCGAAACCCGGGATGTACTAATCAATGGTTTTGCTTTCTAAGTTACATACCTTTTTCAAGTTATAGTAACAGTACCACTAGGTAAAAGAAAACATCTTGAGGAAAGCTGAGTATCTGAGGTGTTCACACAGACCTCAAAAATTGCAAACCAGCGGTGGGCACGCATAAATAAGCCCATACTCTTTTTGTGAGAAGGCCTGTGCCCAAAAGTGGGACGCTTTTTACAAAACAATATAAATAGAAGTAAAAAACATGCAATAAACAATTTAATTATACCTACAATAAATTAAATGTAATTCACAAAATTTATTAGCTTATAAGCCATAAGCCAAGCGGACGATAAGCCATGAGACTTTTTTCCACTCGAACACATCTTGATGATGGCTTATCGTCCGACATTGTCAGTGTAGTGTGTCGCAACCCTAATAGTGCTTTGTGATAGCTGATTGAGGGTAGTCTGAAACCTCATCAGCCGAAGATGCGAACGGGTGCCAGCCATCAGTCTTCTCATGACCACGATGACTGTAACGTCGTCGAAACGTCGAGGTAAAATAGCAATAAATTACTACGCGATTAAGCCCCGAAAATATTCTATGTGTACAAGTCGCGAACGTTTAAAATATGTTATAACTGTTCTACCTATTTAAAAACCTATTTAGAGGCTAAAAATTTCACCCATGCCGGGATTCGAACCCGCAACCTCTGGCGACTCACCGGCATCAGTGAAATTTCGAACCTCTTTACACTATTCTCTGTATTACGTACGTAGTTTTTAAATTTGTCCTCAGCACGGGTTAGTGCATTAAAAATAAAAATAGTATGTTCTACCTATTTTATTTGTCTCTGTGTATTATTCTTTTTGTTAATAAATATTATTTGTATTTGTAAATAAATATGTTGATACAAAAAATCTCAGGAAAATTTTAGAAATCACAGCTGCTGTTGCGTTATACTCCACTATTCATCACGTTTGACCTGCTCAAGGCATATACTCAGAATATACTCTAGATTCACAAGCACATCGTGAATTCGATTCGAGGATCGACTGAGCGTTGACTAACTCATAAAAAGGAGTTGCCCGTCTCAAACTACATAGCTTTAAATAAATTACAAAATTTAACACTAGTTTCTTATCTGAAATGAAACTCCTAGTAAAATTTTATATTAACGTTTTTTGAAGAATGTATATAATTTTGGCAGTGGTTGCAATGATTATGCAAACTTAGATTATCTTTTTTATCCTCTTAAGATCAGACCTTGCAAATAATAACCGTTTCTTTCCTAATAAATATTAGGTGAACTGATATTGTGTTCCCTTATTGTTTCAGATTATTCATGACTTGCAAATGCCAGGATTTGCTGCTGAGGTGAAGGTAAGTGATTCTGTCAAGTAATCTGTAAAACCCTTTTATGCGTTACATGCAAGACAGAATCAAGACCTGGCTGTTTCGGTCAAGATAGATAGAAAATATTTTATTGTACACAGAAATTACAGTAACAGAAATTAAATAAAAATATAGTACAATTGGCGGCCTTATTACTAAAAGCTATTGGTTCTAGGCAACCATAGACGGAGATAAGAAAAAAATTAAAGACGGGTAGTCGGTGCAATTTAGAAATATCAAAATTAGAAATTCAACGTTAAACATTTATGTAAACTTACTTAAACTATACATAAGCAATTTAATTGATAGATACACATACATACATACTAATAATTAAATTATATATGGTAACAGGAAATAATATAATAAACCTAATATTTAAGTGCCTGGATTATTTCATTTATTTAAAGGTAGTATTCCTTCAGTCTACACTTTAACATCGCAGATGAAGGAGACTGATTTTAGACTGACAAGATATTATAATTCAGTAAAAAGCACAGTCTAAAAAAGGCCCCAAATGAGAGCTAAACTCCCGAACAAAGTTCCTTACCATCACATCGAATTTTCGATTTACGAGAAACGATTTTCAGTTTATCAATTTTTTTGTCTTCGCCTTGTGTTGACTAAAAAATGAATGAACTGAAAATTCAAGATGTGGTGCTACCGAGAAATGCTCCGGATCAGCTGGAACGAAAAAGTCACCAACGTCGAGGTTCTTAGACGGATGAACACGAAGGTGGATCCCTTTCGCACCATCAAACAGCGGAAAGTAGCTTACCTAGACCATGTGCTGCGATGCATTAAACACCAATTACTGCAGACTATTTTGATGGGCAAGATGGAAGGAAAGAGAAGGCCGGGCAGGAGAAGGATGTCATGGTTGTGCAACATCAAGGAGTGGACTGGTGTTAAAAGTGCAGATGAGCTGTGCAGAATTGCACTGAACAGAGATCGCTGTAAAGAGCTGACTGCCAACCTCCAGTAATGGAGAGGCTCTTTAAGAAGAAGAAACTGAATTTTTTTCTACTGAATGGACAGTTCTGAAAATGTAGATTTTCAAGACATTTTTGTATTTCGATAAATTTCAAAATACATTGCAGTAAACCAATGGATAAGCAGAGATACAATACTGCCAGATAGAGTTGAGGGTTGTATTAGAGTTCTGTTAAGTAGAGAGACTCAAGCCGTCCTTAGATATGTAGATAAACGATGCGGTACCCTCTAAATACGGAACCCAAATAAGGTAGAAATATGGATCAATCACGCTTCAGGCGTTGAATTATTTATTTGCCCACTGCGGACTTTATATGCAAAAGTTGAAATCGCAGCCCCTTTGATGTTTACCCAAAACGATGCTCATCTTTAGATAAGTGCCCAAGGGAATGTTTAAATAAATCGTGAAATATACAGGCCGTAAAAGCTCATACATAATTAAAAACGGTGAAATTATCAAATCTTCCATCAATCAAGTCAATATGAACCACATTGAGTATGGCGAGAACCTCCCAATAGCAAAAAATATCAGCTGTTCTTTGTGAAAGTAGGTACAAATTACATACTATTTGTTCCACTTATTTTTAGATGATAAACTATTTCTTAAACTCACGGAAAAAGCGCAAAATATAGCGTAAAAACGCAAATTTACAGCCAATGCAGGTAAGATTATTTTATGTAATGTTTTATGTTATTTTAGTCCTCATCATAGCATAAATTGTATGTAATAACGATTAATATAAATTTTAATGTCAGAGTGACATATCTTTTTTAACAAGCAACTTACTAGAGCAAAGAAAAGTGTGAGAGTAAGTGACTCTCAAACCAATTAGCTTTGACCTATTTTAACTAGAACTAGAATAGAAAAATACACAGCAAAGGCCTTGAAACTAAACAGAAACGTACAACCAACTGTATTCACAAAGTACACACTATGTCTCGAATAAATTGAGGTCATGTCATGAAACTACCGTAAAGGCGGCGGCCAAAGTACATAGAAACGCAGACTTAAGACTTGTTCTTGGATCGTATCCCTTATTCCAAAGGCCTTACGTAGTGATTTGGCCTGTATTTGTGACCGTGGACTGTACTTTGTGAGAGGCGTGTTCGCTGTGTTAAATATACAGAAGGAAAGAGTACTTTACAGAACACCCTACCGAATAGTTTGACGCTTATTAAAATGTAAGTTTCTTGATTGAAAAAAAATTGGTATTTAAAGCATGACTTAGTCGCTTTGATCGATTATTTCTGAGATCCCAGGTACTGCTTCCACTCTATTATTTTTTGTATTTGATGATATTGAGTTACATTATTATGAGTCAAAGAGTGAAAGAGGTTTGTTGGATCGTGGCCAGTAGGAAAACGTGGTCTCAGCCTACCCCTTTAAAAAAAAAAACTATTTAGAGGCTAAAAATTTCACCCATGACCGGATTCGAACCCGCGACCTCTGGCTATCCGTTGCAAGTGATGCAAATTACTTCAGCCGGATTTCGCTGCCTGTACGTAATACAGAGAGTATTGTAAAGAGGTTCGAAACTTCACTGATGTCGGTGAGTCGCCCATTAGCTCAGTTGGAAGAGCGCTGGCATGGAAAGCCAGAGGTCGCGGGTTCAAATCCCGCATGGGTGAATTTTTTAGCCTGTATATAGGTTTTTGAAATTGTCCTTAGCACGGGTTAGTGCATTAAAAAGAATATAATATTGGAAATTTAATTTAGCAGTATTTTATTTAAATAAATTGATCGTAGTTACTGATTAAAATGTGCATGTATTTGGTGCCGCCAAGCGCGAATGGAGGCGCATGGTGACCACAAACATATCTGTAGACAATTTTAAGCAATCATATCTCATACTTTCTTATATACCTAGAAAAAGAAACATTTCTCGTTATTTATCATTGAGCTTAACATGAAAAAGAAAGTACTTGACAAAAAGGTGGATCGTTAGTTAGTGATTTAGACGTGAGATTTCCGCACTTAGCCTCATAGTTGGGCCGTTGTACGTAGCAAGCGCTGAGGTACGCTAACACCTCAGACACTAGGGTTTCCTTACGATATTTTCCTTCACCGTCAGCAAGTAGTATTGCTATGCTACTATAATTTCACAAATGTACATAACTTAGAAAACAAAGTCATTGGTACATGCCGGGGTTCGAACCCACGACCTCCCGATTGAGAAGCCGGCGTTCTACACCGCGCCGCTACCACCGCTCAAAGGTGGATTGTTAAAAAAACAATATTCACTAAAGTAGGCTTTCTGAATTCAAAGTTTACACTTTAGAAGCTCATACTTAAGTAATTTGGTGTTGAGTGCGGTACTTAAGCACATCCCTTGTGTGTGCAGGAGGCTTTTTACAACTTTGTCTTGAGTACAGTTTCGGAAATTAAGGCTCCACTTTGTCGTGGCTTTAAGAACTTGTGAGACAAGTGGGGAGAAATGTTTTTGACAGAAACACTCATGAACTTTTGAGCTGTTTCATGTGGCAGGCTTTTTACTGTAACCAAAAGATCTATTGATGGCAATCATTTATTTTCATTAAGAATCATAATAAGCATTCTGTACAAATTATACATTTGATTACCTGCGTATATTCACCGAACCCTGTCTTCAAATGTTTTTATGACCAACGTTTTTAGTCATTTTCTAAATTTACAAAATGGGAACTTCTTCTAATTATGTGTGTAAACTTAGTATTTCTTAATGATTCGCGGTACTCATACATAGTTATATATTAAACGGGTCTAATCCCGATGTTTCGGCTACTGTAACGGGTAGACTGAGTCTACCCGAGACCACGGCAACTATAATGCTGCCAAAACGTCGGGAAATAAGGTAATTACGTTTTACTTAATAAATAATCGCGGTAAGAACTGTTTAATATATAACTGTGTGTACTGTTGTTGATTTATCATAAGTATAGTACATTTTATGTAGGTGGATATATATATGCATAGGCATTATATATATATATATATATATATATATAATGCCTATGCATATATATATCCACCTACATAAAATGTACTACTATACTTATGATAAATCAACAACAGTACACACAGTTATATATTAAACAGTTCTTACCGCGATTATTTATTAAGTAAAACGTAATTACCTTATTTCCCGACGTTTTGGCAGCATTATAGTTGCCGTGGTCTCGGGTAGACTCAGTCTACCCGTTACAGTAGCCGAAACATCGGGATTAGACCCGTTATTATATATATATATATATATATATATATATATATATATATATATATATATATATATATATATATAATACGTATATATATATATATATATACGTATTTCTATGTTTATTATATTCATGCAAACACTAGCCAATATATTTCTAGTTCAGAAAATTATGGTTAACTGGAAGGTAATACTGTTATCATTAAGGTCGCCTTTGTACCTTTTAACTTGTTTTCATTTTTAGAATTAAAGTATTTTAATAATACTCGTAATGATAATAAATGCTGGACACGTGAGTTCAAATCCCTTTTTGGCATGACGTCGCTTAGCTAACAATACCGCGCAAGTCAAAAATTGGCCATGTGACGTTTTGTATACCGTTCGGTAGATTATTTTTCCGCGCACCCCATGGGCTCACACTGGAGTCAGTATCAACCAATTAGAGCGTTTTATTCATTTCAAACCATGGCACAGTTATACAGGGAATACGTCAGTAAGTGCGAATTAAATGCTTCAAATTGTCTTAGTCATAGGGTTTTTGACAATGTATTCTTAAAACGAAATCTTAGCCTATTTCGTCCAAAAAAAGACCAATGCGATGTATACTGTGGTCACAAAGTTGGAAATATTAGTGATGCTGAAATGGAGATACATCGGAATAAAAAAAACAGAGCTAGAGAAGACAAAGATACAGACAAAAAATCGGCAATAGAAGGCAAATGTCATGTGTTAACGCAAGATGTTCAATCCGTTAAACTAGTTCCCTGGCTTCAAGCTAGTGCCATTTATTACAAGGCAAAATTATGTGTTCATAATTTTACTAAACTTGCTGCTTCTGGTTCGATGAAACAAATGGCTCCCTCGAAGCTTCTGTTTTTGCGTCATGCATTGTAGATCAACTGAAGAATATTTTAAATAGAAAATTGTTACCGGTACTGTTTTCCGATGGTTGCTGTGCACAGAATCGAAATTCCATGTTAAGCAACGCTCTTCTGCGTTTATCCATTGAGAAAAATGTTATGATAACTCAAAAATACTTGGAAAATGGACATACGCAGATGGAGTGCGACTCTGTGCACAGTGCCATCGAATGTAAATTAAAAGGAAAAGAAATCTATCTTCCCTCTCAGTATGTGAACATAACAAAGTTAGCTAGAGATAACACAATGCCTTATGAGTCTCGATCATTAAAATATTCGTTTTATACAGATTTCAGTAAGGAATTAGTTTACAAAACCATCCGTCCTGGTAGAAAAGCCGGGGACCCTACTGTTACCGATTTAAGGGTGTTAAATTATAAACCAGATGGAACAATTTGGTATAGCCTAAACTTTGATGAACCTTTGCAGCCATTGCCTCAACGGCCAATGAAAATCACTAATATCAGATCGTTAGAAGAGCTCCCCAAATTATTTTCAGAAACACTGCCAATTTCCTAAAGAAAATATAAAGACCTTCAAGATTTAAAGGCAGTGATACCTTCGGACTGCCACTCCTATTACGACGCGTTGCCTTTTAAAAATTAAAATGTTTATTGTCGTTAGATCTCATTAAACTACTTATTGAAAATTAGAGAGACTGATTTTAAGTTTTGCGTTTATTTTGTATAAGTTTGTTATCTTTTATAACTTTTATTTTGAGTATCTTTTATGATAATTTTGATTATATGGTTTTATTAATGTAACATTATGAAAGAGTGAGAGCTAAGAATGATTAAGAATAAATAGGTAACTAGGAAAAAAGACTTAACAGTACGCCAAATAAAAACCTTGTTAGCAGAATATAGTTCCTTAATTATATTATTTTATAATACTAGTGCACAATTTTCCGTTCGTATCTTAGTAGAACTTTTATTTTGATAAAAAGACAATTTTTATGTTATTGAGGAGAAACCTCTTTCTTATTTAGTTTTTTATTATTATTTATTTTTGATTCTTTTTGTTGAAATTATTAAAAATTAAAAGTATAAACACCGCATGTCTTTATTTTGTTAGAATAAAACAGCATAAGTCTTGAAAAATACAAACCAGGAAATATATATGCATATTTTAATACTCATCTTATCTTAACTCAATAGGCAATAATATTTACATTCATAATATGTTTGTAAATTATAAAATGAATATTTAATGCAGTTTTTTGTCTCTCCTGAAAACTAAGCAAATTCGACTTACGCGGTATTGTTAGCTAAGCGACGATGAAACGTTTCTTTTTTATGTGAAATTTGTTTGACAGGACCAACACGACAATAGCATTTAAAATCCTTTAGAAAACATTGAATTAGGTATAAGTTTGGATCTTCAGTATGTCTTGTTCCACTTTTGTACTTATTTACCTTAATAATAAATTGGTGCCTCTTTTCATATTCTCTGATATTAATTAAGCTTCGTACTTACATTGTTTCCTCTTTGCGAAGCAGCCTTTAGCTACATTTTCGCAACAATGAAGTTCAACCTATTCATAAAATATTGTGCAACAAAAGCCGTAATATCCTATTACATCGGGGTGCTGGAAAATCTTTTATTGCGTTCGTCTATACAATTTTACAGCTATATATGGGAAGCACCATCCTACGCTTTGTACTTGGCCTTAATTCAACGGACGCAATTGCCATTGGCACTTTTCCAGTGCTGACTCCACTCAGCCTAGACTAGGGCACCCCAAAAGGCCTACAGTATCTCTGCCAAGGCAAAGCCGGCTATAAGAGTCATTTCTTTGTTTTTCTAATCAAACTTTTGTCAGACTCAATTATTACTATCAGCCCACTGTTTCTGGTGTAATAATTTCCCCCAAAAACCATATTTTATGCTTCCTTGCCGCATCCCTAGATCCTACACCCAACCCGTTGTATGTCCCCACTGCTGGTGCACGTTTCTATTCCAGCATCGCAAGAAGGTTAGGCCATATTACATACAGAGGCCAAGTCCGAGTTGGTGATGGATTGTAAGATAATGGCAGGTTTCTGTCAGAAGTTAACACGCTGCTCATGGTCATGCTTAACGACTGCCATTACGTGACAGCGGGCACCAACGGCTTAGCGTGCCTTGCAAAGCACGAAAGCGCTCGGAAAAAATGCTACTAGCGCTAGTCACGGGACGGTCACCCGTCCAACACCTGACCGCGCCAGTTGTTGCTTAAACCAAGTGATTGAGTCCAATCAGTATTTTTTAATGATTCGTGATACTCATACAAAGACCCGTTTAATATATAACTATGAGTCCAATCACGTGACAGACACGTAGAAACACCCAGACTAAAGACATTTGTATAAACCAAATTACGGCAAACGGCAATCCCTTCCATTCGGACCCTCCGTAACTTCGTGGTTACTCATTTTGTAAGTCATTAAGTAAGGAACATTACCTGCTTGCTGAGATTTCTATTGTTGCGAAGAAAATTGCACTCGTGCAAGCGTCTTGCAACTTTATAAACAATAAAGTAGCTTCAGACAATCCGGCTTCCTGCAATTTGGACATTGTTTACTGCAGCTATTGCTTTTCACTTGAAATTCTTCGAGCTGTTAATACCTTGGCCTTTGCATCTAAATAATAAGATAATTTATACAGCGTCCAGTAGCGCTTGCACTCAAATTAGATGGGTGAAGGAACCACTCGAACGCTGCAGTTACTGAGACATTGCTTTTTAGATAGTGTCGACTTGCCCAGTACTTATACCATCCTGACAGTTTAGTCGCACTAGCCCACAGGAAAGACTAGTCAATACGTTTGGAGCCGACACAGCAAGGAAGGCGCTATTAGCCAAGGAATTGTTTATAGTCCACAAGTAGGCAAGAAGCAGTCTCTGGTCTCTGCCTACCCCTCTGAGATAAAGGAGTACTATGTTACGTTTAAATAACTTAACCGAGGTCACCTACAGAAGAAATGGATCCGTCACTTCTGACGGTTCCATATTGATCAACCACCGTTCTGTATTGCAATTCCGAGAAAATTGCTTGGCTAATAGTAAACATGAAATGACCTCGTAATTTATGCAACACCCAATGTGGGTCCAGTGAGAGGATTATAGTAGTCCAAAGAGGAAGAGAAAGCAACTTTAGTTAACTACAGTCTCGTGAAGTATTTAAATTTTGGTTCGGAGGTAATTTAACCGACTACGTAAAGCATTGAATGGTCTGGAAATATTTGGAAATATTGATTAAATAATAAACTGCCTCGTCAATCTAGAAGAACCGTATGGTTACCACGCCAAAGTTAGTGGACTTCATTTCCACTTGGGACCGCCGTACGTTTGTACGATCTAAGTCTGGGTGTATTTCCATATTTGTGAAGTCACTTGTCCTTATCACTTCAATCACTTGTCGCCAGATGATTATCAATCACTTTAGGACTTTGTATTGTCACCTTTAACGGCTTCGGTGGCGCAGCGGTTTGGCACGCTGCTGCCGAGAACCGAAGGTCTCGGTTTCATCCCCGGCAGAGTCAAACTAGGAAACGAACTTTTCTAGTTTGTCTCGGGTCTTGGATGTTATCTATGTATTTATTGTATTAAATATATTGTCGAGTTAGCACCTATAACACAAGTCATTTAGTTGTACTTAGTTTAGGGCTAACGAGATCTGTGTAGTATGTCCATGAATATTTATTTATTATATTATTCATTAAGTAATAAGTAATAAGTCTTTTTATTCATAAAGATGATACATTACACTTAGCATCAAGTTATGTGTGAATATGCTAAGATGAGGAGCCTCTGCTTCCTAAAAGAGGGATAAAACCCTGTAGCTTAGGGTAAGCAGTGCTCATCCTCAGTTATATGATACAATATATAATAAAATGTAAAAAAAAGAGGTTGTCTTTAGTTTTAGTAGAATATTAATTACTAAGTTTAGTTGTGTGTGTGTGTGTGCGTGTGTGTGAATATGCATTTGACCCATATACATTAACCTACAGTTTTAAGAAGCTCCTCCGTTTCTACGTATGACAGTTTTTGGATCCATGGTCCATGTCTAAAATTTTTAAATATATATATTAATTTTCTAATTCGTGTGGTAAGTAATTGCACATGAGGAGCAAAATTCATGTTGTTGTCTAACAATATACCCAGATAATTAAAGGTATCACACCTTTGGAGAGGTTTACAGCTACAAGTATCCGATTTGGATGGGTACCGACAACATGTATGAGCAAGTATATTATTTTTAGCATTTGGTTGTTTTGATGGTCTAATAGAGAATGTCATATACTTGGTTTTATCTGCATTCAGCGATAACAGATTTGCTCTGAGCCAAGTCGTGACGTCATTAAGACAATTTTGTGCATCTGAAAATACATCATCCCAACACTCACCTGAAAAAAGCAAGGCAGTGTCATCAGCATATGCTACAATGCGTCCCCGGGGTATTTGAATAGTACACAGTGAATTTAAGTAAATAAGGAATAGTGTCGGCCCCAAAACACTGCCCTGCGGCACACCATACGATATTGGCAAGGCAGCGCTTATATTCTCCCCTATTTTGACGCGCTGCTTTCTGTTTGACAGATAATGTTCAAATAGGTTAAGCTGGCAACCCCTTATTCCAATGCTCTCCATTTTTTCTAAAAAAAGGGAGACAGAGACAGTGTCAAAGGCCTTGGCCAAGTCAAGAAATACAGCAAGTCATTTTTTACCTCCATCCGAACCCTTAGACACAAAATCAACTAGGTTATAGACTGCGTCATCCGTGCTTTTGCCCGAGCGAAAGCCAAATTGCTGTTGTGATATAATGTTATTGGCTTCTAAATAATGTACTAGTCTTTTGTTAATGATACGTTCCAGTATCTTAGAAATTGAAGGAAGTATAGATATTGGTCGATAATTATTCACACGGTCCCTGTCTCCTCCCTTATGTATTGGACTAACCAAAGATTGTTTGAGAATGTCTGGAAATATACCTGCATCTAAACATTTATTAAACAATATAACCAAAACAGGAGCCAATTTGACTTTAAACATTTTAAGGATTTTGTTTGCTATTCCATCTGGGCCAGTCAAGCAATAAGTTTTTAAATTTATGATTAATTCGTGTACCTCATTGAAAGAAAACAATCAATTTTACAATATAGTCACAAGACTGAAAACTTACTTAGATTTATATGTAACTAGCTGTGTCACAAGAATTAGATTTATATGTAACTAGCTGTGTCACAAGACTTAGATTTATATGTAACTAGCTGTGTCACAAGACTTAGACTTATATGTAACTAGCTGTGCCTCGCAGTGTTAACAGCGGTTTATTAGGGAAAATAAATTGTGAATTAACAGTAAAATATATTTTCCCGCAGTAAAATGTAGCCTGTGTGTTAATCAAGGGTGTCAGCTAACTCAATTCCAAATTTTATTAAAATCGCTCCGTTTAGAC
This sequence comes from Yponomeuta sedellus, assembly GCA_934045075.1. Classification (NCBI taxonomy): domain Eukaryota; kingdom Metazoa; phylum Arthropoda; class Insecta; order Lepidoptera; family Yponomeutidae; genus Yponomeuta; species Yponomeuta sedellus. The sequence continues at coordinate 17,462,492 of OW203727.1, read as the reverse complement.
GTGGAGAAGTTGCAAACAACCCACTCACAAACTTTCGCCTTTATAATATTACAAAAGTGTTATGTAATGTGATAATATATAGTGTGATGTACAACCAGTAGCGTTTCTTTAGATTTATACAAAGACAAACTCATTGTCTTGTAGTGGTAATAACAATTAACCATTTATACAATGTAAATTGACAACATTTAATTTTTTTAGCATACGTATTTTGTCTGTTTACTGTCTTGAAGGAAACTAGATACGAAATTAAACGACCCATATTTTTTTATTTTCGGAAATTCGATGATTTCATTCATAGTTTTCAGTTTGAATTTGGTCTTATTCTAAAAGGATGTAACTGCCAAATGACGTCAAATACGCCTAATAATAATAACACCCTTGCCGGCTTTTTAAAAACCATTGGAATTATGGAAAGGAAAAGTAATTTCTCCGTCATGACATTTGAATGAAATTGAAAATGACATCTGTCATATCATTTTTAATATTAGGCAACGGTACCTCCTCATTCCACCGTATGTGTGACGTCATTACACAATTTTCTGTTTTTATTTATTTTCTTTAAAATTAAGCAATAATAAAATTTCTAAATATTTTCTTCGTAATCAGGATAGCAAAATTAAGAAACGGTATTTTTGGTTTTGGGCGTTGTAAAATATGAAATGTTGTCAATTGTAAAATATAATACGTACGATGCTAGACATAGATATAATATAGAATAGTACAATAATAATAATATAGAAAGACGGTGTAAGCTTTTACCATTTAAAACTAATATCGCAAAGAAACCCTCTTGCATATGATACAAACTGCTTTATCTCATTTAAAACGCTTCCGCGTATAACTTAGACTAAAGGTTCAAGCGGACAATCTAGGCTTTAACGGAATGACGCAGGCCGGAAGCGGTCACCGGTACAGAGCAAATCCCTTCCGCGTAGAGCTGTGAAGGGTTCAGATGCGGCATTTCATACAACGTGTTTCATTTGGGTTAATACACATATAATATGTCTATTATTATATTATGGAAATAAAACTGCAATGCGTTGCTCTGAAAAGAGAAATATTCTTATATTTCCCAAAAATAATACAAGAATTCTAAAAATAATAACACAGAGCTAAACTTAATAACTTACCTGAAAAGAGAAACAACATTTTCAGCTAATATTTCGTCTATTAAATCAATATTTCTTCACTTTTAAAATAACATATTTTCGCAATCTGCTTTTCTATTTTCAATGTTTATAAATCAAGACATTGACAAACATGACACCCATAGATAATAAAAGTAGTTTAAATAAAGTACTAACCTCTTTATTTACACACACAAGGCCAGGCTAGGCTACCGGCCAGGTGGATAGCAAATTTAAGGCCCGCCACTGTCGTGAGATCCTCCACCAACCCGAGCCTCCGTGGTGGAGTAAGGCCTAACCTTCCTGCTATGCGAAAGGTTATAAATATTATGAAACATCTGAAAAACTCTATAGACACAGACCGTCTTAAAAATATTTATATAGCTGTGAGTCAGTCTATATTGACATACTCGTATTGTATATCAGTGTAGGGTGGCGCAGGTAACACTACTATTTTGCAGGTGGAAAGGGCTCGGCGTTCGATCATAAAGGTAATGCTTAAAAAGAAATACAGATACCCAACCAATCTGCTGTATCAAGAGTCTAAATTACTGAGTGTTTGCTGATTATTTATCCAAAAATAGTGCTCGCAGTCCACAAAACCTTACTAAACCTAAGTAGCAGTAATAAACTTGTAAAGAAAAGAGTCTGTAGAGCCACTGCTAAGCGGGTAAAAACGAAATTTACAAATAAATTCGGTGAGTTCTTGCACACATTTATTTACAACAAGGTCCACAAGATTCGCGATCTCAGCAACTATAACTATTTCACAGCCAAAATAAAACTCCGTGACGCGTTGCTTAAAATGACCTATTATCAAATGGAGGATATTTTCAGAGTTATATCCTGGGATCATTACCGTTATCAACCCTTGTATGTCCCCACTTTTGCGGGATGAGTCTCTCTTAAATATCCTGAGTTCCTTTAATAATATTATCGACGACCTCTGTGGCGTAGCGGTAGCGCGTCAGCCTACCATGCAAGAGGTCCCGGGTTCGAATCCCGGCTGGAATAAAAAAAAAAGTCCAGGTCTTGGATGTTTACAATCATGTTTGTGATGTCGTTGTTTCTGGTTCCCACGACACAGGGTATCCTAGTGTGGGGCCAGAAGCAATGTATGTGTAGGAAGTAAAATGTAATGTAATGTAAAAATTATAGTATTGTATAATATTTAATTGTATTGTATTATATTCAATTGTATTACACCACCACTCTACAAACTTGTTGCATGTTTTAAACTAGTGCTATTAATGTTATTCAATTTTGTTAATAAGTCTGCCTTACCATTGCGAAATAATTAAATTGTAAATCTATTTCTAGTATCCACTATACAAGCTCGCTTAGTGTAGGGCCACAGATAAACTGATTGCACTATTGAATTGGTCTTATTATTGTAATAAGGCAACCTGCTGTTAATCCACTGTGTGAAAAATCGATGCAATAAATAATTTTGTATTTTTGGATTTGTATATGCACGTTGAGACCCATGCCCCAGCAGCGGGGACATAAAAAGAGTGAATATCACGTGAGAGTCCGACTCGCATACCGATATTTCTGTACCAGCCCATATAAAATTGTATTTGCTTAGTGTTCGTTTATTTCCATCTAAACAGGGGTCTTACTCTTACTTGGCCCCTCTTATTACTTGTGAATTAAATTATTATTAGTTATAAATTAATTTGAATTAGGAAAATAAACTTTAAAGGCCACCAAGTGCGACGGACTTGCGCCGTGTTGAGCAGTCATGTTTATCCTCCAAAATACGCAACATTTTTGTTTGTTACTATACAATATTGTTATAACTATTACCCAATATTTAATTGCGTGTTAAAAAACGGAGGAAATAAAATCAAAATTCGCTTCAGCTCTACCACTCTATTCACCATTCACGTTTTTTTGGACATAAAATTAACCAAATAATTTTCTGTTTTTATCACGTAAAATAACAAACTTTCTGACAGCTGGGTGTTTAAAGGCCACAAGTAAGACTCTCAGCCCTAATTAAAATTACATCCATGCAATCTTCCATCTGATTGCTTATGATTACGCACGTAATCTGAGAGAGGTAGTACTCTTACGCTACGCCGTAGGCCTCGTAGCTGCGTAGCAACGTAGGCGCGCTCGTAGCGAGTATTATCTTTAATAAGAATGGTTACGTATAGCCGGAATACAGTACTCATATGTGGGTGTGCTAGTTGGTTAACGAAGCTGTAATCATCCGATAATATGTGTTGACTGTGATTCTTGGTATCGGGAGGGCGGGGACCGAGGAGTAACTCGATATGACTTACAGTTTTTCGTACACTAACAATAAATAATTATCAAACAATCAACAGCTTTAAAAACCTATTTAGAGGCTAAAAATTCCACCCATGCCGGGATTCGAAACCGAGACCTCTGGCTATCCGTGCCAGAGCTCTTTTCAACTGAGCTAATGGGTGACTCACCGGCATCAGTGAAATTTAGAACCTCTTTACACTATTCTCTGTATTAAGTACAGTTTAAAACTGTCCTTGGCACGCGTTAGTGCATTAAAAATAGTATAATCAACAGCTGGCAGGTGTTTCTTTTTGTATGTTCTTTGGCCACCTGTTATAAGATAGAGAGGGCAGATATCTATATATTGGCTGAAACGCGGTTCAAAAAATATGTTAAGTACATAGTATTTCTTAGTGATTTGCAATACGTCGGGTATTAACGTAATTACGTTTTACCTAATAAATAATTGCGATTTGACCCGTTTAATATATAACTATGTATGTTAAGTGCACTTTGTGCCAAAAGGACTTTGAGTAAACACAAATAATTATTTAGGTGACACTGAAATTAAAGCCAGTACAATGCATTCTATTTTAGTCTAAATTTTATAAGCATAGATAAAGCAGGCAATTCTCAATTCTCCTATATTATTCTCATATCACGTAATTGGAAAGGAGGATAGAGAATTCTTGTAAATTTTTCACTTTACCATTATAACAGCAAGTATAATCTCAACTTCTGTCCTCTTTTTCCTGTTACAAAATTGTCTATTTCGCTTTTCACGTTCACTGTACTCTTGTATTTTGGAGTTAATGTTAGCAAGGGGTTCGTATAATGTCGGTAGAGATAAAGCCAGGTTTCGGTTAGAAATCGATGTGTGAAGCGTTATTTTAATGACGCTATAAAATATAATACATTTACAGAAGGCTATTTTTAGCACCATTTCTCTACTAAAGAGACGACCTCTGTGGCGTAGCGGTAGTGCATCTGCCTACCATGCAAGAGGTCCCGAGTTCGAACCCCGGCTGGGGACAAAAAAAAACCCCAGGCCTTGAATGTTTACATGTTTGTGATGTTGTTTGTGGTTCGCACGACACAGGGTATCCTAGTGTAGGGCCAGAAGCAATGTATGTGCCTGTATGTAAAATGTTGTCATGTCATGTCATGATGACATGACATGACATGACATGACATGACATGACATGACATGACATGACATGACATGACATGACATGACATGACATGACATGACATGACATGACATGACATGACATGACATGACATGACATGACATGACATGACATGACATGACATGACATGACATGACATGACATGACATGACATGACATGACATGACATGACATGACATGACATGACATGACATGACATGACATGACATGACATGACATGACATGACATGACATGTCAATCATGTCAATCATGTCATGTCATGTCATGTCATGTCATGTCATGTCATGTCATGACATGACATGACAACATTTTACATACAGGCACATACATTGCTTCTGGCCCTACACTAGGATACCCTGTGTCGTGCGAACCACAAACAACATCACAAACATGTAAACATTCAAGGCCTGGGGTTTTTTTTTGTCCCCAGCCGGGGTTCGAACTCGGGACCTCTTGCATGGTAGGCAGATGCGCTACCGCTACGCCACAGAGGTCGTCTCTTTAGTAGAGAAATGGTGCTAAAAATAGCCTTCTGTAAATGTATTATATTTTATAGCGTCATTAAAATAACGCTTCACACATCGATTTCTAACCGAAACCTGGCTTTATCTCTACCGACATTATACGAACCCCTTGCTAACATTAACTCCAAAATACAAGAGTACAGTGAACGTGAAAAGCGAAATAGACAATTTTGTAACAGGAAAAAGAGGACAGAAGTTGAGATTATACTTGCTGTTATAATGGTAAAGTGAAAAATTTACAAGAATTCTCTATCCTCCTTTCCAATTACGTGATATGAGAATAATATAGGAGAATTGAGAATTGCCTGCTTTATCTATGCTTATAAAATTTAGACTCAAGCATTAAAACGTCTTATATGTCACGACATTACTTAAGGGGACATTTTAACCATACTTAGGATTTTAAACTAAGAATTAATTCAGTGTTATCGTAAAATAAATATGCACTAAGAAATAACATTCGAGTAATGAGCATCACGTAATATATTAAAAAATAAGTACATTATCTGTTATGTAAATAATAATATTATTTTTTACATTAAACATAAGTTCAAGACATAATTTTTGCATACCAGGACGGACGGGTGAAATATGTAGATCGTTATTTATTATACTAACTACCAATTGAACGACATTTCAGGCAAATAAGCTACATATATATATATATATATATATATATATATATATATATATATATATATATATATATATATATATATATATATATATATATATATAACCTTACGCCTGAATCCCAGAGGAGTAGGCAGAGACCAGGGACTGCCACTTGCCACGATCCTGATTCGCTTCATCAACGTTCATACGTCGTTGCAAGCACGCACGCCGGTTCCGGGTACTACTCGTATTTATCTACCCCTTTGCTAACACATCCCCTATTTGGTCGATGTATGTCCGCCTGGGACTTACCAGCCCTTTCTCTCAAATTAGCAATATATATTTGTTTCGTCAATCTTTTTTCCTTCATCCTCCTATTGGATGGTTTATTTAAATTCATTATTCAACAAATTCTGTCACTTTTGAGACAGTCCGCGGTGGCCTTGCAAGGTGACTGGGCACGTAGGTATTACATATTTTGCTTATGTTTTGCAATGCAAAGACTATGCTTTGCAATGAATCACCTCTATACAATGTTATTTTCTATCTAATATTATAACGAACTACCGAATCACTTTGCGAGATTAAAACCTATTCACAGTCAAAGTCTGCACCCAAATTGATGATGTACCACTATCTAATTTGGAGCGCGATTCTCATTGTCAATTGTACGCAGACAATGGGGTGTTTGGGTCGAGTCCTGTATGCAAATTGAGGCTATAGTCGGCAAACCGTCAGCTGTACTGTAATGTGATTACGCGGCGAAGCCCGTTTAAAAGTAGAACTACGGACAGTCCGCTTCGTTAGAGTCAACCCTTTCAATTTTAGCACTTATGCAGATGGTTGTTAGTGTCACTTTGTTTTAAGGAAAGCGTGACGAGGATGAAAATTGGATGTGTTTCGAGCAAACAATATTAAATCGTGCTGATATTAGTTTGATAATAGCCAAGTTTCAATACCTATTGCGGATGGATATTGTGCTATTGTGTATGGTATTTTGGTCGTTTGTAGACGGCTATGAAATGCAAATGACTTTATTAGCTAATTCAAATAACATTGTTGGACATTATTTACTGATGATAATTATGAAATTAAATGAAAAGATTTTATTCAAAGTAGCGCAGAAAATACGGCTTAGTGAACGTTACAAGTCAAACTAGGTATCCGTTTCAAAATCTAGTTCATTTTGGAGAAAAAATAGACAAAAAAACTCCAAACTTAGTCTTTTCAAAGTCAAATTAACTGACAGAAAAATTAATTAACAGTATTTACATTATATAATGTAAATATTGTTAATTATTAATCTATACAAAATAGAATGCATTGTACTGGCTTTAATTTCAGTGTCACCTAAATAATTATTTGTGTTTACTCAAAGTCCTTTTGGCACAAAGTGCACTTAACATACATAGTTATATATTAAACGGGTCAAATCGCAATTATTTATTAGGTAAAACGTAATTACGTTAATACCCGACGTATTGCAAATCACTAAGAAATACTATGTACTTAACATATTTTTTGAATCGCGTTTCAGCCAATATATAGATATCTGCCCTCTCTATCTTATAACAGGTGGCCAAAGAACATACAAAAAGAAACACCTGCCAGCTGTTGATTATACTATTTTTAATGCACTAACGCGTGCCAAGGACAGTTTTAAACTGTACTTAATACAGAGAATAGTGTAAAGAGGTTCTAAATTTCACTGATGCCGGTGAGTCACCCATTAGCTCAGTTGAAAAGAGCGCTGGCACGGATAGCCAGAGGTCTCAGTTTCGAATCCCGGCATGGGTGGAATTTTTAGCCTCTAAATAGGTTTTTAAAGCAGCATTATAACAGCAAGTATAATCATGTCATGTCATGTCATGTCATGTCATGTCATGTCATGTCATGTCATGTCATGTCATGTCATGTCATGTCATGTCATGTCATGTCATGTCATGTCATGTCATGTCATGTCATGTCATGTCATGTCATGTCATGTCATGTCATGTCATGTCATGTCATGTTAAGTACAGTCATGTTATGTTAAATACAACTACTGATAAAAAATCAAGAAAATTAACAATTCTCAACAAATTTTAAACCATGACGAAAAGGTAGAAAGGACTATTTTATTCAATTATTAACCTTGCTTAGCTTTTGCTTAGGCTGTCCTTGCGAATTGTTGTACGGTGTGTATATTTAATATGTGTGTGTGTTATTTACCCTCGCATGTCCCCACTACTGGGGCACGGGTCTCTTCCTGTATCGCAGGAAGCCATACTCCACCACGGGGGCCAAGTCCGGTTTGGTGGAGGATTGTAAGGCAGTGGCAGGCCTTACTATCAGAAGTTATCAAGCCGCCCATAAGGCCTCTGACATGACTTAACGACTGCCATTACATGACAGCCGGCACCAATGGCTTAATGCGTCTTGCAAAGCACGGAAGCGCTCGAAAAAATGCCACTAGCGGTAGTCACGGGACGGTCACCCATCCTGCACCTGACCACGCCTGTTGCTGCTTAACTCCAGGGATTGATTCCAATCACTCGATTCGCTTTGGCCGCGTGCGCTAATAGTAGAAATATAATTTAATATGTATTGATATGGCAGTCGTTAAGCCATGTCAGAGGCCTTATGGGCGGCTTGATAACTTTTGACAGTAAGGCCCGCCACTGTCTTATAATCCTCCACCGACCCGGACTTGGCCCCCGTGGTGGAGTATGGCCTAACCTTCCTGCGATGCAGGAAGAGACCCGTGCCTCAGCAGTGGGGACATACAAGGGTTGATAACGATGTATTGAATTATAATTTTAATATTAGACCTTAACACGAACACAGTAAAAGTATATGAACAAGCACTCGTATATGTTGTACAGTAAACAGGAAGCCATCGTGTCTCCAGCTACGAGTGAGAAATTGCACGAGTGCACTTTGCAGAATTGTATTGTCTCCTCACATGTGGTATCAGCCAACAACTCAATTTCCCAGGTGCGTTTCTATCTTGTATATTTTGCATTTGTCGGTGTCTCGTGATTTTCTATGCCCGTAGAATTAAAGCAATATTGTCACTATGTTATTTGTTTAGCATCCGATGTTATTAATAATAATAATATTGGCCTTTTGCATCTACTTAATGAGATGATTCATACAGCGTCCAGTGGCATCTTCACCCACACTAGATTAGTGAAGGGACCACTCCGACGCTGTAGTGCCCGGGGACATGGTTTTATAGATAGTGTAGGCTTGCCCAGTACATACCATCCTGACAGCTTAGTCGGCCTAGCCCACAGGAAAGACTAGTCAATACGTGCAAAGCAAACCAAGCCGCGGGTTTCCTCACGATGTTTTCCTTCACGGTTAGCGTGTGGTATTGCGACTACAAATTCGGAAGTGTACGTAACTTTGAAATTAAACAATGTCATTGGTACATGCCCGCACTGGGGATCGTACCTGGGGCTCTCGCTTGCGAGTCCATGGTTCTACCCACTGAGCTACCACCGCTCGATGTTATTATTGTCTATGTAAATATGGGATTTGGAATATAGTAACAATCAATATTACATTGCAACGCCATCATCATTGTCAGTTCCTGTGGTCTCTTCTATAGCCGCCAATTTTATACATTCTGTTCCAGATATTATATGTGCATATTTGGTAAAATAAGTAGTTAAACTGGTCAAGTGCGAGTTGTACTCGCGCAGCATTTACTAGTTATTACGTTATGAACTGAAATTAATTTGTATTCCTTCGTTTAGATTGGAGTCTGATTTACACTTGTCCAGATTTTATTATTTCCAGGTATACTATACAAACTACGCTTTCTATAATGACAATATTATTGTCACATAATTACGTCTATAACAGTTTTACTATAGATGAAAAACAAGAAAAGTATAAAACATAATTTTCTTTTATTGACTTAAAGTAGGATCCGCATTTTTTTCTCCTATATTTCATATTTCATTTCTTCTAAATTTTCAAGCATTTTCTTCTATTATTTCTGAGACGGTTTTTTATGAAGCATACGAATTAGCTGCTCATGATGGTTAAGGAGAAAAATCACCTATATAGGTGAGCCCACCGCCCGAGACCGACGGACACATAACGACGATGATGATCGCTCACGAAATCCTAATACATTCAGACCTAATAAGAACTCCCACACAATACTATCCTTCCAATACTTCAACTATAATGGTAAATTTCCCGCCAGGCAGACCGTATACCTGGGGCCGGCCGCAACTATTGAAAGTCAGACGTTATATTTATGGTATGAAATGAAATTTATTGGGCAGAAAAAGAAACCTTTCACATTGCTTTACACAGTTTGTTAAACTTAAAATATTTATGAAGATGTGATGTCGTTGAGGTTTCAATTTTAAAGTTATAGTTTTATAGGTATGTCATTGAAACACTTTGATTGCGCAATGCAGGAATGTTGGAGTTAGTAGTGCGCGCGCAGAGTTGTCTGTGCTCGCCACACTATCTTTTAAAAAGTTGAAAAATGTGATTCAAAACAGTGTGAAAGCTACAATCTTCCGTTTTTGTTTGGCGACATTGAATATGGTGCATGAATAAAAGCGTAGTCACCGTGTAAAACGATGCCGCTTAACTCCTGAGGCTTTTCTTTTGCCTCTGATTTGCATAATCCCCCGGAGAGCGTGAACTGGAGGAAATGAACGGATCTTTTTTCATCCGATATTGCGGTAAATGTGTAAGTCGTGGCGTCTTTATTATGATTTTATTTTGTCTTTTGTGGTGATTCGGCCGATGATCTTTTAATCATAAATATATTAATTAAACTCACGCCTATAACCCTAAGGGGTAGAAGACCAGTAGAAGACCTGCTGCTTGCCATACATCCTGAGAGATCTCAACATTCTATAGGCGTTGCTGAAACGAGCGTGCGTGCGCGCTGGATTGAGCATTTGTTAATTTTATTACTGCCTGCCTTGACTAGTTAAGGTGCTTGGGTACAAAGACAGAGATCGTGGATTCGATTCCTACTGAGAGCCGCTGTACATATGTACAAGTGGCCTCAGTCTGGGTGTATTTTCATGTTTGTGACGCCTTTGCGTGGTTTCCATAGTATCGTTATCAACCCTTGTATGTCCCTACTGCTGGGGCACGGGTCTCTTCCTGCATAGCAGGAAGGTTAGGCCATACTCCACCACGGGGGCCAAGTCCGGGGTAGTGGAGGTTTGTAAGACAGTGGCGGGCCTTACTGTCCGAAGTTATCAAGCCGCCCACAAGGCTTCTGACATGGCTTAACGACTGCCATTATATGACAGCCGGCACCAACGGCTTAGCGTGCGTTGCAAAGCATGGAAGCGCTCGGAAAAATGCCACTAGCGGTAGTCACGGGACGCTCACCCACCCTGTACATGACCGCGCCTGTTGTTGCTTAACCAAGTGATTGATTTCAGTCTCTCGGTTTGCTTAGGCCACGAGCGCTTCCATAGTATAGAATATCCTATTTCGGGACCGGTCAAGTGATTATGTTGTGTGATAGGTATTATTATTATTCCTTACCTTTCTCAGTCGTGACCTCACTGAGGGACGGAGGAAGTTAATTAATATATTGTTCCGCATTTTCTGGGTTTGGTTCCCAATGTATAACAATGCAATGTCTGAAACGAACAACCGACAAGGCTCCGTCTCTACTTTCTATAATTGAGCTCTGCAAATCAGAGCGAAACCTGGTCGGGCTCTTCCGACAGTGAATCAGTTAGTCATTCCGGATTCAAATTATTAATGTTTCACATTGTTGTTCGTTAGTTGCAGTTTGGAGTTTTAGTTAAAAGACGAGTAACGTTTTAATTTATTTATTGTCACTTTCACGTGTTAGCTACTCTACGGTTATTTCGTTACTGACTCTATACATGTAAAATACGTATTATGGTATTATAGTGTAAAGCGCTAACGCAGCAAAATACAAAGTGTGCGGTGTAGATCGTACATGCTGCCAAAGAACAAAGATGAGATAAAGTTAAGCTAAAGTTAAAGAAATTACTTGAGTAACACGTCAATGGTAATAGTTAAATCATTATAAGTATAAAATATATTTAAACAATTAGGTATAACTATAAAGTAAACACGCGAACTTTAGTCGAAAGTGAAGGCTTTTCTTGTGTTTCTTTTTGGAGTTTTTTTGGGATTGGGACCGTACAGACATTTCCTCTATTTCCTAAGTTACGTGCCTTTGTGAATTTGAAGAAGCACAACTATACAACTTTGAAGTAAAATATTGGGCTCTGCATTATTGTAATGAGATGATTTATACAACGTCCAGTAGAATCTTCATTCACACTAGATGGGTGAAAGGACCACTCGGATGCTACAGTACCTGGTACATGGTTTTAGGTGGTGTAGGCTTGCCCATCCTGACAGCTTAGTCGGCCTAGCCCACAGAAAAGACTAGTCAAAACGGGCGGAGTCCAGCAAGCCGCGGGTGTCCTCACGATAGTTTCCTTCTCGGTTAGCGTGAGGTATTGCGACTACAAATTCGCAAATGACCTAAACCATCCTGACAGCTTAGTCGGCCTAGCCCGCAGAAAAGACTAGTCAAAACGGGCGGAGTCAAGCAAGCCGCGGTTGTCCTCACGGGTGTCGGGTTTCCTTCTCGGTTAGCGTGAGGTTTTGCGACTACAAATTCGCAAATGTACGTAACTTTGAATTTAAATAATTGTACTCATTCGTACATGTCCGCACTGGGGATCGAACCAGGGCCTCTTGCTTGTGAGGCCGTTGTTCTACTCACTGCTGTTTGAAATAAAACAAAGTGACAAAATCTGTGTGATATACTGAGTGAATTTATGTACTTAACTCAGTACTTGAAATCATCAATCTGCGGCTGTCACGCTCTTAGTAATTTGAGCCCATACTCTCTTTAAGAGAACGTTCACTGCTCTGCGGTGAGTTATGAAGGGTTTACATTTGAGAACAAATGATAGTGCCATTAAAGATAATTTTACTCTTAAGGGCTGTACGATTTAGCCATCCCACAAGGTGAATTTTAATTTTATACTGTTACTAAACTCACGTCACACCACGTTGGCAGTCGTGTGTTAGTCAAAAATAAACGGTCAAAATAAAAAAAAAACTATCTTTTTATTAACAAATTATCAAAACAAGGTGTGTTTATCTAACAAGAGACCGTACATCTTTATGGTCCTTCGAGAATTTGTTTAGTGTTTTGTATGTCTGATTTTGATTGTGTTTCACCTTTGGCCTTTGCATCTATGTTATGAGATGATTTATACAGCGTCCAGTGGCACTTTTCCTCACACGAAATGGGTGAAGGGACCACTCGAACGCTGCAATGCCAAGGACAATGTTTTAGTTGCAGTAGGCTTGCCCAATACCTATACCATCCTGCAGCTTGATAAGCCGCGGGATTCCTCGCAATATTGTCATTTACCGTCAAAACAAATTAATGATTGAAGGAAATAAGAAGTTTAAACAACATATGCCATTTCTATATTTTAAGTCTTCATATTTCCAACCCATGCAGACTATTTTAGAGCTCTTTTAGCTTAAAACGTTCCTTTATTCTCCTTTCGGCTGCTGCAATGATATAATTCATTAAAGTTTGACAACCAGAGTCGTTTCAAAAAAGAAAACGATTCAGAAAGTCGAGATTGAATTAAAGTAACTGCTCTCCAAGACAATCTTACGGCAAATTTACGTATGTTAGGTATCCTTTAAGCTTAAATCAATATGCACATTCAAGATATATATAAAAAAAATACTCATAGAATACTACACAGATCTCGTTAGCCCTATACTAAGTACAACCAAGTGACTGGTGTTACAGGCGCTAACTCGACGATAGATTTAATACAAATAAATACATAGATAACCTCCAAGCCCCGAGACAAACTAGAAAAGTACTGCTCCGACTCTCCGAGGTTTGCTGGAAGAAATTTCTTACAGAGATAAACTCGCCTTTTTACATTGTTATTTCTTATGTAATGTCCTACTTAATGTTTCGTTTGCAACAAAGTATAATGAAAGTACGTTTCCTAGTTTGACTCGGCCGGGGATCAACTCCGAGACCCTCGGCTTTACAGGCAGCGTGCCAATCCGCTGCGCCACCGAGATCGACAAGATGCTTTTTTACACCATGAGTTTTGGGTGGTTTGAAAGACATCGTACGATTACGTGCCTTAGCAATAGCAATTAAATATGCAAGTTTGTTTTTTTACATTGCCTGTGGCGGGTCTACGGGCCTTTGTTATGATATACAGAGAAATAGTACTAAATGGTCTGCCAATTATTTGCAACAAGATTACTCAGCTATTTTTTTTCACATTAAACTTTTGTCTGTGTATGTGTAGTACTTATTTACATTTCCATTAATTATTATTATTATACGTTTAATTCGGATAAAAAAATCCATAGAGTTGTTAGTACGAGCTTAGTCTATGTTAGTAAGATACAATAAGATCACTTTTTTTAAATAATAATTTAATTTAAATGCACCTTGGAGTGGTGCTTCAAAAACGGGCTTTACGCCCAATCATTTAACAGCCCCAGGATGCCGTTGGGACTGCCACGAATTCTGCTCATCAGGGAGGCCACGCGATAACGGATTATAGCCGCAAAGCCGTCCACACGGGCTTCAGCAAACATCCCCGATGCGCTGCAGAATCGCGGCAGCCCCAACAACATCCTAAAAACATTATTATACTGAACCATTATTAACTTTATTAGCAAATAATTCATAATAATATACGACTCTAAGGCGTATCACTTGAATTCCACATGGTAATTACCATGCGCCACTACGACACCTTAAAGCGAGCGAAATTTAGTAGCTAATTTACGCATAAGATTCTGTGGTAATACATGAAACTGATTTTTATGCGTCAAATGTCTAATCCTTCGAATATTTTGCGTCTACGCTTTCAATTCTCATGGCCGAGAATCGGCTCCCAGATGAATGCAGACAAAGGCTTAGTACAAGTCTTTCATACGAAAAGAAGACGGTGCTCCTGTACCTTTATATTTTGTAATGATACCATGGGGCGATAGCGCCGCGCCGACCTTCAGTCACGAAAGGTCCTTGTTTAGAAATTCCAAATTAATTTCACACGACACGTTCGGTTTAGATATAAAATTATAGCAATTTTAATATTCAGTAAAAAAAAACATTGCTGTATATTTTGTTATATTTGACCTTCCTCTATAAATAGGTTACGGTAAATTGGTAATTTCTCAGCAATTCTCAATATAACTACACGTACGCTAAGTATAGCACACTTTTACCGTTTTGACATAAACTAACTAATGGCTATGCTGGGCTGGGCTCGCGAGGAACCGTCAACCGTTGGAATAAAAGTATTCTTGAGTGGAGACCGCGACTCGGCAAACGTAGTGTAGGACGCCCTCCGACCAGGTGTGATGACGATCTGCGAAAAACTGCAGGCAGATGCTGGATGCGGCAAGCTAAAGACAGGGCGCTATGGCGCTCATTAGGGGAGGGCTTTGTCCAGCAGTGGACTACATAATATAGCCTGAAGAAGAAACACTAATGGCTATGTGACTTGCACTTTTGAGGATATATAATGCAAAGGATCTCCCATGCTATGCAGATCAGTAATGCTGCACTCATGGCCTAGTGGAACCGAGTGATTGGAATGAATCACTTGGGTTAAACAACAACAGGCGCGGTCAGGTACTGGATGGGTGACCATCCCGTGACCACCGCTAGTGGCATTTTTCTGTGCGCTTCCGTACTTCGCAAGGCACGTTAAGCCGTTGGAGCCGGCTGTCATATAATGGCAGTCGTTAAGCCATGTCAGAGGCCTTATGGGTGGCTTGATAACTTCTGACAATAAGGCCCGCCACTGTCTTACGATTCTCTACCAACCCAGATGTGGCCCCGGTGGTGGTGGAGCATGGCCCAACCTTTCTGCGATGTAGGGAAACCCGTGTCCCAGAAGTGGGGATATACCTACAAAGGGTTATTATCAATGCTGCCAGCGTTATGGGAAGCTTTGTGTCGAATAGGTTAAGGGGCGGTTTGATTGACGGTTTTATTTCGTTTGTATTGTATGAGTAATTTTCGTAACCACTACACATTATTGAGCTATCTAATACGATTCCACCCATGCCGGGATTCGAACCCGCGACCTCTGGCTGTCCGTGCCAGCGCTCTTCCAACTGAGCTAATGGGCGACTCACTGGCATAAGTGAAATTTCGAACCTCATTACAATACTCCCTGTATTACGTATAGGCAGCGACATCTGGCTGAAGTAATTTGCATCACTTGCAGCCCCGAGTACCTACTTTGCCTTATCTAATACGTACCATAAAATATGTGACTATATTCTATGTATACTTGTTATAATTGTACCTAATATACGACTTTGTTTAAGTACTCAGGAGGTTTTATAATTTTTTTACGAACTCCATCGACCTCAGCACACCATATCCATTGTTGGACATCAATCTTCTATCGACAATGTCGTCGATATTACCATTCAGGATAATCTATCAATCAGCCCGTAATTGTCCGCTGCTCGACATTGGCCTCCAATAAGGCACAACAACTTCCTTTTGTCCACGGCCATCCTCATCCATCCATTGCCAACAATCCTCAAATTTCGATCCAGCGGGCTGGTGACATGATATTACATATTATGACATCATCTTTTATGACTATACGTAATAGCTACGTGCACAGATATCTCAATGCTCTGAGGCTACATGTTTACAAGCGTTTTAAACAAGAACTCGTAGTTTCATATTTCTAGCAGTCCCGTATCCGTTTATTTAAGTTTTTTTTATTGTCTTTCAACCTTGACTCAAATTTCTCACTTTACAACGTTGAACCAGTTCTCATTAGTGACTACTCTTTCAATGTGGAATAACAAATGCGGCGTACCATCAGTGCACTGCATTCAACCCAGTTGCTAAGTTTAGCCCTCCTATTCAGAAAGGCTTTCCTTGTCGGCTGTCTGAAATAATTTGTGGTTTCAAATGATCTTTTCGAAGCTTATAATGGCTTTTCGAAGCTCGATCCAAATAGTGCTGGTGGTCAAAACTGCATTATCTTTATTGCCTTAAAAAACCGGCCAAGTGCGAGTCGAACTCTTGCACCGAGGGTTCTCTACAATTTTATAGGTAGGTAAACCATCCTAAACCATATATTATAAATGGTTTAAGAATCCAGTCTCAAAACTTTTTCCGAGCTTTTCACGAACTTTAAGGACAGTTTTTTCATAATTTAATTACAAATATAAATAGTTTACAGAGTTGTAGCGTAAGATGATTATTGCCAAATCTAAGTCAACAGGAAGTACCCTATGAGTGTTGGATTCCTTTGAGTGTTTAAATATACGTGTTGCGACGTAAACGGCCGTAGTTTTTTGCGTTAACTTAGAATAAATATTCATGGACCTATTACACAGATCTCGCCCTATACTAGCCCTATACTAAATACAACTAAATGACTTGTGTTATAGTTGCTAACTCGACGATAGATTTAATACAATAAATACATAGATAACATCCAAGACCCGAACAAACCAGAAAAGTACGTTTCCTAGTTTGACCCGGCCGGGGATCGAACCCGAGACCTTCGCTTTTACAGTCAGCGTGGCAAACCGCTGCGCCACCGAGGCCGTAGGAGTTTTATTCAATTCAATTCAAAACATTTTATTTCAACGTAAAGAATTTACATTCTGTTTGCTGAATGTCAATGTACAATGTAAAATGTAAGCCGCCGCCTTCGGGCCGTATTGTAGTGAAGAAAAAGGCAGCGAAAAAAAAACTCCACTCTGACCATCTTTTCTCAAATCATCTTAAAAACTAAATACATCAGTTGCCATTATGTAAACCTAATAAGATTTCATGATTGCCATTAACAACCTTAAATGCCAAAGCATTAGTCGAATGTCTCACAATAATAGGGGAAAACATAAGTGCTGCGGCCAGACACACGAACAGCACTCGTTCACGAACATAACGCAGTGCTCAGCCATCATCACTCTCAAACTCTCAACCATTTTGGAGGGAGATAGATAACCCGAACACCACGCTACCATTCGAATTACCTTTAGCAAACTTGCAGTTAAGTTTTTGTCAGTTATGTTATGTATCATATAGTTATTAATATGCAATCACGTCGTCTGTACACACTTGTATTATAAAATATGTTATACTTAGTTATACTTAACAATAAAATCGCGGTGGACTTGGTTTACAACCACGGACTAGGATCGTTTATATAGTCGTCTATAATATGCCTTAATTTTTAATGAAAATTTTAAATTTATTTTCAGACAAGGATAGAACACGTTCTGGAATTTTGTTGTAAAAACGAACGCAGTAACCTACAAATGATGTGCCTACCTTGGCTTATCGGGATTTAGTACAAGCAACCTTGTTTCTATTCCTTGTTTTTACGTTATGAACGTCCCTATTTAATTTAAACATTGTTATATTTTTTTCGGACATTCATTATATTATCGAATATATATTGGCAAGCCAGTGTAAGAATGCCTATTTCTTTAAAACACTCCTTTAGCGATTCTCTACTGTTTAAGTTGTAAATAGCTCTTATTGCTCTTTTTTGCAAGACAAATATGGTCTCTATATCTGCTGCCCGTCCCCATACTAACAAACCATACGACATGACACTGTGAAAATAACTAAAATAGACCAGCCTCGCCATCGACACGTCTGTAAGTTGTCTAATTTTTCTGACTGCAAACGCTGCTGAACTCAACCGACCCGACAGTTTTCCAATGTGCTGACCCCATTGCAGTTTTGAGTCTATCGTTATGCCTAAAAAAAGCATAGACTCTACCAGCTCTAGCCTCTCACCAGATATTTTTAAACTCGTGTCAACATTTTTAACATTGGGTAGTGAGAATTTGATGCATTTTGTCTTTTTTGCATTTAGCATCAGATTGTTTATAGTGAACCAGTTTAGAATTGTAGATAAAGCATTGTTTACATCGTCTACATTACTTATACCTCTCTTTACTTTAAAAATTAAGGAAGTATCATCTGCAAACAACACTATCTGCGAAAGCTTTTCTACTAGGTAGGGCAAATCATTTATATATACCAGTTTTTTTTTTTCACAACTTCGCAACAACACTCTCTCTGAGAAAAGACCTGTGTCCTATATGTGATGCATTACCACATGGTCAAAATTCGGCGATTATCGTATGTTGCTAGACGGATCAATAAATAACCTTTTGATGTTTGTGAATTATCGCCTGCAGTGGCATTGTACTACAAATAGGGTATACGGTGTATTTATATACGATCATAGCATATACACTAGCACTTAAGCCGTCAATCTGACCACGCGTTGATAAATTGTACTATCTCTCTCTACCTTTCACTGATTAAAATAGGACGCACATAGACTTTATTACTTTTCAATCAACCTCATTATTCAGGCCCACTAATTGGATTAAATATATGAAATGGCAGAACATTTGCATAAACTGTATATCATGCAACCTTCATAGGCACATTCACAGTATTGCTATTACAAATTTGCAGATGTATCTGCGATGCTTATTTCATCATGAGTGAGTATATTTATCATTGGGGGGTAATGCCCATAATCCCCACGCTGGGCATGCGGGTTGGGGATCGATTACGATGCAAATTTGCAGATGTATCTGCGATGCTTATTTCATCATGAGTGAGTATATTTATCATTGGGGGGTAATGCCCATAATCGCCACGCTGGGCATGCGGGTTGGGGATCGCAGTTCGGTGGAATTATGGGCATTACCCCCCAATGATATCACATCGTTGCGCTATGACGCTCATTACGGGAAGGCTGTCCAGCAGTGGACTAATATAGCCTGAAGAAGAGTACATTAATAAGACATATTTTAAATGAAAATTCTCAATCGAGCTGTTCTTGTTGCAGTGAGGCGTTGCCATGCAGTCGTGGGGGCTGGCGGCGGCGCGGGCGGGGTGAACGCTCTCTCCACATGCCGACAACATTCTGCTGTCAGCAGAAAGGTACAGTAATACAATTAGTAATTCAGTTTGCTTAACTTTTTATTCAACACTAGCAGTGTCCGCGGCTACGGCTTCGAGCGATAAACGGGCCAATCTTTAGCCTATATCCACTCTAAAGTTGATTCTAAATACAGGGTATAGAAATCGCAAAAGTACTTTCAGTGATTTTTTTTTCATCAATCTATTATGTCCCCAGCGAGGGGCACGAGTCTCTTCCCTGAGGAAGGTATAGGCCATACTCCACCACGGGACCAAGTCCAGGTTGGTGGAGGATTGTAAGACAGTGGCAAGCCTTACTGTCAGAAGTTATCAAGCCGCCCATAAGGCCTCTGACATGACTTTCGGAGATTACCTCCTATATATAAACTTGATTCACTCCACCGACTCCACTAACGCGGACTTGGTCCTCGTAGTGGTGTATAGCCTAGCTATCCTACGATGCAGGAAGAGACCCGTGCTCCAGCAATGGAGATATACAAAGGGTTGATATCATATTAACTAACATACTTACAAACTTTTAATCTTTATAATATTGATGTAAACTGAACGACCGACGATCGTTAAGTAAGCATGATTGTTTTCTCACTGCCTCCGGAAAGTCTTCCTCCGGAGGCCTGCCATCAGGAAAGGCCTCCAGGTTGAAATTATGTCTTTATCTACAGTTTATTGGGGCATGTTCAAAGATGCGCCTGTTTGATAAACTCTTTTGTAGAGTCGTTTAGTTTACTTTAAAGAAAATTGCCTGACTTTAAGACCAGTGTAGATTTTTGGCTAGTGATTTTGAAGTTTAGAAGTGGGTTCTTGTATAACGTAAGTTGACTAACTTTACCTTTTACATAAAATAAATGTATTTGCTGTACGCAAACTGACGTTCGAGATTTGATAATCACAAATGATTGTGCGAAAAACGTACTTTTACTATGTTTTAATTATAGTCCATAATATTAGTGTCCCAATGTAGTATATAAAGAAATTATCGTCATTAGCCACCTTTTATCAAGAATACAAAAAACGTTCATTAATTCATAAAATAAATTGCGGTAACTATCAAGACTGTTTTGATTTACAAGTGATTTATTTCTGCTATTTGAAAATCCAGTGCTAAAACTCTAAATGATTTAAACGGATGCGTGTTAAGAGTAACTGTCAGGAGTAAGTTCAAAAACCGCCAATCTTAAAACTAACTTAACCCTAAAATATCACTGAACAAAGCAAAGAATTCTTTCATAAGGGTTCAGGTTTTAGGCCCTGGATTCAATCGAATTAAATAAACGTCGGAATTTTTACATAAAAGCGAAGAAATACTCACCGGGAATTCTTCTATTAGGTAAAAGGAAATGGAGGGCTACGTACTAAAAAAAACTGATAGCCGAGTACGGAAGCTTTCATATGTTTTGATCAAATACCATTCGGATGTAAAGAAGATTCATATTTCATTGCAAAATTGTTTTTCAATAAAATCGTTTTGTACATGTACTATAAATTCTGTACAAGCCGGTTTTTGTCTTAGAGCTAAACGGTGAAAGAGAAAATCACGAGAAAACCCGCGGCTTGGTTGGCTCCGCACGTATTGACTAGTCTTTCCTGTTTGCTATGCCGACTAACCTGTCAGGATAGTATAGGTGCCGGGCCTACACCATCCAAAACTATGTTCCAGGCACTACAGCATCCGAATGGTCCCTTCACCCATCTAGTTTGAGTGAAAATGTCACTGGACGCTGTATAATAAAGCTTGTACAGCCAAGATTCCGCAATCGATATCAACCCTTTATATGTCCCCACTGTTGGGGCACGGGTCTCCTCCTGTATGGTAGGAAGGTTAGGCCATACTCCACCACGGGGCCAAGTCCGGGTTGGTGGAGGATTATAATAAGACAGTGGCGGGCCTTACTGTCAGAAGTTATCAAGCCGCCCATAAGGCCTCTGACATGGCTTAACGACTGCCATTACATGACAGCCGGCACCAAAGGCTTAACGTGCCTTGCAAAGCACGGAAGCGCTCGGTAAAAATTCTACTAGCGGTAGTCCAGTACCAGCACCAATCCAGTACCTGACCGCGCCTGTTGTTGCTTAACCCAAGTGATTGATTCCAATTACTTAAATTTAGGCCACGAGCACATCCGCAATAGGTCACATTATTTCAGCGGACAGGTGTTTACTTTCGATATTGAGTGTACAGCAGTCTAGAGCAATATAGTGTTACCCGGAATTCAATTTCACTAAGAAGCTGAAGTGCACCTTTCGAGCCAACTGAACGGCCTTGCTGGCCCGCTTCACTGGAGCTCGAAGGAATTTTCGTGCCGTGTATAGGTATGGCTGTTATCGAATTTATTTTCTTAACTTATCTCATTTAAAACATTTAAAATTTTCACTGCTTTTAAAGTTGTCTCGTCTATCGACGTTGATCGAAGTTTTATTGTGCAATAAAGTGTAACAAACAAATAATCGTTGGACGAATTCCAAAGAAGTTAAAATGTTACATGTTGTATTATACTGTGGCTGGCAATAAATAGATATATAACATCCACGACCCGAGACAAACTAGAAAAGTTCGTTTCCTAGTTTGACCCGGCCGGGGATCGAACCCAAGACCTTCGGTTTTACAGACAGCGTGCCAAACCGCTGCTCCACCGAGGTCGTAAGTGTTGCATACAGTTATAAGAATGCAAGCCGTAATACCAGTCCATGCTATCACAGTCCCAGCCTCAGATCATGTCCCAGCATATATGCATTTAATATTTTCGTTTCTTTTAAATTTAAGTCATAGTAGCCATACCACTCGCTAATTGTGAAGAAAAATATCGTGAAGAAACCTGAATGACTGAAATGTTCAAATACCTCAACTCTTGAAATTACAAATCCGCGGTGGGCACGCGTTCTAATTAAGCCTGAGGCAGGCGGATGAGTGTAATGGATGAAGAGTTACAGAATTCGCTAGCCAGGAAGATAGAAGGTGTAAGATGAACGAAAACAGATTTCACGGTAAAATGCGTAGAGAAGAGAATATTTTATTTCTTTTACAAAATTCTTTGTAAAAATAAATATATCGTTACGCCACCTATTGACAGCAAAAAGAAAGCTAATAATAATAATAATAGCTCAGCCGTGGCGGACATCTCCGGTGGATCCAAGCAGCACGATTTGCGTGCTACGTCTGACATGACCGAGAGTTTTATAGAGTTAAGAGTAACCGAAAAATGCAATGAAAATGCCGACAAAATACCTAGAGCTGAAAATGAGAACCTTGACCTATGCGATGCCGACTCAAAAAAGAATCGGATTTGCATTCTGAGTGCTAACCCACATAACAACATCCTTTCTATTGCCGAACGTTACCTGAGCGAAACGTATGCAATACTACATTATCTGAAACCTGGACTGGGCGTCCGGGAACTCATAAAAGATATAGATACAAAGTTGTGCGATTACAATTTAAAAGACTACTGTATTATTATGATAGGTGAGGAAGATTTCAAGTCCTCGCAGGATTATGCAAAGTTGGTTGTTTCCATCAGGGAGATGCTGTCGGAAATTGCGCATACCAACATTATGATTTGTATCCCTCCATTTATTTACGGAAAATGTACGAATTTATATAACTGGCGAGTAGAGGCGTTCAACCATCTACTGTATGAGGACATTATGGAGTACGAACACGCATTTATTCTTGACAGTAATCGAAACCTGTCATTTGAAATTGACATGTACACAAGAAGTGGGCGAGTGAACAATTTAGGCATGCGTACTATTTTTCAGGACATATGTACGTATATAACGTTACTTGAGGAACATACCATGCGAAAATATACCAATCAGAATGATATGCCTACGAATTCTTCCTCAAATGACGTGCTTTTGAATTCCTCCCCAAATGAAGGACAAAGACGAGATCAAAAAGCAACGTTTTTTCGACCCAAAAAATAGAAAAAAATCCTCTAATATACGCAATAACCAGAAAATGACTATCTACTACCAAAATGTGAGAGGGTTGAAGACAAAATTAAAACAATGGAGGCGGAACCTTAGTGTAATAGAAAATGATATAGTTGCGGTATCGGAAAGTTTTCTAGATTCATCTGTTGAAGACGCTGAGCTGTCCGAGAGTGGCTGGACCGTGCTACGGCGGGATCGTAGCACCCCTTGCGGGGGAGTGCTGCTTGCTGCGCGGCCTGGTCTGACTCTGCGCCGACGATCAGATCTAGAGACCGAGCGAGGAGAGGACTTGTGGGCAACATACTCACTGCACGGACACACTTTTTATATATGTGTTGTATACATCAAGCCTACTGCAGCTGACGAAGAGTACTTGAACTGGTTTACCACTGTAGAGAACAAAATCAACGAACTCAGAGGTATTGTTATACTACTAGGTGATTTGAACTTAAATAGTGCGTCGGTTTCAATAAATAATTATTTCTGTTACTTCTTGGAATTTTGTGGCTTGAATGATAGAAATGAGATAATGAATGACCATGGAGGAAAGCTAGATGTCGTTTTGTTTCCACAGAAATACAATCGAGTTAGTGTGCGCAAAGCCGATGATCATTCGGACGGCGGGCTTGTAACACCTGATAAGTACCACCCGCCGCTAGATATTGGTATAAATCTGCGGGACATTAGACAGACCCACACGTCACACCCGCTACAACCAAGTAATATCCAGGACCGTAAGGAATGGAATTTTGCCAAAGGCAACTTTGAACTTCTTTACTATCACATGAGTAATGTCCAGTGGAATGATATTTACTCCTACAAGGACGTAAATATGGCGGTCGAAAAATTTTATGCTATTATTTACGCCATTTTCGACTTATGTTTTCCGCGTAAAAAAAGAAGTAAAGTAAGCTGTCGTCGCTATCCAGTATGGTACCCAAAAGATTTGATAAAGCTTATAGGTTTAAAATCATATTTACACAAGACTTGGAAAAAATCTAAAGACCCTCAGATTTACTCTCAATTTAGTAAGCTACGAGCCGATATTAAATGTAAGCAAAAATTAGCCTACGACGAGCATATCAGAGATGTAGAGGTAAATATTTTTAAAAATCCTCGCCATTTCTGGCAGCATGTAGGATCCCTAAGATCTAAAGGTGGGTTTGAGCCGACTGTAGAACATAAAGGGGAACTTCTGACAGGCGCATTAGCAGCTAATGCTTTTGCTGAGCAGTTCAGTTCAGTTTTTCTCCCAGAGTCACCTGTATTATCACCTATAAATGCTGCGATATCCGACTCATTATCAACAGCAAACTATATCAATATTACTACCATCAAAACGGATGATATACTAAAAGCAATAAGTCTCTTGAAACCCCGTAGTGCGATGGGCCCTGACTGTATGCCTGCGTATTTTCTCAAGGGATGCAGGGAATTTATCGTCAGGCCTCTGGAACATATTTTCAATTTGTCTATTGAAGCCGGCTGCTATCCCGACCTATGGAAACTGACTAGAGTAAAGCCAATCCCTAAAACTAGTAATAAAACAATAGTAGAGGAACATAGACCCATTGCAATTTTAAGCTCATGTGCCAAAATCTTTGAAATAGTTTTGAAGTTGAAATTAGAGCCACAAATTAAACCATTTATTACGATCGCCCAACATGGATTCAGGCCTGGTAGGTCAGTAAACACAAATTTATTGGCTCTGACAGACCTCATTTCTGCAGAAATGGACAAAGGTAGACAAGTGGACGTAGTATACCTCGATTTCCAGAAGGCTTTCGACAGAGTGGACAATGACATACTATTAGCCAAATTAGTTTCATTAGGTTTTACGCCCAGACTAGCAAATTTCTTTTCCGATTACTTAAGAGATCGAGAGCAATACGTCCAGCATGGATGCTACATATCAAAGTCCTACTCAACCAGGTCAGGAGTGAGTCAAGGCTCTATCTTGGGCCCGTTGCTGTTCTCGATCATGATAAATGATCTACCTGATGTACTAAGAAGCGCCACTTGCCTACTGTATGCCGACGATTTAAAGCTAGTACAACCAATTGTGGATGAGGAAAGTGCACGTCTATTACAGGATGACATCTCTTCAATCTTACAATGGAGTGAAAGAAATAAGTTAAATTTTAATGTAGGCAAGAGCTACGTTATGTCTTTCACGCGGTCATCAAATTTGTTGGATATGGGATACTTACTTGGTGATAGTATGATTATGAGAGTTTTCTCTGTAAGGGATCTTGGCGTAATTTTCGACCCTAAATTGACATTCCACAGTCATATTACGGCACTTGCGGCGGAGGGATTTCGGAGACTTGGCTTCGTTATGCGAAACTCGCGAGATTTTCGTGACCCCCAAACGGCACAGCTGCTCTACACGTCTCTTGTGCGAAGTAAACTGGAGGCCAGTGCTTGCGTGTGGAATCCACACGAGCAAAAATATATTCTTATGATCGAGAAAGTCCAAAAACGCTTCCTCCGGTATCTTTATAAATCTAAGTATAGCCTATATCCGTTCATGTACCCAACAAAATATTTGTTAGGGGTACTCGGATTTAACTCGCTGCAGACTAGGCGCAATCGAGATTTAATGTTAGTTTGCATTCAAATATTGCGAGGTGGTCTGGACTGCCCAACGCTGTTGGAAAGGTTGCTGAGGCTAAATGTACCAAACCGTTTCAGACATGGCATGCGAAGACTTAGGCCTCTTTTTAGAGTGGAGTCAGGACGGACGATGGCTTTCCGGTGGTCACCGCTGAACCGAGCGCTGGCTCTACTAAATAAGTTACATGCAGATGCAACACAAGTCGATGTGTTTGCAGGTCAATGGCAGGATATTAAGGGAGAATGCTTGGTGATTTCTGAGAAAGAGGATTAAAATTTAAGGAGAATTTAAATTTAATTAAGTTTACCTTCGATACTCTTATCTAATTTTAATTGAATTATTTAATACGTATTGATTACATATTGTAACCATAGCTTTTCGAATAAAATATTTATTTAAATTTTATTGCGCATGAGTTACTGATGGATTTTGAATGACATTATTGTTTCATTATAATTCTCATATTTAAATTGTCAGTACAATTTGTGTTTGCATGCTAGTTTATTTAATTAGATTAAGTTTAGTATATACCGCAAATAATTATGAAATAGCGTAAGCTGTAATGTAATTATGTTAATTTGCGAAATAAATAAATTTCAAGCGTATCTGATAAACTGACATGGAAAACTATCTGTCACGTCTGACATAAAACTTTTCATAAAGAGTTCCATACTACTTGGACTTCCACATCACTCCCCCGCGGAGACCGTTACAACGGGCGGTAACAATTGGGAAACCTCACCTTCTTCCCGACCGGGTCGTAAGGGGTTTTGGTGAAGTTGTTTGCTCATTTTCCCTATCTTTGGGTATGATGGTTGCTTCTGTGAATGTATAAGCTGGCTTCAGACGGTCTATGGAGATGGTATTTGTCTTTCCTTTGATGTTGATTTTAAAAGTTTTATCGGCTACGTATGGCCCTGTGTATGCCGGTTGAAGAGCTCCACGTACTGTATCATCTCGTACAAATACGTGTTTGGTTGTAGCCAAATTCTTAAAAATAAAACTTTTATCACGCCTGTGACGAGATGCTGGCGTTGGCTGTAGTTTCCGTGCAAAAGAGCGAATGCGTGCAGTATATTCCGTTAAATCAGTTGGAGTATTGTCGCTGGCATCAAACATTTCACCAGGCAGTCTCAATGGCTCGCCGTAAACTAGATCTGCGGTTGAGGCATCTGCGTCTTCCTTGATGGCGCTTCTTATGCCGAGTAGGACTAGGGGTAGCGATTCCGTCCAACTGGGGTTAGCGTGACATACAATGGCAGCTTTCAACTGTCTGTGAAAATGCTCAATCATTCCGCAAGCAGGGTGGTATGCCGTGGTCTTGCGGTGTTGGAAGCCTGCTAGTTTGGCAAGGTGCTCGAACAAAACACTTTCGAATTGTCGACCTCTGTCTGTGACTACTGACACAGCCATGGCAACCAAAACGAGTGATCCAGCCCGATAGCAGTGCTTTCGCGACGGTTTCAGCCGTGATGTCTGGTATGGGAATTGCCTCAGGCCATCGCGTAAATCTGTCGATCGCGGTAAGGCAGTACCGTTTTCCGTCTGACACAGGAAGAGGGCCGATCAGGTCTATGTGCACGTGACTGAAGCGGGCTTTGGGTAAGCCGAAAGTTCCCGTTGGTGCGGAAACGTGTCGGGTGACCTTTGCGCGCTGGCATGGTAGGCATTTGCGGGCGTATTCTCTGCAGTCCTTTCTCATGCCTGGTCATACATAATGTTCTGCGACTAGCTTTGCGGTTGCGTTGGCGCCAGGGTGACTTAGACTATGGAGGCTACCGATGGCTTGCTGTCTCAGCTGCTTGACTACGAACGGTCGAGAAACTTCTGTGCTGACGTCACAGTAAAGACCATTGTACTTTTGTAAGCGCAGTGCTGATCCTGTCTTCAAAAGTAGAGTGAGTTCGGGGTCGGCTGTCTGTGCTTTTGCTAGCAAGTCCAGATCAAGTGGTGCTGTTATTTCCTCAATTCTGGAGAGAGTGTCTGCGACTACATTGTCTTTGCCCGCTATGTGACGGATGTCCGTTGTAAATTGGCTTTTGTAGTCGAGGTGCCTGAACTGACGTGGCGAGATGTTTTCCTGCGGGTCTTGAAAGCAAAGCAGATTGGCTTATGATCTGTGTAAATGTCAAAATCTCTTGCTTCGAGCATGTGGCGAAAGTACTTAATTGCCTCGTATATCGCTAACAGTTCCCGGTCATAGGGCGAGTATTTCTGCTGGGAGGGGCTGAGTTTCCTCGAGAAAAAGGCAAGAGGTTGCCATTCACCATCTTTTTGCTGCTGTAGTGTTGCGCCTATGGCGGTATCAGATGCATCTGTAACCAAACATAGCTTAGATTGGCAGTCGGGGTGGGCCAACAGAGTAGCGTTGCAGAGGCTTTGCTTGCAGTCTTCGAATGCTTTCAGTGTCTCGCCTGTAAGCTCAACTGGACGTGACCCTTTAACAGAGCCGGTGAGCAGTTTGTTTAAAGGGGCTTGCAGTTGTGCCGCTTCGGGGACAAAACGTCTATAGAAATTTAGCATTCCCAAGAATTTGCGGAGTTCCTTTACTGTCTTCGGGGCAGGAAAATCTCTTATCGCCTGTACTTTTCCGTCGAGAGGTTTTATGCCATTTGCGTTGATACGATAGCCAAGGAACGTGACTTCCGGTGCACCGAATACGCATTTGGATGTGTTAATCAACATGCCATATTCCTTTATTCTCGTGAAGAGCTGGCCCAGGTGTTCCAAGTGTTCGGCTTCGTTTTTTGAAGACACCAGGAAGTCGTCCAGGTACACGTAACAGAAGTCGAGTCTTCGTGTCATTTCATCAACGAACCGTTGGAAAGTTTGGCCTGCGTTTCTTAAACCAAATGTCATATAAGGGAACTCGTACAAACCGAACGGTGTCGTGATTGCCGTTTTATCTATGTCTTCGGGGCTGACTGGTATCTGGTTGTAAGCTTTGACCAGGTCGATAGTCGAAAAAATCGAACAGCCAGAGATGTTGTGCGTGAAGTCATGGATGTGGCGTATAGGGTACCGATCTGGTACGGTTCGTGCGTTCAGCATTCTGTAGTCGCCACATGGACGACATCCGTTTTCCTTCTTGAGCGCTAGATGTAGAGGGGACGACCTAGGACTTTTTGACGGCCGGGCATTTTCATTTTTCAGCATGGATTCGAACTCTTGCCGGGCTATCTTGAGTTTGTCTGGTGCGAGTCGAGCACGACGTGCACTGTATTGTGATGGTGTGCTCGATCAGTACCAGTAGGCCGCGTGATTTCAGGGAACTTCGGCAGAAGAGCGTGGAACTGAGTATCGCCAGTCATTATCTTCACTGAAGAAATCGTGTCTGGTGATGTTACAGCTGATGCGATGGCTGATAGAGTAGTCCTGTTGTCGATGAGACGTTGACTTCGACAGTCGACGATGATGTTGTAGTGGGATAGGAAGTCCACTCCAATAATGGCTCTGGTTACGTCAGTCACGGTGAATCGCCAGAAAAAATCTCTCCGTAGTCCGAAGTCTAGTTCCAGATGAATGTCGCCATATGTGTCGATAGTGGAACCGTTGGCCGCAGATAGTTGGTACTTGGCTTTAGGTCGACGTTCTTTCAGGGCAGAGCGTGGGAAGACACAGAGATCGCTGCCGGTGTCAACGAGAAACTGGGTCTTCGTTCTGCGATCTGTCACGAACAGGCGACCGGAGGATGTGAGGCAGTCGTTGGTCGCCATTATCGACCGCCTGGGCAGTTTTCCGACTGGTAGTCGCAGGGCTTGAGGCATTTGTGCGCGTTTGCTCCGAACTTAGCGTGGTACCAACAAGTTGGGAATTTGCGGTAGCTAGACTGAGACCTACTTCTAGAGCTGCCACGGCGGCGGCCGGATTGGTCACGGGGTGGCCTAGATTGCGATCTCGATTCCCTGACTTGGGCCGAAAGTGAGCTGACTTGCTTGGTGAGTTCAGCTATTTGCTTGGCCATGTAGTCCAGGGTATTTGATTGCGGCGGAGGTGAAGTAGAGGCAACATGGTGGTCGCTTTCCGCATTCGCATGTCTTCCAGCGGTTGATGCTACTTGATGGAAAGTCGGCATGACGTCGTGTACTCTGTCGGCGAGTTCTGCGATTACCTCCAGTGCAGTAGATGGCTGGGCAGCTATTATGGTCTGAGTGCTGTTGGGAAGACGGCTGGACCATATGGTTTTGATGAAGTCATCTGGTACTCCAGGACCTGCCAAGTTTTGTAGGTGTCGCAGGAAATGGGACGGCTTACGGTTACCTAATTCCTCATGCGTTAGCAACTGCAGAACCTTCTTTTCCTTAGATTTCGTCAGGCGATAGATGAGTTCTTGCTTAAATTTCTCGTACTTGTTCGCTTCCGGCGGGTGTTCGATGATGTCATCTATGATGTCGACATACGGTGGTTGTAGTTGTGAAGTGGCGTAGTAGAACATGCTTTCGTCTGCTTTTATGCCAGCCAATTTGAATTGACCTTCTAACTGTTTGAACCACACCGATGGTTTCTCCGCATAGAATGGTGGGACTTTTACTCCGACTCCATATACCTCGGTAGGCGCGGGCGCGATGGGAACGCAAACTTGCGCTTCTGGAATATTCCTCGCGTCACGGAAAATTCCGGGCTGAAGATCGGCGTCGTCATTGTCGTCTCTGCTCGTCATCTTTATTGAAATGTTCGAACGGGTCACCAGTGAGGCAGGCGGATGAGTGTAATGGATGAAGAGTTACAGAATTCGCTAGCCAGGAAGATAGAAGGGGTAAGATGAAGGAAAACAGATTTCACGGTAAAATGCGTAGAGAAGAGAATATTTTATTTCAAGCGTATCTGATAAACTGACATGGAAAAATATCTTTCACGTCTGACATAAAACTTTTCATAAAGAGTTCCATCCTACTTGGACTTCCACAAGCCCATACTTTCTCTCTGAGAGAATGCCTGTGCCCTGCAGTTAGATGTTTATAAGCTACGTCAAAATATATATATTGCATACTGGGACTGGAAAGCACATTGACTGATATTGGATTCTAGTTGATAGTGAAAACTGAGTTAAATTCTCGTAACTATATCCTCCTAAGCCCAGACGTCCTAAAAATAGGACATCACGAATAAATTTCTTAATTCACACCCAATGATTTAGTAGGAAGTCCGGAAAACTTACTGTTCCAGGTCCAATATTTTCCTCATATTTTTTTGGAAAACAAGAAGAACAAGTTTTCAAAATCTACGTAGTTTTAGAAGACTTGAAGTTACTGTTACGTCCAGGGCTTCGGAGGATATATGCACCATCTGTAGCTTCGATAATAGGTGGCTACGCTATGTAGTCCACCCTGGCATAAGAATTTTAAGTTTTCTCAGCTCTTGAAGCAACGTAGATAAAGTGATCGGATAAACTGGAAAATCCCGCTCTCAGCGATAACACTTCTGTGAAAAATGGTAAGAAATAACACTAAGAAGATTCGTGTCAGATCCAGGGACGCAAAGTTTTTGCATAAGTTTTAACTAGTACTAACATTCATTCAAGCGATATTATGGTAGTCCAGTCGAAACACGTTAACTGTACGAGTTTCTGAGTTCGATTTAATATGTAGGTACCTATTATTTGGACTTACTACATTACGTTTATTTGTTAATTTGTTACACTATTTTTATTTTTAATGCACTAACCCGTGCTAAGGAACAAATTTAAAAACCTATTTAGAGGCTAAAAATTTCACCCATGCCGGGATTCGAACCCGCAACCTCTGGCTATCCGTACCAGCGCTCTACCAATTAAGCCAATGGGCGACTCACGACATCAGTGAAATTTCGAACCTCTTTACAATATTATCTGTATTACGTACAGGCAGCGACATCTGACTTAAGCAAATTAGTTATTATTGGGTTAGTGCATTAAAAATAAAAATAGTGTAATCATGTGGGTACAGTGATATCGTTCCGATGTTAAAACCTAACTGAAAAGTAGGTAGTCGGGGCTGTAAGTAATGCAATTTGCTTAAGTCAGATGTCGCTGCCTGTACGTAATACAGATAATATTGTAAAGAGGTTCGAAATTTCACTGATGTCGTGAGTCGCCCATTGGCTCAATTGGTAGAGCGCTGGTACGGATAGCCAGAGGTTGCGGGTTCGAATCCCGGCATGGCTGAAATTTTTAGCCTCTAAATAGGTTCTTAAATTTGTTCCTTAGCACGGGTTAGTGCATTAAAAATAAAAATAGTGTAATCATGTGGGTACAGTGATATCGTTCCGATGTTAAAACTTAACTGAAAAGTAGGTAGTCGGGGCTGTAAGTAATGCAATTTGCTTAAGTCAGATGTCGCTGCCTGTACGTAATACAGATAATATTGTAAAGAGGTTCGAAATTTCACTGATGTCGTGAGTCGCCCATTGGCTCAATTGGTAGAGCGCTGGTACGGATAGCCAGAGGTTGCGGGTTCGAATCCCGGCATGGGTGAAATTTTTAGCCTCTAAATAGGTTTTTAAATTTGTTAATTTGTACCAGAAATACCACTCGCTAACTGTGAAGAAAAACCGTGACGAAACCCGGGCCCTAGGCGCCTCAGCACGTGTTTTCATTATAAGCTGACTAAGATTAGAGAAAGAGAAAAAGAGAAACATCTTTTGCATCACAACACACACACATACACACACACACACACTAAAAATACGAAACAAAATTATTTGAAAAACTCGAAAGAAAAGGAAGGTACACTTACGAGTACATAAACACAATTTATGCGTTATGTCGCATGGTGTTTTAAAGAATGGTATACGTGTTGGCCAGCCTACTCGATCCAAAAATATCTCAAGCATTGCAAACTCTTACGAAACTGCCTCTAGACGTTGTATTAATAATCCAACATAGATTTAATACCTACAATTTTTGTTTTTGTCTAAGGCTTAGACACTTTTTTCCTTCTATCTTCCGCTGTTATTTTAAATGAAACGAGAATGGCCAGAAAGTCCTCTTAATGCGACCTGGCGGCACTACCATGCAACTGTGAATGTTTAATTGTTAAGTTAAGTTACTTTAGTATTGTGTGTGTGTTTGTATTTGAAATGTATTGGACTTGTTCTGGAAATAAATATTATTATTATTATTAAATTATGCTCCGGATCTCACAATTTTTAACATTGCTGCACTAGTTGGTCTGCATGACTCTCTGATCTGCAAAAAGTAATTGAAAATAGAAAGCGAAACAAGGCTATACTAAAATAGGAGAATGATTTCTGTGCGTACCGTTGAAATAGCCTCAATGAATCTTCTGAATCTTTACATTGCACCACCAAATGCAACCTTCAACAAAGGAAGGTATTCATTTCAATAGCATCTTCAATCCCTAGTGAAAGATAAACTACCCTATTCGCCCGTGAATGGGTGTTTTATTCAACTCAGATTGTTATCGAGTGCAGTGAAGTTTTATCCAGTAGAGCAAGAACTAGCATAATATATCAGTAAACCATGATGTTATGTAACATATTGAGCGTCCAGATACACTATTCACGAAGTTGATTGAAGTTGGTCGAGGCAAAATATTCAATTTGCTGTTATTGATCGCTCTAAAAACGATAGAGAGAGATAGACCTTTTAAAACGCAACTTTAATACTGTAAATGTCTAATTAAGGTCGGATTAAACCTAACGGAACCGACGGCAAGGTCCCAATGATTAGTTTCCCTATCTGTAGCCACTTAATCTCAAGAGGGCACTCGTGCTACTCAGCTTGGTACGAATACAAAAGTATTTTCTTCGCATATAAAGCGGACCTGTCACTTCACTGTTGCGTCAGCTTAAATATGTATTTCCACGGTTTGTATTTAAAATGCATGTTAGTTTAATTCTAATACTGAGACTAATTCAATCGCTATGTTCATATCATTGTCATTGTACCACAATAAATATCAACCCTTGTATATGCCCACTGCTAGCGCACGGGTCTCTACCTGCATGCCAGGAAGGTTAGGCCATACTCCGCGACGGGGGCCAAGTCTAGGTTGGTGGAGGATTGTAGGACAGTGGTGGACCTTACTGTCAGAAGTTATCAAGCCGCCCATAAGGACTCTGACATGGCTTAACGACTGCCATTACATGTCAGCCGGCACCAACGGCTTAACCTGCCTTGCGAAGCACGGAAATGGTCGGGAAAACGCCACTAGCGGTAGTCACGGACGGTCAGCCATCCTGCACCTCACCGCGCCTGTTGTTGCTTCACTCCAAGCACTCGGTTCGACTAGGCAACATTATTGCATTAGCAGAATCTAGGCCCTGATCCTTGAAGACTCCGAGCATTTATGTGTCAAATTCGATACTAATTGCTGTTGCTGTCGCAAATATCTAGATCCGGATAGGGTTTGGCACGCATAATTCGGGTTCTGATCGTCACAGGTATTTTAACTTCAAAATAAAACATAAGCTATTGGTTTTCGATTGCATGATTATTTTCTTACCGGCGATTTATTTTAAATAACACTAAGTAAATACTTAAATAACGGCCGGACTCGCCGTTTTTTTGAAAACTCAAGTGAAAACTGCTCGAGAATTCGTTTGCATAGAATTGTTGATGTAAAAAAAATATTAACGTTGTTTTAAACATTGTAGACTTTTTGTCCGGATCTACTAACGGGTGTTGTTATATCGGAAGAGTCCGACCAGGTTTCGCTCCGGTTCGCAGAGCTTAATCATGGTGAGCAGAGACGGAGCTCGTGTCGTCGGTTGCTCGTCTCACACAATGTGTTGTGCTTACGAAAGTTTTAGTTCAAAAATTGTTTTGAACATTTTGTATGCAACTGAAAAGTAAAAATACTTTGAAATCAATCGTTACAAGATACATAACAATAAAAATATATTATATTTATAACAAAAAGAAACGGTCTCAGTTTATTGCTATGCCTGCATGCGTAGTAGTTAGACCAGAGATTTTACTACCTACCCTCATTGTTGGCCCATCATACGCAGCAAACGCAGAGCTATATGAACATATCAGAAACTGAGGTTTCCTCACGATATTTTTCTCCATTCTGAGCGAATGGTATTGCTATTACATATTCATATACTTAACTAAGAAAACAAGGCTGGGATTCGAACCCATCACCTTCCTACAGTGATACTAGCACTCTACCGATGTTAGTTACCAACCAACGCTTTAACGATTTCGTATAATGAGGAATTCTCGTCTCACTTATGTTTGAATGAAATTTCCTTTATCAAAAGATTAAGAACATAAGAAAAGTAACAAAATAAAACCATATAAATATTTTTTCAGCGTTTCCCAGATTACAAAAAATGTGAAAATAATCTTAATGTATTCATAAAAAAAAAATTTCAGGTTTTGTTTCTTATTAAATTCTAAACTTTTTCTTAGAAAAAAAAATATAATGTCAGAAAAACAGATGCAAAAAATCATTTTTCTAGGTAACTTATACATTAATAATCGCTTCATACATTATAAGGCATACATTATACTGATTGACGTCATAGTTTAAGATCAATTTGTTTCGCGCTTTTTAGTATCAGAAGACTAAATTGCCTTCTCACCTGGTTATATTTTAAAAAGCATTATCGCCAGTTTCTGAATTAAGAATTTCGCTAAGTAAATATATAACTATAGTGCTGTCTCTTAATTTTTTTTCTGAAAGGTTCGTGACAGACCGTTACTTAAGTATTTAGTGAAATACTCGATTCAGAAACCGGACATTAGTAGAGAAAAATAAACTCGTTTACTCATCTTTTAGCGTGTCCTCTCCTATTCTATTAAAATATGTTTAGTGCAAGTTCTCCATTGCTGGAATAATACACTTTGTTTTAAAGGCCTGGATCTCACGGAGCTCTTTGTATTTCGACTTTAGCTCCTCTAGTTAGAAAGCTTTGTCGAGAGCCCCTGTCGCTTGAGCCTCGATACTCTATTTTTAAATCTTATCTATTTACCTCTCTGGTGCAGATAGATACTGACAATATAGTACAAAGTTGAGCAAATACTTCAAACGTCAAAAGAAAATATAATCAATATGATTCTTTAAAAACCTATTTAGGGGCTAAAAATTTCACCCATGCCGGGATTCGAACCCGCAACCTCTGGCTATCCGTACCAGCGCTCTACCAATTGAGCCAATGGGCGACTCACGGCATCAGTGAAATTTCGAACCTCTTTACAATATTCTCTGTATTACGTACAGGCAGCGACATCTGACTTAAGCAAATTGCATTACTTACAGCCCCGACTATCTACTTTGCAGTTAGGTTTAACATCGGAACGATATCACTGTACTCACATGATTACACTATTTTTCTTTTTAATGCACTAACCCGTGCTAAGGAACAAATTTAAAAACCTATTTAGAGGCTAAAAATTTTTCACCCATGCCAGGATTCGAACCCGCAACCTCTGGCTATCCGTACCAGCGCTCTACCAATTGAGCCAATGGGCGACTCACGGCATCAGTGAAATTTCGAACCTCTTTACAATATTCTCTGTATTACGTACAGGCAGCGACATCTGACTTAAGCAAATTGCATTACTTACAGCCCCGACTATCTACTTTGCAGTAAGGGTTAACATCGGAACGATATCACTGTACTCACATGATTACACTATTTTTATTTTTAATGCACTAACCCGTGCTAAGGAACAAATTTAAAAACCTATTTAGAGGCTAAAAATTTCACCCATGCCGGGATTCGAACCCGCAACCTCTGGCTATCCGTACCAGCGCTCTACCAATTGAGCCAATGGGCGACTCACGGCATCAGTGAAATTTCGAACCTCTTTACAATATTCTCTGTATTACGTACAGGCAGCGACATCTGACTTAAGCAAATTGCATTACTTACAGCCCCGACTACCTACTTTGCAGTTAGGGTTAACATCGGAACGATATCACTGTACTCACATGATTACACTATTTTTATTTTTAATGCACTAACCCGTGCTAAGGAACAAATTTAAAAACCTATTTAGAGGCTAAAAATTTCACCCATGCCGGGATTCGAACCCGCAACCTCTGGCTATCCGTACCAGCGCTCTACCAATTGAGCCAATGGGCGAGTCACGGCATCAGTGAAATTTCGAACCTCTTTACAATATTCTCTGTATTACGTACAGGCAGCGACATCTGACTTAAGCAAATTGCATTACTTACAGCCCCAACTATCTACTTTGCAGTTAGGTTTAACATCGGAACGATATCACTGTACTCACATGATTACACTATTTTTATTTTTAATGCACTAACCCGTGCTAAGGAACAAATTTAAAAACCTATTTAGAGGCTAAAAATTTCACCCATGCCGGGATTCGAACCCGCAACCTCTGGCTATCCGTACCAGCGCTCTACCAATTGAGCCAATGGG
The DNA here is from genome assembly GCA_934045075.1 of Yponomeuta sedellus. Lineage (NCBI taxonomy): Eukaryota > Metazoa > Arthropoda > Insecta > Lepidoptera > Yponomeutidae > Yponomeuta > Yponomeuta sedellus. The sequence goes on along the minus strand of OW203727.1, from coordinate 17,424,890 downwards.
CGACTCACGGCATCAGTGAAATTTCGAACCTCTTTACAATATTCTCTGTATTACGTACAGGCAGCGACATCTGACTTAAACAAATTGAATTACTTACAGCCCCGACTATCTACTTTGCAGTTAGGGTTAACATCGGAACGATATCACTGTACTCACATGATTACACTATTTTTATTTTTAATGCACTAACCCGTGCTAAGGAACAAATTTAAAAACCTATTTAGAGGCTAAAAATTTCACCCATGCCGGGATTCGAACCCGCAACCTCTGGCTATCCGTACCAGCGCTCTACCAATTGAGCCAATGGGCGACTCACGGCATCAGTGAAATTTCGAACCTCTTTACAATATTCTCTGTATTACGTACAGGCAGCGACATCTGACTTAAGCAAATTGCATTACTTACAGCCCCGACTATCCACTTTGCAGTTAGGTTTAACATCGGAACGATATCACTGTACTCACATGATTACACTATTTTTATTTTTAATGCACTAACCCGTGCTAAGGAACAAATTTAAAAACCTATTTAGAGGCTAAAAATTTCACCCATGCCGGGATTCGAACCCGCAACCTCTGGCTATCCGTACCAGCGCTCTACCAATTGAGCCAATGGGCGACTCATGGCATCAGTGAAATTTCGAACCTCTTTACAATATTCTCTGTATTACGTACAGGCAGCGACATCTGACTTAAGCAAATTGCATTACTTACAGCCCCGACTATCTACTTTGCAGTTAGGTTTAACATCGGAACGATATCACTGTACTCACATGATTACACTATTTTTATTTTTAATGCACTAACCCGTGCTAAGGAACAAATTTAAAAACCTATTTAGAGGCTAAAAATGTTGCTGCCTGTACGTAATACAGAGAATATTGTAAAGAGGTTCGAAATTTCACTGATGCCGTGAGTCGCCCATTGGCTCAATTGGTAGAGCGCTGATACGGATAGCCAGAGGTTGCGGGTTCGAATCCCGGCATGGGTGAAATTTTTAGCCTCTAAATAGGTTTTTAAATTTGTTCCTTAGCACGGGTTAGTGCATTAAAAATAAAAATAGTGTAAACAATATGATTCACTTTACAATTCAATTAAGTATATTAATTTCGGATTTATTCCCATATTAAATAAAATACATTCGCAAATGATTAAATAAACGAAACATTAGAATAATATTTCAACGTGAAACTAATAATTTTAAATAATAAACATTCGTGATTAGATAAGTTTAATGCACAAATAAATACGGGAAATGCAAATCATACAAAAATGGGATATTACAATTCATACAACAGTAGTAGTACAGTAGTAGTAGTCGTTAAAAGTACCCAAATGGCAATGAGAGCTTTTAAATTTATGAAAAGGTACTTAGTAACCATTAAGACTAAATAAAAAAAAGTCTCTTCGGGGCGTTAACTAGCGTTAGTTATAAACTGTCGTAATTTTTGCCGAGGGTAGTAAACTAACCGTTAATGCTTTCAAAAAGACGCCTACCACCTCAGTCATCCGAGACCACGGCACCTGTAAAAGAGCCGAAACGTTGGAAAATTGTAAAAATGTAATAAACGAGCATTAATCCGCATAAAAACTGTTTTAATTATGTCTAGTGCTCGTGTTAACCTTAGAAAATACTATGTTAACTAGCGTCACCAATGGAAAAAATCATAACTTGCTTTATAATACGTTTTTATATAAAAGTGAACATGAAAAATCTTAACAACTGTGACAACTATTTATAAACCCTACAGTCTAGAGAACATAGGATCAACAGCCTAGAACTTTAATCGATTTCCGCTAAAACAGCCAAAATTTGTTGTTCCAGTAAGCACCGTGAAGCGCCTTAAAAGGGTACTAACCTCCATAGTAATTATATTTTTATTATTCTTTCTAACCTTACCTAATTTTCTCAATTGTATACTTAGGAAGGACAGGATACGCAATAGTGTGATTAGAGAATGTTGTGGACTAAAAGAGAATGTAGTAACTAGAATTGAGAAAGGAATGATGCGATGGTTTAGACATGTGGAGAGGATGAAGGAAGAAAGATTGACGAAACAAATATATATTGCGAATGTGAGTGAAAGGGCTGGTAAGGGACGTCCCAGGCGGACATACATCGACCAGATAGGGGATGTATTAGCAAATCTAGCTGCGCTTAGAAAACAAGCTAAGCTTAGTTTAGCGAACCGGCGTGCGTGCATGCAACGACTTATGAACGTTGATGAAGTGAAAGTGGTCTGTCAGGATCGAGGCAAGTGGCAGTCTCTGGTTTCTGCCTACCCCTCTGGGATACAGGCGTGAGGTTATGTATGTATGTATATACTAAGGAGATATAGGTCTGTTTACATTACAGTGGTCAATCTTCCATTGTAAGTGTTTTTAGAAAAAAATTAATATCATCGTCATTAGAAAAAAAAAATGTACTTAATTCGTTCGTTTTATAAATACTAAATACGAATAATAATTAAACATAACCATTTCTTGCCCCATAAAAAAATTATAAATATAATTGATAATTATAATTTTCGGGAAAACGGCGGCGTTTCCCGTGATTCACTAAAACTATGATAACTTTTCTAATATACGTCCGATTTCAGTTTTGTAAAGAGTTTTGTAATTGTGGTGAAATTTTCCTACTCATAGGTTTATCTAAACTAGAAAAAATGTATCAAAAAGCAGTACAAAGTTGAGTGCAAATTTTCCACAAAATTTGAAACTCGGAAAACCTTCGAGATATTTTGAGAGAATTTATTAATTTTTTTGCGTGTATTTCACTTGAAATGGTATGATTACGATGGTAATATTAGTAATGTATAAGATACTTGGAATTCCGCTTGAAATGGTTAAAATTTCACTATAAACCTGACCTCACTCAGAGTCGCTGACGCACAATGGCGGAGGCTGACTTTGAAACTTTTTTTTTTCGGCTTTTTTTACTCTGTGCAAGTTTTGGGGTACGTTTAGAAATAACGTTTAGTTTCTAACCTATCCAACGATACCAAATATGTAAGCCATCGACAAACAGAAATGTAGTTAGATGCGCGAAGAAGCGCGAGGTTCTGTAGCGTGCCGAACGGCACACCCAGAAATTGGCCGTTTGGGCATAAAAGTGTGCCGATCGACACACCCGGAAATACTCAGGAAGCACAATCTACCTTATCGGCAAGTATAGGCACGATGGTGTTGCGACTGGCCCCCACCCTGATGTCAGGAATTAAAGCCAGTGCAATGAGTTCTATTTTAAAATAATTATGTAAACTCTGTTAATTATGAACTTTGAAAAGACTAAGTTTGAGCTTTTTTGTCCATTTTTTCTCCAAATGATTTAGATTTTGAAATGGACACCTAGTTTAAATTGTAACGTTTATTAAGCCGCAACTTCTGCGTTACTCTGAATGAAACCTTTTCATTTCATTAAGTAATATTCATATTCATTGATATTTGCGTGCAGATAATTGTGATATTACCTATCACAATTATTTGCACAAAAAGATCAATGAATATGCAAAATTAATTTTCTCAAACTGTGACACCGCGTTATAAATAAGGAGGGCAAAATATAAACAGACGAATATTTACCTTAAACACAGAGGCTTAAAGCAATGTTATGTTTTATTTCAGGTGTTTTATTAACGGGGTGCATGTTGGGTTTAATTTTCCTCTCGTAATCATAGCGGTTAAAATAAAAGGACTTAATACGAAACGTGTATTTATCGCGTGATTTCGTCTGGTTGACGTCATAACGATGAAACTGGGTCATTTGTTCGAATCCACCTCGTGTTGTGGTGAAAATCAATGGTCAAGAGTGAAGGTCTGTGTGAAATACCTCCAATTGCATACTATTACGAAATTTATCGAAATTTGTCATTATTATTTCTAATGTCTATTTATCAATTAGTTTGCCGCATTGCACGATTTGTTTTACTAACACTTTTATTGCATTTTCGCATTGTACAGAAGAACAATAAAAGTGTTAATAAATAAATAATTAAGTAATGTAAAAATGAGTTTTAAGTTTTTTTTTATTGACGGTGTAATTGATGGAAGAGACCCGTGCCCTTCCGTGGGGTCATAACGGGTTGATAACGATGATGATGATGATTTTAGATATTTATTCCTTTATTCTATTATTTATTCGACTAGATATATATTCGTTTATTGTTGCCAACAATTGTCTAAATAAAATAAAAATACACCCATGCTCAACGTAACAAAAACTTGACAAGTTTTTGTGCAAAGGCATCTAAGGTCACTATAATGCTGTGCATAATGCTTGATAGTATTATGACAGCGCTCATTTTTAGTCTGCTCTAAGTTAAGGTTGCTGTTACATCTGCCAAGCTGTCTCGCTCGCACATTGTAACATTTTTAATTATTGCAATAGATTGGAAAATGTGGTCGGAGGGTTTGATAGAATTCAAAAATACAGACTTTTGAAATACGAAATATTTTTTGTTTTCCTATGCTTAACTGTTCTCCTAAAAAAGCAAAGCAAATAAATAAATAAAAGTACAACTTTTTTCCCAAACATTACCAATTTTAAATAATGCAAGCGAGATAGTATGAGGCAATTAACTGCAGCCTTAAGTTAAGAATTCTGTCTATTTATTATAGTCCTAGAGTTTATTTGATTTATAAATTTATGTTATGCTAGATGCATTTATGCTGTGTGGTGTCGGCCTAGAGAATAGCACCAACCCAAATTCTTCCCGCGGGTGTCGTAAAAGGCGACTAAAGGACACAAACGGGGGGGTGGGCAGCAGCGCCCCCTGCAGTACAATGCCACCAAACTGCGATCCCCAACCGCATGCCCAGCGTGGGGATTACGGGCATTACCCCCCAATGATGGCACAACCTTGCGCTATGGCGCACATTAGGGGAGGGCTATGTCCATTAGTGGACTAATATAGCCTGAAGAAGAATAAGAAGATTTTTGTTTATCTATACTTAACTCTATTTGGTAACATTCTCAATACTTTGAACTACGTTGTAGTCCAAAGTTTCTATGCATTGTACGAGTAAAGCTTCTAGAAAATATTTTGTACTGTAATTGTGTATATTTTGTAGAAAGGAATATCACTTTAATACCTGTGCCTTTGCTTACGGAACTCTGAAACTGACATCCTTGGTAGCACGCCACAAACTCATGAACAATGCACATTGCATGATCGCTTACGATTGAATACATTTTACAAAGCTTTAGCATTTTTTCTGTGCCAGCCACTTTCGTTAGGACACTTCCGCATTATTCTTAGCAAGTAAACTTCAGGTCACTTACGGGTGAATACAATTTATAAAGCTTTATCACTTTTTCTAAGCCCACCGCTTTCCTTGGGACACTTTTACAATTTTCTCAGAATCTGGAATATCAAGACGCAGATACGGATTTTATTTCAGATTTCAGGCTAATTTATTGAAGAAAGAAATGATGGTGGCGATCTCTACATATGTTTACATAAATACTACACGTATATATATGGACGATAGGAATTATTAGACATCCAACCTCTATTAGTATAAGTATGAGTACCCATTTTAATTAAAACTGTTTTTACACGGATTAATGCTCGTTTATTACATTTTTACAATTTTCCGACGTTTCGGCACTTTTTCAGGTGCCTTGGTCTTGGATGACTGAGGTGACAGGCGTCTTTTAGAAAGCATTAACGGTTAGTTTACTACCCTCGGCAAAAATTACAAAAGTTAATTATGAAGTTACGTTCCAAAATAGGCAAACCAATTATTTTATATAAAGTCAATAATATTGATTATTAGTAATTGAAGTTAAAATTAAATTTATAAACTAATTATTTTACATGAACTTAAAAATACTGATTATTAATTGAAATTTAAAAAAAACATCGGAAAATTGTAAAAAAGTAATAAACGAGCATAAATCCGTGTAAAAACAGTTTAAATTATGTCTAGTGCTCGTGTTAACCTTAGAAAATACTATACCTATTTTAGTTTTTTGTATTTTATATTTATGTACATTTTCCTTATTTCTATAACTTCTCTACCGGACTTGATTTGGGCTGACATTGTGTCTACTATAATTATGTTTCATACCTTGTTGTCCTAGTTTTTGGATGGCCTGGACCTGGATATAAGATACAGATTTCTGATTGTATTTAGGGCCCAGTCTGTCCACAAATCGTGCAATCATAGCATATTGTATCACTGCTGCTGTACCCAATTTGTATGGAGAATTAAAGAATTAAAAAAAATTATTTGTGTTGGAGTACACCCGTAATAGTACATTACACAACTAGGGTGGTAATACAAAGAAAGGCCGAGGTCGCAGAAGTTTGCGGCCCGAACTGCAAGCAAGGGACGTAAATATGCGATCGAGAGCTTTTTTTATTACCTTCCGTATTGTGTACATCTTTTTATGTCTACACTTGGCCAGAAAGCGGCTTTTTCCATTTCGGTTTCGATTTGCGGTTTTAGGCCACGAGCGCTTCGCTGAAAGAGAACCCTCATCAGTAATTACTGCATTGTAAACTAGTTCTTGGGCCCACTTAATAAGACAAGGCTGCATTTCCTCTAACGAAACACGTGAGTTTCAGTCACGGCATATATTTAACACATTTACTTTTGAAATAACAAGGTGAAATGTAATTGTACGCTATCACTGTTCATTATAGCCAAAGCTGCCTCTGCAATTACGAGTACCTCTATGTTTGGCCTTAATTTTGCAATGTTATGCTGACATTTTACGTTAACTAGGTATATGCACTATGGAATATCGTTTCACTTTGTGCAGAAAAAAATTAGGCCAGTCCTTGTAGAACTTAAAAAACAAGGGCTAAAAACCAGCGTGGCTTTTTTTTGGAAAAACATATACCTAAATTGCAAGTCACCGAATAAAGACATCTACTTATTGTATAACAAAGAAAAGTACAGTTTTATAGGGCTTATAAGCCAAAAGTAAAAAGTGCAAAGGTCGATTTTAACATGTACGTTCGATATTTTACCGAATTATTCATTTGCGTGGCAAGTCTCTCGATATTACACCGAATTATTATGATATATATTAATTTTCGTGGCAGGTGGCAGTCTGTGGTCTCCGCCTACCCCTCTTGGATACAAACGTGAGGTCATGTCATGTTAAATATTTTTAATAACTCCTTCCGGCCTACATAACGGAAATTATTTAAAACATTATTTGGTAGGCACCATCAAAGGTAAGGCCGTCAAATGAACAAAATGTCTTTACCTTTTTCTCGGTAGCGCAGCTGTTTGGCACGCTGACTGTAAAACCGTATGTCTCAGGTTCGATCCCCGGCCGGGTTAAACTGGGAAACGAACTTTTCTAGTTTGTCTCGAGTCTTGGATGTTATCTATGTATTTATTGTATTACATCTATAATACAAGTCATTTAGTTGTACTTAGTACAGGGCTAACGAGATCTGTGTAATATGTGCATGAATATTTATTTATTTTATTTTAATGCAAGGTGAAGAAACAGTAATTATTTGTATAGGCGAAATATAAAAATAAAAAAACAGATGTAAATAGACATAAAGTAGATACTGCATCCTTAGACCTCCACTAGTAACTATTATCTAATCTGTGCCTCCACACTGAGAAGTAATATTGTGTACCTATCTTTTTGTATGTGTCTTACACCTGTCCATACCTGTGTCTTAGTAGTAGATATGGATAAAGCCAATACCGGTCGCTCGTGATAAATTGATAAATAATATGTCATATGACTAACTGCCCATAGAAATGTACCAGTGTTAACTAGGGAATGCAACAAGGCAGAAATTGCGCTCTATCGTCGTGGATTTTCACGGAACGTACATTCTGACAGATTGCTTCCGCTACTTTTCCCTCTGTGAAACGTCTTCACTACTAAAGGGTACATACATAATAGAAGGCTTTTTTGTCGCATCTATTTATATATCAAACGGGTCTAATCGCGATTATTTATTATTACCTTCATTTCTACCCGCGACCACGGCGACTGTAATGCTGCCGAAACGTCGGGAAATAAGGTAATTACGTTTTACCCAATAAAAAATCGCGATTAGACCCGAATAATATACAACTTTGTATGAGTATCGCGAATCATTAACAAATATCTATTGTCTTATATAGTACCTCTAAAGTACTTAAACTGCACAAAACAAACGGTGACTCTGATAATACGTAAAATAGGAACCTTGCATTAAAACAATAATTCTCCGGAATAGTCTATAAGAGAAGTAGGAATCTGAGTGGTGTTATTAGTTACGTAAAAATTACCTGTTAGTAGTATTTACAAAGATGCTGGTACTCTTGCGCTCTTATTTGCAATCAAACGACAGCTAAAATATGATTAATCAAACCATAATCCCGGGGTCAAATTGTAGTATTTTATCTATCCAAATAGCTGCACGAAATATGTTGGAACTCACTAGCCGTTGCCAATTTCAAAACAGTTCATACTGCATGCGGAATAAGTGTGATTATTAAACGTCTTCGTGACGTGTGATGTTAATGTTTTCCTAGAATATCCTAGACTGCAGTTACTAGAAAAAGGCACATATTAGGTTATTCTACTCTAAATGTAAGCATCCCCTTATGCCCTGTAAAAATACGAATTCCTAATTAGACGGGGAGGTCATTAAGGTGTTAATTAAAGCTCTACTGGCCTCTCTTTTTGCTTTTTCTGGTAAGCTAAAAACCTTCGCATGCAGTTGATTTGGGAACGTATTATTTTTGTATTCTACAACTAGTGAAAGGTCCTAGAAATTAATATTATTAGTGTATATTTCGCACAATTTACACGTTGACTCTTGGGTGAAATACTACAGGATACATGCGAGTAGAATTGTAGTCCTACTACACGATTACGTTGGCAATCCAAAATTCGAGAACTGATTATAATTTATTAAAAAATTGGAAATTTAAATTCTAAATTTCTACTACCTAGTGGCATCTCTCACACTACATTTGAAGTAGAAGCTGTGATACTTAAAAGCTGATATACACGATTGGATTCCTTTATTTTTATAGTTCTTTGTTACAAAATATATTTAACAATTTTGTAGCGTTCCAACACAGTAAATAAGTTTGTAACGTTTAGAACCTGTCTAGGTTCTAAACGTTACAAACTTACTTTTCCCTCCTTTTAAACATTCACTTTTCATCACCTTTTAAAACATTCACAAGACATAAATTTCACGTGGCACAATTATATAATTTCTAACACACTTATATTCATGTATTTGATTAGGAATCACCGATAAGAGCTACACAAGAGAAACATTGTATAAATAAAAAAAAAAACCACGTGCATTCTTGCTAATAGGTAACCACAACATCCCTTAGTAATAAGGTAATAACAAAAAATACTATAAAGCGGGCAGTCTCACATAATAATTATCACATATGTAACTCGAATTTATGGAAATTATAGACAAATATCTTCTAAGCGTGCCGAAGCAATGACTTACATTGTGGTAAAAGGATTTGTCAATCAGCATAAGGTACTCGCTGATAGCTGCCCAGGGTTCGCCAGAGATAAGGGCTCAGTGAGTTCGTTGGTCGGAGAGGCTCCTTTCATGCGCTCCAACAATAATAGATAAATGAATTCCGCAAATAGTTAACTAAGTATAACAAAACGTGTGGCCATTCATGTAAAAGTCTCAAGTAGCGATTTAACAATTGAATGAAGAAGTGAAGTACAACGAGTCTATTTATCTGTTTAACGTCCTCGCTCGCGCCAAATCACTTTGCGCTTTGGGGTGCTAGCGCCACTAATGGAATTAAAATCGTAATACGTTTTATTCAAATGGTACACATGATTTTTTTTTACATCTGTGACAACTATTTTAAGAACATTAAAACAACTCAGAGATCAAAGGTCGCGATGACGGTGGCTGTCTTTAACTGCAGTAGTGTTAGTTAGTTAGACCTGAGATTTCTGCACTTAGCCTCATAGTTGGGCCATTGTACGTAGCAAGCGCTGAGGTACGTTAACACTTCAGACACTAGGGTTTCCTTACGATGTTTTCCTTCACCGTCGGCGAGTGGTATTGCTACTATAATTTCACAAATGTACATAACTTAGCAAACAAGGTCATTGGTACATGCCGGGGTTTGAACCCACGACGTCCCGATTGAGAGGCCGGCGTTCTACACCGCTCCGCTACCACCGCCCTAACTGCAGTAGTGTTTGGAAGGACATATTCAGACCAAATGGTTGTGACCGCGAACGCAGCAATTATTTATTTAGCGGCCAATAACAGTACATGCTCGCGACCACTACCGCGACCGCGTCCACTGCCGCAACTGCGACTATTACCGCGACCGCGACAGCTGTGGTTTGTGGGTGGCCTTACAAGTGTAAACTAGGCATTATGATAGCTTTCGCGAGTCAAGTAAAATATCGATATCGACATCAGTTTATCATATAATTTGTTCGCCCCTCTGACCGCACCGGTATGCCGGTGGGCATTTTCTTGTGTTTTGGTATACAAGTACGTAAAGTAGCGATTACAGCTGACATTCTATCTTCCTGGCACGTTCTACAATTATTAATTATTGCAATATAATTAAAATACTTTTGGTAATTTATGGTCTCTGCGTTTGATGGATAATAAAGTAACGTACGTTCAGGAGATATATTTCATATTATTAATAGGTTATTTATAATGGTTTTTCACTGACATAGTTTGTTACAAAATCGAAGTATAAAAAAACGAAGATGTGTTTAAAATGTTCGTAATTGTATTATCTATCAAACCCTTAGATCATATTTATGAAATACATGTTTTTACAATCGCTAATAATGTTAGATTGTGAGAGCGGGATAACATGAGAGACGTAACAGCAGCTTTAATTAAATTGCAAAATTGCATGTGAATGCCAAATCACTTAAAATTTTTTTGCGTACAAAATCACTTAGCATGTGTAAACTAGCCAAAATGCGTGGACAGTTCTAAAGCCTGATTTACATTTGCTTTATTTTCATGCCTTTTAAGCATGATATACACAGATCTAGTAGGTATAGATCTAGAATAGAATGGAGACGCCAAGAGTACACCCGTAAGAGAAATCAAATTGGTTCAGGGTTTTTGCTGCTGTAATTTCTGTGCCCAACAAGGAATATTCTGTATATCTAAGAAACACGTTATGTCTCATTCCAGATGTCCTAATATGGGTTGGTCATGCGTCGTTGCACGCGCCGTGGCCTTCGTCCTCATGCTGAGCAGTGTCTCTGGTCTCACCTCCGACATGTAAGTACTTTATCCTACCTCCTACTAATATAATAAATGTGAAAGTTTGTATGTATGGATGGATGGATGTTTGTAACTGTTTCACGTAAAAACTACCGAATGGAGTTTAACGGAACTTTTAAATAACATAGCTTTACATATCAGACTAACACATGCCTATTACTTTTAGTAATAAGGCCGCCACTTGTACTGTACTATTATTTTTAAGTCGCAACTTGCAATAAATAATATTCTATCTACCTATAATTTATAAAAATATTGTGTGAATTGTCCAAAATATGACGACAAGAAGTGTCAAGTAGGAAAAAATCTACCATCGGCGAGCTATTCTGGCGTGCGCTGCCAAAACCGCTAGATTTACACATATGTAATGTTTGATGGAAATGTTTAAAAATATCGTTAACTATAATTTATAGGAGCATAAGTTAAGATAAGTATATTCTTTATTGTACACTGGAAAAACAACAAATACAAAACAATTGCAAATATACATAGTACAATTGGCGGCCTTATTGCCAAAAGGAATTTCTTCCAGACAACCTTACGATGGAAAGTTGCTTAGGAAAAGGAAATTAGAAAGACGGGTAGCCAGTGCTAATTTGAATATTGATACATATCGCAGTAGCTACCTATAGGCCTTTGATTAGAGCTCCGCAGTGCTTAGTTACCGTATTTCTTATGTTGACAATATTGTTACGTTATTACCGTGCACCTGTAACATCTCAATATTGTCAGGATGTTATATTTTTTAAATGCGACCCAAAAAATATTTATGTGATAGTTTTAATGTCACTATGTTAGTTCTTTCTACGCCACACTAATATAAGCTACTCGAACTACTTATCCTGCGCAGACGAAGTAGCGGGCATCAGCTATTATATCATAATTCAAACCTTTAGGACGTTAAATCCACAAAAAGGTCATACTCATAGGACTTTTCCTTTGCAACTACGTAATGAGATGATTTATACTTCGTCCAGTGGCACCTTCCCTCATAATAGACGGGTAAAGAGGCCACTCAGACACTGCAGTGACTGGTTTTAGATAGAGTAGGCTTCCCTAGCAGTACATGATTAATTAATTAACTCTGAATTGTATACAACCATGAAATAATTATAAATCATCATGGGCACGTTCAATAGGTTAAATAGTTTTTATATTAAAAGTCCGTCTAAACTAAATGAAAGAATGAATTTTCTTTTTTTATGTAGCCTTAATTGTGTCCCACTGCTGGGCAAAGGCCTCCCCTTTTGCTTTTTACTCCTCCCTGGTCATGGCTATCTCCTGCCAGCCCTGCAGAAAGGTCGTAAGGTCGTCCCGCCATCTCCGCTTGGGTCGGCGATGTCCGTCGCGCGGAACAGAGTCAGTGACGATTTTTGCCCAACTCTCTGGGCCCATACGGCTTAGGTGGCCCACCCAAGTAAAATGGTTATTTGACGCCAGTGTCCCCATACTAATGGCTACAATACCACATTGAACAGCCAAGGAGGTACGTTGCATGACATATGCCCCAGAGCGACAGTACGCGGTCCCTCAAGCTCTATATTAACTCCCAAAATAAAGGCCCCTGTACATCCCAAATATATCATTGTGAGATAGTAATGAACCTTTACGAAAATGGTTAGATAAATGAAGGTTTTACCGTATTTAGAATTCCACACAAACTAATTAAAAGTCTAGTCGAACCGAGTGATTGGAATCCATCACTTGTGTTAAGCAACAACAGTCGCGGTCAGTTGCAGGGTGGATGACCGTTCCGTAACTACCGCTAGTAACATTTTTTCCGATGGCTTCTGTGCTGCAAGGCATGTTAATCCGTTGGTATTGGCTGTCACGTATTGGCAGTCGTTAAGCCATGACAGAGGCCTTATGGGCGTCTTGATAAATACTGACAGTAAGACCCGCCACTGTCTACAATCCTCCACCAACCCGGACTTGGCCCCCGTGGTGGAGTATGGCCTAACCTTCCTGCGATGCAGGAAGAGACCCGTGCCTCAGCAGTGGGGACATACAAGGGTTGATAACGATGTATTGACTTATAATTTTAATATTAGACCTTAACACGAACACAGTAACACAACCCATACCCGCGGTGGAGTATAGCCTAAACTTACTGCGATGCAGAAAAAGATCCGTGCCCCAGCAGTGGGGCACAGGTCCTGTATTATAAGTACGATGATACGTCAATTTGTGCCCTCGTCATAATTATATTAGTAAAGATCAATTGCGACAGCGGTACGTCTTTTGTAAATTAAAACTAAACGACGTTTGTACCGTAATCGCTTAATGACGTGCCTTCTTAATTTCGTAGTGATCTAAATATACCATTATTCAAAATGTAATTATTTTTTTCCACTAACGACGGAAATGTTATCACAGCGCGTTCTTAAAAAATAGAATTTGATTAATGCCACGAATTATTCAAACTTTTTTAAGGACAAGATTTTGACACTAATAAGATCACGGTCATAATGGATCGTTATTGACCTGATGTAGAGAACTGCAAAAAGATGTGTAAAAATATATATTATTTTTTTACCTTTTGTGGAGCAATTGTCACTACTTGGAGCCCTTTAGCCGCAAGATCTCCAAAACACAAATAGAAAAAAAAACATAGTCAAGACCATGCTTCGGTTATATTTATTCTGTGCTCAAACTATGACAACTCCCTTCATATTTGCGCTGTCTCTACCTCAACTTCTATAGCTACCACATAAAGGGTTCTATAATTAGACCAAGTTTCACACCCCACCGCGCCTGTTCACACGTTAGTTCGACCTCGACGCCTGTGGCCTGCCCTATATCCCTTTTAACAGTTGATAGATTTACAATGCCATTGGCATTGCATTAGCAAACTTTACAACCGACTAGTTTCGTTGTAATCTAGTTTAGTATGTATGTTTTAGTACCATACTATATCTGAAATCGGTAAGCATAACCGAACAGGCACGCTTGTACATTATACATACATACATAACCTCACGCCTGTATCCCAGAGGGGTAGGCAGAGACCAGGGACTGCCACTTACCAGGATCCTGACAGATCACCTTCGCTTCATCAACGTTCATAAGTCGTTGCATGCACGCACGCCGGTTCCGGGTACCCTTTATCTTCCGGTTTGCTAATACATCCCCTATTTGGTAGATGTATGTCCGTCTGGGACGTCCCTTACCAGCCCTTCCACTCACATTCGCAATATATATTTGTTTCGTCAATCTTTCTTCCTTCATCCTCTCCACATGTCCAAACCAACGCAACATTCCTTTCTCAATTCTAGTCACTACATCCTCTTTCAGTCCAAAACGTTCTCTAATCAGACTATTGCGTATCCTGTCATTCAAAGTAACACTACACATACTTCTCAAGGACCTCATTTTACTGCATTAATTCTACTTTCTTGGTTCTTTTGCCACACCCAAGTCTCGCTACCATACATAAGTGTTGGGACCAGCACACCATTATGAATAGCCAATATAGCTCTTTTGGAGATGTTTCGGCTGCGGCTGCACTGCTTGTACATCAAGCTAACTAAACTCCACCGTGTAGTGGTTCAAAACGTTTGGTTTAATCAGCGTTGTATGCAGTTATCTAGTTTAGTTTAAATAAAAGAACTCGGTTGTAATTTGTACTTTAGCTAACAAACCAAAACTATTTTCTGTCTTGTTTCTTCGTAACAATTGAGAAAGCTAAGACTTTCGTAAGTCGTCGTCGTCTTCGCCGTCAGGCTATACTAGTCCACTGCTGGACATAGCCCTTCCCTAAAGAGCGTCACGTTGTGCTATCATAGGGGGTAATGCCCATAATCCCCACTCTAGGCATGCGGGTTGGGGATCGCAGTTCAGTGGAATTGTACTGCAGCGGGCGCTGCTGCCCATCCCCCGGTTTCGTAAGTACTACTTATCATTGAATTATAAGGGGGTTCGCTCGCAGCCAGAGACAAGCAACCGAAGACGCTAGCTCTGTCTTACTCACCATTATTAAGCTTTACAATTCAGAACGATCCCCGGGGAGTCAATTCTCACCTCATCATCAAATAAGTCGTATACGACTCTGAAGTTTATGACTTATGAATTCTACGTAAACAGTCGAGCGACAGCCAAAATCTGTATTTTGAACGCCAAGCTAGATTGAATTCGAAGAGAAAATATATGTCTAATAATGACTGTGTCAAATTATCTTATTTTTATGCGACTAATGTTTAAGCCGTCAAATAGTTTGCGTCTACGCTTTCAAGTCATATGGTCGAGAATCGGCCCCCTGGTCGGACTTTTCCGACAAGAAGTTAAGTAACTTGATCTGGTTATAATTCAATAATTAAGAAAACGCTGGGACCTCCTACAAAGTATAGTAATATCTGTATCAGGTGTACCCCCCTCAAATTACGAATGGCACTCATGTGGCTCAATTGGTAGAGCGCTGGTACGGATAGCCAGAGGTTGCGGGTTCGAATCCCGGCATGGGTGAAATTTTTAGCCTCTAAATAGGTTTTTAAATTTGTTCCTTAGCACGGGTTAGTGCATTAAAAATAAAAATAGTGTAATCATGTGAGTACAGTGATATCGTTCCGATGTTAAAACTAACTGCAAAGTAGGTAGTCGGGGCTGTAAGTAATGCAATTTGCTTAATTCAGATGTCGCTGCCTGTACGTAATACAGAGAATATTGTAAAGAGGTTCGAAATTTCACTGATGCCGTGTGTCGCCCATTGCTCAATCGGTAGAGCGCTGGTACGGATAGCCAGAGGTTGCGGGTTCGAATCCCGGCATGGGTGAAATTTTTAGCCTCTAAATAGGTTTTTAAACTCATGTGGTGTTACTTAGAATGACGGCATACGCAATAGTGTGTTAGGGAACTTTGTGGATTGAACGCATATGTAGTTATCAGAATTTTCTTTCAAATGTTAAGCTAGTTTTGACGCGATAGAGAGAAAAAAGATATAAAGAAAGTTGTAACAAATATATCTAGCAGTTGCGAGTGTCAGGACTGGTAAGAGATGTCCCAAGCGGATATATTTATGTGATAAATAGCAGTGATTTTAATAACTTTCCGAAATTGGCGAGCGTTCATGCAGAAATAAAAAAAAAATTTAAGCACAAAATGTGTTTATATTCTTTTATTTATTTATATATACAGTTTGGAGAATCATTGGCTTACAAAATTATGCTAGTAGAAGGAATAGGTTACTAAGAGGTAATAACAGATTCCCGCCTTTAGATACAACGCAGTCAAAAATGTATGGACATCAAAGTAGTTTTTAATGCACTAACCCGCTTAGATTTTTTTTTCACAAAAGGTGCGTCAAGATCGTGGCAACGGGAAATCTCTCGCATCTGCATACTACTCTTACGTTCCCGAACTATGTGGTTCTACGCACGAAAAACTTTTACTACCCATATGAAGACAACACAAATTTGAAATCCCTTCATTAGATACAGTTGCCATATTATGTGAGTCCTCTATACGACAACTCTTTTACTATAGTATTTCTTAATGATTCGCGATACTCATACATCGTTATATATTAAAAGGGGCAAATCGTGATTACGTATTCGGTAAACCGTTCTTACCCTCACATCGGGAATCAAGGTGATTACGGTTTACCTAATAAATAATCGCGTTTTAACCCGTTTAATATATAACTTTTACTATGTAACAACTTCAAAGTAGCAAAAAACTTTTCGTTACGCGACCACCGTGTTTTATTTATGAAATTTTTGTCCATATTTCATTTTCGATTTTGAAGTTTTTCCCGAAAGTTGTATTGAATGTCCATAATACGGATTGGTTATAATGTGAACATACGCCCAACTAAGTTACGTAACAGGCGACTTAACATCAAAAAGTAATGCTCGATCTTCTGCGAACTATGCCAGTACTTTTAAATTTTATATCTAAACTGTCGAGGACCATTTCCCGTTAAAGTCAACAAAGTTAGCTTTGTCACTTTATACATTTTGTTTGACAGCGTTTGGACAAGCTGGTGAGCTAATCACGCAGCTAAATTGGTGTCAAAACTTTAATAACAACATCGAGGATAAAGGGTGGCCAAAAGTTTGACGACTGACCTACTTAGGTCAGTTGTTTGTATAGTCTGTAAGCTTTTACATTATACCTCGGCTACTATCGGATGGAATTGGATTTATTCGTGTAATAGATATATCGGAACTAATATGACACTTAATTTGGAATTCTTTCGTACCGATCATCGGTACGAAAACCGGCGAACATTGGCAAAAACTGAAGCCTACTCTAGAGCCCAAGGTATATTTTAAAAGCTAACAGACTACAACTACATGTCGCTTTTTTCGTACCAAAGTTATAGCTCATATTGAAACAAATGTACTGATATTATGTACTATGTTAAAGGCCTAACAGGAAATAGGCCTATACCCAGCAATGCGAATGCGAAGAGTGATAGTCAGAGTTACTACTAATCATGATTATGTAATGTTTTTATCTTACTTGTATTTTTGCCTTACTTAGAATTAGATAGATAGATACAGAACACTTTATTGTACATGTAATGGAAATTACACTGATATTCCTTAACCTAAGAGTATAGACGGCGGCTTTATAACTAAAAGTGATCTCTTCTAGACAACAAATTAGGTGGATAGATAAATAAAGCAAGTGTTCTCTATTTATCTATCCACCTAATTGCACAACCAGAGAATTATGTTTTTACCTTAAGATCTTTTCCATATAAAATATGTAGAGGATTGTAGTTAAAACTCGCTAAAAATAGTAAGAAATTACCAGGATAAAAATGGTGAAAAAATACAACTCAATATTTTCACAAATAAGCAAATACACAGGCCGCCGTTTGTACTCTTAGGTTAAGAAATATCTGTGTAATTTCCATTTTTATGTACAATAAAGTGTTATCTATCTACACAGAACATGGCGGTTTAAAATATTACGGATCCCTGTTTCCAGATATTATTCAAATTGTCATTCCGAGTAATCAAATGGAATTCTAAAACAAAGCACTTCGACTTGGATATACTTCACAATATCACTATATATACAACTTTGTTACCTACACTAAACAATCCAAACTCTTAAAAACAGGGCGACAATGAGTCTACCGAAAAGTTAATGAAGTAAAGTTAAACGTCCAATTGATCTTTACACTGTCCGAATTCAAGCGAACACCTGTTCGAATTCAAGCGAATACCTGTTCGAATTCAAGCGAACACCTAAGTCAAAAATATAATATTATATCAGCAGCTACTGCCGCAAGTGGCATTTTTCCGAGCGCTTCCGTGCTTCGCAAGGCCCCTTAAGCCGTTGGTGCCTGTTGTCATATAATGGCAGTCGTTAAGCCATGCCAGAGACCTTATGGGCGGCTTGATAACTTCTGACAGTAAGGCCCGCCACTACCTTACAATCCTCCAACGCGGTCTTGGTCCCTGTGGTGGAGTACGGCCTAACCTTCCTTCCAGAAAGAGACACGTGCCCCAACAGTGGAGACAAAAAGGGTTGATATCGAATTGCATAGCGAAGCTTTACGTCAGCATATGAAATGTAAGTAAAGGAATATGATATCACAGCTCCACTCAGCATTTACGAGTAGAATCCTTAAGTCACATGCATTAATAAAGCATGACTTTCGGGTGAATATTCGAGCCGATTGTTAATTCATGATATCGTCGCAGTGTGCTTTAGTCGTAAGATGAACGGAGGGTTAATATTGAAACATTAATTTTAACGAAATTTCTTGCAAGCTGTTACAAGGCATATCTTAAATATCATACATATCATAAATCTTGAATAAATTATTTTATTATCAAGTGTTAAAGTATTAAGTTATGAAATTTGTGGTATATATATATACCACATACAGTACGATTTGCTATATATATATATATATATATATATATATATATATATATATATATAGAAAATCGTACTGATCGTATAAAATCATACGAACTCCTCCTAAACGATTGGACAGATTTGAATTAATTTTTTTGTATGCGTTTTGGTGGCGCTCTGGATGGTTTAGATTCACAAATCAGGCCGACAGCCTCTGTAGCGCAGCGATAGCGTATCTGCCTACCATGCAAGAGGTCCCGGGTTCGATCCCCGGCTGGGGACAACAAAAACCCAGGTCTTGGATGTTTACATGTTTGTGATGTCGTTGTTTCTGGTACCAACGACACAGGGTATCCTAGTGTGGGGCCAGAAGCAATGTATGTGCCTGTATGTAAATGTTATGTTATGTAGATGGCGCTACATGCAACTAGTTAATTATGAAATTATGTGAATAGCCCGTTTTATTTAAAAAGTAATTTTGAATATTGACAACTATTGTGCGTTCACATTAACTTGACGCGTGAGACAATTGGTAGCACTGATTGCTCAGTTGCCATCTGGCTTTCGGTACGATCGGTTACTAACTAAAGGATTATTCGTTTGTGTGAATTCTAAAGA
The DNA here is from genome assembly GCA_934045075.1 of Yponomeuta sedellus. Lineage (NCBI taxonomy): Eukaryota > Metazoa > Arthropoda > Insecta > Lepidoptera > Yponomeutidae > Yponomeuta > Yponomeuta sedellus. The sequence continues at coordinate 17,405,221 of OW203727.1, read as the reverse complement.
CGCCCAAAGTGGTCAAAAGTGCAAAAAGACAAACAATCCTTCAGGTTTATGCATTTTGTGAGAGGGAAAAGGCTGAAAAAAAGCTGATTGTTCCTTTGGAGCAAGTTCGGGCTCGAGTTCCCGCCATGACAGGTACGTTTTTAGGGTGCCCAGTTCCATGAAATTACTAAAGCCACGTTTTCACGGTCTTGGTAGACTCGGACCGAGCGCATCTTCTTAGTCAACTAAAAGTGTAAGCCACTCGCATGGTAGTATAGGGAAGAGCGGGTGATCGTGCTCCTCCACTATAAAGGGAAATTTCCCGCCAGGCAGATCGTATGCCTAGGAACGGCCGGTCCAACTATTGTTAGTCGGACGTTATATTTATGGTATGTCATTGAAACACTTTGATTGCGCGATGCAGGAATGTTGGAGTTTGTAGTGCGCGCGCAGAGTTGACATGTGCTCGCCACATCACTCCCCTTCAAGACCGTAGCTACGCATAGCTAGGTCTGATAGGAATCGAAGTCTGTGCTCTAAAGCCTGCAAGTGCCAGGTGACGCTGAGTCAGTGAGTCGACTAGCGGTTGAGGGTGTTCGGCGGCTAACAGTCTCTTCACCGGCGACAGTACCATGGAGACCGCGCATGTGGTAGGAACCGGTGAAGGCTGCTGTACCACTGGCAACGTGTGCTGTTGCTGTGTGGCTGCCGTGCCGAGGGGTTGAGGGAAGATCACCATCAGTCCCAGTAGTCGGTGCGTTGACTGTAGTGGAACTGATGAAGTGAGAGGGAAGATTGCTGGCCTTGCTTTGAGACTAATGTATGTGGAGTGCTGCGAGAGCGAAGGAAGGTTGACAGTGTTCTGTCAGGGGTCACCACTATAGGGAAGAGCGGGTGATCGTGCTCCTCCACTATAAAGGAAAATTTCCCGCCAGGCAGATCGTATGCCTAGGAACGGCCGGTCCAACTATTGTTAGTCGGACGTTATATTTATGGTATGTCATTGAAACACTTTGATTGCGCGATGCAGGAATGTTGGAGTTTGTAGTGCGCGCGCAGAGTTGACATGTGCTCGCCACAGTAGTTTACACACATTTTAGTGGATATGGATTTTTATTCATTTTTGAATGTGCTTTGTCGTCTTATCGTCGACCTGCAACAGCTACAGGATAAAAAAAGAAGTAAAATTTGGACGCGTAAATGGATTTTAAGACGTGACCAACTAGGTGCTTCGAATAATTTTATTCGAGAAGTAAAAACGGAAGATGTAGCCACGTTTAAAAACCATTTGCGGTTAACAAGCGAACAAATTGACAATGAATACTAATCCACCCGTAAGTAAATCCGGACTAAAAGTCTACAATACTAATCCAATTCTTTCGTTTTTTTCTTCCCCTTGATAGTTTTCCTCATTATTTAATGTACATACTCATAACATATATTGTATAGACGAAACCATAAGTTTTGCCCCCCTTTTACTTCATGTCAAGTACATAACGTGTGAATAAGCTTTTGGACACTAATCGGAAGATGGTAAAACAAGCCCTCTATCCTCTTATTTTCCCCAAGTAATGGGAATGATTTCTTATTTAACATGGTAACACTAAACATATAAGTGCTACCAATTCTCTCACGCGTCAAGTTAATGTGAACGCACTTTATAGTAAGAGTTGTTAAGTGACATTATCTTCCATTTATGTACTCGTATACAGTCAGAAATATACCTAAGCAGGTAATAGAAGTTTTCAATCCAGATAACCTGAGTATGTAACTCGCGCAGTCGGTAGATATTTTGAGGGTTACGTAAGCAATTCATTTTTATATTAACTGTTAATTTGACTAAACTAAAGTACGAAGAATTTTTAAGTCACGGTCTGCGTCCCCCGTCTAATACTCAAACAGTCATGACAACTCAATTACACGCTAATCTAAGTTTCGCCGCCTACGTGCATTGACTGACTCAAAATACTGGCGCTGAGGTAACTCTTGTTGCGTACAACATAAGGTAACCTGGCGTCAAGCGCTCGTGCCCTAGTTGAAACGAGTGATTGGAATCAATCACTTGGTTAGCAACAACAAGCACGGTCAGGTGCAGGATGAGTGACCGTCCCGCGACTACCGCTAGTGGCATTTTTTCCGAGCGCTCTGTCGTGCTCGGCAAGGCACGTTAAGCCGTTGGTGCCGGTTGTCATGTAATGGCAGTCTTTAAGCCATGTTAGAAGTCTTATGGGTGGTTTGCTAGTAAAGCCTGCCACTGTCTTACAACCTTCCACCAACCCGGACTTGGTGGAGTATGGCCTAACCTTTCTGCTATGCAGGAACAGACCCTAGCCCCAACTGGGGGCATACAAGGGTTGTTACCTACCTTCCTATAACACAAGGTAAATTTTGAACACAAAGAGTATAACCCCTAGTACCGATGGCATTGAGTATAAACAAACATGGAGATGACAACTAGTTTTGCTAATAAACAATTGAATCAACCACTCAATTCACTTCCAAGAGTGAAATGGTACTTGGCAAGTTGAGCAAGTTTAAATTGAAGTTTGAGCAAAGGCTTCGATGCATGTACACTGCTACTGTGCTACTGCCATCTACTTAAGTGCACATATAAACAGAAAAATATGCCAGGGTATGAGGAAGAAGAAACGTGTGACAAATCGTCACACGAATATTATAAAGGCAAAAATCTGTGAGTGTGTATGTTGGTTACTTCTTCACGTCTAAATGGCGAGAGCGATTTTAATAAAATTTGGTGTGGAATGGTAATCTAGAGTTTGTTTTGCCGCAGTAAAACGGAGGCTACGTTTTACTGCGGCAAAACAACTTATTCCAATGGGAAAATCGATTAACCGCGGGTAACACCGCGGGGCATAGCTAGTTAATCAATAATAATTTACGTAACATGACGGTTTCTCGAGCGGCAGTTCCGAAAAAAACGTTTTTTGGTCATAATTTACAAACGAAATGCTGGGTCGCAGTGAAACTTTATCAAAATGTTAAAAGGACACAAGGAGCTTCCATAATTGCCTTATTTTGGAGTATTGTTTTATGATTACATCAAATTATAAATATTTAATATAATCATGCAGACGTGGAGCGAGTACTCATGAAACATTTTTGTTTGATGAGCTTTGTTTGAAAAATTATTCAAGTGACGCTATCACCGTAATGAAGTACTTTGACTGGCTTGACAGCTTCTAAAAAAATTTGTCGATGACGGATCCAAAGTACGCTTTCGACTGTCATGATTTCTATCACATTAAACTTAGCTTGACGATGTTGTCACAAGGCAGGAAGTTTCTCTGCGCCTCTGTAAGTAGATCTCATCTTGATGAAAGGCTTTGTTTTACGAACCATTTAGGCACGCGCTTTTCTTGATGCTTTCATTAAACTTGAAGTTGACAAGCGAGAAATTCGAATGTCAGATAACGAGGCCGTTAAAACATTGATCGTTCCTTATTTAGAAAGTAGAAAAAATATTTAGGCTATCCATTTAGACTACCTCTGTGGCGCAGCGGTAGCGCAACTGCCTACCATGCAAGAGGTTTCGGGTTCGAACCCCGGCTGGGGACGAAAAACACCCCAGGTCTTGGATGTTTACGTGCTTGCGATGTCATTTCTGGTTCCCACGACACAGGATATGCTAGCGTGGGGCCAAAAGCTGTATGTGCCTGTATGTTAATGTTATGTTATTTAAGTTCATTCGTCATTTTTTCTGATGAAACGTTAATGACATAAAAGGGGTGACGACTCTATTTTGCGTCATTAAGATTTTATGGCATAAGGCAAGTGATCATGGTCTCGGTTTTCCTCTCCAGAATATGTTTTTTTAACGGTATTTTGTTTACGTTTTTTAACGGTATTTACTGAATTCAATCCCTAGGAGGGGGTAAAAAATAATGTCTCAGGCACTGCAGCGTCCGAATGCTCCCTTCACCTATGTAGTGCAGTGGCGTAACTAGGGTGTGGCAGGTAGGGCACGTGCCCTGGGCGCTATTCAAAGGGGGGGGGGGCGCGATTCGCCCCCCTTTCTCTTTTGGACTCTTATTTAATATGGCAATAATAACTTTTTGATAGACAACACGCACTCTTCGGGCTATCTCGAGCGATCTCGAGTCTCTAGACTTGGCAAGTCTCTCACTCGACATCGAGAGAGAGTCAAAACAACCATGCTAACCCAACTGTAACCCAACCTACGAGTCGAATTGGCATTTTTATCTATACACTGATTTTCGATTAAAACAGAATATATAAATATAAATGTTTTGTAAGCTTTATGGCTGTTTTATTTAGTGTATCTGTTTATTTTACATTTTGTTAACTTACGAAGGGGCGCAACTTTGATGCCTTGCCCTAGGTGCCGTATCCGATCGGTACGCCACTGATGTAGTGTGAGTGAAAATGCCACTGGACGCTGTATAAATCATCTCATTACGTAGATGCAAACGAGGGCTTAAAAGGATACCAAAGTCGTATAGGGCATAATATGGGTTTGCTTATCAATTTTTGTTTTCAGCGGGAGCCCAAAATATGGTTCATGTACACCTCTATTATTATTTATGTCATATGTTTACAATCCCACGTAATAATAGGTAACTGAAACACTTAGAGATGTCCGACGGTCGGCAAAAGTGCAATGTTCTCGTTATAAATAATAATAAAATGTATAAGCGACTTCAATAACACCGAATTTATTTTAAAACTGTACTGTAACTGTATAATTTGTAAGGAAAATATTATTGTCAGTAGTATTGCTTCATCAAAGGTGAAGTGGGAAGGTCGTGGGGAGTGGTAAATACAAATGAAATCTTGAATGGGTGAAGTAATTTTAAATTTTGATGGTGTAAAGAGTTTTCCATCGTTACATTACATACTGAAACCAGACGTTGCATTCACAGAGTGTAACGTTTATTTTAAACAATAGAACCCTAAAAACTAATTAAATATGTTATCCATGTTGTGCAAGGAGTTTGTTTAATTTTATCACTAAGACCTTGTTATGTTTTTCCCAGATGCGCTAGCGATATATCTGGATCGCTAAATTGTTAATGTATTTAGTTGTTTATCCATTTAGCAACAGTAAAGTTGTATACTGTATCTGTGCAGCCGCTGGCGAGCCTTCGACTAATAGCCACGAGTGCTAATCGAAAATCAATACTCGTTTGCTTTGCCTGGTCCGGTTGGCCAATTTACTATAATAAGTAATAGAGATAAATTGCAACAAATATTTTACTAGAAAACTTTTCTAAACGTTTAATTTTTAAACACGATTAGGTCAGATCAGCCTTTGGAACTTTTGCAGCCAAAGATTGAGAATCTTTGGCTGCAACGACTTGCAAAAAAAAACTAATATCTAATATTACTAACAGAAAGGTCTCCTGAAACTTAAAAGAGTTAATAAAGTCAGCAATACAAATAACTTTCACTAGGAGTCCAACTCTAAAATTCCGAAAAAATGTCAACTGCTCCATACTCAGTTTTAATACCTGCAAATGTATGAATGTACAGCTGATATTTGTTTAAGATTTAAGAGTTAGTCTTAATAGCATTTCTCAAGGGTATAATATTATTTGACACCGTCGAATGATATGCTATTTGTGAAAGTGAAAGTAGACATATTGCCAAAACGCACGAATATATAATTTCAAACGATTTGTATAGATACAGTTTTATGCAACAAAGGAATTAAATTGTTAAAGAACAGAAAAGTTTTGGCAAACCAACTCATCCGTACTCATAGACACGCCTTCCTGAGATGCGTGCAATGCACGATGAAGCATGCGGTGTATCACCGGTTGGCACGGACTCTCAACATTTGCCATGAATATTTTGTGATAATACTAGCATTACCAATTGTTATTACTTCTAATTATATACACTTTTTTAATTATATATTTTCCTACTTTTCCAGCTTTGCAGCGGGGAAGTCGGACAAAGAGATCTTGGACAACCTACTCAAGAATACCCGCTATGACAAAAGATTGCTGCCGCCTGTTGATGGTTTGTATAATTTTCCGATCTGTAATTTTGTGCATTCCTTCACTAATAGTATGACAGTTGCTGAGCGATGGTAAACATATGGTTGGTATAGTCATGCTGGAACCACTTTTAAGATTTTCATTGTTTTTGTTAGAATTTTACTTCATGGGGCACATATTGCTCTAAAATCAAAGTAAGAAGGCGCTTTACATAAGAAAATTTCTGATACTTTTGAAGCCAAACTGTATCTTTTCTAAACAAAGCGTTTTTATCAATTTTGTCCAACGTTTTACCTTATTTATTGAACTGTATCTATTTACATTTTCTAAAATGGTATAAATAGATAGTATATCAGCGCTCTCCAACTTACCTGTATCTTAATTTAATTTTGGCTGTTTATTTCATACCACTGATGTAACGTTGCAGATCCAGATTTCTGTTGTGGTCTAACGTCACCCAACGACTCATTGGCTCAGAATAGGGTTGGCCTCTCATCTCTGCGACCACGGTCGCACAACCGTGGTGCGTTTAGACCATGTATTTATGTTTATGAAAAGAGATCCTTAATTTCTGTATCTTAAAGTAGGTAGTATTTCATTTGCTGCATCTTTTCTCATCTAATTGCACGTGTTTTGTTTCTGTTATTAGTTTTACCCTCGGTGTATTTTTTATTACTGCAGTAGGTTTAGATTTTGGCTTTAGATGTCCCTATGCATTTTATAATTGGCTATTGGCTTCGTCTAGCACTGTTACTTGTATTTTATTTGTACACGGTTAGGACAACAATATGGAAGACAATTTTTATAATCTGCGCTTTTACATTGCTAACGTTGGTTACAAAAGAATGTGATTTTGAATAACAAAGGGCCTTAGCTGTTTCAACATATTTTGTAGAGGCTTTTCTCGTTTCCGTACATTTCCGATTTTCTCTTTTCACAAACATAAACACGATTGGATTACCTACCTACCAACCCGTTTTGGAATCATTGAAAACATTTCCTTTGATAAGAAATCTGGTCTGCTTTTATTTCTCTAACAGTAAAAATGTCTTCACTAACATAGGCAGTCTGATATATTTTGCAATGCTATAGCACCTAAGATTTTTTATTAACTTTATTCTTATTTGTACAAATAATCAGTTTCATTAAGAAGATAACCGACTTCTTCAAACATTACAAATGCAGTCAATAATTTAAATCACATTTATCTTATGATCACAAACACTCTTTAGTAGCATTATGTCACTGCACAGTTAAATTATTTTAATGTACCTTGCACACTAAGCAAACACCTTCAAAAATCCTGTTTAGATGTTTAGAGTTAAGTATATAGTTTGTGGGCATGTCTGTCTAGAACCTACAAACTTTAGTTTTACCAATCGATGTTCAGTCTTTAGTGTTCATGTGATCCCGATTACTACGAGTTGGACGTTATTTTTTTGTCACTTTCTGTCCCCAAACATTACTACTGCACTACTTGAATCCAAGCTTGTCTTATGGACCTTCTAGATCCAACAAAGTGTAAAACAGTTGACATGACTAGAAGACCCAGATACAATGTCGAATCTGAGTAGTGCATCCATATTTCGTAAAATAACCTCCTCAAGGTCAGATCTTCAAAATAATTGGTGTTCTATTATTATTTTCAATACCAGGACTGAGCACGTTAACGTCATCCGTGTTATTAAAACATATTAAAACGTACTGGGTTATTATTATGAAAAATATGAACTTTCGGAAGCTGCAAAAGCGACAAGTGAAAGTCGAAACATTTAACGTATGTGACTTTCACCCCAAAACAGGAAAATTACCTGCCTTTTCTAATGCCAAGTAAAGGTAAACGAGCAATTTTGAAAAACTGACATACTGTTTGTCATAACTACATGTAATAATAATTTCACATCAAAGTAACTATTACGTATAATTTTTAAAATATACCAGAGCCGCAAGGTAATTAAAGATTATTTGTCGTATTGTCTGTAAATACCAATTTTTCATAATAAAAAACCTTAAGCACAAACGATAAGGCAACTAATTGTTAGATTTCACCCTACTTTCGTAAATTATTGACTTTTCGTTTACAGGTGTCCTTACAGTGAATGTTAGTGTGCTACTCCTAAGTTTGGCTTCGCCAGATGAATCAAGTCTTGTAAGTATAAATTTTAATTAAATTTTCCTCTTGGTTCATCGCCATTACAAATTTTACTTGCATAACAGGGCAAGAGCTGTCCTCGTAAACGTTGTATCACCATATTAATAACCTATCATATTTTCTCAGACCCACAAAATATACACAAAAAAAATCATAATAATCGGTGAAAACGGTTCGGAGGAATTCGATGACAAACACTGACACGAGATTTTCATATAGGCACTAGATTTTATGAACGAGTTTGTTTTGTAATGAAAAGTTTACGAAAAATTAAAACAAAATCATCATCAGAAGATCAAATGGCATGTTACCCTTCTGTTGTGAATTCATTTGGGGTTCTTTTATCCCCGCACCATTTGCCGCAACCTAGTTCGGTGAAATGAGGTGAGAATGGAAGTTTTAGCCAAAGGAACATTTAGGCATTTCTGTTCTTTCTAATAAAAAAAGTAAGACGCGGTTGGGCAAAGCCATTTTAATTTAGATTTAAAGTACTTCTTTTCAATACTTAGCCTCTTTTATATCCCACTGCTGAGCAAAGGCTTTACCTCCTATCTTTCAAATCACGTTATCCTTAGCTACTTTGTACCATATTGCAATATTTATTAAGGGGCCCCATGCAGTAACACTAGCCCCACCAATAGAAATAAATATTATATTTTTATAAGTCTAATCAAATATATTTTATTTCAACGTAAAGAATTAGAGATGACGAAACTTGAGTGTCACATATCTCAGCGCTTAAAATTGCCAAACCGCGTGTGAATTACAGAGGGGCGTATAGGCTATATTTATACCAAATATAAACTTCAACAGACTGTACATCAAGTCTATTTATTTTACCTTTCACCGTACATTTGGAAACAAAGACTTAATAGTTCTACGATTCGAACTCATCTGTGTTATCCACCAAGCGTCACTCAGATTAAATTCACGCAAATTAAATAGTTTTGCAACTATACGATACTACCAAGATAGATGTAGACTATACACCGCTTCTAAGAATAAATAATTATAGGCCGTGAGAAAATTATAACTCTATAACTTTATTCAAATTTAATAGTTCCTCCTTTGATGTGCCTCTTCCTCAGATCATAGAATGATCTTGAGGCCTTTTCTAACGCATTTTATTTGTACGTGTCAGCGATATTGCTGACACTTCATTCGAGGAATTACACGACTTCGACTTTTACGTTGATGTAACGTCAACTTTTCGTCGTTGTCGACGTTAACGGCAACGTCAACGTGGATGAAGCCAACGTAATCTGTCAGAATCGTGGCAAGTGGCAGTCCCGGTCTATGCCTACCCTTTTGGGGTACTGGAGGCGTGATGTTTTGGTGAATTATTTTCGTTGATTAAAAGTCAAAATAAGCTTCCTTTCTAAAAATCTTTACTGGTATTATCTTTGTGATAGCATTGTAGCCACCACCGACCGTTTTAGGTTGTTTGTATTATGTATTATTTTTACCGAAAATTTGACTATGCATTTCAGAAATACGAAGTGGAGTTCCTGCTACAGCAGCAATGGTATGACCCTAGGCTGCGGTACTCGAATCAGTCCCACTACGACTTCCTCAACGCGATCCACCATCACGAGGACGTCTGGCTTCCTGACACCTACTTCATCATGCATGGGGACTTCAAGGTATGGTTGCTATTTCCAATCGATATTGTTGTTTCGAATGTTGTCTCGTTTGGTGTGATTTTTAAATTTCTCTGTTTAATGTTGTTACGTGACTTTTGGGATTGCCAAAGAAATATTAGGGTAATATGAAATTATTAATTAATAATTTTGTAAACTGTTTAACAGTAATAAACACGGTTTTCTTATTAGAGATTTCACACATGTACCGACGTTTTCTTTAGCAATTGTTTTAAATCAACGTTTTATGTTAACAGCCCATAAGTGTGGTATGCTAATTAACATTTACGTTAACTCATTGGAATGTACACACTAGAATGTTTTGGAAAAAAGTTTCATGCAAGATAAGAGAACCTAAACTTTAGTTTTTTTAATAGTAATTGGTGTTTTCCTGTCTATTGTGTTTTGCACGACAAATCTAGTTTTCAGTTTTGTTTTTGTCTTCCTAGATGTATGACTAATATTTTTTTGTCTAAGTTGTAAAATCACACATTGTTTCTACCATGCTTCCCTTTGAAGGAGTTTTCACAACACTCATGGGTATTTATAACTACATACAATGTTATTTGACTTTGCCTTTACAAGATTATGCTTTAGCAAGTCCCATGCCACACTAGTGATTTGTGAGGATTGCAATAGAAATGAGGACTATCGATTGTTGTTTTATTTTTTGTTTCTCAAATTACAGGACCCGATAATACCGATGCACTTCGCATTGCGTATCTATCGGAATGGAACGATCAACTACTTGATGCGAAGGCATCTCATCTTGTCATGTCAGGGGCGGCTCAACATCTTCCCTTTTGACGACCCATTGTGTTCATTTGCCTTAGAAAGTAGTAAGTAGCAATCCGTATTTTACTGGGATGTCAATCCCTGGTTTCTGAAAGACTGGTAAATTCTGTGATAAAACTAGCCTATCATCACGATTTTAATCACCCGCACTGTAATTGCTTATTTTATCATAACTTTATAAGGCTTTCAGAAACTGTGTGGCAGTAATGTATATAGTATATTTAACAATGATTTTAGTCGATATTGACAAACAACATGTAGTTTAGTAACTTTAAAAACCACTCATACAACGTTACCATTATTTAGATACCATCTTATACATAGAACAGAATTATCTCGCTTATCAACATCATTCACTGCGCTTTACCACGGTCTCATGCTTTACCACAACACTGTCATTATTGCATCGTCACTAGACCTATTATAATTGTGGATCCTTTCTCAATTTCAGTATCATACGAATCGTCCGCCATTACTTACGTTTGGAAGAATGACGAAGATACGCTGCGGAAGTCACCGTCATTGACAACGCTGAACGCCTACCTCATACAGAATCAGACGATCCCTTGTCCCATCAAGGGCAGTTGGAGAGGTAAAATTAGCTTTCATACAGCTCTTAGCAACATTGCTTGCTGTATCATCTGCGATGGCGATGATCTAACTAATCACTTTGTCACAACAAACCTTTAGGCCGCTTTTATTAAGAGCTTTCTATTAAGGTCGAAGGCTATGAAGAACTTTCGTGGCGCATTTAGCCTAAAACACCGGGCAATTAAATTGTCTTTGTCAAAATTTTGGCATTGATGCAGTGCTTAGCTAAATGCTTTCGTGGCAACTGCCTCATCATGTACAACCCAACAGATCAGAAGAACTTATAATCATGGGGGTTGATTATAAGTTGTGATTATCTTACTAAACTGCACATCCTTATAGTTTGCACAAGAATTGAGCTTCCTAAAAATATGTATTTATTGAAAATTCTGATTAACTCTTTTCAGCTTGGTCTTGGTTTCAGTTGAAGGTTTAAACATTTTTTCAAATATTATTTCTCTTTGACAAAAACAAACTAAACTAGTGCTGTTGTAGTGGCTTGTATATTTTGTTGATTGAATTAAGATTTTAATTATAGCGCTAGAAAACCAGTGCCTTGTTTATTTTTTAGAGATTTACTTTTCACTAGTGATCGAGGTTTTGATTTCAATTGCACGATTAGACAACCCTAGAAAAGAATTAACAACGTATTTACATTAAATAGCACAGTAACTTTGACCTTCATTTAAAAAATAAGCACCTGTTAACGTCTTTGCAAGCAGCTGAGGGTAGATCACTTTACGAAGAAGATGAAGAGCTGACATGTAATCTTTGCCAGAGACGATTTGAGGAGCAAGGTATTTGAACTCTACCGGTCACTTGCGACACAAGTCCGGTGCCGACGTTTTTGCAATATATCCGCCGCTTATGTGTGAGTAAATGCGTTGTTGTGGAGGAAATAAGCAAGTCATTGGTGTGTATATTATTGTGTGATTTCATTAAATCGTTGCTATACTTGAAATGCAACGGTGAACCAAGCTTTACATTACAGTATCACCATTTTTCATCTTCATCATTTTTCATTTGTCACTTGCATGTGAGTTAATGCACGATAATCAAAATTTAAGTTCAATCTAAATCAATACTAAAGCATTATATTGTACAACACGCATTACTCATGCATATAGGTTATATCTATGTTATTTTGTTTCAAACCTAGTTATTAATTTAGTTTTTTTTTTTATTATATGTATTAGTATTTCAAATTATTTATACTTTCGACAAGACCACTGAATGGAGTTACTTGGAAAGTAAATGTCCAAATCTTTTCCTCCAGATCCAAAATTTTACAATTACTTCGTTTGTAATAAGATATAGCTACTCTACTACAATACACATTTGTCATGATTTCTACAGTAATTAGGTATATGTTTGATGTATAATGAGACTCCATTCGCAGGTAACTACAGCTGCTTGCGTGTGGACCTTATCTTCACAAGAGATCGGGCATTCTACTTTACAACAGTTTTTATTCCCGGAATAATATTAGTGACTTCCTCTTTCATCACGTTTTGGTTGGAATGGAATGCAGTGCCAGCCCGTTCAATGATAGGTAAAATGGCTGGGAAGCAGGCTCATGCTCTTGTATCTGCATATTCGTTACTTTTAGATGTGAATGCGGCTGTCTTGACTCACGCTAACTTTTTCTATATTTATAGAGCCTGCTTTACTATTGGCATTGTTAAAAATATTATTTCATCTTTGGGGTCACCACATTTAGCAGTATAATTTGTTTTTATTACTTTTAGATGTTTGTGCTCTTTAATTTTAGGTAATTACAGCTGCCTGAGAGTGGACCTTATCTTCACGCGGGACAGATCATTTTACTTCACGACTGTTTTCATTCCCGGCATCATTTTGGTGACATCATCGTTTATTACTTTTTGGCTGGAATGGAATGCGGTGCCGGCTAGAGTCATGATAGGTTAGTTACATCAAATGTACCATTTACATAAAAGATCAAAACATTATTAACATTATTTATATTTGAACAGATAAGCCCCGTATTCCTGAAAAGTCATCGTAGTTTGGTATAACATGAAAATAAATATTTGGCTTTGTATAATGCATATAACACCGCATTAAAACGTTTATTTTAAAGTTTCATATCATGCTTAGTATTTCTATGAAGCGTACAGCATGTGGATACGCAAATGAAGTCAACATTTTTAGATTTATCTTATTGATGTAGTTAGGAAGTAAGTTAGAAAAGCATGACAATGGAGTTTAATAAATTCAGCTTCGCTAAAATATTTTACTTTTTACCTCAACAAATCTTAATTTTCTGTTTCGAAAAGGTAAACACACTATCAATAAAAACTTCTCATCGAAAAAAAAACGTACTTAGTGGCAGTTATACTAACACTATATTGCTTTTCGACGCTTAGTAAACAACACCGCTAAAGTTGAAATTTGACGTTTTTGATATTTTAATGCCATTTGGTGCGAATTTTAAACGCAAATAATTGAACAATGGCCATTATTAAAAAAACTGTAACGCTGCACAAGTGTTTATTCTATTAAACTGTTTAAAAATTGTTTTTGTACTTTTATGAGTGTGTTTGCGAATGTCAGTAAATGTTTCTTTCTATCTATGTATCTAAATTCAAAACTTTTCTGTGTCTCCTCTAAAGTAGGGAAAAAGTACTTGTGCGGTGTTGTTTGCTCAGCGACTTTTTGGTTTCGTTAGAGCACGCTTGTCTCCTAAAATCTAACACCATTTTTTCGTAAACAGGTGTGACAACAATGTTGAATTTTTTCACAACGTCAAATGGATTCCGCTCGACGCTGCCTGTGGTCTCTAACCTGACTGCGATGAACGTGTGGGATGGCGTCTGCATGTGCTTTATCTACGCGTCCCTACTGGAGTTTGTTTGTGTCAACTATGTGGGAAGAAAACGACCGCTCCACAACGTCGTCTACAGACCGGGAGAGAATCCGGTCACTCAGGTAATTAAGACACATTTTTGTCACATTTCTGAATGTTCACTTTCTCGTGGGCCATTTGTTAATTTGGTGTGCATTGTGTATTTTTATTATAAGCGCCTAAATGTTTGATTTTAGTTGACTACACGGACACGAAAGAATAGGATTAACATCATTCTTTGTCAGTACCTAAAAAGGAGGAGTGACGATCACAACCCTTTAGACAAAACATTTTAACTATTTTGTTCCTTTTGTAAATTCTTGTTTTTAAGTAGATGTTATTTGTGTATAACCTCTCCCTTTAGATAATCTAACAGCACTGTCTATTGTTTCTCTTTGCAATGTTTACTTTAAAGCAATTATCAAATTTTCTATTGAATAATTTTGGCATGCCTTTTGTATTTCTGTTCTTTATATGTATAGCATGTTTTTCTTGAAAGTTTCTTCCTTTTTTATTCCTTATGACCATTCAAAACCTCAAACTATTTTGTATGGCCATTTTCGACAGATCCTGACATTTGTATTAGATAGAAAGTAAAATGATTAAATTGCCATATTTATTCCAATTCGATTAGCTCACTTTCAAGAAAACATTGCAAAGAATTTTCATATATAGATTAAACAAACATAAATTTAACTACGTATGTCTGAATAAAGTGGTTCATGACTAATTAAGGCTAGCTTTATTTATCCTTATTGTGTGTATCACCTGGTTTAATCGGCCAATACAGTATAGTCTGAAGAATTTCACGTTTGCACATCGGTAGTTCATTTGCCACGAGTGAACAAAATGTGTGTGTGATGTGTTCACAGCGACTGCCTGCAGTTCTGAGCAGAATTGGCATTATACTGGCCAGCCCCTTGGTAAGAACTGTCCGCCACATCCATTGGCACCTTCTGAACTGGCATATTTCTTTTACACTTTGTATATAACGTTTGGTTGTAGGTATGTTGATTTTGCGAAATTTAT
The DNA here is from genome assembly GCA_934045075.1 of Yponomeuta sedellus. Classification (NCBI taxonomy): domain Eukaryota; kingdom Metazoa; phylum Arthropoda; class Insecta; order Lepidoptera; family Yponomeutidae; genus Yponomeuta; species Yponomeuta sedellus. The sequence goes on along the minus strand of OW203727.1, from coordinate 17,390,188 downwards.
TTATATTTACATTTCGATCTTCTCGGTGAGATAATTTTTTTATTCAAAATGCTAATAACCAATATTCTTTTTATACCATATTATACCTATATTTAATTGTATTTATTATTTTTTTTGAAAAGAAATATGACAGTAACACACAGACACCATTTTCAACCATGGCACGGTTGCACTTAAACAGAGCATGCCTGAGTAAATTTTTACGCATGCCTTGTAGATATTATTATATTATAATTAATTTTATAGATTTGTTATAGAAATAGGTTTTTACCTAGGTAGACAAAGGATTCTCTTTTCACTAGTTACATGCGATCAAACAAACTTGCAACTGCGCTTGCTGATCGAAACAAGGTATTGGAATAATATACTTTTCTTTTGTAAACACAGCAATGAAAAATGTAACATCGCTACACTTGAACACTCATTAAATTGAAATTGGTCATGCTTCGTTTTTAAAAAAGCTTTTCGCTTTAAAGGAGAACGATAAATATTCTTTGCTTTAACACAAAGCTATTGCAATATCTAATAGAAAACCATGATCAAATCTTGACCCATAGGCTTTTTTGCTGACCAGCAAATAATTAATATATTGCTTGTAAGGTACCTTGGGTTGATCGATATCAGTTAAATTGCGACCATGAACATATTGTTCAGATTTTAATTTGGAATGATTTTTGTTTGAAATTCTGCTCTTAGTTTTTGAGTAATTTTTAATAGGTAGTTTGTTCCTAGAAGGTGGACTGTTTGTATTTTTTTATCAGTTCCGTAATATTTCATTGTGTTTTATTAAATACAGTCTGCCATCCTATGTGACTTTTGAATTTTTTCCTTCTTTATAACAATTACAGTGAGATTGAAATTAAATCTACATTCTGATGGCATGATACTATCATACAAAGAAAACAGATTCCTCTCACATATGTACGTAGGAAAACCACAACATATCGATATTGCTATGGTTTAATAAAACTTCGAAACGGTAGGACAGTTTTTGAAAATAACACCATATTTGAATCACATAGGAGGCGATGGCTTTTATACAGTGGACAAAGACCGATACTCCGAAACCAGGCGGAAGTGGTGATGTAAGTGGCCTGAGCATCGCCCACTACCCCTTTATCGTCACCCGTTCTAATCAATCATGAATTCACTAACGCATGGTCTCTTATTAACGCTGCTTTGGATTGATGCAGCCTGTAAGTATGCCGTTTCCTAAAATTTCCACTCTGTTTATTTATTGTCATAGCTCAAATCACCAACGAACTTATAGTACAAAATATTCATCGGAATTCAGAGCGCGGTGTATGGCAATATTTTAAGCATAGGTGCATAAAGTATTCTTATTGTTTAATATGATTTGGTTATTTAAAATAGTATTGTGTGTGAACAGCACTGAGTTTGATATCTAAAGGTAGTGGTTAGCTAAATAAAATAGTGCTTGGTTTAGTTAATTGAAAATTCATTACAGTTTAAATTTAGTCTTAACTTCCACACTTGCTTCATCTCTTAACAGTTTTACTTAAATTTGCATCACATCCAGTTGAAGCATGGCTAAGTCATCTGTTAGACATTTCACTTAGGTGTATTTATGATTCCTTCAGGGTGATAAAAAGAGAGACTCTACTGGCGGTGGTGATATGGTCTCGTGTACAGCCTGTACTGGGCCACCAGGTTCTTGCACGCACACAACGAACAACGGTGGTGTCACAGAGGTAGTGTACCTTTTTTTATATCGTAAGATTTATTTCTTAAGCCCTCGTAGCTTAGTCGAACCGAGTGATTGGAATCAATGACTTGAGTTAAGCAACAACAGGCGCGGTCAGGTGCTGGATGGGTGACCGTCCCGTGACTACCACTAGTAGCATTTTTTCCGAGCGCTTCCGTGCTTAGCAAGCCGTTGGTGCCGGTAGTCGTAATGGTAGTCGTTATGCCATGCCAGAAGCTATCAAGCCGCCAATAAGGATTGGCGGCTTGATAGCTTCTGACAATAAGGCCCGCCACTGCTTTACAATGCTCCACCAACCCAGACTTGGCCCCCTTGGTGGAGTATGACCTGACCTTCCCGCAATGCAGAAACAGACCTGTGCCCCAGCAGTGGGGACACACAAAGGGTTGATGTCAAAGAATTTTTCACGTAAGATTGAATTATGATTCCATATCATTATTTTCATGATCTTAGTCTAAGGCGGCTCTTCAAGTGCAACTGTAGTTAAGCTTTTATTAAGATACGACGTATCAGATCGAAATGAAACTTTGCCAATACATTTAGGAGACACAAATAGAGGTTTGATCGTGATTAGAATTGGAAGTAAACTTATCAAATAGCAATTAAATTGTTAAGAACAGTTTGTATTAAAAGTCTTATAAGGCTCTATTTTCTTTTTATTGATTAGCATCATTTCTTATTTTGAGGTCTAACCAAAGTCAAACCTTGATTTGTGTCTTCTAAATGTATTAGCAAAGTTTCATTGCGACAGCATGTCGTTTGTAAACAAAAATAAATTACGTCTTTTGGGCATCGCCTCTCGAAAGAGACTCCTAACATTAAATTACTTTTGAGCATTTATTTTTATAAAAATCTACTTGTGCCTTAAACTATGGTAGCTTAAACGAAAGCGAAATAGCGAAAGCAATAAGGCTGCCAATTGTACTGCATCTTTATAATTATTTTATGTTTGTTTTTTCCTGGTGTGCAATAAAGAATTTTCTTATTCTTATGGTACATAGATAGGTACATATATATAAAAATCTTATTCAAATTATATTTACAAACTATCTGCTTCATATAAATGTTACTTACGTTTATATTGCCATAAGTATTGTGTAATACATCTACCCTCACTAGCTAATACGCCGTCATTTAGTCCCAGTATTTATTTGGCTTATTATTGGTGGCAGTAAATCTTTTTGCTGTGTGGTGTCGGTCTAGAGAATAGCACCAACCCAAATTCTTCCCGCGTAAAAGGCGACTAAGGGATACAAACCGCAGGGTGGGCAGCAGCGCCCCCTGCAGTACAATTCCGCCAAACTGCGATGCCCAACCCGCATGCCCAGCGTGGGGATTACGGGCATTACCCCCCAATGATGGCACAACCTTGCGCTCATTAGGGGAGGGCTATGTCCAGCAGTGAACTAATATAGCTTGAAGAAGAAGAAAATCTTTTTTACCTTTACCTTTTAATCTCTTTCAGCCGTGTTTCGTCCAGGTTCGCAAAAAAGAACCGCCGCACCCGATCCGAGTGGCAAAAACCATCGATGTGATCGCACGCATCACGTTCCCCACTGCCTACGCCGTATTCCTCATATTCTTTTTCATTCACTACAAGGCCTTCTCTTAATACTATCTCATCGGCTATGTAGGCTGGGAGCTGCGGAACATGTGTGGACATAAGTTTACCTATCATATTTAAAAGCGTTGCATAACAGTTTACGTTGTTCCGGTTTACAGTTGAAGTGTAAAACTGAAGAAATTATTAGCAAAACTATAGATTTGCAGCTTTTTATTATTTTTAGCAGAGATCGATTGTACACATATTATTATGTAAAGGTGATGAATAAAAGTTATGTCTGCGAGTTTTGAAATAGATTCCGACCGGTCACTCTAAAGTAAGACAGTAACAATTATTGAGATTATAATAATATGCTGTAAGTCAAGACAACTCACGCATTTCTCTTGTTACGTACGTATCATCTTTGTAAAGCTTACCTGAACAAAACAAAGCAATTATGTTTCAAGTCTGGAAACCTATTTCAAACCCATGGAATGTCCAATTATATTATTGTTATATAGGTTAATTTAATTATAAGATAGTAAAGATATTACAACTTTTTATAACTAGTAGATTATTTTCATCACATTTAGCAAATTTTAGTTGTCTCTATAAAACATCTACGTTGTGATATTATTAAAAAAAACATTATAAAGGCTGTAATTGCTTCGTGCAAGAGAGAGTTCTCATTATTATTGTTTTAATGTATAATTACTTGGAACATCGTATGGATGTTTTAATTACCTAGTGACATTATTCAAATAGCAATATTAGTATGAACTGTACATAAAGCTCAATATTTGTTATTATTTATAATAAATTAATGGTGAAGAATTATGTAAACCTCATTCGATTGGTGTAACCGTAAAATGCAAAAACGTGTGTTTTTAACGATTGCCATGGAAATGCCTTGTCCAAAATAATAAAATATTAAGTTGTTAATTTTAAATGTCATTATTGGTGTGGCAATATTCCACAAAATATTAATTTAAAATGTTAAAAATAATTTGTTTAATAATATTATGTACTTGTTGCAAATTAGATAATAATAAATATAAAATGCGCTGTGACCGTTTAATATTTTTTTTGCTGCATAAGGACTTAGAACTTAGATAGACATATATACAAGCTAAGCACATTTATTTAAATTACAATTATATAATTCACTAGAGATATGTAGTTCATTCATTCAAGAATTTAGGATATTTAATGTTTGATAAATAGGTAGCTGTTTGATTATGATTTTCACAATTGTTTCTTTATCCCTATTATCAGGAATTATGAAAAGCATTCAAAATGCCTTTTGCTTAATCAAAGAGCGGACCAACGATGCAACGGCTAGTTTGGATAAATATAATGTACATCTATTTACATAAGAAAAAAATAAGTAATTTGCGAGAGGAAATGTATGCGGTGGAGCTTTCTCTAATTGTACATCACTTATTATAAAGTCTTTGCTTTGTACCTGAAATTAAAATACTGTAATCTCGTTTTAACGGCTCTCACATTTTTCATGTTTTTTGACATACTTTATCCTGTTGTTTATATTTTCTAAAACGTGAGTTAGCCCAGAATTAATCCGGATTTCTTTGTTGTGATTTTTTTGAATGAATTAAAGGGCTTGTTTTCAATAGAGGATTGACCATCTTAAATTAAAACTACTGCAGGAATAACCTCGACAAATGAAAGCGAGTCATTGAGAGCGATTGTAAGTCAATCCCAAACCCAGTCTCTGCAGTGAAAAGTGATATATTCTATGCTAACTTGCAACTATTTTTGAATATAAATATAAGACAAAAATAACATATCATTCGCTTTATAAGATACCTACGTACGCTATACTCTGTTGAATGTTACAAATTTAAAATCTTTATATCTATTTATAGCAAAACCTATCTATTATTGCTGGCTTTGAAGATTTTTTATCGGTATTTAATATATTTGTATGATATTTGCTATGTGCACCATGTACCTAATCTACTTATCTCTATCTCATATTTTTGGTTAATTTATAAGTGTAAAAAGCATTAATATTATAATTTCAAAATCTAACTTGGTTACACAAACATCCACAATTTGTTTGTGGTGATTGGTGAAAATACTTATATCGAACACATTACGTGTTTAATTTGATAAGATCCATATTTTTCTGTAAATCTGTGAGATATTTTCCCGTCCTGGAAAGCCTCTTTATATACACCAAATTTATGAAAAAGAAGAAAGGCAATCTATAACTCATCACACATTCATAAACCTAGACATTTATGGTTGATAACTGCGAAAATATGTTTTTCTTTGTTTACGTACACCGTTTAAAAGCTTAAATTTAAAATGCTTAAATTTTCGTTAGTAGTAAAACTTTTTGAAAAAAAAACTACCTTTTAGAGATGCTTTGGTGGTAATGAGAGAAACATAGAATTACAATGAAATTTAAACTTTACCCCTAGATTTAAGAATATACATTAAATAATTTATAATGATCATAAAACATCATTAAAATCGCCTGAGATATTACTCAGATATTCGATTAAAGATTATTTTGAGACACATTGTAATAATAAAATATTCATCAATTAAATTCCCAGGTTTTTACCGTCTAAAGTTTAAAATAACAATGAAAATGTAAAATTATGCTGTACCATAAAAACAATAAGTACAAGTAGAGTTTTATTACAAATGCTAAAATAGTAGCATATTTTTCGTGAAATTTGAGTTTGTATTTAAATATTTTGTCTTAGGATTAAATAATAATTGCAAAATATTTAAGTGTAACATACATAAATCTTAAGATAGCAAACGCTGCTATCATAAAGTTTTCAATCGTACCAAAACAATCTAGTCAATTTAATTGTAATATTATCATAATTTCAATATTTTCACTGTATAGCCTTTTTTAGACTGAGTCAACCTAAGCTTGATGTGTGCAATTGAATTATGAATGACTTTTAGTGATGTGATAGAAATCATCCTAAATTGCCTAAAAAAATATACATATATTTTGCCTTAAACCCTTACATATGTGAAAATACTTTGAAATAATTAGTAGTAGCTATCAAGGATTATTATAAAAATGGTATCTAATTATCAACTAGGAGCAACTAGCAAGCAACAGCAATGAAAAAAATCATATCATTTTAATTTTTTTTACAAGAAATTATAACTAACAGCTGTTTTTGCAAGTTATTGCTTAAAACCTAGAGCTAAGAACTAGGGATGTTAGTGAGGTGGCTTTTTTTGGAAACGAATACGAAATCGGAAGTTTTAAATTTGGTTTGTCGGAACCGGAACAGAAATCGGAATCGGAGCCGTAGTTGGAATAGAGATGAGCTAAGTGAATGCAACGAAGTGAACGAATTAATTCTCCGGAGAACTAAAGTGATCGATGCAGCTATACGGATTAGAAAACTGAAGTGGAAGTAGGCGAGTCATAGCAGTTCAGACTGGTTATAGAATGGAGACTGCGAATCGGCAAACGTAGCATGGATGTAGCATTCCCTGTGATCAGGTGGAGCGACGACATTCACAAAGCGGTGGGCAGTGTCTGGATTGAAAGAGTCGAAGATCAGGCTAAGTGGCGTGTTTTGGAAGAGGCCTGTGTCCAACAGGGGATTGACAGGAGCTGATTATGATGATGATGATGAAGTGAAAACATAATTAAGGGTTCCCGAGCATTAAGTGTTTATACCCCTGTTTCAAACTTGTTCGTACCCCGGCCGCCACTGCTTCAAATTCCTCCAAACTACTCATCCAATTTTATTGGAATGGAAATCGGAACCGAAAGCGCGAAATTAATCGGAAATTTCTACTTTTCGAAATCACAGTTGAAGGTCTGTAATAATCCTGCCCATTAACTAGAATACGGCCGTTTATTACAAAAAAAAAATTAAACGCTGTATGAAAAAAGATATGATTTTTTTCCATTGGTAACGCTAGTTAACTCCGGGTGGTACTTAACTCAGTAAAGTCATTGATTTAAGTTTTAAAGAATTTTTTTGTTAATTTCACTGTTTGTTAGCGTAACTTCACCACGTTGGTATGTAGATTTGTTATTTTAGATACTTTATGAATTGTCCTAATTAATGTTAAAGCTTGACCAGTTTATTGTAAATGCGAATTATCATGTAAGTATGGATAACGTAGATTTACATAATTTAAGAGGCACGAAAAGACATTAGTGAGATATCATATATTTAACCGAAATTATGCCATTTCCGTGTGGCTCGGTACCTACATAATTTCAAAATATCTGTTCATGAGTGTTAAACGTTTCTGATTGCTAAGGTGTTAATTCAAACCAAAGTGTTCATACTATGGAACCGATATCATCTTTTAAATACCAAATAATGGAAAGTTTCTTTTTGTGAAGAAAACTATAAAAAATAAATAACATAAGTTATGTTTTTGCAAAGTTGTAAAGTTAGAGGAAATTTACATTTGGCACTGAATGCGCGTCTAGGCTTATAATCTAAGGCGCTTTCAATACAACAGTACTTATTTTAGATATTCACCAAAGCCACTCTTTGTCATTAATTGTAATGAAATAATTAAATTGTAATAAAAATGCGGTAAGAGTAAAGTAAAATAGTTAAATTTTCACGAATAAAACACGCATCGCCTTTGTAAATATATATTGTGAACTTGGCGTAAGCTGCCGTCGTGTTTGTAACGTTGCATTGTAATTGTAAATAGTTTTATTGTATTGTATTGTAAAGTTTATGAATTACAATTTTCATCAAATAAAAACACAAATTCGATAAAACTTGTGTCGTTATTTGACTCGCTCTCAGCAATTTTCGTGAAATAAGAACATAAATTCGATAAAACTTCTGTAGTTACTTGACTCACTCTTAGCAATTTTCATCAAATAAAAACACAAATCAGAGATCTTTAACTAGCTCTTAGTAATTTTCATCAAATAAAAACACAAATTTGATAAAACTTGTAGTTAATTGACTCACTTTTAGCAATTTTCATCAAATAAAAATAAAAATCAGAGTTCTTCAACTCGCTCTTAGTAATTTTCATCAAATAAAAACACAAATTTGATCCAACTCGTGTAGTTATTTGACTCGCTCTTAACAATTTTCATCATATAAAAACACAAATTCGAGTTCTTCGACTCGCTTTAGTAATTTTCATCAAATAAAAACACAAATTTGATAAAACTTGTGTAGTTACTGACTTACTCTTAGCAATTTTCATCAAATAAAAACACAAATCCGAGTTCCTTGACTCGCTATTAGTAATTTTCATTAAAAAACACACAAATTTGATAAAACTTGTGAAGTTATTTGACTCGCTCTAAGCAATTTTCATCAAATAAAAACACAAATCCGAGTTCCTTGACTCGCTATTAGTAATTTTTATTAAAAAACACACAAACTTGATAAAACTTGTGTAGTTATTTGACTCGCTCTAAGCAATTTTCATCAAATAAAAACACAAATCCGAGTTCCTTGACTCGCTATTAGTAATTTTCATTAAAAAACACAAAAATTTGATAAAACTTGTGTAGTTATTTGACTCGCTCTAAGCAAAATCCGAGTTCCTTGACTCGCTATTAGTAATTTTCATTAAAAAACACACAAATTTGATAAAACTTGTGTAGTTATTTGACTCGCTCTAAGCAATTTTCATGAAATAAAAACACAAATCTCTCAGCATTAAGTCATATTTTATCCTCTTAATTATCATTATTTACATCCTGATAAAATACTCGGCTGTGGTAGCCCAGTGGGTAGAACAAGGTGCATTTGGTAGAACAATAAACTCGGAAGAGAGAGACCTAGGTTCGATTCCCAGTGCGGGCATGTACCAATGACCTTGTTTTTTAAATCATGTGCATTACTCGCTGACGGTAAAAGAAAACATCATGAGGAAACTGAGTGTCCGAGGTGTCGGGAGGAGGTTGGGCACGCGTGGTAATTATGACCTTACACACTCTCACCTTTCACACGCTCAGAGAAATAGCGAGCTGTAGTGGCAGTGGGCTGACCATATCTCGCGAAGAACCGACCACCGTTGGGGTAACCGTGTTCTTGAGTGGAGACCTCGCCTCAGTAAATATAGTGTAGGACGCCCTCAAGCATAAAGAAGATGGAGACACCCTCTGAATGAGTGTCTGCAGTGAGATGTATAAAGACTACTTAAAAATATATATATCTGTGGTATGCCTTAGGCAGTACGAACGCACACTTTCCTTAACTTCGCCGTTTAAATACGGTGGAGTTTGATATCAATCCTTTGTATGGTCCCACTTCTGGAGCATGGGTCCTGCATCGCAGGAAAGTTAGGCTATACTGCACCACGGGCCAAGTCCGGATTGGTGGAGCAGTAGAGTTTAACAGATCAATTTTTAAAGTTAATTTTTTGACCTATCTAAAATAGCTGAATTAAAGTATATTTCACTATGAAGTATAAAAAACTTTTAGAGCCGGCATCTACTCTATTTACCATGAACTACTAAATTGTGATAGCAATTGGTGTCTAGTAAATCAACTGCTTGGTTTATTTCTTGATTATAGTCATTTGAAAGGATTATTGCATAAAAATTGCTCGTAGCCCCGGCTGCCTACGTGATCTTAAGGGATCACGAAGGTTAAGCAAAGTAGGGCACGTTAATGCATGTATGGGTAACCGTCTATGACTAACGCTAGTGGCATTTTTCCAAACGGTTCCGTGCTTCGAAAGGCATGTTAAAGAGCTGGTCCCGGCTGCCGTCGATAGATGGCAGTCATTAAGCCAAGTCAGAGGCCTTAGAGCGGCTTGAGAACTTCTGACAGTAAGATCAGCCACTAGTTTTACAAGCTTTCACCAATCCGGGCTTGGCCCCCGTGGTGGAGTATGGCCTTACCTTCCTCAAGGAATGATAATGATTAGAGGAGAATGGCACGGAAGCCGCCCTAAGGCCTCTAACTTGGCTTAACGACTGCCATCTATCGACGGCAGCCGTCACCAACTGCTTAGCCTGCATTGCGAAGCACGGAACCGCTCGGAAAAATGCTACTAGCATTAGTCACAGACGGTCACCTATCCATTCACTAACAGGCCCTATGTTGCTTAACCTTCGTGATCGTTAAGAGAGATATACTTATTACTATTATTTGTTAGGTTAGAAATAAGAATACAAGAGCAAATTGAAGCCCGGTGATAAAATCGTCTGCCGGAACCTGCCGGGGCCTGTCGCCCGGTAGAAAATGTCGACGAGCAGTGGCATTTTTCCAAACGAATCCGTGCTTCGCAAGGCATGTTAAGCAGTTGGTGCCGGCTGCTGTCGATGGATGGCAGGCCTCAGGGCGGCTTGAAAACTTCTGACAGTAAGACCAGCCACTAGTCTTGCAAGCCTCCATCAGTCCGGAATTGGTCCCCGTTGTGGAGTATGGCCTATACCTTCTTTAGGGAAGAGACCCGTGCCCCTTGGTGGGGGCATAATGGGTTGATGAAGATGATAAAAGAGTAGGTATTATTATCGTCTGTATCGTTTCGCCACCAATTTGGAAGATAACATTGACCTTTGCATCTACGTAATTAAATTATTTATATAGCGTTCAGTGGTACCTTTACTCACACTAGAAGGGTGAAGTGACCTCCCCGCTCTGATGGGATATTATCTTTTAGATGTTGTAGGCTTACCCAGCACCTATACCATCCCGACAGCTTGGTCAGCCTAGCCCACAAGAAAGACAAAACAGGCCGACAGACAGATAGTGTAATATACATAGATAGACCTTTAAACCGAGCTCTTAAAATGCAGCAAGGTGGCCGCTTTCCCACGTCAGTTGTCCCGCGGATGACATCCGAACATTTGTAATACAACAATGGATCCTTTTACAGCGACCCCACTCGAGCACTTAAGAGCGGAACAGAGAAATATGTGGAGGTTTGATGAAAACTAGAATATTATCTTGCTTGTAATGGTGTTACCTTTCTAGGCCATTTTTTTTGTTTACATTCGGTTCTGGTTTACCTTTAAAATCAAACTTTTAAATTACGTCATCCACTCTAGATCTCTTTTGGATTTTGAGATAGGTATTAGTAGTCTACCCTTGAAGCAATATTATAGTTGTCTTTACCTACTTATATTCTACAGTTTCAAAACAATCAGTGCCTTGGAAGTCGTATACACTAACACACATAGCTTATTGTACAAAAATTGCACATAACTGGAATATTTTGTTCCGGTTGGGCAATGTAAACTTTTTTCTATTTGGTAATTTATTCATAATATTAATAGCAAGTTTTCTTCCACCTCCTGCGGTTGACTGGTAGAAAATGATTAAAGCATTAAGTTTGCCGTATATTACACTTGTTTCAGTGCAATAAAGTAACAATTACTATTTGAATTGATGGTTTGTATGTCGTACTGCTGGGCAAAATCGTCAAATTTCACATTAATCTTATATAATGAATTGCCTATTACCCATTTCTTTTAAGTAGCCCAAATACGTTGAACAGGCTGGGTGTCAAAGACACGTTGTGTATCTACTCAAATACCTCGGCACTTGAAAGTGCCAATTACCTACTACTATCAATAAAACCTATATCTTAGCCTTACTAAGAAAATAACGATATAAAGTAGTTAATTAAATATTTATTGCTTTACTCTTTAAAGGCGACTCTACAATTTTCTTATTCTGAAGAAACGAATCCACCCTTTTAGAATGCTCATTACCTACCCGCAGAGTTTAGCGAGCAATCCCTGTTATTCTATTATACACCAATATAAATTATGAACTAGTCTATTCACCCTTCTTTTCTTTAGACAACCAACTTAAGGTAGACACAGAAATAATAAAGTCGGTAGCTAATTATACTATTTTTATTTTTAATGCACTAACCCGTGCTAAGGAACAAATTTAAAAACCTATTTAGAGGCTAAAAATTTCACCCATGCCGGGATTCGAACCCGCAACCTCTGGCTATCCGTGCCAGCGCTCTAACAATCAAGCCAATGGGCGACTCACGGCATCAGTGAAATTTCGAACCTCTTTACACTATTCTCTGTATTACGTACAGGCAGCGACATCTGACTTAAGCAAATTGCATTACTTACAGCCCCGACCACCTACTTTGCAGTTAGGTTTTAACATCGGAACGATATCACTGCACCCACATGATTATACTATTTTTATTTTTAATGCACTAACCCGTGCTAAGGAACAAATTTAAAAACCTACTTAGAGGCTAAAAATTTCACCCATGCCGGGATTCGAACCCGCAACCTCTGGCTATCCGTGCCAGCGCTCTAACAATCGAGCCAATGGGCGACTCACGGCATCAGTGAAATTTCGAACCTCTTTACACTATTCTCTGTATTACGTACAGGCAGCGACATCTGACTTAAGCAAATTGCATTACTTACATATTATTATTATTATTCGGTAGCTAATGTAGGTAAATTAATATAGGCCAGTACGAGTAACTAAAGCTCAGAGAAAAATACAAAGAAGAGAAATATTTAATCAATCAGTCCGTAATTGACACCTGATGGACATAGGCCTCCCCCAACGCAAGTCCTCGGCTATCCTTAGCCAGCTACTGCCAGCATTTTACCTCAGAACATTATTCGAGCGAGCTAGTGGGCGACCCACGCCGCGTTTGCCAGTTTCGTGGTATCCACGCAAGAACCTTCGCACCTCATTGCGCATCGCTTCTTCGCAATATAATGGTGATGAAGATAATGACATCAACCCTTGGTATATCCCCACTGCTCGAGCACGGGTCTCTCCCTGCATCGCACGAAGGTTAGGCCATACTCCACTACTGAGGCCAAGTCCGGGTTGGTGGAGGATTGTAAGATAGTGGCGGGGCTTACCTGTCAGAAGTTATCAAGCCGCCCATGAGGCCTCTGACATAGCTTAGAGAGTGCCATTACATGACAGCCGGCACCAACGGATTAACGCGCCTCGCAAAGAATGGAAGCGCTTGGAAAAATGTCACTAGCAGTAGCCACAGGATGGTCACCCATCCAGCAACCCAAGTGATTGATTCCAATCACTCGGTTCCACAAGACCTCGAGCGCTTTGGAATCTGTGACCAGCCAACAGCCACTTCGATGTTAAACTAAGGTACTTTTCTATTCACATGAGTACTTTAAAAAACACAGTTACAAAAATCTTTTCTAACCATTAACATGAACTCAGACGATTTTCCGCTTTGTAAAGCGTATAATCTTACTTAGCGCTCGGGTAATGTCATGGTACCAGTTTTCGCACTGTGACTTGCGACGCTCGTGTCTAAAGGTGCTCCATGTTATTTTTTATTCTCTCTAAAAATGTGGCTGATTCTTTTATTATGTGTCAATTTTATTCAAATTTCGAAGCAGTTCCAAGAATTCGAAGCGAAAATGTTGGACAATGAACTGAACATAAACGATATTTTGAGAACAGACTTAATGCCGTCACATTTTCTCATTAGTAGTGATTTTATGGAAGAGACTGCCGATGCTAGGGAAGAATTAGACGATGGTCAGGATTTGGGACGCTTTGAACCTTCAATTATAAATGGTTCAATTGACGCAGCCTTATCTACGTTGTCGTTTCACAGGTACGTTCTAGGAAACTCGTCTAAGAGTGCTTTTGTGTATAGTATTCAATACCTCTAAAACACTCATAAAGGACTGAAACAGGATCTCACACTAACATGATTTATAAAATAAAATATGGTTCTTTACATTTAGTTAGTATGTTAAAGTTTAATAATAGTATTTTTTATTATAATGTAATAGAATTTTCTCTAACGTAGTAAAAGTCTAATTTTTAATAATTAATAGAAACTCTCTATTATGTAGTTGAAACATTTAGTTGGTTTTCTTTATTTAATACAGTGTATTTAGAGTATAGACCAAGTGTACCCTTTTTTTCGATAGTTCGGAAATACTATTGTTATATTTGGTCCCAAAGTTTCCAGACCGGACTTTTCTGAAACTCTTCCTGGAATACACTAAGCCCTAACGGTATTTGATGACTTTTTTACAATATGACAGATCTACATCAGATGACCATTTTGTTAAAAACGTAATCAAAAAAACTTGTAATTTTTTTTACGTACATAATTTTTATTTCTTAAATTTTATTGAATTACATCTTTATCAAGTACTGGCATATTTTTGTAGGAAAATGATGAACGAATATAAATGCAGGAACTTTGTAGCGGAACAAATACTGGAAGAGATGGGAAAGCCTATGTTGAATAGTCGCATCGGGATGCCTTTCCAGCAAAACGCATCGGGGCAAAGTTCATTTATAAAAAAATCTCAAGATCTTAGTTTCATTCAAGATGTCGGCTCAACGAATTATCAAGACTGGTTGGCAAAGTATGTATTCATTCTTATTTGTATATAATTTAAATCTCTACCTATTAGTGTTCCAACAGTAAAGCGCTTAGGAGCGCTGAATAGCACCACCAATAGAATAAAAATCATAACTTGTTATATAATACTTTTTTTTTTTTCAAAAAGTAAACATGATAAATCTTAATATCTTTGCTAACTATTCTTAGAACATACAGCCTAGAATGTAGTAGGTATAAATATCCTAGGACTTTAGTATATTTTCGCTAAGAAACGGCCATTTTTGGCTGAGATCGATTAAAGTTGTTAAGATTTCTCAGGTCTACTTTTAAACAAAAACGTATTAAAAACAAGTTATGATTTTTTCATCCCACCATCCCCCAGATAAAGTAAATTGAATTTAGAACATCGTGTGCACTAAGTTTGTGAATTAAAAAAGTGTACCTATCTTGTGATTGTTAACGTTTTTTTTTTGCATTTAGTCATTTCCTCGCTGAGGTGGAATGAAAAGTTACGTGTTGCACTCGAGTGCAAAGATTTTTCACCTCGTACTCTTTTGATTCCCTCACTAAGGCTCAGGATTCTAATTTTGAATCACTCGCTGCGCTCGTGATTCAATTTTAGAATCCTTCCCTTGCTCGGTCATCAAAATTGAACACGCGGTTAAAAAGCAACTTTGCACTCTTGTATAACAAATAACTATTACTCCATTGGTGGCGCTAGTTAGCGCCCCTAAGCGCCTTAAAGCAGCCTATATTCGTCCCACTGAGGGACATAGGCATTCTCTCAGAGATAGACAGAGAGAGGGAAGTAGCTATGGATCCCTCTCTCTGTCTATCGGATGGATCGGATGCATGGATGTTGTATAGATATAATCTTTCAAACACTGCTAAAACGACTGCCTCATAGCAATGACGCAATTAATGAAATCTTTCACATTTCTAGAGTAACAGCAATGAACGACGTCTACCAACACTACAACGCCACTTTAGCCAGCTACCCCGCAAACATTCTACCTTCCAACCCTAGTGTCTTCACTCCCAGCATTCCTGAGCCTGACCCTAGCCTTTCAACAAACTATCCGAGCCAACAACATCCCAGGCCAGCTTATCCAAACACGGGACTAGCTCAATTGGCACCTAATATGGCTGACAGGACTTACGAAGTCCATGAGACAGGAGAGGTGTCCGGTTATCCCGAGGCCGTTGGACAAAATTTTCACAACGAGGATATTTCGAAGTACAGTAAGTATAAAACGTTAACGGGGGTACATAAAACGCACAATTGCTGAAATATTTCTGTTACAGTCTGTTAGCTTTTAGAATATACCGCGGGCTCTAGAGTGGGCTTCGGTTTTCGCCGAAAGCACACGAGTGTAATACTACTTCCTGCTCTGTATAAAACTTTTCTCCACTATTTTGAAAAGTTATTTAAAATATTAGTTTCTCTCTTTAATAACCATGACAACCTACGGTTATCCCGCTTAAAACTTGACTGCTAAAGCTTTAGCGCTCGCTGTATTCACATTTTAGTTACGTTTCGAGCAACCTCGCATCAAAAATGTAAAGGTAAAGTACACGCCGACATCATCTACGAGTAACAGCACGCAAGCCCTACAGTCTACCGATGCGCTGCCACCGCTCCTGATTAATAGAGCCTTAACGATTACCAAAACATGTCTTTACTGCAGGTGGAGGCTACGAGTACCACATGCCACCGCCGCCTCCTCCACTGTACCACCACTCGTCGGCGACGCACACACACGTACACGAGCACACACAGGAGCCCGAGTGGGAGACGGAGCGCGACAGCCACGGAAGCATCGGGTTGAGCGACCTCTTTGACATATCGCTGACTGGGATTGCTTTCCTCTCGTTTGGCATGTTTGCTCTCCAAGTCTGCATGTGCATCACTATGGTAGGTTTCTTCGTCGTCCGCTCGTGGCGGCCGTGTTATTAATTATAATACGTTATTCAATTATTTGCCTCTTAGTACATACAGGGTTACAAACTAAGCCTATAAAAAGTGGAATTAACAAGAAGGAGATTCCTTGATATTAGAGTTAGTGGCCTACTAAATTCAACCCTTAATTATAAAAAAAACACTCTTATCGCACTCTTCCTCTGGTCTCTGCTTACTTTTCCGATATACAGTCGGATGTATGGATGTTGTATTATGTATGTGCTATGGTATGTGTACTATGTCCATTTGTACCTCTAAAATCGCTGTTATTACAAAGTTTTGCAAAGTAATTAATATAATTTACAAAGTTTGACAAAGTGAAGTTTACATAGTAAAGAATGTTAACACTATTTTTATTTTTAATGCACTAACCCGTGCTAAGGAACAAATTTAAAAACCTATTTAGAGGCTAAAAATTTCACCCATGCCGGGATTCGAACCCGCAACCTCTGGCTATCCGTACCAGCGCTCTACCAATTGAGCCAATGGGTTAGTGCATTAAAAATAAAAATAGTGTAATCATGTGGGTACAGTGATATCGTTCCGATGTTAAACCTAACTGCAAAGTAGGTAGTCGGGGTTGTAAGTAATGCAATTTGCTTAAGTCAGATGTCGCTGCCTGTACGTAATACAGAGAATATTGTAAAGAGGTTCGAAATTTCACTGATGCCGTGAGTCGCCCATTGGCTCAATTGGTAGAGCGCTGGTACGGATAGCCAGATGTTGCGGGTTCGAATCCCGGCATGGGTGAAATTTAATTGAAATGAGCCTTAATCACATTAATAGACGAAAAAGAAACTTTTAGGATAACTTAATGAATTACTATTTCAAACTATATTCGACCTCAGAGGTCTTAGATCTGTAATTAAAGTAAAGATAACTTCAATACTTTCATCATTTCAGAACCAAGATCAACAACCACAGATTATGCAGATGGTAGACACGGGCAACGGTGGTGACAATCTTAATATGGAAGAGGTATTCCGTATCAAGCGCAACAGCTACCAAGCTCATTACCCTGGACAATTGCACCAACATAACAACCAGCAACCCAACAATAGAAATCCAAAACTTGAGAACCACAACCGACGAAGTAGTAGTTACGACACTGGCCATAGACAATCAAATGCCGGGAACCGAAACCAGCGACAAAAGTACCAAGGACATGCAAAGATCACGGAGCCACCCCCTGGTACATCAAGCCAGATCTTCTCGCTGGCAACGCTGAATACGCTGTCAAAATATGCGCTTATGGCTCTGAAGCCTAGGACGATACCCTGTTTGTACAGAGCCCTATGTGTGGGGAATAAGAAGGCAAGGGAGATGACGGATAGCAGTCGATATTGGTTACCTGTTTGGCAGTGAGTATTTTGCTTTTGTACCGTATAGTATATTTCTGGTGTGTACAATAAAGAATAGTCTTATTTTATCACTCTGCGAAGTCGAATCTTTTTAATCTACCCCTAGAATTATAAATTACACAACCGTGTCCCAATTTTTCAAAGTAAAACAAAGCAATAGTTGCCAAATTAGCAAATTATTCTTAACCTGACTGGTTGCAGATATCGCTATGCGGAGCACTGCAAGCCGATTAGGCATACTCAAGTGTCCCTATCGCCTCACAATTTGAGCAAGATTTTGTTCGAGACCTGTCTTTGGCTAATAAGTCTATGGTCCCAACAACCTACAGTCTGTTAGCTTTTAGAATATACCTCGGCTGCTATCGGAGATAATTGGATATATTCGTGTAATAGTAATATTGGAACTAATATGACACTTAATTTCGAAATATAGAGCAGAAAGTAGTATTACACTCGTGTGCTTTCGGCGAAAACCGAAGCCTACTCTAGAGCTTGAGGTATATAATCTGAGGTTACCTGGAAGAAATTGCTTTTAGCAATAAGGCCGCCAATTGTATTTGATCTTTGGTATCTGCCGTTTCTGTTACTATTTTTCCGGTATACAATAAAGAATATTCTTATCTTAACTTATATTCTAACAGATTGGAACTTTGTAGAGCACTTTTAGTCCGCATCTACTTACGGGTGTTGTTATATCGGAAGAGTCCGACCATTGTAGACTAAAAGTCTACAATGTGTTGTGCTTTCGAAAGTTTTAGTCCGGATCTACTTACGGGTGTTGTTATATCGGAAGAGTCCGACCATTGTAGACTAAAAGTCTACAATGTGTTGTGCTTACGAAAGTTTTAGTTCAAAGATTGGAACTTGTTTGTTCCAGCGTGGGAGTGGCATGGGCACGCGGTGGAGCCTTCGGGGCGGTTCGGGCGGCGGCACTGGGGCTGGGCGGCGCCGACTGCGACGCCGTGTTCCCGCCCGCCCACTGCCACAACGATGGGACAACATGATGATTAATTTTTGTAATATGGAAATAAAGGTGTTTGTTTCTTAGAACATAAAGTTTTTACGTTTAACATTTTTAGTAAACTATGAATCATTCCGGTACTTAAGAATGCAAAAAAAAGTTCTCGTATGGATGAATTAAACATTGACTTTACTAAACTACTGGGACCGAAGAGTAGGTTTCATCATGAAGCCATGATTAATGCTTTGAAATGAGGTGTTTACCTTTGGCTTTATGATGAAAAATATCTTATCCTTTTAATAGGGTTTTTCCTTATTTCGTACGAATACACAAATGTTGCGGTGGTAGTGCGGTCGGTAGGGTACTTAAGCCTTCTATCTCGTAGTTATATTTCATGTTAGCTGCCAGTAACATTAACATCAAAAAATATAAATAACATGAAAGCAAACGTTAAGAAGCGCTCGTGGCCTAGCCGAACCGAGTGATTAGAATCAATCACTTGAGTTAAGCAACAACAGGCGCGGTCAGGTGCAGGATGGGTGAACGTCCCGTGACTACCGCTAGTGTCATTTTTTTCCGAGCGCTTCCGTGCTTCGCAAGGCACGTTAAGCGGTTGGTGCCGGCTGTCATGTAATGGCCGTCGTTAAGCCATGTCAGAGGCCTTATGGGCGGCTTGATATTTTCTGACAGTAAGACTCGCCACTGTCTTACAATCCTCCACCAACCACCCTCGTGGTGGAGCATGGTGGTTATATGGTGGTTTAATGCATTTAGATAGATAAATATATAGATAGAGAATACTTTATTGCACAACCAGAAAATATAATACAACCATGATTTCTTACGACGGCCTCGGTGGCGCAGCGGTTTGGCACGCTGACTGTAAAACAAAAGGTCTCGGGTTCGATCCCCGGCCGGATCCAACTAGGAAACGAACTTTTCTAGTTTGACTCGGGCCTTGGATGTTATCTATGCATTTATTGTATTAAATCTATGGTCGAGTTAGCACCTATAGCACAAGTCATTTAGTTGTACTTAGTATAGGGCTAACGCGATCTGTGTAATAGGTATGTCCAAGAAAATTTATTATTTGACGACCTCTGTGGCGTAGCGGTAGCGCGTCTGCCTACCATGCAAGAGGTCCCGGGTTCGAATCCCGCCTGGGAAAAAAAAACCCCAGGTCTTGGATGTTTACATGTTTGTGATGTCGTTGTTTCTGGTTCCCACGACACAGGGTATCCTAGTGTGGGGCCAAAAGCAATGTATGTGCCAGTATGTAAATGTTATGTTATTTATTATTATTATTATTATGTGGAAAAAAAAGGTAAAGGTCTCGTCTGACCAGAGTGGCCAGACGGACGCCCTCCGGCTGAGGAGTCCAAGCGGCCGCAGGTCAGGGCGACAGCGAGAGAAAACGCTGGACGATCCGGGCTGTATCAAGCAGCACCGCCTTCTGCATGATAGCCGGAAGCATGCCCACACGGAGTTCCAACCGCCTCAGATGGTTAACGAGACTGGTTGGAAATAACCCATTCGCGGACAGGACTATATGAACGATATTATTATTATTATTAAAGCTAAGTAATTTTAAGTACACTAGGTTCTTAATGTAATGTCCTGAAAATGTTTCGTGGTATGATAATCATCATCATTCAGCCACAAGAAGTCAACTACTGGTTAGGCCTCTTCCAAGGCTTTCCAGAAAGATCGGTTGGAAGCGGCTTACATCCAGCGTCTTCCCGCCACTTGGATGAGGTCTTCTGTCCATCTTGTGGCTGGTCGTCCTACGCTGCGCTTGCCGATATATGGTCTCTATTTGAGAACTTTTCGGCCCCAATGGCCGTCAGTTCTGCGTGCTATGTGCCCCACCCACTGCCCCTTAATCCACTTAGTACCTATAATAACGATACATCCTTTTTAGAAAACGTTAAGTATTCAATGGAAAATTGGAATCTAATATTTTTTTTATTATATTAGAGTATTTTGACTTTGCGCTTGTTTTGGGCCTCCAAAAAGGTCAAAAATATTTTTTTGTGGTTTTTTTAAAAAAAGTCGAGAAAAGATTTTTTTATGTCTACATAAGAGCAATAATACCATATTATTATAAATTTGACATAAGTTTCCCACTAACCAATAAAACAGTGGGATATTTTTTTTAATCTGGCTATATAGTATAAAGGTGTTATGAAAAGAATAGTATGAAGCGCTCGTGGACTAGCCAAATAGAGTGATTGGAATGAATCACTTGAGTTAAGCAAAAAGAGGGGCGGTCAGGTACAGAATGGGTAACCGTGCCGTGACCACCACTAGTAGCATTTTATCCGACCGCTTCCGTGCTTCGCAAGGCACGTTAAGCCGTTGGTGCCGGCTGTCAGGTAATGCCAGTGTTAAGCCATGTCAGAGGCCTTATGGGCGGCTTGATAACTTCTGACAGTAAGGCGCGTCACTCTTACAATCCTCCTCCTACCCGGACTTAGCCCCCGTGGTGGAGTATGACCTAACCATCCTGCGATGCAGCGAGAGACCCGTGCCCCAGCAGTGGGAGCATACAAGGGTTGACATCGATAAAGATGTTATTGGAAAGAAATCATAACATTTTTTTAAATTTAATGTGCCTATCAGGAATTAGCCCTGAAATATTTATGCAGCTCACGTGTTAAGATTGGTTTTTTCAGTAGGAAATTGCGATTGTTCGATTTGTTGATAAGGTTTATTAATCTACTCTTTATAGATTACAGTATCAATGTGCCAACTATCTTATCAACGCACAACTTAACCGGCTAAAGCTAGAATTATGATTTAATGTCTTAGAAAGGCTTCTATGGGGGTCAAAAGGGCATGTAATATTTTGTACTTGATTATTTTTAATATCCTATCTTTTTAAGCCGAGAACATTCAATCTACAAATAAATTAATAAATTTATTTGTAGAGTGAATGTTCTCGGTTACTTTCTACGAATACTTTCAACAATTTGGCAAATAATAAACCAAATCTTTGTAAAAACTGGCGAAGTACGTAGTACTTCCGTTCTACTGTTCCGCCACGAGATGCCAGAGTCAGGTGCTGGATGGGTGACCGTCCCGTTGCTACCGCTAGTGGCATTTTTCCGAGCGCTTTCGTGCTTCGCAAGGCACGTTAAGCCATGGGAGCTGGCTGTCATGTAATGGCAGTCGTTAGGCCATATCACAGGCCTTATGGGCGGTTTGATAACATCTGACAGTAAGGCAGGCCACTGTCTTACAAACCTCCACCAACCCGGACTTGGCCCCAGTGGTGGAATATGGCCTAACCTTGAAATGCAGGAAGAGACCCGTGCCTAGGGATGTAAAGCGGTAATATTACTTTCGTAAAATTCGGTAATTTACCATATTTTACGTAAAATATTATATTTTACGGTAAATTACGGTAAAATTGGGTAAAATATGATTTAACTCTTACTAAGAATACTATTGCGACCGCGCGGCTGCAATTTATGAAATTTCCGGAGTCCGTGCAACAGATGGAGCCAGTCACTCACTGCGACCGATGATCACTATTTTTTTTTCTCTTCTTCATGGCTTGTGCGGTTTGCACATTAGCCAGTGTCAAGTAAGATTTCTTGCGAAACTTTAATTATCATCAATAAATGGTCGGTAATGAATGAGTGATGATAGATGTCGAATGTATGTGATATTTAGTTCAATAAAGATGTGGGACTTTATTGAGACTTCACACGGACTTCTTGAGAGAATATGAAAAGTGATGTTGCACTGTTTTGTTCTATTTTCTATATGGTGGATAATAATCCACCATTATTACACATTAATATTTGCTAAAACACTTATTTCAGACACTTTCACGCTCGTCTCACCCCCCGCCATACTTTTCAGCATACATACGTTGCCGGTAATTTTACCGTAATATATTTAAATTACCGTAAAATATCCGTATTTTTCCAGCTTTTTCGGTAAAATTACGTAACTTTGCAACCTTACCCGTGCCCCAGCAGTGGGGAGATTCAAGGTTGCAATCACAATCGCATCTTTCTCCTACAAAAACTATACCGGTACTTGATAGAAATCAAAAAAAATTTAGGTGTAAGTTTTTTCGCCTCACGTGTACAAACTGTACGGTATAGACTTTTTTTACACTATGACAGCTGAAGTATCATAATTTGTTAAAAAACTGATCAAGTGCGTGTCGGACCACGCACACTAACCTAAATAACGATAAGGTTATTTTTATTTAAAAACCTATTTAGAGGCTAAAAATTCCACCCATGCCGGGAATCGAAACCGCGACCTCTGGCTACCCGTGCCAGCTTTAAATTGTCCTTAGCACGGGCTAGTGCATTAAAAAAATATATATATTATAGGTAGTTATTTTTATTGTTATTATTACATATTTTAAACTTTCGCGACTTGTACAGATGGTTAGAATATTTTCGGGGCTTAATTGCGTAGTAATTTATTGCTATTTTACCTCGACGTTTCGACGACGTTACAGTCACCGTCTTCACGAGAAGACTGATGACTGGCACCCGTTCGCATCTTCGGCTGATGTGGTTTCAGACTATACCCTTAAGAATAGAAGATAAGAATAGAAAAGAGGTAAAATAGCAATAAATTACTACGCGATTAAGCCCCGAAAACTATTGTTATTATTGTTCTTTGTTGCATAAAAATGTGCACCTATGCGAGCTTAATGCTACTTAGTATTTATTATCTACCAGCTACCCTAAGTTTCCGTAGAAGAAGAAGAGGGTTTCGTATAAGGAGGTGTTAATTCCGGGATGCAAAGAACTTGGTAAGTTCCAAGTTCCTTGTATCGCGGAATATGTCAAAATATATGTGACGCATTATTTTGAGTCCAGAATTCAGAAATATGATAATAATAAAATCAATCGAGTCGGAGCGCGCTGATGAATTATTATCAAATGCGCGCGCGCTTTATTTAAAAAAAATATGATTATTTAACCATATCATTAATTATGATCATTTTTTGAGTTGTGGAATAATGATCGGTTTTCTGCATAAAGTCAGAAATTAATTCATAGCCCGCTTACAAGCATGGCCATAGAATAACCAGAATGGGCTGCCAAAATTAATGTGTGCTAAGCAAAATATGACCCGTGGCCCAGCAGTGGGGACATACAAGGATTCATATCCAAGCAAAATATGACAGATTGTTCTTGATACTGTATGCGCACGCCGTAGCCCCAGGATATCGCTCGAAAGCTTCTGACAGTAAGACCAATCACTAGTCGTGCAAGCCCTCACCAATCTGGACTTAGCCCCCGTGGTGAAGTATGGCCTATAGGTAACTTCCTTAGGGAAAAGACCCGTGCCCTTCAGTGTGGACATAATGGGTTGATGATGAACGCACACGCCTACAAGACCCATCTACGAAGTGCTTTGTGAATGTATTCTGAAAACGGCAGAACTCAAAAACTAACGTGTTTTCCAAAATCAATGAACATCCATAAAATTATTGATGTGCAGTGTCATCTAAATAAAATCTCCTGCGGTTGACTGGTAGAAAATGCTTATGGCATTAAGTTCGCCGCATTGTACAATTTTATGGTGCAATAAAGTATTAATAATAATAATAATAATTATAAACGATTAATATTTAACGTAGTGTCTAACAGCGGTGGTAGCTCAGTGGGTAGAACCATAGACTGGCAAGCGAGATCCCCAGGTTCGATCCCGAGTGCGGGCATGTACCAATGACTTTGTTTAATTTCAAAGTTACGTACATTTGCGAATTTGCAGTCGCAATACCACACGCTAACGGTGAAGGAAAACATCGTGAGGAAACCCGCGGCTTGGTTGGCTCCGCACGTATTGACTAGTCTTTCCTGTGGGCTAGGCCGACTAAGCTGTCAGGATGGTATAGGTGCTGGGCAAGCCTACACCATCTATAAAACCATGACCCAGGCACTACAGCGTCGGAGTGGTCCCTTCACCCATCTAGTGTGAGTGAAGATACCACTGGACGCTGTATAAATCATCTCATTAAGTAGATGCAAAAAGGCCAATATTATTATTATTATTATTAGTGTAGGACGCCCTCCGACCAGGTGGGATGACGATCTGCGAAAAACTGCCGGCAGATGCTGGATGCGGCAAGCTGAAGACAGGGCGCTATGGCGCTCATTAGGGGAGGGCTCTGTCCAGCAGTGGACTACATAATATAGCCTGAAGAAGAAGAAGAATATTTTATCGCCTATCCGATAACCCTATGATTAGGTACGTAAGTTACGTCAGTTGGGTATCTTAGATTAAACCGTTTTTATCTCATATCGATATCGACGATACCGATATACACTTACTCTTTAAACATAATATGAATAGTTAGAAAGTTACATTGCACCCAAAAATAACGCTCGTGCAGCGAACATACTATGTTTCTTCAAATATACATTTGTTTGGGTTTATTTATTCTAACAAACTGTCAAAGTGAGTTTAGAGATGTAAACACGGATCAGGGCCCAGTTAGGGGCTTTAATGTGGATGATAATGAAGTTTTTTCATTTTATGGCATTCCCTATGCCACTGCACCGACAGGCGAAGACAGATTTAAGGTGAGAATTTGATACATTTTTAACAGTTTTACAAAGGAACATTATCTAGAATAGTCTGTGGGCCGACCGTCGGTAACCCTACGTCATTCGTTACCAAGTTGAGTTCACTTTGAACTTGTACATTAGATAAACTCAAGCCTGTGTGTCGGCAGGGTAGGTAGACAAAAAATCGCCTTTTTAGTCCAGTTCATCCGAAGGTTGTCTGGAAGAGATCACTTTTAGTGATAAGGCCGGCGTGTGTACTCTTAGGTTAAGAAATATCTGTGTAATTTCCATTTTTATGTACAATAAAGTGTTTTCTATCTACCTATCCACCTACCTACCTACCTACCTACCTACCTACCTACCTACCTACCTACCTACCTACCTACCTACCTACCTACCTACCTACCTACCTACCTACCTACCTACCTACCTACCTACCTACCTACCTACCTACCTACCTACCTACCTACCTACCTACCTACCTACCTACCTACCTACCTACCTACCTACCTACCTACCTACCTACCTACCTACCTACCTACCTACCTACCTACCTACCTACCTACCTACCTACCTACCTACCTACCTACCTACCTACCTACCTACCTACCTACCTACCTACCTACCTACCTACCTACCTACCTACCTACCTACCTACCTACCTACCTACCTACCTACCTACCTACCTACCTACCTACCTACCTACCTACCTACCTACCTACCTACCTACCTACCTACCTCCCTCCCACCAAATCCTACCCACCCATCTATCTTTTGCCACAATCCTGGCAGACGTATTTTGTTTCATCAACATTCATTAGTGGTTCCGTGCATGCACGTTGGTTTCAGGTACTTTTATACCTTTCATAATACATCCCAAATTTGGTTGAAATATGTCCGCCTGCGGCGTTCCTTACTGGCCTTTCATTTTCACCGCCATTACCCTGTGTCGTGGGAACCAGAAAAATCTATATCTTAAACATGTAAACATCCAAAACCTGGGTTTTTTTCGTCCCTAGTCGGGATTTGAACCCAGGGCCTCTTGCATAGCAAGCAGATATGCTACCGCTGCGCCCCAGAGGTCGTCATTCGGCTTTTATATCGCCATTTTGTCCACATTTTCGCTGAAGCTATAAGGCAGTCCCGGCTTAGCACCAGCTGTCCTGTATATTTAAATACCCACAATTAGTCCAGCGGAAAACTACCGGCAGATGATGCGGCAAGCTGAAGAAGAAGAAGTTAGTCGACCCTAATATGGTTTCATTTTGATAACGAGTGACGACGGTTGGCCAAAGGCAAATTACTTTTAGATGCCTTGTTGGACCAGCGGTATTACAAGTGATTGCCATGACAGAGGTCGTGGGTTCGATTCCCATTGAGACCAGCCGTACCTACATATGCACAAAATGGCCTTAGTTTAGGTAATTTTGCATGTTTGCGATATCCTTGCCTGAATACCATATTACAGGGTATCCTAGTTTGGGACTATGACAAGTAATTAGAAGAGGGGGGAGCATAGATATTGTTATGCTCCCATCTATGTTAGTAGCTCCCACTATATACGTAGGTGTTGAAGAAGTTGCAAGTAGCAGTTTTTGGTCTCTCCCCACTTTTCCGGGATACAGGAGTGAGTTTATTCATCATCATGCATCAACACTATCTTCTCGGCCTAATTCAGACTCTGAGCTACGCAAATTCCGAAAATTTTGCAATTGTCTCTGTATTTGTATTTTCTCAGTAAGATTTCTACTCACTCGTATCAATTTTATTCAAAATTAATACAAATAGCGAGGAATTAAGATATTCCACACTGGTCGAACAATAAGCTAGCACATCAATAAATATTGAGCGATATTGTAAACAAATATTTCTAAGTACCCTCAAGAATCAAAGTTAACCGATTCCTTTGTATTGGATCATTTTGACGATAGTGGTCTTTATAAGGATTTCTTATTATAATTCCAGAATTAATTAAGATAACGACGTTACAGAATGTCATGTTGCAACGAAGCGTAACTTTGAAAATATTACCATTTTACTTAACAAAATCGTCAATTTGATGTGTTCGGTCTTTCTAGTGTTAAGAGGCTAAAAATTCCACCCATGCCGGGATTCGAACCCGCGACCTCTGGCTATCCGTGCCAGCATTCTTCCAACTGTACTAATGGGTGTCTCACCGGCTTCAGTGAAATTTCGAACCTCTTTATAATATTCTCTGTATTACGTACAGTAGAATTTTTAGCCTCTAAATAGGTTTTTACAAAATAACCCTACCTAACCTGTCATATTTCACACTATCGTATTTTCTTACAGGCTGCGCTACCACCGCCTTCGTGGACAGTGCCATTTAATGCAACTTCAAGAAATATTTTTTGCCCACAAGATGGTAGTTTCGCCACGACTTTTGACTGCCTTATACTGAACATTTTTGTACCAGAGACGCAAGAAACCAATATACCTGTGTACGTTTATATTCACGGTGGAGGTTACCAATTTGGCTATTCTACCGAAATATCTGTCTTAGATATGGTCAAAAGAGGGATCATTGTAGTGACTATAAACTACAGAGTAGGCCTACATGGTCTCCTCTGCCTTGGGACGGAATATGCACCAGGAAACGCTGGTATGAAAGATCAAGTAGCTGCCATAAGATGGGTTAGCAGAAATATCGCTAACTTTGGAGGGAATCCGGATACAATAACTATAGGTGGAAACAGTGCAGGCAGTGGTTCGTCAGAAATGCAATTGCTAAGTCCAATGTCGAACGGTTTATTTACAAAAGTTATTGTTGAAAGTGGTTCTACATTGAGTTGGGACTTTGTCACATTTACTCCTCTACTAACCGCGGAACGTTTTGCTAATAGCAGAGGGGTATACACAAACCAAAACGTAGAGCAGCTCGAACAATTCTTTCGATCTTTGACAGATGATCAGATGAACTTAGCGTATCCTTCTGACCACAGAAATATTGGGTTCCTTCCGTGTATTGAATACCACAACTTAACTGGTGTCGAAAAGTTCCTAGCTGAACGACCTTTGGATATCGTACGAGAAGAAAGCTTTGAACAGAGAACCATTTTAACTGGTTTCACTCCTATGGAAGGATTGCTTTTTATTAATCGATATGCATCTGACGTAGAAGGCATGACCGCCAACTTTTCAGATTATTTACCGACAAATATTGAATTTGAATCAACTGAACACCAGAATGAAGTAGCTGAAATGGTAAAACAATTCTATTTCCCTACAGGAGAAATAACTGTATCTGGACATATCGACTATTTTACTGACATGCTTTTTGCGTATCCACAATATCTTTCTGCGAGAATGTACGCTGAGACCTCAATGTCTGTGTACTTGTACTTGTTTACATTTAATGGTACTGTAAATTTGGATTCTGTGCACTCATCGCCGATTTGGGGCCCCGGCCACATTGCTCAGTCGTTGTACATTTATGAATGGCTAGATCCTTCAATATACCAGTTTATGACTAATGATGATTATCTTACGCAAGAGCGCTTGCGTTCTATGTGGGAAAATTTCATCAAATACGGGTAAGTAAATTATAAATTAATTTTGCATGAGTAATACGTGTATCTTCCTCCAGGCTCTAGAAACAATAAAATGCATAGTTTTTCAATAAAACGCTAAACAGGCAACCATAGTTGACTTTCCCTTTATTTGGTAGTTGACATAGTAGAGCAATGGTATAGTCCACGGAAAATAAATGCATAAATGTTCATTTTCTCAATCCACGAATCAAATGCAGTGAACACATGATGTAAAGGTAGATGCGTTAGTATAATTTGTGGAAAGACTGGAGCCTTAACTAGATCATTGATCTGTACATTTTAGGTCCTCTAACCTAAAATACAGACCAATGATCTGGTGCTCTATACACCTCGCGGGAAAAAGATTGAATCTGAGTGCTTAGTGCGAGTTTTTTAACTACTCGATCGCGTTAACGTAAACTCATATTTCTATGGCATCGAGGAAGCGCCACCTAGCGACAAGTATGGAAATTAAAATTGCTGAGTGCGAGTTGTAATGGTTTACGTTGAGAAGTGAACACGTTTACCAGCCAAAACACGAATAAACGCGTGTGCGAGTTGTACTGTGACAGCGTTTTGCCAGTTCGAACGGTTAACTTACTCATACTCACTACTCAATGCTCGATTAACGCGGTAGTAAAGTTATTCGATTGGATCTGTCAAACTCGCACTAAGCACTCAGGTGAGGCACCAAGTTGCACGGGTTATACCATTGGAAGGCCATTAGTTACTAGCATATCAATAGTAATAATGAAACAGCCATTACCGTATTCATATGTATAAATCTATTTATATTGTTCAACATACCTATTATGCGAGACTTGTAGCCCAGTAGCAATATTTATGGATACTCGAAAGATTAAACGGGTCTAATCGCAATTATTTATTAGGTAAAATGTAAATACCTTACCTTATTTCCCGACGTTTTGGCAGCGTTACAGTTGGCATAGTCACGAGAAGTCTACCCGTGACTACGGCAACTGTAACGGTAAACTGTTATAAACCAGTAAAATTTACGTGCATTCATTACGACAAAAATTACAGCAAACAGTTTAAAAAAAATGTTTTAAATCTTATTCTTAATTCACTAGATCTGTGTATGTCAAGTAAGACGTTATAGGGTGCCTGCGTTTTACAAATACATTTTAACATATTCTAAGCTTTCGCCACTTGAAAACATTGTTAGAATATAAAAATAGGAATAAAAATAGCAATAAATTACTACGCGATTAAACCCCGAAATTATTCTAACAAAATACATTTTAGTTCGTTAGTTGAGTTTGTTTTAATGTCTTTTGGTTTTCATTGAGATTTTTTTACATCTCCCGTATTAGATTATTACAGACATATTTATAAAAACACAATTTCTTTGACACACTTCTTAGCGACAGTTAAAATAATCTATTGTCAAGATTTCCCTTTGGAAAAACCTTTTCCCCCTGAGGAGTGTTTTAAGGAATCTTGTTTATGACTTTATATAGATCATTACCGTCCTACTACAAAAAAATTAGTCAGGTGTTGATGTCTCAAAATATGTTTACCTCTATATATGTAAGCATATTTAAGCTACATTTGCTAAACAAGAGTTTTCAAGTGTCTAAATATAGATCATGCCTAAGCCATGTCTAGGTCTCACGCATCATATAACACAGTACCTATTGCGGTAAACATATTTTGAAACACTTGCTCAACACTTGTATAATTTCTTCGTAGTAAGACGGATAGTGCCTAACCCCTATATTATCTATGTGCCTAACCTGAACGTATTTTATTTTATTTCAGTGTGCCTATTCAATCAACGACAGAACTTCTAAACGTCAACTGGGAGCCGCTTAACAATAGCTTGGGGAACTTTTTGAATATAAATAGTGAACTAACCATCGACCAACATCCACTGGCTGAAAGATTTGCACTATGGGATGAAGTGTATGCACCTTCTGAACAAGCCATTCCAGATTCCGCTGTAGTGTTTACGGCGACGCTACCGTTTCTTTTATTCATATCTGTGGTTGCATTGTTTGTGTAAATTATTAAAAGTTTTCTTGTAATAGTGGTTTTGCATTTTTAATACAAAATGATTACAGTCCTTCAAAAATAGAAAATGAACTCGCGTATCTTGAAAAACTATTAAAATTGCAGAGCATAAATTAAGATTATTTAGATGGACAGAAAACACTTAAAAAGCCATTGGGGTTAACTGTACTAAGGATATCGTTTAAAAAACCTATTTAGAGGCTAAAAATTGCACCCACGCCGGGATTCGAACCCGCAACCTCTGGCTATCCGTGCCGGGTTAGTGCATTAAAAATAAAAATAGTATAATAAGGATATCGTGTTCCTATAATTGTGACAAAATCTTATATAACAATAATATTGGATATTGGCTTTCTATCTGTACTTTTTGTAGTTTGATGCAATATTATTGACAATAGTCACTACACACATAGCAATAAAATGCCGCACTTGTTGCTGGTAATTGGTTACTTGTAACGGAAATTCCTGATTTTTTTTCAACTATCAAAACATATAGAGATGTAGCGTTGATGATATTGAAATGGTTCCATTTTGCGGAATTTCCTATACCAATTTACCGGAAAACAAATTTTTGGACGAATATGAGGCAATCTTTTTATTCTATTCTAACATGTTTGTATACTCTTTGTACAGCCGACACCAAATGATACATTTTACTTCCAAAGTCACCCGTAACGTGAGTAGAGTGCACGCATGTAAGAATTGACGTGTTGTCGACACGGATGTTTTACATGCGTGGCTGTCGACTGTTTGCTCACGAAATTCAAACTTGAGTTTAACTCTCAACTTTTTATAAATTTGTGTATATGAATATAGAAGTACAATCATCGGCCGGAAGAGCGAATTCCGCTCAAGGGAACACATACCATACAATTCCAACTCGGAAAAGGATAAAAATGCGTAATACAGGTGTGTACATTTAAAAGGAGGATTTTTACCACTGTTATAAATTTAACACATTGTCTCTTTGTTTTATTTTGATTATTTCAACATAAATAATGGCAATTAACATAGTTTTTTTCCGAATTACTTTATTACATTTTCCTTTCCAATCGACCGACCAAAATGAAGAAGGTTAATTCAGCTAAAATTAACCTATTTTGCCCACAAGGACATCGTTGTTGAAGTCTCACCAGATTCTGCTATCAAATATTACGAACGTGTTATCCGGCTTACAATCAAAAATAATCTTATCTTTTGACGGCCTAATCAATCTACCAATCTGGATATTCCACTAAATATGGACATTGTACGTAAATACAGATATGGTCAGGCCACGAACTAATGTAGTGAGCTTACATAAATATAAATATATACCTATCAATAATCAGATCAAAACAACACTACTTTCCGAGTAGGTATAAGAAATGAAAAGAACATTCTTATCCTATGTCAAGAACAAGAAAACAGTAGTCTAAAATTAATCTTTAATTCACGGTAGTCGAGGGCAGAAAGAAATGGCGTGCTTTGGTGGCGGCCTATGTCCAGCAGTGGTGATTGATTGAATATTTATGTTTTAGTTATATATTAAACGGGTCAAGTCGCGATTTTTTATTAGGTAACACGTAATCACCCAAGACCACGGCAACCGTAACGCTGCCGAATCGTCGGGAAATATGGTTATTACGTTTTACCTAATAAATAATCGCGATTTGACCCGTTTAATATATAACTATGTATGAGTATCGCGAATCATTAAGAAATACTATTTGTAATTTCTGGTAAGGTTTAAAACAAAAAAACAGCCGTACAGACTGGGCGTTGTCAGCGGGATTGACAGGTTAGTATCTTTTAAAAACCTATTTAGAGGCTAAAAATTTCACCCATGCCGGGATTCGAACCCGCAACCTCTGGCTATCCGTACCAGCGCTCTACCAATTGAGCCAATGGGCGACTCACGGCATCAGTGAAATTTCGAACCTCTTTACAATATTCTCTGTATTACGTACAGGCAGCGACATCTGACTTAAGCAAATTGCATTACTTACAGCCCCGACTACCTACTTTGCAGTTAGGTTTTAACATCGGAACCATATCACTGTACCCACATGATTACACTATTTTTATTTTTAATGCACTAACCCGTGCTAAGGAACAAATTTAAAAACCTATTTAGAGGCTAAAAATTTCACCCATGCCGGGATTCGAACCCGCAACCTCTGGCTATCCGTACCAGCGCTCTACCAATTGAGCCAATGGGCGACTCACGGCATCAGTGAAATTTCGAACCTCTTTACAATATTCTCTATATTGCGTACAGGCAGCGACATCTGACTTAAGCAAATTGCATTACTTATAGCCCCGACTACCTACTTTGCAGTTAGGTTTTAACATCGGAACGATATCACTGTACCCACATATCGTTCCGATGTTATTACGTAATACAGAGAATATTGTAAAGAGGTTCGAAATTTCACTGATGCCGTGAGTCGCCCATTGGCTCAATTGGTAGAGCGCTGGTACGGATAGCCAGAGGTTGCGGGTTCGAATCCCGGCATGGGTGAAATTTTTAGCCTCTAAATAGGTTTTTAAATTTGTTCCTTAGCACGGGTTAGTGCATTAAAAATAAAAATAGTGTAATCATGTGGGTACAGTGATATCCTTCCGATGTTAAAACCTAACTGCAAAGTAGGTAGTCGGGGCTGTAAGTAATGCAATTTGCTTTCGAACCTCTTTACAATATTCTCTGTATTACGTACAGGCACGTTCCTTAGCACGGGTTAGTGCATAAAAAAAATAAAATAAAAACAGTGTAATGAGATTAAATGTTTTTACTTAACTTATTTATTGCACTGTATTATTATATTTACAAATATTTATTTTATAGGATACCTTTTTCGGTTACATTAGGTTAATTCGTCAATCCGTTGTTATGCATATAACCAAGATAAGATAAGAATATTCTTTATTGTACACCAGGAAAAAACAAACAAAAAATAATAGACATAATACTAAGTTAGCGTAAGTTAGTCTATTGGTAGAAATTGCTACATTATCTAAATTTATACAATCCTAATAACAGTAAGCTTGTTGCGAAAGTTAAATACTTAGACAAATACCTACTTAAATAAATACCTACTTACATAAATTCTTATTAAATACACAGTTTTGCTACAATATTTGCATTACATTGCAAGCTCTCTACTACCTTTCACTGCTTTATAGTCTGTTAGCTCTTAAAATATCCTTGGGCTCTAAAGTTAGTTTGGCTTTTCGCTGAGAGCACATCAGTGTTATACTACTTCCTACTCTGGATAAAACTTTTCTTCACTATTTTGAAAAGTTATGTAAAATTAAGTGTCATATTAGTTCCCATATTTATAATACACGAATATATCCGATTCTCCCCGATAGTAGCCGAGGTATATTCTAAGAGCTAACAGACTATACTAACTGTACAAAAACTGTCGCAATGAGTCAGTTGACAAAGCGGTGGTAGCGGAGCGGTGTAGAACTACGGCTTCTCAATCGGGAGGTCGTGGGTTCGAACCCCGGCATGTACCAATGACTTTGTTTTCTAAGTTATGTACATTTATGAAATCATAGTAGCAATACTACTCGCTGACGGTGAAGGAAAACATCGTAAGGAAACCCTAGTGTCTGAGGTGTTAGCGTACCTCAACGCTTGCTACGTACAACGGCCCAACTATGAGGCTGAGTGCGTAAATCTCAGGTCTAACTAACTGAGTCAGTTGACATGTTAATTGTCAACATTTAGCTGTCGATGTCGCACAAATACCAAACTTAACGCACATAATTGTATCGAATAACGTTATGCTTTCCGGTGATCCCAATGTTTCTAATCAGCCGTTACACTAACGGGTGACTAGTGATAATGTTTTCGTCGAAGTCTGTTTCTATTCAATATTTCGTGTCAGTAAATAAACACAATGTGATGAAATGAAAGTAATGTTAAAGAAAATCGGGGAAGGTATCTGAGAATAACGTAATTTACTTATTAAAATTCTTCATATAAGCTATAGTATTAAGAAAAACGCCCCCCACAACAGAGGCTAAGAGACTCCGAATTAAGAATTTCGCTAAGTAAATACTTAACTGTATGGCTGTCTCTTCTAATTTCTCAGCAAAGAGCGTGACGAAACGTCACTTAAGTATTCACTTGAAATGCTGTATATCCTTTAAAAATAATAAGAATTGGAACGACTTCAGGTGTTGTTTTATTTGTAGATTAGTTGTATAATAAAACAGAAATACTGGAAGAAAACGGATAAGCAGGTAAAATGGTCGGATCTGGTCGAAGGGTAAAGTAGTAATAATGAAAAATGAGGGAAATCGAAAAAATTGTGACGTAATTTAAATATTTGAAAATGATAGATAGAAAAAGAAATAAAAATGGTGTAAAGAGGTTTGCACCGTTACATACTTGTCTGGAAGAGATCGCTCTTAGCGATAAGACCGCCAATTGTATAACATTACTTAGATTTAAGAATCATGGTTGTAATATTTTTCTGGTTGTGCAATAAAGTGTTCTCTATCTATCTACTTGGTGAAATTCACAATTCAGGAACCGACCCTTAGCCTAGTGTGGGCGTCAACAACCAATCATATTTGTCTTTTCAATGAATAAATACTTCTTACCTTTTACGTGTCCAACTGCAACCAATCCAACACCACATACTCGTAGCTCAAGCATGAGAAAATTGTACACTTCCCAATTTTATATTCGTAGCAATCGTCGTGTCTGGATCGTCTCTTAAAAAAGTCACGATGATCAGAATGGTGATTTTAAGTACTGACAGTTACCTGTAGGTGGTTTAAGACAACAGCTGATCAGGGCAGCAACGGGGTGGCAGCCAAAAACCAGTGAACGAGTGGGTAGACCAATAGCCAGATGGTCGGACAATGTGGTCAAGTCAGCAGAAAGCCCATGGAAACAGATAGCAAGACACCGCGAAAGATGGGGAAGAGGCCTATACCCAGCAATTGGCAGAGGTGTGCTGATGATGAAGATGTAGTGCCATTAGATAAGTATAACGACTATTTAATTTTTGACGCATGTGAACTTGTAATGAATGTTGGTGAATCGAAAGAGGTCTGTCTGCAGCGTTGCGAATAGAAGTCTGGTAGAGACCAGAGTTTGCTTACCATGGCTAGAAAGCACACCCCTCCAGACTACATGCATGAGTTGTTTTAATTTTCTATTTTTAGTTCTAACGAAAATTTTTGTGAATGAATCTAATTTTAATATGTTGTTGACATTTGTGATTTTTTTTTTATTGTCATTATTATTATTTCTTAATTTTTTTAGTTTAAGTAATTTGATTGTTTCAATTAATAAAGTAAATTTACATTCACACATATATTTAGGTTTGTTTTTTTAGTATTTAGATTTAGTTTATAATTAAAATTTTTAGACATTATGTAAACAAGTATTGTAAATAACTTTGTCAAAAACATATTTGAAAAAAAGGAAACATGTTTACTACCATAGAACATTGAATAGAAACAGACTGTACTATACTTTAATAGATTTAGGGCACCGATTTGAATTTCAAGAGTGTCAAAAATAGCGGTCTCGGGCCAGTTTTCGCGTGTTCATTAACGCCTTAAATAGGTGATGAATGCGACAAAGGCAAAGCAAATAAAGGTA
Source organism: Yponomeuta sedellus (assembly GCA_934045075.1). Taxonomy (NCBI): domain Eukaryota; kingdom Metazoa; phylum Arthropoda; class Insecta; order Lepidoptera; family Yponomeutidae; genus Yponomeuta; species Yponomeuta sedellus. Next base: position 17,353,598 of record OW203727.1, on the reverse strand, counting down.
AGACTGGCCTTACTTTATGATATGTAAAATTCTTCGTTAATATTAGTGTTAAAAATTACGGCTTCTTCTTACTTATTAAATACAATTTCAAGGATTCTTATTTGCTTAAGTTAAATCTACAATATCGTTTAACTCATTCATTGAAAAAAATTTGGTGTATCGGAACGATTAAGAATTTTTTTTTTACGTGCTACCGCAGGGCACGGGCCAAAATATTATTCAATGTTTTTTTTTTATATTTACAGGTAAACAACTTATTAAGTTATCTGGCACCATTATGGCACATTGAATGTACGTCTCTCGTATTATTAGTAAATGACTAGGTATTTTAGTTGAACTGGACTGAACATGGACAAACAAACGCTGAGGAAATATGTATTTACAAGAAGTTCATGGGATTTACATGTAATACACATAAAAAGACAAATAATGTCGATAAAAAACAGGAGTTGGTTGGACCTTAATCCTCTCCGTCACACAACATAAGAATATGGCAGGGAATGTCCGATCACATTTACTGCTCGTGAGTACTCTTCCTACAACTACTTAAAAAACTATTTCAATTAGGCGCACTAGTAGGCAAGTTTACAGGCGTAAATACGCAACTTAACGGCGTATACGCGTAAGGATTTAGAAGAGAATACGCTTGCGGGGCATGCCCGAATATTTGGCCTGGGAATAAACCTTGTCGCTGTGCTATTTTCAATCTTGAGGTCAACTGCTTCTTCCATTTTGTCCTTCTGTTCTGGAACCAAGTCTTTATCTGGACTTCAGTTAGGCCCAGCGCTTTGGAGAGTTCCAAACGTTTGGAGACGCTCAGGTACTTATCCAGTTTGAATTCTGACTCAAGTCTATCGAGTTGCTTTGCACTGTACGCTTGACGTGGCTTGCGCTCTGGGCCGGCGCGGCGTGGTCGGCGGTTGGACTTGTCATCTGTTGGTCATAAAGAGAACTATTGTATTTAGGTAGAACACTGTAAACGCTTATAGTATAAGAAGAAACATGACGAAGTGTGGTCAATAACACAAGCTGAGAAAAGATATCCTAACCAAGTGACCATCAATACCGCCTTAGATGCTTTTTTTGTCCTTGCCCCTATATTTGGAGCACCAAATTCCAATTGCTTAGCTCTCAAATTTTATACTAGGTCCAATTGCAAACGTCAGAATTTGATGTGCAAAATTAGGCTCCTAATCAGCTTAGAAATGAGATCGAAATTAATTCAAAATGGGTAAAGAGTGGTCGACGCGACATATAGGTTGGCGTAAAAAGAAGAGGCCTGCGCGAGCTGCATGACGCAGTGTTTAATTTAATTCGATAAGAATATTACAATTTAACGTTTCTAATTCATCGCGTAGCTAATAAAATTCTTAAGTTTTAGTTAGTTTGTGGTTCGCAAGACAATTGCCCATTGTCTATTACAAAGAAAAGCAACACCCAGGTAATTTTTTATATTGCCATCGCATGGCAGATATCTTGTAGCCATAGATCTGATGGTGAGTAAAAGGAGAAAAATTGAGGAGCACTAATGAAATGGAGTATCTATTAGAATAGTCAGCAAGCGCGGTATGGTTTGGTTTGAAATCAAAATCACGTCACTAGTCAAGTCCCGTGCTATCAGGGCTGGCGACCAACAGTGTGGTTATGAAATATTTGGGTTTATGAACTGATTGGGTAATCAAAAAGTGGTTTTACAGTGACATATGAAGATGCTCTTTTATGTAGTCTTTTATATGAGGAAACTTGGGGTGAAATCTTATCAAATCAAACAACCACACACCGACAAAAAGTTTAATTGCACAACTACATTTACTGTGACATAGAAAGTAAAGTCAAGACTGCCTCTTTCTAAAATCAATTGAGTATTGATACATATCGATACTTGTGCTTATCGACTTTGGCCGAAAAGGAAAGATAAACACACAAGTGCATCCAGTAGTTAACATCTGACGGTCGATTTTCTTCTGCTAAACTTTCTAACCACACATGCGTCGCGGGTATAAATCATATAAACATAGTAGCCAACTTTCCTAAACACCAATAAAAAAGTAGCTCCATATTACGTTTCTCTCTCTAACACTAATCGGAATTGTCGCGGGGCATCGTTAAGTGGCTATAAACACAATCTGTCTGTTTACCATGCGGCCGCGCAGTGTGACACCTTCGCGTGTGTCAATAGATCATTGAGCTATGAGTTAGTTTCATAGAACAAGAAGATAGAGAAGGTATTATCGGTTTAAGCTTAAATGGTTTAGCGTAGCGTGCTAAGCGTGGACGTCGTCGAAACGTCGAGGTAAAATAGCAATAAATTACTACTACGCGATTAAGCCCCGAAAATATTTTAACTATGTGGACGTGTTGTCTTTTGAAAACAACCAATATAACTTGTACCAATATAACTCCATAAGTAGTCTTATGGAGCATTATTGCGTTGAAGAGAGCGAATAGTTCTACTATTTTTAAGATTTAGTGTCACAAAGATTGACCAAATCATTTTAACCTCTTCAATGCTGAGACTGATTGAGGCAAACAAAGTTAAGATTGAAATTCAAATAAATACAGCTTACTCAGAACTTCTGTTAGTATACTCTATGTCAATAGGTCGAATAGTTAGTGTTGAGTGGATGATGGTTTCTATAGCAGTATGCTAGTCGTAGTAGTACTTGGAATACGATATGATTATCATGCATTTATCGGAAATTGGTAGTTGCTCTTTTTACAACTACACGTGAGGAGGAGTGGCCTCTGTTTGATAGTTTAAAACTCATCGTGGATCCGACAGTAACGGAGTGGTTCAAATTGCTTACAGATCCGATATCCACGTAGATTGAACGTTTTTTTAAGTTGACCTATAAACAACGGCCAGAGGTTCAATAAGTTTACGATAGCAGTTTTTTTTTTCTTTCAGTATTGTGATATACTGGCTGTAAATCTGATTAGTTGCCGAGAAATACAAATTTTTTATACACGTTATGAGGTTTAAAAGAATTCCAAAAATTACTTTTGGTAATTAAGGGTAAGGTAATAATGAATATTATTATTACAATGCTGAGCTATTATGATTATGTAAAAACGAATGGCTTAGGAAAAAAATTACCTCTTTCCAAATTGTTGGATAGTTGCGACAATGTACGACCCACCTTCTAGTTACAGCTCATAGATTTAGTTACCTACGAAAAGGAAAATGACATTTGGTGAAAGGCGAACAATCTGATCACGGTTACTTCTAAGCGCGCCATCTTTTTCACGACTTTGCATAGATCCGGTGAGCAAACGGAGGTAAATTTCGGTAGAGGGCACATTTCGACCACGGTCACTTCCAAGTTCACCCTTCCTATTGCCACAAGCCAGTGCCCGCTAACCTGGCTGGCAAATACGCTCGCTTTGTTGGCAATTATCGCGCGGCAGCTGTTTGCCGACACCTCGGTGCGAAGTCCCGACCACCGGCCGTCCGAGACTTCGACGAATAATATCCTCGGACTTATTACTTGAGTGACAATACCGTGTGTACAGTATTTAAGCTACCATTTAGCATCCCAGGAAACTCTGCGACAGTTTTTTGAGTGGATTTATGAGGAATGCGTTGGTGTTTGGCTTCCTGGGTGGATTATAAGAAGAATTCTGTAGACGTTGACTTCAAGTCATCCGATAGCATTACTACTTCAACCCTTTGCGTTTATACCAAGATGACAGAGCTAACAAAAGTTTAGTATTTTCTAAGGTTAACACGAGCAGTAGACATAATTGAAACTGTTTTTATACGGATTTATGCTCGTTTATTAAATTTTTTACAATTTTCCAACGTTGTAATATGTAAAAAAAAATGTAATAAACGAGCATAAATCCGTATAAAAACAGTTTTAATAACAAAAGCTTATTTGCGTGCACTCTTTTTATCAGATTCATAACATTTCATTACAGTATCGCCTCGTTGAGTGGCTTAAACCGTTACCATTTTGTAAACTAGACGTACGATTACTGCAGTAATTACAATTTGAGATTGTTTCTAATAAATATACAACCAACCATTTTTTAAATATAATTCTTTTAAAAACGAATAGTGAGAAAAATATTTTATTAATAATAATGTTCCTATTAGTGAAACATTTATCATTTCTTCGTCGAAAAAATGGTACGAATTCAGTTGGAAGCCAAAAAGTGTTTGCATACTCTTATCGCTCCTTATTTATATATTATAATATTTTTTATTTATTTCAAGTAATTAACACCCATATTAGTTAATAGGCTTAAAACCGCCAGCGTCAATCCTACACGATACATTGGTATTCAAATTTATATTGGGATCTTGATTAAATTTAAATTTTTTTCGACTAATTCATTTACATTATAAGAATTGTAAATACAAACCTTACGGTTTGTAACTCTATGCTCGTAAAACCAAAAATTTTTGCGAATGTAAAAAAATACACAAAATGCAACTGTTAGATACATTTTCACTTGGTGAACACCAGACACTGTTACTCAACACCAAACGATATACTACCCACAGGAACCACCAATGCACATCATTGAAATAACCCCAACGGCCACCATAATAACAAATAACAATCGAGAGAGCTCTCGCGTGCTAGGAGCGTGTGAAGTTGCTCACCCGCGTTTGGCACGCGATCCCTGCATGCCATCTCGCGCTTACGGATAGGGACGCTTGGAGAGGGTGCAGCGTGCTAACAGATTTGTGGCTGGTCTTGGATTTGAGTAGGATTTCATTAGCACCCAATTGGGATGATGTTAGATAATGAGCCGTTTATATACCGTTAAACCGTTAGCCGTTTACACTTATATATGGTAGCGAGACTTGGGTGTGGCAAAATAAGCAAGAAAGTAGAATTAATGCAGTAGAAATGAGGTCCTTGAGAAGTATGTGTAGTGTTACTTTGAATGACAGGATACGTAATAGTCTGATTAGAGAACGTTGTGGACTGAAGGAGGATGTAGTGACTAGAATTGAGAAAGGAATTTTGCGTTGGTTTGGACATGTGGAGATGATGAAGTAAGAAAGATTGACGAAACAAATATATATTGCGAATGTGAATGGAAGGGTTGGTAAGGATCGTCCCAGACGGACATACATCGAACAAATAGGGGATGTATTAGCAGAAGAAAAGATAAAAAGTACCCTGAACCGGCGTGCGTGCATGCAACGACTTATGAACGTTAATGAAGCGAAGGTGATCTGTCAGGATTGTGGCAAGTGGCAGTCCCTGGTCTCTGCCTACCCGACACAAACCTGGGGGTGAGCAGCAGCGCCCCCTGCAGTACAACTCCACTAAACTGCGATCCCCAACCCGCATGCCCAGCGTGGGGATTATGGGCATTACCCCCTATGATAGCACAACGTGGCGCTCTCTAGGGGAGGGCTATGTCCAGCAGTGGACTAGTATAGCCTGACGACGACGACGACAACGACGAGACTGTATTTTAGTTTAACGCTATCTTGACAGGTTACTCTTTTCACTTTTTTAGAATTTGCTTAGATGATTAGTGGTTAGTATGTATACAGATACTTCAGTCCACCTCTATCCAGCAGTGCGCAGAGGTGGGCTGATGATGATGATCATTCAGTTGTTGTGAAATAGCGCGTATATGTTCAATTTACATCAACGTAAAGAATTTACAATCTGTTGAATGTCAAAGTGAAAGCAGCGCTTCGGGCCGTAGTGTAGTGGAGAAAAAGGCAGCGGAAAAACCAACTCCACTCTGACCATCCCTTCTAAAGTCATCTTAAATCTAATACATCAGTTGCCAACTGTACGTTTGATAAGATTGCATGATTTTCATTAATAACTTTAATTTTCATTAATAGCATTAGTTAATTGTTTTACATAAGTCGGGGAAACATAATAAGCGTAAGTGCTGCGGCCAGACACACAAACAGCACTCGTTCACGAGCTTCGATTATGGTTCAGTGTCACCCGTCTTAAATAAGTAAATAAATTAAATAGTAACTTAATTTCATTGCACCTTTAAAGGTTGATTTATGGCAATTTTACGTACGTGGGCTCTATTGTGAGCGCTATATTGCCTAATATAGGAGTGATGCACATGTGTAAGTATAAATATAATACAAACCGTAGTAAGTGGTAGACGGCTGGTGAGCTGCAAGCCAATGCGCGTACGCGTGGCCCGCCAGCAGACCTGCGCTGCTGAGTGAGCCAAGATCTGCGCAGTTTGATGTTGATGATACTAAAAAAAAATTATCACTTACAGTGAGCGAAAAGTGATTAAAATGGAAAAAAATATTCACCCGAATAACATTCATTTCAATCGCAGTTAACTTACTTCTTCAATAATCTAATTCTAATCTATTGTTTTTTAAACTATGTTTTTAAATAAACTGTCTAACATTTACCGTTATGTTCATCGGTGATTTCTTCATTACTGTGTCGTTCTTCAAGTTCTGATATATTATCATTGTCTCTATTTTTATCTTTTCCTAAAATATTATCAATAAAAAACGTTTTGCTTTTGCTATTTAAAGCACTATTTTTGCAGTTCACTTTTTTTAGGTGACTTGACTGACAACTTGTACTTTTTACTGTTGTATCTGATAAATTTAGTGTAGGAACAATTACACGAGTATCTTCCAGAAAATTTATTCTATCTGCACACGCAAATTGATTAGCTATAGAACGAAATTTTAATTTTCCACTAATTTCGTCATTTGCTTGTTCACTGTTATCACAAATCACGTCAATAGTTTCATTTTCACTGTCACTATTATAGTCTGTTGCACAATCAAATGAGTCGTCCTTTTCAACTCCACACAAAACACTAGGCCTGACGGAATCATTCTCCGACGTACTTGATATATCGTCGGAAATATCCATCTCTAATTTTATTTATCACTTTACACTAAATTCGCCTTTAGTACCGGTCCGTTTAAATTTCAACAAATTTTTGTCTACATATTTTACTCAAAACTAAATAATATTGTAACAGCGAAAGCGGTGACCAAACTAAGCGTTGCCATCATCTGATAATTGCCTCGGAAAATAGGTGGTGCTAACTCTGGTGGCTGGCATCTGTAGGTACATGACGAGGCGATCATCTTGAACGTTACTGGCTGTTTATCTGAAGGAGGGGATAACGCCATCTTGAGTGGGAGGAGCCTGAGCCTGTGAAAATTCACACCTTTCTTTTATTTGGGAACACATTAGGTGCTTCGCCTTACAAAAGGTCTGTTAAAAGCTGTGATGGACTTGGCCCCGTATCGGATGTCTGCTTATTGTTTGATTAATATTTGCCACTGGAATGATTTATGGTTATTGTGGGTGGTTTGGGTTTCATTCGAATTTTGCTGTGCTGAAGATGTTTTAGAGGAATCTGTTGTAGGATTAGTAAAATAGTCTTAGGCTGACCTGCATCACATACCAAAGTTAAGGAGAGGCGTGGTACTAACAAGCGTCATGAATGGAAAAAAAATATCTTTTCTTATAATACGATCTTGTTAATTGTGTAAATCGTATATCATGACAGTGATAGTACGTATTTTTAGATCATATGTGCTCTTATACCGGCAGCAAAGAATTTGGGGTCAAAAACAGAGTTCCTTAAATATTTGTGTCACTTACTAACACTTACTACATCACAAGAAATGCAGAAATAAATTCTAATTAATATAACCTTTAAATTCGATGTACTTGATTGAATAAGTAAAGTTTTAAGCCGGTGCAAAGTTTCATGATCTGCACATACTCATATTTTGGGCATAAACTTTTAAATATATTTCTACAATACCAAAATTGAATTTAAAGGTGATATTTGTTTAATTTATACTTATCTGTGGTTTTTGAAATTGGTTTTAATTTTTTATTTAATAAAATTTTACGTGTTTTTGTGAATACGACTCAGGCAATATTATTTTCAGTAAAAAATGCACGAGTCATTATAAAAACATCCAAGTCTTTTATATCTCAATCTACGTATCCCATTATTGGATTGCGACTTGACGACTATGGAACCGCCTGTAAATTCTGCCAATGAAAAGAAAAAAGATTTTTCGAAACCGGTCCAGACGTCTTCGAGGGACATACATAAAAAAATATGCCGACGAATTAAGAACCTGCTCTTTTTGTGACGTGGGTTAAAACTAGATTTTACCATCATTGATGCTTTTTATTATTCTGAGCAACTACCCGATGTCGACTATTTCTGCCAGAATCACGTCTTGATGTTTTGAAATATTTAATGACGTTCACGTTTTGAAAAACGTATTTTAAATGATTATCATTCATTACAGGCCCTAGCATGCTCCAGGATGTCTTTTGACTAAAATTCTTCATACAAAAGTCAATTTGATGGTTGTATAAGCAAAGTGGTGCTGCTTGGCCTTTGTATGGTTGTGAGTTTGTTTTTTTTTCGTCTACACACTGAAATCCAGGTGGTTTGAAACGCTACATATTAAGGGTCTGTTTCACAATCTGCAGATAAAGTTCGGCCGGATAAGCTATCCGCAACCAGGGCTGCCGTTTATTCTAAATTTGAAGCCATTAACGAACACACGCAATATAGGAAAAAATATTTAAATTTAGAACAAACGGCAGCCCTGGTTGCGGATAGCTTATCTGAAACTTTATTTAAACATTGTGAAGCAGTGCCTAAGACTATTACTGCTGCTGTATAGAATAAAATGAAAAAAAAAATTGAGTTGAGTATTCTTGTTTCGAATTGAGTATTATTGTTTCTTAATGATTCGCGATACTCATTTGGTACTCGCAATCGCGAGTAGACACGTTTAATATATAACTATGTTTGAGTATTGCTGTTTTTAAAATGCGCGAACCATTAATACCGCTTCTTTTTTTTCAAGAAATTGGCTTACTCTTGACCCCATCTAGCCCGAGGGTTAAAATGAGATGTAGGATGAACTGAGTTCGCCCAGAAGGAGCCTATTCACACGCTTGTTAAAAAGGTTAAGGAGGTTCCGCCTATCAGAATTAGGGACCCGCGGCACGCATCCACCGTTTTTACTGCTTCGAATTTGAGTCGAGATTTCCTAGTTTTTTTTTTACGTTTATTACTTTCAAAAAAAATTATATATAAAAAATGAACAGCCGTTCATTAGGCAGGTGTTTTCACTCACATGATTCGTAAAATTCCTAGGCATATATAGTCAAACCAATTCTCTTTTATACTAAGGGTCTGTTTCACAATCTGCAGATAAAGTTCCGGATAAGCTATCCGCAACCAGGGCTGCCGTTTGTTCAAATTTTGAAGCCAAAGAGTATATTACCACTACGTTTGAAGCCATAAACAAACACACGCAATATAGAAAAAAATATTTAAATTTAGAACAGACGGCAGCCCTGGTTGCGGATTAGCTTATCTGGAACTTTATTTGAACATTGTGAAACAGGGGCAATGTACTAAAGGAACAGAACGAAGCCCACACAGAAAGGACGTGTATTCGCTGTGGGCTTCGTCTAGTTCCTTTAGTATATTTTGTATGAAAGTAAATTGGGCTAGTGATCAGTCTTTTTCGCGCCCCCGTCTCACGCAGCAGACTTAAATGTTTAACTTTTTTTGGGTTTAGCCTTTACATTTGCTTTATTTTCACGCTTTTAAACATGCTTTACATAGAGCTAGAATAGAATAGAGACGTCAAAAGCGTACATCCATAAGGGATTTTTTTTTGAGGTGGTGGGCGCGTGTAACAAATTCCATACTCTCTATCTTCCTCTGAGAGCCTTCATATACTAACCCCAAAAACTTTTATGTCCCTTACGGATATACGATTTTGTCTGTTTTATTCTACCTCTATGTAAGGCATACTTAAAAAGCATGAAAATAAAGCAAATGTAAATCAGGCTTTAGTTAAAATAAAGCAGCGCTATCCCATTAGCTCAGTTGGAAAGAGCGCTGGCACGGATAGCCAGAGGTCGCGGGTTCGAATCCCGGCATGTGTGGACTTTTTAGCCTTTAAATTGGTTTTTTAAATTGTCCTTAGCACGGGTTAGTGCATTAAAAATAAAGATAGTATAATCATGTGGGTACAGCGATATCATTCCAATGTAAAAACCTAACTGCAAAGTAGGTACTCGGGGCTGTAAGTGATGCAATTTACTTCAGCCAGATGTCGCTGCCTGTACGTAATACAGAGAATAGTGTAAAGTGGTTCGAAATTTCACTGATGCCCGTGAGTTACCTATTAGCTCAGTTGGAAAGAGCGCTGGCACGGATAGCCAGAGGTTGCGGGTTTGAATTCCGGCATGGGTGGAATTTTTAGCCTCTAAATAGGTATTTAAAATTGTCCTTAGCACGGGTTAGTGCATTAAACATAAAAATAGTATGACGCTATCTAGTCTATCAACAAGAGACCGTTGTTCGCCTTGAATCAAATCAAATCAATTATTTATCTATAATACAAAAATGAATCGCTGAATGTGTTGGTAAGCGCAAATCTCGCAAACAGATGAACCGAATTTGGCTAATTCTTTTTTTAGAATATTACTTGGAGTACGAAGATGGTTCTTACAGGGAGAAAAATAAAAAAAAATAAAGAATCGACTGTTCGGGGGCATGAAGTTCGACGGGTCAACTAGTTCATGATATAAACAAAATGTTTTCTTAGTGTACGTAAAAGTTGTTACTTTCATAATTAAAAGATTATGTGGAGAAAATGTTTAACTTAATTAAGAGGGTTTTAAACTTTAAGTTCTTACTCAAGAACGTGTTGAACATCGTCAGGCTATACTAGTCCACTGCTGGACATAGCCGTCCCCTAAAGAGCGCCACGTTGAGCTATCATAGGGGGTAATGCCCATAATCCCCACGCTGGGTATGTGGGTTGGGGATCGCAGTTCGGTGGAATTGTGCTGCCTGGGGCGCTGCTGCCCACCCCCCTGTTTATGTCCCTTAGTCGCATTTTACGACACCCGCGGGAAGAATTGGGTCTACTTCTCAATAACAATTCTGGACATTATAGGAAACTATACTATTTTTATTTTTAATGCACTAACCCGTGCTAAGGACAAATTTAATAACCTATTTAGAGGCTAAAAAGTCCACACATGCCGGGATTCGAACCCGCGACCTCTGGCACGGATAGCCAGAGGTTGCGGGTTCGAATCCCGGCATGGGTGAAATTTTTAGCCTCTAAATAGGTTTTTAAATTATAGGAAACTTTTCTGCAGAGATTGGGCTTAGCATATTTTTTAAACCGCGTCGGATGTAACTCTAGTATATCTTGAGGATACTAAACCAGATTCTACCGATAAAGTACGACTTCTTCGTCGAAAACTGCCGTATTCCCAGAAATGAATTAACCCGGGACACAATTTTTAGCTAACACGTTGCCAAATTTATTAATAAACTTCATGAACTTGTGCGAGTCTAAATAATGGAAATTACATTTGACGTTTATTGTTAGTTATGATACGTAATAGTTATATACTCTTTGGTTATGATGGCTACCAATATTTTCGAAGTCCTTGATATTTTTTCTAACGTACATAATGTCTTCATAAATGACGTGAATGTTTTGACTTCCAAATGTAAAGATATTACTTTCTATGGTTTAACCCTTAACCAGGCATGGGTGGTATGAATTTTCCATTGGTTTTGGACTTTATTTCAAGTTGATAGGGTTCAATTTAATGTGGCCCTGTAAAGTACATTGGTTAGGGGTTAAAAAACTAATATCTTAAGTTTCTTCTGCTTGGCTTAAACATAAAACTTTCCGGTTTAGTTAAAATAAAGCAACGCTATCTAGTCGATCAAAGTGGCAGTGGGCGGGGAAAACTGTTGACCGATGGGACCGAAATGTTCTCGAATGGAGACCTTATATCGGCAAGCGCAGCGAAGCACGACTCATCACAAGGTGACATAAAATCCCATCCAAGTGCCAGGAAAACGCTGGATGATAGCCGCTTTCAACCGGCCTTTTTGAATATCCATGGAGGAGGCCTATATCCAGCAGTGGACTTCTTGTGCTGAATGATGATGCTGATCTAGCGGTGAGGAATGGTTAGCAATTAACAAAATTTAATAAGCTTAGTAATTTACTGTATTTAAGTGCTTGTTGTTAATTCTGTTTTTCCTCCTTTATAAAATAAAATAAAAATAAAATCTAGACTATTAACTAGTCGAACCGAGGGATTAGAAACTAGCACTTAGAGTTACGCAACCACAAGCGCGGTCAATTGCAGGATAGGTGACCGTCCCGTAACTATCGCTAGTGGCATTTTTTCCAAGCGCTTCCGTGCTTCGTAAGGCACGGTGCCGGCTTTCATGTATTGCCCATATCAGAGGCCTTGATCCGCCCGGTTTAATAACTTCTGACCCGCCTTTGTCTTACAATCCTCCACCGACGCTGACTTGGGCCCCGTGATGGACTATGGCCTTATCTTCCTGCGATGCAGGAACAGACCCGTTCCCCAAAAGTGAGAACATAGGTACAAGGGATATCACACTGATTGTGTTAAACACTAAAAATCGGCTTAGTTAAAATAGAGCAACGCTATCTAGTCTATCAACTAGGTACCGTTGTCCTCCCTGCTCATCTTAGTTAAAATAAAGCAACGCTATCTAGTCACATAACGAGGAACCAGTGTCCGTACTATTTCGTTTGAATATAAATCACGGTGGATTCTCGTCTCGCGGCCCGTCTGCACACTACGCGACTGTAATTGAAAGTTCTTGGATTGAACACAAGATAGCGCTGTCACTAAGTGAACTATACATAACTCTTCAATCTACGAACACAAATATAGTTTTTCACTTTAAAACATAATTTTATAAGGTCTATTTTAAATATTCAAAATAATTTATTTCAGCATCAATACTCTGTGCATAATGATGACATACTGAACTACTACTTAGACTGCACCAACGCTATTCGACTGTTTATCCAGCGGTGAGCATTATCCAGTGAATAAGACCAAAAACTTCTTAGAAAATGACAATTGCAGAGCTCTCCATAAATTGTATATTTGCCAAATCTGTCAATCTGCTATTAGTTTCTCCCTGCATTTTTATGTATTCACTTAGATATCCGGTGACTTTAAGCAAATCACCCTTTTTGAAGTAGCCTATAAACGTCTACTACGTCCAGTAAACTGCAGGGCACTGGCCTTCTCTTAGAATGAGACTGGGAATATTTTAATACCTCAGACACTCAGGTTTCCTCACGATGTTTTCCTTCACAGTTGGCGAGTGGTACATTGGCATTAGTGTCGTCCTTAGGAATTATTATTTCAACTTTGTGTCTATTGAAACATTTTAGGCAATTCTGGTATATTGACAATCTGCGTCTTGTTATAAGGTAAAAGTATTCTTTATTGTCCATTCAACCCTTGTATGTCCCCACTCCTGGGGCATGGGTCTCTTCCTGCATCGTAGAAACGTTAGGCCATACTCCACCACGGGCGCCAAGTCCGGGTTGGTGAAGGATTGTAAGACAGTGGCGGGCCTTACTGTCAGAAGTTATCAAGCCGCCCATAAGGCCTCTACATGGCTTAACGACTGCCGTTACATGACAGCCGGCACCTAACGGCTTAACGTGCCTTGCGAAGCACGAAAGCGCTCGGAAAAAATGCTACTAGCGGTAGTCACAAGACGGTCACCCATCCTGCGCCTGACCGCGCCTATTGATTCCAATCACTCGGTCCGACTAGGCCACGAGCGATTCGGTAGACAAAAAGCTTACGCAAGTATTTACGACTGCAAATCGTTTATATAAGAGTATCATGAATCATGATACTTCAATAGCAAAATAAAATCGTACGTACGGCTTTACGCGCTTTACGTAACTAATATTTTCCTAGCCCCCACTGTCACGCGAGTCACAAAGAGCATGTAGGAGCAAATCTTTTCCACAAAAGAACTTTGGGCTTATTCCCAAATGATTCACAAAACTACTTTGCTTGGTTCACACTTCTTGCGATAGGTATTGAAAATTAATTTTTGTCATCTACGAAGTTTCGTAGAGTACGCGAAAAAATCGTAATTGTTTTTAGATCTATTTATCATTTATTTTTAAACTTTACGTTAAGTTCCTTTAGTTTAAGATTGATTATACATTTAAGGCATTGTGAATAAACTTAAAGTTGTTTAATCCTGAGTTTAATATCAAGTTAAAAACCTGGCAATGTCCATAGACCTTTTTTGTTATTACAAACCTTTAGTCTTCAAGTTCCGTCTACATTTAGATGTATTTTTCTGTTTTAGTTATTGTAAAAAATATTATACTCTGATATATATAATATATATCGTGATCGCGGGTTTTTTTTCAATTGTTATGATTTAATTAAAATGTAATTTCAGAACCTATTTAGTGGCTAAAAATTTCACCCATGCCGGGATTCGAACCCGCAACCTCTGGCTATCCGTAACAGCGCTCTACCAATTGAGCCAATGGGCGATTTCATTTCAATGTAATTTCAGATTTTTATTTTCATTAATTGTCCAATTTTTTTCGTTATATACGTGTGTGTATCTCAAAGCACAAATATATTTCTTATCTATGTAAAATTTTAAACATAATTTTACTTATTATTATTATTAAATTCTTTATTGTACCAGTAAACATTATACCAGTATTGGCGGGCTCAATACTAAATAGTATATACTTCCCAAAATGATCCGAACTTGGGGACTTAAATATTTTTTGTTTATGTAAACTTAAACCTACTGGATTATGACCAGTTTACATCAAAAGCCCTATGAAAGTAAGGCAGGTAAGAAAGTTATCAAAACATAGAAAGTACTTAGTAAGACTGGTGTTTTCTTACGACCACACGATAAATTTAAAAACATAAATTTCACCGAAGCCGAGTATATTCAATTCAGCTTCACCAACCAATCGAAGACGAGTATATCAAATTCAGCGTCATCGAGTAGCTGGAGCCGACTATACAATTCAACGTCACCGACTTAAATTTGACCGTTTAGTTTGGTTAAAATTTCTCTAATAAAATGCTTGTTTACGAATTTGCACAAAATTCAAAATGTACACTTAAAAATCTTACATTTATTAAAGGATTGCCTCCCATTACTTTATTTATTTTTAGACTTATTCTTGTGTTTTTTTTTTCGTTTTTTTTCTCTTCAGGACGTTTTGGCGAAGCCGAGGGTAATGTGTTTAGTTCGTATGTATGTATGTATGTATGTATGTATGTATGTATGTATGTATGTATGTATGTATGTATGTATGTATGTATGTATGTATGTATGTATGTATGTATGTATGTATGTATGTATGTATGTATGTATGTATGTATGTATGTATGTGTGTGTGTGTGTGAGTGTGTGTGTGTGTGTGTGTGTGTGTGTGTGTGTGTATGTATGTATGTATGTATGTATGTATGTATGTCCGATTCTCCTTGACATCGTATCACAACACCCAACTTTAAGTGATTACCGAGACCGAAAGCTTGGTTGACCGAGTTTGGTTAAGGTAGAGACTATTCATGTTCCCATGTAAAAGACCCAGTACCTAGCGAGGCCGAAGGCCGAGCTCCATGACGCAGGCACGAGGAACCCTGTCTTGGTGAGGCTGAGGGCCGAGTTCCAAAGAGGCCGCGGCCGAAGGCCGTGATTATCGTTATTCCTACGCCCAAGCCTTATAGCCTTAAGCCTCTAAGTAACTACGCGAGGCCAAAGGCCGAGCCTCATGATGCGGGTGCGTGGAACACTGCCACAGCAAGGCCGAAGGCCGAGCTCCGTTTAGATTGGTTCCGAAGGCCGAGACTATTCATTTTCCTACGCGAAAATTCTCAACCTTTAAGTAACTAGCGCGGCCGAAGACCGCGACAGTTACTTAAAGTTGCTGTGACGAGGTTGAAAGCCGAGCTCCGTACAGGCCGCGCAGGCAAGGCCGAGAGCCATAACTCGCGAAACAGACACAGGGACCACTGGCACGGCGAGGCAGAAAGTCGAGCTTGGTTCCGACAGAGACTATTCACGTCCCCACGCACAAGTTCCAATATTAAGTAACAAGCGAGGCCGAAGGCCGAGCCTCACAAAACGTGCACGAGGAAACCTGTCGCGCCTTTGTACAGGCCGCGGCTGAAGGCTCAGACCATTTATGTTCCCATTTACAAGTCATTATTCTAGGTAATTAGCGAGACCGAAAACTGGGCCCAGCAATGCAAGCACGAAAAATTCTACTCTGGAGATGCCGAAAGCTGAGCGCCGTTCAGGTCGAGGATATAATTTGAGGCTATTCCAGTCCCCACCTACATCGTTAACATTATATAACTACATAGGTGCAGTGAAGTGTTTATAGGCTATATAAAAAAAGACAATTTATGTAGGGATAATAAAGAAAAAATCTGTCGTTTCCTTTTATCAGTCTCTTTGCGAATATTCTAGATCGTTTAACACCATTGGACCATATTGATTATACTAGCTAAAAATATCGTACAACATAAATTTTGAATGCAGGCACGTGGTACCTATCACTATATCAATAAAAACATTTATGATCTTCCGAGACATGTCCTTTGTCGAGCAAAAGAAAATAAAGCAATAAACTAAAATTCATATTACGAAAGAAAATAATATTACGATTTAAAGGATGTAAGCAGTACAGATGGACCTTTAAATTTTATCATTCTACTGAGTCACTAAAAGGTGAAAAATAAAAAAAAATATTAAAAAAAATAAAAGAACCCGACTGCAGTGATAGATCAACTGAAAGGGGAAAAACAAGATAATTTTATTTTAATATGCTAACCTCGATTCAGAAGAGATCATGCTGCTTTACTTGAGGGACCAAATGATATAACTTTATAAGCATTATTTGCTCAAACTGTTGCAGTTATAACTTTATATAAAATGTTGCAGTTGGGACCCATTACTGTTTGTTTAAAGTCCTCTAATCTAACATTTAATTAGATTAATTTTTATTAATTTAAAACTCTATTTTCATTTCAATTATAGGTAGTCATAGCCTAAAATTTGTCAGGAAAAGCCCTACCAACATGTACATTCACTAGGCACGACCTCTAGGCGTCATTTCGACGCCTCTGCTGCTCGTATCTCGTATATCAAGCCGGCTTGGTTACTTTTAGGGCCGTTACAGTCTCACGCAAGATTACTTACTGCTTTGGCTTGTGTTTTACGTTATCTCTTAGTCTGGTGAAAGAAAACAGCTGTGGCGAAAGTGAAAGCGAAATTGTATTTATTGTAAAAATTAAAACGTACAAAAACCTGGCAAAAGATCTAATAAAAATTGTCAGCTTCACGATGATCACGTTGGCTTTTAAGGTGGCCCCTCAAAGAGTACTTCCAATACAAACGTAGCTTGGTTTTAATTCACAAACAACATTTCGGATCACACTGTTACTTTACCAACATATGACGAGGATACAAAACAAGATTATCAAACAAGAATAATTACAAAACACAGATTACAAAACAAGAATATCAAAATAAAAACAAAATTATAGCCTAATAATTTTTACAGACGTGTGAAAAATACCAGTGTAAGTATTTTTTTTTTTGATAAGCGTATTTCCAATTTAATTTCAAACTCAAAATAAAGTGTAAAGTAATGACCAATTTGATCGTTTAATTTTTGTTATAGTAGGGTGCCAATTTGTGTTAGAGTAGGGTGTCCCCGCCTTTCTCCCGGCTAAATTGTAAAAACGTAAAAAAATTAGGGTAACAATTCTCAGAGCGGTCATGTTCAAATCCCGTAATGTACCAATGTGTTTCTTTTCTAAGATGAACAATTGTGCAGGTATAGTAGCAGTACGAATCGCTAATTGTGAAGGAAAACATCGTGAGGAAACCTAAGTGTCTGAGGTGTTCAAATACATCAGCGATGGAAATTGCCAATCCGTGGTGGGCACACGTGGTAATTAAGCCCATACTCTCTTTCTGAGAGAAGGCCTATGCTATGCAGTGGGACGTTTGTAGGTTACATAAACAAAAAAAATCTACAGAATGTATCTTAAAATCGATATCCTGACTTATATTACTTCGAGAATAAACTTTCCACTGCCTGAGCTAATTTAGTTTGCCCCTTTATTCTCTTGCGCCATAATTTCTTGAAAGTTACAGTAACTTGCACTTACCACACACTTGCCAGAACTGTGTCGGTGTTGTTACGGAACATCTTTACATTGGTGCCACATTTATAAGCATTCCACAAACATCATGTTTAACATTTTTAATTTTAGTGAAGAGTCGCACATTGAGTATTTTTAATTACTTGTTACCTATAAATCTTGTTTGATAATTATAACAGAAATCATAAGCATCATTTCGCCCTATTTTAGTCCAGTTCTGGACACAAGCCTCCCCCGAGGTGCGCGACAAGACCCGATCTCCCGTTTTCGCCATCCAGTCACCACCAGCCACCTTTTTCAGGTCGTCGGTCTATCTGGCCGGAGGGCGTCCTACACTACGCCTGCCGAGTTGTGGTCTCCATTCGAGAACCCGTCTGTTCCAACGATCATCGGTTCTGCGACAGATGTGACCAGCCCACTGCCACTTTAGCCTGCTACACTTCTGAACTACGTCAGTGACTTTGGTTTTTTTTTCGGATAATCTCGTTCCGGACTTTGTCCCTTAACGAGACTCCGAGCATACACCTTTCCATAGTTCGCTGAGTGACATGCAGTCGATGGGCTAGTTTCCCTGTCAGGTTCCACGTCTCGGCTCCGTATGTCATGACCGGCAGGACGCATTGATTGAATACCTTGGTCTTCAGGCATTGTGGCAAGGGTGAATCGAAGATGTGACGCAACTTTCCAAACGCTGCCCACAGAAATATAATACTGTAAAATAAGAATATTTATTCGAATAAATATTTGCGGCAACAACAGTCTCTAGCGGCAAAACAGTCTAACACGATCGAGTACACCGTCAAGTTTACAACAAACTTGAGAGTACATCAAGTGAAGTTTCCATGTTTCAACATATTTTCGTACTGTTTTTCTAATATGTTTCTAAGTGATACATAACTCTCCAATATAAGATTGCCTGGATGAATTGATATAAACATTAATGCTGCCAATTCTATATTTTTTTGATAACTATTGTTTATATATTTATTTCTGGTGAACCTCCAATCAAGAATATTCCTATGCGATGTGGCGATGTTCTTCCTTCACCGTTACCGAGTGGTATAACTTGACAAATTTACATAACTTCATTCTTCATTAACGTCATTATTTATTTATTTAAAAGTACCCGAAACTGGGGTGCGTGCATGCAACGACTTAGGCTGGGCGCATGCTGAGACGCAGGCGACGAAGCACACTTCAGCACAGGGCAGGGCAGTTGAGGCAGACATAGGCCTCCACCGCATGCTGCGACGCAACTATTTGCTCCGTTCCAATTCTATTCAATTCTCGCGCATAATAACTCTTTCAACGTCTTTTTTGAATAGTCTGAATGATTTGTATCATACAAACAAGGTTATCAACCCTTGTGTGTCCCCACTGCTGGGGCACGGGTCTCTTCCTGCACCGCAGGAAGGTAAGGCCATACTCCACCACGGGGGCCAATGGCCAGAGTAAGACAGTGGCGGGCCTTGCAGTCAAAAGTTATCAAGCTGGCCATAAGGCCTCTGACATGGCTTAATGAAGAAATATTATATCAAATATATAAAAATATCGTGTCACTTTGTTTAATATCGAACTCTTACGAAGCGACTTTACCGATTTTTATCAATTTTTTTGGTGTAAATTTAGTAGGTCTGAGAATAGACCGTAGGCGAAAGGTTGTCTGGAAGAGATCACTGTTAGTGATAAGACTACCGTTTGTACTCTTAGGTTAAGAAATATCTGTGTAATTTCCATTTCTATGTACAACTAGCTGACCCAGCGAACTTCGTACCGCCTAACAGTAGATTCTTTAAAAATTAAATTTTTTCTCTCCGTAAGAACCATCCTCGTACTTCAAGGAATATTCTAAAAAAAATTAGCAAAATCGGTTCAGCTGCTCTCGAGATTTGCGCTTACCAACACATTCAGCAATTCATTTTTGTATTATAGAAGACTAGCTGACCCCGCGAACTTCGTACCGCCTTACAGTTTTTTTTAATCTTTCTCTCCGTAGAAAAAATCCTCGTAGGTACTTCAAGGAATATTCTAAAAAAAGAAGTAGTGATATCTGTTCAGCTGCTCTCGAGATTTGCGCTTACCAACACATTCAGCGATTCATTTTTATATTATAGACTAAGTGTTCTCTGTCTATCTAATTAATAAGGCAAAATAACATTTGCCGGGTTTTTAATCAAATCGCATCCGCGCTCTGCCGACCGGTAATAATTGAAAATCTAATCTAAAAATGTTTTTCTCTCCGGTAAATACAAGCACTGAATTATAGCCCATTTGCTTTGCCGTGTCACACACACTCTTAGTTTATGTGGTGACCCTTTTTGTTGTTCGTAACTCCTAGCTAATCGACACTGCTTTGTTTTAGTTTTCTTGCCTTGTTTTAACAAATAATAACAATAATCTAGGATACGCCGTACTATGGATACCCCCAAACAAACTAGGATACCCCGTACTATAGTAACCAGGCAAGGACGTCACAAATATGAAAATTCACAGTGATGCCACTTGTACAAATGTACAGCAGCCCCCAGTGGGAATCGGACCCTCGACATCTGTCTTGGTAGCCAAGCGCCTTAACGGTTATACCAACGAGGCAGATTACATGATTGTGCGAGTTGTGTAAAGATCTTAGATTTATTGTATTTTGTTCATAATTAACCAGCAATTTAGCTGTTGATTATTTTTTTAAATTCAATTTAAAAAAACAAAATTGTGAACGTCGTCGGCTGTCTGTAGTCAATATCGTACTGGCGACATCCATAATGTTGTTTTATTTTGTAATATCATAATTATAGCCTGTCATAATTATAGCCCACGTGTCATAATTATAACCCACGTGTCATCAATAACTTTCATTTGATTTCCTCGTTAAAAACAGTCCAGACGTTTGCCCAACGAGATCACAAAGAAACAGTCTTACCCCGGTTTCTCGTACACTAACAAGCTGTTAATCTACTGTTAACAGTTCTCAGTAGTTTTTTTTGTATGCACTTTGGCCAACTGACAGCTGTTAACAGTAGATTAACAGCTTGTTAGTGTACGAGAAACCGGGGGTTAGTTACTTACATGCGTACCGCACACGCGAGACCTGTGTACGTAAATAACCTATATGTACTGTAACGATACTTCTTTATAATAGCTGGCCAGCGCAGCCGTCTTATTTTAAAGGAAATCGTTACGTTTTGTTTAGGTCTCAGTCGTGTCGAGACCCTCCGGCTAGGGTTTCGATTAAACAAGATAATAAAAAAAGATTAGTATTGCTGATTAAGCGTTTTAATAGGTAGAGCGTTACAGTGCGAATAAAAAAAGTCGTAGACGTATACCTATTTCCTACTCAATATATATTTGTTTATTTCAAATATATTTCCCACTCAAAAACTGCCCCAGTCCTCTCGATTAGTCGTTATCAATGAAATGAACGCAAGATACGCAGAGTTAATCTCTCTGATTGGTTCCTTCTATGCGTCATGTGCAATGTAAAAGTTAATTGGGCTATAATAAGTAACTTGGTTTTGTATGTTTTAGTAAAATAATATTTATTAACTGTTACAGCTAATGTTTGGAATAGCATTTTGCCGAGCGTTTGATGCCATGTTGTCGTAAAGCCATGACAGTGGACTTACGGCGGCTTGATAGCTCCTGACAGTAAGGCAGGCTACTGTTTTACGATCTTCCGCTAACTCGGACTTGTTCCCCCTGGTGGAGTATGGCCTGACCCCTGCGATGCAGTAAGAGACCCATATCCCAGCAGTGGGGACATTGAAATGGTTGATACCACAGCTAATGTTCCAACTATTTTAAATTAAGTATCCTTTGTCTCGTAATCTTTTATTAAGTGGACCTGTATTATCTGAGTAAACGGCTTAAATTATTAAAATAACCTGTCGAAATATTTAGGTGCGTCGCAGGTGGCGATATGACAGTGGCAGGTGCATAAATATTTTGCTAGGTAATACTGAAGTCACTCTGATTGGTAACACAATTGACAAGTATGTGAGTAATAAGTAAATTTAATATTGTAAATGTAACAACCTGCTAAATCTTGTCTCCAAAACTTAGATTAGCTCTGGTAGATAAAGCTAAGTAGCATTAAGCTCGCCTACGTACAAAATGTTTATGTAGTTGACTTCATTAACAAAGAGAGTATGTATAGTGTGGATGTCCTAAAATAGGCTCCATTTTGCCGGCGACCGCTTTACATTTATTTCCGTCAATTACGTGCAAAAGGTTTAAGTTAATTTACCTTTGTTAGCATAAAGGTAAATAAAATTAAACTTGGAACTAGCTTAGTGAAACTCAATTACAGTTTTCTGTTTTCACGGTATCATTAAAATTGGACTCAAATGTCCTAGGTCAGTCGGGTCTGACCAAAAACGACTCTTGAACATTCCGCTGAAGCTATTTTGGTAAGGATATATTTTATGGAGTTGGCCTTTTGCTTATTGTTTTGTACAGCTTTGAATAACAAACAAAACCCTTACTTCTACTCTTATTTTTAGTTAATAGATCACTAGTGACCGTCCCGTGACAACCCTAGAGGCATTTTTTTCGAGCGCTTCCGTGCTTTGCAAGGCACGAAGCCGTTCGTGCTGGCTGTCATGTAACCGGCAGTCGTTAAGCCATGTCAGAGGCCTGCTGCGTGGCTTGATAACTTCTGGGAGCAAGGCCCGCCACTGTCTTACAATCCTAAATCAACCCACTTAAAAATCTATTTAGAGGCTAGAAATTCCGCCCATGCCGGGACTCGAACCCACGACCCCTGGCTAACCGTACCAGCGCTCTTCCAGGCTCTCGCGAGTTCGAGTCCCGGCATGGGCGGAATGTTTAGCCTCTAACTAGGTTTTTAAAATTGTCCTCAGCACGGGTTAGTGCAATAAAAATAATACATCCCACTTAACCCAACCTTCCTGGGCTGCAGGAAGAGACCCGTGTCCCAGCAGTGGGGACAAACAAGGGTTGATATCGATCCAAATTACTATTTGCATTGATTAATCTTTTTTTATATTACGAGTAGAAGAAGATATCCTGTCACAGTGTTTGTTATCCAACTCCTCGAAAATGATTTCACTCTTCACTGATTTGTATGGTACTTTTACTGACCGTATTTAAAGATAAATAAACGTAATTTTGGTGTTAATCTCCATGAATATTAGGCTTAGAAGCGCTCGTGGCCTAATCAAACCGAGTGATTGGAATCAATCACGTGAGTTAAGCAACAACAGGCGCGGTCAGGTGCAGGATGGGTGACCGTCCCGTGACTACCGCTAGTGTCATTTTTCCGACGGCTTCTGTGCTTCGCAAGGCACGTTAAACCGTTGGTGCCGGCTGTCATGTAATGGCAGTCGTTAAGCTATGTCAGAGGCCTTATGGGCGGTTTGATAACTTCTGACAGTAAGGCCCACCACTGCCTTACAATCCTCCACCATCCCGGACTTGGCCCCCGTAGTGGAGTATGGCCTAACCTTCCTGCGATGCAGGAAGAAACCCGTGTTCCAACAAGGGTTGATATCGATTAGGCTTAATATCTGTCGAAAAGTCAATACAATCACGTGGAATTAAAACGCGCTATACAAATCAAGCTCCAACTATGACGTCACAACTTGCACGTAACGAATTATAACTTACGTAGCGGTTATACATGTTGAGTTATGTCGCAAAAAATGCATCCACTTCCTGATAAAAAAAAGTTAAGACTTAATTGAAAAAAATTTTTTTTTTTTTAAATATTACACTCAATTAAAATTTACCACTTTTTGATAACAGAACCCCGAAAAAAAAATGTTTGCTCTTTTTTTTAACGTTTCCTATGTTTGTATAAGCTGTCTATGGTATAAAAGTAATGTCACTTTAATCTAAGTTAGACGCAAGAACCCGTTATGGTGCAAGAAATATTAGAACTGTTGATCAACTGTTACTGCGAATAAAACGCTTATTCACGGGGAAAAAGAGAACTTTTTATACAAAGCAATAAATCTCGATACAATTTACCTCAGACTTTTATAACATGAAAAATAAAATGATATACGAGCGTAACAAGTAAAATGACACCAATAAGCTGGTGGCATCATGTTTGCGAATTATGCTTCAGGTACATTCCCCTGTTCCATTCCCTGGTTAACAGCTGTTTGAAAACTAATGTAGACTTTAATCCATGGACATAAGACTCTAGTTTCATGGGGCATTTTCTATAGGTGTTACGTTTAGTAGAGTGTAAGAATGTCTTGGCGATAACAAGTTAGTTGACAAGGGTCTAGTCGTTTGATGTGTCATCAATATTCAGCTACCTTCTTCATACTATGGTGAGACTTCTGACGGCCTCTCACTGGATTTTCAAGACACGTACCTACATATTAGAGTTCATTCAACTCTGAGGGAAAATAACGTGTCTGTGGCTGGGCCATTCTTAATTTGAAAAACAAAATGTCACAACTTTTTCATCAAAATTGAATGGTTCCCCTTCCCTTGGGATAAGTATTTATCTTAGAGTTAATGGTTACTATTAACTAAGAATACCTAAGGAATTAACTTACATTAAAAATTAAAAATGTCCTCCACATTTCCTCCTGAAAATGCTTTCTTAAATTATCCTATCGGTGGTGGGTTTTTGTTTTTTAAAATGAGAATTCCGTGCTCTGGAATATTGCCATAATTCCCGAGCACGGTAAGGCTGGGCGCATGGTAAGACACCGACGACGCAGTACGGCGCAGCACAGTTCAGTACAGGGCAGGCAGCCGTAGGCCCCCACCGCATGCTGCGACGCCTCTATTCGCTTCCTAGCTCGTGCAAGGAATAGATAAAAACATGACTTCAGAGTCTGATTATGAAATGGACGAGTTGTTGCTGCTTTACAGTTTGTCAAAGCGTAGAAAAAGCATAATTTAACATAAAACAATACTGTGTTGTCGAATATTGATCATTCGTTCTGTACGAAACAAGTCTTATAAACACGCGCGTTCAGAGCATGGATGGGTGACCGTCTATGACTAAAGCTAGTGGCATTTTTTCGAACGGTTCCGTGCTTTGCAAGGCAAGCTAAGCAGTTGGTGCCAGCTGCCATCGATAAATGGCAGTCGTTAAGCCAAGTCGGAGGCCTTAGGGCAGCTTGAAAACTTCTGACAGTAAGACCAGCCACTAGTCTTGCAAGCCTCTACAAACCCGGACCTGACTCCCGTCGTGGACTACGGCCTATAACTTCATCAAGGAAGACTTATGCTCCTCGGTGGGAACATAGTGGGCTGATGACGTAAAATCGAAGGTAATCCGCTATTTGACACGTATCAAATTTGTCGCGATAAATGAATATTTCCTATAGTATTTAACGTAAGAAACCGAAATATATTGATTTTGCTAAGTAAGTTTGCAGGATGGCTGCAAAATTTGCAAAGTAAAAAAAAAATCTCGTTTAATTCGTAACGGCGAAAACGCTATCCGCCATCTTGAAACCATCTAAAGTATGTAAACAAACATCTTTCAGCCAGAGCCAGTGGACATTGATTCTGTGCCTCCTGTGATATGTGATATAAGTGAAAAATCATCATTTTACAGGAGAGCGTAAACAAGATTAAAAAAATTCTAGATCATGAACTAAGGTTAGACCTGAGTATCTTTTTTGGAACAGTAAAACATTTTCTTTCGCTGTATATTTTTTTTTGTGATAACTATTAAAATTTATAAGTTATTTAGTTAAAACCTGTGAGTTGTACCCGTTCTTATGTGTTTATGTGCAGTAATTATGTAATAAGTGATACTTGTATAGTTAAATTAAGTTGCACCTATAAGGTATTTGTGCAAATTGATATACACGAAGCTAAAACATCTAAAAACTCATTAAAATAATGATCCGAGCACAATGTTCTTTAAATAAAAGATAAAGATATCGCACCCGTAGAACAAGACAGCACTAAGTCGAAAAACTTATTTTTTCACGATTGACGAAAAACAGTTAACTTTTTTTGTATTGAAGTTATTGCCAAAGTCTTAAATGTTTCATGGAATGTATCCAATGTGAATCAATATTATATTGTTTATTCCCCTTACTAAACATCGAAAGAGTTAATGTGCATTTTTCGATTTAACTCTCTATTTCTTAATTATCTCACGAAATAAAAACAAATTATTTTGAGATACGTCCTTTTTGTAGGATGATTATCTAATAGTGCTGTATTATTTTGCCACTTAGTTAAGTTCATATATACAATAAGGACCTATTTGATTTATTTTCAGGAATTTTCCTGTTGTTAGAAAATTTAAAGACAAAAGTTACGAATTTCAGCATTTTCATTAAAGCTTCATTGATAAAATAGCGTTTACAAAATTATTAAGGGAAGGAAACATCAAGTTTTACCATACGATATCTAGTTACTGCATAGGTACTATTGACTGTGCACAATGTTATACTGTTAGGTAAAAAAATGCTTTACATCTGGGAAGGAAACATCAAGTTTCACCATACGCTATCTAGTTACTGCATAGGTACTATTGACTGTGAACAATGTAATACTATTAGGTAAAAAAATTCTTTATATCTGAACTATCTTGGTAACCTACAATAATCTTTTATTTCTATTCCAATCCTAACTTTAACAATAAAATATAAATTTACTTAAATTTCACAGAATCAACAAGCACCTTCATATCAAAACAATACAAAAATCAAAGTAAAACATCTATAAATCTTTTAACAAAGATGGCACTTAAAAATTAGTTGCGATTTTTATTCATTTCTGTACCATTTCTCTTAAAATTAGTATTTTGATAACTTCTAAGGTATCAAGTCTCAATAAAAAAACAAGTGTTTTATAATGATATAAATTTATTATATAATTTAAATAATCTCAATGTTACAAAGATCAACAAGTACTTTCATATTAACTTAAAACTTTCTTATAACACATCCTACTAATAATATTATAAACGCGAAAGTTTGTAAGTATAGATGTATGGATCGATGTTTGTTACTATTTCACGTAAAAACTACTGAATGGATTTTAATGAATCTTTACAATAATATAGCTTTTACATCAGAATAACACATAGGTTACAATTTATAAAGATATTGTGTGAATTATCCAAAATATAACAAAAGGTGTCAAGTAAGTAGGATAAATCTACGAATTACTAATAAAACGGAATACTAGTAAAACGCCAATCAGGAAAATTCTCCAATATGAAATGAAATGAAATGAAAAGGTTTTATTCAAAGTAGCACAGAAACTGCGGCTTAATGAACGTTACAATTCAAACTAGGTGTCCATTTCAAAATCTAGATCATTTAGGAGAAAAAATGGACAAAAAAACTCCTAACTTAGTCTTTTCAAAAGTCCTTAATTAACGTAGTTTACATGATTATTTTAAACATAGAACTCATACATTGTACTGGCTTTCATTCCAGACCTCATTGTCATCTAAATAATCCTTTATGTTATAGTAGCCCTTTTGGCACAAAGTGTGCTTAACATATTTTTTGAACCGCGATTCAGGCAAGCTTAATATATCTTCAGGGATTTTATTATAGAAGCGTATACAATGCCCCATGAAGGATGTATTAACCTTTGCCAGCCTAAATAGTGGGAACAAAAGTTTATGTTTATTTCTAGTATTTACATTGTGTTGGCTACCTAAAGTTTTAAAATTACTGATATTTTTCCTAACGTACATAATTTTTTCATATATATACTGACTGGCAACTGTCAGGATGTTAGTTTCTTTAAAGAGATCTCTTAACGAATCTCTACTACCCAGCCTATAAATGAATCTGATCGCTCTCTTCTGCAAGACGAACATGGTCTCAATGTCTGCTGCCCGTCCCCACAGTAGTATGCCATAGGACATAAGACTATGAAAGTAACTAAAATAAACAAGCCTAGCAGTTGCGACGTCAGTTAGTTCCCTAATTCTTTTGTCTGCATATGCTGCTGAACTAAGCCTATTTGCTATTTTTTCTATATGAGGACCCCATTGAAGCTTTGCATCAATTGTGATACCTAGAAATACAGTTTCATTCACAAGGTCTAATTTGTCATTCCCCAGTAAAACATTGCTGTCTACCGTTTTGACATTTGGAAGAGTGAACTTTATAAATTTCGTCTTTTTTGAATTTAACAATAAGTTATTAGAAGTAAACCAATTTAGTACCCGAGAGAGAGCATTATTTGTATTGTCAAGGTCATTTTCTTGTCTCTTAATTTTAAAAAATAAGAGACGTGTCATCTGCAAATAATACTATCTCTGACATATTTTGAACCATGAACGGCAAATCATTTACATATACGAGGAAGAGGAACGGCCCCAAAATCGATCCCTGTGGCACTCCTATTCTGACCTCTGACCCTGAAGATTTAGTTCTATTTATATCAGCTCTTTGAACTCTCCCTTCTAAATATGATGTTATAAGTTTTAGGCTATTCCCGTTTATACCATAGTGCTTTAATTTTAAAAGAAGTGTTTTATGGTCAACGCAATCAAATGCTTTCGATAAGTCACAGAATACGCCTATAGCATCCTTGCGCTCTTCCTGTGCACTAAATATATGTTTAACTAACATGACACCGGCGTCCGTTGTAGAGCGCCCTTGCGTAAAGCCGAATTGCTGACCATGGAGAAGTTGATAGTCATTGAAATGTGTAAGCAGCTGACCTAGAACTATCTTCTCGAATATTTTCCTCAAAACGGGTAGAACTGAGACTGGTCTGAAATTTGTGGGATCTTGCTTATCACCACTTTTAAATAAAGGAACGAGCCTACTATATTTCATTAGATCAGGGAATATACCCTCATCTAAACATTTGTTAAAGATTTTGGCTAAATGGGGTGCTAGGGTATCGATTACTGAGCTACCTACTGTTACTGACATACCCCATAAGTCCTCAGTTTTTTTAAGCTTTAGCTTTTTAAACGATTTAATCACGGTATGGGCTTCAATATAGTCGAACGAAAAATCGTGATGTCATGGGGGGACATTGTCTTTCAAAATACTTTCAGCAAGAGCTGGAGAAGAGTCTAAAGGAGCTGTCGTTACAATTGGAACATTTGTAAAGAACTGTTCAAAAGCCTTAGCAATGTCTTCATTTGAGGTTATTAATTTATCATCTATTTTAAGTGAAAGTTCGCGATCTCCTGATTTGGATTTACCGGTTTCCTTATTTATAATAGCCCAAATTGTTCTGGATTTATTAGACGATTGAAGGATTTTTGATTTTATATGCTCACATTTTGCTTTGTGGCAGACGGCCTTAAATAATTTTGAATATAGTTTAACATACTGTATAAAACTGAGGTCATATGTGTATGTTTTTTTCTCATGTAGCGCATATAGTGTGTCCCTGCTTTTTCGGATGCCGGCAGTAGCCCATTCACTAAATGCTACTTTATTTCTTTTTGATGATAACTTTTTTAATTTAAAAACTTTTTCAAAACTACCTGAAACAACTTTGAATAAATCTCCATAATGAGCATTTGCATTAAGGGTCTTATTATTTTGTGTAGGTAAGCTACTTTGTATGTAATTTCTAAATAATTCCATCTTTTTTGCTGTAATGGGCCGATAAATTATATCTTGCTCCTTTTTTTTAAAATCTGCTTCAAAGTGGACAATTTGACCATTGTGGTCTGACTTTAAGCAAGTTACTGTAGAACAATGCGAAAATTCACAGTCGCAGAATGCATTGTCAAGACAGGTGGCTGTGTTTTCGGTAATCCTAGAAGGCTCTAAGAAAATATTAACTAAATTAAAAGACTTGAAAATAAGTTTTAATTTGTTATTTAAAACGGAGTCTACCAGCAAGTCTATATTAAAATCTCCACATACTATAACTTTCTTGCTACTACTTGAAGCTACCTTTAAAACATCCTCTAGTACGGATTTAAATAAACTGTAGTCACTGGCGGGGGGCCTGTATACGCTTACTACAATATGCTTAGCCAGTGCAACACATGATAGTTCTACAACTTTTTCAACAGAAAGTCTGCTAATATCTTTTCGTTCTTTATACTTCAAATACGGGATTATGACTAAATAACTCACTTAAATTGTCTCAATAACCTCAACAACACCAGATTATTCCTAAATAATTTGGTTTTGCGTAAACGCAATACGGTTTATTACGACTTCGGCCATGTTGCCACTAGACATAAACTCGTGTTCAGGGTATGATCTTTTACTCTTTCATTCACCAAGAGCGACGTACAGTGCCATCTCTTGGGCGTCTGTGCGAATATAAATAAGCCTGTCTTAGTGGTATGCGCGGTAAAACTTTGCGGATTCAAATATGCAATAAAGTCAATTTTGAGATTTTTCGAGATAATTCCGTCTTGTTCTAGGAGTGCGATATAATCCTCTAGATTTTGTTTATTTACTTAGCAGTCGCTTATTTACGTAATTTATCCGAATTGGATCAGTTTACTATAATTCTAGTCTTTCTGTGGTAGTCTCTCCTTAAATTTTTGACGACAGTTAACAAGTTCATGAAGTCGCCGATGCCTCTTTACTTTTCCAAATGTCGTTGTATATTCTAATCTAATATTACGATACAGTATTCTTTTTGCTCTATCCCATCTACTCTCCTTGTTTTTTCTTTTTCCCAGCACTATTCATAGCGTTGTTTTCCAAGATCAGGATTCTCTGAAGTGCTCATGGGCGTCGGTGGTGTCTCTAAAACCGTTAGAGCTAATGAAACAGTAATATTATGTAAGCTTTACTATTTCTTAATGATTCGATACTCATACATAGTTATTTATTAGGTAAAACGTAATTACCTTATTTCCCGACGTTTCGGCAGCGTAACAGTTACCGTGGTCTTGGGTAGACTGAAGTGGCGAGTACAGTCAATTATTGTGGTATTAGTTTATCGCAGCTGGCTGACACACAACACTCCCTACGTCAACGGACCGGTCCGGTGATACGGTGCGTTACTTGTAGTTACTTAGCACTGGATTCCACGTACTTGAAAGCTTGAAACCATCCTCTCTGTTGAAATTCTTGTGTTTAAAAAATTTCAATTGCTTACCGAACGATTCTTCAGTAATACTGTCGATCTGTTGAGAGAACTTTCGGTCGATGTAGCTCGATCCAGTGGTTCGTTCCGGCCTCCAATAAATGCTCAGCTATTGCGGATTTCTTAACCTGACTATTCTTGACTGCAGAAATGTGCTTTTGAGCCTTTACCTAATACATAATCGCGATTTGACCCGTTTAATATATAACTATGTAAGCTTTGTCTTACCGACGACACAGCCGTTCTTTTTTTTAGGCCGGAGTTCTTTATCAGTGGATGAACACGATTCATCAGTACCGCAAATATTATCGTCGCTGCTAGATGATCCACAATCACCATCGTCAGATGAACATAAAATTTTCAAAACATCTAGTCGGTTTTTTGAAGTAGGTATGTGTCCACATCAGTGAGAAGATCCTGCGACTTTTCAACTGGTTCTCTTTTTTCTACTATCCCTGCTGATTTGTTGCCTTCTTCCAGTGTATTGCTAGTTCTTTGTCAATAGCCGTTTCTGCAACTATTAGACTCTGGTGAGAAGGCCAGATTTATTTGTTTCTTTTATTTCTTCCTCCTCTTTTTGTAGCCATCTTCTTCAGTATTACAGTGTTTTGTTTTCGATGTTGACTTCTGCCCCACTATTTGACCCGCACACCTCCGCATCCACACTTGTATCATTTAGCACTTAGCTTTTCTACACGTATATTTTAAAAGTAGTTTGATTTTTAAGTACAAATAGATACATGTCGATTTGTACCCAAGGTTTAATATCGGAAAGAATCGGTTCAAAGGAATATTACTCTATATACATCAATATTCACCACAAATGCACTGGAATACAATCGCATTTAAATCACAAAGCACATAAAATTGTTTGTCGAGTGATTACTTTTGGGGTTACAACTTCACAAACATCGATATTCACGACTTTAAAATCCGGGCAGTTATATCACTTTGCACAAATTATCTCCGCAAGTATAGCAGATAGAAGAACGTGAGTTAGACCAAATTTAATCGTAATTTTTAGGGTTCCGTACCTCAAAAGGAAAAAACGGAACCCTTATAGGATCACTTTGTTGTCCGTCTGTCCGTCCGTCCGTCCGTCCGTCTGTCAAGACCCTTTTTCTCAGGAACGCGTGGAGGTATGAAGCTGAAATTTATATCAATTACTCAAGTCTACTGTCCCTTGAAGCTGTGAAAAAATCAAACTTCTAAACCAACGCAATCAAAAGATACAGCCGTTTATGCCGCAAATTTTCGACACTTGCAAGGGAATCAAAACCTACAGGGTGCTTCCCGTGAACTCAGAATCTTGAAATTTGGTACGAAGCAACGTCTTATAGCATAGATAAAGGAAAAATTACGAAAACCATAAATTTTTAGTTACATCTCATAATATATTTTTTTTTAATAATTTTAAACTTACTACCCATTTCCTCATAAACGCGTAGAGGTATTAAATTGAAATTCATACCAAATACTCAGGTCTATAATACAGGTTTGTACGGAACCCTCAGTGCGCGAGTCTGACTCGCACTTGGCCGGTTTTTTTCTAATAATACCTACCCATGTCAAAATCACAAAAAGGGTACAACTTGACTTAAATTACTTGTCACAGGAGGCACAGGATTATTATAGGACTTACATCAAAGTGATCTTTACATAAAATAAACCCGAGTTTCAATTGATAAAGAGCCGGGGTCTCTTTTGGCAAGTTTGAGTCAAGTTTCTCGAATGTTAATTTCACTGGGTACACGAATCCACAACTTCCCGGGGGTCTTTATTAAGATAAGATAAGAATATTCTTTATTGTACACTGGAAAACAATAAATACAAAACAATTGCAAATATACATAGTAGTACAATTGGCGGCCTTATTGCTAAAAGCAATTTCTTCCAGACAACCTTACGATGGAAAGTTGCTGGAGGAAATTAGAAAGACGGGTAGCCAGTGCAAATTTCAATATTGATACATACTTAAACTTAATAATAATACACTTACATACCGTTACTTATATAATTTCATAATTTATTATAAACATACATATATATCTTATAATAAAGTTCTACACAAGACAAGGAAAGTAATAACCCCTATACACAAGAGGACAAAATTTTAATGACTATACTAATAAATAAAGATCACGAACTCTGCTTTTAAAGACAGCTGGGGAAGGAGAGCGCCTTATTGAGACCGGCAGATCATTCCACATCCGGGCGGCCCTTACCGCAAATGAGTTGCCCAAGAACCTCGTAGAGTGATTTGGCGTCTTCACCATTAGTGTCAGGTCAGACCGCAGTGCCCGGCTATGGGAATCGCTGAGGTAAACAAAGCGCTCTTTGAGATAAGGAGGAGAGGCTGGATTGAACAGTACTGAATAAAGAAGTGAGAGGATGTGACCATTCCTACGAGAACGAATGGAGAGCCACTTGAGTTTAGTGCGGTATTCGGACACGTGGTCATATTTGCGCAAGCCAAATATGAACCTTATAGCGAAGTTTTGGAGGTGCTCAAGTTTATTAAGTTGGTCTTCAGTCAAATCAAGATAGCTGGCATCAGCATATTCGAAGATAGGGAGCAACAGAGATTGCGCAAGTCCAATTTTGGTCGCAGTGGGCAGGAAATTCCGTAACCTTCTCAGAGAGGCCGCTGAAGCGAATGTTTTCCGACTCACTTCCGCCAGCTGCGGAGACCAAGACCAGCACCTGTCGATAATGATCCCCAAGCTCTTTACCTTCTCACTGAACGGAATCATTATATTGTCGAACTGCACCCGTGGGAGCTGTCAACCACAATCACCTGCGTCTTGGAGGGGTTAACCCTCAAGCCATGATACAAACTCCATTCTAAAATTCGGTCCAGATCAGTATTAGTTTCAGCAATTGCCAAGGGCAGACTATCTACAGGACATTGCGCATAAATTTGGAGATCGTCTGCATAAAAGTGGTAAGAAGAAGATAGATTTATGGATATACTATTGATGAAAATTGCAAAGAGAAAAGGAAACAACACGCCACCTTGCTATTAACGTGTTTTTTCATTCTCGAACAATGCAATAAGGATAATTGCTATATTTTGGATGTAAATTCGATGAATTCATGGTTGCGTTGTTGTTATTTCACTATACTCAGAGAAGACTCAAGGAAAATTGAATGTCAAACTTTGTTTACAATTTTTTGGACTTCAAACCATAGACAAAAATGGCTAACCGCGTTTTTGGCTGTTTAGGAAAATGAAGTTTTAAAAATATATTTTTATGTTGCTCTTAGGTCCTCAAAAAATGTACTAAAATATTATTTGGTCTAATGGAAGAGTTATGTACCGTTTAAGACTTACTTGAAAAGAAAGTCAACTAGCGGATTCTCAGCTTAGCCGGGTAAAATGCATGTCGATGAAAATCGGTGTTGCGTTTACCAAAGCTCGGCTCCGGCATTAAATCACTATCGAATGCCCTTTTGTGACATGAACCTGTGAGACTATGCAGACAGCTACAACTCGTAACGACGCAGCGTTTCAGTATTACCTTTTGTAGTTCACGTCGACTATTGACGACCTCTGTGGCGCAGCGGTAGCGCATTTGCTTACCATGCAAGAGGTCCCGGGTTCAAACCCCGGCTGGATACAAAAAAAAAGTCAGGTCTTGGATGTTTAAATGTTTGTGATGTCGTTGTTCCTGGTTCCCACGACACAGGGTATCCTAGTATGGGGCAAGAAGCAATGTGACTATTTATAAATTTTATGTATGTATGTATGTATGTATGTATGTATGTATGTATGTATGTATGTATGTATGTATGTATGTATGTATGTATGTATGTATGTATGTATGTATGTATGTATGTATGTATGTACGTACGTATGTATGTATGTATGTATGTATGTATGTATGTATGTATGTATGTACGTTCACAAGTTGTGGACACTTTTACAGTCTAATATACGTTTAATACTGTACACCTTATGCTGATGACGCGTTGAATATGATAGCGTTTATTGTTGCTGTAAAAAAGGTGACTCCAAAGAAAGAGGAATATAAGATAAAGCGAGTCAAGTCCTCTTGAAGGGCGCCTTAAGTTTTGCTCTGAGCAAAAAAATTTATACACCGAAAGCATTTTTCCTTCCGGAGTGACCAAGCCATTTTTCACCGAAAACTTGCCGTACATTATCTCGTCGCCCGTCACTCGGTAATTTCCGAGAGTGACGACGAGTACACTATGTCTGCTACATGTTTTGCCACTACATGGGCTCGGCAGAGATGGTATTTTGCTCCGGAAACTGAACCGTCACTTTTTCTGCCGATCTCTCTTATATTGTAACTTACACAATTGCGAATTATTGTGCTGAAATTTTAAGCTGTGTTTGAGGCCCAAACGTATACAAAACATGATGACCACCTGTACTCATTGAAATATCAGTTTTTAATGAGCCAATCTGTTGTCGGCGCCTTTTTCGCGCGGAAATATTGATGTATATTTTTCCTGGATAAGTAACAATAGCTTATGTGATATTACAGACTATACAGTCGATCTGTACCAATAACGTTCAGTCATTCTGCGTGATTGATTAAAAAACAGCCAAGCATTTAAACTTTCGCAACTTTGTTGTAGTAGGTAGTAAAATGATGACCTGCAAATTTGCTTCTAAAAAACACAAATTTGTTCAATATGAATTATATTAGCAAGACGATAGTGGTTATTTACCTCTAATTTGTAATCTACTACTAATTTCTAATAATCTACTTATTTGTAATCTAAAAACCCGTGCAAATTAAATAGGCATCTCTCGCAAAGAAGACCTAATCGCGCGAGGCGCCAAGTTATGTTGCATGGGCCATTGAAAAGCTTATCTAAAAAATCATGTAATAAAGTCCTAAAAAAGTTGTTACCAAGAGCTTGCCGATGAATTCTATTAGCATTTTGTCAAATGGTGTAATTGTGGATTTTCATGTTTTACACTACCTTTTTTTGTTAATGGAGCAACCATTACCGTACTGATTTTGCTCTATTATGAATTTTAGACACTTGCTTTGGGTGACACAACACACCGTGACCCGCTCTAAATATAATACCGTGCCCCTTAACACCACGATGGGTATTGGAAAAACGTCACCGAATACTTACAGCGAAACATATTGCGTTGTAAACTACTGTGACACACGAGACTCCTGCACACACCTGCGAAGGTAACACAAGTAGTGGGGATGGCATAAATATTGTGTCTTCCCATCCCATTGCATGCGAGGTTTTTACCTACCCATATGTACCTATAGAAATGTAATCATTTGTAAAAAAAAACTATATTATCATTTATTTCTTTTATAGATAATGTATTAAAGTGGAATGAAAAAAATGTAATAAAATATCCGGAGCCGTAGGCTCGGGTCTCAATGGCGCCTCGGCGGTAATCATCAATGTTACACACTAGTACCATGTACTATTTCTCAAACATGCCCGTAAATATTATCATTAATTTTGAATAAAGAACACGCGAAGTATCATAATTACGTAGACTGAAAAACCAAAATCAAAATTCTTTGAATTTGGAACGAAGAGCGCACCGGCAATGTTGTATGAAACGGTGTGCTGTTTGAATTTAGAACTCTTTCATCTATCCTTTCGGCACAAACGGTAAAATAAAAATAAAATTGGCGGTAAAGAGGAGTTCGATGTTATTTGGTTAATAATAAATTAAAATTATTTCCGCTGTTTCTGAAAATGAAAATGAAATGGACATTGACTGCACTGCACCAGATTTAAGATCGGAAGCTAAATAAGGGATGAAAAACCTGCTTCCAGCGAAATCAAAAGAAAAACAATAATATTTTCGTTCAATAATTGTCCTAACTTGAGCAATATCACTTTTAATATTAATTTAATTTATTATTACACTATTTTTATTTTTAATGCACTAACCCGTGCTAAGGAACAAATTTAAAAACCTATTTAGAGGCTAAAAATTTCACCCATGCCGGGATTCGAACCCGGCAATGCAATTTGCTTAAGTCAGATGTCGCTGCCTGTACGTAATACAGAGAATATTGTAAAGAGGTTCGAAATTTCACTGATGCCGTGAGTCGCCCATTGGCTCAATTGGTAGAGCGCTGGTACGGATAGCCAGAGGTTGCGGGTTCGAATCCCGGCATGGGTGAAATTTTTAGCCTCTAAATAGGTTTTTAAATTTATTATGTAAAAGGCCCTTTTTTATTTCGCCTGAGGCTCGGCCTTCAAACTCATACTCGACCTGCAATTGCCTATTTCGCTGCCTTTGCAATAATGTACTATTATTCCATTGGTGGCGTTAGTTGGCGCCCCTAAGCGCCTTAAAGCTTAGCACACATTGCAAACAATATCGCCGCGATTTTTTCCTGACGGACTATATATACATCGCGTATTGATTTAGTTGGGGAATTATTATTGCGCGATTTTTTCGATTGAACGCAAGTATGTGCGAGCACCTTAATACATTTTCCATACCTCATAATTTATTTCGGAAATAATCGCGCGCTGAAAGATCATAAAGCCTAAAGTAATAGTAAATTGTCATTGCTATTCGATAAGAGTATAGTTATAAAATTGGGACAGGAATTGGCCTACAATTAGGACATCGTATGAAATTACACTAATATTATAAAGGTGAAAGTTTGTGAGTGTGTATGTTTGTTACTTCTTCACATCCTCCTCCAATCCCCCACCAACCCGGACTTAGGCTCCGTGGTAGAGTGTGGCCTAATCTTCCTACGATGCAGGAAGGCAGGCGCCCAGCAGTGGGGACAAACAAATAAAAAATTCACATCACAAAGGGTTGATATTAAGGATAGATATAATCAGTCGAATTTTAGATAAGCCCTCTTCACAACTACGTCACGGGCGAATTTGCAACTAAAATATGAAGGTTGTTCGGCATTACCCGTCGACAGTACCTCAAAATTATTACCGCGTACCTATTTTAAAAGCCTTATCTCTACAACAATGGCGTAGGTAAAGTATAAGGAAATTACCGTACTTACGACGAGACGAGAGTGTGCGCCCACAAAATATTCAATCAAAGAAGCTTAACATAGAACAACATACACTCTTGACTTATAGATACCAATCTATAGATAATCTTCAGTCATTACATACTCAAACTAATCTCTGTATATTAGATAAGATAAGATAAGATTGTTCTTTATTGTACACCAGGAAAAAACAAACAAAACATCATTACAAAGATACAGTACAATTGGCGGCCTTATTGCTTAGAGCAATTTCTTCCAGGCAACCCACGATGGAGAGTTGCTGAAGGAAAAGTGAGACGGGTAGTTGGTGCAAATATGAATATTGATATACATACTTATACTTAAAAATAATATACTTACATAAACCATAACATATAATACATAAAACAATTTAATATATACATACACAAACTAGAATTAGTCTCGAGGAAGCACTTCCGTCAAAATATAAGTTCAATTTCTGAAAAAATCCACCGGACGTTAAAAAGATCTGGGATACGGGTTGCGTTCAGGACGAGCAACTCTTTGGCTAGAAATCTGTGCAATCAAAAAGAGAGGGTGGATAGATTCCAGCGGTCTGGGGTGTATAGAGTTGCTTGTCCGGAATGTAATGGAGTGTATATTGGCCAGACCGGTAGGAGTTTTATAACTCGGTATAGGGAGCATGTGGCGGCTTTCCAAAACAATCATCCGGATAAATCTCATTTTGCCAAACACCTTTTGGATACGGGTCATGTACTTAATAATAACCATAATTTGGAAATTTTACACACCTGCAGTAAGGGGTTGTGATTGTCTATACTTGAACAGCTGGAAATTTCCAAATTATCTAGGGATAGGTTGTTTACAATGCTGAATGAACAGGTGGGCAGCTCCTCTATTTCCCCATTAATCGATATATTTGCACAAAACAATAATAGCCCATAGGCGGTTGAAACGGTTTAACGGTCACCAGTTTAACGGTTACATTGCGTCATCGGGGGGAGGGGCGGCCTAGCCTATCAATACGAAGCGTTTTTGCGGAGACGGTCACTTGCATTTGGGAGCCTGAGGATGCCTCGTGTTAGAGGCGAAACGCGTCGCGTGTTTTCTCACACAAGTATTGGTGTTGGTGGTGGTGTGTTCGTGTCTTGCTTCTGCTTGAAAAAGTGGGAGGGAGGGCGGTGCATTAGCTAACCGCATGGTGCTTGTGGGATTTTTGGCGGAATTCAGCAAAGTAATTTTAACTTTTTAATGCTTTAAAATATAAGTTTCAAAATCTCTTGGTCTTAAAAATAGTCTCCACTAAAACATAAATCGGCTCAACTCTGTCTTAAGAGTTATGCCGACTTGAAGCCAATTTATGAGAGAAATTATATTTTCTATTGGCATTCTCAAGAGTATTTTAGTGGAATCGACCTTTTGTTAACAAGACCGAGGATTTAAAAAACAAATATGCAATGGCACATTATACAATGTAGCGAGTAAATTAACGGTCAGAAGTAAGTTTTTGTAGTAAATGTTTTATACTTTAATTTTACTTAAGCTACTGTACGTACCTCATATCCCACACCAATCCCTATCGATATTAAATAATGAATTAACAAATATTAGCTTAGCTTCTGTAGTGACCTGTTTGTTATTCGCCTCTCTATCCGAGGCGGAAATTGCTAGCAACCGTGGAATACAAAATATTGCTGTAGCAGCGTTTTGTTCACTTTATGGTGGAGTATTTTTGTTCACCCTTATGTCTTGTTTTAATCTCGTGGTCTCAACATCAATACACTATGCTTTGGGTTGTGCACTCAGAATCTTCATTAAGAACTAGTTGAAACACGTCTTGCCAAAATGTGTAGTAATTATGCTTTGAATTAATTACCAGAGCCAGTTATTAGCACTCTCTCGGTCAAATCTTATACGGAAAAGTGATCAGCTTAAAGTGGCTGCTGAATTAATAAATAATAATAAAAATAATGATTTTTGAACCAAAACTTTCGTAAGTACCACAGATTATTAATTTGTAGCCGGACCTGAACACCTCAGACACTCAAGTTTTCTCACGATGTTTACTTCCAAGTTTAGCGTGTGGAACTGCTACTATATAAGTTATACAGTAGAATCCGTTTATAATGACATCGAAAGGAATTGACAAACACGTCATAATAAGCGGACGTCATACAAAGCGTTTTGTGAAAAAAAAACCTTTTTTATGTAAATATGTATGTACTTTTAATAAAGAATCATAGTAACTACACATACATATTAAATAAAAATCAAAATTGCACTTATAAAGCACATTATAACACATAAAAGTGTATTTTTTAATGTAAGTAATCTGTAATTTTTGTCTGCTTTTGTTTTTTCATTTTGTTGTAAAAACAGTCTCTATTCTATTGTGTATAGAAGGCATCGCTATGGTCAAATTATCATGCGTGACCTTCAAACGAAAAATAATGCGTGACCTTCAAACGTCAATTACTGTGATTCAAAACAAAAACGAGCCACGTGTCAAACATCGTCGGAAATCAACGAACATTACCGAAGGTGTAAAGAATCATGTCGGTCATTATAACCGGAAATAATTTATTAAAAATGGGTCATAATAAGCGACATGTCACTATAAGGGAAGTCATTATATCAGACTTTTTTTATAAAGAATTTTATATGAAAACCAAACTTCGTAGTCATACGTCATAATAATCGGTTGGTCAATATAGGCGGAGTCATAATAAACGGATTCTACTGTATATACTGCTGTTTTTAATGCTATACTACTTATTATTGAGTTTTTAGTAATTACTTGAAAAAACCTTATAAAACCATGCTCCATGTCAAAATGGCTTTCGACAATTCACTATTTCGCGGTAGCTTATCCTGTTTCTCTCCCTCCTTTATTTACCTACCCCAATTGCAATGACTTAGCGCTGTTAGCTTAGCGCTTAGTGCTACAGTAGAAAACTAACTTCATATTCGAATGTCTCATTTCGATACTGTATTGACCACTTTGTTTTCTACCCGTCTCATTACGTCGTTGCGCTGTTTCCACGTATTTTAAACGGCGGTGCTAGCATGTAAGTAGAAAACTAGCTTCATATTCTAGATGTCTTAGGTGTTGACTGTTGATACCCTTATGTACCATGACTTTGTTTTCTACCGCCTTTATGATGTAGTAGCGCTGTTGCCACGTATTTTGAACGGCGCGGCGTGGCGGGGCTAACATATAAGTAGACAACTAGTTTCATATCCGAGATTCCTTAGGTTTTGATACCGCCATGTATTTTGTCTCATAAGTGACGCACTTGTAATACGAGTAGAACGGTGGTAGCGGAGCGGTGTAGAACTCCTGCTTCTCAATCGGGAGGTCGTGGGTTCGAACTACGGCATGTACCAATGACTTTGTTTTCTAAGTTATGTCATAGACAAAGAAGGTACAAGACCACCATAGCCCATACAAGAGAGCGTAGCATCAAAAAACCGTCTTAAATCCAGATGGCGCTTACTTTGAGCTAATTATAGGTTTCCAATAAATTCCACGACGAAAAGCGCCACTTTGAGGAAAGAAAATTACCAAATAGTACTTGAAACCATAATAGATGGCAGCAACAAATAACACTTCAAAAAGATAACAGATGGCAGCAGACAAAAATGATTCCATATCAAAATGGTTTGTCAATTTCTTTTCTCACAGGAGAAGCTATAAA
The DNA here is from genome assembly GCA_934045075.1 of Yponomeuta sedellus. Lineage (NCBI taxonomy): Eukaryota > Metazoa > Arthropoda > Insecta > Lepidoptera > Yponomeutidae > Yponomeuta > Yponomeuta sedellus. Next base: position 17,311,898 of record OW203727.1, on the reverse strand, counting down.
ACACAAAGTAACATGGGAGAGACCGTCTGATTCGCAAAAACTTGAAAAAAAGGGGGTCAAATCCCGCCGCATTTACCGATAAATTTCTATGTTACTTACCTACCTATCTTTTATTATTTGTAATATCACTATCTGAAAGAAAACATTGTGAGGAAACCTGAGGTGAGATTAAAAATAAAGTTAATAGGTAGGTATTAAGAATTATAATATGTTTCTATTATTTATTTGAAGCGAAGGTGATCTGTCAGGATCGTGGCAAGTGGCAGTCCCTGGTCTCTGCCTACCCCTTTGGGATACAGGCGTGAGGTTATATGTATTTATTTTCCTACTGCCTATTATATTAAAATTCTGTTTCGAGTATATACCATACGAAACAAATCAGGCAATTACTTTGGAGTATGTAATACAAAACAAGATTATGTACTTACTCGCTGTATAGATACGCATAGACACGCAGCGCGAGCACAGTACAGTCAAGAAACAAATCAGGAAAATACTTCGGTGTTGTAGGTAATACAAGTATTAGGGCCAGTTTCAGTAACTACTCAACTGTAGTGTTGCCTCGTCAAATTTCTCAGAAAAGAGCATGACAGAACGTTACTTGAGTATTTACTTATTGAAATTCTCAACTCAGAAACCTGCCCTCATGATACTTTTCTTTATAGTCGCTGCATTCACAAGCAACGACCGCGAAGCGCGAGCACAGTACAGTCGACAGCACATCATCCCATGCACTCTACCCCGTTGCATTACGGGCGACTTTGCGCGACTTTGGCTACGCGAGCCAGACAACCGTCTATCGGAATTTACCTAAACTTGAGATGCGCGATTTGGCGAAATGGCTCCTTAGAGCGAGGCCCCATTAGTGCGTTGCGCTGCGTTGCGTCGTCGCTGCGTTGGTTTCCATAATTATATTTTTTACTACATGCATGACCCATTAGACCGTAGCGTGATCGCGCGCGACGATTCAACGGATCGACGGACGAGAGACGAAGCGAGAGGGAGGATGTTGTCGGAGCTCCGCCCGCTGCGACGACGGACAGTAATCCACTGCTAGAGGAGGAAGCTAGACGAGCGTAACGACATTTTTTAACATCATGAGTGAGCAGGAGATTGATAGAGATTTTGTTATCCTTGGTCCAAGAAAGACCCATTATATGGGATAAATCACAAGAACACTACAGTGATAAATTTCGTTTGTATCTATCCATTGCGAAGGCTGAACTGAGACGCAGCCAGTGTTGCTGCGACGCTCTTGCGCTGCGACAAAGTGCGTGGTCACAACGCAGGTGTGGCATACAATGCGCTGTTCCGTTGCGATGACGCGACGCAACGCAACGCACTAATGGGGTGATATCGGCGGACGGATGGCTGCAGCTCTTTTCGCGTGCGGTGCACGGCATAATAATGAGTGTATCAAGCAATGAGAACCTCCTTTTTTAAGTCGGTTATAAAGGAGGCAGCGCGTCTTATTTAGCGCTCGATTTACCTTTAATACAATTTAAAAAAAAATCTCAACAAATACCAATATCGTAGTCCAGTAGGTACCTATTTTGGGTTCAGTCGTCAACAGGGCCCTATTTCATTATATTTCCATTATTAGTTTATTATGACAATTCGATATACCTACATTGCGTAGCCATTTATTAAGTTAACGTTCCTTCTGGTTAATCGACTACGCAATGTATACCGAATTGTATAATGCACTGTGATTAATTGCTAAAATAAAAAACACGATTTGGGTTTCGTAAACGTCAATAAATCATTTATAATTAATTGTAAGTATTTTAATGCAACTCTCGGGAAACTAAAAGTTGACCTACTGTCGACTGTACTGACTGCAGTTACCGAAAGACTTTTCTCTGCGGTGGAGAAATAGGTACCCAAAATAGGTACATACGCTCGGCTATAAAAAAGTCCGCCGCGGATTTACCGCGAACTCAACGCACACGATGTGCGAAATACTGGGTGCATCCCCTTAAAGGGCCTTCCTCGAGATCGCCTTTTAAAACGATCGAAGACTCTCCGACCAAAGTGACCTTGGTCGGATTGGTGTAAAAATTTCACGTGTGGAAAACCGTGAAATAGGTAGGTACGTATTTCATCAATTGCTTTGAGATTATGTTTGATTTGATGAAAATCGGACAAACAGAATTACGTCCGACACTTCCGTTCACCTGTTTACCCCATTTGAAGCTGAATTTCGAAAACCGGTGAAGAAAAGTGTTTCATAAATTTTGATTGGACAAAAAAAACACAAAATATTTTTTTTCCCCTCCTTTATAATATTAGTAAGTATAGATATATATTGCGTTTTCGTATTGACGATGGGTTGGAAATAGTACGATCAATATTGACTGGTATTTTTTTATATTAAATTATAGCTATAGTTTTAACACAAAATTACCCTAATCCGCTACTTGACTAAAGGAAGGCCAATGAGACGAGATAAAGAATGTAAGCAAAGTTTCAGGGGTTCTAAACATTTTTATTTCAATAAATTATAGTTATACAAATTTCGGATTCCTTATTCTAATCGCTATCGTCTGTATTAGTCAAACATGATTCGCCGGAAGAGTCCTAGGCTGTCTAGAGCCACCAGGCTGTGATTCTATAATTAAAACCAACAACTAATTACAATAAAAGCAAAAATCAACTCGAAAACTAACAGTAACGGATTAATAAACACAATAAACTTACAGTTCTGCCAAACTCGATAAAGAATAGAGTCACGTTTTACAGTTATCACAAGTCACGTTTTACAAATCTTCTATTGTTTACATGATTATAGCCTTTTACATGCTAACTATTTATTAACAATTCCTATTGCAGCATATTTAACTAGAACCACTCAAATAACATGCATATTACCTTGTTATTTCGAAAAACTATAAAAAATTCGACATTAATTTTACGCGACAGCCCTACAGAAAAAGAAACATGGATGAAATTCAGGTGTGACAAACATTTTTGGAAATTTAGTTTATGCCAACAAGTGAAGTTTAGTCGTTTGTCACTACGTGTATATGGCATAAGTATATATAGCATATATGTGTGACAAAATGGCACAAGACAAAAATATAGGTTGCCCTATATCATTGTGAATTAAATCCGATAGAAATTATATGGGGGCAAGTAAAAGGCTATGTTGCTGCCAAAAATAAAACTTTTTAAATGGCTGAACTAAGTAAAGGTCCTGTTAGATGAGGCAATAAGTAAAATTACTCCAGCAGCATGGCAACGTTGTGTTGAACCCGTAATTAAAGTAGAGAAGAAAACCCCGAATTTGATGGTGTAATGGATAATGTCATTGATGAATTTATAATTCAAGTCTCCGGAGACACAAATTTATCCTCCACTTTGGCCAGTGACAGTGATGATTAGTGTGAACATATGAATAAAAATATATGCAAAGAACTTTCTTTTATTGCAATATTTACATTAGGTCCCAATCTACTCATTTTCATAGTAGCATTTATAGGTACTTATTAATATTATAAAGTTGAAGAGTTTGTATGTTTTTTGCTTAAACGCGCTTAATTCTATTAGGAAAATTATGCGGCATGGCTCGCGTAGATGTTTGTTAAATCTGGGTTTCATATTTCAGTGTTTTCATACGTCATATTCAAATCGGTTAAGCCTTTCACTATAAAATCATAAACATATAAACATAAATAAGCATTTTACATTAGTAGGAGGAACGATTATTATTTGTATGAAAACGATTTCTAGAAAAGGTTGTTAAGATCTGCCTTTTAGGTGTAAACAAGTCGTTGCCTAGCAACGGTTTGTTTATCGCCATTCGTTATCGAATTTGGCTGGTATAGTAAATACGGAGACGAAAAAATATGTATCACTTCGAACGCAATCTAAACAGGAATGAACTATTATAGTTCACAAAATAGTGGATGACACCAAATGTTGACAACTGCCGTACTGAAAGTTTTCCTGTACCACAAAATACGCAACGACAGCTGTCGTCGATTAAATGACGCCATTACCGCATAGGTACGTGTGACAAGGACATAGATAATAATCGCTCAAACTCAATGTTACTCAGTAACGGCCCGTTTGTTTACATTCTTTATCTCGTCTCATTGGCCTTCCTGTAGTATAAAATTTGATGCAGACTTTGATTTTTTTTAATGGAGTATTTGACGAAATTTGATGAATATTTCCTGTAGTATTTAACGTGATACCGAAATACATTGCCTTTGCTAAGTAAGTATGCAGGATGGCTGCAAAATATGCAAATGAAAAAAATATCGGAACTGTGAAAACGTTATCCGCCATCTTGGAAGCATCTTTGGTCTAACATGGTTTAACATTAACATTTTTAACATTTTACATACTGGCACATACATTGCTTCTGGCCCCACACTAGGGCACCCTGTGTCGTGGGAACCAGAAACAACGACATCACAAACATTCAAGACCTGGACTTTTTTTTTTGTTTCCAGCCGGGGTTCGGACCCGGGACCTCTTGCATGGTAGGCAGACGCGCTACCGCTACGCCACAGGTCGTCCGTAAACCGTCCGAGAGTTTGTAAACAAACATCTGTCAGACAGTTTCTGTGGACATAATTATTAAAGGCCTTACATCAAAGTGATCTTCTCATAAATACACTTGAGTTTCAGTCGATAAAGAATCGGGGTATCTTTTTTCAAGTTAGAGCAAAGTTTTTCGTATGTTTATTTCACTAGGTACACGAATCCATAACTTTCCGGGGGTCTTTTATAGACGTGTTTTTGATGTGTTCTCGAACAATGCAATACATAAAGATAATTATTGCTATATATTTTCCATGTCTACTGGATTTCACGGTTGCGTTGTTGTTAGTTCACTACCTACGCTCACAGATCACTCACAGATTTTAAGTCTAGGTAGGTACCTATTTTGAATGTCAAACTTTGTTTACAAGCTTTTGGATTACACTATTTTTATTTTTTTTAATGCACTAACCCGTGCTAAGGAACAAATTTAAAAACCTATTTAGAGGCTAAAAATTTCACCCATGCCGGGATTCGAACCCGCAACCTCTGGTACGGATAGCCAGAGGTTGCGGGTTCGAATCCCGGCATGGGTGAAATTTTTAGCCTCTAAATAGGTTTTTAAGCTTTTGGATTTCAAACCATAGACAAAAATGGCTAGCCGCGTTTTTGGCTGTTTAGCAAAGCAAAGTTATAAAATCGATTTTTTGTTGCTTTTAGGTCCACAAAAATAAAAATATACTAAAATATTTTTTGGTGTAATGAAATGTATATTTACCATTTAAGACTTACTTGAAAAGAGAGTCAAATAGCGGATTAAACTGATTAAGCTCTTATCAGCGAGCGTCATAAGCACGGCCTATGGAGGATATGATTAGGTACATTACATACAGAGTTAATGATACTACTGGTAAATTATTTATGGCTTATTATTCTCATCTTTAGATTTTGTTTAAGCTCCAATACATTGTTTTTTTTACTTTTACAATAAAAATGTATTTTTACTAAAATCATTTTATTTATTAAATAGTGCAAATGTTCCGTACACGAGAGATTTAATAACTGTTGATGTTCATCGCAACTTAAATAGTCAACAATTGTATTAAAAAGTTTAGATTTAAGCTGTGGCTGGTGCAACATTTCATGGAAATGCGTATTGAAAACATTTAAAGACAGGTCAACTAGTTTAAGTAAGTCATCACTCGGAACTCTTAATTTAACTGAAGTACAAAATTCATAGGATTTATTCAAAATTAGAAGTTGTTTTTCGTCATCCAAATCAGCATTTTTTAGCAAGTTTTTGGTACACTTGTCGCAGTGCTTAAAATTTTGAATACAACACTTGGCAAGATAGCCGGCAAAATATGTAACCGAACATTCTTCTAAAGTCGTGGTGTTTCCTTGGGTAAAATCACAATCCGAAGTCGAAGTTTCGGCGATCCTTTTAATATTACTACCCGACGGTTCTTCAAGCAAATCTGAATATCCAGTTTCAACCTGCTGCTGCGTTCTGTCTTTTGCTGGTTTTGACACAGTTTCTATCGGAGTATTTATTGTTTCATCAGAAATGTCTACAAAAGTTTCGTTTTTGTCATCTTCATCTTCACAATTTTTATTCGAGGAAAGTCTCATAAATGAATTTATGAAATTGCTTTTAAAAATGGTCCTTAGCACTCTTGCACTGGGGTTTCTGTTAGATCCACCCTTTTGTCGAAATCTGGCAAAGAGGTTCTCTATGACATCCTGATTTAACTTTCTTGTAATAAGAAATTCGTTACTTTTCTCCGTGGATTCTTCCCGGAATAACTGCTCGACAGCCTCGCATGATTGCACCATACCATCGAAACACGGCGGTCTAGTTTCTTTTGTTATACTATTTCCATTTTTAAGTTTAATGGTCGATATTTTATGCAAAGTCTCAAAAAATTTTTTGCCGATTACCAATGCTTGTCTTGCATATGATGAGGACGGTGAGATAGCACATCTGCAGGGATTCGGATCAAATCGTCTTTTGCTATTAAGACTGTCAAATAGGTTATTAACAATTTTAATGAACTCTGCAGTACTACTAGCAGTTTCACTAGTCAGTTCACCTGACTGTTTCGCAGTTTTTATTGCAGCGGCAACAGAGTTGCTAAATATTTGGGTCGCATATCTTACTGTCATCTTTTGAAAAGAGTTAGGGTTAAGGTGTTTTTCGGTTATTTTTGTGAGTGACCTACTTTTGTTCGATTGTTTATCGATTTCGTAGGTCTTTAATATATCTTCAAATGAAATTTTATTCCCCTCGTGTAGAAAGTCACTATTTAACAAATTATTTCTGATATTTTTAATTAAATGCGGTACATCATAAATAGCATAAATTTTTCTTTCTCTACAAAAGAAAAAGGGAGAATGTTTTGAAACGCCTAAAGCTTTAAAAACTTTTTGGTTTGTACTCGCCTGGTCGCAAACCACTGCCTTAGGTAGTAAGCCAATGGCAAACAGATTGTCAACAACTGCTTTTACAAGCATTTTTAATTTATCTGCCTTCACACTATTGTGGGATAAAAAATAAGCCACAGGCACATTCCAGTTTGAGTACAGCCCTCTGACCAGGAAGACTAAAGCATAGTTAGCTAATTTGTTAGTGCGGTATTTTCCCCCCAGGTCTTCAAAGCCTTCTATCAGGTCATATTTTTTTGAATACTCTAATGCCTTCATGATTGACATTTCGTCATAACATACAACACACGATTTTTCTTGAAAACTTGCAAATTCAAATTTTTTATTTAATTGAGCGAAAACTTCTGGACAAAGACCTGGCAGGCAGTTCGATTCAGCTAACCATGCTTTTATCGTCGTTTGTGAGGCCAGTACAATTCCTACTCGTCTTAAATATACATATGCCGACGGTGACTTGTAAAAAAGCGACATACAAAATTGTTTTTCTTCTTTGGTCCATTTGGTCGTATCACCTTTCTTTCTTGTTTGCATGATGGCCAGCATCTTGGACACTTCACTGCGAAAACTACTAAAACGAATACTTGATTCAGGTTCCATACGTTTTTGCTTAGACTTGGCGCGAAGTCTTCTCAATTGAGCACGTAGTGCATTGTTTTTACGCATCAAACTTGCTCCCGCTCTCTTCAAGTTGAACATTTCGCTAGTGTCACCATCCCTTTCCTCAAATAAACATTTTCTTGACCGTCTTTGTTTGGAGTCATCGAATAGACATCTCCTAGATAGTCTCCGTGTATTTGCCGTTGATGGAGACACGTAAGCGTCGTCCATTGTGGAATGTTGATTTTTATTCCTATAGAACTTTACTGGAGTTCTCACTTTTAAAACTTCTGGAGAAAACTCGTTGATATCTAAAATAAAAATAAATACTGTAGTAAAATAAAGTGGCACATAAAAGTTATTCAACACTTTATTTAAGATATTATAAACTGATTTTCTAATTAATCTAATTTTCCAGTGTTGCGACTCTGAACACCAAATAACAAAAAATTCTTTAGGCTCCATTATCTCGAAACTATTCTTTTGTCACTTGCGGTTGTCTTAGATACGAGGGTGGTATGCTCATTGTATTTATCCATAGACAAAGATTATCTTACCTATTTCCATACTTTCTTGGTTACTCGTACTGGCTGAAGGTTGTGTCCCACAGTCACTGGATTGAAAGTGGACTGGAACAGCTGGACCTAGCAGTCGGCTTCTCAAATTGCCTCTATGGATTTGTGACGAGGAAAAGTGAGCAGCACATATGAAGCGATGACTCAATTCTTTATTAGTGAGATAGTCCAGTAGTGAGTTTCCTAAAAACAGAATTATTAAATTACAAAAAACAATCCACCAAACAGTAATAAAAGAGTGCAGGGCCCAAGAATATGAACATGCTTTTCGCCATTGTTAGTGAGATATTCAGAAACATGTTTACCATACCCAGGCAATGCAGCGATGAAGTGGTCACTTCATCAACTTATTGAGAGTAAGATGCCAATGGACACTTTAAGTACATACTCATAACATAATCTGCGAGCACAAAAATAGTATCAATTCTGTGTCGCCAAGCCTTTTACTGAACTTTATGACTGAAGTGCAGTCAACAGCTGGTCGACTTGACGGTAAACACTCTATTCTACATTGTGAGAAACTTTGTAATGGTAAAATACAATAAAGCATGATGTTGATAGTAAACATCACGGTAACAGTTTAGAAATAAGCTACCTCAATAGGGGTTTGGGGTTAAGGGGGGAGGGGCTGACCCCCCCTCTGCAATCCATTCTTGCCGGAGATGCGCAGTTTTCGCGAAAATGCTTGTTGAATTTTCTGTAAACCTAACCTCAAAATCTTGCTGTAGGAATGATTTTGTCCTTCTAGACCCATCTTTTTTTCTCTTATATAAAAAAAACCTAACACCCGAAGTTCTAGATTCCAAACATCGAACCTAATTTCGGTTTGCGAAGTGAAACTATCTGGAAGCATTTTTATATTTAAACTTACTGAGTATGCAAATGTCGAACGCGTTGAAGCAATCCAAACAGTCCGGTGAAAGAGCTAAGGTCGTAAAAAGGGGTCCGAAAAATCGCAAAACAGGAGAACACATTCACGCAAACTCGAAAGCAACGGACGGAACGGACGGAATAAATAATGTCACTCACTTTGTTTTGTCTTGTCGTGTCGTGCCTTACGCTTGACGTATGGCGGCTTAACGTTTCGTTCCGTGCATTTTGAATTGATAGAGATGTCTATGGTGGGTGACGGTATTTCGTTGTGACAAGCTATTTTGAGCTGAAACGTTTCGTTTTACCTATTTTTCCGAATTTTTTGTAGCCATAAAAAATATCTACTGGTCTCCGGCAGCCAAAATCGATATAGGGCGCTTCAGTATAGCCTACTGAACCCCTATCCAGATTGAGGTAGCTAATTTCTAAACCCAACACAACATCACGCTTTAATGTACATTATCATTACAACAAAAAATGAATTTGGTGGTACTTAGGTGGTGAATGATATACTATTATTTTCTGACAGAGAATGGTACCTATTTATAAAATTTATAACACCTTACCGGAGTTTCTCAGCCAAAGTATTAGACGGCCTTCATCGTTCACGGGGAATCGAAAAACTGATACATCCCGACTTGAGTTTCCACAGTTGCGGTATGAACACTTTACATAAGACATTATATCAGAGGCTTTGATCGGATTCCAGGTCGAGATAGCATAAGTAACAGGGTAGGCGGGAGTAACGGAGTCCAGGTTCAAACACGGGGTCACACACAAAGCAGTGAAAAACAATTTTACAACTTTGCCACTTCACGATTTTACGCAGAAAAAGCATTCAAAAGTACCTACAAACAAACAACACCCACAGTTGAACACAGTGTTGCCAAGTCTAGCCTGGACTAATCTCCAAGTAGCCTAAATTCGCCTATTTGTTTTTCTTGAAGTTGCCTAGTTAAAGTTAGATACAAAAAGTATACACCATACCGGATTACATTTTGGATACCTATTAATGACCATTGGACCGCTACAAAAGGAGGAATGGACAAAATGGTCTTTGATAAGCTCTAGAATTTTTATACACTACAATAGTTACTATGGCATTTATTAGGCATATTTTTTAGGCATAACGATAGACTCAAAACTGCAATGGGGTCAGCATATTCGACAGTCAGAAAAATTAGACAACTTATAGACGAGTCGACGGCTAGGCTGGTCTATTTTAGTTATTTTCACAGTGTCGTGTCGTATAGTTTGTTATTATGGAGACGGGCAGCAGATATAGAAACCATATTTGTCTTGCAAAAAAGAGCAATAAGAGCTATTTACAACTTGAACAGTAGAGAGTCGCTAAGGGAGCGTTTTAAAGAAATAGGCATTCTTACACTGGCTTGCCAATATATATTCGATAATATAATGTATGTCCGAAAAAATATAACTATGTTTAAATTAAATAGGGACGTTCATAACGTAAACACAAGGAATAGAAACAAGGTTGCTTGTACTAAATCCCGATTAGCCAAGGTAGGCACATCATTTGTAGGTTACTGCGTTCGTTTTTACAACAAAATTCCAGAACGTGTTCTATCCTTGTCTGAAAATAAATTAAAAACTTTCATTAAAAATTCGCTATGTAAAAAGGCATATTATTGAATAGACGACTATATAAATGATCCTAGTCCGTGGTAGTAAACCAATTCCACCGCGATTTTATTGTTAAGTATAAGTATAACATATTTTATCATACAAGTGTGTACAGACGACGTGATTGCATATTAATAACTATATGATACATTATATAACTGACAAAAACTTAAAAAAACTCCCTCCAAAATGGTTGAGACTGGTAATGGCTGAGCATTGCGTTATGCTCGTGAACGAGTGCTCTTCGTGTGTCTGGCCGCAGCACTTATGTTTTCCCCTATTATTGTGAGACATTTGACTAATGCTTTGGCATTTAGGGTTGTTAATGGCAATCATGAAATCTTATTAGGTTTACATAATGGCAACTGATGTATTTGCTTTTAAGAAGATTTGAGAAAAGATGGTCAGAGTGGAGTTTTTTTTTCCACTGCCTTTTTCTCCACTACAATACGGCCCGAAGGCGGCGGCTTACATTTTACATTGTACATTGACATTCAGCAAACAGAATGTAAATTCTTTACGTTGAAATAAAATGATTTGAATTTGAATTGAATTGAATTTTGAATTGAAATTGAATTTATGGGAACTGCTTTCAAAACACTGAAAAAAGATATGGCGATATAAAAAGACATAATATTTTGATCGACGATTTTTAAGTAATAAAAAATAATGATTTCGTATTCTATGACCTTATAAAACATGTAAAACATTCCTGGGGCTCCGGGTGAAGAATGAGGATGAATCTCTATCAAAATGTAAAATAGAATAGAAAAGAATAGAATAGAAAACGTTTATTTGGTACCAGAATCAAAACAAAAACAATAATGGTTTAGCGTGAATAAATAAGACATGGCACCAAAATGGCCGCCGCTCAGTATATGCCATGATCGTTGCAGAACATGACGCTGATTTTCAGCGGTCGCCAAAATATAAAATAATAATATAATCACAAACAATAATAATAATAATAATAATTCAATTCATAGAACATTTTGATAACATATTTAATAAAAGTAACACTGGATGGGTCCCAAAATAAAAGTTATGAAACAAAAATAAAAATGTATATAAATGAAAAAGTTTTAATAAAATATAGTTTCTCCCGGCTGCCTGAGTAATCTTAAATGATCACGATGGTTAAGCAACATAGGGCGCGACAGAGGCCTTAGGGGGCGGCTTGAAAACCTCTGACAGTAAGACCAGCCACTAGTCTTACAAGCCTCCATCAATCGAGTTGGTCCCTGTGATAAGATATTGTTTGTATTGTTCTCTCGGATGACGTAGAATTTTTTAAAGGGGCCCAAATATAACCTAGTGTAATCACTACGTTAAGTCATGTTAATTAGGTAGTTTAAAAAAGCTCTGTTTTTATGAAGATGGCAGCGTAGTTTATCTTTGTTTTAATCCAAAGCAAAATATTTTCTTGTAAAAATCGAAGAAATGTAACAAAAAAATAGTAAAATCTATTAATTTTCGGACAAATTATTGTCTTTGTGTTGCTACGTGCGCACATAGGTAAAAATAGCTTACTTTTAGCTTAAAGGCGCCCTTTTTTCTTCAGTTAGCCTAACTAAACCAATCTCCAATTAGAATTTGTGGTCCCCCTGACGACACCCTTCGAAGTAGCATAAAAAAACAAAAATGCGCCGAAGTTAGCAACACTGCTTGAATCAACCATACAAGTACAAGTTCACACACCACAGAATAGATAGATAAAAACACTGACTATTTTATTTTATTGTATGTTCGTGTTTCTAAGCTTTCCTCAGAGGAACGAACCAATTTTTGCAAATGGGTTATGGGATAAAACGTACATTAATTATAAGCTAAAACCAAAGAAAATTTGCCGTTTTGAGAACGGAATACGAATTCCGGAGATGTTGTAACGCCATCTTGCGCTACTAATGTGAACTTTTACAAGAGCTTGCATGTTAAGCTTACGAGCAGTTTCTATTATTATCATTAAAATGGCCAATAAAGGCTTCAAAAAGACCTCTAGCGTCATCTAGTACACTTAATTATAACTAAATTCCGAGCTACGCTTTTTTGTATAGGCTATGGTGGTCTTGTACCTTCTTTGTCTATGGTTATGTTTATTTGTGAAATTATAGTTAGTAGCAATACTACTGCTGACGGTCAAGGAAAACATCGTAAGGAAACCCTAGTGTCAGAGGTGTTAGCGTACTTCAGCGCTTGCTACGTACAATGGCCCAACTATGAGGCTAAGTGCGGCGACTAACTAACTTACTTGTAATACGAGTGAATCGTAGTAAGTAATGTCACGACTTTAATAAAAACAGTTTAAAAAAAACATTTGACTATTCTGGCATTGATAGTTTCCCTATTGGTTACCGGTTCCATGCCATGATATTAATAATATTCAATGACATACCTACTGTCATTATACATGAGTAACTAATAGCTCGAAGATTTGCTCCGTTGAAGTGGCAGAAAGCGGGGTATATAGCTTGGAGAACTAATAGCCGTTGGGGCGGTAAAGTTCAGACCTGGCGACCGCAGACCAGACGACTCAGTGTAAGCAGGTCCGACACCAGATAGTCTGACGTCTTGGTTACGGTGGTAGGGTGTCTGGGGTGTGGCAGGAAGCTTGGAAAATAATAAAGCACCCATATCCTGCAATGGGCGTCATATGGCTGACCAACTCCAACTGAGCTAATGGGTGACTCACAGGCATCAGTGAAATTTTGATCTAAAACCTAACTGCAAAGTAGGTACTCGGGGCTGCAATTGATGCAAATTACTTCAGCCAGATGTCGCTGCCTGTACGTAATACAGAGAATATTGTAAAGAGGTTCGAAAATTCACTGATGCTGGTGAGTCGCCCATTAACTCAGTTGGAAAGAGCGCTGGCACGGATAGATAGACAGACAGACAGGCAGGCAGGCAGGCAGGCAGGCAGGCAGGCAGGCAGGCAGGCAGGCAGGCAGGCAGGCAGGCAGGCAGGCAGGCAGGCAGGCAGGCAGGCAGGCAGGCAGGCAGGCAGGCAGGCAGGCAGGCAGGCAGGCAGGCAGGCAGGCAGGCAGGCAGGCAGGCAGGCAGGCAGGCAGGCAGGCAGGCAGGCAGGCAGGCAGGCAGGCAGGCAGGCAGGCAGGCAGGCAGGCAGGCAGGCAGGCAGGCAGGCCGGCCGGCCGGCCGGCAGGCAGGCAGGCAGGCAGGCAGGCAGGCAGGCAGGCAGGCAGGCAGGCAGGCAGGCAGGCAGGCAGGCAGGCAGGCAGGCAGGCAGGCAGGCAGGCAGGCAGGCAGGCAGGCAGGCAGGCAGGCAGGCAGGCAGGCAGGCAGGCAGGCAGGCAGGCAGGCAGGCAGGCAGGCAGGCAGGCAGGCAGGCAGGCAGGCAGGCAGGCAGGCAGGCAGGCAGGCAGGCAGGCAGGCAGGCAGGCAGGCAGGCAGGCAGGCAGGCAGGCAGGCAGGCAGGCAGGCAGGCAGGCAGGCAGGCAGGCAGGCAGGCAGGCAGGCAGGCAGGCAGGCAGGCAGGCAGGCAGGCAGGCAGGCAGGCAGGCAGGCAGGCATGAGAAGAGCAGACACAGCTTCCTTGGCGGCTCCACACAACGCAGTATTGAGCCTGGCCAAGTTCTCTTCTGGGCTGAATCTAGCTTCAGATCGCGAGTACGTCTTCTTGAACATAAGCCAGCCAGAGACGCTACCATCGTACAAAGGAAGTTTAATACTCACATGTTCCTTCTTGCTTCCAAGTTCTGCAATAACTTGAGCCAGTTTAATAAATGAGTCTTGTGTCTGTGCATTACTAATCGTTTTATTTTTGTCGTCAATATTACAAATCGCAGGTGAGGATTTATTGTAGTGTGTGCCTAATATGTTTGTAGAGTTCGTTTTGTCGTTGAACTGCTGGCAAAGGTCTCCACGCGGCGCATTTGCGCTTGTAGAGATAACGGCAACATTTTGTGCAGTTCCCGCAGTAGGTACGTCTCCGACGTCTAAAGCACTGCAAGGGAACTGTTCGTTATTACCACGAATATTATTATCTTCACACTCAATCAACCACCTTTGAGTTGAGTTGCTTTTTTCTGAAGCGGCAGACTCAATAGCCGCGAGTTCCGCCTGCAGTTCCAACTCGGCTGCTTTGCGGTCATGTTCGGCTAACCTTCGCTCTCCATGAAACGAATGCACGTAAAATTGATGAAAACGCGAATATCTTGGAATCTTTTAATCGGTCTTTTTCTAGTTTTGCAATGACAATGTCCCATTTTTAAAAAGTAGACATAATAATATAAAACGCTATCAAAAAGTAAAATACTTAAAAAAGGTTTATTGGCCGGTCGGCAACATGTACTAATGTTGGTATACATTGATACGAGTATCATCTTAGTAGCAAAAATCGGTCGTAAAGAAAATCGTAAAGACCCGATCTTAGCAACTTACCGCAGATTTCTGACTATATCGCATAAAATCAGCAATCTGCGGTAAGCTTCTTCTCCGTCTATGGGGATGCCTATGGTCTGTGTTGTAGTGGTACAAGCCACATAAAATAGGCAGCCTGTATACATACATAATTGTATATAGGCTCCTACGATATCAACCTTTGTATGCCCCCACTGCTGGGTCACGGGTCTCTTCCTGCATCGCAGGAAGGTTAGGCCATACTCCACCACGGGTGCCAAGTCGGTGGAGGATCGTAAGACAGTGGCGAGCCTTACTGTCAGAAGTTATCAAGCCGCCCTTTAGACCTCTGACCGGCACCAACGGCTTAACATGCCGTCCGAAGCATGGAAGCGCTCGGAAAAAATTCCACTAGCAGTAGTCACTGGAAGGCCACCCATCCAGCATCTTACCACGCCTGCTGTTGCTTACCCCAAGTGATTGATTCCAATCACTCGGTTCTGCTAGGCCACGAGCGATCGGCTCCTTATTTTATGTAAAATGCTCCGCTGAGACTCAAATTACTTGATAATTGTTTTCCTTTTCCGTAAGTACCAGATTTTTAGAGGAAATGAGTTCAAGCTTCATACATTAGTATTTTCCGTACCATATAAACTTCAACTGTGTAATGTAAAATACAGAAAATATTAATGATAATTTAGTTATTTGCTGGTCAGAGAGCATTCATTAGTATTATCTGCGCGCGATCGAAATGGCATGGAACCTGACAAAGTGAATTTGGCATTCGATTTTAGTAGGCAACTGCAATTACCAGGTAACTACATAATTCTCAATCATAAATCGTGCAATAATTCGTGGACATGGATATTCTATGATGGGCATAGGACCCATCTAAATACTAATACTTAAAAACTAATCAGAAAACAAGGCACTTACAAAGTCTGTCTTCATCGACGCCTCTCGACTTGGCAGCCGGCGCCGTTCGGGATGGGTGCACTGAAAGGTCTGGGGATCCCTAGACTTTCCCGTCTATCCCAAGAGCTCTTTCCTCAGAAAGCTACCTACCTTCAGTGCACTTTCACTATTTTGAGTGATCCTTCGCCCAACCACAACACTGTCAATACTGGGATCCGTCCCTGAACTTATCTTGCACTTCACGCGAAGATATAAGCCCGGCAATCTAATTGCCACACAATTTTGGGAAATCACACGTTTCATAAGCAACACAACAAGAGGTCAAATTTTAACTCATCTGACAGCTGTCAAGTAGTTACGCCCGTCATGGGTGCGTTCCAATATCAAACTTCTATTCTAAACATTCTATGTACATTTTTCACTGTGTTTTATTTGGATGGGTATTATGTAGCATAACACTGTCATTTAAAGGAAGGGACTGAACCGCTATTGGCCTCCCGTTGTTCGAATACAATATTACTGTCTTTATATTGTGAACGAAAACATCGTGAGGAAACCCGTGGCTTAGTTGGCTCTGCACATATTGACTTGTCTTACCTGTGGGCTAGTCCGACGAAGCTGTCATCATAGTATAGTGCCAGACAAGCCTACGTCATCTAAAAAACAATGTCTCAGGTACTGCAGCGTTTGTGTGGTCCCATTACTCATCTGGTGTGACTAAAGGTACCACTGGATGCTATAAAGTAGATTCAAGCGTCAAAGATTAAATTAGATTAGAACTCTTTATTGTTCACACCAGAGAATTACATTATAGTGTGAGCGAGAAGCAAACAAATATCGAGTCCATTTCTTAAATTAACCGTGCCATAAAGCACGATTGCTTTACCATTTTCTTGTTCCACACTGGACGATAAAAAGTCGTACAGTTACAGTTATCTTCAATGTGCAACCGATATTTTATGGAAACAAACACTATTTTTTTTATATTGACTTATTTTAATACGTTACCAGCCCTTGTATGTCCCCACTGCTGAGGCACGGATCTCTTCCTGCATCGCAGGAAGGTAAGGCCATACCACGGGGGCCAAGTCCGAGTTGGTGGAGGATTGTAAGACAGTGGCGGGCCTTACTGTCAGAAGTTATGAAGGCGCCCATAAAGCCTCTGACATGGCTTAACTACTGCTATTACATGACAGCCGGCACCAACGGCTTAACGTGCCTTGCAAAGCACGAAAGCGGTCGGAAAAATGCCACTAGCGGTAGTCACGGAATGGTCACCCATCTCGCACCTGACCCCGCCTATTGTTTTTAAGCTCAAGTGATTGATTCCAATCACTCGGTTCGACTAGGCCACGAGTGCTTATTTTAATAGAAACAGGAAATAGTTCAAGATTCAGTACCACAAATAAACCCGCATGCCAATGGCTTTTCGAGACATCTGCAGCTTCATGTTTCACAGCTCGTCTGTAAAAACGCCCGTTCAAATCTCTTCTTGTTAAAATTTAAATGCTGAATTCGAATTAGAGTGAATTGCAAATTGTTCCGATATCAAAATTACTTCGCTTCATCGCATACCGCGGAAAGAGAGCGGAAAACGACCTAGATTTTTATCTTCGGATTCTCTCAAATTCTATTAAATCAAGCTCGGTATTACAATACCGAGCTTGATTTTTTAAGAAAAAAGAGAATAGGCTCAGTTGGTAATTTTTATGAACCAGTAAAAAGAGTAAAAAAATCAAGCTTTGGTTGGAAGGGCTTTTAAGGGACACCAAAAGGGGGAGAAAATTTGCCGGCTAATTGGCTAAAAAATAAAAATAAATAATTATAATAAATACTTATAATTAACAACATTTAAATTTTTTAGCATACGTATTTTACTGTCTTAAAGGAAACTAGATACGAAATAAAACGACCCATATTTTTTTATCATAATTTTCTGTTTAAATTTTGTCTTATTCTAAAAGGACGTAACCGCCAAACGACGTCACACATACGGCTTAATAATACTAACCCTTACCGCCTTTTGAAAAACCATTGGAATTAAAGAAAGGAAAAATAATTTCCCCGACATGACATTTGAATAAAATTGAAAATGACATCTATCATATCATTTTTAATATGAGGCAACGGTACCTCCTAATTCCACCGTATGTGTGACGTCATCACACAATTTTTGATTTTTATTTATTTTCTCTAAAATTAAGCTATAATAAAAATTCGAAATATTTTTTTCGTAATTAAGATAGCAAAATTAAGAAAAGGTGTTTTTAGTTTTGCGCGTTGTAAAATATGAAATGTTGTCAATTGTATAAGTATTTATTTTAGGTTAATATGTATATTATTATTTAAGTATATGTTGCTTATATGTAATTAGTTGTATAAATATATATATTTTTAAGTATTTATGTATTATTATTTAAATATCGTAGTTACTTATAATTATACTCTCGCACTCTTTTGCTATTTGATATCAATATATTTTCGATTTAATTATTTATGTACATGCACGCACTGACTATATTCATTATGCAATCTAATCCATCCAAAGGTTGTCTGTAAGATATCGCTCTTAGCGCTAACGACTTAGATTTAAGAAATAATGGTTGTATCCTTTTTTCTGGTTGTGCAATAATGTTGTGTTCTCCATCTATTTAATTGGAGTATATATTTAGCAAGAGAGCAAGGACAGGAGGCTTTGTTTTACATTGCCATAGTTTCGGTGAGCGGTGGTAGCGGATCGGCAGAACGGTGGCTTCTCAATCGGGAGGTCGTGGGTTCGAACCCCGGCATGTACTAATTAGTTTGTTTTCTAAGTTATGTACATTTGTGAAATTATAGTAGCAATGCCACTCGCTAACTGTGAAGGAAAACGTCGTAAGTCAATCCAAGTGTCTGAAGTGTTAAAATACGTCAGCGCTTGCTACTGACAATGGGCCTTAACTATGAGGCTAAGTGCGGGATATCTCAGGTCTAACTACTACTACAATCTATTTATTCTTACTTGTCCAATTTAGTAAACAAGATTCTACCCTTAAACTGTGACTTTTTAGTCCAAAACTGCCATATTTCCATAAATGAAGTAACCTGGAACACTCTTTTAGATAACACGATGCCAATTGTATAAACATAGTTCATGATTGTTCATGAATTTGCGAGAAAATGTCTAGTTTAGGCATCTGATCTCAATTTTAAGGTTGTTTCTTGTTTACTAAATTGGACAAGTAAGAATAAATAGACTGTACTACCGTTGTTTCTTATCTAAAGTTTATCTTACCCTACAGAGGCTAGCCTAAGTGTCGTGAGGCATCGCGTGAAATGCAAATCCAAACCACTTCGGGCACGCTCTCGACGCTGTTTGCAAATAAGGATAGCACGGGGAATGCGAAAATGTCGACGGGTCCACGTTCTCGTCTCGACCACTAATGGACGGAGGCCTCACTCTGTAATCCGATGAAAGTCTACACAGTGAAAGGTATTGTAGAATTAAAAGGGTTTAGGTTCGCTCTTTAAAGAGTTGTCGACGCGCCTCATCGACGCCACGGGTGATCGGAGGGCTGGCGCATACCTCAGCCAGAGGATAAGTCTGGCCATGCAACGAGGGAAAGTTGCCAGCATTCTGGGCTCCCTGCCGAGAGACACCGACCTGGGGCAAGTGTTTTATTTGTAAATTATAGGTATTTATTTTTATTACTTTATGTTAGATTTTAGTTTAGTTATTAATTTAGTATTACTTGGATGTTTTGTTTAAATAATTAGTAACACATTTCTTTCTTAGTTAAAAACTATTCCTGATAAAAGGGTTATACTTTATTAATTTCATTTATTTCATTTCATTTATTCAATGCAGTCATGAACAATTAAAAAGATACAGTAAATTGACTAATTGAACATGGATTCTGTTAGGGTATGGCAGATTTACATGTTACATGGCGTATACAATTGTATTCCTTCCAATCTCCCTCTTACCACTAATTTTCGTTCTGTGTTACAATTGGTATTCTCCCCATTTATTAAAATATTATGTAATTTTATAAAAACTAACAAAATTCGACTGTGATTGTTTGCTAATGTATCAAGTTATTTACGTATTTCGTGTATTTTGTTATAGGTATTACAGCACTACAACCGACCTGCGGTTTTTTTTAAGCAATAAAAATTTAAAAAGAAAAACTGTCGCTATCTCCAAAACTCGACATTGGCAGAATCCTTAGGGTAGCTATTAATTAAGAATTAAATTGTTGTATATAATTGTAAAGCATGAATGTACTTAAATTCTCTAACATAAAATTAACTAAACTTTATTGCACATACGAAAATAAAAAATATGGGTCGTTTTATTTCGTATCTAGTTTCCTTTAAGACAGTAAAATACGATAGATAGATAGAGAACAGTTGTACATAAAAATTGAATTACACAGATATTTCTTAACCTAAGAGTACAGACGGCGGCCTTATCACTAAAAGTGATCACTTCCAGACAACCTTCGGATGTTCTGGACTAATATATTCAGAACATCCGAAGAACACACACACACACACATACACACACACACACACACACACATACACACACACACACACACACATACACACACACACTCAAACACTTACGTCACGCGCGCATGTATGTACTGCGTGCGTGCCTATATGCACGTTAGTTTATAATTTACTTTGTTTTATTTTACACCACCTCTGTAATTTTCTTAATAAGACAGACTCGCAATGAGGAACGGGCCTGTGTGTTATAAATACAGGTTAGATGATAACCTAGCTATAGCACCAGACACCAACTAATATCATTTGGGTTCTTCTATTCACACCAAATGGTTGAACTCTATGTTATTTCTATTTTTTGTAACCAGTACTTTGAAATAAAGAATTTTTGAATTTGAATATTAAAGAAGTAAGTAGATGTACAAATCCACAAGATTTTAACAAAGGTATAAATGAATACATGCCTAAACAACAATGTACATATCGTTATGAACAGATAAATACTTTTTTTTTTATTCAGGCACATACATTGCTTCTGAACGCACACTAGGATACCCTGTGTCGTGGGAACCAGAAATAACCACATCACAATCATGTTAACATCCAAGACCTGGGTTTTTTTTGTCCCCAGCCGGGGTTCGAACCCGAGACCTCTTACATGCTAGACCGATGCGCTACCGCTACGCCATCTATGACCTCTAGTTCGACAAAAATATTAAGAGTTAGATTAAGAATTCAGAGTAAGGTTCCTGATATAAGCGAAGCATTTTCCATTTCCTTCGCATCTCTTTGAAAGGAAAACAAAAGAAAAACACTCGATAGGTGCCCTATAGATTTTTTCAATCACGTTTTGGTGCATTTCAGTTCGAAGCGATGATGGTTTACTTAAGGTTGTGACGTTGTAAAACTTTCAATAAATAATAAAACTGGAACGACTTAGCTTTGTGCTTAGTATCTTATAGTATCTTATCTTATATATCTTATAGTATCTTTTATTTATGTTATTTATAATAAAAACAGAAAACTGGATAAAACCGGAATAAGCAGGTAAAAATAGTCGGTTCTAGTCAAGATGTGAAGTAGTAACGCTAAAAATGAGGGAACTCTCAAAAATTAAAAAATTAAAATTTTTGAGTATGATAGACAGATTTTAAAACCCTATTTAGAGGCTAAAATTTTCACCCATGCCGGGATTCGAACCCGCGACCTCTGGCTATCCGTGCCAGCGCTCTATCCAACTGAGCTAATGGGCGACTCACCGGCATCAGTGAAATTTCGAACCTCTTTACACTATTCTCTGTATTACGTATATATTAGCACGGGTTATTGCATTAAAAATTAAAATAGTATAATGATAGACACAATTAAAGAAATATAAAAAAATTGGTGCAAAGAGGTTTGCACCGTTACAAGGTATGTGAATAAAAGGTAAGTGCAGCATTGTAAGGCTTTGAAAAGCTATTCGAGAACCTTTAAAAAGTCGCAGTCGTCTGTGAGGACTATAGGTTTTACGAGCTTTACTCAGAAAATCCTATTTTGATCATGTCCTATAGTTATTATGTAATCTATAATATAAAAATGAATCCCCGAATGTGTTGGTAAACGCAAATCTCGAGAGCAGCTGAACCGATTTTGCTAATTTTTTTTTTTCGAATATTCCTTGAAGTACGTGGATTGTTCTTACGGAGAGAAATATAAAAAGAAATTAAAGAATCGACTGTTAGGCGGTACGAAGTTCGCTGGGTCAGCTAGTCTATCTATAATATTATAAAAAATGAATCGCTAAATGTTTTGTGGAACCGATTGGGCTAATTTTTTTTTTCAGAATATTCCTTGAAGTACGAGGATGGTTCTTACGGAGAGTAAAATAAAAAAAAAATAAAGAATCGTCTGTTAGGCGGTACGAAGTTCGCTGGATCAGCTAGTCTTTAATATAATAAAAATGAATCCCCGAATGTGTTGGTAAGCGCAAATCTCGAGAGCAGCTGAACCGATTACGCTTATTCTTTTTTTAGAATATTCCTTGAAGTACGACGATGGTCCGTACGGAGAGAAAAATTAAAGCACTGACTGTTAGGCGGTACGAAGTTCGCTGAGTCAGCTAGTTCTAAATAAATCAGCACGAAAATACAAAAACAGGTAGGTAATAAATTACTTACGATTGTCTCCGTGAGCGGTGGTAGCGGAGCGGTGTAGGAAGGCGGCTTCTCAATCGGGAGGACGTGGGTTCGAACCCCGGCATGTACCAATGACTTTGTTTTCTAATTTAGTACATTTGTAAAATTATAGTAGAAATCCACTCGGTGACATGAAGGAAAATATCGTAAGGAAACCCTAGTGTCTGAAGTGTAAACGTACCTCAGCGCTTGCTACGTACAATGGCCCAACTATGAGGCTAAGTGTGAAAATCTCAGGTCTAACTAACTGTGATTGTCTCGTTGATCTAGCGGTCCGATTACCATACAGGAGGTCGCGGATTCGATTCCCACTAGGGGCCGCCGTAGATTTGTATGGATATCTGCTTCAGTCTGGTTGTAATTACGTTTGTTACGACCTTGCCTAGGTACCATAGCACAAGGTATCCTAATTTGAAACGAGGACTAGTGATTGTATTGTATAAAAGTTCTTTCATTTCATAGTTATGTATTTAACGGGTCAAATCGCGATTGTTTATTAGGTAAAACGTAATTACCTTATTTCCCGACGTTTCGGCAGCGTTACAGTTGCCGTGGTCTCGGGTAAACTGAAGTGGCGAGTACAGTCAATTATTGTGGGTAGTCCACCTATTAATTTTTCGCAGCTGGCCGACACACAATACTCACTACACAACGGACAGGTCCGAGGTGGGTCCGGGTCTAGGTCCTTTCATTTCATGTATCAAACATAAATTGAAAACACAAAAAATATAGTAACTTGAACCCAATGTAATGGAGTAGAGTACTTACCCATTTTCGTACAAAATCGTCATTCCTAAGTCGTCTTATATGTGTTAATCTTGAGGTGAAAACTTTGTTAATCAGCTCAAAAAGTCTTTAGAAAAAAAGTTAAGTTTCATCGTTACTTTCTGTTCCACATGACGCCGGAAAGAGCCCTCCAGTTTATGTCGCTTAAAAGTTGATGTTCCATAATAAGAAATTAATAAAAAAATACTAATGTCTTTCTTTTCAGTGAGGCTAGTCAACACATTGCATAAAGTGTTGCGGCAGAGACACGTATAGGTGGACTAATGGAGCTTTAAGCTACCTGAAGTATCGGAAAACAAAAGCAATCATTATAAGGCGTGGCAGAGTTAAGGAAAGATTCATATTTCTCAGGGCCAGTCCAGTTTTTTCGATGGCGCGCTTTCTAGATAACAATTTATCAAACAAACACTACATTAGATAGATATTTTATTTTATTCACACAAAAAAAAAACAAACCGTATGCAAACAAATTAGTAACTACAAAAAAGTACAATTATTATAGACAGCTTGGAGTAACTAATCAATTAGCATGGTCAACACTTCGATAAATGACATCAGTTTGTCATTGTGATAATAGATTCAGAATTTATTAAATCTTTTGTTATTACTGATATTCAGGTATACTTAGGCGTGGGACACACGGTAAAGACATGGGACGCGGTTGGGGCGAATACATTGATAAAGACTTGCACAAGTTAATACATCCTTTATTATGAAGCACTGTATAAGGTTCTAGAATGTGATTCCTCAAGATACATACATACCTATCACGCCTGTATCTCAGAGGGGTACGCAGAGACGAGGGACTGCCAATTGCCACGATCCTGACAGATCACCTTCGCTTTATCAACGATCATAAGTAGTTGCATGCACGCACGCCGGTTCCGGGTACTTTTTATCCTTAAGATAATTATGTTAGAGCTAAGCAATATTTCGTTTTAATAATGAATAAAAATAATTAATTTGATTTGATTTGATATGCGACGCCTTTCAATTCACTTCCACACAAAATGTAGGTACTGAAGCGATGGGACATAGCCATTTATAAAACGCATCAAGTCTTCTTCCCATCCTCGACCCACGTGTTTCCTATGTGATCAAACAATCAGTTTATTATTATCTTTCTCTTCGTAAATATTTTAAGACTTTGATAAATTTCCAGTTTAGCCAAGTAGCCTACTACAATAGGTTACGTTTAATGAACTTTAAAAACTGTAACTAAAACTTTGTGGACCACTTACCACAAAACACTACAGAATGTTTTGTGATAACTGAAGTTTTGATGGACGCTTCCTAACCTACTGGGTTAGGATTCATTTAAATAGCAATAATTTCTAATAACATCTTTTCTTCAGGCTATATTAGTCTACTGCTGGACTTAGCCCTGCGCTAATGAGCTCCATAGCGCAAGGTTGTGCCACATTGAGGGGTAATGCTTATAATCCCCACGCTGGGCATGTGGGTTGGGGATCGCAGTTGGGTGGAATTGTACTGCATAGGGTAAGCATATCTGTTTTTGTAACTGAAATTTATTTATTCTTGCATCGATTTTTTTTTATGGATTTGTGTTAAAAGTCTGAAATAAACGTTATTTTATAAGGAACGGTTTGTAGTAAAATTTCATCTTATTACATCTGTAACCTATTTTCTCTCCTGCTATATGACGCAATAATTTAAGTGTAAGTCGCAATATTGTAAGGTGTAAACTCGGAAAGATTTTTGAGAACAGATTACTTTTCTATAGTCAGTGGCAACAACAAAAGGAGGGAACGGGAGGGTATCAAGGGCCGAATCCGCTACCACGGAAACTTTTAATTGAGACCGAGAATATATATTATGGAAAAATGTCCCTTTACAGCGCACCGATGTCCGGTCTTCATATTTAAATCCCTCCTTTACATATCTTGTCAGGTAACACTACCTTACTGCCATCAACAAAAGACTGTCCGTTCAATACATTTTTTTCTTTCCTGTAAATGTACAGTGAGAACTACTTTTTCTTATTTCATTGCTTCTTATTTGCACACAAACATCCATTATTAACCAGTACTTATTTTGTCTATTTATAAAAATATATTGTTATAAATACGGACTTGGCCCCCGTGGTGGAGTATGGCCTAACCTTCCTGCGATGCAGGAAGAGACCCGTGCTCCAGCAGTGGGGACATACAAAGCTTGATAACGATAACGAACGATTGTTATAAATATGTATAACTTATAGAGTATTAGTGTGTATTGTATTGTATTATATTATTGGGTACTTAGAAGTTCGAATTGAGTTTCTTGATTTTTTGTTGGAAGAGTTCAGTCAAGTAAGTGAATCCGAAGCTAAGTTAACAATAATTTAGTTTTTGTAATGAATAATTACAAAAAAACCGTCGTAACCTTTCCGTTGTCTGGAAGAAATTGCTTTTATAAATAAGGCCTCCAATTGTACTTGTATCATTACATGTTTTATAATTTGTGCTCTGGTGTACAATATAGAATATTCGTATATCTAATTGGTCAGGTGCGATTAAAAAAAGGTACGAGCTTGTGATTCGAGCGTCACGGTTAAGGTTCCTTTACTGTTGGGTGTGTCTGAGTGTGTCTGAAGAAGTTTTCACTATAATAATATGCAACTTGTTTGATCGGTGAACTTTCCTCTTCCACTAAAACGGATTTACGGATTTCTTCTTATCTTGCGGTAGGCGTTTGACAACTTTGTTCTCGAACGTTGCGTAGACGTATCCTACTCCCATGGTTATATCTTCGTTCGTTGTACTAATTCTCACGTCTAACCGCCCGCGTTTGAAAGGCCAAACAAAAGGGAATTTATCAACTGGAAAGGTCAGGTTATGTAAGCGTTGGAAACCCTGGGAACAAGCACATAAACTTATTAGGCAAACAAAGTCATCACACTAGCAAATTTCATTAATATCTAACGTAAGATTACACCTTACATAATAAACATTAATGTCATAGTTTACAAGTATGATAATCTGTGCCATGTGACTAACGTTATTTATAGTAGAAATCGTCATACACTACATGATTTGCAGCTATAATATGCTCCGATGTTTAAGATGAATTCTGTTATTACATACGTAATTTTTTAACGCCGTTTTCAAATTCATCCTGAGCGTCTTCAATATTTACAGGTCACCCTCTTTTTCTTGTCCTAGTAGCCATTGATGGAAGAATACTAAGCAAGTATCTCAAAATCCGACGGTTTCGAAATAGTTCCCCACGACGTAGTCCAAAGGGTACGCAGGCAGTATGTAAAAAAACTTTGCAAGGTTCAAGTTACTTGGAGAAGTTGTGTACTTCCCAAGAGTAATTTAAGTAATAAAGAGCTTTAAGTTAATAAAGAGCTACAGTCTATTTTTATTCTTACTTTTCCAATTTAGTAAACAAGATTCTACCCGTAAACTGTAACTTCTTAGTCCAAAACTGCCATATTTCCATAAATGAAGTAACTTGGAACACTCTTTTAGATAACACGCTGCCAATTTTATAAACATAGTTCATGATAGTTCATGAATTTGCGAGAAAATGTCTAGTTTAGGCATCTAATCTCAATTTTAAGGTTAGAATCTTGTTTACTTAATTGGACAAGTAAGAATAAATAGACTGTAAATGTTTATTCTTACCGGTAGCAAAGGGCACTTGATGCCTGCGTTGGCGATCAACTTGCCAAGCAGAGGGTCTTCGTCTAGCAGGTCACAAAACTTGTATTTTGCATTAATGAAACTGGCCCGGTACTCGTTGCTTAGATACTCACGGTATGACACGTGCATCTGGTGGAAGGGTACATAAGTTGATTCCTTACAAACGTTTATTTTTGGCATTTAGTTTGGTTAACTGCGTCTCGTTTGTCAGTTAGTGGTAAAAGCGCTAATAGACGATAGAATTGGTGCAGCTGAACGAATGCAATGTGGGGTGAGCTGTTCACGCCACATCACCGTACCGAACCACAGATTGTCCTCTCGTTCCATTGTCAGCAATGCGTAAACTAGTCTTGACAATACTTTCAGCTGTATAAATTCTATAACCAAAATGAAATGAAAAGGTTTTATTCATAGTAGCGCAGAAACTGCGGCTTAATGAACGTTAAGACAAACTGGGTGTCAATTTCATAATCTAGATCTTTTTGGAGAAAAAATGGACGGCATTTCCGCTACTTTGAATAAAACTTTTACGTTTAATTTCATTCCGTGTTAGTAAAATTTACTCGTAAACTGAAAACCATAATTCAAGAGATTACTTACAGTCTATTTATTCTTACTTGTCCAATTTAGTAAACAAGATTCTAACCTTAAAATTGAGATAAGTTGCCTAAACTAGACATTTTCTCGCAAATTTATGAACTATCATGAACTATGTTTATAAAATTGGCAGCGTGTTATCATTTATGGAAATATGGCAGTTTTGGACTAAAAAGTTTAAGGGTAGAATCTTGTTAACTAAATTGGACAAGTAAGAATAAATAGACTGTAGACAAATGAATGACGGATAAAGGGTGACTAAGGTTGCGTTATCAACCCTTGTATGTCCCCACTGCTGGGGCACGGGTTTCTTCCTGCATCGCAGGAAGGTTAGGCCATACTCCACCACGGGGGCCAAGTCCGGGTTGGGACTAAGGTAAGACGAAAATTATAGTGATGTAGCCGATATCGACTTGTACCAAACCAGTCTGGAAACAGCAAGAAGCCAGAAGCATTATCAAAACAGTGTTTATGTGCGTGTCATCAAAGTAGTATTCATTGCTTTGATATCCAATCACGAAATAGTTTGAATACTTGGGCGGGCTCGGGCTTCGGACAGACAGACAGACGGACGGACGGACGGACGGACGGACGGACGGACGGACGGACGGACGGACGGACGGACGGACGGACGGACGGACGGACGGACGGACGGACGGACGGACGGACGGACGGACGGACGGACGGACGGACGGACGGACGGACGGACGGACGGACGGACGGACGGACGGACGGACGGACGGACGGACGGACAGACAGACAGACAGACAGACAGACAGACAGACAGACAGACAGACAGACAGACAGACAGACAGACAGACAGACAGACAGACAGACAGACAGACAGACAGACAGACAGACAGACAGACAGACAGACAGACAGACAGACAGACAGACAGACAGACAGACAGACAGACAGACAGACAGACAGACAGACAGACAGACAGACAGACAGACAGACAGACAGACAGACAGACAGACAGACAGACAGACAGACAGACAGACAGACAGACAGACAGACAGACAGACAGACAGACAGACAGACAGACAGACAGACAGACAGACAGACAGACAGACAGACAGACAGACAGACAGACAGACAGACAGACAGACAGACAGACAGACAGACAGACAGACAGACAGACAGACAGACAGACAGACAGACAGACAGACAGACAGACAGACAGACAGACAGACAGACAGACAGACAGACAGACAGACAGACAGACAGACAGACAGACAGACAGACAGACAGACAGACAGACAGACAGACAGACAGACAGACAGACAGACAGACAGACAGACAGACAGACAGACAGACAGACAGACAGACAGACAGACAGACAGACAGACAGACAGACAGACAGACAGACAGACAGACAGACAGACAGACAGACAGACAGACAGACAGACAGACAGACAGACAGACAGACAGACAGACAGACAGACAGACAGACAGACAGACAGACAGACAGACAGACAGACAGACAGACAGACAGACAGACAGACAGACAGACAGACAGACAGACAGACAGACAGACAGACAGACAGACAGACAGACAGACAGACAGACAGACAGACAGACAGACAGACAGACAGACAGACAGACAGACAGACAGACAGACAGACAGACAGACAGACAGACAGACAGACAGACAGACAGACAGACAGACAGACAGACAGACAGACAGACAGACAGACAGACAGACAGACAGACAGACAGACAGACAGACAGACAGACAGACAGACAGACAGACAGACAGACAGACAGACAGACAGACAGACAGACAGACAGACAGACAGACAGACAGACAGACAGACAGACAGACAGACAGACAGACAGACAGACAGACAGACAGACAGACAGACAGACAGACAGACAGACAGACAGACAGACAGACAGACAGACAGACAGACAGACAGACAGACAGACAGACAGACAGACAGACAGACAGACAGACAGACAGACAGACAGACAGACAGACAGACAGACAGACAGACAGACAGACAGACAGACAGACAGACAGACAGACAGACAGACAGACAGACAGACAGACAGACAGACAGACAGACAGACAGACAGACAGACAGACAGACAGACAGACAGACAGACAGACAGACAGACAGACAGACAGACAGACAGACAGACAGACAGACAGACAGACAGACAGACAGACAGACAGACAGACAGACAGACAGACAGACAGACAGACAGACAGACAGACAGACAGACAGACAGACAGACAGACAGACAGACAGACAGACAGACAGACAGACAGACAGACAGACAGACAGACAGACAGACAGACAGACAGACAGACAGACAGACAGACAGACAGACAGACAGACAGACAGACAGACAGACAGACAGACAGACAGACAGACAGACAGACAGACAGACAGACAGACAGACAGACAGACAGACAGACAGACAGACAGACAGACAGACAGACAGACAGACAGACAGACAGACAGACAGACAGACAGACAGACAGACAGACAGACAGACAGACAGACAGACAGACAGACAGACAGACAGACAGACAGACAGACAGACAGACAGACAGACAGACAGACAGACAGACAGACAGACAGACAGACAGACAGACAGACAGACAGACAGACAGACAGACAGACAGACAGACAGACAGACAGACAGACAGACAGACAGACAGACAGACAGACAGACAGACAGACAGACAGACAGACAGACAGACAGACAGACAGACAGACAGACAGACAGACAGACAGACAGACAGACAGACAGACAGACAGACAGACAGACAGACAGACAGACAGACAGACAGACAGACAGACAGACAGACAGACAGACAGACAGACAGACAGACAGACAGACAGACAGACAGACAGACAGACAGACAGACAGACAGACAGACAGACAGACAGACAGACAGACAGACAGACAGACAGACAGACAGACAGACAGACAGACAGACAGACAGACAGACAGACAGACAGACAGACAGACAGACAGACAGACAGACAGACAGACAGACAGACAGACAGACAGACAGACAGACAGACAGACAGACAGACAGACAGACAGACAGACAGACAGACAGACAGACAGACAGACAGACAGACAGACAGACAGACAGACAGACAGACAGACAGACAGACAGACAGACAGACAGACAGACAGACAGACAGACAGACAGACAGACAGACAGACAGACAGACAGACAGACAGACAGACAGACAGACAGACAGACAGACAGACAGACAGACAGACAGACAGACAGACAGACAGACAGACAGACAGACAGACAGACAGACAGACAGACAGACAGACAGACAGACAGACAGACAGACAGACAGACAGACAGACAGACAGACAGACAGACAGACAGACAGACAGACAGACAGACAGACAGACAGACAGACAGACAGACAGACAGACAGACAGACAGACAGACAGACAGACAGACAGACAGACAGACAGACAGACAGACAGACAGACAGACAGACAGACAGACAGACAGACAGACAGACAGACAGACAGACAGACAGACAGACAGACAGACAGACAGACAGACAGACAGACAGACAGACAGACAGACAGACAGACAGACAGACAGACAGACAGACAGACAGACAGACAGACAGACAGACAGACAGACAGACAGACAGACAGACAGACAGACAGACAGACAGACAGACAGACAGACAGACAGACAGACAGACAGACAGACAGACAGACAGACAGACAGACAGACAGACAGACAGACAGACAGACAGACAGACAGACAGACAGACAGACAGACAGACAGACAGACAGACAGACAGACAGACAGACAGACAGACAGACAGACAGACAGACAGACAGACAGACAGACAGACAGACAGACAGACAGACAGACAGACAGACAGACAGACAGACAGACAGACAGACAGACAGACAGACAGACAGACAGACAGACAGACAGACAGACAGACAGACAGACAGACAGACAGACAGACAGACAGACAGACAGACAGACAGACAGACAGACAGACAGACAGACAGACAGACAGACAGACAGACAGACAGACAGACAGACAGACAGACAGACAGACAGACAGACAGACAGACAGACAGACAGACAGACAGACAGACAGACAGACAGACAGACAGACAGACAGACAGATAGAGAACACTTTATTGTACATAAAAATGGAAATTACCCAGATATTTCTTAACCTAAGAGTACAGACGGCGGCCTTATCACTAAAAGTGATCTCTTCCAGACAACCTTCGGATGAACTGGACTAATACATTAGAGAAGGAAGTAGATGTACAAAAAAAACATAGAAAACATTAATTTCAGAGGTTCCAAATACATGCCTCAAGAACAGTTTGAATAAATAAAATTATCAACAGATACATACAAATAATTTACATAAATAAAAATAATAAATGAATATTATACATAAATACATAAATAATTAACAAAATATACACATTCAAAGGACATAAGTGGAACAACAAGCAGGACAATATTACAAAATTAAATAATAACAGTATTACAGTGTAGTAGTGAGATAGAACCTAATAGCACCCTTACTTGAGCATAGCCTTAAAATGGGAAGGGATTTGGCTTTCCGTACCTCCACCGGTAAGGCAGTCCGATTATGGAATGCACGGTGAAGGAACAACCGTAGATAGTGGTGTGATGGGATGGGATTTTTAGGAGCAGGTTTTGGGAAGAGCGAAGAATAAGGATATGAGAGGAGTAAAGAAACTCAAAGCGCTCTTTTAGATTTTACTTTAAGGTATAATCATAGTAATGCTTAATGAATCGTGATGCTCATACAAAGTTATAAATCACACAGTTCTAATGGCGCGGATTAGGTAAAACGTAATGTTGCTCTGCAACGTTGCCGGGGACCCTTATGTCGAAAATTGTCATGACCATTATACTATTTTAATTTTTTAATACACTAACCCGTGCTAAGGACAAATTCAAAAACCTATTTAGAGGCTAAAAATGTCACCCATGCCGTGATTCGAACCCGCAACCTCTGGCTTTCCGTGCCAGCGCTCTATCCAACTGAGCTAATGGGCAACTCACCGGCATCAGTGAAATTTCGAACCTCTTTACTCTTTACGTACAGGCAGTAAAGAGGTTCGAAATTTCACTGATGCCGGTCTTGAACTAGAAAATTACTTTAAGGTACAATCATAGTAATGCTTAATTGATCGTGATGCTCATAGAAAGTTATAAATCACACAGTTCTAATGGCGCGGATTAGGTAAAACGTAATGTTGCACTGCAACGTTGCCGGGGACCCTTATGTCGAAAATTGTCATGACCATTATGTTCATGAAAGTTTTCTTATATGTGTACTCGTATCTTTAGTTCTGAATCTCGTTGATATTGATATAATATTAATGTTTTTTTTAAAAACCTATTTAGAGGCTAAAAATTTCACTCATGCCGGAATTCGAACCCGCAACCTCTGGCTATCCGTGCCAAAAATTTTTAGCCTCTAAATAGGTTTTAAAAAAAAAATTGTCCTTAGCACGGGTTAGTGCATTAAAAATAAAAATAGTATAATAATATTTATGTGTAATGTAATTTAAAATACTAACTTGTTACTGAAATTGGTAATTTTAATGACAATTTTTTTATGATGTCTTTTAAAGTAGCTTTGTTTGCACCGTTTCAGATGTACCTATTATTCCAATATTCTAAGCTTAATTGAGTGCCAATAATAATTTTTTCATAACGAAAATGACGAGAAGAAATTGACGAGGTCAATTTCTTTTCGTTATTCTAGATATAACATTAATTGCATCATTATATTACGTTACGGCATTACAAAGACTAAGTTTGGAGTGTTTTAGCCCCTTATTTCTCCAAAATTATCTAGATTTTGAAATAGACACCCAGTTTCACTTGTTACGTTCATGATCAGTCACAGTTCCTGTGTAGTTTTGATGAAATACTTTGATTTGATATACTTTCGTCGACGGCGCCAAATACCTATGTGCTGTTTGGATACAATATCCACCGCCTCAAACCATGCAAAAAGCTTATTTTAAGCTTGTACACAGTTATTGAGTGGCATTCATAGTATTTTACAAGAGTATTACAAATTTTTTGAGAAAAAAATGTGCTATATTATGCTCAAACCACTGTCTATCAGTATTTATGAACTTGTAAAAGAATATATAATCGCGATTACAGCCGTTTAATATATCGACAGTAGAAATTTCATATGTCGTAAGGGACATTTTGTCGTAAGGGACTTTTTTATTGCATAGAACTCAGATTTTTTTTCTCTTTCGATCTGTATAATTGATTTTTTGATATCCCTTCAAATAAAGAAGTTATGAAGGCACTAAATTTAGTTGTAACTTCCTTATGCTTAAAAAATTACGTTGTATGGGTCAAATTTTAAATTTGAAGGTCTTACGTGTTTATTTCCAACGTCGTATATCTATCTAATTCATAAATCCTAATGTTATAAGTTACTACAGTAAAAAATAGTTTCTTTACGACATTCTGTCTGAATATTCAAACCTTCCATATTTGAATGGCGTCCCTGATACATTAGCGGAGACTGACGAAGAAGACGAGAAGATTGAAGAGCCAGAGGAGTAATAAGGAGTAATAACGTCAATAATAATATATCTATTAGGACTTATTTCGTTTATTTTCGGGAAAAGTTTATTTTTGTTTCGTTAATTAAAATTTAGTGCTTGAATATTGAATAAAAACCTATTACTAAAAATTTAACTTCATGGAAAGTTCTATCTGTTAATAATTATTAAACAATATTTATTGCCTGCTGGTTGTGATTACAGGGAATATTGAGGTCAATCAATAATTTATACAGAGCAAAGTTTTATTTTTCATACTATGTTAGTGTTTTCTGCTAAGTCCTAGGTGATAGTTATTGAGAAATGTGATTGATCCTTGATAAAAATGTATCAGTAGATGATAATTTGTCATATTCTCATACTGGTACTGTAGTACAAAGTATAAGTATAATTATTTAGGTGCACAGACAGTTTGACTGACTTTTTTTTAAGAACCCAATATTAGAGATTAAAATAATTATTGTTATTTTAGTTTCTAAACAGATGATACTCATTTTGTGCGTTCCTTTTAGATAGGTAATTGTTATTTAGTTGGTACTGTAATAGTTACTTAAAGTATTGATTAGAAGCCACGACTTATTAATAAAATCTTTTTTATTGAAGTTAATAGATAACACCTTCTATTATGTATTAAAGGATCTTTGACAGAAAGGTATCTTCAGCGGCTATTTGATCAGGCTACTACATTATCCTTTCTTGTACCACAAAAGGCTCCATAATAATTTATATTGATTGGTAATTCTTTGATTGGGTTCTATGTTCACATTTAAAAATAAAAACGAATCTAAAAAAATTTATGTAAACCAACTTTTTTGTTTTATTTCCCATAACCTGTAACGGACTACCTAAAATAAAACAAATTCCGCGACAAATTGATCTTCGGTTATAAAAATAATACAACTGTAAGTACCCAAGTTTATGTTTTCATTTATTTTTCGCTACTTACTTCAAAAAACTTGAAAAATCGAATGACCATTCAACAGAAAAAATCGCAATGTAGAATGCTGTTTAACAGTTAAGACTGTGAGATTGTATTTTAGTTTATGTCGTAAGGGATTTTAATCAAATTAGTAAGATTTCTTGGAGGCGTAAGGAACATATTTATAGTAAATTTATTGCGTAAGGGACACTATTTCCTAAACTATTGAGTTTACAAGCATATAACTGTTTCTGTGATGTAGATTAGGCTATTTGAAAGTTATGTATGTAAGAATCATATAATTCGGATATATATTAAACAACTTACGATTTTTTTTAAATTTGGATTTTGTTTTTTGGCTCTCCTGAAAAGTAGACCTTTGTCCCTTACAACATTTGAAATTTACACTGTCGATATGTATAACTATGTGTGAGTGTCGCGAATCATTATGAAATTTTCATAATGATTTGGCTTTTAGGTCTTGGTACCTGAAAAGAAAAAAAACCAGACCTAAAAAAAATATAGAAAAAATTGCGCACTTTAATTTTCTTACCGTTACATTATTAGTCCATTGGAATAGAGTCTTCCCCACCACTTCGAAGTAATAGGGGCATCGACGGCAGTGGCGCACCATCGTAGCTTTGCACTCGACTATGTGACTTTCGTTGCAATAGGCTAGATCTAGTCTTTCCGGAATTATTTTCAGACCCTTTGAAGAAAATCACGTGTCTTAAATAGAAGTGACAGCACCCGACAAAATGCTCCTGTATTAGTATATTAATTCAGCCTATAAACGACCCACAGTCGGGCACATGCCTTCTCTCAGTAAGAGATATAGTATGGGCTTAATTACCACGCGTGCCCATCGTACATTGGCAATTTCGATCGCTGAGATATTTGAACACCCGGCACTCAAGTTTCCTTGCATGTTTTCCTTCACTGTTAAATACTATAACTTCACGAATATACGTAACTTAGAAACCAAGACTAAGTTTGGAGTTTTTTTGTCCATTTTTTCTCCAAAATGATCTAGATTTTGAAATGGACACCTAGTTTGAATTGTAACGTTCATTAAGCCGCAGATTCTGCGCTAGTTAAAATAAAACCTTTTGATTTTATTTCATTTCCAAAGTCATTGGTACACTCCAACCGAACCAACGACCTCCGAAATGAGAAGCCGATATTTTACCACTCCCTAACCACCGTATCACGCGCATCAAATCGTAATCGATTTCAATGGTCTAACTGTCCAGATCCATACTAGTTGCTATCGCAAACGGGAGGATTCGGACAGGATTTGGTGCACGTAATTAGGCTCTTCGTCCCTATTTTACACCGATTAGGAATCAAACCATAACGTACTGTTTACTAATTGTCAATATAGAGGCAAATGAGATGGACTGATGACCTGGCCCTAGAGTCTAATATTTATACAGTTTTGTCTCAAATTGGTAGTCTACAAACCAATAGCAGTACAATGTCATTCCAGGGGTATAAACCGCGCAAATTAAATGTAATTAACACGGGTTATACCATTGCAATGCGATTGGTTACAAGACTACCGATAGTGTGAATGAAACGACCATTATCGGACTCGCCCCCCTGGTCAATGTGGCAGTAAAAGACTGGATTCGGAAAGCCTTAGAAGATTCGGAATGGCGTGTATTAGAAGAGACCTACACTTAGCAGGATGTCTTAAGGTTGAAGAAGATATCGAAAAATATCGTCCAGTAGTCAAATAAGTACAATAGGACTTAAAGTTACTTACGTACGTGCTTAGACCTTAGTGATATTATAAAATTTAAACAAAGACTAAGAGTCATTGTCGTCGACGTCGTCGTCAGGTTATACTAGTCCACTACTGGACATAGCCTTCCCCTAATGAGCGCCATCCATAGCGCCCTGTCTTCAGCTTGCCACATCCATCATCTTCCTGCAGTTTTTCGCAGATCATCACCCCACCTAGTCGGAGGGCGTCCTACACTACGAAAACTAAGAGTGCCATAAATTAATTAAGTACGAAATTATATGATATATAAAATATTTTCATAACACGAGATACGTAACACCAAAAACACTTCCGTTTTATTACGATGTTATTTTTGTCGCAGTTAGCGAGTATTATTGATACGAAAAATTTACAAATTTCTTAAACTCATCAAATACATTCCGGGAGTCAAACCCTGGCTTATACATAATCAATCAATCAATCAACCTGGGGTTGAGTCTCTAAAATGCATGTTTGTTCAATAAATTCATATTAGTCCGAAAATGGTCGTTTCATTCAAACTATCGGTAATGTAGCAACCAATCGCATTCTAATGGTACAACCCGAGCTACTTAACTCGTCGCCTCGCGCGATTCACTCTTCTTAGCGTGTTATTTAATTTCATATATTTAATGTAGTCTAGTAACCAATCGCATTCTAATGGTATAGCCCGAGCTACTTAACTCGTCGCCTCGCGCGATTCGCTCTTCTTCGCGTTATTTTTAATTTCATATATTTAATGTGCGCGGGATATACCTAACCGCGGAATGATATTGTACTGCTATTGCTTTGTAAATCACCAAATTGATTCAACTATACTATTTTTATTTTTAATGCCCTAACCCGTGCTAAGGACAAATTTAAAAACCTATTTAGAGGCTAAAAATTTCACCCATGCCGGGATTCGAACCCGCAACCTCTGGCTATCCGTGCCAGCGCTCTACCAATTGAGCCAATGGGCGACTCACCGGCATCAGTGAAATTTCGAGCCTCTTTACACTATTCTCTGTATTACGTACAGAGAATAGTGACGGGGCTGTAAGTGATGCAATTTGCTTAAGCCAGATGTCGCTGCCTGTACGTAATACAGAGAACAGTGTAAAGAGGTTCGAAATTTCACTGATGCCGGTGAGTCGCCCATTGGCTCAATTGGTAGAGCGCTGGCACGGATAACCAGAGGTTGCGGGTTTGAATCCCGGCATGGGTGAAATTTTTAGCCTCTAAATAGGTTTTTAAATTTGTCCTTAGCACGGGTTAGTGCATTAAAAATTAAAATAGTATAATCATGTGGGTACAGTGATATCGTTCCGATGTAAAACCTAACTGCAAAGTAGGTAGTCGGGGCTGTAAGTGATGCAATTTGCTTAAGCCAGATGTCGCTGCCTGTACGTAATACAGAGAATAGTGTAAAGAGGTTCGAAATTTCACTGATGCCGGTGAGTCGCCCATTGGCTCAATTGGTAGAGCGCTGGCACGGATAGCCAGAGGTTGCGGGTTCGAATCCCGGTATAGGTGAAATTTTTAGCCTCTAAATAGGTTTTTTGATTCAAATAACAACCATTGTCGTGCTTATATCATTGTATTGAAAAACTATGTAAGTATTAGACTCTAGGTGGTCTATTACATAACTGTGATAATAGTACCATCCAATGAATTAAGTAATAAAGTATGAAATAATACTTACATTGGCAGAAACAAAAAGAATAACCACAATAAAATGCGATGTGTACAGCATCTTACATATGGTACTGGTTGAATATTTCATGTTTATTCGAATCAGTGACTTTTATTACCTGCTTTACAATGAAACAAACGCACTTAGGAAATTGTGACTATATCCGCAAAGAGGAACAAAATTCATGCAATGGTAATGACTGCAATTCTTTCTAAATGGGCAAGCACCGTGCGTGGTTATTTAAACAATAATCGAATTTCCCAAAAAAAGGAAATTACAGTTTATCATTTACAATAACCTTGTAAATGACAAACCAACAGCCGGCACCAACGGCTTAGCGTGCTTTGCGAAGCATGGAAGCGCTCGGAAAAATACCACAAGCGGTAGTCACGGGACGCCACCCTGCACCTGGTCGCGCCTGTTGACGCTTAACTTAAGTGATTGATTCCAATCACTCGGTTCGACACTAGGCCACGAGCGCTAATTTACGTACATTTGTGAAATTACAGTAGCAATACCGCTAAAACAGTAGCGAAGCGCTCGTGGCTTAGGCGAACCGAGTGATTGGAATCAATCACTTGAGTTAAGCAACAACAGGCGCAGTCAGGTGCAGGATGGATGACCGTCCCGTGACGTGAGGAATGTTGGAGTTTGTAGTGCGCGCGCAGACTTGACATGTGCTCGCCACAGCAGTCGATAAACCATGTCAGCGGCCTTATGGGCGGCTTGATAACTTCCGATAGTAAGGCCTGCCACTGTCTTACAATCCTCCAACAACCCGAACTTGGCCCCCGTGGTGGAGTATAGCCTAACCTTCCTGCGGTGCAAGAAGTTATCAACCCTTGTACGTGCCCCAGCAGTGGGGACGTACAAAGGTTGATAACGAATACCGCTAATATCTACGCTAAGAGATTTGTTAAAAGAATTCTTTAAAGAAACAAACATCCTGACAGTTGCGAGCCAGTATATCTATGAAAATATTATTGTTACGGGCTAGGGTTCTGGATTTGGATGTAAAACGCCAATGACAACTTCTTAGGATTTATTCACGCAGGGACTGTTTTGCTGGTCTTCACGACACGAAGTCCACACGTAGATTCCAATCGCAGGTTCAATCGAAGTCCAATAGTATCACTGAGGTCGTAGGTTATCGCTCGTATCGCAGGTATGTTCGCTCGAAGTTCACTCTTCGCTATTCCAAACTGAACTGACAGCGCGCTGCGGCGACCGCTATTTATATCCGCCGGCAAGGATTCTAGAACATTCAAGTACGTACCTACACACGGTGCACGCGGCAACGACTCTAGAACAAAGTCCTTGTTAAAGAGATTTGAACCTTATACTAATGGACATACGAGTCACTATTGCTTGCAGCGTTTTATTGTTTACTAAAACGCAGCATGCGGCGACTATTCGATAGGCTTCCAGAAGGCTCTATTCTAGATGGTTCGGGATAGGACCGCGACACTGCTCCCCTCTCAGAGATGCTCGTCCCGAGCATCTTCATTACTGCCGTGATAAGAAGCTAAGCGGTCGATGTGAACCACTTTTTGTGCACCTCTTGGCTGCCGTTGAATTCGGTACGTCACGTCATTTAACCGAGTTACCACTTTGTACGGTCCCTCCCATCTTGTCTGCAATTTCGGAGATTTTCCTTTTCGTCGAGTTACATTGTGGAGCCAGACTAGTGCTCCTTCTTCGAAGCCGCTTGTATTTGCTCGGCGGTCATACCTAGTCTTCATCTTTTCACTCGACTCCAATCCGTTTTCCCGTACTATGGCATGAATCTCTCGCATTTTCTCACGTAACTCGGAAATGTAGTCGTGTAGAGAACGTGGGTTATCAGGAGGCCCTCCAGTTAGCAGATCTACTGGTATTCTCAGTTCTCGGCCAAAATTTACACGCGCCGGGGTTACCTTCGTGCTTTCATGTTCTGCCGTTCGGTAGGCCAGAAGAAATGGCGGTATGTATTTGTCCCAGTCTCTCTGGTGCCTGTCAACGACTTTTGCTAAATGTCTCTCAAGTGTTTGGTTAAATCTTTCTACCATGCCGTCAGATTGAGGATGATATGGGGTGGTCCTAGTCTTATGCATTCCCAATATTTTACAGAGTTCTTGAAATACTTGAGACTCAATGTTCCTGCCTTGGTCAGAGTGTATTTCCAAGGGCACACCAAACCGGCAAACTACTTCCTCAAACAACTTGGAGGCAACAGTCGTGGCTTCTTGATTGGGTATGGCGAATACCTCTGGCCATTTAGTGAAGTAATCCATAACTACCATGAAATACTTATTTCCTGATTCCGTTACTGGGAACGGTCCAGCCACATCAACTGCAATGCGTTCCCATGGCGCACCAACGTTATAAAGTTGCAGATTTCCTCGGCTTCTAGTTGGTGGGCCTTTCACCGCGGCGCAAGTAGCACACTTGCGGCACCAATCTTGCACATCTTCTCGACAATGGAGCCAGTAAAATCTTTCTCGAATCTTTGTTAAAGTCCTTTTTACGCCCAAATGTCCACCTGACACGCCGTCATGTACTTCACGAAGGACATCTTGTACCTTATCTCTTGGGACAACTAGCTGAAGATGGAACTCTCTGCCGTTAGGTTTCTCCCATTTGCGGTAAAGTATTCCGTTCCGGAGAATAAAACTGTCCCATTGAGCTCAGTATGCCTTGGTGATAGCACTAGTAGGAGCGACTTCGCACCATCTTGGCTTGTCCTCGCCTCGTTTCTTCCACGCGACAATGAGCCGTACATCTTCGTCATCTTCCTGTGCTTCTTTCATCGCCTCGTCTTCCCAAGATCTCGATGGACTCATTCTTGTCAACCTCAATGGCAGTTCCTTTGTCTCTTGTTTGCAGTCTTCCGGACACGGCCTTCTTGACAGATTGTTCCCATTGCAAGATTCTGTGACTTGTGAGATTCTGGTTACTTGGGCTTTCCCCGCTCCAGCCAGTACTCGCCTCGGAATCCTAGCTTCGTTTCCGTGATTCACAGTGGAGGCCGGAGCGTCATGCTTCTTTACGAACTCTTCAAAACGCTGCTCCATTTTGTTGAGACTCGCACCCAGTCTGTCATCTGTTTTGGTCGATTGCCTCTCCTTCTTAGGACACGTGAACTGCAGATGCCCTCTTTCTCCACACTTGTAACACATGGGCCCGGAGTTCCTCTTGGGCGGTGTCTTGATCTCTTTGACCTCCTCCGTAACTTCTCGAAGTTTATACCCTTGCCGGATATCATGACGCACAGCTTCTACTTCCAGGGCGTGTGCCAGAGCTTCTTTTAATGAAGAATGGTGGCGAAGCTTTACTGCAGCCCTAATTTCAAGATCCTTGATCCCGTCGACGAAGGCTTGTAAAATATTCGTGTCCACTATCTTACTATCAGCAGAAGGGTACGCCTTTCGAACCAGCTTCTCAATTTCCAACGCCCATTGTTGAAGTCCTTCACCCAGGCGCTGGGTCCGGTCGCGTAGCTGGGCACGAAAAACTTGTTCCAGGTGCCGTTCCCCATATCTAGCCTCAAGTGCCTCCAGCAGATCCTTGAACTTGCTGCCTGGGGTGGGCAGTGCCTCCAGGACAGATAAAGCCAAACCTCTGAGCGCGACGGTGAGGGCTGTCAGGCTCTGTTCGTCCGTCCACCCGTTTAAAGCAGCGACAGTCTGGAACTGCTGGCGGTAGGCGACCCAAGACGTAGTACCATCGTACGGAGGCACCTTCACTTTAGGCCCGTGGTTTATGCTGACAACTCTGCTCGACGTAACTCCTGCAGTTTTTATACGCCGAACTTCCTGCTCTAGTCCAGTTAGGCCGTTTTTCAGACTTTGTAGGTCCTCCTCTAATTTGGTAACCCGTTCGGTCACTACTTCTACATTTTCATGTAGTTTAGCGACCGTATCGCTGAACTTTGTAACGGCACATAGGATCGTCTGTTGGTCTGCCTTCTGTTCTTCTCGTAGGCCTCGTATCTGCTTGCTCTGTTGTTCTTGCAGGCACTGTATCTGCTTGCTCTGTTCTTCTCGCAGGCCTCTCTGTTCTTCTTGCAGGCACCGCATCTGCTTGCTCTGCTCTTCTCGCAGGCCTCTCTGTTCTTCTTGCAGGCTTCGCATCTGCTTGCTCTGCTCTTCTCGCAGGCCTCTCTGTTCTTCTCGCATGGCCTTCAACATTGCCATCAGACACGACATATCCAAAACCTCCATTGTACGTGACTGGGGTTTAATGTCTTCGGTGGGCGTGGCCAGGTGGGCGTGGCTACGAGGCGGAGCCTGTTAGTCGGTTGGTGAAACCTGGTGGTCGAGGCCGGTGGGCGGAGCCTGGTGCACGGGGGCGGTGGGCGTGGCCTGATGGGCGTGGCCGGTAGGCGGAGCCGCTGGGCAGGTATGCTGTGTCTCCACTACGCGCGTGGCCTACTGGGCGGGGCCAGGGGGCGTGGCTTGGTCGGTGGGCGTGGCCTGGTGGGCGGGGCCAGTGGGCGTGTCCCTATGGCCAGTGGGCGTGGCCTGAGGGGCAGTGGGCGTGGCCTCCGCAGCACTTCTGGACCTGGTCCTCACTCCAGAAGTATCCTCTCTCGGAGTCAGTAGCATCTCCAAATCCCCAATTCTGACACCAAATGTTACGGGCTAGGGTTCTGGATTTGGATGTAAAACGCCAATGACAACTTCTTAGGATTTATTCACGCAGGGACTGTTTTGCTGGTCTTCACGACACGAAGTCCACACGTAGATTCCAATCGCAGGTTCAATCGAAGTCCAATAGTATCACTGAGGTCGTAGGTTATCGCTCGTATCGCAGGTATGTTCGCTCGAAGTTCACTCTTCGCTATTCCAAACTGAACTGACAGCGCGCTGCGGCGACCGCTATTTATATCCGCCGGCAAGGATTCTAGAACATTCAAGTACGTACCTACACACGGTGCACGCGGCAACGACTCTAGAACAAAGTCCTTGTTAAAGAGATTTGAACCTTATACTAATGGACATACGAGTCACTATTGCTTGCAGCGTTTTATTGTTTACTAAAACGCAGCATGCGGCGACTATTCGATAGGCTTCCAGAAGGCTCTATTCTAGATGGTTCGGGATAGGACCGCGACATTATGTATGTCAGGAAAAATATTAGCAACCATAAAACTGCAGGTAGCCAACACAATGTAATTCGCAGGCGCAGCTCCTCACGGGGCACGGCGGCTTTCGAGCGTACCTCCACAGGTTCAAGCTCGCGGGGAGTCCGTCCTGCATTTGTGATGACGAGACTCCCGAAACGCTGGAGCACCTGCTGGAGGAGTGTCCCCGTTTTGGAGCTGCTAGGGCCGAT
This sequence comes from Yponomeuta sedellus, assembly GCA_934045075.1. NCBI lineage: Eukaryota > Metazoa > Arthropoda > Insecta > Lepidoptera > Yponomeutidae > Yponomeuta > Yponomeuta sedellus. Next base: position 17,268,013 of record OW203727.1, on the reverse strand, counting down.
TGCGAGATACGCCTGGGAAGAGCGGTGAGGTGCGAGGCGTTCGCCGCCTTTATGGCCGACTCCAAGAGTCGGGAAGCCTTCCTTGCCTTCGCCCTGGGGGTGACGCGCGCGGCCTCAAGGGCGAATGGGGGCCGGTTTTAGCCAGGGTGAACCAAAATGTAATTTTTATTAAATCTAACTTTGGTCGGTCCGAGCGACGGGTGGTTCAAGCATTTTATAATAATTTTAAAATTAACTACTTCTATTCTCGACCCCGGCGCCTTGCTTGTGACTACTCGACGGAGTAGACAGAGATAAGGCGCCGGCGAAAACATGATAATGTTGTCATAATGTATTGTGTAAATTTTATTTTAAAATTTTATTACTATTTGTGAATTATATTTTTATAAATTTGAGGACTGTATAATTAAATGACGCTGTAAATGGGTTAGAAAAAAAAAAGTTAAGGAAATGAAAAAGAAAAGAAAAAGAGAAGGAACAAAGGGAGGAAAAAAAACAAAGAAATAAATAAAAAAAACCCATTAGAATAAGAAAATTAGTCGCAATTTTAACATAAACAGGTTCTTTTTAGCGCAATCTTAAAATTCTAATTGTATCATTTTAATCCTGTATAAATTTAATTTATTATTTTAAAGACACTAATTCACTGATTTAGGCTGGCAAAGGTTAATACATCTTTCATGGGGCATTGTATACGCTTCTACAATAAAATCCCTGAAGACATATTAAGTTTGACCGAAGCACGGTTCAAAAAATGTGTAAAGTACACTTTGTTACAAAAGAGATAATATAATATTAAGGATTATTTAGATGACAATGATGTCTGGAATTCAAGCATGTAAAATGCATGAGTTTTGTAAAATTTGTGTAAACTCTGTTAATTAAGGAATTTGAAAAGAGACTAAGTTTGGAGTTTTTTTGTCCTATTTTTCTCCGAAATTGATATCCTAAGGAAACCGGAGTTTCTGAGGCCTTCACATACTTTAGCTTTGGAAATTGCCAACCCGCAGTAGGGACGCGTGGTAATTTATTATCACGCATTAAATTAAATAAGCAGGGTTTAAAGAGCGATTATAAAAAGGCTTATCGGCTTAAGGTAATACAATTATAAAGAGATGACAAACATTGGCGGGCGTGAAGGGACATTTATCAATAATATTTTCCCGGTCTCAATTAAAAGTTTCCGTCGCGCGGGTCAGATTTGGCCCTAATTCCTCTCCCGTTCTCGTCCTTTTGTTGTTCCCACTGAATATAACGAAAAGTACTACCTCCCCGAAAAACTTTGCCAGTTTATACTTTCGTCGTCAGGCTATACTAGTCCACAGCTGGACATAGCCCTCCCCTAAAGAGCGCCACATTGTGCTATCATAGGGGGTAATGCCCATAATCCCCACGCTGGGCATGCGGGTTGGGGATCGCTGTTCGGTGGAATTGTACTGCAGGGGGGTGCTGCTGCCCACCCTCCGGTTAGAGTCCCTTAGTCGCCTTTTACGACACCCGCGGGAAGAATTGGGTTGGTGCTATTCTCTATGCCGACACCACACAGCATACTTCTAGGAAGTATATTTTAAATTATATTCTTTTTAATGCACTAACCCGTGCTAAGGGCAATTTTAAAAACCTATTTAGAGGCTAAAAATTCCACCCATGCCGGCACGGTTAGCCAGAGGTCGCGGGTTCGAGTCCCGGCATGGGTGGAATTTTTAGCCTCTAAATAGGTTTTTTTAAATATTTGAAGTTTCTAACCATGTTTGTAGCCAGTATTTTAAAAATGGCGTAGGTTTTTTTTTGTCTGTAGTGTCGTAGCCTATTTACGTCCCACTGTCGGGCGCTGGCCTTCTCTCAGAGAGAGATAGAGAGAGTAAGAGCATAATTACCACTCGTACCCACCACGAAGCGCTCGTGGCCTAATCGAACCGATATATTGGAATTAATCAATTGAGTTAACCAACAACAGGCGTGGGCATTACCCCCCAATGATGGCACAACCTCGCGCTATGGCGCTCATTAGGGGAAGACTATGTCCAGCAGTGGACTAATATAGCCCGAAGAAGAAGAAGAAGGCTTGGTCAGGTGCAGGATAGGTGACCGTCGCTAGCCGTGACTACCGCTAGTAGCATTTTACCAGAGCGCTACAACTTTACCAGTTTCTTTTCATAAGCTTTATAAACAAAGGTATTCATTCAACCTAACACACAATTTTTTTTCCTTATATTTTTTTTGTTAAGTTAGTGTATGACTTTTTTTACCCGACCGGGAAAGCAAAGGGTGGTTATATTTTTGGCGCGTATAAATGTTTCTTTATGACCGCGCTGGAGCTAAGCATCTGGGTGGATTTCAACCGATTTTGGTTAGCCAGTGGCAATGATATACTAAATCTTCACAAATATACGTCACTTAGAAAACAAAGTAGTCTGTGCATGCCGGAATTCGAACCCACAACCTTCCGAATGTGAGGCCGGCATTTTACCGCAGCGCTACTACCGCTCAGCAATTTACATCTGGGGCATGTTTCATAAAACTACAATTCAATGTTCATTGTCAAAGTCGATTTCACCGTAAATTAATAAAACGGCTCTGTTACGCAATGTACCTCGAAGTATCGTAAGAAACTACGATTAGTAGTTCAATAAAACTCGGCCCTGAGAAAAGACGAACTGGTACGCGGTATGATGAGTACTCATCATAAACCCATTATGTCCCCAGTAAGGGGCACTGGTCTCTTCCCTAAGCAATGCATAGGCTATACTCCACCACGGGGGCCAAGTCCGGATTGGTGGAGGCTTGCAAGACTAGTGGCTGGTCTTACTGTCAGCAGTTTTCAATCCGTCCTAAGGCCTTCGACTTGGCTTAACGACTGCCATCTACGGCACCAACTGCTTACTTTGCCTTGCGAAGCACGAAACCACTCGGAAAAATACCACTAGCGTTAGTCATAGACGGTCACCAATCCATGCACTGAACGCGCTCTAAGTCGCTTAACCTTCGTGATCGTTTTAAGGTCACTGAGGCAGCCGGGGCTACGAGTATCCTATGGTGAGTAAGCAAGCTACGTAACTACGGCTTACTACAACTATGTACATGAAGACCTCTAAAGTAGACGTATGTTATTATAACTCTGTATATCTTGGGAGTCCTGAGCTAGTTCGAAATAGTTATTTGTTATACAAGAGTGCAAAGTTGCTTTTTAACCGCGTGTTCAATTTTGATGACCGAGCAAGCGAAGGATTCTAAAATTGAATCACGAGCGCAGCGAGTGATTCAAAATTAGAATCCTGAGCGTTAGCGAGGGAATCAAAAGAGCACTAGGTGAAAAATATTTGCACTCGAGTGCAACACGTAACTTTTCATTCCACCTCAGCGAGGAAATGACGAAATGCAAAAAAAAACGTTTACAATCACAAGATAGGTACACTTTTTTAATTCACAAACTTAGTGCACACGATGTTCTAAATTCAATTTACTTTATCCTCTAGAGAATAAAAATGGCTTTTCTACTCAGATATTGAAGATTAAAAATACTCTTTCCGAGATGGTGGGATGAAAAGTAACTTTTTAATACAGTTGCTCAAAAAGTGGCGTATTGCAGGGACGTTAAGCGTGCGGGATGTGGGCTATTACACACTCGTGCCTTTTTTTTACCTTTCACGCACTCGTGCGCTCTCTTTCCCAACTGTCAAAATAATGTCTATTAAAAAGAAAAATCAACCATGAAGTTTTTACTATAAAAATCATAGAAGGTTTTATGATTCATGCAAATACGTATATTTCTAAAAAGAAGCTACTAATTTGTTTCAATATCAGATTTAATGATTTGATTGAATGAGTTAGGTTAGTTTTCATTTCATTAAATTTCATTTTATAGTTCCCTTTGCCTACCAAAATGGGTGAAGAAAACAAATCTCTGCTTATATTCTTTTACGGTTGGCGCTATTTTCCAAATAATTTTTCTTTATTAAATTGCTTATTTTTTCGCAACTGTAATAAAAATAGTCGTTCAGTACACGTGCGGAACCGTCATTGCAACTTGTTTCGACTGTCAACCCTCGCTTTCGGCTGCGCCTCGGCTCGGGTAGACATTTGTCGGAACTCTTTGCAATGACAGCCTTTCCGCACTTGTAATGAAATATACTTTTACTTTGGAATAAGATTTGGAGCTGTTGATGAGAATGTTATAATTTCGCTCTTTACCTATTTCGAGCTTATCGTCATGATGGATCTGACATGATGACTGACACGAGCAGTCATAATTAGGGATAAAGATGCCGACAAAAATCTCGAGAAATATCTTCAACATCATAAAAATAAGATACACGACTGCTAAAACAAGGTCTAGAAAAGTCTAGCGGGCTTAATCAAATCAGGCGGGACCTCTGATTTAATTTCCTGCAGGTAGAGAAAATTTAACACTCAAAACCCCGCTTGAGACTTTTTAGCTGCAAGGGTGTTTGTTGTTTAACACGATTTTTATTTTACACTACGTGGCGCATCATAATTGACAATATTTCATATTTACAACGCGCAAAACTAAAAATACCGTTTCTTAATTTTGCTATCTGGATTACGAAACAAAAATTAGATTTTTTATTATCATTTAATTTTAGATGAAATAAAAACCAAAAATTGTGTAATGACGTCACACATACGGTGGAATGAGGAGGTACCGTTGTCTAATATTGAAAATGATATGACAGATGTCATTTTCAATTTCATTCAAATGTCATGTCGGAGAAATTACTTTTCTTTTCCTTAATTCAAATGGTTTTTAAAAAGGCGGCAAGGTTGTTAGTATTATTAAACCGTATGTGTGACGTCATTTGGCGGTTACGTCTTTTTAGAATAAGACGAAATTCAAACAGAAAATTATGAATGAAAATCATCGAATTTCCTAAAATAAAAAATATGGGTCGTTTTATTTCGTATCTAGTTTCCTTTAAGACAGTAAAATACGTATGCTAAAAAATTTAGTCGTTGTCAATTAAGCCTATCTCTCTCATTTTTGTACAATCGTGTTCAACAGTCCAACCAACCCACTTGAGTCATATTCAAGATAACAAGATGAGTAAGCGAGAGCGGCGGTAGCGGTGGTAGCGGAGCGGTGTAGAACGCCGGCCTTTAAATCGGGAGGCCGTGGGTTCGAGCCCCGGCATGTACCAATGACTTTGTTTTCTAAATTATGTACATTTGTGAAATTATAGTAGCAATATCACTCGCTGACGTGAAGGATAACATCGTAAGGAAACCCTAAGTGTCTGAAGTGTTAACGTACCTCAGCGCTTGCTACGTACAATGGCCCAACTATGAGGCTAAGTGCGAAAATCTCAGGTCTAACTAACTAACTAACCTGTAGCATCGTTTAGTGATACAATCGTCTTTTATAAAATGGACACAAAGTTATCTATGTCATACTAGTCACTCTCTACTCTCCGAGTTGATTGCTTGATGATGAACTGTCCCAGATTCGTCGGAGACTTGTTTTTGTTTTCTGTGTATTTAAAGAAGCAAAGCCAGTGGTAGTGTTTCCTCAACAGATCCATCCATTTTGCTACTGAGTGTCAAAAAATATGTGCGCGGCGCGGCGGGTTCGCCGCGCAATTACATCGCTTTCCGATCGCTCGCAAATCGCTAGTGTGATAGAGCTGTAAGGCCCTTTGTCCACTGCTCCGGTCCGGCCTCGGAAACCGGAACCAGTCATGAGAAAAATATTGGAAGGCCGGATTATGCTTCTCCGCTTTCGTTCGTTATCAACCCTTGTATGTCCCCACTGCTGGGGCACGGGTCTCTTCCTGCATTGCAGGAAGTTTAGGCCATACTCCACCACGGGGGCCAAGTCCGGGTTGGTGGAGGATTGTAAGACAGTGGCGGGCCTTACTGTCAGATGTTGTCAAGCCGCCCATAAGGCCTCTGACATGGCTTAACGACTGCCATTATATGACAGCCGGCACCAACGTTCGGGAAAAATGCCACTCGCGGCAGTCACGAGAAGGTCACCCATTCCGCTCCTAACAGCGCCTGTTCTTGCTTAACTCAAGTGATTGATTCCAATCACTCGGTTAGACTAGGCCACGAGTGCTTCAAAGATATAAAATCTAACAATAAAGTATTTCCAGGACCAGTCCAATACAGCTTAATAATAACAATGAAGTAAGTTACTATTCAACAGGAGTTCACAGTTCCGTGGTAATGCCTTGGTAAGGCACAGTAGCAAGCCGTTAAACTACTATCAGTTGACTAAGAGCAGAAAAAAAATTGACAGTTGTTAACAGTACATTAACTGATTGTTAGGGTACAAGGGTTTTTCTCTGGTCGAGGAGTGCACCAGCCCTCCGGTCCCCTGTGGCATCAATGAGGCGCCCACGTGTTGTGTATTTTCACGATATTGCTGCTTTGGAATGACGCTTTTTCATAGATAACGCTTAAAGTGATATGAGATCTGTAGAATAGAAAGGACTTAAATCATTATTCAATTTATAAAGAAAGAGAGCTATATGTAAGCCAGAAACAACATGTTAGTCATGGACATAAAAAGTATGGAGATAAAAAGTACACGGAACCAGAGTTCGTACATGCAACGACTAATTAACGTTGATGAAGCGAACGATCTGTCAAGATCGTGGCGAGTGGAAGTCCCTAGTGTCTGCCTACCCCTCTGGGATACAGCGTGAGATTAGGTTATGTTAATATTATGTTCATGTCACGGACAATAATACAGTACTGTATAATTATTACTAAAAGTTTCCAGACTACCATTGTATGTAAGAAGTTATTGTCCTACGATTAAAAATGCCTATTCTATTCACATAGGTAGTGGCTTATATCACTTAGCAAACAAAGCCACTATAGACTGTGCAGTGTGCAATGAAGATTAATCGGTATATTGCATCTCTATGCAGGGTGTTCTATGAAGCAGAACTTTTTTAATCACGTAAGCCGATATTGCAAGAAGTATGTGTTTTCCCTTTTCCCCGATGAATACCAGGAGTATAAGCTAACATTCAATTTTATGATGAAATTTAAGCTATAGTTTAACGTTTGTAGTTTTTTTTAGTCAATAATCGTCTCACTGTAGGGCACAGGCCTTCCCTAACAGAGAGAGTATGGGCTTAATTACCACGCTTGCCCACCGCAGATTTGGTAATTTGTAGCGCTGAGCTATTTGCACACCTCAGACCTCAGGTTTCCTCACGATGTTTTCCTTCACGGTTAGCGACTGATATTGCTACTACAACTACAAAAATGTACATCTTACACCTGAGTGTCTTCCCAATTTGCGGTGGCCAATGCTTGATGGTAATTAAGCCCGTACTCTATCTCTCTCTTTTTTAGAGAAGACGTGTCTCAGACGTCAGGCGTGACTGAGGTCAAGTATAACCTGTTATAATAAAAAAGGTGTGCCATCGGCACGTTTATAGGCTGCAAAAAATAATTATTATGGGCACCCTGAATTTATATATTTTCTATAATTTGTGTTTTGCAGTCCACCTCATCGACAACTTAGACTTGTACATTATGTGTTAGATGATTTATACAGCGTGTAATGGCAACTCCTACCTAAAATTAATATGAACGCGAGCGCGCTTTAGTATGTACCTAGGTCATATTTTATAGATAGAGTATAAAGATACAGGTCCAGCACCTAAACCAGCTTAGTAGTGACTCGCTAACATCGTGCAATGAAGGAAAACATTGTGATGAAACTCACGGCTTAGTATGCTCATTGTTACAAAATTAACTTAATTTGGCTAGGACTAAGATAAGAATATTCTTTATTGTACACACCAGCAAATAATTACATAGACAACAGTTACAAAATAAGACGTGTAATAGCTAAGCATCATGGAGTCAATTATTAAGAAACACATTTCTATTGCTGTGATTGATAGTATTGTAAATTTATTTTCATTTCTTATACTCGGAAAGTAGTGTTGTTTTGATCTGATTATTGGGTGGAAAATGCTGCTTCCCTCCATAGGGAGGGAAAAACTCATACAAATTACTTCCCACCTAAGGGCCGGAATGAACTTTAAAAATAGAACTACTGTCGCTGCGCTCGGGCGTCTAAATATCTCGGGGATTGATTCTTTATACCCTCGTTTAACAATCTACTAGGTATATTGTTATCAACATACTTTTAGCCTTAAAACCGTAGCATGGGTTAGTGCATTAAAAAGAATATACTTTAAGTCACCATTGTTAGTAAAATTATAAATATGGTTTCTGATTGAAATAAAGAATTTTTGAGTCAAAATGCCTTGCAAAGTTTAAATTTAATTCACTTCGCTATTAGCGTTAGTAACCAAAATTCTGCCCCTCTCGAGTTTTTCTATAGGAACATGCGTGATGTGTGTGCCCAGCGTGGGGATTATGGGCATTACCCCCTATGATAGCACAACGTGGCGCTCTTTAGGGGAGGGCTATGTCCAGCGGTGGACTAGTATAGCCTGACGACGACGACATGTGTGTTTAAAAACTGTTTTTATAAGGATTTTACTCGTTTATTACATTTTCACAATTTTCATCAGAGATCATGGCACCTGCAAAAGTGCCGAAACGTTGAAAATGTAATAAACGGGTAAAATCCGTATAAAAACAGTTTTTATTATGTCTAGTGCTCGTGTTAACCTTAGAAAATACTATACATGTGTGTTTTTTATATATTATCTCCAATAGATAGATAAAGAACATCCCATTATTCTTGAAGGTCTTAATGTGATTTTCGGTGAGACGCGGAGCGAAAATGGAAATGTCATTAATATTCAAATGACACATAACAATATTTGCATGTGCTAATAAAGAAAGTTTAAATTGGCAACGAAACGGGCGTAATCTCTTGGTATTTGCAAAGTAATGTGGACTCCTATTATCTGTTATTGGTGTTGAAGTTACTTAGCGGTCGATATTACCAATCCGCTGGAAGAGACCCATGCCCCTGCAGTGGGGACATACAAGGGTTGATAACGTAAGTTTTAATACAACATTCTTTTCAAACAAACCCAGTCCTCTCTCAGCAACAGAACTATACATACTTACCCTCGTAGCATCGAGAGGGGTCGCGGCTCATTACGTAATATATTATAATGGACAATGGCCAGCCGGCGGAGCGGAACTGATCTATCACTGGACTGTGAACCTCCCTCGAACCTTCTGCGCCCGATATACTTACCCCCGGTTTCCCGTCTATTAAACGACTAAGAGTGGTGTAGAACGCTGGCCGCACATTCGAGAGGTCGTGGATTCGAATCCCAGCGTACCATCGACTTTGTTTTGTAAGTTACCAACGTAGATTTGTAATTCTTATAGATAACCTAATGAAGCATATTAGTGTACTGGAAAGTCGCGACTTTTGATATTTAAAACGCGCGACGCGTCGTCGTACTAAAACTACCCAGACTACATAAAGATAACTCTACCCAAGCAGGATCTACCGGTGCGCTTCTAACTCGCACCGGTTGGAAACCGTTGCCTCAACGATTTAAGATGAAGACTATATAAAGGTACGAATAATTAATTTCCCGTGCGACCTATTTGGAGGACAACAGGATTAGGAAACAACGGTGACGTCACAAATGAGTTTACCGAGGATTTCATTATTATTAATCACACGCCTCAGGCTCCTAATGAAGTTTATTCATTCTGAGATGCGATCCCCGTTTAAGCCTTCATCCTTTCGTTGGTTCGCACAGGGCAGGGGAAACTTTGTATATACTTTCTCATAGATAAAAAAGATGCTAATAAACTATGAAAAAAATTATAACTAGCAGTCTCGGTGACCTTCTTAACGTCACAAAATCCGTTCATACGATTCTTGTTACCATGGCAACGCAATAAATAATATCTTATAGTATGACTTGAAAAATGGTTACGGTTCCTTCTTCACGCTATAGTAGTCCACTGTTGGACATAGCCCTCTCCTAATGAGCGCCATAGCGCCCTGTCTTCAGCTTGCCGCATCCAGCATCTGCCTGCAGTTTTTCGCAGATCGTCATCACATATAGTCGGAGAGCGTCCTACACTACGTTTGCCGAGGCGCGGAACACGTTTTCTCCAACGGCTGTCGGTTTTTGCGAGATATGGCCAGCCCATGCCACTTCAGCTTGCTGATTCTCTGAGCTATATCGATAACTTTGGTTCTCTGTCGGATGCATTCGTTACGAATCCTATCCTTCAGAGAAACTCCGAGCACAGCTCTCTCCATAGCTCGCTGAGCGACTTTGAACTGGTGGACCAGCCCCTTCGTAAGTGTCCATGTCTCGGCTCCGTAGGTCATCACAGGTTGATTGAAAAGACAGTAAATAAATACAGTAAAATATAACATAACATAACATTTACATACTGGCACATACATTGCTTCTGGCCCCACACTAGGATACCCTGTGTCGTGGGAACCAGAAACAACGACATCACAAACATGTAAACATACAAGACCTGGGGTTTTTTTTTTGTTCCCAGCCGGGATTCGAACCGGCTATATTATCGTAATATTTTATCGTAACCGTAACTACCGGGATATCAAGTACTCTATGTCACAATTCAGATCTTTATCTGTCTGTGTGCCAAGTATCATTATTTATCATACTATTTATGTAAGTATATGTAGATATTTATTTAGAGTATTTAAGTATGATTTATGTAAGTTTATTATTAGGTACGTATACGTACTTTTGTCTATTAATATTCGTATTTGCACCGGCTACTATTTCTCCTATTTATCTATTTCTCCTCGGCAAATTCTCCAATTTGAGGTTGCCTGGAAGAAATTGCTTTTAGCAATAAGGCCGCCTATTGTATTTAATCTTTTGTATCCGCCGTTTCTGTAACTATTTTTCCGGTATACAATAAAGAATATTCTTATCTTATCTTATCATGTAATTCCGTTCAATCTTTATTGCGTAATTGAGTAATAAACATCCAATCATAACACAAACATTCACATTTATATTTGTAGGATAACTACGCTTCCACACAACGCAATCGCTTGTCCTGGTCCCAAACTGGGATACCCTGTACTATGGTAAGCAGGTAAGGACGTCACAAATATGGAAAACATTTAACCTGAGCCATTAATTTATATAATATGATTTCGTAATAAAACCCAAACCCAAGAAAAAACAAATGACCTTACTAAATTTTTATTTTGCAGTTTATCCTGTCTGTGGTTATGTTTTTCCCTTTGCCATAGACTATTTAAACCATTATTGAGAAGTGTTTTAAGTTTCGCGTTTGTCAGACTAGAACGGCCTTATTTATAAAAACGCGATTCCTTTAAATCACTGTTTATTTAATCTGTGAAAACGCCTTTTCCTTGCAAAATCTCCACCACACACTACTTTAAAGAAAGTTTTTGGAGTGTTTTAAGTCATTGTGCTGTTTTTATAAGACAGTAATTCCTTTGCGTGTGTCAGTGACGATTTATAACGGAAATAACTACCTATTAATAGTCGTTAAACTTTATTGTAATAATCATTAAACAGTACATCGTCAATTCAATTCGACTAATTTATAAGAACAGAAATTTACTTGGTTCTAGATTAACATGAAGGTATGAAACCTTCATGTGATGACGTCACTACAAAAAAAGAAAAAGGGCCATCTTGGCTTGTCTTTTTTTGGTGGGAATCACGTATTGTTGTGAATTATTCTTTATATAATTATGATAACCAATTAACAATGAGAAGTTTAAATGTGATATGTCTTATTATATCAGATTTTATATCAATCAAATGAAGTTAACATAAATAAATATTTCACATTGCAATTTATTCTAAATTACACTCTATTAACTGTTAAAATTCCGACTATCAACTCAACAGTTATGTCATATAATCGTAGTGAATTGCGGCGTGAGCGAGCACTTGAAGACGTATCTGTTTGACTCACTATCGTAAGTATTTTCTCTACTCTAAATTCAAGCACTTCTAAGTATAGCTATTATTACTCTCTGCGTCAGGAAACACTATATAATATGAAACCTTGTGAGACTTAACTTCATGCAATTATTTTTCAACAATGGCTTATTAATTAGCTTCTGCGTTTTACCGACACAGGTAGTTAGTTACTGTGAAGTTTAACTATGCATGAAAGCTGCCTCTGTTATCAAGAAGTCAAATTCACATCAAAAATCTGTTGTAGTTAACGTATTCGATGATATGAAATGATATGATTATTGACTCTAAAGATCTTTATTTCTACTGAGCTTAAGTTCTACGTTGATAGACATAAATAAATAGTTTTAAATTAGATATAGCTATACAGATATCTACACTGTCTATGTCCCCACTGGTAAGGCACATACTCCACCACTGGGGTCAAGTCTGGGTTGGTGGAGGATTGCAAGACAGAGTCGCGGTAGTGTGCGCAAGCGTTCCCGTGGCCCCGTCCCTTGCGCGTGCGGAGGAATAGTCGGTATACCTACCGCCCTTTTCAGGACGGGAGTCCGACATAACCGCCGTGCTCCCCCGAGCCGGTGGTACCCGTAATAGGGTTCCTCCTGGGATAAAAAATGGGCGGCTTGAAAACTTATGGTCCGAAGTTATCAAGCCGCCCATAAAGCCTTTTACATGGCTTAACTACTGCCATTACTTGACAGCCGCCGGCACCAACAAATTTTAAATGATATCATTTAAAATAATCCTTAAAATCCTTAAATACTTCACAAGTTAGAAGACTACAATACAAGTGGACACAGCGTAGGTATCCCATTGAAATCAGAATTAATAATTTATTTCAGCGTAAAGAATTTACATTATGTTTGCTGAATGTCAATTTCCTACGTTACCCGCTGCTTTTGGGCCGCATTTATAGTTTAGAAAAAGGCAGCGCGAAAAACTCCACTCTAACCATCTTTTCTAAAATCAAATAAAACTCAATAAATATTGTTGTCCATCTTAACGTTTCCGAAGTGTCAAAATATGTATGCATTTGACAGCTGGAGTAGCTTAAAAAAAGTAAAAAAATCAACGTCACTTATTTTAGTGGATACTTCCGTAATAAATCCCCTGAGCCTATATGATAAAATTCATGATTGATATCAATTACATAAAAAAATTGTTACTCATGCAACAATAGACCTAAGTAGTCCACCTACATATAATAATGTTACTAATTACCTCCATATATTGATATTAGTTTTTAGCCAGTGTGTAAAATTTATTTTCTCGGACTAAACCAATTCTGTTCGCCAACTCCTCGTTTGTCCTCGCCTGGCTACCGTAGTGCAGGATATCCTAGTTTGGGACCAGGTCAAGTGATTGTGATGTGTGGAAGTTAACTAATGGCGAATGATCAACAACTACAAACGGCTTGCAACACTTAAACATTAATCAATGAGCCGTTGAGATTTAGGACACCGATATTACTCACGAATTGGGAACATCGCGTACACACAATAACCGGCCATCCTTAGTATTTTGATGCACAGTTCTTATTGCAAGGGCATAGAGTTGAATTCAGAAGTCAGATTGTTTCATGCATGTGTGAAACTATATCGTGTGTCAATAATTATCACCCACATTCTCTGCACTTTGCCAAGTTTCTGGATCATTTGGCGCTTAACACGGAGGTAGTGGAAGCTTGCTGATACGTCAAATTTTATTTGTTCGAAATTTTTACATGATAACATAACATACCATGACATGAAATGACATGACTTGAGGTGACATGACATGACATAACATTTACAGGCACATTCATTGCTTCTGGCCCTACACTAGGATACCCTGTGTCGTGGGAACCAGAGACAACGACATCACAAACATGTAAACATCCAAGACCTGGGGGTTTTTTCTGTCCCCAGCCGGGGTTCGGACCAAGGACCTCAGGCATGGTAGTCAGGTGCGCTGTCGCTTCGCCACAAAGGTCGTCAGTGGTCATTTTATATGTATCGTTGTTTGTACGAGTTTCAGTGAAGATTGAATAATTAAACTGAATCCAGTTTGTCGGCAAAGTTAGTTCAAAGCTTTGTAGAAACTGCAAATAAACTCAGCTTAGTTACGAACCAAGTGGTTTGAGCCGAGGTATAGTCAAACAAACTTATTTATAAAAAAAGTTTGGCTAAAACTATTCGTGATGCTGGTAATACTTTTGTTTATTTAATTAGCCGGTTTAGTGTCCCACTCCTGGGCAAAGGCCTTTTGCTCTCCACTCGTCTTAATCCTCCGCCGCTCCCAGACACCCCGGCAGAAACTTGTAAGGTCATCCCGCCTGTACAGTCCCGGATGTACAGTCTGTTAGCTTTTAGAATATACCTCGGGTTCCTGAGTAGGCTTCGGTTTTCGTTGAAAGCCCACGAGTGTACCGTGTAACTACTTGGTCTGTATAAAACTTTTCTTCACTATTTTGAAAAGTTATGTAAAATTAAGTGTCATTAATTAGTTCCGATATTTCTATTACTTTTTTTTATTTATTTTTTATTTATTTATTTCTACAAGTTTACATCTATAATTACAGGTTTATACCTAATGCTACAGATAAAGCAACAATTTTAATAGGTGATAAATAATTAGTGACAATAGCAATATAAAGGTTGATCCGCCGTCGAACGCACATACAATGACAAAATATTAACTATAAACCTAACTATCTAGTTTTTATAGGATAGCACTTGTAATGCTATTCTTATGAATTCACTCAGAGCACCGCTAAAAATATCCATTCGCTCCGCGATAATGTTGAGTGTGCGGAGGGCGCTCGTCAGCGGCGCCCCGGCCAGCAGGTTAGTCCGCGCGCGCGGCACCAGTAGCAGCGGCGTTCGCCGCCGGTGCATCACGTACTCATTTGGTACACACAGCGCCATTTTGCATAAAAATTCTGAATTGTGTATCCTTCCAGTAAACACTTTGTAAATATATGACACTAAGGCGAGATCACGTCTTACCCTAAGATCGTTGTACCCCACCATTCCTAGTATAAAAAGAGTGGGGTACATCAAGGGATAAAAAGGATATACCCCGTAATACAGATTATACAAAAAACGTACGAATTTATTTTGTATTCGCTCTACATGTGGAGCCCAAATTTCTGCCCCAAATTCTAATTGGCTTCTTACAAGACTATTATACAAAATAACAATATCATTTACGTTTGTGAAATTACGCACCGCCCGTAGAACGAACCACAAATTTCGGTACGCCTTTTTACAGATATTAATTATGTGATCACTATATTTTAGATCCGAGTTTAAAAGTACTCCTAAATCTTTTATTTCGTTTACTCTTTTTATGTTACTATCTCCTATTTTATAATTAAAAGCTATTGACGTGTGTTTCCGGGTTAAGGAGATTACGGCACATTTTGATACATTAAATTCTAGTTGGTTATTTTTACTCCATTCTACTACTCTATTAATGTCTTTCTGTAATTTCTCACAATCCTTGTAATCGTTTATTGTAAAGCTCAACTTAAGGTCATCTGCAAATAACAGACAGTTTGCATGCTGTACAACATTTGGTAGATCGTTTACCATTATCAAAAATTCCAACGGCTCCAAATTACTTCCCTGACTCACTCCTGACCTGGTGAAGTATGGTTCTGATAAGCTCCCATTGTAATCTACGTATTGACTTCGGTCTTGCATGTAGCTGGCAAAAAACCTCAGCAAATGCGGTGTACATCCAATGCCAGCTAATTTCTTTAGTAAGATGTCATTATCAACTAAATCAAACGCTTTCCTATAGTTAAAATAAGCCGTATCTGCTTGACCCCCACTGTCTACCACTGGAACCACATTAGACATGTAGTTCATAAGATTACTACTGGTGCTACGGCCTGGCCGAAAACCGTGTTGAGCGTCTGACAATTGCGCTTGGATTTGACTGAGGACCTCTTTTTGGACAGCTGACTCCAACACTTTAGCAGGGGTCGAGAGCACCGCTACAGGTCTGTATCGCGAATTGGAACGCATGGGTTAGTGCCGTAGTCAGTTCAGCGCCATCTATAGAGTCTTGGGAACAACTTTTTTTTATTTTACGTTGCCCACAATATTTGTACCACTACAGGCCTTCTCTCAGAGACAGAGAGAGAGTGTATGGGCTTAATTACAACGTGTGACCATCGCGTTTTTTTAATAATCAGAAACTGAACCTTCTATTCTTCCAAAATCGGAAAAGTCAAACCTATTTTCCGTTTTGTAATTTATGAATAGTATAATACGATGAAGTTCTTAACAGTTCTCAACTCCGATTCCCCAAGGTTTGCTAGATGAAATCTCAAAGATAAGCTCGCCTTTGTATGTATTTATTTGATATTATTTCGTGTAATGTGTTTTTCGTTTGCTATAAAGTGTAATAATAATATTTTTTTTAAACTTTTATTTATTTTATTGTCGTCACTACATAAATTAGTATTTTATAACAGATTTCACGAAAGTAAATGTTTCGACGCTGTCGACTGTTCATAATATTATTTGGTCCATGTTAAGCGTAACGTGGACCAAATTCAATTAAGTACATTAACTTGAAATTCATTTATCTGCCCACAATAATGATGATTCTGTAGCTACCAAACAAACACGACAATGCCTCGTTTAGAGTAGGTATGTACCTATCTCAATCCGCTTAGTCCGGCATTTCATACTCCGGGCACTAGGAACGCGCAGAAGAACGCCTTACAGCTAGCGCCACCTCTAAAAAAACTTGTTTTATAATACGTCTACTTCAAAAAGTGAACATCTGTCATCAATCTTAACAACTGACAAATCTATTAATTTTGAACCCTACAGTCTATAACTTAGGATCAAAAACCGACGACTTTAATCGACTAAGAACGGCGGTTCAGAGCAAAAATTATTTAGTCCTAAATGCTCTTACTCAGGTTATTGTCCGTAGGTACTAGAAAATTTATTTATTTCGTTTATTAGACGTACAAAACAAGTAACGATCTTAGTACAATATAATTGTAGTATTTACTAGTTTTAAGCTAGATTGACACCCAAAATGTAACGTCGGCTAACTAAACTGTTTTTTCACTTATTTCTGCATAACAAACGACAGAGACTCAAACATTTAACATAATGGAAAACCTTTTTGAATTATCGTTTTGTATTTGAATTCAGAGCTTTGGACTATTACGTCCGGTTGCCCGCCTCACCTGGATTTTGTCCTTGTCAGGATTTTAATGGCAATAAAATTGTTTTTCTGCGCACATCATGCAGCATTCACAAACAGTAATAGTAGTTATAAGCAATCATAAGCAGTCACAAGCAGTCAAATCAAATCAATAGATTTCAACGTAAAGAATTTTCATTCTGTTTGCTGAATGTCAATGTACAATGTTACAATGACGGCCTCGGTGGTGCTACGGTTTGGCACGCTGACTGTACCGGACTGTAAACCGAATGCCTCGGGTTCGATCCCCAGCCGGGTCAAACTAGGAAACGAACTTTTCTAGTTTGTCTAGCGTCGTGTTAGCACCTATAACACAAGTCATTTAGTTGAACTTAGTAGGGCTAACGATATTTGTGTAATATGTCCACAAATATTTATTTATTTATAATGTAAAATGTAAACCGCTGCCTTCGGGCCGTGTTGTAGTGGCGAAAAAGGCAGCGGAAAAAAAAATTCACTCTGACCATCTTTTCTCGAGTCATCTTAAACCAAATACATGAGTTGTCAGTTGCCACCTATACGTATACCTAATAAGATTTCATGATTGCCATTGCCAAAGCATTAGTCAAACGTCTCACAATAGTAGGGAAAACATAAGTGCTGCGGCCAGATACACAATCTCACGAATTTTTTCAGCAGTAGTTTTTAGCCATAATCCGTCTTTCTACTATATTGTAGTCCTTTATTCTAGACTCAGTGTCTAAATTAGTATTAGTGTATTTCCGGTTCCATCAATAAACCGCAATAGTGTACACCGCTCTTTTTGATTTACCAATTTCCGGTGTGCCTGAAATTTGTAATAGAACCAAATGGTCGGAAATCAAGAATATTTACAAAATAAAATAAGATAAGAAGGAGGCCTAATTATACACACCGCATCCTCACGGAAACTAGTATAGAATCTAACTAGATAGGCGAATGGAATGGTTTAAGATTTGGTGCGTGTAATAAAGTTTTGCGCCCGTGCCCTAGTGGGACCGAGTGATTGGAATCAATCACTTAGGTTAATCCTGTGACTACCGCCAGTGGCATTTTTTCTGAGCGCTTTTGTCCTTCGCAAGGCACGTTAAGCCGTTGGTGCCGCCCGTCATGTAATGGCAGTCGTTAAGCCGTGTCAGAGGCCTTATGGGCAGCTTCTCACAGTAAGGCCCGCCAGCTATACATATGGCCCATAATTGGAACGAATGGACAGCGCTGGTAGCGGAAGCAGCTTCGTAGTCCTGTATTAGACGTACCAAATTATTATTAAAATTCTTTATTGCATAAAAATTTTGCACATAAGCTAGCTTAATCCTGAACGATTCCAATCAAGTAACTGTCCAATTCGATAGAAACGAGAGAATTCCGACAGGATTTCTGGTGCTAATAATTAGGCTTTTGATCCCCATCTCATATCAATTTGATAACAAAACTTAAATAATTATGTTTTTTAAATGTCAATGTATATGTACAAGTGCGTGTTATTTGAAAAAATATAAGTCTATTCAGTTTGTAACTGAATGTATTTTCCATTTATCTGACTCCGGGCTCTTCTTTTACATGTCCTACATGCAAGACATGTCCTCCTACTCACGGATCGGAGTTTTTAGTCATTCAAAAAAGTATCATTTTCTTATGCACTATTTGTAACGGACGCAAAATCCTATGATGATGATTTATCTGTCTGTAGACGAATACTTTTGTACTTAGTGCCTCTATTGTACCTTCAAATGCAGCGCTACCACAACGCCGTATGTGGCAAATATGAAAGCAATGCGTCCAACCCGCGCGATGTGTTCGGAATTCTTTATGTGCAACTTGTTATTTTTACTGTCAGGGAGAAATGCTTTAGGTCTGTAGGAGACGGTCTAGTATGGAAGCTATGGGCGGTATTTAGAGTGCGCTAGCCGTCGCATCTTGAATGTCTATATAGCTAGCATATTCTGACTTCATCTAATAACTGCACGAATACTTCATTGCGTTCTTCTCTTAAATACTGCTGTAGACGACGCGGACATGCTAGTGTGATTTACAGTTTGTTTGCTTTTAGAATATACCTCGGCTACTATCGGATATATTCGTGTAATAGTTGTTGTTTACAATACTGTTATTTATAACTTTACATAACTTTTCAAAATAGTGAAGAAAAGTTTTATACAGAGCAGTATTACACTCGTGTGTAATACTGCTCTGTATAAACTTTTTCTCTGTATAAATGCTCTGTATAAACTCTCAAAGCTAACAGACTGTACAATATGTAAAATGTCTGTAGATATGTTTGTGTTATATTTAGTTTGTACGTCTTGACAGTTTTTTTAAAATTATACGATTGAAGGTAAGATGCAAAACACATAAGCCAGTCAAATCGCCCTTCAAATCAGTTCCACTTAAAACGTAGTGTTTATATACTCTTTGGTTCCACTCAAGTCACCAAACGAGCGACCCACGCGCGCTGTGAGAATATTACAACTGCGTGTTTTTCCCCGTATTTCCTCTATTTTTTAATTTTCTAGTCACTGAGACTCAGTCCTCAATTGAATCACGTATACGTATATGTGTAATCACGTAGCTACCAATAAAAACTTCGAACTCGATTTCCCGCTTTACGTCATGAATGGAAGTCCCTCCATTTGCTCGAATGAAAACTGCAACAACATAAAAATCATTAATTAAATACACTTTCATTACAAATTCCTTTTTGAATGCAAAATCATTGAATTCAATAAATTACAATATGGCACTGCGAAAAGCCAATCTGAATTGCATATTTCATGTGCTTACCTACACTAGGATTTTTTTTGTTGACTCAAATACCTACATTTTGTGAAAGAAATTATGTAAAATACCTTAGTACCTAATAAAAGTTTACGTTTACTATAGCTACCCATCTTAGAATTTGAAATAATGACGGTTTGAAATAATTTTTAAAGTCAAAACCCTAATTGCTATTTAAATTAGCAGTAGCTACCTATTATCAAAAACAGACTCAAAACCCAAATACACGTATACTACAGATAAGAGACTACTAATTGAATAATTAAACCATGCGGATTAACAACAAAAGAGCTGAAATAAATACTTTGACGTACATCGGGTTAATTCTGTCAACGGATTTAAGGGTAAGTTCACACTTTTCTGAGCGGTAGTAGTGCGATCGATAGAACACTAATACTTGCGTCACATTCAGGTACATGGACAAACGAAGAAAATACTACCTATCACTCAATACGCCTTTGTACTAATTACGATATGTATAGGGAAGAGCGGGTGATCGTGCTCTTCCACTATAAAGGGAAATTTCCCGCCAGGCAGATCGTATGCCTGGGGACGGCCGGTTATATTTATGGTATGTCATTGAAACACTTTGATTGTGCGATGCAGGAATGTTGGAGTTTGTAGTGCGCGCGCAGAGTTGACAAGTGCTCGCCACATCACTCCCCTTCAAAACCGTAGCTACGCATAGCTAGGTCTGATAGGAATCGAAGTCTGTGCCCTAAACCCTGCAAGTGCCAGGTGACGCTGAGTCAGTGAGTCGACTATCAGTTGAGGGTGTTCGGCGGCTAACAGTCACTTCACCGGCGACAGTACCATGGACACCGCGCATGTAGTAGGAACCGGTGAAGGCTACTGTACCACTGGCAACGTGTGATGTTGCTGTGTGGCAGCCGTGCCGAGGAGTTGGGGATGATCACCATCAGTCCCTGTAAACGGTGCGTTGACTGTAGTGGTACTGATGAAGTGAGAGGGGAGAATGCTGGCCTTGCTTTGAGACTAATGTATGTGGGGTGCTGCGAGAGCGAAGGAAGGTTGACAATGTCAGGTGTCACCACTATAGGGAAGAGCGGGTGATCATGCTCTTCCACTATAAAGGGAAATTTCCCGCCAGGCAGATCGTATGCCTGGGGACGGCCGGTCCGACTATTGTCAGTCGGACGTTATATTTATGGTATGTCATTGAAACACTTTGATTGCGCGATGGTGGAATGTTGGAGTTTGTAGTGCGCGCGCAGAGTTGACAAGTGCTCGCCACATGCGTTTTGTGAAATAAAGACTTTTAATAATAATAATGATACTCTGGACTCATGATCTTGTTTTGTTGTAATAAGAATAAATAGATAGATAGATAAAACAATTATTCACATAAAACACACACACGTATACAAAGCAAAGCAGTACAAAACCAAATACAAGTCATAACACGAACAAAGCATGTAACTAAAAAGTAGCACACATAAAAAGCAAAAACACACAGAAGACAGGCATACACGGTACTGTAGTATACCTAGGCTATACTGGACTGAGAGTGATCAACGTAGGTGTGGCAAATGTGAATGGGCTCCGACTCAGCATGTGCTAAAAGTTCAGGAAGAACTTCAGCGCTGGTATTCTGCCGGTACCCGGTGTAAGCGGCATTCAGCGCCAAGAGAGCTGAGGAATAATAGTCACAACTGCTGTCGTACCGGATTAAATAGTATAAAGTCTGGCTGGAAATGTCAATACAAATTGTATTTTATACAAGTATATTATTAGAAGCGCTCGTGGCCTAGGCGAACCGAGTGATTGGAATCAATCACTTGGTTAAGCAACGATAGGCGCGGTCAGGTACGGGATGGGTGAGCTTCCCGTGACTACCGCTAGTGGCATTTTTCCGAGCGCTTACGTGCTTCGCAAGGCACGTTAAGCCGTTGGTGCCGGCTGTCATATGATGGCAGTCGTTAAGCCATGTCAGAGGCCTTGTGGGCGGCTTGCTAACTTCTGACAGTAAGGCCCGCCACTGTCTTACAATCCTCCACCAACCCGGAATTGGCCCCCGTGGTGGAGTAGGTATAGCCTAACCTTCCTGCGGTGCAGGAAGAGACCCGTGCCCCAGCTGTGGGGACATACCTACAAGCGTTGATAACAATTATTAGAAATTAATTGTAAATGACCATATAAGGTAAT
Organism: Yponomeuta sedellus; assembly: GCA_934045075.1. Taxonomy (NCBI): domain Eukaryota; kingdom Metazoa; phylum Arthropoda; class Insecta; order Lepidoptera; family Yponomeutidae; genus Yponomeuta; species Yponomeuta sedellus. The sequence goes on along the minus strand of OW203727.1, from coordinate 17,245,994 downwards.
GTCAGAAATGGCAATGTCTCTGTTGAGCCAAAGTGTAACTCCATCCCAACCAGCCTTAAAACGGCCAGAAATATAAACTGTCAAACAACAAACTTCTTCCTGCCTCCGCTCTCGAAGCTTAGCAGACACCTTGTTTTATTGGACTGTAACATTTTAAGCCCAAACGTAGCTGAGTTAATTTGTTCCACCTGGTTCCAGGCAGTCAGGTTTTTTCCTTAGTGTTTTGAACACTATATGTCCTTGCCTGGTTATTAAATAAATAAATAAACGAACGAACGAACGAACGAACGTCCGTCCGTCCGTCCGTCCGTTCGTTCGTTCGTTTATTTATTTAATATACGGACGGACGGACGGACGGACGGACGGACGGACGGACGGACGGACGGACGGACGGACGGACGGACGGACGGACGGACGGACGGACGGACGGATTGATGGATGGATGGATGGATGGATGGATGGATGGATGGATGGATGGATGGATGGATGGATGGATGGATGGATGGATGGATGGATGGATGGATGGATGGATGGATGGATGGATGGATGGATGGATGGATGGATGGATGGATGGATGGATGGATGGATGGATGGATGGATGGATGGATGGATGGATGGATGGATGGATGGATGGATGGATGGATGGATGGATGGATGGATGGATGGATGGATGGATGGATGGATGGATGGATGGATGGATGGATGGATGGATGGATGGATGGATGGATGGATGGATGGATGGATGGATGGATGGATGGATGGATGGATGGATGGATGGATGGATGGATGGATGGATGGATGGATGGATGGATGGATGGATGGATGGATGGATGGATGGATGGATGGATGGATGGATGGATGGATGGATGGATGGATGGATGGATGGATGGATGGATGGATGGATGGATGGATGGATGGATGGATGGATGGATGGATGGATGGATGGATGGATGGATGGATGGATGGATGGATGGATGGATGGATGGATGGATGGATGGATGGATGGATGGATGGATGGATGGATGGATGGATGGATGGATGGATGGATGGATGGATGGATGGATGGATGGATGGATGGATGGATGGATGGATGGATGGATGGATGGATGGATGGATGGATGGATGGATGGATGGATGGATGGATGGATGGATGGATGGATGGATGGATGGATGGATGGATGGATGGATGGATGGATGGATGGATGGATGGATGGATGGATGGATGGATGGATGGATGGATGGATGGATGGATGGATGGATGGATGGATGGATGGATGGATGGATGGATGGATGGATGGATGGATGGATGGATGGATGGATGGATGGATGGATGGATGGATAGATAAATAAATAAATACGTTATTATAGATACGTAGATAGAGAGAGAACACTTAAGTGTACAGACAGCGGCCTTATCACTTAAAGTGATCTCTTCCAGACAACCTTACAGCTAGTTTGGGACTAGGACAAGTGATTGTATTTTGGGGAAATAATAATTATTATTGGCAAGTACCGCTGCCGCCGCGGTGTCATGTGAAACCTACCTTATGGACCTTTATAATGATTATCTATGGTAACGGTGCATAGTTAAGATTAAAAACACAAAAGTTTCCAAGGGTCCCGAAACTAGGCAAGGCCTGTATCTTGACATGTTGATAACGCGAAATAAATAATAATTTTTCAGGGTCGTGGCAAGTGGCAAACGCTGGTCTCAGCTTTGCTCCCCGGGATACGGGTGGGAGTTTATATATTATCACATCAAATGACATCTCACTAATATTATAAAGGCGAAACTTTGTGAGTGTAAATGTTTGTGACTTCTTCACGTCTAAACGGCTGGAGCGATTTTAATAAAATTTGGTATGTAGTTAGCTGACACCCTGAATTAACACATACGCTACGTTTACTGCGGGAAAATCTCATATTCCTATGGGAACATCGATAAACCGCGGGTAGCACCGCGGGGCACAGCTAGTAATATTACAAACGCGAAAGTTTGTAAGTAAAGATGGATGTTTGTTACTCTTTCACGTAAAAACTACTGAATGGATTTTAATAAAACTTTTCAATAATATAGCTTATATATCAGAATAACACATGGGCTACAATTTATAAACATACTGTGTGAATTGTCCAAATTATGACGGTAAGTGTCAAGTAAGTAGGAAAAAATCTACCTTCTGCGAGCTATTCTGGCGTGCGCTGCGAAAACCGCTAGAGTTAAACAGCGATGTATGATGGAAATATTTATCTTAAATAGTGCTTTTAAAAAGTCCGAGACATTATATATCCATATCTTATGTGTAAGCTATTATAGCCAAAATAGTGAAATATAAAAATTGTTAATTAATTTCAAATGCACATTTGGTAGTAATAAATTGATTCCTAACTTTTAATAATTTTATTTCTTATATTGGCAATATTGTTACGTTACTATAGCGCGACTGTAATATCTCAATATTGTCTGGCTGTTATATTTTTCAAATGAGACCCAAAAATAATTTATGAGATAATTTTAATGTTATAATTTCAGTTCTTTTCTACGCCACGCTAATATAGGCTACTTGAAATACTTAACAAGAAAGTGGCTAAAGAAGCAAGAAAGTAGAATTAATGCAAGAAATTAGGTCGTTGAGAAGTATATGTAGTGTTACTTTAAATGACAGGATACGCAATAGTCTGATTAGAGAAAGTTGTGGACTGAAAGATGATGTAGTGACTAGAATTGAGAAAGGAATGTTGCGTTGGTTTCGACATGAGAGAGGATGAAGGAAAAAAGACTGACAAAACTAATATATATTGTGAATGTGAGTGGAAGGGCTGGTAAAGGACGTCCCAGGCGGACATACATAGATCAAATAGGGGATGTATTAGCAACGGCAAAGATAAAAAGTACCGGAACCGGCGTGTGTACGAGCAACGACTTCTGAACGTTGATGAAGCGAAGGTGATCTGTCAGGATCGTGGCAAGTGGCAGTCCTTGGTCTCCGCCTACCCCTCTGGGATACAGGCGTTAGGTTATTTATGTATGTATGTATGTATGTATGTATGTATGTATGTATGTATGTATGTATGTATGTATGTATGTATGTATGTATGTATGTATGTATGTATGTATGTATGTATGTATGTATGTATGTATGTATGTATGTATGTATGTATGTATGTATGTATGTATGTATGTATGTATGAAATACTAAACCTGCGCAGACGGGGTCGCGGGCACCAGCAGTGTAAAATAATATCGTTGCACACAAGCATTGCATAATTTTGGTAGTGAGCTGTGGAGCAAAAAATCTTCCTCCAAAAGTATATGTCAAAAGCACTACAGCACTTAAGACAATTTTGAAAACATTTTCAAAGGCACTATAATTATCTTTTCTTCTTCTTTTGTTTCGAAAGCTTCAACTCCTCCTCATATTTATACATTGTCCTAAAATGTAATGTAATTATGGAACCAACTTAGATCCGCACCAAATGAAGGAATGGAATTCCAGTGCGCTTCAGTTATCAAGTTAACGTAGCGTTAATTTCTATTTTGTAAATTAGCCCATTTCGCTTCCGTGCTGCAAACGTACGAGTCTTCAAAATTAACTGACTACTTCGCTTTTGCAATATGATTACTCTGCTCATTGCTCATTTCCCTTTTGTTACAATCAAGCTGACGCACGTTAGAATGTATGAGTTTCCGAAAACTCATTAAGTACTAATAGATTTATGAACTATGAAAACGTTGGTAAGCACTACACACTATTGGCTTTATTCCGGAATCACTTACTTTTTTATTTATTTACTTAAGGCACAGCAGCAGGTAACATACAAGTATTACATGATGGCTTAGCTTAGGGTCTATTCTAGTATGTTAGCCAATCTCAGGTGAGCACAACATTACATAATATATCAAATTTTTGTTCATAGTGGTTTATACACATTGATAGGTCTTGACACTGTGCTAAAGCGTCAAACGGTATTGGGTATATTATATACTACAATTAATTATAACTATAACTAGATATAAACAACTAACTTTTAATTAATACGGGAAACTTTTTATTCTTTTGGAAAACTTTGGAAATATTACCTATAAATTTGGACAATGACTCGCAAAATATATCAGTGCCATCCAATTTTGCACAAAGCGAGTTGTATTCATCGTACATGCGGGATTAATGGAATGTTCAGTTACTTGAACTTTTTTATTATTTTTTAATTTTTTATTTTATTTATTAAGGCACACCAACAGCACAAACACGCTACTAGTAAAATCTTAAATCAATAACAGAGGGCTGGCGTTTGTGCCAATTACAGGTGCGCACAGCAATCACAATTTAACATTAACGACTTATTCTAACAAATAAACTGATATAGTATTGCTATTAGGCTTACAAATATTTATAAAGGTATCAGAAAGCTAGCTGAGATCGCTTTTAGATAATTTTTGTCTAAAGAGCCCTTGGTTAAGCTTTTCGAATTAGAGCTAGGAACCCTGGTCAAGATCATGTATACATTTATGAACTATGAAAAGGTTCGTAAGCATTACACACAATTGACTTAATTCCGGAATCTCTTAATTGATTTTTTTTCGAAAAAGTCCATGATTAAGCTTTTCGAATTAGAGCTAAGAGTCATGAGCAAGTACCTATAGATTTATGAAGAGGTATCATTTAAGCCATCGCCAATTTAATAAATTTTGTATTTCCAAAATAACAGGGTTTAGCCACAAAATAGTAGTAATCTGTCGCCAAAATGTAGTCATCAAACAATATAAAATCAATTCCACAATAAATCACCTAAAATCATCGGAATATATGATCAAGTGCTAAATAAATATTTCTGTATTTATTACAATAGGTTTGTCCTGTTCACTGTATAGTCAGACTAATTGAAAGATGTCATTAAAAATTGTCATTATCGCCATCGTTCAGCCAAAAGACGCCTACTGCTGGACATAGGCTTCCCCCAGAGATCTTAATTTTCATGGTTACGTACTCCTCAGCACTTCTCAGCGCTTATTTTCAAACTTCTTAACTAAAATCCAAACCTAGTATTGCGATCGCTCCTTCTGTAGTGTGATGCCTTCCTTAGTTTCTGAAAGTTCCTCATCAGTATCCAATATTGGCACTTTCTCCACGAATGATTGTTCGACGAACGATGACCAACTTTTTAAATTGCATTATCTTCACGACTACTTGATGCCATAATAACTGTTGAGAAATCAACTAAAACAGCAAATTCCAAAACGAAAGTAAAATGCGCTCAAAATAAAGAAGAGGAATCGAAGTCAAACACAAAGCGACCCATCGTTGAGTTGAACAATTGTCCGGTGATTGGTCAATTTTCATAGCGCGCCAATTTGCCTCCGCCCTTTTGAAATTTTTTTAATTACATTTATAAACTGATCTATTAAATTGATAATGAATACCGTTATTTTAATGATTGAACCAAATAAAATGTACTTACTGTACTGCTGACAAAATAGCTAATAAAAAGAAGTCGCAATCTGGGACCGATATTTCGATTTGTTTGGCGACAGATCTACCGTTCTACGGACGCAGCTATTATTTGAGGAATAAAATTATTATTCTAAGAACGAAGAACGAAGCTGTTATTCATCTGATGAACTACGAATTTATTGGTAATCCATCTCTTATTTTAGTCACATATTAACATTAATTTGATAAGTCATACCTGCGAACACTTTTTATTTATCTAAGAATAAATATATTCAGTGGCGATAGATCTATTAATAGGATGATACGAATTGATATTAATTATGAACTTGCTGACAAAAAATATTTTCCGCTTTACGAAGTATGAAAACGTTCGTAAGCGCTACACGCTATTGACTAATTCCGGAATCTCTTAATTGAAATTTTCTCGTCAGACTCTGCTGACAAACATTTTTGTTGGTAAATAAGTCTGGATTTAAGTAAATAATTAATTATAAATATTGTACCATCAAGTAAAATAATGCCAAGAAAGAAGATTTTCTAAGGTTGAAAATTTAATGGGATTGTAAAAATATTTGCTTTTATAAATGTAGTCTTAGGCTTTACTATATATTTATAGAATTACCGTACTTCTGTCCCTATACCCTTCATAATTATCAACCCATTATGTCACCATTGAGGGGCACGGGTCTGTTCCTGAGGAAGGTACACACCATACTCCACCACGGGGTCCGAGTCGGGATTGGTGGAGGCTTGCAAGCTATACCCTGAGTTTTCGTTTAATTATCGATATCGATCCTTGTATGTCCCCACTGCTGGGGCACGGGTCTCTTCCTGCAGGACGGTTAGGCCATACTCCACCACGGGGGACAAGTGCAGGTTGGTGGAGGATTGTAAGACAGTGGCGGGCGTAACTGTCAGAAGTTATCAAGCCGCCCATAAGGCCTCTGACATGTCTTAACGACTGCCATTACATCACAGCCGGCACCAACGGCTTAGCGTGCCTTGCGAAGCACGGAAGCGCTCGTCAAAAATGCCACTAGCGGTATTCACGGGATAGTCATCCTGCACCTGACCGCGCCTGTTGTTGCTTAACTCAAGTGATTGATTCCAATCACTCGGTTCGACTAGGCCACGAGGGCTTCAGTTTAATTATCAGCCGGTGCGAATAATTTATCGAACGTGGTGTATCTGAGGTATTCACATACAATAAATAGCTCGTGAAATTGCCAATCGCGGTAATACAGCCCATCTCTTTCTCTCGCTAAGTTATTTAGAGCGAGACCTTAACCCGTTAACGGCGAGAGCCAGTGTAATTTTTTTATTGGTTTCGGACTTTATTTCAAAGCGATAAGGCTCAATTTATGGTAGAAACTATGGTATCATTGCCTGGTTGAGAGATAATAGAGGCTCAAAAAACTAAAGGGCACAAAACGCATTCATTTTACCATCCAAATCCTAACTATCCTTCGCAGGATCCCGCAACAACAAGTTTAGTCTGAAAAGCTTATGTGCGGAGGGAGGGTGTTTTGCAGTGTGGACCCGCATAGTTACCGCATCAAGAATGCGTGGCTCACTCCGGCCCACCTCTAAGAGCAACTTGTGACTACACTGGCGGGCAAGGAAAATGGGCACGAAAATTTTCAGTGTAAGTGATACCATCCACGATGTTATAGCGAAACATAATTGATTATTATGTTAGCTTTGCGGTGGCAGCCCAGTGGGAAAACAATGGACTCGAAAGCGAGAAATCCTGGTTCGATTCCCATTACAGGCGTATACGCCTGCAATGACTTCGTTTATTTTCAAACTTTGAGAGTTACGTACACTCGCGGTCTGAAAATGTTTACCACCTTAAGGTTGGTAATTGCATGCACAAATCTATGTCACATGGTCGATGATATTATGTGATTTGATTAGGCATAGAGCATAGATTAGGCATAGAGCAGAGATTCACCCGAGCGAGGTTGCCATGGTTTTACAATCAATTTCTATTATTTCAATCCTAGTATTTTTGATAAATGTCATTGTAAAAAATTCAATTACGTCAACTTTTAAATAAAGAAAAGAGTTTCAGCATCTTCTTCAGGCTATATTATTTCACTGCTGGATATAGCCCTCCCCTAATTAGCGCCATAGCGCAAGGTTGTGCTATCATTGGGGCGTAATGCCCATAATCCCCACGCTGGGCATGCGGGTTGGGGATCGCAGTTCGGTGTAATTGTACTGCAGGGGGCGCTGCTGCCCACCCCCCGGTTTGTGTCCCTTAGTCGCCTACGTACCTTATAATAATACGTACCTAGATATAGCATTTTAGACTTTACTGCACACAGTGTGCTAAAGAATCTGATTTGAAAACTGATAAACATTTTTAGACCGCGACCGTACATCTCAGGATTTGTTGTAGAAATACCACACGCTGATAGTCATCATCACCATCATAATTAGCCAGTCTCAGTTCACTGCTGGACATAGGCCCCTCTTAAGAAACGCCACTGAGCCCGATCTTCGTTCCCAATTGTGAATGACACCATCGTGACGAAACCCGAGGCTTAGTTGGCTCTGCACGTATTGACTTGCGACCTGAGAGCGGTGGTAGTGGAGCGGTGTAGAACGCCGGCTTCTCAATCGGGAGGTCGTGGGTTTGAACCCCGGCATGTACCAATGACTTTGTTTTCTAAGTTATGTACATTTGTGAAATTATAGTAGCAATACTACTCGCCGACGGTGAAGGAAAACATCGTAAGGAAACCCTAGTGTCTGAGGTGTTAGCGTACCTCAGCGCTTGCTACGTGCAATGGCCCAACTATGAGGCTAAGTGCGGAAATCTCAGGTCTAACTAACGTATTGACTTGTTTGCTGTGGACTAAGCTGACTAAGTTGTTAGCGGCCGCGACCCGTCCACCCACCAGCTTCACCCACCAGTAGGTCCACGGGGAATTTCTTTTTCCCCGTGCACCCACTGCAACCTTATGCATAAGGCAGGAAAAATAGCACGGTATCGCTGCTGTGCAAACCTACTCCACCTAAAACAATGTGCTAGGTACTGAAGCGACTGAGTGGTCCCTTCATATATCTAGTGTGTGTGAAGGTGCCACTGTATCAATGAAATCATCTTATTACGTAGATTGAATTGCCAAAGTTTTTGTAGCATCAGAGTCAGCCTTTTCTTTAAACATGAATCACTAAAAGATGAATACCTACTAAGAGTATTTTCGTAGCACTACCTAGAGTAAATTACAAGTAAGTTACTTAGCTAAAAGCTAAAGCACTAATGGCAATCGTGTATGAACGCAACATCATACGAGTATTGTAGCATATAGAAACCTAGTAAGCCTTTGTAGTCGCCCTCTTTCTTGAGTTCAGAAATTAGCACTCTAACGTCATTACGTCACAAAGAACCTTAATCAATACAGTTACACAATGTTATTATGCCGAGAAATGTACAGTAAAGGTGCATAAAGGAATTTAGAAGAGGTATTCATTAACTAAGCATTTTATTCAGTCAATTTCCAGGCTTCAATTACAAGGCGCGGCCTTTGAAAGAGCTGTGAGGCGGTCGGGCTAACATTTTCCTACAAAGGTTGAAAAATGAAACTACAACGATTTTTATAAAGATATTTTATTAAACATTTTATTTTTTGTAAAATAGATTAATTAAAACCTGACTTTTACAACAAACAACTATAAAATTCTTTGTATTCATTCTCTAACATTAATGTTTATTATAGGTCCTTTAACCATGGAACTGCCTTCGATTGTAGCCCACGATTTGCAATGATAGTTGCTTGCCTCAACGGCTTATACCCAAATCTGGTTTTGAACAAACTGTCTCATACAAAATCGTATTGGAAGCGTGCAGGTCTCGCACGGTAAAATTCAAGCATTGGGCCCCAGTGTCAGGCGATGTTACTTAATCAAAGGATAACATTTTGAACACGTATCTTATCTTATCACACAAGGTTGGGAGGGGATGCGGGTTTGCGATATAACCCATATTCATAAACACTTTTAAACCTACTTTAGCAATCAATTTACCTCTCATATTTCGTGCCGAAGATAGACCATACGAAAGAAAGTAAAAGAATGAGCTTCATTGACCTTCAAAACATTAGTACTATGGAGGTCTATGAAGCGATTGCTAACGGGGGCGTTCGGTCAACTTCGGTCACCTTCGGGCATGTGTTGTACCGATCGGCAAGTGCTTTCGTGCGCATTCGTTCGGTTGGTCTGTACTCAAATACACAGTCTGAACTACACAAGAAAGTCAAACAGGGTGGTAACTAAACTAGGTTTAATTTTCATTACAAACATGGGGAGTTAGACTAAATCGTATAATACACATAGCCATTAATTCTAATTTAGCAGCGCACATTTAGACGTAACATTCAACATCGAGTATTATTTTTCTCTGCTACAATTTTTTCTTAGCATATAGATTTACCTTCGCTCACAAGAAGATATCGGCCAATCTTTGCTCCCGTAGAAAAATTTAGAGTATGGATCGGATCCATTGGGAGCGATTTCAGAAACTTATTGGTTCACGAACGTAGCGAAGGCGAGGCTTACTGATCTGCATATTTAGCACGCAGATGATATGCGAGCAGCTGCGCTGCCTATGTCGTGTTTATTACAATCTTATTTTGTAATCAATTTAGCTCGCAAAGATTCCAAATGAGCGTTGTATGAAACGCCCTGTATGGTACGAGCTGACAATTTAATTTGCAAAATCTATAAGTACAGAGTGGCTAAGCGTATTGAAATGATGAACTCGTATATCGAGCATGTGCTAGGCATAAAATAAATATGATAGAAGTGGCCCAAGAAACGTGACGTGCGTACTTTAATACTTATTCCTTAGGTACCCAGAAAAAGTTAAATGTTTACCTTTAAATATTACCATGTATATATTCATTTTAGGTTAGGTTTCCTTGAATCTAAATAGACTATACTATTTTTATTTTTAATGCACTAACCCGTGCTAAGGACAATTTTAAAAACCTATTTAGAGGCTAAAAATTCCACCCATGCCGGGACTCGAACCCGCGACCTCTGGCAATCCGTGCCAGCGCTCTTTCCAACTGAGCTAATGGGCGACTCACCGGCATCAGTGAAATTTCGAACCTCTTTACACTATTCTCTGTATCACAAAGTAGGTACTCGGGGACAGCCCCGAGTACCTACTCGGGGCTGTAAAGTGATGCAATTTACTTCAGCCAGATGTCGCTGCCTGTACGTAATACATAGAATAGTGTAAAGAGGTTCGAAATTTCACTGATGCCGGTGAGTCGCCCATTAGCTCAGTTGGAAAGAGCGCTGGCACGGATAGTCAGAGATCGCGGGTTTGAATCCCGGCATGGGTGGAATTTTTAGCCTCTAAATAGGTTTCTAAATAGACTGTTCATTAAAATACGATCGATAAAGAAATTTAAATCAACGACTGATAATTCTTTAATCAATACTTATTATCAATTTGTGAAATACCTAAGAAACTAGTAGTAAAAGTATCGCTCTCAAACGATACTTTCACAGGCTAGGCCAACAAAGCAGTCACTTGCGATTGGCCTGCGAATATTTCATAGTATAGTCTACTTTTGGACTATGCAACATATTGACTCATCGTATTGAAGTAACATCATGATTTTACAGAGTGCATCGACGGCTATAAAGTGTTAAGTGTAATTTCTGGGCCCTGTTTCATAAAGCTACAATTATAAACTTTCAACTATCGTCCGTCATTTTCGCCCAATCGACCAATCGCGAGGCTGATTAGGTAAAAAATAGATATTTGTAAGTTTTTTTTAATTGGTCGTGAAGCTTATTTAATAGTTAGGTATGCATTTTACGGGCTTAAACGCGATTATTCGTCGAGAATAACGGTAACTAAATTTACCTAAGAAATTGAATTAGTACATTTAACGAGACTGGTCGCGACTATTACATTTCTTAGGATAAAAATAAAATACGAGGAATAGAAGTAGGCCACTACTATCTTTATTTACAAACCTGTTGTAGACATCACGTGTCTTACATTAAATTCTTAGAGGGTATAGCAAGTTTCTTTGAGTCTATTTTCCCATAGAGTGAATACACAAAGCCTTGAAATTCTCTGCCAAATTCTGACTTTAAACTTTCAAGAGCGTCTGATTACCGACGATGAAAAAGCAAACGACACCTTACAATTTTGCTGGGCTTTGTTTAATGCCTTGTTGGCAATATTTTTTGTCTAAATTTCCCGCAATCCAAACCAAGCTAGAGAAACTGTGTAAAATCCCTTATTACAAATAGGACAAATTCTGGTTACTTCTATGATATCAAGTTTAAAAACAACGTATGTTAACAAATTTATTCAAGATTTTAGTAATATGAAAATATTTGTTTCCTGAGAAGACAATATAGTGCTAGGTAGGTCCTAATCACTTCTCATAAATTAACCTTTATTGTTTTAAATTCTTTTGTAATTTGTCGCCAAAGTTCGGAGTTTAATGAGTACGTCAAAGAACCCTTAGTGGACTACGTACCTAGCAAGCATAATTATGTCACAATCAGTAAGCCCTCGACTTTGTTCAAATTCATTCACTACGATAACGGACCTTGTTTATAATTAATATACTAAGAAGATCAGACCAATTTTAAATTCAAAATGACCAAACCCTCCATGGTAAAATGAGAAAATGTAACATATATCTTCATACCAACATCCACCTTACTTAAAGTGTTTATTCTCTCTTATTTACCCATGAAAATTGACACTCGTAACTTCCAACCATAAGAGTCTGATTTTACTAACCTTTCAATGATACTCAATGGAAAAATATCCATTTACATTTATTTATACGAGAAATTCGATGACTTTGCTGCAAAATTGGCTTCAATAATGCTAAAATTACCCTATCATCAAGCTAGGGTAATTTTAGCATTATTGATGTTTCAACGATTTATGCCGCTGATCTTTAAACATATGACTCAAACTAATTTTCCTATTTATGCATGATAATATGTGCACCAGAAAAATTGCACTGTATGTTTAATTAAACAAAGTCTGTTACTATCGTTTATGGAAAATATTTTATAAATGAAACACAGATTGAAGACAGAATTAATATGGATGTCAGATAAAATGGTGATTCCCAGTTGTACAGTCAGCTTAACATACCATTAGCTTTCATTAGCTCTTACACCGTTACACATGAATACTAGTACTTTCATAAGATATAAACTAATATTTCTCTGTACATTTGATTTGTTAGTAGAATCAATCTCGCAAGGTTCGCAGGTGCGGCAGCAGATTTGGAAAACCATTTGTTGCTGGAGAGCATTTTCCATCTCGTTGCATATTTGCTTATTTACAATACATAACTATACAATGAATACTTTTTAACATTAGAAAGCATGTATCACAATAGGAAGATAACCAAGACTTCCACTCATCGAATTTTCAACAACTTAAAATTACCGAAAAGGGTCACCAAATAACGTCACGACAAAAATCGCAAAATATCTGTCTTAATAGTCTTTTTTGGCCCATTACATTAGAGTTTTATCAATATGTGACAGTAGATGACACTCAACAACTAAAGATGGGCGTTTTCGAAAAACATTTTCGAAATTTTCGAAAATGGTTGTTATTCAAATGTTTTGAAAATATTATTTGTTATTCAAAAAGAATAACTAATTTAGTGCTGTTTCATTTGCATGAAAGCAATATTATGAAGACAGCATTGAACGAACAAAACGCGCGCGACTCGTGTAAAGTCGTGTCATTCCGCCACGAATCGTGTTTTCGAAAATCGCGAGACTAAAGCGTTTTCGAAAATTGGGCCGATATGAATTTCGAAATGACTAACGTCTTTCCGTCAGCAGTCGTGTTTTCGAATATTATCACTAAAGCATGTGAACTGTGAGAGGCAGAGCACTTATTTCTGAAACTGCGTTTGACTCGGGGCATCTCGACAGTCACTCAACTACATCTCAACATGCGAAATATTCGAAAATGGCTCGCTTTCATTCTTGCATGCATGCGTCGCATTCGCGCAATCGCGGATTAGTAAGTTAGTAATATTAGTAAAACTTATTCGAAAATGAATGTTAGTAATTTACTAATCTTGTTTTCGAAAATCAAAGTTAGTAAATTCAGATTATTCGAAAAGAGATGTCATTCACAATCGCCCATCTTTAGCAACAACGTGTGACAGTCAATCAATAACCGGACTGACTAAAACTTGGCTTTAAGATATTGTATGGAATCAGGCGTTACTTTGCGGAAAAACACAATAGCATTAAAATGTGAAAATTACTTAAATAAATTCCGCCAAAAATCCCAAAAGCACCATGCGGCTAGTTATTGCACCGCCCTCCTTACCACTTTTTCAAGCAGAAGCAAGAAACGAACACACCAACACAATGCGTGTTAAAGGCGAAACGCGTCGCGCATTTTTTCACACAAGTATTGGTGTACCTACACCAATACTTTTTCAAGCAGAAGCAAGAAACGAACACACCAACACAATGCGTGTTAGAGGCGAAACGCGTCGCGCATTTTTTCACACAAGTATTGGTGTAGGTGGTGGTGTGTTCGTGTCTTGCTTCTGCTTGAAAAAATGTTAGGTAGGGCGGTGCATTAACCAAGCGCATGGTGCCTGCGGGATTTTGGGCGGAACTAGCAAAGTAATTTTCACATTTCAATGCAATTTTACTTTAAGTTTTCACTTAGTTTAAATGGACTTTTAAAATGTTATAAATTTAATCTCTTGACGAATTTTGGTGGTATGGTGATTTTTTTTATTGTTTGTCAATGTCTCATATATAGATGTATGCAACATACTTTAATGCAGTCCGCGATACCATATCACATATTAAAAAAAATCATGCGATGGTTTGACCTTTGCCATCTTCCTAGTTGTGATCTTACGTTAACTAAAATTAACATTTGTTCCAGAATTATTAAGTATTTAGCAATTTTCTTATATAAGTTTTACCGAAAGCTCTTTTTGACTAGAATTGGTATATGTATAATTAGCAGGAAGGTAATTATTGTAGTGTTTAGAATCTTGGCAGCACTAAGATTAATGTCTTAAAGGTATTATCTGATCTATAGGATAATTCTGCAGTTATGTAAAAATAGAGTTTGTGCTAGTACAAAAGAACATAGGCATGTTTATTTTATGTTAGTTCATAATATTATTAAACAATTAATTAACAATTTTTCATTAAATCTGCGTATTTAGTACACAATTTATGGTATATTAATATCATTCACTATAGGTATAATAATTTCGTTTGGGTTTTATACATTTAATCTACCGATGACTTTATCACTAGTAAGTGACGACTAGGTATTATTATAACGTATTTTTATAGAGACTAAAAATGAAGACAAAAATACACTCATGCGTGGAATTTTTAGCCTCTAAATAGGTTTTTTAAAATACACCCTCAAATTTAAATAATTTAAATTCCAATTCCCTTATAATACAATAACTAAATCGTTGTTTTAAGCAAAGTACTTTTTTCAATTTTAAATAAATTTCAATATCATGATATATAATCGTCAAAAACTTTAATTTAGCCTGGAGTGAAATTTCATTTTCAATGATTTCAATCTACATGTGATTAAATCTAACACTCCCAATTCCCGAACGATTTCAATCCGACACGATTCGCTCGGGGAGAAAATGCCACTTTCGGTTTTGATGCCTTCAAATGTATCACATTACTGAATAACCCGAGTTCCTTGCCGTAACAAGGCGTTGCCGGCATTCTGGCAAGGTGAAATTCCCTCGAACATATTTGGGAAGCCTACACACTCGAATTACTTGAGAACATCATTTATAAGTGCCCTTCCTGTCTCGTGGTCGCATCTTCAGACACTATCAAAATTGCTTTTCTTTCAAATATTTAAGAAGTTTCCATTTCAGTTTCATAATTTGACAGTTGACGGACGATGATCTTGGTGTCACAGAAAGTGTTGAACACCGGAATATTTTAGAATAGACTTATAACTTTTTTTATTATCTCAAATCAGACTGTCTTGAATTTAAGGATTTGCGTGATGTTACCCGGGATATTTTTTTCTTCATTTTTAACCTTAACAAGTTTTACTCGAAATATACGTTATTCCTTATACGTATGCAGTAATAAGTTATTGACATTATACAAATACCTACACCAGTAAACCTATCACCCCCAAAATAGACATTCCAACAGACAACACTTGGACTAGCTAACAAATATTTTTTTCTGTCACCGTTCACACACACTAAAACTCTGTAACCATGATCACTCCCTTGCAGCATTTCTACACTTAAATTCGTGGCTAGGCCTCACAGTAACCTTTCATTTAAAAGTTGGAACTCACGTTGGACCCGTGTCTGACACGCTCACCGCTGTCGTATTCCAGCTATCGTGACCCCCGCTGTCGACCTGTACCTTTTCTCCCGATGCCTCTTCCTGAGCAGTTTTTTCAGAAGGAGTGGTACTCCACCAGTCTTCGAGGCTTCTCTCTTCCACCGGTGACTTAAATTCTGATATATTATTAGCCTGTTCAGATCTTTCGGGATTTGGGGATATGGTCTGCCATGTCTTCCTGTGGGAGACACGCGTTGCCAACGGTTGGCTTTTCTGGTCAGTTGTTTCAGAATATGAAGGTATGCCGTTCTGATATCTCCTATCCGCAATAACCTCTGACTGTGGTAGTTTTTTGTCTTGTTCAGATTTTTCAGAAGCCAATGCCACCAGTGTCGGTGACGAGAGCCTCCAGCTTCCCTGAGCTGTTTTGTCAACGATAATGCTTGGTACCAAGAGGTCGGGTGGAGCTGACAGCGCGTACGGCCTGCTGGGTTGGGCTCTGCCGTCAACGAGAGCCTCTGGCTCCAACGGGTCTTCCTGGTCGATTTCCTCGGGTGCCGGTGGCGCGGCGGGAGGTCGCGCGTTGTCCAGCCTGGGCCGAGGCGAGTATCGCGGCGTCAGCGCGATCCCCCCGACGACTGGGTGCGATTTAAGATTCCCGCCTGAAGGACGTCGTGCATCAAGCGCTCGTTCTCCTGCCGTACTGCCGACAAAGATAGTGCACGTGTATGGTTAAACTGTTTCGCTAACGGTTCAGGGACTAAGGTCCTTTCTGAGCTTTAGCAAATCGACGCGCGGCTTGAGTTCACCTCCCCAGGTGTTACGTCTCTGATGCTAACTCGCTCGCACAATTTTTTTTTTTTGTGATTCTAAAAAAATATTCTTACGATATATGCAGTCTAAAGGATTGACAGATAATAAAATAATGGACATTTAAGACATATATTTCAAGACATTGTTGTTGTTGAGGACTAAAATCAATATTTTTGAAAAAAAATTCTCTTTAGCAAAAGTTAAATACCTATAGGGTAACACAAAAATGCGTAAAATGTCTGTGACTTTTTTTAAAGATGTAATTAAACCCTCAGACCACATTTATGTATGCTCGTTAGGTAGGTTTTACTAAAAATCTTCGATTGTGCGAGCGCGACAACATGCAAGATTTAACAGCTGTCCAAGGCCACGTCTGCGTCCTTGGTATTACATCTCACTCGCACATTTTTATATATATATTTTCTGATCCTATTCTATTCCGACCGGAATGAAACTTTAAGAGGACATAAAACGAAGTTTCATTGAGCTTAGAGTTTGAAATAAACTTGTCAAAAAGAAGTCTCTATAAACAGATTTATGAGAAACAGATACTTTCTTTTTGATAAGTTTATTTAAATTTTGAAACACGACCAAACCTCGATTTGAATCCTTTAAAAATATTTGCAAAGTTTCATTGTGATTAAGCAAGTCATTTGTAAATAAAAACCAAACGACTTTGAATCGCTCCTTCGGAAGCCGCAGTAAATTATACCGTTCATAATGTTCCAATACTGATGCAAGAGAGTAAAGCAACGACGCACGTTAACAATGTAAACGTCACCTGTCCCAAATCCACTTCAGATCCGACTTATAGCTCTTTTCACTAAGCTCAGAAAGGTGTTTAGATGAAATTGCATAAATAGTTAAGAAAACTGTTTTCTTGTGTTCGGATATCTAGTCTAAAGGGGTAGTTACAAATTTAAATTTTGGACGGATGACATTGCTGGAGGTCATTACTTTGGGCAGTCTAAATGTCTTCTATGGGACTTGGAAAATTGACTTTGTTAGTGGTGGAGGGGTATATACAGTCAAGATGCTGTTAACTATTAGGTAAATCGTATAAATATGTAGAGTGAATTGAAATACAACAAGGAGAATAAACCATCTTGAATTCATAAACAGGCGTAGAAAAATTATAACCTGATAACCTGTCTTTGCAGAGTCGATAATTTGATTAAGTATTTGAATGCGCTTGCCAAAAAGTATCCAACCTCTTTGTTACTTCAAAGTTATTTATTTTCTACAGATCGTCTTTTGTTTCTTCTTCTTATAAAAATATTTTCTCAAGCAACACGCTACTGTATAGCATTGATTTTATTAAAAAATCGACGTATTTTTCTGCGAGTATTTGCAAAAGAAAAACTCTTCACTATTCTAACTAGATTATAGTTATTATTTCAAAGTTATTAAGTCTCAAAGCTGTTGGTTTTCCAAGTATTCGTAAATAAATAGATTGTTTTTTTATTGATTATACGTGTGGATCAATGCGCCAAGTTCAAGATAGTAAAATTTCAAGATAGAAAAAAATTGTTTATGTAATATTTCTGCTTATTAGGAGTGGAGTTAATATCGAGACTGTATAAACGATTTTCAGGATATTCGATCTTTACCCCATACCTGTATTTTCTAAAAACGAGTTCATTGATTTTCGTTGCACTTTTAATGCATAGGTACAGTTGACAGGTAAGCAAACTTTAAATATTTGTTGCAATGTCACCCGTAACACAACCAAGTAAACAGCGCTCGTATGAATTCATGTTGATGTGTTGTCGTGTCTATAGAATACAGACCCAACGTCATGTAAAACATAAGTCGCAAAACGCAAATAGAAAAAAATCTCAATTGAATACCCAGATGACTAAATTCTTGAAATCAGTGTGAAATCAACAAATTACAGTTCGCGAAACAAGAAAAAGCAGCTTGTGGTTGTTTTAATTAAATTATTTGCTTCTTGAAATAAGTTCAACAAACCGTCAGATTTCTGTAAAAAAAATTACAAATTAAATGAAAATGGAACACAATAGTCGATAGCCTATCGACCTTTACACAAAAAAATGGGCACAAACTGTTCGCTTTTAAGATAGGAACAATCCAAAGTCCAAAACTAGTAAGGTTGATAGGTTGTCGTATGTAGGTACAATCAGGAAAATTTAAGACTCTACTTATATCTTATTGTAACACCTCAAATGGTCTGGTATTCATGTATTTGTCCCATGTGTTCCTGACTATACTTGATACAGCGCACAGGCCGACCGAACAAATATAAACGAAGGCGTTGTGCGATGGGAAGGTATCTACGGCCGTAGGCCGTGGGGCAAAGACGCGACGTCCTTTCAACTATCATACAAAATGTACTGAAGCGACAGTAGAAAGGCCAATCGCCTAGAATGCAAGGCACTTCATCAATTTAAAAAGTTAACGCGCCCCACTCCAAAAAAAAAAAAAAAAAACTTGTCTCTGCTCTGCGTTCGTTAGCTTCGTATGCGAACCACCCGCGCCGCTTTATAATAAAATTGCCAATATCTGCCTGTAAAATAGTCTTCAGTAGTGCTGAAATTCGCCCACGATCACACATACATCCAACTCATACACATACACACAGTGAAAGGGTGTCTTCGGCTGCTATCCTGAGCTCGTCATCCCTCGGGAACTTTGGTGAGTGTTTTTTATTTCATCCCCTTCGATTTCCGCCTAATCGTGTATCTCAACAGCTGTGGATTGGGTTCCGCACCTGGCGCGATTATAGTTTTTGGTGCCTCCTGTGAGGATTTTATCCTCAATATTCGTCATTCTCCCCGCATAACCTCACTTTCTTTCGCATTGCCTAGGCTATTTGAGCAATTTCTCGCATCCCCGCACGGTTTTGTCTACTTGTACTGCTTGTAGCTAAGCTGGGTTAACTTATTTTACGCATAATATTTGAAGCTATTGTGACGCGCATAAGCATAAAATACTATAATTGCATCGCCACGCACTTCCTTTGTTCGATTAATAGATTGACATTTCAAGATGGCTTTAACGAACACCGCTCGCACAGAACGATCGCTCCAAAAGCAATTAGTATTACAGGAAACATGTCGTGCATCGTATTTTGCTCGAATGCAACGAATTCACGATAGTTCTCGTGCGATCGGTAACGATTCTAAAGCCCGTGATGATTTTATCTCTGCCACGGAAACTATCGACGACATTCGCGATAAATACCTACAGTGTATTCATGAAATAAATTCGATCCAAATGGAGATGGATGAAGCTTTTAACCCCGATTTTAACTCGTGGAGTGGGTTCGAAGACTTGTACTGTAAGGTCAGACGTGTTAAAAATCAATTATTAAATCCACCTAAAGTAGTTTCTACCAGTAGTACGAGTGCCCATGAATGCGTAGGTAAACGTTCGTTTGCCAAGTTAGGACCAATCGAGATTCCTGAATTCCACGGAAATCCTAATCAGTGGAGTATGTTCCACGCATCATTTAAGAAAAATGTTAATTTAAATCCCGAGTTAGATAATTCTGAGAAATTATATTACCTCGTAGGTAAATTGAAGGGTAAAGCGCAAACAATTATTTCTGGGATTACCCCTACCGAAAGCAACTACGAATCCATATGGGAGTCGTTAGTTAATAAGTACGAAGACAAACGTTTCTTAGCTACAACGTTTTTAGATTCCATTTTTGAAATCAAACCGCTTCCGAACCCGGCTAGCGCCGCGCAGCTAGAATCGTTTGTTGATAAATATGCCGTATCTATAGCCGCGCTCCAAGACTTAAATATACCCAATCTGTGCGAATACGTCTTTATTTATTTAGGCTTGAAACGTTTAGACAGAGAGACTTCTAAGGCGTTCGAGATGTCGGTTCGGAATGAAAGCATACCTACGTACAAGACGTTCATTGACTTTCTTAACAGTCAAGTCAAGATTGTTCAAAGAACAAATCCGACCGTCACCCCGAGAGTTTTAGTTAAGGAATCGGAACAGCCTAAAAAACCGCATATACCTAAAATTTCGCATACATATTTAAATGCTACTTCTCAAACTTCTTACGAAAATAGCTGCACCTTGTGTAATAAATCACATGAGATTATTTACGACTGCAAAGTCTTTTTAAATCTGTCACCAGATAAAAAATATAATTTCGTAAAAGAAAATGGTTTTTGTACTAATTGTTTAAGCTCTAAACATAAATGGAATAAATGCCAGAGTAAAAAGTTATGCCGCTCATGTGGTTTAAAACACCACTCCTTACTTCATATGGAGAAATCAGCCAACACGGGCGCGACTATGAATAGGGGCCTTCCTCGCCCGGTCGCTCCCGCGCAAGGGTTTAGTTCGAATACTTCGCCGCACGCGGCGCCACCAGTCGCGCCTACTTCATCCCAGTGTAATAATTCACCGCAATCGCGCGTCTCTGTCGCACATACGTCAACGCAGCCGCCAATCAATGTAGCTCATCTCGCTTCCGCACCCACCTCCGCGCCGACTGGCAATCCGAATGCGTATATCAATGCAGGTGGACTGTCTTATCTATCAGCTGATGCTAATATAATAGATCGCACGGTTATTCCATCGCAAGCGCGCACCGCCTATTCGAATGTTCTATTAGGAACAGCTTGTATTAATGTTTACAACCGCTTTAATCAACCGATTTCGTGTCGTTGTATTATTGACCCCGGTTCGCAGAATCATTTTATAACTTCGGATTGTTGTCGTAAGTTAGGATTAACAATCGATCAGTTAAATCGCAAAACGATTATAAAAGGTCTAGGTGACCACTCAAACATAGCCAAAGGTAAAGTTAAGGTCATGTTTCGTTCGCGTACCTCGCCGGATAAGGTGTACGCCATGGAACCTTTGGTTTTGAACCGCATAACCGAACGGTTACCCACCGCACCGATAGATATAAATTCTCTCGATTATTTAAAAAACTTACCGCTAGCTGACGAAGAGTTTTATAAGTCCGCCCCTATTGACATTTTGATAGGTGCTAAATTATTTATTGACCTTCTGTTGCCGGGTAAGGTGACCGGCCTACCCAATCAACCTTCCGCGTTCTTGACGACCTTAGGGTACGTAGTCATGGGGGAAGCTGAGGTGTCCACGGAACCTGAAGCCTCCGTTTCTTACTTGGTAACCGCGGCGTCAATTCATGATGACTTAAGCAGGTTCTTTGAGTTAAATGACATAAAAGATGATTACGTTTTATCTTCGCAGGATAAAGCTTGCGAAGAGTTTTACATTGCGACGACCTCTCGCGACGCATCTGGACGTTTTATAGTAGGACTTCCGTTTCAGAATAGTACCGATCGCTTAGGTGATTCTTTGAAAACCGCACGCAATCAATTTTTAAGCCTCGAACGTAAATTTAAAAATAACCCCGCGTTTAAAGAACGTTACGATGAAATTATCCGCGAATATATAAGTAAAGAGTATCTTGTCGAGATCTCTGAACCCAAGAACAATAGTGAGGGTTTTATTTTACCGCACCACGGTGTACTCCGTGAAGACAAACTTACTTCAAAACTACGTATCGTGTTGAATGGTAGTGCAGCGACCGACTCAGGCGTGTCTCTAAATGACATCCTACACGTCGGCCCTCCGTTACAAACGGATCTATTTGATATTTTGTTAAATTTTCGATTATTCGACGTCGCGATCACAGCTGACATTCGTCAAATGTTTTTAAGATTGTTAGTTCGGGAAGAAGACCGTCCCTATCAGCAAATTATTTACCGCTTTGATCCTCGAGAACCGCTTCGATATTTTGCTTTTCAACGCGTTTGCTTCGGATTACGCTCGAGTCCTTATTTAGCTATCCGCACGATTCACGAACTCGCTAAACAGGAAAGTCATAACTTTCCTGAGGCTTCACGGCTTGCTTTGCGCGATCTGTACGTCGACGATATCGCCAGTTCATTTCAAAATACAGACGTTGCAGCGACAGCCGTGCAACAGCTGATCGACATGTTCATTGCGGGCGGGTTCGAGCTGGTGAAGTGGTCGAGCAACTCGCGCGAGTTGTTAGCGCATGTACCAGAGACACATCGTTTAACGGATCCAGTTGACCTAGACAAGGACCAATCGCTTAAAATACTGGGCATGCAATGGCTACCAACCACAGATGCGTTTGCGTTTTCCATTTTGCCATCCGACCGTTCCTGCACGAAGCGCAACATACTGTCGACTGTAGCGCGTTTATGGGACATCATGGGTCTCGTGGGTCCAGTGATCGTCCTGGCAAAGCTTCTAATAAAAGAACTCTGGGCTTCAAATTTAGATTGGGATGATACCCCACCCGATCATATCGTAAGGACATGGTCGCAGTTCCAATCCGAGCTACCGCTGTTGACGCATTTAAAAATACCGCGACATTTGTGTGTTTTTGAACACAGCGAAGTGACCTTGCTAGGATTTGCCGATGCAAGTGAACGGGCTTTCGCAGCGGTTGTGTATTTACACACAAATAATAGTGGTGCCCCCACCACCACATTGGTGTGTTCAAAATCGAAGGTGTCGCCAGGTAAGTCCCATGTCACTATGGCTCGCTTAGAATTATGTGCATCTTTACTTCTCGCAAAACTTCTTCGTTCTGTAATTGATAATTACTCGACTCGAATCACCATTAAAAATATTTACGCGTTTTCGGATTCTACAGTGGCTCTCCACTGGATACATTCCTCTCCGCATCGCTTTCAGACATTCGTCGCAAATAGGGTGTCAAAGATTCAGTCTTTGTTACCTGCCAAACATTTTCATCACATTCCAGGCGTAGATAATCCAAGTGATTGTCTCTCACGCGGGCTAATGCCATCAAAGTTGCTAGACCATCCGCTATGGTTTACCGGGCCAGCTTGGGCCTCCTCAGACGAGACCACTTGGCCTATCACGCCGTTCAAGCCTGATTCATCAGAAGACGTTCCCGAGACGAAATCTATTTCTCTCGCTTCTACTGTCCCAGTAGAAGAAGTCCACCTTTTATGTCAGCTTGCGTCCCGCTGTTCTACCTGGAACAAACTTGTGAGAACAGTAGTCTATATTTATAGATTTCTCAACTTACTCCCGCGTAATGATATAATCACTGCAAGCGACTTAGATTTCGCTGAAAATAAAATTCTCTCCGCTTTACAGAAAGCTCACTTTAGTGACGTATTAAACCAATTATCATCTGGTAAATTGTGTGCCAAATTTATACAAAAATTGGCTCCCTTTTTGTCAAACGGACTTATTCGGGTTGGTGGTCGTTTAAATAATGCGGACTTGTCCTACGACCATCGACATCCCATTTTATTACCACGGAAGGATCACATTGTCGATCTAATCGTTGATCACTATCATCGAAATAATTGTCATGCCGGCCCTAACTTATTATTCAGTCTATTAAGACATAAATACTGGATCATAACTGGTCGACGCACTATTCGCACGCGCATTGATAAATGCAATCTTTGTTTCCGGACTCGTCCTAAGCCGACCTATCCAATAATGGCGGATTTACCCGACACGCGAACACAAGTGGTGCCTAAACCGTTTATTCACACTGGATGTGATTTTGGCGGTCCACTAAGTGTCACTCTGAAACGTGGACGCGGCATGCGAAGCCAAAAGGCGTACATTTGTTTATTCCTTTGCATGACGACTCGCGCCATTCATATCGAGGTAGCGTCCGACTTGAGTACCGCGACTTTTATTTCGGCTTTCAAACGCTTCTTATCGCGCCGCGGACCGGTTTCCGTAATGCATAGTGACAATGCGACTAATTATGTAGGCTCCAAAGGGTACCTAAATGAAGTTTATAAGTTTGTAACGTCAGGATCGTTCCGATCGGCGCTCGCTTATGAGTTGTCCGACTACAAAATAGAATGGAAGACCATTCCACCGAACGCGCCGCACTTCGGTTCGTGGGAACCGTTCATAAAAACCGTAAAGTCGCATTTATATCGCGCTATAGGATCTCAAATCCTTACACTTGAGGAACTTAATACAGTACTCTGTCAGATAGAAAATGTAGTTAATTCCCGTCCTTTATGTACTACGTTAAGTCAGGATCCTAGTGAGCAATTAGCTCTTACTCCATCTCATTTTTTAACCCTCACACCGCTTAAGTTTCTACCGGCTGTGCCTGTAAACGACGAGCCTACGCATTTATTGGAACGCTATCAGCTTTTAGATAAACTAGTACAGTCGTTTTGGGATAGATGGTCCCTGGAATATTTAAACACGCTACAAGCACGCGAAAAGTGGAATATTCCAGGTTCCAATATGAGAGTCGGTACTGTCGTCGTTATTGTACAAGAAAATAGGGTTCCGCCCCTTCAGTGGGAATTGGGGGTTGTAACAGAAGTGCATCCAGGCAGAGATGGAGTCACACGTATTGCAACTGTTAAAACTAATAGAGGTTCTTTTAAACGGCCTATAGTACGTTTATGCCCTCTGCCATCACAATAGTTAAGTTCTCGCATCTTACATTAAATTTAGCGTAGTTTGGTTGCAATAAGTACAAGTATGTTATCATATTTTAGTTTAATATAGTTATTCTTTTCGCATTTTTCTTCGCATTTAATTTTGAAAGACGTCCTTTCAAGGCGGGCGGCATAGAAAGGCCAATCGCCTAGAATGCAAGGCACTTCATCAATTTAAAAAGTTAACGCGCCCCACTCCAAAAAAAAAAAAAAAAACTTGTCTCTGCTCTGCGTTCGTTAGCTTCGTATGCGAACCACCCGCGCCGCTTTATAATAAAATTGCCAATATCTGCCTGTAAAATAGTCTTCAGTAGTGCTGAAATTCGCCCACGATCACACATACATCCAACTCATACACATACACACAGTGAAAGGGTGTCTTCGGCTGCTATCCTGAGCTCGTCATCCCTCGGGAACTTTGGTGAGTGTTTTTTATTTCATCCCCTTCGATTTCCGCCTAATCGTGTATCTCAACAGCTGTGGATTGGGTTCCGCACCTGGCGCGATTAGACAGGACACAGCCCACATAGATAAGACGGGGTGGGGTCGCGAACTCTGGACGTCGCGTCGCGCCTTTTCCGCTCCTTCGTCCCACAGCCTTCCGAATACAAAATTCCTTTAGAAGCGAATAACAATTGAAGCGAATACAAAATGCCTTTAGAGCCTAAAGGCATTTTGTATTCGCTTCAGTCACATTGTAATGTAGAGGCAAATTAATTTCAGTTACCTTTGCCGTAATGCTTACTGATTCCTTTTACACTATTCGTTCGATTGGCTTGTACCTGGCATGAGGATGTCAAATAATGTTTTATGTCAGTAATGTTAAGTGTTCTAAGATGCTTAATTCTACTTCATATTTTGAAGTATCTCCGTAAACCTCCTTTAATTATGTTTAGTCAAGTTAGTAAGATCCTGTCACATCAACTTAGATAAACTTACTTGATAAAATTACCATGGTAATTTTATTCCAACAAAATCCTGTTGTATTATCCTAACCTGGAAGACCAAAACACGTTAGCAACATTATCAGATTCGATTAGTTACTGAGAATTTGATGAGCGGATTTTAATTTTGTCGCATAATTGGTAATAGACAAAGCTGGCACTACAAATGCGAAGGAGTTTTCAAGTTAAGCTTACACCGGGTTATTTCAAATAGTGCCTCCTTTGGCCTAGCGATATGACTTTTGAAAATCAAGCTGGAGATTGTGGGTTTGATTCCCATTGGGGCCTGCCTTATGTTGGCACAAATGCCTTAGTCTGGATGTATTTCGATATTTGTGATGTCCTTGCCCGATTGCCATAGCAAAGGGTATCTTAGTTTGGAACCAGGACAAGTGATTGTATCGTGTGGAAGTTACATTATAATTTTACACAATTCCCGAAACATGTCAATGGAAGTTTGTTACTTACAGCAACTTTTATTCAACTACTGAGATTTTTTAAGTACAACTTTCCCTGTCTTGTGGATTAAGGTGTTTTAGAAGTGTCACTGTGTCATGGTGGGTCACTCGGGTGTATTGAAACGACGTGAACTTCGTGACGATGTAATATATAATCTATGTAAACATTGATTTTTTTTTTTTTTAATTACTTAGAAACTAGGCTATCAGCACTTAAACTAAGCCGAAGCTCGAGAAACAACAAAAAAAAACTTAAATAAAATAAAGCAAAACAAAAAAAAAGTTTTATCTGACTTGGGATTCGAAGCGGCTGTCTATGGAACCACGATCAGCGACGTTTCCTCTTTAGCCACCGAGGATGCAAGTTGAAAGTCGAAAATGTTGTACCGCCTCAACCGGCTCAGTGACGTCGACGAATGGAATGTGCTGCATGAAGTATTGTTAGCCAGAATGGACAGGGCGTTGCCATAGGCTGCGGGCAATGAAGAGAAACTTACTTTGTTAAGAGCCATGGACGACGTTGTATGCAACAATCATAGAAAGAATGCTCACCCCGTGTCTCGGAAATCCAAACACAAACCAAACGAAATTTGAAACTTCTACTCGTATGATAATACTTTGCTCACTACATGAACTTCACGTCACTTATATGGCTGTAGGTGAAACTAGAATAACAATACGTCCTTCGCAAACTTTATTTTCTTTTTAGGAACTTCACTCAGTTCATTTCATTGCATTTCCAATCTTTTTTATTTTCTGTCACCGCCGTTTTTTCCTCTACCCCCCAAGCGGAACCAAAAATAAAAATCTAACTTACCCGACTTTCAACCCTCAATCTGAAAACGGCCAGCGACATCTAGAGGGCAGCGCACATCACAATATCCCCCCTCTTAAAAAGAATCCAAACTGGATATCCCAGCTGGATTCAACCTAGACGCTTTAGATCAGAGGAATGCCATTTGCCAAGGTCCTTACCTCTTAAGCTACGCAGCAGGTACACATCCGTAGACAATTTTTTGGCAATAACAGCTTGTTCAAACTTGGGCGCAAGTTTCGCCATAAAGTTTTTATTAGCGCTAGATTGGAATTTGGTTCTTTTCCAAACTAAATCACCCTCTTTGTATTCGCACACCCGTCTTCGCTTATTATAATGCCTACTATTCACCTCATATGCCTGTTTAAGTCGGTGGGCTACGTCTCTATAAATGGTATTGCGTAGCTTTAAGTCTTCTTCGTATTTGTCTCTGTCAATTGACAATGGCTCATTTTCCCGTAAATCTTTTCGGTGTCTTCCTTGCGTTGAGGTTTCTCTACCAAAGAACAAATAAGAAGGTGTTTTACCGGTTATTTCATGCACAGCAGTCCGTATGGCATGACCCACCTGTGGTATGTACTTGTCCCAATCTTTGTGATTGTCGTGTACATATGAAGCAATGGCTGTGCCAATCACCCTATTGACGCGCTCCGTTGGGTTAGCTTGAGGATGATAATATGGTGTATACCAGATCTGGGAGTTATATTTTTCTGCAAGTTCTTTAAATTGAGCAGAAACGAACTGTTTCCCATTGTCACAAATTGCAACTTTAGGTACTCCAAACACCAAGTAAACCTGTTCTTCTAAGATTTTCACAATGTTGGAGGCTTTCCCGTTTCTAAGTGGAAACAGCAGCACAAATTTACTAAACCAACATGTTATCACCAAGAGCATGGTATTTCCTGAGCGTGAACGAGGAAACGGACCCATGAGATCCATTGACACTAATTCGAATGGCTCAGAGACGACTTTTTGTTTGCCCATAAGACCACTGGGTGGTTTCTGTAACACCTTATGTTTGGCACAAACTTCACATTTCCGAACATACTCCTTGACGTCCTTGATAAGGGATGGCCAAAAATAACGTTGTCTTGCTCGATTTGTGGTTTTTTTGACACCGAAATGGCCGGAAATTTGGTCGTCGTGACACTCTTTCAAAATCTGCATTTTAAGTGCCTCTGGAATAACCATTTTCCAGGACTCAGTATCATTGGGAAATTGTTTAAGTTTTAAATATCTCCACAGTATGCCTTGATCCCATGACCATTCTTCCGTGGCAGTTCCTTGTTTTACTGCTTCTTCCATCGTCATATACCAATCATCCTTATCGTCAGGTTTTACGTCAATGATGTCCACTTCTTCAGGTATATTGGCCCTGGAAAGTGCATCAGGCACTATGTTGTCTTTTCCTTTTCTAAAGATAACCTCATAATCGAAGGGCTGCAAACGCATGGCCCACCTTGCCAAACGGCCATGGGGGTCCTTTGTCTTATATAGCCATTGCAGTGCGCTGTGATCTGTGATGACCTTAAAATGAGTTCCTTCAATATAAGGTCTGAATTGTTCTATCGCGTAAATTACGCTTAGAAGTTCCCTCTCAGATGTTGAATAATTTGTCTCTCTGTCCGATAATTTGCGACTGACATAAGCAATTGGCTTTTCTGCATTGTCAAATTCCTGAATTAAGACTGCTCCGATGCCTTTATTTGACGCGTCACATTGTATTTTGAATTCTTTTGAAAAATCTGGGCAGCTTAGTACTGGGGTGGTAGTTAGGGCAGTTTTTAGTTTTGTAAACGCCATTTCAGCATTTTTATTCCAATCTAGTAGGCGACCTTTCTTTCCTCCCTTCGTAAGATCATGTAGAGGTGCTGCCACAATCGCAAAATTCTCTACGAAGCGTCTATACCAACTTGCTAACCCGATGAAACGCTTTAGTTCAGTATAATTGTTCGGTTTCGGATAGTTCAAAATGGCGCTCACTTTATCGGGATCTGTACGGAGACCAAATTTATCTACAATATATCCCAAATATTTTAACGATGGACGAGCAAATTGGCATTTCTCCAAGTTAACGGTAAGTCCTGCCTCTTTTAACTTATCTTTGACCCAGTGTAGTGATGCTAAATGGTCTTCAAACTCACTATTGCATATCACGATATCATCTAGATAGCTAAATATTTTCCCATCGAACTCAGGAGGGAATAGTCGGTCCATTAGCCGTTGCTGCGTCTGACTGGCATTGCTCAATCCAAAGGGCATAACCTTAAACTGAAATAAACCCTTTCCTGGTAGGCCGAACGCTGTTTTCTCCTTACTTGATTCTTCTAGGGGGATTTGCCAAAACGCTGACTTTAAGTCAACGGTTGACAGATAGTGGGCGTTTCGCAAATTATCCAGCACTGTATGGACTCTTGGCAGGGGATATGAATCTTTTTTTGTTACTTTGTTTAGTTGTCTGCTATCCAAGCATAAACGATTCTTGCCCGAAGCTTTCTTTACGAGCAGTACGGGCGAGCGCCAAGCACTATATGATGGTTCTATCACATCTTGTTCAAGCATGTCTTTTATTTCATCGTCCAATTCCTTCATGATAGGTGGTGAGAATGGATACTGACGTTGCATTACAGGGAGATGATCACCGGTTTCTATACGATGGTCAATGAGGTCCGTCCTTCCCAAACCAACCCCTATTTCCATTTTCATTTCATCTATGACCGATTTCAGTTGCCTTTCTTGCTCGACGGTTAATTCTTTTCTTGACTTTACAAAGGTGTCGTCAACAAGAGCCAGAACCTCACAATTAGATGGTTTTCCTTTAACAATCTGCAGTGGAAAGCTCTTTGCTTCATTGTTGTCTATATTGAGCTCAAACATCTCAAAAAAATTCATGCCAAAGATCAAATTATGCTTGAGGTTGTCCATGACGTAAAACTGCACTACATTATATTTATTCATAAATTCGATAGGTAAAAAGATTATAGAATTTATGCTGTGAGTGGTTCCATCGGCGGTGGATATGTTGGTCTTAGGTATTGATTGGGTAGAAAATCCAAGAGTTACCAGTCTCAAGCACAGTGGTAGTGAAATTACTGAAGTTGTGGCGCCGGAATCCAATAAGCCCGTGAAGCTGTGACCCAATATTTTGACATTACCGTAAAATCTACTATCACCTAAGGAGGAACTAATTTCACTAATTTCACCCGTTTCAAAGAATTTCTTTATCGTGTCTAACCACGATTTCCATTCACTATCATCGCCTCTAACGCGGGTATCTATTGGGAAGGTCGTTCGGCGGAAATAACGGCTTCCATATGATCGTTTCCCGGCTTGCTACAAGTGCAGTTACTAGATGTTTCTCCAAATTTCCCGCACTTAAAGCAGAATAATCGCTGGCGTGGCAAATTACAATTTCTGAAGGTGTGTCCCAACGATCTGCAGTTCCAACATTTTCTTGCTGAGGTGGTAGAGCTTTGAGTCGGCGTAGAGGGGTTTTGAACAGGCCTGTAGGTGGGTTTATACAAAGCGTTGACTTCCGCGTGAGGACCATGATAAGCTAGGTCTGGCTCCAATGCATTTACCTTGTGTGATGGTTCCGCAAAGTTCTCGCAATTAAGTTTTGTACGCTCTAATATTATAAGAACCTTGCTGAGTTCTGCTACTGAAGCAAATCTATCCCTGCAAACTGCCTGTTGATAGTATGGCTGAATATTTCTTAAAAGAATTGCGAGTTTCTGTTGTTCACTCACTTTATCCGGCAGTCTGTTGAACATATTCTGCATGACTGCGATATAGATAGTAGCATTCTCATCCCGACCCTGCGTCCTTTTCTTTATTTCCTCCAGTAACTCGTCCTGGTAATACGGTTTCTGAAATGATGTCAATAAATGTTCCACTAAGCTTTCCCAGTTCAAGATTTCATTGCGGTTGGCTCTAAACCAAATTAAGGCATCTCCGTCGAAGAGGTCAATGGCGTATCGCCACAAGTCTTCGTTAGTAGCGTTACGGGCCTCTTTCAGTTCCTCTACACGTTCGAGGAACGCATTAACGCTCATGTCACTCCTGCCTGTATATTTAAGGCCCCAATCCTTAATTGGCACCAGTTTCCGGAAATGGCTGTCGTTGTCAAAGGTGGAAGTTCTTTGCAGAGTTTTACGTAGATCCTGCGCTGGTAAGATCTCTGTATATTTGTACCCAGACGATGTACCCGCTTTGTAACTTGGATCTCTGGTTACATTTTTATTAGAGACATAGTCATTTACGTTGCTTTTAAGGCCTAAATTGTCAATTAATTTCATGGCTTCATCACCTAGTGATTGTTGTAGAATTTCCTTATCCCTTTCTGAAATTTCCTCATCTTCCTCGGACTCTTTGGCCTCACGCATTGAATCAAGCATCTCCAAAAGGCTACGGACCTTGTTGCAAACCAAAGCATACCGATCAACTAGCGTTTGTTCTGACACCGTAATAAACCCTAGTCTATTATTTAAATGTATCAAACGCGCCTCTACACGTTTCAAAATCACTTGTTCAGGATTTTCTTTAATTTCGACTAAAGACGCGTTTAACATTCTGCACTTATGTTCACATGTTTGAATTTCCGCTAATGGTGTTTCCAAGGAACTTTTGGGTGGCTTCAATGCTATAGAGGAAGTGCCGCTGGCCTCTTGATCAAACATTTCTTTAAGAATTTTCCTCATTGCGCCGACATTAGTAATGTTATAAATACCGCGACATGCCAGTTCGAATTCCAGTTCATCTTTTAACAACAGCGTGGGATTCATCGTAACGGCCTTAAATAAAAAATAAAAAAAATTTTTTTTTTTTAAAGTAAAAAAAAAATTATTTTTTTTTGTGTGGAGGGTCACGTCGCTTAAATAACCTTTAGCCGTTGGGCGCCAATTGTCATGGTGGGTCACTCGGGTGTATTGAAACGACGTGAACTTCGTGACGATGTAATATATAATCTATGTAAACATTGATTTTTTTTTTTTTTAATTACTTAGAAACTAGGCTATCAGCACTTAAACTAAGCCGAAGCTCGAGAAACAACAAAAAAAAACTTAAATAAAATAAAGCAAAACAAAAAAAAAGTTTTATCTGACTTGGGATTCGAAGCGGCTGTCTATGGAACCACGATCGGCGACGTTTCCTCTTTAGCCACCGAGGATGCAAGTTGAAAGTCGAAAATGTTGTACCGCCTCAACCGGCTCAGTGACGTCGACGAATGGAATGTGCTGCATGAAGTATTGTTAGCCAGAATGGACAGGGCGTTGCCATAGGCTGCGGGCAATGAAGAGAAACTTACTTTGTTAAGAGCCATGGACGACGTTGTATGCAACAATCATAGAAAGAATGCTCACCCCGTGTCTCGGAAATCCAAACACAAACCAAACGAAATTTGAAACTTCTACTCGTATGATAATACTTTGCTCACTACATGAACTTCACGTCACTTATATGGCTGTAGGTGAAACTAGAATAACAATACGTCCTTCGCAAACTTTATTTTCTTTTTAGGAACTTCACTCAGTTCATTTCATTGCATTTCCAATCTTTTTTATTTTCTGTCACCGCCGTTTTTTCCTCTACCCCCCAAGCGGAACCAAAAATAAAAATCTAACTTACCCGACTTTCAACCCTCAATCTGAAAACGGCCAGCGACATCTAGAGGGCAGCGCACATCACAACTGTTTGTTAAAGATTACCTAAAACCGTAGGGATATTTAATTGTATATACACTGTATACAATTAAATACCCCTACGGTTTTAGGTAATTATACAGTTTTCTACGCAGGATAATGATTTTACGGGAGGCAGCAACACTTTAGTATTTAAACGCGTAAAAATCGAGTATTTGCAAATCTGAGATCAAATTAATACAAAAAAAGTTGTTGTAAATAAAAAACAAACTTAAATGAGAAATTCTTCACATTTAAGGTTACTCAGTGGGCAGTTGTAAACAGTTAGATATTTTTTTAGTGCCACAAAAAGCCAGGGAAAAACTTAGCAAATATTTTTTTACTTTGTTAGCTTTAAAGCACTTATTAAGGAACTCCAAGTGTATGACAAAAGACGAACCATAATTCGTGAAAAACAAGACACACGGTACTAATGTTAGCAATATTGTATTACACACCGCATGCTGATTATCAACTTTCGTAAATACGCGTATTGTAGGTATACTCGTACATTGATCACGAAGGGCGATAGTATGAGGAAAAAGAAGTCTATGCCCAGCATTAATACACTTAGTTCTGAAACATATGCATTCAAAACAATCCGGGAACTAGCTGACGTCGCAACTGCTAAGCTTGATTATTTAAGTAACTTCCATATTATGGAAGTTACTAAAATAAACAAGCATATTATGTCCTACGGTGTATTGCTGTGGGATCGGGCAGCAGAAATTAAGATCATCTTTGTCTTGCAGAATATAGCGATCAGATTAATTTATAAGCAAGGCAGTGGGGATTTGCTAAGAGATTTCTTCAAAGAAACTAACATCAGGTCAGTTGAAAGTCAGTATTTGTATGGACCGCCACCGTCATCACGTTGGTGTGATTCATCCTTAAGAATTGTATTGTAATCTAGTCTAACTGGGCTATTTCGAAATTTGCGCATTGTAGAAATACCTCTACGGAAAACCGTCAAATATGTTTTTCAACAAATTGACGTACATTTGTACGATATTTCAAGAAAATCTCTCTTTTAAATTGTACTTCTAAGAGGATGAAACCTCTTAGAAGTACAATTTAAAAAAAAAACAAGTGTCCAACTTAAGTTATTCTGTTATTCAATTGAACATGACATACTCGTACATATTGATACGGACAAAAAAATATAAGAAATACTGCAATTAAAAAAAAAACAGCGATTTCTTTAAAGACTGAGTTAATGTGAATAAATGTTTACTCGAAAATTAGAGATGCTTTATTTGACTAGGTATTAATAATTCTCTTAACTAATATTACAATATTACAACTAATATTACAGTTGGCCCCAGGCACCGTAAGCCCATGCTACACCATTGCTTGTAGAATAAAGATTTTCATCACTATACCATACGGGGTGCGAGAAAGGAGCCTCCCCAAAAGACGTACTCACTGAGCCCGTAAGTCTGGCGCATCCTGGGCATCAATCAGCGAGCCCCTTACGATGATTGGCTAATCCTTTCACCACGCTGGCTTACCATCAACACGCTAAGAAGAAAGCTATACTCCAAAAACTCTTTTTTTTATTCAATTACCTAGCGAACATTAAGATTGTGACGTAGCGAGTGATAATTTCAGCTTTGCCAACAAGTGAAGGGCTTCAAATATTTAAATGAACACAAACACAATTATCTTCGGCTTTTCAATTTGACGTGTTCACGGGACAACATTTTAGCTGTCCTAAACCAACACAACTAAATACGAAGGAAGATATAAGAACAGAGGTACCTACAGCTTTCGGGATTAAAGTATACGGTTGGTTAAAAATTGCTGACAACAAAATGTATGTCTTCATCATTAACTCATTATGTCCCCGCCGGGGCACGGGTCTCTTCCCTAAGGAAGGTATAGGCCATACTTCACCACGGGGGCCAAATCCGAATTGGTATGTATGTCTTACCGTTATGGATATTGTAATATTCGAACATTATTTTTATATTGTAAATAATAATTTTAAGTTGCATTTTAACTAATGATTTCAAATTCTCGTTATTTAATTCTCTAATATCATATCTCGTGAAGAACCGACAACCGTTGGAGTAAACGTGTTCTTGAGCGGAGACCGCGACTCGGCAAACGGTAGTGTAGGACACCCGCCGACTAGGTGGGATGACGATCTGCGAAAAACTGCCGGCAGATGCTAGATGCGGCAAGCTGAAGACAGGGCGCTATGGCGCTCATTAGGGGAGGGCTATGTCCAGCAGTGGACTACATAATATAGCCCGAAGAAGAAGAAGAATTATCTAATAATGTAATGCGAAATAAGTTTAATAATATAAGCCAATACGAAGTTTGCCCTAACCCCTCTGTTGTATTTAATTCTCCTGCTCTCCTTGGGCGCTAAATTGACGCGCTAATAATCTCGTTAAAACTCCGCTTTGACGCAATTAGCCTTTTTAACTCGCCCTTAACGGTCTGTCTCGGTTGGTGGCGTCGGCCCTCTACTACGTGATTACGTTGTACTAGCTATGCCCCGCCGTCTTACCCGCGTTTTATTAGGGAAAATTATTCATTTTCCCCTGGAAATAACATATTTCCCGCAGTAAAACTTAGCCTGTGTGTTAAATCAGGGTGTCAGCTAACTCCATACCAAATTTAATTAAAAACGCTTGTTAGACGTGAAGAAGTAACAATCATACACAGTTACAAACTTTCGCCTTTAAAATGTAAGTGTGATGTGATTTATTTAGTCAAATAAAAATAACAAGATTTTAGGATTTCAAATAGTATGCGGCAGTAGCCCAGTGGGTTGAACAAAGAACTCGAACGAGAGACCCAGGTTCGATTCCCAGTGCGGGCATGTAGCAAAGACTTTGTTTTCAAAGTTATGGAGATTTGTGAAGTTATAGTAGCAATACCACTCACGATCTGTCTAAGCTGCTCAAATACCGCTGCGCTTGAAATTGCCAATCCGCGTTTGCACGCGATTAAGCCAACACTCTCTCTCCGAGAGAATGCTCTCCGAGAGAATGCCTGTGCCTTGCAGTGGGACGTTTATAGGCTACACAAAAACAAAAGGTATATGCGAGAACAATGTATTTCATATAAAGTCTCGGAAATGTCTTCTCCTTCTTCAGGCAATATTATGTAGTCCACTGCTGGACATAGCCCTCCCCTAATGAGCGCCATAGCGCCCTGTCTTCAGCTTGCCGCATCCAGCATCTGCCGGCAGTTTTTCGCAGATCGTCATCCCACCTGGTCGGAGGGCGTCCTACACTACGTTTGCCGGAATAAATATCGCATACCTGAAATTTTTGGATTGACTGTTTATTAAAAGAAATAAAAAATATCTCTTTGTCTATCACCCCTGCCTTTCCTGCAAGAAAAAAATATTGTTACGACTGTTGTTCAGAGCGAATGCTAATGTAAATGTGTACTTTTGACAAAGTTCAGAAACAAAAGGTTAATTTTCTTACCACTCGAATGAGGGAAACAAACAATCCGCTACTTGACCCGTATCAAATTTGATGCGATAAATGAATATTAATTCATGTAGTATTTAACGTAAGAAACTGAAATATACTGACTTTGCTCAGTAAGTATGTAGGATGGCTGCAAAATATGCAAATTAAAAAAATATTTTCCGCATTTAGTTTGGAACGGTGAAAACGCTATCCGCCATGTTGAAAGCATCTTTTGTTCGTAAACAAACATCTGTCAGCCAGAGTCAGTGGACATTGATTATTATAGGACTTGCATCAAAGAGATATTAACGTAAATACACTCGAGTTTCAGTCGATAATATTGTATCGGGGTCTCTTTTGGCACGTTTGAGCCAATTTTTTCGTATGTTTATTTCACTGGGTACACGAATCCACAACTTCCCGCGGATCTTTATAGGCATGTTTTTGCATTCTCGAAAAATGCAATAACGATAATGAAGAATGTTAACTGATTTTGATTATTAACACTCCATATTCTCTATCAAAAATAAAAAATACTAGTGAAAGAATTACTTCGATACGTCAATTAGTTTCCGATTTAGAAGTAAAACAAGTTTTATTGTAGCCGTACGACGCGGGCTGCCGGTTACGCTGTGACGTCATCGCACAACACGCTCAGTCTGGCTCACTCAGTCCGCTCGTAGTCGTGCGCCCTTGCCGTCGAAATTATACCTAAATACTTTTAAAAATATCCAATCCAAATACTAGGAAATCATGTGTTGTACCTAAATATAAGAATACAACTACTAATTCGCCGGAAAACTTATTTTTATAGTTCCAAAAGACGTTAAAATGCGAAAAAAAATTATTTTTATAGTTTTGATAAAACTATATTACACTAGCTGACCCCGCGAACTTCGTACCGCCTGACAGTCGATTCTTTATTTTTTTTTATTTTTCTCTTTGCAAGAACCATCTTCTACGTCAAGGAATATTCTAAAAAAATAATTAGCGAAATCGGTTCTGCTGTTCTCGAGATTTGCGCTTACCAACACATTCGGCGATTCATTTTTATATTATAGATTATGATAATTTACTATTTTTGTCAAAAATATTTTCCTTCCAAAACTTGACACATTTTTCAAAAAGATCACCACAATATTCTTTATTATAAACTAGTTCATGCACATCAACATTCCTTGAAGTTTCAAAGTCAACGTGTGCAATACAAAATAGGGATTTTCTTTTTCCGGTGATTTCCATTTGTGTTTGTATCTGAGGATAATATTTTTTGCCTAGTACTAGTAAAGTAGTACATTTACTATATACGTAATAAAAGTGTTTGCCTTGGTTGGACACTTTACTTCTATAACGCAGTCATGTAAGCCCGTCAGGCGAGGAACCTATCAGGCCACTCATTCTTTAAAAAAAGACCAGATTCCACTATCTTTATAAAGTGTATCTTTAAAAACCTATTTAGAGGCTAAAAATTTCACCCATGCCGGGATTCGAACCCGCAACCTCTGGCTATCCGTACCAGCGCTCTACCAATTGAGCCAATGGGCGACTCACAACATCAGTGAAATTTCGAACCTCTTTACAATATTCTCTGTATTACGTACAGGCAGCGACATCTGACTTAAGCAAATTGCATTACTTACAGCCCCGACTACCTACTTTGCAGTTAGGTTTAACATCGGAACGATATCACTGTACCCACATGATTACACCATTTTTATTTTTAATGCACTAACCCGTGCTAAGGAACAAATTTAAAAACCTATTTAGAGGCTAAAAATTTCACCCATGCCGGGATTCGAACCCGCAACCTCTGGCTATCCGTACCAGCGCTCTACCAATTGAGCCAATGGGCGACTCACAACATCAGTGAAATTTCGAACCTCTTTTAGTCGGGGCTGTAAGTAATGCAATTTGCTTAAGTCAGATGTCGCTGCCTGTACGTAATACAGAGAATATTGTAAAGAGGTTCGAAATTTCACTGATGTTGTGAGTCGCCCATTGGCTCAATTGGTAGAGCGCTGGTACGGATAGCCAGAGGTTGCGGGTTCGAATCCCGGCATGGGTGAAATTTTTAGCCTCTAAATAGGTTTTTAAATTTGTTCCTTAGCACGGGTTAGTGCATTAAAAATAAAAATGGTGTAAAGTGTATCTTCGCGACTTCCTTTATGACATACTTTTCTAATATTTTTCCTCTTTTGATAGCATTCGTAGCACAACACAGATAAGAAATATTCGCATATCGAGTCGATGAATGAAAACTTTCCCTTTCATTATGTTCGTTAAATAACCTAACAAAGGTGGAATATGCAGAAATGTAGTGGCTACTTGTCAAAATTCAGGAGATTTTACTCAATTCTACAAATAAAACAGTAAATCAGGAGACAGCGCTTAAAATAAGAAAATCTCCCGATAAATTAGTGGCGGCCAGCGCGGCGCGTTGTGACATGACGTCACAAGCGGTCATGTGACTGTTAGCGGAACTCGATATTTTTCGTAACTTTGAATGCCTATAAAATCAAAACTACTAGGTATTTTTGACTACAGCAAAAACTAGTGTATTTCAATACATACAGGCTTTACTGAGACAAGCATTTCAAGCGATTTGGCATACCTAGTAACATTCTTCATTGCTATATTTTGCATGAAAACTCAATGAAATCATGGTTGCGTTGTTGTTATTTCACTATGCTCACAAATCACTCGCAGATGTTGAATGTCAAACTTTGTTTACAAGTCTTCAGGTCTTCATTCTACATAAATTAAAGTAACTATATACGCGAGGAGGAAATAAACAATATTATATACTAATAGCTGAACTCGCAAACGTTGTTTTGGCATAGTAATTAGCTTACGACCTATTCTCAGACCTACTGTCACCATTTCTAAAGAGTTCTATAACAAACATATTAATGTTACCTACGTGGAGGAGATAAAAGTAATAAAAAAACAGATAAACGCACAGATGTTATACTTGTAGCGACAGATACAACTACTTTACTTTGTTGTTAAAGACAGCAAAAAGTAGAGCACCTTAAAAAAACTGGCAGATCATTCTGCAGCTGAGCGGCCGCTACAGTAAATGGTCACGGAAAAACCTCGTCTAAATCTTCAACTACAGATTCTGATCAGACCGCAATGCCGAGTTGTGAGAATCACTTTGTAACGTTTTATAACTTTAATTAATAAACTCTGGAACGATTTCAGGTGGTCATATTTGCGTAAGCAAAATATTAACCAAACGTGAAAGTTGTATTGTATTATGTAATGTAATACCAACAACTCAAATAAAAAAGTCTGCCAGACAAAATATATGCTGAACCGGAAAATAATAATTGAGTGCCTATTGAAAAATAAAAAAAAATGTTAAGGTGGGTCATTATATCAAGAGTTCAACACATTTCTGGCTAATAAATTGTTAAAACTTTGTTAATTATCTTAAAATATGTTTTGAAAAGAATACATTGTGGATTTTCTTTCTTCTTTGGTAAACGTCACTAAGTAGACACTTGTGGCCTTATTACTTAAAACACTCCAAAAACGCTGACTAAAATAGTCTGTGGTGGAGATTTTACAAGAAAAAGATGTAACTACAGATAGGAGTGTTTTAGTGGAATCCTGATTCTTTAAATGAGCAAGTTAGTTTTTATAATGAATGAAATTTTGAACTGAATTGAATCGGAACCCTTATAGATTACGAAGTTCGAGTAAAAAAACAAGGCAGTTGTCATTTAACAAACTTACCAATTACCTTTCCGACCGGTCAGCTCTTGATTGCTTGTTGTTTCGCTCGTTTTGGTTTCCGTCGACAATTCCGAGGCTTTGTTTGAATGGAAGCTATGTTTAAACCCTCGTTGGTTAGATAACAATGAAGTTCAATCGGAATCAATTCCATCCAAGAATCAGGGGCACTGCGCGGTTAGGGCCAAACCACACGAGCTATATAGCTCCAAACGTGAAGCGTAAGGGGCAAGTATCCAACAAGCAGTGATTGAAAGCTTTGTTGATTACACAGACCTAAAGCCTTATTATACGCACCAACTCAGACTTTACGTGAAGATTTTCGGAAAACCAACTCAGATTTTTCGATAGTGCTCTAAGCACTCAAAAAGTGATGTTTTTTTAGTAACAACACAACATTTAACTTTTACATACAAACACATACATTGCCTCTGGCCCCACACTAGGATACGGAAACCAGAAACAACGGCGTCACTAACATGTAAACTTCCAAGACCTGGGGGGGTTTTGTTTCGTTCCCCAGCCGGAACCTCTTGCGTGGTAGGTAGATGCGCTGCCGCTGAGCTACAGAGGTCGTCTTTCATTTATTATGAAATCATCACTTTCTGAGTACTTAAAACAACTAAATATTCAAAATAAAGCAGTAAAAATTCAATTTTAAAATAATTTGCCAAAACGCTCTTGAGCAACAGTAAAAACAAACGTCAAGTCAACTCTCGGGTTCTCGGATCGCTATAGTAAGATTTACTGAGCTTTGACGTCAATATAGATTCAACCAATCCTGGCCGTCTTCGATAAAATTATCAATTATTATCAACCACAGTGTTTTTTCCATTTTTCCGCTTCATCCATCTTTTTAGTTAAAATTCCTTAAATCAGTTTTAAAACTCATAATTGATACAAATGTATATAATTATTATTTGACTGTATAAAGTCAGTACAATAAGTATGTTTTATCATAATTATGTAAACTATGTTAATTAAGGACTTTGAAAAGACTGGAGCTTTTTTGTTTATTTTTTCTCAAGAATGATCTGCAATTCTAGATAGTGAAATGGACTCCTAGTTTGACTTGTAACGTTCATTGAGCCCTAGTTTCTGTGCTATTTGGAATAAAACCTTTCATTAATACTTTTTTTTTCATACAGTCCAAAAGCCTATTTAACAGACTATTGGAATCGTTCAGGATTTCGTGCGCGTAATACAGAAACTGATATTCTCCTTCTGGTTGAATGAACACTTTATGTCGTGAATCAATCGAAACTATCAAAGTTTCCATAACAGCTTATTAATGTTTGATTCAGACTGGCTCGTTTTATTGTGCCTTATTTTTAGGATTCCGTACCCAAAGGTTAAAGGACCCTTACAAAACCTGTTACCTGAACCTATTTTATACAAATATTGGCTCTTGCTCTAGCTATAGACTAGCTATATACTTGCCATAGCGAATAAATCTTTAATGGAAATTAAACATTTATTTCGCAACTTCCAGTCAGTTTCATTTTGAAATTGACTTAGAACGGCAGATGGCCGCTCTTTATTATTTTCGTTACAACTAGGGCTTGATTTTGTTAGTACACAATAACGGAATTATGACACGGTCGTGTCACGTTCTTGTGTGGTAAAACCTATGACAGCTTTAAGGCGCTTTCCTAACTTCTGTACGTCTACAATGTCAAAGCATGCAGGACAAATATTTCTAAACTCTACTATTTGTCGCCGCCAGCTGATAAAATTAGCCACCGAAACAACTGCCTAGGACCTTCATTAGGCGGCGGCATCCAATTAAATGGCTGAAGGTCATTCAGCCGTGTCATTGGACAAAACGTCAAATAACCTGGCAAAAGGTGACTCGCCAAGTAGTCAGTCCTAGACGGCGGACGTCGTCTTTGGTAGGGTGACCAAGATTTAGTTTATCGATGACCTCGACAACTGCAATGTTAACCGTAATTTTCTTCTGCAACTACTCCGGCACTGCGGAATGCAGCTCACCTCTGCAGCTTCGGCTTGCTAGCCACCTTCGGCGACCAGCCTCAGCCACTACGGCTTACGCGGGTAACTGCTCTTTCTTACTGCGTGCGTGGGCAGCCCGCCCTCCGCACTTCTGACTTTTTATATACCCTTTAAGGATGTAAACAGAACCACGGCGTGGAAATGGGGTACACTGAGTCTGTTTTAAAACCATTTCATTCTATCAGCAACCAAATCACTAGCGCATTAATCCTGTTTTTAAGTATCAGTTCCACCATTTTATTTTGTTTATTCAGTGATTACCATATATGAGTATAGTACGTCAGTTAAGTTTCAATCTAATATCATGGCCACCCTATCAGTGCAGACGTTAGGTGAATTAAATCAGCTATTGCGTTGACGTTCCATCTTGAATTATCTTAATTTACACTAAAAAGCGGCTCTTTGTTCAGCCTTTTAAGAAAGAGGCTAGTTTTTGGTCAGCCAAGTACTCGCACGCTGTATTATAACTAAAAGTCTAGCCATGGAATCGAATGCCGCCGCCTAATAATCTTCCTAGCAGTTGAATCATACGACTGATTAAATGCGTTGGCGGCGACACCATCCCTTTCAAAACTCATGTTTATCAAATAAATATCTGTATCTTTTATATTTATCACGTGTCGTGCTTTTTCATACCTTAACGAATAAATTCCTTTAGATAGATAGATAGACATGTATTGTAGATAAAAAAGGAAATAACACAGATATTTCTTAACCTCTGAGAACAGCCGGCGGTATTATCACTAAAAGTGATCTCTTCCAGACAACCTTTGGATAGACTGGAGAAGGAAGTAGATAAGTGGCAATGAAATGACATCGGCACCTCCATGCAGCTGTCATTGTACTACAGTGCATTAACAGAATTCAAGCCGTGGCGTTAGATTCCTTTGCAGGTTACTCGTCACCACACTGCTGAGCGGCAAATCCCTGGCAATTCGCGGGGCGGCCTGCGATCTGCGGATCACTCCGATGTGCTTGCACGTGAACGCTTTGGCGCGTCGCCAAATACGCTCGAGAACGCACGCCGCCGTCGATTATCATTTAAATATCGAACACACTTC
The DNA here is from genome assembly GCA_934045075.1 of Yponomeuta sedellus. NCBI lineage: Eukaryota > Metazoa > Arthropoda > Insecta > Lepidoptera > Yponomeutidae > Yponomeuta > Yponomeuta sedellus. The sequence goes on along the minus strand of OW203727.1, from coordinate 17,202,782 downwards.
GGGGAACGGGCTGGCCGGAAAACGTGTACGTTATTCTCTTTGGACGCCGCCGTAATCTGTACTTTTTTATAATTAAAACATCGGGCCTTAATGGACAATTGTTTTTTTTTTGCACACTTACACAATACAAGTCACATTGTAAGGTACCGTTACTAATATCGTGCTAGATAATTATTATAAAACTAAAGTCAAAATAATTCTTATTCGAACTAAAAGTTTGGAATCCTAATTCCAAACTCTTAGTTCGAATAAAAAAATATTTCTATGAGTTCATTCAGAATGTAGGTGTAAGGTATGTAAAAAAGGTTTTATTTTTATTTTTTTAATAGTCTCTTTATACGTCTGAGGCCTTGTATGTATATGCTACATATGTCAGCAGCCTCATGGGCAGCTTGATAACTTCTGACAGTAAGGCCCGCCACTGTCTTACAATCCTCCACCAACCCGGACTAGGCCCCCGAAGTGGAGTATGCCATAACCTTCCTGCGATGCAGGAAGAGACCCGTGCTCCAGCAGTAGGGACATACAAGGGTTGATATCATTATACGTCCCACTGTAGGGCACAGGTCTTCTGTCAGAGAGAGAGTATGCGATTAATTACCACGCGGCCCTCCGCGGCTTAGCAATTTTAAGCGCCGAGTTACGAGAACACATCTTACACATGGGTTTCAGATATTGTGCAAATTTTAAAATGTTTCAACCCAATCTTAAAATCCCATCATCCGCAGATTCAGTCGACGGCTAATCTTTAATAATTTGTTGAATATTCATGAGTACCGTAGTTTGCCAATTTGTTAATCGATTCAAATAAAATCTAAATTTAATTTTATTAAGATAATTTCTAATCCGTTTGTTAAATATCAATATACAATTATACTCTTTTTTTAATGCACTAACTCGTGCTAAGGACAATAAAAAAAAAATTGCATGGGTGGAATTTTTAGCCTCTAAAGAGGTTTTTTAAAATTCAATATACAATGTTAAATGTAAGCCGCTGCCTTCGGGCCGTAATGTAGTGGAGAAAAGGGCAGCGGGAAAAAACTCCACCCTGACCATCTTTACTCAAACCATCTTATATTATTTTTAATGCACTAACCCGTGCTAAGGACAAATATCGGGGCTGCAAGTGATGCAAATTACTTCAGCCAGATATCGCTGCCTGTACGTAATAGATAGAATATTGTAAAGAGGTTCGAAAATTCACTGATGCCGGTGAGTCGCCCATTAGTTCAGTTGGAAAGAGCGCTGGCACGGATAGACAGAGGTCGCGGGTTCGAATCCCGGCATGGGTGGAATTTTTAGCCTCTAAATAGGTTTTCATACCATCTTAACCTATTACATCAGTTGTCACATATACATATTATAAGATTCCATCATTGCCATCAATAACTTTAAATGCCAAAACATTTGTTAATTAACTTAGAATAGGGATTGCACAACAGGTTCATATTTAGTAAATTAGACGAGCACTACTGTTTTTTTTTGCGATTATTTTATGTCAACAATTATTTTCAGAAACACACAATCCCATCAGGTCTTGCCCCAATTATTATGTAAACAAAAAAAAAACTATGTACTGTGTCCTATGCGTTTCAAATAAATCAAAATAGAATTTCGTATCAGAACAGTGTGACTTTTCTATTTTGAGACGAATATTACTCATTTTCATTGTCCACATAACCCAAGGTTAGCTGGAAGAAAATACTTATTAGTATTAATCGCGCCTTTGTACAAACCCACATTATTGTGCAATAAAGAAGTTTTGAATTAACACGAAGAGGTAAAATGACACTGACCGCCCATACAAGCGGCACGTACCGGGCTAAAAGTTCGAGGCTTTTTTCACTTTATTTTCCATCAAGTACAACGAAACTATTATTTGAAACGTAATCTACACACTTTTCCCAGTAATTTGATATATAACACATAAACAAATACTCAGCGTTTCCTTCTCGAAATAATTTATAAAACTAAACGGGTTAAATATTCGTAGGTATCAAAATAGAAAAGTGAGACCAGAGACTTCCTCAAACAAACTCTTAACTTTTTTTCCCAGAAAATAAAGTTCCAACCATCACGTAAATCATCAAAATCACTACCGCTTACCCTCAATACGCAAACAAACAGCGTTGTAGTGCCCCACATTGGGCACCCAACGTAAATAAAACGCAACATAAACCAGAAAGATCTCCGCTGCAGCGATATTATATAAAATTAAACGAGTGTGCGTATTTTTATTGTGACTGGGCTAAATAAACATAAGGTAGAACGAGATAAAACAGACGCAGCAGTAATAAGCGAACAATTTATTTCAATCTGCTGTGTTTGAAAAGTTTGAGCACAGCACCTAGATATCGGTGTAATCTGGAGAGAGAATACGCCGGTGCCTCATTTGGACAGCAGCGTGCGAGGCCTAATTTAGTTCCTAGACCTATTATTACAACTTACTGTAATGATATTACATATTCGATATGAACCCTTGTATGTCCCCGCTGCTGGGGTACGGGTCTCTTCCTGCATCGCAGGAGGGTCAGGAAATACTCCACCACGGGGGCTAAGTCCGGGTTGGCGGAGGATTGTAAGACAGAGGCGGGCCTAACTGTCAAAAGTTATCAAGCCGCCCATAAGGCCTCTGACACGGCTTAACGAATGGCATTACATGACAGCCGGTACCAACGGTTTAGCGTGCCCTGCGAAGCACGGAAGCGCTCGGAAAAATGCCACTAGCGGTAGTCATGGGACGTCAGCAGGAGCGGTCAGATATGGTCACCCATATCTGACCGCTCCTGTTGTTGCTTAACTCGAGTGATTGATTCCAACCACTCGATTCTACCAGGCCACGAGCGCTTCATATTATCTCTGATAAATAATTCTTCCCAGCCACTTTCAAAACCCTTTACACCTTATTGAGAGTGGCTGGGAAACATTGGACGAATGTTTCGCATATTTATATGTCGGTATTATCCTTACCATATTACCGTGGCATAAGGTATACTTTGCGACCAGGATAATTGACTTTGCCTCATGGAGAATTGTCAAATATTCTGATTTACGCCCGAAATATTTTTTCAGCAAATAAAGCACAAAAAGGAAACAACCAAAATTAGCCGAGCACCTATTATGAATTACAGTGTCTCTTTATGGCACATTTCTGCGTCATTTAAACCTCACACGAGTAACACGATAGACAGTCAATATCGGTAGTGTTATCACCATACGCTAAGTCAGACAAATTATACCTTTACACGCACAAACGTTATTCAGTTGTGTTACGGAAGAAATTTCAACTAAAATGCTTCAATTACATTGTTTCAATTAAAATAAAACCTCGAGCTGCTATCCACTGCACTAAATCTAGTACAATAGCTCTCCTTGACTGTAGCACGGATCTAAATGCTCGAGTTCTACCTGAATGCACTGGCCGTTCTCCAAACTCTTTCCATTTGTAATATGCAAACCTTTTTCCAGCGGGATATTGCATTTCATGTTAGATCTTTTTATTGCGGGGCGGATTTTAATACTACTCTTGGGCGGTCATGAAAATACACATGCGTAAGCTCACGCCTGTGTCTTGAGTAAAGGGGTAGGCGGAGACATGTGTTTGACAAAAAAAAAGGAAGAAAAGCCAGATGTCGATAAACGATGATTTCACTACAATTCAAAGTGAAACTATTTTGTATAGTAACAGCTCCTTTATCACTTTCAGTATTAATTTTAGCAATAAAAATGTAAAGTCATAAAGTTGACTTGTGGCCGTAGGTCGGGGGTTGAACCCAGATATGTACTAATGACTTTGTTTTCTAAGTTATGTACATTTGCTAAGTTATATTAACAATACCACTCGCCTATGGTGAAGGAAAACTGCGCCAGGAAACCCTAGTAGGTATCTGAACGCTTGCTACATGCAATCGCCCAACTATGAGGCTAAGTGCTGTAATCTCAGGTCTAACTAAGGTCTTGTGGCGAGCACACGTCAACTCTGTGCGCGCTCTACATACTCCGATATTCCTGCATCGCGCAAAGTGTTACACATGACCATGACATACCATAAATACAACATCCGACAAACAACAGTAGTATCGGCCGTCCCCAGACATACGATCAGGGGCCAAGAACTATAATAAAGTCCGAGTTGGCTATGGCAATTTGATGTGTCAAATGAAGTGTCACAGCGAAGTCAATAACCACAGAAGCAAGCAGACTCTCCTACGCAATATATGTGGAATTTTCTTAGTAAACTACGTATTGCAGTGTTATGAAAGACGGCGCTGCCTAGCGGACAATATCTCCTTAAAGTAGGAGGGCACGGTTTTTCTCTATAGTGTTAATAAATTTAAAGATATTTCTTAATTAAAATTACTTGGTCACTATCTGTGACATATTCGACAGCCTTGATGGTCTAGCGGTATTGCGTCTGATTACTAAGGCGGAGGTCGTGGGTTCGATTTCCACTGGCGACCACCGTACATTAGTGCAAATGGTCTCATTCTAGGTGTATTTCCATGTAGGTCCTTGTTGGTTACCTTAAAACAGGGTATTCTAGTTTTGGACCAGGACAAATGTTTGCGTTGTATGGAAGTTACTAATTGTACTGTACCTAATTGTGGCATAACTTAATCGACGAGAGTAAGATGGCTAGTATTTCTTTGTTTTTCTATGAAAAAGTCGTCCATGCGCAGCATAATGGAAATTGCGTTATACTTTTCCTACAAATGACGATTTTCGGATTCCTTTTGTCTCATTGATACATGTCAAACTATACTGAAATTTAGGTGGTTTGATACTTTAAAAAACTGAATGGAGAAATGTTATTTTGAGTTGAAAAAATATGTTTAAAATTGTTGTTCTAACTGGCGCCACCAATGAAAAAAATTACGTTTTTTTTTAGAAAGTCAAGATAAGTCTCAACAACTGCGACTGTCTAGAACCTAGGATCAAAAATCTAGGACATTCGTCGATTATCACTAAAACGGCCGTTTTTGGCTAAATTGCTTTAATCCTAGATTCTTGGACCTAGTTTTCTCTATTGGTGGGGCTAGATAGCACCACTGCCACAACCACCAAAAATGCGCGAACTGTTAGTCTTGACTCCGTCTATCAGAACAATGACCCGAGGACCCGCGGCACCCACGCACCGCTCTGGCTGGCTACGAATTACAGTCTGTTAGCTTTTAGAATATACCTCGGCTACTATCGGATGGAATCGGATATATTCGTGTAATAGAAATATCGGAACTAATATGACACTTCTTCTTCATGCTATATTAGTCCACTGCTGGACATAGCCCTCCCCTAATGAGTGTCATAGCGCAAGGTTGTGCCGTCATTGGGGAGTAATGCCCATAATCCCCACGCTGGGCATGCGGGTTGGGGATCGCAGTTTGGTGGAATTGTACTGCAGGGGGCCCTGCTGCCCACGCTGCTGGTTTGTGTCCCTTAGTCGCCTTTTACGTGCACACCCGCGGGAAGAATTTGGGTTGGTGCTATTCTCTAGGCCGACACCACATAGCACTTAACTTTCATATGACACTTTACATAACTTTTCAAAATAGCGAAAAAAGTTTTATACAGAGCAGTATTACACTCGTGTGCTTTCGGCGAAAACCGAAGCCTACTATAGAGCCCGAGGTATATTCTAAAAGCTAACAGACTGTAATGGTTTTAGATTGGATTTGAGTTTGTGTCCAGCTATTTTGAGAAAATGCCTTTTTGAAAAAACAAGTTAGCGTTTTCAGCAGCTATTTTACAGTGTGTATGTTTGCTATCGATTTAAAACCACCTTATGAAGTTGTAGAATATGTTATGTAAGGAGCCTCCCCTAACGACGCACTGAATCCGTACATCTAGCGTACCTACCCTGGGCAACAATCAGCGAGTCCCTAACGCTGATTGGCAAATCCCACAGGCTAAGAAGAAAAATTGCAATTTATTTTCATTTAATCCCAGGCGGACATAATTCGACCAAATATGGGATGTATTAGCAAAGGGGAAGATAAAAAGTACCCGGCGTGCGTGCATGCAACGACTTATGAACGTTGATGAAGCGAAGGTGATGTGTCAGGATCGTGGCAAGTGGCAGTTTGTAGTCTCTGCCTACCCCTCTGGGATACAGGCGTGATTTTATGTTATGTTAGTTGTTTCCGTCAATGTTTGTAAGAAAGAAGTTACAAATAACAATAAGGCCACCAATTGCACATAATTAATATTTTTTTGACGTGAAACAAAAATATTCTATTCTATGTCACATGGTATCACGAAATTACCTCAATCTTTCATAATAGTAGCTCAGAACTATCCACCTTGCTTAGATATTCATTTATGATAATTTCGGATTATGCCCCAACAAACGACTTAAGTGATAAATAAAGGGGGCTGCTCATTCGCGCCTGGAGGCGGATTCTCTAATCTCTCGGGCTTTGTTACGGCAATGCCTACAACGGGCTTAGAATACACGACTTTCTGTTCAAAGATATGCTAACGATAACGTTTTAAATGAAATCAAAGTATTCTATTCAAAGTGAGACAAAAACTGTGACTTATTGAACGTTACAGGTAACATTTCAATCTAGATCATTAAAAAAATATGGACAACAATATATACAAGGTTGCGGTTTTTTTTATACACAATTAACAGAGTTTACAAAATTATTCTAAAACTTAGTGCTAATGATTTTGGTGCTAAGGCGTTAATTCTAGACATCTTTCTTATCTAAAGAACCCTTAATATATTCTGTAATATATAATATTCTCGTAGATATACTGACTAGCAACTGTCAGGGTGTCAGTTTCTTTGAAGAAATCATAACAAATCACTCTCCCTCTAGCTTATAACTAAATCTGATCGTTCTCTTTTGCAATACGAGAAGGTCTCTATGTTTCTTATCTGCTTTTTTAACTTTACTCATCGACGTCACTCTAATAATAAAAAGTTTGTGACCGAAATGCGAAAAATCAAGTTACTGTAATAATGACTGTATCAAATATTATTTTACGAGTAGTAGATGCATAAAATATTATTTAACAAGATAACTCGATTATCGAAGGCTCCATCCATAATAATGCGTTACGTTCAAGTTGTGAACGTTATCGTCTGAGACCGATTTGGACGGTGCGTTTTGTGCTACAATAACTTTTTATACATTATGAAAACATTAGTCATATAAAAATACATTGTCCATTTATCTGTAAACATTATCATCATCATAATCAGCCGGTGTTAATCTACTGCTGACATAGGCCTCTCCCAAGATACGCCGCTGGGTCCAATCTTCGGCTCTTCCCACCTAGTCACTGCCCATCACTTTGCGAATGTCGTCACTCCACCTGGACCTAGATTATGCTAATTCATCGTAGTACAATGACAATAATGCATGAACATGGCGATTTTATTTCGTTGCTGCTTCAAGTCTACGCGCGCACACATCGAACCTTCTAGGCGTCAATGGTATGAAAAAACACCCCACGTGACCCAACTATGTATGTGTAATGGTACTACAGAATCGAGGCCCTGGCCCAGGGCGTTCTACCCTACGTTTGCCGATTCTTGGTCTCCACTCCACAACCAGTCTACCCCAACGCAAGTTGGATAAATCAGCGTCGCGTGTTGAGGTAATGTTTTTCGCAATAATGACAAGTGGCAAACCTTGCCAGTTGCCTACCCCCACGGGCGAGAGTTTATGTACGTATGAGTAGATACAGCGTAAAATGGCTTTTAGTTACTCTAATATACTCAGATTAATGTACTGACCACTGAACAGACGTTCAAGTGTCAGGGGTATGCTTAGACACAGTGGAGAATTGAATATTTCTACGTGATGCAATGTTTGCTTTCTTGCTTGCTTAGGTAACTCACATGCAAACTAACATAACGTTACATAACCTCACGCCTGTATACCAGAAAGGTAGGCAGACCATGCCTGGTCTACTTGCAACGATTCTCACAGATCACCTGCACTTCATCAACATTCAATAGCTTAGATAACAAGTTGAAGTATTTATCAAATGAGTGATTTTTTACATATTTTTGCACATAAAACTTCCAAGTATAGCTACGATGGTCGAACTTCATGTCTCATAAGTATCATTTTTCTATAGGAATGATAGCAAATATAAATCACATTTTTGTTCAAAATCTCTCTAAAGTATAACAGTAATTAAATTTGTGACCTACCAAAAGCCATCGACTGTGCTTTCCACTAAACGAGGTATACAATCGCGAAACAATACCGTTGACAGCCACCTGAACAAGCCAACCCTCTTTTTACCCTCCGTTTGTGATACCCATCCTCTCCTAGCCACCGCTTACAGCGAGATTAAAAAGTATAAAAGCCCATTCCGCTGAGTACAATGGTTATAATGTAACGACCAAAAAAATGTGCTCCGCCGTTTTTGCGGCACTCTCAAAGTAAGAACGTGCATTCGCATTTGATGTCTGTGTCGGGCGGAACCTGTTTTTTTGGTAAGGACAGCCGTTTGATGGAACGTACATACATATAAATATAAACTTACGACTGAATCTCGGAGGCGGAGGCGTGTTAGAGATCATGGTTTATCATTTCCCACTATGCTTCTTCTTAGCGTGCCGATGGCAAGCCATCGTGATGAAAGGGTTTTCCAATCAGCGTAAGAGACTCACTGATTGTTGCCCTAGGTACTCTAGGTGTAGGGGTTCAGTACGTCATTAGGGGAGGCTCCTTTCTTGTACTACTATGCTGACAATCGTCGATGGGAGTATTTTATTGTTTTTACATGCATACATCTGAGGCCGATTCCTGGTAGCAGCTGGATTAGAACAGCTGAGGATAGAAATGAAAAGCTTGCTTTGCAGGAGTCCTTGGTCTATAATAATGCAGCCTATAAACATCCTACTGCAGGGCACAACCTTTTTGCATTTTGCATTAGAGGCGAAACGCGTCGCGTGTTTTCTCACACAAGTATTGGTGTTGGTTGTGGTGTGTTCGTGTCTTGCTTCTGCTTGAAAAAGTGGGAGGGAGGGCGGTGCATTAGCTAACCGCATGGTGCTTGTGGGATTTTTGGCGGAATTCAGCAAAGTAATTTTAACTTTTAAATACAGCCTTTCTCTCCGAGAGAGAGTATGGGATTAAACACCACGCGCGCCTACTATGAATTGGCGAGCGCTGTGGTATGTTAACACCTCACTCAGGTTTCCACACGCAGCTTTCTTTTATCGTTACCGAGAGGTATTGCTACTACAATTTCAAACATAAACTTATAAAATACAGTCATTGGTACATTGCTAGATCTAGGAGTGAACAAATACCTTGAATGAAGGATCCATTGACTTAGAAGCTGGATATTTTTTACATTTCCCTTAGCTAATTCATACCGGCCTTCCAACGACCTATTACTTTTGCCACTCTTTCATCATTCATTGTTTTCATATTATGTCCAAACCAAAGCAAACACTTCTATTTCTATTCTGGTTACTACATACTCTTTCAGGCGGCAATGTTCTCGTTACCTTTAAAGAACGTTATACAATGCATGCTTATAACATAACAGTGTACTTGTACGATGACATTTCATCGGCATTATCGTACATAGGGGAAGGTATTTGTGTGGCAATTTTCTGAAGTTTATTAGATATTAATTTTGGTGACGATACACGAAGAAAATAACGCGCCTCGGATATTTTCAGCAGACCAATTTCAAGTACGGGGCGTGAGAACAAACGTGTAAATAACACTTTGTTGTACATTGTACATATCTGAATTTACAGTAGTTATATCATTCATTGCGCTGTGGCGCTCATTAGAGGAGGGCTATGTCCAGCAGTGGACTAATATAGCCTGAAGAAGAAGAAGATTATATCATTCTCTAACGGGTAAGAATTGAACCAATACCTGAGTGTATGAGGTGTTCACATAACTTCCTTGAAATCAACATCTGTAATCTCTGTCTGAAATAAAGGCCTGTGACCTATAGGGGGACGTATTTGCTGATTTTCTTTTAGTAGTCATAATATAGTGTCGAGCCTTTGTCTTTGACGACTTTTTTCACATTTTCGTTGCTGCTTCAAGACTTTCGACGCCTTCACGCTTCAATGCGTCAAGTAATATAAATATCTGTCAAAGGTGTGGTTCGCTCAACAATTTCATAGTCACAAAGTTATTACTCGGAGTGAATCATAGAGTTAATATAGCTTATGTAATAGTAAAACTCTCAGATAATAACGTTATTAAAAGTATTCCACAGCAGTCTGGCAAATTTTATGCTTTTTCCTTTGAAGAATGAAACTCTCTAACTAGACTTTACGATCTTGCCCACACTGAGTTTTCAGAATATGTGAATTCTGGCGATCTGAATTAGACACTACGTCTTTACGATAAGAACGCGTGGCGAAATCGTATATTTGCGTAAGGCTACTATGTACCAGATCCAAGTTCCCCAAAAGTGTTTCAAAAATCATATAAGAGATCATAGTCAATGTATTGCTGATTCTCCATAGCAGTTTTTAAGTTTATACGCCAAAACTGTAATATGTACGCCTTTTAATGTATAATAACTTGCTGATATTCCCCAAAGCAGTTTTTAAGTTTATGCGTCAAAACTTTGATATGTACGCCTTTTAATGTATTTTATTTTCTGGTGTGTATAATAACGAGCTCTTATCTAATCTAACGTATTTTGAGATATTTTTGTATTTATTTGCGACACTGAAACCATTCTTCAATTTAAATTTTAATGTATATAATTTTTTGGTGTGTACAATCTAATCTAATGTAATCAACTCAGTCCGCCCGAGCCACTTGCCCCATGAACGCATTCATTCACTATGTATCATATAACATGCTACGTTACATTTGTTCTGTGATAAGATAAAGAGAGAAGGCCTGTGTCCTGTAATGGGACTTTTATAGGCTACATAAAAAAAGTTAAATAAGTCACCATCATCATCTACAATATCTACTTCCACACTAACGGTGATATTTACGAAAACACAAAACTATAACGTCCAAATCCCGGGAGGTACTCCTAATATTCTAAGCTTACGTACATTTAGTAAAAAGAATATTTGTCCAAAAATTATACAAAGTTTATTGGACCTAAAACAATAAGTTCTCCAGATCTACTTAAAGTAAATTGGTTGTGAATTGTCATACAGTATCAATACGTATGAAGTTATGGGTGTAGAACGCCAGGGTTTGGGAGGTTAAATTTTCAAACTCTGGGGGCATGTGAGTAATTGTTTACACTTTACACAGCAACTTTATAGAGCCAAAAGAACACTAACCTAATCTTATCCACTAACTTTTGGCACCTAAGATCGCTGTGGCAACGGCACTGAAAACAGCAGTTAGGAATGAGTAAGACCCAGTATGAAGAAAACAAACCGCACCTAAGTAATAACTTCGTGAAATTATAATCCAATACGGAAACCGTCTTACCCGTCACATCTTAAAAGTATACTAAGAGCAATAGCATTGGAGAGTAGACTTTTAACTAGGACAGAGTATACGTAAGTCTTCCTTGCTCACGCTCTATTTCGGGCGGAAACCCATGAGTGGTCGCGCCTTCACAGCTAAGCGCAAACATCTCGTATGTTTCCCGTTTGATTTACTCACCACTTTCAAGCTTACCAGTTCGAGCAATTGCATTTAGATTGCAGCCACACGTCTCTTGCCAAATCCACTTTGATGCACATCTACTTTGCTGATGCGAAAGAGAAAATTTTAAGGAAATCATTAAGTGGTTGCTAATGATTTCCTTAGAATTTTCTGCCAAAAACATATAATAAAGGCTGTAATATTGTTGAGTGGGTCGTTATTATAAATCACGTTATTTATAGTTGGGTTTTTATAACTATTGCTCCATCAATTTCTTCTCGGATTGATATTTTTTGTAGGGTTATATTATTTGTATGGGTTTATCAAATTTGCGTTTTCTTAAATTTTGTTTGACTCCGAAAATTACATTATCAGTAATTGATAAAATAATCGAAAAGACTGTGGTTCGAATTTGTTATGGTCGGTGCCGGCCAAATCAATTATTTTCTCATTTGTTTATGGAAGTAGCACGACAAACACATACCTAAATCATTTAATATAACAAAACACATTTTTCAACGTTACTGTACAGTACGTCACTGTATTAAATTTGGATTCATAGGTTCGAACCGTAGGTTGAAAATCACAAATATTTACATTTACTATTTATTTATTTATTTATTTATTTATTTATTTATTTATTTATTTATTTATTTATTTATTTATTTATTTATTTATTTATTTATTTATTTATTTATTTATTTATTTATTTATTTATTTATTTATTTATTTATTTATTTATTTATTTATTTATTTATTTATTTATTTATTTATTTATTTATTTATTTATTTATTTATTTATTTATTTATTTATTTATTTATTTATTTATTTATTTATTTATTTATTTATTTATTTATTTATTTATTTATTTATTTATTTATTTATTTATTTATTTATTTATTTATTTATTTATTTATTTATTTATTTATTTATTTATTTATTTATTTATTTATTTATTTATTTATTTATTTATTTATTTATTTATTTATTTATTTATTTATTTATTTATTTATTTATTTATTTATTTATTTATTTATTTATTTATTTATTTATTTATTTATTTATTTATTTATTAATTTATTTATTTATTTATTTATTTATTTATTTATTTATTTATTTATTTATTTATTTATTTATTTATTTATTTATTTATTTATTTATTTATTTATTTATTTTGTTTTAAAGAAGACTAACAGCACAATATAACAGAACAACAGCAACATAGGAAACAGAAGGCCAATTACAAGTCTCCACTTATAAAATGGAGACAATTCTATGACAATTCAATTCTTATTCTATGTTACACAATTTCAGTTTAATTCCTAAAAATATTATTATTTAATTATTTCATCATCATCACCATCATCACCGAGGGGCACGGGTCTCTTCCCTGAGAAAGGTGTAGGCCATACTCCACCACGGGGGCCAAGTCCGGATTGGTGGAGGCTTGCAAGACTAGTGGCGGGTCTTACTGTCAGAGGTTTTGAAGCCGCCCTAAGGCCTGAAGACTTGGCTTAACGAATTAAATTCTTTAGTATACCAGTAAAGATTGTACAATTGGCCGGCTTAATACTAAATAGTGTTTGTATTAATACCAATAGTATTAATATATTTATCCCAATGAAATGCTCATTCATTCCCTCTAAATCGTCGTCGTCGTCGTCGTCAGGCTATACTAGTCCACTGCTGGTCATAGCCCTCCCCTAAAGAGCGCCACGTTGTGCTATCCCTCTAAATATTGTTAATGATTTCAGAGTCACGCTATAGAAAGAAAAGAATCGGTCACAGTAAACACTCCAATGTGCGAAACTGGCAGACTCTATAGTATCCCAACTTATCGCCACAGGTGATAAACACACGCTCTTTATAGCTTATGGCCCATTTAACCTAAAAGCCAGTCAACTATAATGGAACCGTGCTAGACATTGGACTAGCGGCTATAACAAGAAGTCGCAGAAATACCATTGCTCTACAAAAGTTGTTTAGTCCCCTTGTCGCCAAAAGGGGCGCCGCGGATATTTACGCGCATATAGTATATACGCGCACATACTTGTTTTATGCACATGATTGGATATGAATATGTATTGGAATCCCATATGACGCGCGTATGAATACGCCCTTCTGAACACGGTCTTTCATTCTACAACATTATTAATGTTAATACTTTCTATTTCATTCAATATTATTTTTTAATTCAACGAACCTGGGACTCTCGCTTGCGAGTCCATCGTTCTACGCTCTGTGTTACGACCGCTTGACGCAATGTAAATAATTTACACTTTGCTGAATGTCAATGTACAATATTAAATGTAAGCCGCTGTCTTCGGGACGTCTGTAGTGGAAAAAGCAAGCGGGAAAAAACTCCACTCTGATAACGTTTTCTCAAGACATCCCAAACCTAGTACATCAGTTGCTACCTATAAGTACGATAAGCATAAATTTTGCATGTAAGCTATTCAGACTTCCGCAAAGTAACCCAGTAGAGGGTGTGGATATTAAGTTCGATATTACGTCGACTGTATGTATAGTAGACAGCTGGTCAACCCTTACATTTGTGTTGCAAAGTCGCCCGAAACGTATCTGAGTAGAGTGCACTCGTATAACGGTTGATGTGCTGTCGACTATACTATCCCAAGGGTTCCCAATCATTTTTATACTGCGACTCCATTCAAACGCGCCAATTTTATTTTCGAATCTTATAAAAAAAATACATAAACAGCACTAGTCGATTGCGCCAGACGGTTGAAACGGCATCTAGTAAACTTTAAGCTTTGAAGCCTGGTATCTATTAGTTAAAGATCGTAATCACAAAAAAACCAAGAGTCCACAACATAATATTAGAATATTCAGTTCATATTTTCCTTCATATTGAGCAAGTCATAATCTTGCTTAGTCGCAAATGCAACGAATATTATTTTAGTTTCATGTAATGGGACGGCGGCAGTGCATTCAGGAACTTAAAACTTGAAACGAAGACTAGGTCTTGAACTTTGTATTTTGATATAGGGTTCCGTAAAATAATCAAGGGTTCTTGGTGTTCCGAAGCCATGAAGTTTGGGAACCCATGCGCCACGCAACTGCTTACGCAGATACGTTTGGCAATTACAGCCACGTGTAATACCCTAATTATGTTCAGCTTCTCTGGTCTTGCTGATAGTGCGTGGCAATGATTCTAATTTAAACATAATAATTCGTTGTTTAATCCGTGATTAATGTGATATGAATCAGAAATTAAAGTCAATATAGTAGACGAACAATTATTTTCCGTACGTAACAACACTAATTATTGACCGTAGATACAGGCAGTAATTCGTGTATATACGAGTACAATACTTTTAGTATGTACATATCTTAGAAAAGAAAGAAAAAAAGAAAGTCATTAAACTTCCTGTATAAAGAAAGAAGAGCCTAGTGAACCAGAGTGATTTGAATCAATCACTCGGGTCCACTAGGTGGTCACGGTCAGGTGCTGGATGGGTGACCATCCCGAGACTACCGCTCGTGGCATTTTTTCCGAGTGCGTCCGTGCATCGCATGGGACGTCAAGCCGTTGGTGCCAGCTGTCATGGGCCCTTGATAACTCTGACAGTAAGGCCCGCCACTGTCTTACAATCCTCCACCAACCCGGACTTGGCCTCGTGGTGGAGTATGGCCTAACCTTCCTGTGACGCAGGAAGAGACCCGTGCCGCGGCACTGGACACTTACAAAGCGGTGATACCATAAAGAAATTATTGCACAAACACTATTCCTGTACATATAATAATTTATTTCTACTGGCTGCCTTATAGTTTTAATTCGGCTCATTTCGCTTTAGCTGAGGCAGTATATTTCCAGGATTTAATTGAAACGTGAGCCCTTTCGTAATTAGGCCGTATATGCATCCGGATAATTCCCGTAAATGAAGTTAATACCCTTTAAAGGCTAGCTATGTTCGTTACAGCATTCGCATGTGATGCTGAGAAAACAGGTGATCTGTAGTTTAAACTGTGACTTCTAATATCATGATATAATATAACGCTAATTGTAAAGGTAATTTCATTCAGATTTTTATGAAATTTTAAGGTAAACTTGATTTGAAGTATGAAAAATTACATTTATTTAGATTTGCACAGAGGCATATACATAAAATAATATAATTTATTGTTTATTGAACAAGCATCAGTATGCATCCCGACTTCTACATTCATAATGTCAGGTCCTTTACCACCTAAGCTTCCTGTTAACCGATAGTCGACTGATAACAGCTGTCACTGTCAGCTGTCGCCCAAAAGGCTTACAATAAATCTAGCAACACTCTGTCTACTGTCCGTCAACAAATTTTCAACGTAAGAAAATCTACACTCTCTCAACAGACTTTTAACGTAAGGCAAACCGGTAGTTATTCAGATGGATGAGGAGTGAAAATGAGCTAAAATAAGTCGACCCCTACACTTTTTACGTTTTGTATAAGCCACGAGCGTGCACACACAGGCACTCAGCATAAACAGCAGACACAGTTATTCCTGCCGATTGAAGCAGTAAAAATTCACTCGGCAGGGTAACTAGGTAGATCATCATCACCACCATCATCAGAATCAGCGGGTGTCAGTCCAATGCTGGACATAGGCCTCTCCTAAAACAAGCCACTTAGCCGATCTTCGGCTCTCCTCTACCGTTCACTGCCCACCGCTTTGCGAATGACGTCGCTTCACCTGGTCACAGGGCGTCCTACTCTGCGTTTGCCGATTCGCGGTCTAGGTACATAGAGCCCGGTAAACAAGGAGTCTTAGACTGCCCCGTTGGTGTAGCGGTTAACATTGATATGATAGTGATGTCAAACAGGTATGTCTTGGTATGTCCCCACTGCTGGAGCAGAGGTCTCTTCCTGCATCGCAGCAAGCTTAGGCCATACTCCACCACGGGGGTCAAGTCCGGGGTTGTGGAAGATTGTAAGACAGTGGCAGGCCTTAGTGTCAGAAGTTACCAGGCTGCCCATAAGGCCTCTGACATGGCTTAACGACTGTCATTACATGACAGCCTGCACCATCGGCTCAGCATGTCTTGCGAAGCACGGAAGCGCTTGGAATGCCACGAGCGGTAGTCACGACATGGTCACCCATCCAGTACCTGACCGTGACCGCTCAGTGGACCCCTAACCCAAGTAATTGATTGTAGTCACACGATTCCACTAGCCCACGAGCGTTGTTTACATTATTCACTAAAAAACAGAGGTCGAGGAGCCGAAGACACGGCTGTAGTAAATCTTAGACCGAAGCAAGCCTTTTGTTCCTTACTATAGAGAGTTACGGTCGGCCGTGCGGTCATTTCCCGCTAAATATAGCCCCACTTGTTTGAAGGAAGCTTTAGATATTAGCAATATCCTAAGCTAGTCTTTAGATTGAGAATTGTCCTCTTATAAGAGAAGAATTGAGAGAAGGAAAGTACGGGTTGGGTTTCCATTCAGAAATTATGTTATGCTCGTGAACGAATGCTGTTCGTTTGTCTGGCCGCAGAACTTATGGTTCCTTACTTTTGTAAGACATTTAACTAATGATTTGGCATTTAAATTTTTTGTATCATACGTATAAGATGATTTGAGAAAAGATGGCCAGAGTAGAGTTTTTTTGTTTCCGTTGGCTTTTTCTCCACCAAAAGGCAGCAGCTTACATTCAGTAAACAGAATGTAAATTCTTTACGTTGAAATACATTTAATTGATGACTAGAAACTGGCAACTGGTTTAGATTTTTAATTTTCTGCTGGTAAACTTCACACTCTTAGGATTCCGAACAAATAATTACCAACTTAGCGTTGCAGGTGAATTAAAGATGCAACAAATTTACAACTCTGCAAGTTGATGTAAGTGAAACTGATTTTGATGTGAGAAATTCATAATATTCCCACTTTTTTACGTAGCCTATAAACGCTCCACTGCGGGGCACAGGCTTTCTCTCAGAGAAAGAGAGAGAGTATGGGCTTAGTTACCAAGCGTGCCCCGCCGGGCTCAAATCTCGGCTGGGGACAAAAGAAAACCCCAGGTATTGGATGTTTACATGTGATGTGGTTGTTTCTAGTTCCCACGACACAGGGTATCCTAGTGTGGGGCCAGAAGCAAGGTATGTGCCTGTATGTAAATGTTATCTTATAAAAAACCTATTTAGAGGCTAAAAATTCCACCCATGCCGGGACTAGAACCCGCGACCTCTGGCTAACCGTGCCAGCGCTCTCCCAACTGAGCTAATGGGCGCCTCACCGGCATCAGTGAACCTCTTTACAATACTCTCTGTATTACGTACAGGCAGCGACATCTGGCTGAAGTAATTTATTATTATTATTTGATACACTAGCAGCTTAGAGCTGATACGTGTATGTCTTATCACTGCACTTGATTGTTTTTGGTTTTTACATGATTATCCAGTCTGTTTTTAAAACAGTTCACTGAGTCTGCACTAACAATAGAGTCAGGAAGTTTGTTCCACTCTCGCACGACACGGTTTGGGAGAAAATGCTTTCGAGGGTTACTTGCACACAGAGAGTTGCTTATTTTAAGGTGGTGGCCTCTTAGGTGTTTTTGCAACAATAGGTTTTTTTAAATTGTCCTTAGCACGGGTTATATAATAATGAATATAGTAATGTTATCTTATGTTCTGTTATAACTTCTCAAAAGTACATAACTCTTTCTAAGTACATAACTCTCTCAGAATTTGGGACATGCCCGCACTGGGATTCGAACCAGGGTCTTGCTTCTGAGACCATTGTTTTACCCACTGGGCTACAGCCGCTCTACCTACACGTGTTTGCGCTAACTAGGCCACAGTTTTTAAAGACGCTAAAACAAATGTAATGTTATTATGTTATCGCTTTTACTCAATAACAAGGAAAATGTAATAATTTAGATAGATAGAGAACACTTTATTGTACAAAAAAGGAAATTACACAGATGTTTCTTAACATAAGAGTACAGACGGCGACCTTATCACTAAAAGGGATTGCTTCCAGACAACCTTTGGATGAACTGGACTAATACATTTAGTTTCATTTAGTTTACAGTTTTAGTGTAACTAAAACCTTAATTTAAAAACCTATTTAGAGGCTAAAAATTTCACCCATGCCGGGATTCGAACCCGAAACCTCTGGCTATCCGTACCAGCGCTCTACCAATTGAGGCAATAGGCGACTCACGGCATCAGTGAAATTTCGAACCTTTTTACAATATTCTCTGTATTACGTACAGGCAGCGACATCTGACTTAAGCAAATTACATTACTTACAGCCCCGACTACCTACTTTGCAGTTAGGTTTAACATCGGAACGATATCACTGTACTCACATGATATAGGTTTAATATAAATAGGTTTTTAAATTTGTTCCTTAGCACGGGTTAGTGCATTAAAAATAAAAATAGTGTAATCATGTGAGTACAGTGATATCGTTCCGATGTTAAACCTAACTGCAAAGTAGGTAGTCGGGGCTGTAAGTAATGCAATTTGCTTAAGTCAGATGTCGCTGCCTGTACGTAATACAGAGAATATTGTAAAGAGGTTCGAAATTTCACTGATGCCGTGAGTCGCCCATTGGCTCAATTGGTAGAGCGCTGGTACGGATAGCCAGAGGTTGCGGGTTCGAATCCCGGCATGGGTGAAATTTTTAGCCTCTAAATAGGTTTTTAAATTTCTTCCTTAGCACGAGTTAGTGCATTAAAAATAAAAATAGTGTAATCATGTGAGTACAGTGATATCGTTCCGATGTTAAACCTAACTGCAAAGTAGGTAGTCGGGGCTGTAAGTAATGCAATTTGCTTAAGTCAGATGTCGCTGCCTGTACGTAATACAGAGAATATTGTTAAGAGGTTCGAAATTTCACTGATGCCGTGAGTCGCTCATTAGCTCAATTGGTAGAGCGCTGGTACGGATAGCCAGAGGTTGCGGGTTCGAATCCCGGCATGGGTGAAATTTTTAGCCTCTAAATAGGTTTTTAAATTTGTTCCTTAGCACGGGTTAGTGCATTAAAAATAAAAATAGTGTAAAACCTTAATTTTTGTGCAACACCCTTCCTGCCTCAGGCACTTTCTACTATTAGAAATCCAAAAATGGGAGCCTACGATACAGGATTTACCTAGTGTGGGGACACTGTACGCTGCCAATTACCTTTGACTAAATAAATAATTTGTACTTACTTTACTTCACTTTATTATTTAGTACGTGCAGGGCAAGTCAACATTTACCAAAAGGAAGGCAGTAAACAGCCATACATAATTCAACATCGTCACGGGTATTTCAATACCAGCGAAATTGCAGCAAATAGTCGAGCACGGCTTGCGCTTTTCGTTGAACAACACAATACACGACATTTCGATACTCGATGGGCACTCCCAGTTACATCCGAGTTTTCGAGAATAAAATCCATGACAATATGGAAGAAAAATGTCGAATTCGTATTTTCTACGTGGGCCAGATAGTCTTTTTACCTCTTTAGTAACATATACTTGTTTATACAGTCAATAGCAGCGCGAGCTTTATGTTTTAGTTGCAAAGTAACCCATAAAGGAATTGGGTAGGGTAAAGAGTTTAAAATTTTGTTGTACTAGTAGACTTATAGACAATAAGACCAAGTTTGGATCTTTTTTGGAATTTTTTCTCCAAAATGATGTAGATTTTATGGAGACCTAGTTTGACTTGTAACGTTCATTAAGCCGCAGTTTCTGCGCTATTTGAATAAAACCTTCTCATCTCATCTCGTCTCGTCTCGTCTCGTCTCGTCTCGTCTCGTCTCGTCTCGTCTCGTCTCGTCTCGTCTCGTCTCGTCTCGTCTCGTCTCGTCTCGTCTCGTCTCGTCTCGTCTCGTCTCGTCTCGTCTCGTCTCGTCTCGTCTCGTCTCGTCTCGTCTCGTCTCGTCTCATCTCATCTCATTTATTTCATATACTAGTTGCAGATTATGCGTGGATGTGTTGCAAATGACTTACTATCTGACACAGTAGCAGTAACAGAGCTTAGCCATTAGACGGTTTCGAACTGGAAAATAACTGTAGTGAAGCGACATCTAGTTTTAAGCATGTCATTTACTACGACCTTGGCCTGCCGTTGTATGAAAAGAATGCTATGTAGTTACCGACGGCGTCGACTGGAAAAGTGTCAATTTTCGCACCTCAGAAGCGTAGCAACAGATCAATCTTTAGATATTCCTTATACATAATTTTTCTTTTATTTCCTTATTTTGCCTATGGTATACAGAGGGTTAAAATACGAAAGGGAGGCCCATCAATGCAATCGGTCACTTCCTTGTCAGCTTTGTGAATCTTCCGAATGCTTCCTCTTATCGACCATAGCGGACATTGGTCAGTAATGCTGACATGCTGTGTTTGCTGGCAAATAAAGACTTGAAACTTGAAATGTGGCACATAGTCTACACCTCTCCGCATCTGCAAGTGGGGTGTATACCGAACTTCCATCTATGCAATCACCACCAATTAAATTTCTATTAATTTTATACTTTGTTAAACATCATATTGCTCAGAATATTTTACTTCGCCATATTCCGTAGCGTAATATAGACACACTTTATGTCCTCGGCCAGACAGAAAGTGTGTGGCGAGAGCGCCGAAAAAAAGAGTAGTGTTTTCCAATTCATTTTCATACAAAATAAGGGACTGGACGAAGCCCACACAGAAAGGACGTTTCTTGAGGCGGATTCTATACAACACGTCGCGTCCATTCCGGACCCTCGTACCACGTGTTCCCTATGTGCCCCGGGCCTATGCCTAATTACCTATTCAAACTTTTAGATCCTTGTAGAAACTTTGGTCAATAATATAACGCAACTTTTACTGTTCGTTATATACCCGTAAAGTTCCTAAGTGATTAATTAGTGAGTATGTGCTACGGACCGAAGGGCAAAGCGGCAAGAATAACGCTACATCACATCAAATAGACATAATAATGTACTGTTTTGTGTCTTCTATTAAGCGTTTGTTGCGTTGAATGAAACATCTTTTTTTTTTCACTACATTTCTGAAGACAATGTCTTGCAAAATATAGTTCCGAGATCCACTTGACAAAGGAAGCCTCGAGGCAGTCATAACGAAAGAACCCAAGCCCCGACCTCAAGTGTTTAGGGACTAATTTCAGTGGCAATTAACTTTTTTCATCCCCCACCAAAAGCGGCTACGACTTGACACGCCATTAACATTGGCCAAGGAAAAATGTTCGTATCTAAATAATAATAATTCTCTCGGAGTAAAGTTCAAGTCACTTTATCGTGCTTTTTATTCGGGTGATCTTTCCTAGTCCGTGTCAGCTTCAAGGATCATTCCGTGGAACGATGCTACTAAAAGGATAGTTGTTTAATAAAGTGATAATAGCACGGTAAGGGCTGTTTTATTGACACGGTTTATAGTCTACTACTAAAAGCTCTCTAGAAGGGCACGAGGACTAATCAAACCGAGTGATTGAAATCAAGCACTTAAGTCAAGCAACAACAGGCGCGGTCAGGTGCTGTATGGGTGACCGTCCCGTGACTACCGCCAGTGGCATATTTTTCGTGGGCTTCCGTGCTTCGCAAGGCACGTTAAGCCCTTGCTCCCGGCTGTTATGTAATGGCGGTCGCTACAACTTCAGACAGTAAGGCCCACCACTGCCTTACAATCCTCCACCAACCCGGACTTGACCCGTAGTGGAGTATGGCCTCACTTTCCTGTGACGTAGGAAAAGACCCGTGCCCAAACAGAGAGGTTAACTCATAGTTTACTAGTCAATTGCATTTCCCTTGCAACTTTACTCGACACTACGCGGGTTACCATTCCAAGTTATTATCATGAAACACTGGCTTTGTAAAAATAAATAAAGATTGTTTTGATAACTATAGACTAAACGAGAAGAAATCCATACGCCTGCTACGCCGCCGTCTGTTTACGGGTAACAACCCATACATCTACAAAATATGTTGGCATGGAGAACTAAATATAACATAAATATAAAAGTTTTCCGCCTTTCTTTAGGAGTACTTGAGATGTCACTCAATGCCAGGATAAGCGATAGTGTTATCAAGGAACGCTGTGGACTAATAAAAGAAAGATATTTGATTGATTCAGGTTGATGGCAAGTGGCTTATCTCGGTCACTGCCTACTCTTTTGGGATACCGGTGTGAGTTTATGTACACAGCGTGATGTGAAGCCACTTATTTCTTATTTCTCCTCTTTTGAAGGCAAGTCTGACAACAGCCAACAATATCGGTTTTTACGTACCTTCTATGTTTATGTCACACTCACTTCAAAATGTCAAATCTACCAATGACTTTATTTTCTAAGTTACGTACATTTGTAAAGTTATTGCAGCAATACCATTCGCTCAAAACGATGAAAAACATCGTAAGGAAACCTGTAAGTCTGAGGTGTTCAAATACCTCAGCACTTGAAATTGCCGATACGGGGCACGCTTGTTAACTAAGCTCATACTCTATCTCTGTGAGAAAGCCTGCGCCCTACACTAGGACATACATAGAGGCATACTAAGAAAAATGCCATAGCATCACTATACGAGCATACATGACAAACGATTTATTCTTTATGCGACCAAATATACGTATTTTGGGCATTACCCCCCAATGATGGCAAAACCTTGCGCTATGGCAAGTGCTCATTAGGGGAGGGTTATGTCCAGAAGTGGACTAATATAGCCCGAAGAAGAAGATACGTATAATACGGTCCGTATACAAAAAAGCTACTACAGAAACAGTTTTAAGAATATGCATCTGAAAATACTTTTACCTCCATATCGGTTCGGATTATAAGCAACGCGATATTTCCGTATTGCAGTCTGTAGTCGCCGAATGGAAACATCCAGAACGTTCACCCAATATACATTGCTTCAAATAATATGGCATGTACCTAAAAGGCACTATAAGCATAAATCAATAAACATTCAAATTCAAAATAAATACGTGGAAAATATTAAACTGCTGTTTGTTTGGAGTGGAGCGAGTTTATGACACCGGAAAACGATTTTCGTAAAATCGATTCTTTTTGTCACACATGTATATCGATGCGTTATTTATAAGAAACTAAACGCTTGTAATATCATTCCAAGCGCCAAGCAGAATATGACATTAATAATGACAATATGAATGCCCCGTTGGTCTAGCGGATTCGCAAGCCATCAGTTGGTCTAGCGAACAGTTTTGGTATTTATTAATGATTCGCGATACTCATACATAGTTATATATTAAACGGGTCAAATCGCGATTATTTATTAGGTAAAACGTGATTACCTTATTTCCCGACGTTCCCAGAGTGCTTAGTGCGAGTTTGACAGATCCAATCGAATAACTTTACTACCGCGTTAATCGAGCATTGAGTAGTGAGTATGAGAAAGTTAACCGTTCGAACTGGCAAAACGCTGTCACAGTACAACTCGCACTCGCGTTTATTCGTGTTTTGGCCGGTAAACATGTTCACTTCTCAACGTAAACCATTGCAACTCGCACTCAGCAATTTTAATTTCTATACTTGTCGCTAGGTGGCGCTTTCTCGATGCCATAGAAATATGAGTTTACGTTAACGCGATCGAGTAGTTAAAAAACTCGCACTAAGCACTCTGATCGGTCCGTTGACGTAGTGAGTGTTGTGTGTCGGCCAGCTGCGAAAAATTAATAGTGACTACCCACAATAATTGACTGTACTCGCCACTTCAGTCTAACCGAGACCACGGCCACTGTTACGCTGCCGAAACGTCGGGAAATAAGGTAATTACGTTTTATCTAATAAATAATCGCGATTTGAACGGTTTAAAATATAACTACCATTCCGGAGTTCGTGGTTTCGATTCCCACTGGGGGCCGTCGTACATTTGTGCAAATGGCCCCAGTCTCGTTAAATTTCTTGTTTGTAACGACCTTGCATGGTTACCAAAGCAGAGTGCATCCTAGTTTGGGACCGGGACAAGTGATTGTGTTGTGTGAAAGATTAACACAACCACTAAACTGGTTCTGGACTAGATAACTATAACTTAATAGACTTATGTTATAATAATAATATTCATGGTAACCATAAAATAAAAGCACATCAGTAACCATGACAAAAAACCCAGACAAAAATAGACGTGTCCTAGGTTTTTAAAATTGTCCTTAGCACGGGTTAGTGCATTAAAAAAAATATAATCAGCGATATCATTCCGATGTAAAACCTAACTGCAAAGTAGGTACTCGGGGCTGCAAGTGATGCAAATTAGTTCAGCCAGATGTTGCTGCCTGTACGTAATACAGAGAGTATTGTAAAGAGGTTTGAAATTTCACTGGTACCGGTAAGTCGCTCATTAGCTCAGTTGGGAGAGCGCTGGCACGGTTAGCCAGAGGTCGGTGGTTCGAGTCCCGGCATGGGTGGAATTTTAGCCCCTAAATAAGACTTAAGACGTTTTAAGACGTGTCCTATTTTTGTTAATCATACTTACTAACGATAGACTAGTGTAGTAGTGGATTCCTTGATGGCATACAGTTGAAAAAAAGTTAAATAAAATTGAAGCAGATCTTTCGACTCCCTCTTCTTTGAGCAAAAGTGTGGAAGTAAAAGTAAAGTAAAGTAAAGTAAAATAAGATTTATTGAAATAACACAGTTACAGCATATTTTTTTTTTGTTACATAATATTTTGTTTAACAAAAGAGGTGGGTAGGTGCACAATACACAGTTTAACGGCAATCCCCAAACTAGGCGAGGCCTGTATCTTGGGGACTTTATTAGTGTTCACAGAATACATTTTTCACGGCAAGCTAATTACGCAACACGGTTACCTTACAAAATAAACGTTTTTGTGAATATCTAATCTAGAAAAACACACTACTATAATGGCATTAATTTGAATGTTAAATATATATACATTTAAACGTATATATATGAATACACATAATTATATTGTATAAATATATATAATATAAATCCATTATAATATAAGAATATATATTTGTATAACTACATAAATATTAAATATAGATAATTCAAAAGTAAAATAATAATAAATATATTTAGTTATGTACCTAGTTTTGCTTGTAAATACAATAATTATTATTTAACAATCTTAAATAAGTTTTCTGTATCAGTATAATTCTGCCTGTTCAAGTATTTTGTAATAGAGATTTTTGCTTCAAAATATGTCAAGTTTATTAAATTACACGACAGCATCAATTTATTATACAAGAAAGGAAAAATAAAAGGGTGGAAGCGCTGTGCAAAGGATGTTCTACATAACGGTAAAGGTATTCTATGGGGCCTTCTTGAAGAGTTTGGTTCTGGTTTGTGCTTATGTTGTGTAAGTACAGCTAATCGAACAAATAACTGGCGTACTCGCAATTGACCACTTTCCCTATACAAATCGTCAGTAGAGAAGGAATAAGGTTTTCTAAACATAACTTTGAGAACACAGCGCTGGGCCCTCTCTAACTTAATTAGAAAAGTCTTGGCAGCACTCCCCCAGATCGAAATGCAGTAAGTCAGGAGAGATTCACATAAAGCTTTGTAAGTGTTAATGAGAAGTTTTTTCGACACTGAATTACGGAGGAGTCTCATCACGTACGCAGTTTTACGAACACGACCGCAGAGCTTAGAAATATGTGACAGAAAGGACAACTTCTCGTCAAGCATAATTCCCAAATATTTCAGCTCGCATACTCTTTGTAGACTGATGCAATCGCATTTCAAAGGAAAGGTCATATGTGGACAAGTATTTCTATGGACTTTAATGGTTGAAAGCTGTGATGGCTCTGTCGCACGTGTTATATGGAACGCCAGATATTTTGTTTTTTCCGTGTTTAAGGTGAGTAAGTTACTATCCAACCATTTAGCAACGGCTGACATACCAGTGTTAGCGGCAGAATATACCTCTTCCCAAGAACGGGCATTAAATAACAGGGCCGTATCATCTGCGTAACAAATAATTTCGGCGTTTGCTAGCGGCAATGATAATAGGTCATTAATATATATAATAAATAATGTGGGGCCCAATATACTACCCTGTGGTACGCCAAACCCAACTACTGATAGGTCACTACAGTGAGAATCGACCTTGACGAACTGCCTCCGTTCCGATAAATAGCTTTTAAACCACTCAAGGGCAATACCTCTGACTCCAATAGCATCTAGTTTTCGCAATAATATCGGAACGGAGACGGTATCGAATGCTTTCGCCAGGTCGAGAAATACTCCGATGCATTTCTCACCTTGGTCCATTTTTGCAGATGCCATTTGTACTAAAAGTTTTGCGGCATCATCGGTCGATTTTTTTTTACGAAACCCGAACTGTTGGTCTGATATTGTTTCATTTTGTGCCATAAAGCTAGTCAAGCGATTATTTACTAGCCGTTCTAGTAATTTCGAGAAAACGCTTAGCAACGAAATGGGCCTATAATTTCCCGGTAATTCTTTTCGTCCTGCTTTATGCACTGGAGATACGGAAGAAGTCTTCCATGAAGTAGGAAAGACACCACTAGTCAAACTCAAATTAAAAATATGTGTGAGAGGCACAACTATAATATTGGAGATGTACTTTATAAATGCGTTTGTAAATCCATCAGGGCCAGGTGCGCATTCGTTTTTTAATTGTTTGATAGCCAAAGCTACTTCATTCTGATCAGTTGGAAAGAGAAAAATTGATTTCGGAGAATACGGAATTTCTACTTGATTTGCAAGTTCCAGTTCTGATACGTTAAGTCTCTCCATGATTTTAGAAGCTAGGTCTCTCCCGACGGTCGTGAAGAATGTATTGGTATTATTAAGAGCCTCTAGAGGAGTAGGAGCAGAGTGAAGGAGCTCATCAGCCCTGCCACGCACTGTAGTGGTGTGCGTTATATTTTTGATGCATTGCCAAAGCTTCTTGGGGTTTTTAAGATTGCTTTCCACTTGATTGCTCTCATATGCAGACTTCAGACAGTGTAACAAATTGTTGCAGTAATTTTTATACCTAGTATATATCACCTTTGCCAACTCGTCGTTAGGCCTCTTGCGAGTGGCAGCATGAAGTTTATCCCTGTTCCTCATACAGCGGATAAGGCCGGGGGTAATCCACGGCTTCAACGTGAATTTGGACCTGCTGACGCGTGCATATGTGGTATGATTCGAAATAGCGGAACCAAGTAGCGACTCGAGGACAGCTACAGCCTTCAGAATATCTGATTCATCTGTGACCTGAGACCAGTCACTGTTATGCAATTGGTCAGCAGCTGCCGAAAAATTTATTTTGATTTGAACCCTATCATGTTTTTTGGAGGATTGTAACATGCAGATACTAGCTATGGCAATGTCGTGATCTGTTTGGGAGGTTTTGCAAACCAAAGATCTAATTTTCGATTTAGCCTTTATAAATATGTGGTCCAGGCATGTACGCATCCGTGTGGGTTTCTCTATAGCTGGCACAAGCCCGTGCTGCGCCATTAGATTCAAATAATCATTACAATGTTTGCCATTGGTATTTTCAGCAATGTTTATGTTAATATCTCCAGCAACAATAATAAAAGAATTAGATGACATAGGCTCGAGGAGCGAGTTGAGAGAAATAATAAAATCAGCTGTTTTACTGAAAGCTGGTGACGGGGATCTGTAAAGACCGATTATAGTAGGGCCATTATTAACATCTAAGACAAGGCAATCCGCTTCATCAAGCTGCGGTTCACGTGATGAGGCCGACCAGGAATTCTTAATATAAATTACTACACCACTATTTTGGTTTGTGTGGTTCGTAGTGTTATATGAGGTGTATCCGTCTATTTGGTGAATAATTGGATTTTGAGGCAGTCTACATTCGGTCAGAATGATGAAATCTAAGGAAAGATCAAGTCTCGCAAGCATAACCAAAAATCCATCAAAGTTTTTATTTATACTCCTGATATTGAACGTGGCTACTTTGAGATTAAATTTGGGTGTAATAAATTGTTTGCAATGCTCAAGCACATCAAATTCGCGACAGTCTACAAAATCGAATTCTTCAATATCTGTTTCAAGGTTAAGGCCTTTTATTGTAATGTAGGCTAATAATATCAGAATTCACCAATTTGCGACACTTGCGGCGCAGCATCATCGGTAGAAGGGCCAATGGCAGGACCAACCAGTAGTTCGAGATCTTCAATGGTGCGAATGAGCAATGCCGGCTTCTTGTCGGCTTTCCTGATGTTGATTTGGCCATTGCGCACCCAGCAGTAACGAAATCCATATCGTTTTGATCGGAGTCTTGCTTCGCGAAACAACTGTCGGTTCTGCTTTGTCAATCTTTCGTTCAAATATATTTTATTTCCCGAACCCTTGACTATATCATCTGCAGTTAGGCCGCGCCGAAGTCTAGCCGCTATAAGCATTTCGTCCCTCTTGGAGCGGCGCAACATTCTCACTACGATTGGCCTTGGAAGCTTTTCAGTGGGCCCAGATCGAGTGACAGGGCGCTGACGTGGACCCACTCGAGAGATCCAATCCGTATCCACGTCAGTAAGGTCCACTCCGATTTTAGCGGCGGTTAGTAAAACTATATGATGTAGATTTTCATTTTCGACTTCAGGTATACCAGAAATTTCAATTTCGTTTCGAAGCAATGATTGCTCCTGGCTGTTAATAGTCTGTCTTAGCTCACAAACCATCGCTGAAAGATTAGAGATTTTCAGCTCCTGAGCTGCGTGTTTTTTCTCGTGCTCATCAATCGTTACACTAAATTGGGAGACAGTAGAATTTGCGGCTAGGAGTTGTGCCTTGAGGTCAATCATTTCTTTCCGTAAAAGTCGAATTTCATTGGCCAGATCAGCAATATCAGATGGTGATGAGGACGCTTCAGAAGATGACAGTGCCTTACTGCCAGCAGCAACTCTGGCCCTTGAACGGGAAGTGACGTTTTGCTCCTGAGCTGATCTTCCAGTGGAAAGAGTCTCCAATTGGGGGCGGTCAGAGATGCGGATAGGCGTATCGCAATCCTTAATTACCCGCTGTTTACAGTGGCATGCAGGACATAGCCAGCTGTCTTTGGCCTTGGTGTCCATAGTATCAAAACCTGCGTCGCTGACATTGGCACACAGGAGATCGTACCACTGCTTGCAGACACAACAGACGAGAGTAAGTTTTTTATCTTTGAGGAGTTGGCGGCAACCAGAGCACTTCGCAGGATTAGGTGGCGGCGAAGATGGAGGGTGGTTATCACTACTTTTTGCTGACTGCTGCTTTGACTGTGCCGGGATCTTTGGTGGCACGCTACTTTTTGAAGCCATTAGTAGCGACGTTACGTTAGAGGCTTCTATAATTATTCCTCACTGACAGGTTATTCTCGTAAAGTTGCACTAAGATAAGCAAATACGTCTTCTTGGGTGGAATCTTTTCAGGCAACTAAGTCTCCACCAGCCGCGTCTTCTCAAAATGGAACAAAACTTAAGCGTACTCACTAATAAATGCCCCGAGCTGAGACGCTGATAAGCAGCGACTGTAGTTGGATGCACTGGTGGTCCGGTCTAGTAGGCAAACCCACAGCTCGCTCGGCTCACCATTCGCAATGTTTCACTCTAAACAGCTACGCGACGACCGGGCGGCGAAAAGCGGACGCACTGGTGGTCTGATCCAGTAAGCGAGCCTCCAGCTTCCTCGGGTCACCAATCGTGATGCTGGTTCTTCGATGCAGTCTTAATACGATTTTTGAATATTGTCGTAATCACGTTGATTTCACGAGAAACTTGCAGATTTTTATTAAATCAGTGTATTGGTGGATCAGAATAGTGTTGATCAAGTGGTATTAAGTTTATCGCGCGATTTTACTGCACTTATTGATTTAAATAGGCGGGAGTAACAGAAGTACGTGTTGCGCGCTCAGTAGCCGCGTGAGCTTCCCCCATTAACCGAAACCCCGAAAACAAATCGCAGTCTCTCAAAACTCGACACCAATGTAGAGCCAAAGTATTTGGCAACGTGTTGTATTTTGGTCTTTATGTCGAGAAGCATAAGAGTCGCAAAGGTGGAAGACACTTCAACTGTAGGAGGGTATTTGCTTTGTTTTTATCGCAACGAACAAGTGCAAGACCACGTGACAAAGTTGGGGACGGAAATAAAACAGAGTTTCTTGGGGGGATAAGATAAAAAATATGTATTTGCGGTAACTTTATCCTGATTTATATTTTCTCGCAGCGTCCACATTAGAAAACCCAATATTGTAGGAGCCGCAAATGGAAACAAAGTATCATCTAATAAACCTCTGAAAACCTTCAAGTTATTACACTATTTTTATTTTTAATGCACTAACCCGTGCTAAGGAACAAATTTAAAAACCTATTTAGAGGCAGAGGAATTTCACCCATGCCGGGATTTGAAATTTTTAGCCTCTAAATAGGTTTTTAAATTTGTTCCTTAGCACGGGTTAGTGCATTAAAAATAAAAATAGTGTAATCATGTGGGTACAGTGATATCGTTCCGATGTTAAACCTAACTGCAAAGTAGGTAGTCGGTGCTGTAAGTAATGAAATTTGCTTAAGTCAGATGTCGCTGCCTGTACGTAATACAGAGAATATTGTAAAGAGGTTCGAAATTTCACTGATGCCGTGAGTCACCCATTGGCTCAATTGGTAGAGCGCTGGCACGGATAGCCAGACGTTGCGGGTTCGAATCTCGGCATGGGTGAAATTTTTAGCCTCTAAATAGGTTTTTAAACCTTCAAGTTAGTCTATATACTTTTCGTATAGTTGTTTATTAAAAAAATAAATACAGAGACCTATTTCAGACAGCATTATTTTTATAATATTATGAATTTGAATTAATCTAAACTTAAATTCAATGTTGGAATTACTTAACTTATTTTAGTGGTTTCAAAGACTCGTGAATTTAAAAAAAATATTATAAACGGCTGTTTTTGAGGCGTCGATTCTTAGATAAGTATATGCAAATACACTTTTTTTGTAGTTAAAATTATGCCAAAATTCTATCTTAACTTCTTTGAGTGATTTCAAAGAGTCGTGAATTAAATAAAATAGCATTAACGGCTGTATTAGAGGCGTCGACTGTAAGATTTATGCAAATACTAATTTTTGTTGGTAAAACCATCCCAAAATTCTGTCTCAACTTCTTTTAGTGGTTTCAAAGGCTCATCAATTAAAGAAAATATCTTAAACGGCTGCGTTTGAGGCGTCGACTGTAAGATATAAGCAAATACTCATTTTTGTAGTTAAAAATAGGCCGAATGTGTGTCGAACAAAGAAAGCAACGTCGAAACGTTCTGATTTAAGGCCAGCGTTTTGCCAAGGCTGGTAGCGTCCATATGAGTGGCTCATATAACCGTCAATACCCCAAACTTACCATTCGAGCCATTCCTTTTTTCTTCATCATTTTTAATTACACTTTTAAACACAGCTGTTCAAAATAGAAATCCTTTGGTTCTCGGCCTTTTAATATACTGAGCTAATCTCTACTAAGTAGATAAAAAATCCAAATGTGTTGTAAATTTTGCTCCTTAATTCGATATCAATCAATATCAGCACCTTGCATGTCCCCACTGCTAGGGAACGGGACTCTTCCTGCATCGCAGGAAGAATAGGCCATACTCCGCTACGGGGGCTGAGTCCGGGTTGGTGAAGGATTGTAAGACAGGCGGACCTTACTGTCATAAGTTATCAAGCCGCCAATAAGGCTTCTGACGTGGTTTAACGACTGCCATTACATGACACCCATGCCATACCTGACCGCGCCTGTTGTTGCTTAACTCGAGTGATTGATTCCAGTCACTCGAGTTAAGCAACTACTAGGCCACGATTGCTCCTTAATTAACGAAGTTTAAATAATTGTTTTAAAACCTGACCTGACAGTCATGCATTGAACTGACTTTTAATGGAAACATCTTTGTCATTAAATGATTTTTAATTTCCTTTTTTATGTACAATAAAGTGTTCTCTATCTGTCTATCTTTAATATTATTAGGGATTATTTCAATGAAATATTATTATTTTACATACTGCACTTTTATTCAACCACGTTTGTGAAAAGCTTATTGTACCTTCAGGAATCTGTAGAATCGTCAAAATTTGAATCACACACAATGCCCTAAAGGATGTATTAACCCTTGCTAATCTAAATCTTCGGAGCGCCAGTTTATGTTTTTTTTTCTTGTATATACACTATGTTGACTAT
The DNA here is from genome assembly GCA_934045075.1 of Yponomeuta sedellus. Classification (NCBI taxonomy): domain Eukaryota; kingdom Metazoa; phylum Arthropoda; class Insecta; order Lepidoptera; family Yponomeutidae; genus Yponomeuta; species Yponomeuta sedellus. The sequence continues at coordinate 17,170,123 of OW203727.1, read as the reverse complement.
GAACAGTTTCAAAGCTACTAATATTTGCTTGGCAAAATCCAGCTAAAAGATATAATACCTTAAATTCACAGAGTACCGTAAGTCCACAGATAAACGATTGAATAGTTTATTGACAGGATTGTCAGTCATACAATTTATCTATGGATAGCTCTGCAAATGTCACGGTGCGAGTCGTTTTTCGACTTATTCACAGGATAGAGATTACCCTTGGATAAACTGATAAATAGTGGAGTTCCTCTAACAGTTTCTTCTCCACATAAAATATTAATTGTTAAATTAACAGCTTTGACATTCATTAAGGAAATATTATAGTGAATAAAACTCTTTTGACTTTGATAGAGCTATCAGTGTTGGTGCAAGCCAGCCTCAGAAAATAGATGGCTAATGACGTGGTCAACCAACGATTACATACCTACAGTGCTACACAAGAAATAAGTCTCGCGGATGTACCTGCGCAGATGACCAAATTTTGGATGTGCGGCAAGTTGATCGACCAATCAGATAGTTTCATTTTAGGGCAGGCCGCGCGCCTTTGTTGCTATTGGTTGATTCAACGTCATCGATGCAGGTGACTATTAGTTTGGCAATATTAGCGTGATCGAAATAGGAAGCGCTACTGCGGCAATCAATTCTGCACCTTAACCGTATCGGTTAAAGATCATGTTGAATGGACTTATAGCTTCGGGTACTTTCGTTACACTTCTTCCTAGTCTGCGCGAACGTAGATTCCCGAAGGGTCTTTTATGATGTGTAGTACTGTACCTATCACAAATTCAAACGTCAAATGAAAGCTCATCGCAAAACTCAAATTGTTTATACTACACCTACGAATCGTACATTCGCAGAATAAAATCTGGAAACCCGCATTAAGTACTTCCCGAAATATCTGATTGAAGATTAGCCGCAAACATGTCGAATGCTTTGCTCTCGGTAGAAGTTTGTTTTGGGCCATGAATAAACTATTTCCAGTTTAGTCGAGCCGTCTCAGCCGATATTGTGACGTCTTTGAGGGAAGTTCTTAATATGTTACCCTCTATTCGGTTGAGGTGAGTTATTTTGCTCTGTAGGAGTCTGTGCAGGAAACTGAGACAGTGTCTGAAAAGTTTACCTTAGCGCATAAAAATTGTCAATCTATTAAGACTTTCATCGATTTCCACTAAAAACGGTCGTTTTTGACAATAATTATAGTGGTTTTTGTAGACAAACATTTTAAAATAAAAACCGCCTTCTGTACACTAAGGCACTAAAAACGCAGAAATAATTTAAATGAATATGACTTCGGTGACCTCGGTGCAATATGAGTCGGTGTAAGTTCCAGATCAGCACATACATTTTGGGCACTGACTCCAAAATATTCTTCTACAAGACCTAGATATATTCGGATTTCGAATTTATAGGTCATATTCGGTTAAATTATTTCTGAGTTTTTAGTGCTTTAGTGTACAGAATCGGTTTGTATATTTGTTTAAAAAAATATATCACATGATTTTTAGTGAATAGATAAAATGACTTTAATAACTATGCGTGCCTTTAGTATATTTTTATGAAGAGACTAATGACCACGACAATAAAATTATGTATTTTCACTTAAACTCTGGATTTATAGGTGCAACGGTACCTTACATCAGGTGTTATTGGGCTATTCGTCATGACTCTTAATTTTCATAGTGTAGCAAGTAATAATGAAACTATACATTTCAACTTCAATTCCGGGGTTCTAAGTGCAACGGTGCTCTAGATTTGAATGTTCTTGAGCTGGTCATCAACAGACTTACTCACCCAACTACTACATCTTATGAGGTTGATTATTTCTGATAACGCTTTTCTTCAATTGCTTCTCCGTTGCAGATTACACGAATATGCATAACTCCGTACATGTCACAAGGTACCGTTACCCGTGGACTGTTACGTATAAAAACAAAGTCGGGTTTGTTATACGTATCATTTAGTGTTTCAGAACGGACACGTTTAATACCTGATTAATAACTTGAGATATATTGACTTTGCCTTCGAACCACAAGTACCTACTTCTCAAAGACCTCATTTCTATTCATTCTTCTGGCAAACCTCAATCTCGCAACCACAGTAGGGACCGCCTTCATGTCACCACTTATATGATGTGACAGAATGGAGCCAAACTATTAGCGCGAAAATGGTAGGTACATTAGTTTTGAAATGGAATTATTCAAAGCGGAAGTTTTGGACGCTGCTTTAGAGTTAAGCAACTACATTAAACTGGGAGACGAAAAAAAAGTTTTCCAAGCTTAACTCTATTTGTCTCCTGATTTAATTGGTATTTTGATTTGGTCTATGCAGAGTATTAAGGCTGTTGCAAAAAGGTCAAAAAGAGATTAAGGTTACTACACCGACACAAGCCACTTTTAGAAAGCTATTCAGTGAGGTCTTCACTTTAAAATCGCAGCAGCGACCTTTACAGTTTTGTTGCAAAAACGCTCTCAACCTCAAAATAGAAATTTGATGCTAAACCGAGATATTTCTCGCAAGTTCATGATTTTTTTTTTTATAAAATTGGCAGTGTGTTATCTAAGATAGTGTCGTAGGTTACTTTATTTATGGGGTTATGGCAGTTTTCGACTAAAAAGTCATAGTTTATCCATAGAATCTTGTTTACTAAAATAAACAAGTAAGGATAAATAGTTGGTAAATAAAGCGACATATTGTGCACTTTATTTCGCAAGTGCAGTCGACAGAGGATCAACCGTTACATTGTAATGGTTGGTGCTCTAGTGACTGCACTCGCGACGACAAAATATAAAGTAAACTTTAAACAATGTAAGCGTAGCTCTACGGTGGCAAACGCAGCGGGCTTGTCTATTGAAAAGCTCGCTGATATTCCACTCGGCTGGGCGCGCTGCACGCTGGCTGTATTCATAATTGACGCTTTGCTGATTCTATTATGGCCATAGTAGGCAAGCGGTTGGCGCAACAGTCATACTACATGTGCCTAGTGTGCGCTGCGTTCGCGGGCTCGATATTGAGATGCTACCCGATAGAAACTGGCATCCATTAGAGCGCAGTCGAGACAAAACGCGCCGAACCGCATCGATTATATGCCATGGCACAGTTTTTATGAACCCTAGTTTTCGGATATTGTACCTATTTCTATTCAGAAAGATGGTTGATATTATTATTTTATTGCAAGGTTTTGAATCCCCATTTAGCTACAATATCGAGTTTTTCGTCCGTGCTTCGCAAGGCACGTTAAGCCATTGAAGCCGGCTGTCATGTAAGGGCAGTTGTTAGGCCATGTCAGAGGCCTTATAGGCGGCTTGATAACTTCTGACAGTAAGGCTCGCCACTGCCTTACAATCCTCCACCGACCTGGACTTGGCCCCCGTGGTGGAGTATTGCCTAACCTTGCTGGATCGCAGTGCCCCAGCAGTGGGGACATACAAGGGTTGATATCGATCTCGATTTTGAGACAAAGTCTTTGGAAAATCGTAAAATTTTCATCCGAATATATAAAAAATATATTACTTCTAAGCTAAGTATTATAAGCAGTCAATAAGTTAGTAACATTTGTGGCATATATCGTGCAACAAAGTTTAAAGCCAAAATCGTCCGAAAAAAATGAGATCATGAAATACAGGCATGTGCGATGCTCACGCTAATGGACATGGCTAGGCTGGTGGACTCCAGGTTAACGAAAAAACGTGAGTAAAGTATTGAGGAGAGTTAATGGGTAAAGCGAGATTTTCAAAACTCTTACAACTGCAATTATTATTCGGGTTCGAATCCTAGCTGTGGAGAACAAAAAACCCAGGTCTTGGATGTTAACATGTTTGTGATGTCGTTGTTTCTGGTTCCCACGACACAGGGTACCTTAGCGTGGGGCCAGAAGCAATGAATGTGCTTGTATGTGAATGTTATGTTATGTACTTTATTATGACAATTCGAGGTACATTGCAAGTCTTACTACTTGTCAATCAGCAGGTTAATCGACTTTTTAAGTGTATGCCCCTGTTTCACAATGTTCAAATAAAGTTACAGATAAGCTATCCGCAACCAGGGCTGCCGTTTGTTCTAAATTTAAATAAATTTGCCTGTATTGCGTGTGTTCGTTTATGGCATCAAATTTAGAACAAACGGCAGCCCTGGTTGCGGATAGCTTATCCGGAACTTTATCTGCAGATTGTGAAACAGACCCAAGTCCAATTGTAAACCATGAACTGTATATTATTCTATAAAACAGCACTCTTGTGCAAACTAGCGCCACCAATATATTAAAAAAATATTTTTCATCCCACCATCTCGGAAAGAGTATTTTTAATCTTCAATATCTGAGTGGAAAAGCCGTTTTTATTCTCTAGAGGATAAAGTAAATTGAATTTAGAACATCGTGTGCACTAAGTTTGTGAATTAAAAAAATATTACACTCAATTTAAATAACTGTAGCAACGTTACTTTAAAATTTTCTTTATTATACCTTAGTATTATTTTGTTATAATTTAAAGATTATTCTGTAATACTCACCTGTCATAATGTAGTAATTAATACCTAAACTGAAATAAAAGTGTACTTATCTTGTGAATGTAAACGTTTTTTTTTTGCATTTAGTCATTTCCTCGCTGAGGTGGAATGAAAAGTTACGTGTTGCACTCGAGTGCAAAGTTTTTCACCTCGTGCTCTTCTAATTCCCTCGCTAACGCTCAGGATTTTAATTTTAGAATTCTTCGCTTGCTCGGTCATCAAAATTGAACACGCGGTTAAAAAGCAACTTTGCACTCTTGTATAACAAATAACTTTTTTAAATAAACGTGTTTCTAGATAGTTAATTCAATAAATCTCTAATGTGTATTCAGATATTTGAACCCAGGATGGACCTAATGATCTAGGTCTCAAATGAAACTCCTATAAAAACCAAGTTACAAAATAAGAAAAGGTATAACTATGTAAAAATATTGAACAACATATAATATGAGAATTGGCATGCTAGTCATACCATAAAAAAATTTAGGATAACTCTTGGACCAAGGAATCTACAATCATAAAGTTAACTTAAACTGAACAAATCCACAATTGTATCGTCATAACTAATTACAATATTATTATTTGACTTACTGAGCAAAAATGTGTTTCTTTTAATTCAGTTCAAGCAATAAAAACGGCCCTAAACAAAAAAAAAACCTGGAAAAATTGTTGTCGGATTCCTCACAAAAATTTGGCCATTTTTTATTGTTTATCTTGTTCTTTTAACTATTATGAACTATAATCAAAGGAAGTTTGATACTTGTCTGCATTACTATTTTACTATAGAGCAAAAACCAAACGAAACAAAACTTACAAGACTTGTTTCATGTATCGACTCCTATTCCTTTATAAGTCGTCGGCAATCTTTCGCACATTGTGTGAATAATTCAACCAGCTGTCTTTTACGTATCGAGAAAATAATGCCCTTCAAAGGTCAGTAGGACAGACAGACAGACATCATAGGCATATTAATAAGATATCGTCTGGCACCTTCCGAGTAGAGGACTCTCGTAATGTACAACAAAAAATATTTAACAGATTCAGATTCATCATCATCATTCCATTCTGTCCCCACAGAGGAACACAGGGCCCTGAGGAAGGTATAGGACATCCTCCACCACGGGGGCTCGATCAAGTTCGGATTAGTGGAAGCTTGCAAGTCTAGTGGCTGGTATCACTGTCAGAAGTTTTCAAGCCGCCCCAAGGCCTCTGACTTGGCTTAACGACTGCCATCTATCGACGGAATCCTGCACCAACTCCTTAACGTGCCTTGCAAAGCACGGAACCACTCGGAAAAATGCCACTAGCGATAGTCATAGACGGTCACCCATCCATGCACAGAACGCGCCCTATGTTGCTTAACCGTCGTGATCGCTCAAGATCACTCAAGCAGATTCAGATTGCAAATCGAAAAAGATTTAAAGGAAACTTCGCATTGTTGACAAGAAGAACGACAAACAGATTTCCCTACCACTGATTAATTTTACAGGGCGTGGGTAAAAGTTACATTTAACATTACCCGTGAGCCTCACAAAAACATGAGTAGACGAAAGTTGATGAAAATAACACAGTTTTCTTTTCCAAGTGTATTTTTTGCAATTGAACTCTATATTTAAACGAACAGTGGGTTTGTTTGTTTGCGGTCAGCTAACCGTGAACTACATTAATCATCGAGCTTTCAGCGAAAAGAGGTCAAGAATGCCAACCCTGTAGTGTAGCGACTACAGAAGGTATGATTTTAAACAGACATTTGCTTACAAAGCCACTGACATAGAACGGAATTATTAATGGAACTTTTTAACGCGCTTAGGGGCGTTAACTAGCGCTACCTTTGGAATAAAAATCCTAACATGTTTTATACTTTAAAAACCTATTTAGAGGCTAAAAATTTCACCCATGCCGGGATTCGAACCCGCAACCTCTGGCTATCCGTACCAGCGCTCTACCAATTGAGCCAATGGGCGACTCACGACATCAGTGAAATTTCGAACCTCTTTACAATATTCTCTGTATTACGTACAGGCAGCGACATCTGACTTAAGCAAATTGCATTACTTACAGCCCCGACTACCTACTTTGCAGTTAGGTTTAACATCGGAACGATATCACTGTACCCACATGATTACACCATTTTTATTTTTAATGCACTAACCCGTGCTAAGGAACAAATTTAAAAACCTATTTAGAGGCTAAAAATTTCACCCATGCCGGGATTCGAACCCGCAACCTCTGGCTATCCGTACCAGCGCTCTACCAATTGAGCCAATGGGCGACTCACGACATGTTTTATACTACGTTTATATCTAAAAATGAACATGAGAAATTTTAACAACTATAGTATTTTCTAAGGTTAACAAGTAGACATAATTAAAACTGTTTTTATACGGATTTATGCTCGTCTATTACATTTTTACAATTTTCCAACGTTTCGGCACTTTTTCAGGTGCCGTGGTCCCGGATGACCGGGATGGTCATCCGGGACCACGGCAAAATTGTAAAAATGTAATAACCGAGCATAAATCCGTATAAAAACTGTTTTAATTATCATAACAACTGTTATAACTATTTTTAAAACCTGACCTAGGATCAAAAATCTAGGCCTTCATCGATTTCCGCCAAAAACGGCCTTTTTTAGCGGATCGATTAAAGTACTAGGATATTTATACTACATTCTAGGCTGTATGTTCTAAAAATATTTACCAAAGATATTAGGATTTCTCATTTTTACTTTTTGAAAAAATCGTATTATAAAAGAAGTTATGATTTTTATTACATTGATGGCACTAGTTAGCGCCCATAAGCGCCTTAAGCAATAATTTGTTGAATATAATTTAGAATCACTAGATATTTAATTTTTTGACCGAAGTAACCTTGTTCCTTACCGCAATGTTTGAAAACGAAAGTTTTCAATCAGTGCAACCTGTGATGACCTACGCAGCCGAAATATGGACATTAATATGCCACGAAAGAGCTGGTCCACCAGTTCAAAGTCGCTCAGCGAGCTATGGAGAGAGCTATGCTCGGAGTTTCTCTGAAGGATAGGATTCGTAACGGATTCGGAACAGCTGATATAATTTTAGGAACAGCTGATATAATTTTAATTAAATAAACTAGTAAAACTTAGTAAAAACCTAATTATTAACTGTGTAAAGTGTTATTAAAGTAACAAACAATACCCATACGTGTTATTCAAGTGTTTACTTAAGTATTTCACCGATTTTCGCGACATCTAAGCGGCGACAGAGAACCGTTAGTACGGTTGTATACATTGGACTCTAACGACATCATAAGGGGAGTATATTGTTCCTACCGGACATTTATTACATGTTTTTACTGTGTTTTTACATGCCTTCTCCTAATATAAGTGCCTTGTAACGCAACAATTAATAAGCGACAATAGTTGAAAAATTGCTAATCTTATCAACCCTCTCTTTGAAAAATAAAAATTTGCAAAGTGACAGAATTAGATTAAATTATAACTGTAACTAAAATAAATTCACAACACAAATACTGCACAACTGTGGCAACTGTATTTGCTGTGTTTTCCTGTGGAAATACTGACGTTTTCCCCCCTGGTTGCATTTCAGTAATCCTACTACCTACAACACAATGATGACGCGCAAGAATACCGCACGAGATAACGAGCAGCGCTTGAAGACAGCGCTACTGGAACTTCAAGCAACCAAACAGCAATGCCAACAGCTATTAGAGGAGCGGGAGGAGAGTGAGTTCGAGGTTCAAAGAATTGTGGAAAAGAACACCAAACTTAAAAATGATCTTGCTGAACTGGACATCATCTGCGAGGACCTCCGTGGACAGCGAGATGAACTCCAAAAAATTGTTCATAAATATGATCAGTGCCGTGATACCCACGAAGTAGCACTTCAGCGCATAAAGCTACTGGAATATCAGCTTTCTGAAGCGCATAAAGAACTCAGTGTGCTACATCAACAAAACCTTGACAGAGAAAGTGAAAATATATCTTGTCTGTACAATGACTTAATAATCAACAATAGCACTAGTTGTCTTTCCTCACAAACTGAATCCTCCCAACCCAAAATGCCACTTCAAGGTTCCAACAAAATAAAACGGTACATTCGTACAAAAAGACATATTAAACGCATCAATAAAGCCTTGAAAAGCAATAACCAGATTATGAAGTACATGGGTATTAAAAAACTTAATATTAGTCTGCAGAAGGACCTACTGGGCAACACAATAGAACATCAAGTAATAACAAGTGAATATGAGGAAAAAATTCAGGATCTTCACTCCCACATTCATAGTTTAGAAAAATCACTCAGTGACTTAGGCAAGCAGTACACTGAGGCACAAGAGGAAATGGAGGCATATGCAGCAGAACTAACAGCCTTAGGTACATATAACATGGATCGATTTCAGTCGCTAAGCAACAACATATCAGCGGGTTCTTCATGTGCATCTTGTAAAATTCTACAAGATCAGCCACCAGCATTAACATCATGCCTCACCACACGACTGCATGGCCCCACTGAGGATACAAGTCCAGCTGCGTTGCGTCTACCTCCAAGCACTACTGAGATAACTCACAGCCAGCCTGAATCAACCACCATTAGCATGACTGGCCCGGCAGTAAAACAAGAAAGGAGGACTGTAATCTTCTCTGATAAGATAGGTGCAGGGTTAGGTCCTTTGTTGAATGACAGGCTGACACAAAATGTGCTGAATAAATGCTATCCCCATTCAAGTTTTACTGACATTGTTAAAGAGCTGTTCAAAAGCCCAATACAGAACGACACAACCTACATTTTATTAGTAGGAAATAGCCAAGGTGTTAAAAAGACTGATATAAACAATATATTTGAATTATATGGTCAAGCTAAAGATGTCCAACCGTGGATGGGAAAATTAGTGTTTTGCGCTTTCCAATATTCTCAGTCCCTGTCAGCAAAAGAAAATAATGACATCCATAGCTTGAACATACACATTCACCATTTGACATGTCGTCATAGTGACATATCATTTTTTGATCTTAACAAATTTGTTAAGAATTACTTTTTGACGCGAGATACTGTGTACCTCACGAAAAATAGTCGACGTAAGTTAGCTACTTTATTAGCTTACAATATTTTTGACTCTGTGGTTATAGGAATTATAACACAACCTGATAGGAATGACAACCGTGTTACTAGTATTAGTAATAATTCAACAGCGGGCTCAAACACACAGTCAATGGCTTTAAACTGCCATCGCAGACAAAGGAAAACCCTAAGTTAGGTATCAATTTAGTTGCACAAAATATACAGGGTTTTTCCGGCAAAGACAATTTAATTGAACTATTTTTAGCAGATTTCAATGTAGATATTTTGTGTTTAACAGAACATTGGCTGAAACATTCTGAAATGTCATTTACTTTAAAAGACTATTTAGCAGCAAGCACTTTTAACCGACAACACTCAATAAGAGGAGGTTCAATGATCTTTGTCAAAAGTAGTTTGAAAATGAAAGAAAGAAAAGATATTGTCAGTCTATCTGTTGAACGTTTAATTGAGATTTCGTGTGTGGAATTGGATAGGTATATAGTTATGTGTGTTTATAGGCCGCCACAATCAAATTATAATGAATTTGAATTACTTATGGAGGATGCCTTAAAACGCCTATTCAGTACTACGAAGAACATAGTGGTGTGTGGGGACTTTAATATAGATTTCTTAGTTCAAGGTCCACTTAAAACTAAACTCGCAAGCCTTTTCAGGTCATATAATTTAGATAATTTATTTACAGAACCCACTAGGACAACTGCTACTAGCGCTACCTGCATAGATAATGTCTTTTGCAATTGTGAATATTTAGAAAAAGAAGTCATACATAAATTACAGTCGGACCATAGCGGGCTATGGGTAGTCCTACCGTCAGTACTGGAAGCAAAAAAATGCAATGAATTAAATTGTAGGCCAATAACAGAGAAAAAAATTGAATTATTTAAAAAAAATATAAACATAAAGTTAAATTCGTTGAATTTCGATAGCAATGATCCGAATACGTTATATCAAGTATTGTTTTCAACCATATCAGAAGAATTTGAACATGTTTTTAACGTAAAAAAAATTACAGAGTTAAAAAGCGGGTTTTCAGAATGGGCAACGCCAGGTATATATAGAAGTAGGAAAAGGCTTTATGAATTGTATGAAGAAAAACAATTCAATCACGATCCAACGTTTGAAGAGTACGTAAAAAAATATTCAAAAACTTTTAGACAAACTTGTTTAACAGCCAAATCGATAAGTATAAGTAAAAAAATTATGGCGTCTACTAATAAAATAAAAACAGTCTGGCAAGTAATTAACAAAGAAACAGGTAAAACGAGACCTAAGGACCAGGGATTTGCGTTGAAGATCGAAGGTAAGTTAGTTAATTCGAAGAAGGACATAGCAGAAATATTTCAAACTTTTTTTAAAAACATGCCACTGCATATAACGGCTAGCTTAAATTCTTCCTCCCAATTAGCCGATACCTTACTTTTGGAAAGTACAAATCCATGTAAAGTTGACTTCCAATTCTCCCATATAACTACCTTAACTATTGTCAAAACATTTAAAGAGTTAAACTTAAAAAAGACTGAAGATTTGTGGGGGTTATCGGTTAAATTAATATCCACTATAATCAATATTCTAGCACCTTACCTTGCTTTGATTTTTAATAAATGTGTTGACCAGGGAACCTTTCCTAATCTATTAAAGTTAAGTAAAATTGTACCCTTGTTTAAATCTGGTGATAGTGAAGATCCAAATAATTTCAGACCTATAGCAATACTGCCGGTGCTAAGTAAAGTTTTTGAGAAAGTAATATTACATCAATTGCAAACTCATTTTAGTATAAATAAGCTCTTCCATAAGAAACAGTTCGGGTTTACAAAAGGCCGCTCAACGACGGAAGCAGGCATAGCGTTAGTAAAGCATATCTTTGAGGCGTGGGAGGAGTCGCAGGATGCCATTGGGGTTTTCTGTGACCTTTCTAAGGCGTTTGACTGCGTTGACCACGAAACACTTCTCATAAAATTGCACCGATATGGTTTAAGTAATAAATCACTAAGTCTTCTTCGATCTTACTTAACAGACAGAACTGTAAAGGTTGATATTAATAGAGTTAAATCCTCGGGTTCTGATGTAAAAGTAGGAGTCCCTCAAGTTCTATACTGGGTCCGTTCCTTTTTTTGGTATATATAAATGATTTGCCCTACCTAGTAGAAAAGCTTTCGCAGATAGTGTTGTTTGCAGATGATACTTCCTTAATTTTTAAAGTAAAGAGAGGTATAAGTAATGTAGACGATGTAAACAATGCTTTATCTACTATTCTAAACTGGTTCACTATAAACAATCTGATGCTAAATGCAAAAAAGACAAAATGCATCAAATTCTCACTACCCAATGTTAAAAATGTTGACACGAGTTTAAAAATATCTGGTGAGAGGCTAGAGCTGGTAGAGTCCACGCTTTTTTTAGGCATAACGATAGACTCAAAACTGCAATGGGGTCAGCATATTGGAAAACTGTCGGGTCGGTTGAGTTCAGCAGCGTTTGCAGTCAGAAAAATTAGACAACTTACAGACGTGTCGACGGCGAGGCTGGTCTATTTTAGTTATTTTCACAGTGTCATGTCGTATGGTTTGTTATTATGGGGACGGGCAGCAGATATAGAAACCATATTTGTCTTGCAAAAAAGAGCAATAAGAGCTATTTACAACTTAAACAGTAGAGAATCGCTAAGGGAGCGTTTTAAAGAAATAGGCATTCTTACACTGGCTTGCCAATATATATTCGATAATATAATGTATGTCCGAAAAAATATAACAATGTTTAAATTAAATAGGGACGTTCATAACGTAAACACAAGGAATAGAAACAAGGTTGCTTGTACTAAATCCCGATTAGCCAAGGTAGGCACATCATTTGTAGGTTACTGCGTTCGTTTTTACAACAAAATTCCAGAACGTGTTCTATGCTTGTCTGAAAATAAATTTAAAACTTTCATTAAAAATTCGCTATGTAAAAAGGCATATTATAGAATAGACGACTATATAAACGATCCTAATCCGTGGTAGTAAACCAATTCCACCGCGATTTTATTGTTAAGTATAACTAAGTATAACATATATTTTATAATACAAGTGTGTACAGACGACGTGATTGCATATTAATAACTATATGATACCTTATATAACTGACAAAAACTTAACTGCAAGTTTGCTAAAGGTCATTCGAATGGTAGCGTGGTGTTCGGGTCATCTATCTCCCTCCAAAATGGTTGAGACTGATGATGGCTGAGCACTGCGTTATGCTCGTGAACGAGTGCTGTTCGTGTGTCTGGCCGCAGCACTTATGTTTTCCCCTATTATTGTGAGACATTTGACTAATGCTTTGGCATTTAGGGTTGTTAATGGCAATCATGAAATCTCATTAGGTTTACATATGGCAACTGATGTATTTGGTTTTAAGATGATTTGAGAAAAGATGGTCAGAGTGGAGTTTTTTTTTCCGCTGCCTTTTTCTCCACTACAATACGGCCCGAAGGCGGCGGCTTACACTTTACATTGTACATTGACATTCAGCAAATAGAATGTAAATTCTTTACGTTGAAATAAAATTATTTGAATTTGAATTTGAACGAATGCATCCGACAGAGAACCAAAGTTATCGACATAGCTCAGAGAATCAGCAAGCTGAAGGGGCAGTGGGCTGGCCATATCTCGCGAAGCACCGACAACCGTTGGAGTAAACGTGTTCTTGAGTGGAGACCGCGACTCGGCAAACGTTGTGTAGGACGCCCTCCGACCAGGTGGGATGACGATCTGCGGAAAACTGCCGGCAAATGCTGGATGCGGCAAGCTGAAGACAGGGCGCTATGGCGCTCATTAGGGGAGGGCTATATCCAGCAGTGAACTACATAATGTAGCCTGAAGAAGAAGTAACCTTGTTTGAAAGAGGGTATGTGGGTTTTATAACCATACTCTCTCTTTCAGAGAGAAGCCTATACCGTGCAACATAATAAACCGCTCGTGGGATATTTTTTGATATAATATAATTTAAACGATTATTTCATAACATCACCACCCATACAAGCTCTGTATGAAATTATTGAAATTATTTGTCAACGATGTACAAATCTTGTCCCGTAATACGGTCATAAATCGTGTCCCATGTACAGATATTGGCCGTACATTATTGAGTACGTCTGGTTTCCATGCAAATTATCTAATTGTACTTTGTTGCAACCTGAAATTTTAATCTTAAATTATTATTGTTACTGAAATCTTTAATGTACCAGCAAAAAGTTGACCTATTGGCGGGCTTAATACTAAATAGCTTTTATTTTAAATTGTACTATGTACCTTTGTAAATATTTAGAATTTGACGTTTTTTTCCAGTGTGAGTACAACAAAGAATATTCTAATCTGAACTTAACTTATTTTAGCTAGTCAAAGTAACGTGAAGAAGGTTTTTCCAGTGCCAAACAGTGGAATAGTACTATCAACTCATTTCGAAAATCCTGAATCGCGGATTTAAATTTTTTTAATTATGTAAAATACTAACGTAAATCTTTCTACAGTCGATCTTAACTCTCTTCTTTTAATTTAATAAAATGTATAGAGGCTGGCTATCATTAATAAATTGGTGTAGTAAAAGATTTTCGTTTTCATTTGACTTATGAACAAAATCAAATCCCCTGTATTAAACTCGAAGTGTGGTTCTTCTGTTTCTTCGCCTGCGCGTGAGGTAGGTACGATTAATTTGCAAAGTAATGCGCGCGTGGAACGTGCTCCAAACGAACATTTAGTGCTGCCGAACCTATGCAGGCTTAGTAATTTTACTTGTACCTTTTGTATACACGGGAAACATTCAATTGTGAATTATTGAACTAAAACGTTTGTGATAAAAGAGTCAGACAATAAAATATTATACTAGATTTACTGACACTGGCCAACGGAACAGGCAGTGAAATACATGTTATGATTTCATTAAAATACGATCGTAACTACCTAAAACGTTTCGTAACATAACCTGTCGTATTTCAAGCCCCATGGTACATAACCGCTTTATACAAATAGTTTAGATTTAAATATACAAATAAGCTCTCGTGGCCTAGTGAAGCGCTCGTGGCCTAGTCGAACCGGGTGATTGAAATCAATCACTTGAGTTAAGCAGCAATGGGCGCAGTCAGGAGAAGAGTGGGTGAGCGTCCTGTGACTACCGCTTGTGGCATTTTTCCGAGCGCTTCCGGGCTTCGCAAGGCACGTTAAACCGTTGGTGCCGACTGTCATGTACTGGCAGTCGTTAAGCCTTGTCAGAGGTCTTATGGGCGGCTTGATAACTTCTGACAGTAAGACCTGCCACTGTCTTACAATCCTCCACCAACCCGGACTTGGCCCCCGTGGTGGAGTATGGCCTAACTTTCCTGCGATGCAAGAAGAGACCCGTTCCCCTGCAGTGGGGACATACAAGGGTTGATATCGAAACAAATATATATAAAAAATCGTTTTAAAAGTATAAGCTGCTTATATGCCCCATTTTAACAAAGATTAAGTACATCTTCTCACATATTTTCAGCCCGACGCACAGCTCAATTGGCTCGATAGAATCATATGGGAACTAACAGATGTCCGTCAAAAATCTTGGGATGTACGTGGTTAAGCGTCCCTTAACACTACAAGGGACAGTCGCAAGATATAACAATGATAGATAGAGCACTCAATCCTAAAGCTTTTGCAAATCTTGTCAGGATTAATTTAACGGGGCCCGGGGGATGAGTTGTGGACTTGTTTGGAACTTTGGAAGGGCGTCTAACCAGAAAATTACGGTCAAACGTTTCCACTTACTCACTGAACACTAATTAAGTAGTTCCTATGTAGCGCCAGCGTGAAATCTAGATTTAAGTTGTACAGTACAGTTAGATAGATATAAAAAAATATAGTTTAAGTAATAATACTTTCCAGTACATTAATTTTAGCGCCACAACACTCGTGGCATTGTAATACATATCTGGGAACACGTTTCAATCAGTGTTTCAATGAAGCTTGTTGATTCCACAACATGGAAACACACTTTGTATGTTCGTAAGTTTGTGATTTATCCTTGTTCGGTTACCATAGCACAGGATCACGTAAAGTTTTTATTCCATTCTATTGTGCTAGTATTTTGTATGAGCGAGGACATCTGTATTGGTTGGACTTATTCCTGAAGTAAAATCGATAATCGTTTAAATTATATTTTAACCGACTCCATAAAAAGGAGGAGATTTTCAGATCGTCTATACATGTTTTATGTATCTTCAGCAATGATTCCTTACCACGTTGACGGATTACTTCGAGTCTTTTTTTGTTAGAAAAGAGATTCATCAGAGTTGGTTCCATACAAAGTTGGTCAGGATCTTTTAACAGGATCAACGAGAAAATCTTCAAGCTCATCAGTTTGCTATTGACCTTCACGGCATTAGGGACACATAACATAACATTTACATACTGGCACATACATTGCTTCTAGCTCCACACTAGGATACCCTGTGTCGTAGGTACCAGAAACAGCGACATCAGAAACATGTAAACATCAAAGACCTGGGGTGTTTTTTTTTGTCCCCAGCCGGGGATCGAACTCGGGACCTCTCGCATGGTAGGTACATGCGCTACCACTGCGCCACAGAGGTCGTCACACAACTCAATAGTTGTTTTAATTTTTATTAACTAATTTCGTAACTGCTGCATATGCACCACGCTGAAATCTGAATGATTTAAGTGCAGCGGTTATGAAATAAGTAATTAAAATGCCATCTACACAAACTATACAAGAATATTATATTGGAATAGATGTATAAAATAGACGAGAAATCTTATTCTTGAGAAATACTGCTACAAAAAATCGCGAACAACTTAAAACAGCCAGTCGTATAAAAACCTATCAGGCTTGTTTCTAATGGTTTTCATAGACCAGAGCACGTGACTAGATATTATTTAGTAAACGTGTCTTTTAAAAAATCTCTTATTAAGGCACGTTCATTATCTTATTTCTTGGTTATCATAAATTTATTTGCTTAGAACATTATGGGGACAGCTTCTTGAATATACTGTTAAGTACGCTCTAATATGCAAATTTCTTTTAAAATTAAAGCACTATGGTATAAACGGGAATAGCCTAAAACTTATAACATCATATTTAGAAGGGAGAGTTCAAAGAGCTGATATAAATAGAACTAAATCTTCAGGGTCAGAGGTCAGGATAGGAGTGCCACAGAGATCGATTTTGGGGCCGTTCCTCTTCCTCGTATATGTAAATGATTTGCCGTTCATGGTTCAAAATATGTCAGAGATAGTATTATTTGCAGATGACACGTCTCTTATTTTTAAAATTAAGAGACAAGAAAATGACCTTGACAATACAAATAATGCTCTCTCTCGGGTACTAAATTGGTTTACTTCTAATAACTTATTGTTAAATTCAAAAAAGACGAAATGTATAAAGTTCACTCTTCCAAATGTCAAAACGGTAGACAGCAATGTTTTACTGGGGAATGACAAATTAGACCTTGTGAATGAAACTGTATTCCTAGGTATCACAATTGATGCAAAGCTTCAATGGGGTCCTCATGTAGAAAAATTAGCAAATAGGCTTAGTTCAGCAGCATATGCAGTCAAAAGAATTAGGGAACTAACTGACGTCGCAACTGCTAGGCTTGTTTATTTTAGTTACTTCCATAGTCTTATGTCCTATGGCATACTACTGTGGGGACGGGCAGCAGACATTGAGACCATCTTCGTCTTGCAGAAGAGAGCGATCAGATTCATTTATAGGCTGGGTAGTAGAGATTCGTTAAGAGATTTCTTTAAAGAAACTAACATCCTGACAGTTGCCAGTGAGTATATATATGAAAACATTATGTACGTTAGGAAAAATATCAGTAACTTTAAAACTTTAGGTAGCCAACACAATGTAAATACTAGAAATAAACATAAACTTTTGTTCCCACTATTTAGGCTGGCAAAGGTTAATACATCCTTCATGGGGCATTGTATACGCTTCTATAATAAAATCCCTGAAGATATATTAAGCTTGCCTGAATCGCGGTTCAAAAAATATGTTAAGCACACTTTGTGCCAAAAGGGCTACTATAACATAAAGGATTATTTAGATGACAATGAGGTCTGGAATGAAAGCCAGTACAATGTATGAGTTCTATGTTCAAAATAATTATGTAAGCTATGTTAATTAAGGACTTTTGAAAAGACTAAGTTAGGAGTTTTTTTGTCCATTTTTTCTCCTAAATGATCTAGATTTTGAAATGGACACCTAGTTTGAATTGTAACGTTCATTAAGCCGCAGTTTCTGTGCTACTTTGAATAAAACCTTTTCATTTCATTTCATTTCAATATTTGATAATAAAATATATGTTTCGCAAAATTACATAATTGAGTTAAATAAAAAAAAGTGAAGTGTAATATGAACAGTTTATTATTCAACAAGAAAGAATACCTACCGACACTACCACCAAGTGTTAAAAGTTTCTATTCAGTGCATATTTTGGAGGCATGTGTTCGTCTTTCGGTCAATCAATCAGTCCGTAGGTACACGTCCACTGATGTACATAGGCTCCCCGCAAGTACGCCACTTCATTCTGTCATCAGTCTTCATCTAACCACTTCCAGCAATTTGCCTTAGATCCTCGGGCCAGCTAGATGGTAGACGACCTACATTGCGTTTGCCAGTTCGTGGTTCCCGCTCCAGAACCTTTGCACTTCGACCATCATTGATTTTTCGGCATTTTGTGACTTGCCCACCAACACTTCCTTGCTAATCTCTTTATCTGATAGTTATCTCTATTTATTTTACAGTCTTTATCGATTTGTAACATTGATTACGATCGACAAAAGGTGGATAGGTATTTATTTGCCTCGTGCCTTCACGTCCCGTATTCCCCAGTTAGAATACTCTAATCAGCACCTCTACTACAAAGATTAGTAAAACGGGCTAGACTGAGAATTTCCAGTAAAGTTTTTCTGCCAAGTTTTTCTGACATAGTAATAGCTGTACAGCTGTATTACTACGTCACTGCTTTTATAAGCTTTGAACTCGAAGTAACTAAATAGAGTCAAATTTGATTGTCACTGACACAGTCCACCAATTCGTTACGATTATGGTACGAAATCAGAAATAAAAAATGTTAGTATCAGGAATCAATAATTTATTTTAACGTAAAGAATTAATATTCTGTTCAATGTACAATATACAATGTTATCTGCTGCCTTCGGGTCAAGTTACAGTTGAGTAAAAGGCAGCGATTAAAACTCCACTCTGATCATGTTTCCTCAAATGTATGTTAAGTGTAATACGTTAGCCGGTACAAGTACCTACTTAAAAAGACTCCATGAGTGCAATCAACAAAATGCTATAGTTAACATTAGTCTATTCATTCAAAAGTAGCAAAATACCGACACTGCGGCCAGTCATACTGACAGCACTCGTTCACGACCATAACGCAGGGATCAGCCATCATCAGGCTCAACCATTTTTATTTATATTTGAAGATAATAAAAATCAGTGTGTTTAATAGTGGGTTTGTGTATCTGTATTTGTTTACGTGTTGAGCGATGCTTCTGTGATTTCACTTTTTGTTTCGGGAGTGTGTGTGCCCATTCTCTTTGGCTTCATCATACGTTCTCTTTTGTTACTTCATTAGTCTAACAGCCCCGAAGGTCTTTACTTTACTTTACGTGGCCGGTAGTCCTCCCATGTAATCTCACTGCGTTAAGTACGAATTGGATAATTCATTGTAGATCTAAGATAATAGATAATATTATCTTATCGTAAGAATATTACCCCTAGCATTAAACCGACTTGCTGAACTAACTTGAATGAGACTGACATTGTAAAGATACGTGGAGGTGGATGAGAATATGGATGAGACTGACCTCAATAGGGAATCGTTATACATATTGAAAAGGTGTGAGTGGTGACCATAGTAATAATCTTTCTTACTGAACTACCCGTTTCCGGAATATCAATGACATGCTACAAGATACAAACAAGCAAAGAATAAAACAAGTTATAACAAACATTTAAAGATAACAAAGTAAAGATGTTAAGAGTTCAAGACTTCAACGTGAAGTCAATCAATATTTACAAGGATATTAGATAATATGAAAGTTAAAAAGCACATTGCTTTATGAAAAAAAAATAGGAAGGCCATTTCACGTCTATTACGCCTAGTACCTACACACCTACTAACATCTAGAACAAAGAATATCTCCCAACCGAGCTAACTTTCTGGAGAAGATATTTCGTCCCCATATTCTTTCAGCGCTTGTTTGGCCATTGATCGGCAAACATTGGCCTGGTATCGCAAACACTTGTTGCTGTATCGAGTCGCGGTTATATCGGTCGTAATGAAAACCAGAAAGAGGAGATTGGAAAACTATATCCAGTCCTTAGAAAAAATGTTTATTCAAAATTCTCTGCCTTAAAGAATTCTAAAGAATTCTCTGCGATTTCTACTGACGTGTTGGACCATCTAATGCAGATTAAAAATGGATTAATAATCAAGATCAACAACTTGGTATACGTTATTATATTCTTCTTAATGCACAAACCCGTGCTAAGGACACTTTTAAAAACCTATTTAGAGGCTAAAAATACAGAGAATATTGTAAAGAGGTTCGAAATTTCACTGATGCTGGTAAGTTGCCCATTAACTCAGTTGGAAAAAGCGCTGGCACGGATAGCCAGAGGTCGCGGGTTCGAATCCCGGCATGGGTGGAATGCTTAGTCCCTAAATAGATTTTTAAAACTGGTATGCGTTACATCACAGAAGCTGTCATTTTCTGTTGTGCTTATATTATGTCAATTATCTATTTGTTTTGTTTCGGTGATGTGTCTTGTTGTTTTAATAAATTTCTTTCTTTCTACTAAATGAATATTTCAAATTAAATATAGGTAACCCTTTTAACCTGCGAAAAACTGCCGGCAGATGCTGGATGCGGAAAGCTGAGGACAGGGCGCTATGGCGCTCATTAAGGGCGGGCTGTGTCCAGCAGTGGACTAATATAGCCTGAACAAGAAGAAGAAGAACTCTTTTAACTCGTATCATCCCAACCACAGTTAAACGAGTCCAATTTTTATGAAAATCGTATCGGAGCATGTTTATAGATGTATAATGAGACTTACATGCAAAAAAAAAATATATCTCATTTAGATTTTTAGTTTTGGAACCGTTCCAATAATGGAACACTAGGATTATACATACATGTAAGATACTGTTAGTGGCTGTGGATTTCGTTGGTAAATAAAACGATTGTATTCACTTTTTTGTTTATTATAGAAAAAAAAATGTTGGTAAACTAACGTATTTTTTTATCTTATAATTATAACATATAAATGGGTGTGTTATTGAGTATGAAAAATAATAGAACATTTGCTATGTAAGGCAATATTACATTTGATACACTTCATCGTTGTATTCTTGTGGCATAAACCACATCGAGTTTGTTTATTTTGTTTGTCAATTAGATGTCCTTTACCATCCAATCTAATAGCATAAGGCACACGTTTTATTACTGCTAGTGATGATCTAGGATTCGTTATGGTTGAAGTATTAGTGGCTGCATCTTTTATGAGAAAGTATGTAGAAACAATATCTCTCGTAAACGATAAAAGATCATGTGGTGTACCGTTACTTTTTTTTGCAGCTGGAGATATTTTGTACAGCTGAAAAGCGTTATTGACTGAAACATTTAGTGGAAACATGAGTAACTGCCAGTACCATCTCTTCAGACGAATTGCGATTCGATAACAACCCACATTTTGATCAAGGCGGTCCACGCCGCCCATAAATTTATTGTAGTTTACGAAGCAACGAGGTTGGTCAACGTCCTTCTTCTGTTTATCACAGTAACGTTTGACTTTGCTTATGGGTTCTGAACCACATTGACTCGAGGCCACTGTGACAATGTTATTGTCATTATATCTAACAAGAGTGATATTAGATAATATATCAGTACATTGGTGGTGAGATCCTCTACTTGTTTTCTTCATTTCTTTCGGATCTTTGAGAGGTGCTTTCTCAGTTCGGTTAGCTCGTATAGTCCCCGTTCCATCGTGACCCATTTTTTGTAGCTCGCCAAGAAGCGGTAAGGATGTAAAAAAGTTATCGAAATAAAAACTGTAACTTCCTTTCGGCAGTTTTGATATGAGATCCAGAACAACTGAGGCACCAACACCTAACTCAGGATGGGTATTTCCGGTACTAGCTCCCTGATAAAGCTCACCATAAATCAAATATCCAAGTCGCGTACAAATTGACCAATTTTTATAACCAAATCTGATTGGCTTTCCATGGATATGCTGTTTAGTACCATGTTTCCCATAATAGGGAATCATAGATTCGTCAATGCTCAAATTTTTATCTCCAGGATAATACTTTACCCACCTTGCATTGAGCAGTTTCCATAGAGGGCGCACTTTAGCAAACTTATCATTAGGATCAAGATTGTTATTGTCGGCCACGTGGAAATAACGCAACAAATCTTCAAATCGATTTCTTGACATAAGAGCTGCTACTGTTGGAAAACTGCAGTCAACTCTTTGTTCCCAATACATCCTGTATCTCGATACACTGTTATATCCCGACAACAATAAAATGGCAATAAAGTGTTTGATATCCGTTGTAGTAACCCGGAATGCATGTTTACCCTTCTGAATCGCATTTTTTTCGGTTTCTGAGCGCAGTAATTCGACCACCTCTTCATCAAAAAATAATTCAAAAAACTGAACTGGGTTTTCCAGGTTTTCCAGGAAATCTGGTTCACAGTACTCCTTCTCAGCCTTTTCTGGAATATCTACAAAGCTCCACTTTCTTGTGACTTCAACACGTCTTCTCTTTGGTGGTGGCTGTGTCACCGTCGACGAGGATATGGCCTGTAGAGGCTGCGTCACTGACGATGTGGAAGGCGTTGGTTCCACGTGTTCATCATCTCCAACGAGCTCATTCACTATCCTAGACTCAGCTTGAGACGATCTGGTGACCCGGAATTCGGCTTCTGCCAGTAACTGGTGTCTAGATAAATTATTTATACTTGCAAACTCTTCGTCACCGCTGTCTTCGTCGCTATTTTGCCAATTGTCAGGAGGTGTGATGAAAATATCAGCCGCGAACAAGTCGTCATCTTCTTCCAACTGAGAAATTATCTGATTCACATTCAATCTGTAATAAAATAACATCATAAATACCAGGCAATATTGATAAAGTAAAAATCTAATGTGTAAAAATTACATGTTCTTATGTTCCTACTGCTCAAATAATGGAACGGTACGTAAAACTTACACCAACCCACAAATTTGTATTTTTTTTTCGAAATACGCTTTATGGCATGATATAACAATATTATAACATGTGTGTAAACCCTAAATTGTCAGTAATATAATGTAAACATCATAACTACTTACGTTTTTCGGTTCGCCATAATTTTCACTTGAAACTTCCAAATAAAATATGGTTTTGTAGATTGATAAAACCGCGCGAAGTGAAATGACATTTATTCAACTGACGGCAAGAAATGTCAGTAATACCAACATAAAAACATTAATTAAAAGACGCGTTCAAAAATACGAGTAAAAAAATAAAATAGTAACCGTTTGAAAAATGGAACACTGGGATGATATGGGTTAAAGCAGATCCAGATTGTTATGGAGAAAAAGTTGACCAAAGAAACCTCAACTTTGTCTTTTCAAATTTGTTACTTAATGGACTAATTTGAAGAGTTATTTTAATATGTATAATTCGTGCATTGAACTAGTTTAAAGCCATACAACGTGATAATCTTCAATGTTAGTATAGTAGCCCTTTTTGAGTAAAGTGTGCGCAGTCGTTGAAGATCTCTTTTAGCTTTGATCTCTTATAACAATGTAATTAACTAGGTGACTTCGTCAAATTTTATCTTTAAATTTATATATCAGATTATAAATTAGTTATAATACTAGTTACAAAAAATACTACAGTTGTTTTGTAAGCTTGTGATGGAAACTCTAATGTAACGTTTGTATTTTTCTTTATTTTCATTTAGTTTTCGGTGACATTCGAACTCTACACTGTTCTTAAGGGATTGTAGGCCTTTAACTTGCGCGATCAATGGAATGAAAACCTATCTTGTTTTAGAATACGTTTTTTTTTTTCAAAAAATCAACATGAAAAATCGTAATACGTATCTGTGATAACTATTTTTTGAACAGACTTGTACAGCCTAGAACGAATATTTCCGCTAAAAACGGCCGTTTTATTTTATTCCATTGCTATCGCTAGTTAGCACCCCAAAACGCCTTAAGCTTCATCTTGCATTATTATTATATGTTTGATACCTATTGGGACGTAAATAAAGTAAAATAAAAGAAATTGACGTACGTCACATGACGTACGAGAAATTCCAGCACGATAAACGCTATTATCGCGCGCGATAGCGTACCTTCAACGTGCGTTACGTGTTTAAGTAGAGCAAGATGGCAAAAGTGGATGGTAGGACGATACAAGTTTGTTATCATCGCAGCGTCACGTCCTCTGAGGGCTAAAAGTGATAAAACGACGGATGCCCTATAAAACGCATATATAAAATAAAAAACAATAGAATTATTATTTACTGTAGACCAGAGCAGATAACATAAAAGATTTGTTACGATGGCAGCCGGGGTGATCTTAAACGATCACGAAGGTTAAGCAACATAGGGCGCGTTCAGTGCATATATGACCGTATATGACTAACGGTAGTGGCATTTATGCCAGCGGTTCTGTGTTTATCAAGCACGTTAAGCAGTTAGTACCGGCTGCCGTCCATAGAGGGCAGTCGTTATCAAAGTCAGAGGCTTTAAGGCGGTTAGAAAACTTCTGACAGTAAGACCAGCCACTAGTCTTGCAAGGACTTAGCCCCCGTGGTGGAGTATGGCCTATACCTTTCTCAGGGAAGAGACCCGTCCACCTCGGTGGGGACATCACAGGTTGTTGGTGTTGATGAACCCGGAAAGATAGATAAAATATATTTTTAATTAACCAAATGATATCATAAAACAAACAGGCCCTACTTGTACACTGCTAGACTCAGGCCTACAACAAGGCACGCCACTTCCTTCTGTCCTCAGTCATCCTCGTCCAGTCGTTGTCAGGAATCTGCCTCAGGTCGTAGATCCAGCGAGCAGCTTAATTAGGCTCTCACACAATCCTAACTGTCGAATTCCATACTAATTTGAACGACAATTGGAATCGATTAGGATTTTGAGCGCACAATAAAGGAGATGGTGGGCGCAGCATTTGCAAGTTCATAGGCTCCACTAGAGAATCTTTGAGCCTTCGAAAACCCCATTGACAATCGATTCTTCGGCATATGTGACCAGCCCGTTGCCACGTCAGCTTGCTTGCTAATCTTATAGGCTTGTCAGCCATAAATACTGAATCACTTCACTATCGTAAGTACTGGAGTGTTTTTACGAATATAATATTCCATTTCAGGTGACTTCCGTTTCCATAGACGAAAAGTAGTTTTTTTTTAAAACACGTACTAACATTATTTGTTTTGTTTTTATTGTTTATTCGAAAACCAACAGCTTATACACGAGGCATTTTTACAAAGAATAAGATGAATTAGATTTAAAGCCAATAACACGTTTTCGCTGACAATCAGAATAACATTTGAATTTACATAACAAAATTATCTAAATGTAGTTAACATTTTTTTTTTGTATTTTACGTGCTTTTTTAATTTAAATTTATTGAATGCAAGTGTAAATCATTAGTGGGATTTGACAAGAGCCTTCTTGAAATATTTTTAGACCGTTGGGTTTTTATCGAGTGCATTAGTAAAATTATTAAAAAATTATCAAGTACCTTGTTTAAACATTAACATATAAACCTAATTATGACTGTATTGATAATCTGATTCAATGACTACGAAAACTAGGTACTGCAATGTAGGATAGATCCATGTACCATGTACCATGATCCATGTCAAAATGCACGCTGTGTTCTCTACGTATAAATTAAATGCACCTTTCTCTACCAAGAAATGTAAAAAATGCTTGCACAAGTACTAATTTTAAAAACCTATTTGGAGGCTAAAAATTTCACCTACGCCGGGGCTCGAACCCGCGACCTCTAGCTAACCGTGCCAGCGCTCTCCCAACTGAGCTAATGGGCGACTTACCGGGTTCAATTAAATTTTGAACCTCTTTACAATACTCTCTGTATTCCGTACAGGCAGCAACATCAGCAATTTGCATGACTTGCAGAGGTTTTAAAAATTTTCCTTAGCACGGGTTAGTGCGTTAAAACAATATAAACAAATACTAATCTTTGGGATTACAATGCGAAAATACGCTACAGTTGCGGCTCGAAGCTGGGTCGTTGGGAGGACGTTCTATTGCCCACTTGTTGCTGTATACTACGAGGGTAGAGAGTCAATGAACTGGCAATAACGAGCATGCATCAGTTAGGTAAATCTACGGGTACCTTTTTATCCGACGCTCGAAGTTACATTCCGCACGCATAGATTAAGGAAACATTCGAATTTGTTGTTTACTATAAAGAATACGAGTACATATATAGAACTTGTACGTGTGCGTTTAAAGCTGGATGCAGACGCGTGTCATTTGTAATTTAACGAGTAATGCAACGCGAATCCCACATTTGGACCCACTTGGAGCATTAAGTATATCCCTTAATTGTAAAGTCCATTCTTCTTTGATTGAGTATTGTGGTAAACAACAATTCGGTATTTCATTTTATTATTTATATTTAACGATGGTAATTTTTTATCGTGTTATTATTTGACGTAAGCACAATCTACATTTCTCATCGATTTGTTTACATGATTATAACAAATTATAGATAATATATCTAACCAGAAGAGTAATTTTTCTAGTTTTCATTAAATTAGAATTAGCGGAAGTGTAGTTTTCATTAAATTAGATTTTTCTGAAACCGATAATCAAATATCGATTTATCGCTCTTATGACCTTGGGTTAAACAAGTTTCAAAGAGGTAATCCTTTACCAGATAAGAGGAGTTTATGTTTATTTTGATGGTTATATTACCTTTGAAATAACTAACTGATAGGAAGTTAGTCATCTACCGACACGTAACGGACGATAACGTGCCGAAAACCTAATGTATAAACCTAATGTAATGTTAATACTTGTGTTCTGTATATAAATACTACTTAAAATACTCGCTTACTTCAAAATGAGCAATTTGATCGCTAGTATTTATTTTATCGTAATTCTTTTCGTCTTGGCGAACTGTCAAAGTGCTTTTATAGATGTAATCACAGACCAAGGTCCTGTGAGGGGCTACAATGTGGACGATACTCAAGTGTTTTCATTCTACGGCATCCCCTATGCCAGTGCGCCGACAGGAGAAGATAGATTTAAGGTACCTATCGAATAAGATCGAGCAATAACACTTATCTTATTATACTATTTTTAATGCACTAACCCGTGCTAAGGACAATTTTAAAAACCTATTTAGAGGCTAAAAATTCCGCCCGTGCCGGGATTCGAACCCGCGACCTCTGGCTATGCGTGCCAGCGCTCTTTCCAACTGACCTAATGGGCGACTCACCGGCATCAGTGAAATTTCGAACCTCTTTACAATATGTCGCTGCACAGAACGTAATACAGAGATTATTGTAAAGAGGTACGAAATTTAAAGTTTCTAAATAGGTTTTTAAAAATTATCTTATTTTTGGACAGAACTCGTAAAGGGAAAACCGCATACAAACTCCATCGTGAATTACTTTAATTAAGTTGTTAGTTTTGTTCTGTAATATCAATTGAAAACGCCTGTTATCGAAATATCGTAATCATTTTATTTCTTTTATCTGAAGGGAATATATTTACAAAGGTCAAGATAAAAAGTACCCGTAAAAAGATCAGCTTGTATGCATGCAGCAACTAATGAATTTGATCTGTCAAGTTGCAGACCCTGGTCTCTGGATACCCCTCCGGGACACAGATGTGAGTTAATTTCGTGTTGTTTTAATTCCTTTCATTTCGACAGGCACCATTGGCCCCTCCAACATGGATTACCACATTCAACGCCTCAGTCATGGATATAACTTGTCCACAAGGAGACCTTACAGTAAATGTGGCAAACAGACAAACCATCACGATCGACTGTCTGATAGCTAACATATGGGTCCCTAACACTGAGCGATCGAATCTACCTGTATATGTCTACCTACACGGAGGATTCTTCCAAACTGGAAACGCCTACGAGATGTTGCCAATTGAGTTGGTGAAGCGTGGCATAATAGTAGTAAGCATTAACTACCGACTTGGTGTACACGGTTTTCTCTGTCTTGGCACTGAATACGCACCAGGAAATGCTGGCTTAAAAGATCAATTAGCAGGTTTAAGATGGGTGAGAAATAACATAGCAAACTTCGGAGGGGATCCTGACAACGTCACCCTAGGTGGAAGCAGCGCTGGCAGCGTTGCCACTGAACTTCACATGCTTAGCTCAGCATCGAACGGCCTATTCAATAAAATTATTACAGAAAGCGGTTCTGCCTTAAGCTGGACTCTGTTCGAAGCAAACTATTTAGAAAAAGCCGAAAACTTTGCCAGACAAAATGGTTTCATAACAAACTACAATGTCCAACAACTTGAAAGCTTTTTCAAAAATCTAACCGAAAACGAGCTCAACCATCCGTATACTACAAATCATAGAAGCTTTGGATTTTTGCCGTGTATTGAGACTCATAACTTGAGCGTCGTCGAGAAATTCCTGGCTGAACATCCTGAGAATATAACCAGAGAGGGTCGATTTGTAAGCCGACCAAACTTATCTGGCTTTACGTCCATGGAAGGGTTGCATTTTTCTCATCGATTTGAAACAGATATTTCATCAATGGAAGTAAATTTCAGCGAGTTTATGCCTTTGAATCTCATGAATGATTCAGTGATATCTAATCTTTCTGCAGCTCAAAGGGCGTATGACTTTTATTTCCGCCGACTCAACAGTTCCGATACATTTTTATCTTTCATTGATTTCTATACTGACTCAATGTTCGCATATTACCAATACATTTCTGCAAGATTTTTTTCGACAAGATCACCTGTCTACTTATACTTATTTAGCTATAATGGATCCGTCTTCAACGTAGCAGAAAGTTATAACAATTCGGCAAGAGGTCCAGGGCATATGGCTCAATCTTTATATGTTTATCAATCCACAAATTCTGACATACTTTATTCTGCATTGACAAGTGCAGATATTCTTACGCAAGAACGACTGCGAGATATGTGGTATAATTTTATTGCATACGGGTAAGACCACAAGTTGATTGGAATTCTATTTCTTGTTTTAACCAGAACGTCGAGTAGCAATTTACTTTGTCTCTATTACTTTCAGTCAGCCAATCCCATCAAGAACTACCAATTTGAACGTGAATTGGACTCGCCTGAGCATCGACCAAGGAAACTATCTGAATATTGGCAGCGAATTGAGACAGGCTGAAGGATTTCCTTTGGCTGAAAGATTTTCCTTTTGGGACGAGTTATACCAGCAACAATACTCTCCTAATTCTGCACTCAACTTTAGTTTCTCTTTACGCATTTTTGTTTGTTCACTTTTGTTTGTTATGTTGGCCGCATAGGTTATACCTACTGTTTATCTGTATTTATTGTAAGATATTTATTTCTCATGAAAAACATAGAGTTAACTTAATTAGTGAAACCTTAAAATTAGATTAAACTAAGTACAATAAGATAAAGTAGTTAAAAACTAAGGCATATAATTTAAGTTTTTTTAGAAAATGATTCATATTTCTTATTATATTTAAACTAAAGTTACCAAAATGACCTTGAAATAATAATAAAAAATAATCGATTGTGATTGTAAATAAACTAAGTCGATTTAATTGTCAATTTAATTCCGAAATCACAAACTCTTTCGGTAAAAATCATGCATGTTATTTCGGAATCTTTACCCGATTTTATAACTAACAATTAAGACAGTGTTTTCTCAAGTGAAGATTAGTCATTTACTTGAAAACAAATACTTCTAATCTAATCAGATAACAATTGATTAACTGATTAGATTGCTTTATAAATAGTATTGTAGTCATGTGGTTTAATCTGTAGGTACAGTCTCTTAGCTTTTAGAATATACCTCAGGCTCTAGAGTAGGCTTGGGTTTTCGCCAAAAGCACACGAGTGTAATACTACTTACTGCTTTGTATTTAGAAATTAAGTGTCATATTAGTTCCGATTTCGAAATTAAGTGTCATATAAAGTTGTATATTAAACGGGTCAAATCGCGATTATTTATTAGGTAAAACATAATTACCTTATTTCCCGACGTTTTGGCAGCGCTTCAGTTGCCGTGGTCTCGGGTAGACGTCGCCAAATAAGGTAATTACGTTTTACCTAATAAATAATCGCGATTTGACCCGTTTAATATACAGGGCATCTCACGGCTATGCCACATGGAGGGAAAGTACCTTTATTATTGTAGATGGAACATTTAACTGAAAGATGACATTATTTTAATTTAAAAAACAATCTAAACTGCATTCATAGATTTTTAAATAATTACACGGTTTAACCGCGAATCAAACCAGCTACACGAGAAAAAAATACCATGTAGCTTTATCACACCGATCGGAAGGCTTCACTATAAGGATTATTTTTTGCTACATAATATACTATCAGAAATAAAAGGAAGACCATAAATTTTACCATGTTTAAAACCAAATTATTCAATTTATCAAATGCTCAAAATGAGTCCCCTCCTGTTGAATACAAAGTCGCACTCTTTTGATTATTTCAAAATTATCTTTTAATTTTTTAGATTGCTTTTTGAAATTTAAGTAATGTCGTCTTTCAGTAAAATGTTTTATCTACAATATTAAAGGTACTTTCCCTCCATGTGGCATAGCCGTAGGACGCCCTGTACAACTATGTATGAGTATCGCGAATCATTAACTGCCGGTTTCGCTATACTGATTTTTTTTTATATTTCTCTCAATTATTGTTCAGCATGTTGAAAAACGTGCTCTAATTTTTTTTCAATGTAATATCTCATGAATTTCAGGATTTATTTCTGCGTGTCAGTCACTGGTGTCTGACGGGGCCTGAATGGAATAAATAATTGGAATACGCCACGGCAGGCATCTTGTCAGGCACGCACAATTCACGCGCATCCGGTTTTACTCGCGGCCGTGCGGCAAATTTTGTGGCGGCAAATTTCTAATTTGTGGCGGCAAATGGCTCTCGTCTTTGTGTGTCATGCGCAGGCGTTCGGTATTGTTCGGGTTTTTTCGGCCGCACACTGCAAACACCTTTACACAAAGAGGTGATAAAACCGAAAATAGTGATGGAGTACAATAATGCCAAAGCTGCTGTAGACTTATCAGATCAAATGATAGCCTACTTGACACCACTCCAAATATCTGTCAAATGGTACAGAAAATTGGCTATCGAGTTTATTTTGAACAGCTTTGCTGAACTCCTATATTCTACCAAGAAACAATCAAAAATAAGTATTGTAAAGTACAGAAAACATTGCAAGTAGGTATCTGACGAGTTCGGGACAAGATGGGAGCACAAGTGACGAAAGACCAACGGCACGGATGAGGAGACAAAAGCTAATTATAAAAAATAATAATATAAATATACCTCGGGCTCTACAGTAGGCTTCGGTTTTCACTGAATGCACACGAGTGTAATACTACTTCCTACTCTGTATAACACTTTTCTTCACTATTTTGAAAAGTTAAGTAAAGTTATAAATAACAATGCAAAATAATCCTTACTTTATTGCAATATATCGATTCTATCCGATAGTAGCCGAGGTATATTCTTAAAGCTAACAGACTGTAAGTGAATAACTATAATTTGATTCAAAGTTATTATTAAACTCAATAAATGATTGTTTTTTATTTAAATTTGAACAAAATTTTAATTTTCTATTAATATAACGAAGTCTAATACAAACATTGAACATTTTTATTTTACTCTACTAGAATTTTCTATACTTCTATAATAACCAAATAGTGCTCGCGCCAAGGTGCTTGCATGTTCTCAGGGGCCTTGTCAGTCACATTCTCAAGCAAGTAATTCGCTAGCTGGACGGCCTACAATTTTTCCTTAAATATCTAGCCTAAACGTCAGGCATTGGTGACAGACGCGGCCTAGTCAGTACTATTGATGTCAGTCACCGGTACCTGACATGGCAGGGAACGTGTTAATAAATACTAAGTGTCATAATATGACGTAATACAGTAATACAGTAATACACGTAATACAGAGAATATTGTAAAGAGGTTCCAAATGTCACTGATGCCGGTGGTCGCCCATTAGCTCAGTTGGGAGAGCGCTGGCACGGTTAGCCAGAGATCGCGGGCCTCAGTCCCGTCATGGCTGGAATTTTTAGTCTCTAAATAGGTTTTTAAAACAAAGTCATAAGTAAATTACCGCACTGGGAATCGAACCTGGGTCTCTCGCTTCCGAGGCCATTATTACCTTCTGGGCTACCACATATTTTCTTTTTTCATAGACAAGACAAGTAGACACTTATCTTTTTATCCGTGAGCAACACTAGCAACACTTCGAAGCCCGAATTATGTACTTTGATTCCCTCGCTCGCTCAGAATTCTACTTTAAAATCCTTTACTCCGCTCTGGATTCAAAGAAAGATTCACGCCTTAAAACTGTTGTTTACTCCCTAGGTAAAATCTATTCAGCCTTATTCCAAAACGCGGTCTAAATATAGTACTGGGATTGTTACCAGGTTTAAACCATAGACCAAGTAAAATGTTATTACAAAACGAAGTTTATCGCTACGTCAAGGACTATCTATGGTACTAAAGTTAAACTTCTGATACCCCTAGTTTATCTATGGACTAACCTTCAAGTTGACGTTTGAATTTGTTTGGTTTTGTGTATGATAGATTGCAATAAATAATTGATATTATGGACGCCACTGATATGATGGATTTCGATGATTTGGACGATTAGGCCATGATTTGGACTTCGTCATCGTGTGAATCCCTTCAAATTAAGTGACGAAGATTTTCGATACAAATATAGGTTCACGTTTTTCTTCAAATGTTCCATTTTATTATTATAATAATCAACAACGAAACCGCCCAAAGTTTAAAAATTAATAATACCTATTCCCAGTATGAAACTATCAGAAAATTTTTGACGTCTCGGATTGGCGCGCGCGCTCGAATATTTCACTCCATTTCACACGAGAGTAGCCATTTGATTATAAAAACGCTTCAATAACAATATAATAATTAATAGTGCTCATTTTAGTTATATTGGAACCTAAACAAAGAACAATTTACGATGTATAGGTATTTTAAACGCAATAATGAATATTTTTGCGTTTAAAATGTGAAGATTATATCCATTTAGTGAAACGGAACGCAGCATTGAATGAACGTTGAATGAACGAATCAGTGAATATTATTTGAACCATGGCTGATCTCTGGTTTAACTGATCCTCGAATAGTCTTCTATTTGTAATAACGACACACATTTGATCTGGGTCTAACTTTGATACCGTAACAATCCTAGATCTAATAGTCTTGGTTTAAACCAGGACTTATTCAGGTTTTTATAATAAGGCGGATTAAATCAAAGCAATCTACTAAATTTATCTTTCATCCTATCTGTATTCTGAAATGACATATCAGATTCCTAAAATTTCGATAAGATCCCACTGAGCTGATTCAAACGCAACGCTTTTCCATAATCCATCAGCGTCTGTCTGACAGTGAACGAGATCTTGGCATCGTGGGTATTAAATCAATCGGAAGTTATCGAATCATGCGTGAAATTAAAAAGTTCCATATTGATGTAGAGACCTAGTTAGTAGGTCTCACATGCACCGCTGGAGAATTCCATTTGCCAATAGATTCAATTAAGACAGACAGAAATTTTAGCGCGTACTCGTTCGCGTTGATGGGACACGATGTTTCATTAATAGTGCAAAACTGCCGCGCTGGCGCTAAAGGAATAAATATTTATAGATAAAACTTTGTTGCATCTACGTAATAAGATAATTTACACACTAGATGGGTGAAGGGATCACTTGAACGCTGCAGTGCCCGGGATACTGTTTTTTGGATCGATGAGAGTACCAATTAATTTCTTGCGCCACTCGTGGTTGACTGGTACAAAATTCTTATTTATAGCATTAAGTTCGCCACATTGCCATTGCATTTTTTTACTTCTATGCAATAAACGTACAAATAATTCTACATTTATACCTACATATATATTTACCTAAGTACTGCAATCACGGCTGAACGGAGTTACATGAAGCTTGGCATGCAGATATTTAAGGATCTGAATTGAGACATAAGATACTCGTACTTGATATCCCGGTAATAAGTTCCCGTGGGATAGTATTTTATTGTTACCGTAACCCTTTTTCAAGCCAAACTCTAAGATATTTATTTATTGCGTTGTTGCGGTAACGCGAATCGAATAAACGAATTCTGTAGCGGTACAAATTTAGAAAAAGAATATTCTTATGTCGGCGCCAGACAGAAGTGTGCACATGTGTGGCACGGACATTTTATGTGACAATAGTAACAAATGTCCATGCCACACATGTGCACACTTATGTGATCACTTGTTTGAACTTCAGTCTGGCGCCGAAATTATCTTAACGTTCTACGAATACTAGTCCAAAGATGTCGTGCAGTCGCAGTAACGGCGAAAGTTAAGTTAAGTTGTGCGACCGCCAAGGGCCTTAATTTTGTTAGTGCATTACACTGTCACGTAATGGCAGTCGTTAGGCCATGTCAGTTGTCAGAGCCCTTACGGGCGGTTTGATAACTTTTGACAGTAAGGCCCGCCTCTGTCTAACAAACCTCGACCAACCTGGACTTGGCCCCCGTGGTGGAGTATGGCCTATACCTTCCTTGGGGAAGAGACCCGTGCCCCTCAGTGGGGACATAACGGGTTGATGATGATGTTGATTCATTATTGCACTAATGAAATAATTATGTAAATGTAGAAGTGTAATATACAAGTAAATGTACAAGGGCAAGACGAAATATTTAGGACAACATAAAGGAGCGCTGTATATTTCCTTGCTGTCCCCGACAACCAACGAAACATTTTATGTACCTATCTTATAAAAATAAAATTGTTCGGGCAGCAATAAAAAAAAACAACTTCCACACTGTAACACAATGACTTGTTTTGTCCCCAAACTAACATATTCTGTGCTATCCTAGTCGGTCTGGAAACCAGATAAGCACATCAGAAACATGGAAATAGTTGCGTTGGTTGGTTGTTTACTTGGTTGGTAGAAACGGCGTTAGTCTGGACTAAGGCCATTTCTACCAACCACCTACGGCGTCCATTTGGAATCGAACCCATGTTTTGTTAGTCAACCGTAAAATTGTCCATAGCACGGGTTAGTGCATTAAAAAAAGAATAGAGTCAAGCGTGTTAACCGCTAGACCCACGATGTAGGCGAAGATTGGGGGGGGGGGGCACACATATCTGGCCAAGGGATGCAAGTAGTGCTGAAACCGTGCAGTTACATTTATCGTCCCATGTAAAACAGGCCATCAACAGATTTGCATTGCGTTGTATTATAAATGTAGAAACTAATTCTCACTTATAATTTCCATCTTTATCTACGTGCGGAGTTTTATGCAGATTTCTTGTGGATATCGCTATCTAGACCCAAAAACCCACAATCGTAAGATTTTAATAATATCTACTAATAACATTCGTAAAGGTAGTGACACATACTGCTAATGTAAGGATTGTAAAAACCCCGACCTAGTTTTTTTTTCTTTTAGTATCTCACAATACAAAATATTGAGATACGGCTGTTCGGCTGTTCGCTTGCAACGTTCCTAACAGTTTACTAGGAAGAGGTTTATGATTCATTTCATCGACATTCATTAGCCGTTGCATACATGGTGCTTTTTATCTGACCCTATTTGGTCGAAGTAAGGACGGCCCTTAGCGGCCTTTCCATCCACAGCTGATCACAGCGCGCACGTCATCTCTTTCGTAATTGACTCGATAACCTTGTTTTATTGATTTTGAAAACCTATTTAGAGGGAAAAAAATCCACCCATGCTGGGATTCGAACCCGCGCTCTCTGGCTATCCGTGCCAGCACTCTCCCAACTGAGCTAATGAGCTAAACCTAACTGCAAAGTAGGTACTCGGGGCTGCAAGTGATGCAAATTACTTCAGACAGATGTCGCTGCCTGTACGTAATACAGAGAGTGTTGTGAAGAGGTTCGAAATTTACACTGATGCTGGGTACTCGCCCATTAGCTCAGTTGGGAGAGCGCTGGCACGGATAGCGAGAGGTCGCGGGTTCGAGTCCCGGCATGGGTGGAATTTTTAGCCTCTAAATAGGTTTTTAAAATTGTCCTTAGCACGGGTTAGTGCATTAAAAATAATATAACTGTTTTATGGATGTTTGGAAGAAAATATTTTATTTTGCAAATTCGGTCATATCTGCCGTAGGACCGGTAACCGTTGGGGTAGACTGGTTCTAGAGTGGAGACCGCGAATCGGCAAACGTAGCGAAGGACGCTAACTACAAAACAACATTATGTGACGACCTCTGTGGCGTAGCGGTAGCGCGTCTGCCTACCATGCAAGAGGTCCCGGGTTCGAATCCCGGTTGGGAACAAAAAAAACCCCAGGTCTTGGATGTTTACATGTTTGTCATGTCGTTGTTTCTGGTTCCTACGACACAGGGTATCCTAGTGTGGGGCCAGAAGCAATGTATGTGCTTGTATGTAAATGTCACAAAAAAATGTTAATGTTATATGAATATTTAAATTTGAAACAAATTAATCGAATTGAATTGGATCGTCAGAAGCTCGAACAAACGCAGTTTGATTTGGTTTTCCTTCACAGTAAGCCCAATGTCACTATCCTGATAAAAACTTGGTCTCTGCTGGAATTACATTTTCCCTCCCACCTTTATCGACACATTACTTCCGTTGGACGTTTCCCCATGGTTTTACTACAGCCCTTAATCTCTGGTCGGGAGACTTGGGAAAACTAAAAGTGCAATAAATTGGTCGTAAACTTTTATCTCTTGGCATCGGGTATTGCTGAAGATTCTGGCTTATGTGAAGGGAGCGCAGCATTTGTGGAAGTCCTTCATTTTATGAAAGACACCCTGTAACTGCATGACCGACGAAGAAGATGTTACTATATATATTACTGGCAATCTGTGTAATACGGTATTCTATACAATACCTAGGCAGTGTATGGAATACCTAAAACGTTAAGGTAATGTATGAAATATTTTTCATAAAGATTACTTTATTGTATCACAGACCAAAACGAACGGAATGAGCAAGGAGCCGACGACGACGTCGCAATGATCTCATTACGTTCTAGGCTCTATTAATATAGCACTAAAGGACATATCCGCGTCAAACAATCTAAGGACTGGTCTCGCAACGAACAAACGCTGGCACTGCTTTAGAGTCACTGGCACTGCTTTAGAATGAAACGTAAAACGGTCCTATTGTCGCGGAACACAAAACGGTGTTATAAAACGGTTCGTCTTTGCAACGATCACGCCTATTCTATACAATATCGAATGCGCTACCGGCAATGAATTCTATACATTACCTTGGTATTGTATAGAATACCTGAATTATACAGATACGCCGGTAACATATACATATAGATATTTTTTATGTAACCTATAAACGTCCCACTGCAGGTCTTCTCTCAGAGAGACTTTATGGGCTTAATTACCACGCGTGCCCACCGCGGATTGGCAATTTCAAGCGCTGTGGTATTTGAACACCTCAGACACTCAGGTTTCATCACGATGAGTTCCTTTGCTGTTAGCGAGTATTGCTACTATAACTTTCTTATATTGTACCGATCTCATATTGAACAAATATCAAAATCACCTTTTCCCAAAATGACTGATTCTCTAAATGTATTTGTTTCAGAACGCCGGAAATAACACTGTCAAATTCATGTACAGTCTGCAACACTTTATATTCAAATCTTATAAAAAGTTACGAAAATTATTTTCTCTTTAAGAAACAAACAGCCTTATAGGCTTGATAACTTCTGACATTAAGGCCCGCCGCTGTTTTACAATCCTCCACCAACCCGAACTTGACCGCCGTGGTGGAGTATGGCCTAACCTTTCTGTGATGCAGGAAGACACCCGTGCCCCAGCAGTGGGGACATACAAGGGTTCATAACCAAACACCTTCGTCTAGAACTTCTAGAGAGAAAGAGAGATAAATACAATGAAGAAAAGGCGACTGTACGTAATACAGAGAATAGTGTAAAGAGGTTCGAAATTTCACTGATGCCGGTGAGTCACCCATTAGCTCAGTAGGATTGAGCGCTGGCACGGATAGCCAGAGGTCGCGGGTTCGAATCCCGGCATGGGTGGAATTTTTAGCCTCTAAATAGGTTTTTAAAAAAGGTATAAATAGGTTTCCCGGGCCTAATTTCCTCTCGATATACAAATAATGTAGCATACTACGAATACTTTATTTCTGAATGAATTATGATATGAATTTCCGTGGCTGCAATATTGCTAGAGTGCGTAAAGCGCAAATGTAATAAAATTAAATAAGTAGTGGAAATCTGAAGTGGAGGACTTTGCCCAGCAGTGGGACACAGCCATGGATAATTAAAAAAAAGTAGTAGGTAGTTAGATTGTTTGAAAAATAGAAATCCTATACAAAACTCCTGAAACAAAATGCATATTTGCATAACCAAAAAATATATATTTTCTTTTCAGAAAGCCCATACCCTCAAGAACAGATCTTTTGAATGTGGCTAAACAATGATGTTGATAATTTTCTGAATATAGATCGTGAACTGATCAGTGATAAGCGTCCCTTACCAGATAGATTTGCACTATGGAACGATGTGTACGGACATTTCGGGTGCTCTTAGATTATATTTATATATCTACCTATAGATGTGGAAATAATGAAAAACAATGAACAATGAAGGAACATGAAGCATGTGGCTTAAAGAACGGATAACCTGAAAACTGTCTCTGCATGATATTACGATTGCAAGCAGTGAGTTCGCGTTTGAAATTTAACTAAAAAGATGGCTTATCAAGCAGCGTTTTCCTCGCTTATAAACTTGAAAACTTAGCGTAAGCTATACTATACACATCAATAATATCTAGGGATTATATCACAGACGTCATAGCTAAAAAACTATTTACACTATCGATAAAGTTTGTAAAAAAGATTTCTAAATTATTTTTTACTATGTAAATTAAAAACATGCCTAGACACTGTTGATATGTGTGTATATACATTTTAAATAGAATATTTTGATATATTTTTTTTTAATTATTTTATTAAATATCGGTACTCGGTAATTCGGTTAATTGTGGTATTGAAATGTATATTTTGACACTTGTACATTAGATTTTTGTTTTTCGTGTTTATTCCTATTATATAATTATTTTCATTATAATTATAATTTCCTTTACCTTGACTTGTACTGAATATTTTCATTAAATGATGTCTATGTCTACGTCTATGAATAATTAAACCTCT
Source organism: Yponomeuta sedellus (assembly GCA_934045075.1). Taxonomy (NCBI): domain Eukaryota; kingdom Metazoa; phylum Arthropoda; class Insecta; order Lepidoptera; family Yponomeutidae; genus Yponomeuta; species Yponomeuta sedellus. The sequence continues at coordinate 17,131,063 of OW203727.1, read as the reverse complement.
CCCAAACAGCATTTTTATACCATCTTCAAACTTAACGCGTGAAAGTTTTATGATTATGAAATAATAAGTTTGGCTTATTAGAAATAGTCAAATTCATCGATACTGAAGAAGCGGTTTTCAGGTTATCAATTGTTTACACAACAGTCCGTTTTGCTGAACAAGTGATTGAGTTGTGTGAAGTTTATTAGTGTTAAACAACACTGCAACCGAAGCCCACGATACAGGCTTATGGTAACACTGTTACTTTTGATAGTAGTTTACGATACTGTTGCATAATAAGGGTTCTTATAACACGAGTGTGTTTTATAAAAACAAGCCGTAGGCGAGTATCAGACTAGATAAAAAATATGTTTTATCTACTCTGATACTATAATACAAAGATTATAAAACTGAAAACAAAACTCTTATGACAAACATTACGCATAGGCCAATAATAAAAAGTTTTAATACGATACAGGTCTTGTATGGACACCTGTATCATAATATAACTTTTTAATCATAACGATACCTCTAAACAACCTCCAACTGGATCAAGAAGGTTGAACCTCTACTTTTAAAAAAAGTGTTTAAATGAACGAGACCGCGGCGACGCAACACGCGTCCGCAATCGATGTTTGCGCCTTGGCGCTAACATTTTACATTTAAAAAAACTTACCAATCTTTAAACAAAGTTTGGTTCTGTTTAATATTATTTTATGTATTATAGTATAAGAGTAGATAAAGTAGTGTATGACACTGTACATAACTTAGTCTTATAACACTCGTGTGATACTAAAAAAAAAACTCGCCTACGGCTCGTTTTTTTAATACACACTCGTGTTTTAAAAACCCTTATTATGCAACAGTATCATAAGGTACTAAAATAATAGTATTTTAGTAGCTTATGATTTTAGTGCATAGGCACTTGTTATGTATCGATGATTATTAAAATTTATACGCCTGTTATGGCAAAACATGCTGAACTACATAAAACTACATAATTATGTCAATTCCACCTTATTGTACACATGTTTGACCAATAAACATCTTTATCTTTAAAAAGTCGACGCGTGTTTTCCACGTTCTCACCCCACATCATATCTGTGTGGCCGAGGCCTCAGCCGTAGAAAGGAATCCTGACTGGCCGCCTACCGAGCAACCTACGGGAGTTGACTGAAATCGCAAGTGCTGTCGAGTTCTTCCGCTTTGCGTGATACAGAGGTAAATATGCGGAGCTAACTGCCAACCTTAGCGCAGAGTCACCATAAGAAGAAAAAGAAAAGAGAAACTTTAAAATAAACGTATTGCTACGAAAAAAAACTTATTACAGAAAAGCCTCTAGCAGCAGACTATAAGCTTTTCTGCAGTCTATTCAGCAGAAAACATTTAGACGTTGACTGATCATAAGTTCTAGGTATGTGGTGCATGTGCTCACCACACTTCATGAGCATAGACTGTTTTTTTATGTTGCGTTGACCCTCCTGTCTTATTACTCTAGATTAGGATCTATGAAATAGGCCTCGTAAATGGATATTGTAGGGTCCAAAACAAACACAGAGTACATACATTCAATTGACTTTAGATCTGACGTCAGAGAGGTTCGGACTAGTATTGGATAAACAATGACGGTAATATGATTATCTGTAAACGATACAAATTCCACTTGTAAAAGTGGGTAGTGGCTTTTGTTAAAGCGAGTTTAGAACTAAGTAGAACAGCACTTCTGACGTTTTCGAGAGTAAGTAAGCCTATACCTATATACTTAAGCATACTTTCATAATATTACATTAGTCTCTTGTATTAAGACCATATTTAGAACGTATCTAATACTACTGTCACTTCAAAGCCATTGAAGGTACGTTTCATGTAAACAAATTTAAGTAAAAAACTGATTAACTACCTGCTTTTCTCACGTAATGTTTTTGATTACATTGCCAGTAATGCAAAATCGTATGTCATACATTAGACGCTGTCGGTAATGCATTACACTCATTAAAAAGTTATGCTTTGTTTGCAAAGGTCATATCCATACTGTTCTCACTGTGGATACGAACCGACAGCGAGTAATGCACAACTGGGTTTATGAATGTAAGTATGTGTTTATACCTACTATTTTTATTTTGATTGCACTAACCCGTGCTAAGGACAATTATAAAAACCTATTTAGAGGCTAAAAATTCTACCCATGCCGGGATTCGAACCCGCGACCTCTGGCTATCCGTGCCAGCGCTCTATCCAACTGTGGGCGTGCCAGCGCACTATCCAAATGGGCGACTCACCGGCATCAGTGAAATTTCGAACCTCTTTACACTATTCTCTGTATTACGCACAGGCAGCGACATCTGGCTGAAGTAGATTGCATCACTTACAGCCCCGACTACCTACTTTGCAGTTAGGTTTTTACATCGGAATGATATCGCTGTACCCACATGATTATACTATTTTTATTTTTAATGCACTAACCCGTGCTAAGGACAATTATAAAAACCCAGCCGGATAGCTAAGGGTCGCGGGTTCGAATCCCGGCATGAATTTAGAGATGTAAATACAGATCAGGGCCCAGTTAGGGGCTTTAATGTCGATGATGATAAAGTTTTTTTCATTTTATGGTATTCCTTACGCCACTGCACCGACAGGCAAAGACAGATTTAAGGTAGGAAATCACATATTAGTAACATTTCTATTAAAAGTATAACGTAATTCCATAGTTTGACATTTTAATTATACATAGTAAAATTACATACATACATACATACATACATACATACATACATACATACATACATACATACATACATACATACATACATACATACATACATACATACATACATACATACATACATGCATGCATGCATGCATGCATGCATACATACATACATACATACATACATACATACATACATACATACATACATACATACATACATACATACATACATACATACATACATACATACATACATACATACATACATACATACATACATACATACATACATACATACATACATACATACATACATACATACATACATACATACATACATACATACATACATACATACATACATACATACATACATACATACATACATACATACATACATACATACATACATACATACATAACCACACGCCTGTATCCCGGAGGGGTAGGCAGAAACCAGGGACTGCCACTTGCCACGATCCTGACAGATCACCTTCGCTTCATCAACGTTCATAAGTCGTTGCATGCACGCACGCCGGTTCCGGGTACTTTTTATCTTTCCCTTTGCTAATAATACATAGTAAAATTATTAATAAAAAAATATTCATGAAGACGTCAATTACCTAAAGGGTAAAATTTCACAGTTTTTTTATTGTCTAACAGGCTCCACCACCCACCTGGACAACGACGTTTAATGAACAATGGATATTGTTTGCCCACAAGGTTCAATTGAAGATATGCCTAACGCGACCAGAACTTTGGACTGCCTTGTACTCCACGTGTATGTACCAGAGACGCAAGAAACCAACCTACCTGTTTATGTGTACATTCACGGTGGAGGTTACCAAACCGGTTACAATAGACAATTCACACATACAAATATAGTCAAGCAAAGGATCATTGTGGTGTGCGTGATCTACAGACTAAGCCTATACGGATTCCTTTGCCTCGGTACGGAATATGCACGAGGAAACGCGGGCGTGAAAGATCAAGTAGCCGCTCTTCGATGGGTACAAAGGAATATCGCTAACTTTGGAGGGAATCCCGGCGTAGTAACTGTTGGTGAGAACAGTGCAGGCAGTGCTGCGGCAGAGATACAAGCCCTGAGTCCAATGTCAAATGGTTTATTTACACAAGCTATTCTTGAATGCGGTTCAACTTTTGCTTTAGGTTTAATTCAGATGAATCCCCTACTAAACGCTGAGACTTTTGCTAATAGCAGAGGAGTATACACGAACCAAAACGTGGAGAGTCTTGAACAATTCTTTAGATCAATCTCTGATGAAGAGTTGACTACACTAGATTCTCCTGTGTCTTTTAATCCTTGTGTTGAAAGCCATAACTTTACTGGCGTTGAAAAGTTTCTATCTGAACCACCTATTGATATCTTAAGAAGAGGAACATTTGAAAGACGACGATATTTGTCCGGTTACACATCGATGGAAGGTGGATCCTTTATTGGCGGATACAGTACTGATGCACCTCTAATGGCTGCCAACTTTGCCGATTTTATTCCATCAGATTTAGTATTTGATTCAACTGAACACCAGAATGAAGTTGCCGAAAGGTTTAGAAATTTATATTTCCCGACAGGAGAAATAACTCTCGCTGGATACGTTGACTTTACTACTCTGACAGGCTTTTCTCGTATCCATACTATCTTGGTACGAGATTGTACGTTGAGAACTCAGCGTCTGTGTATTTTTTCTTATTTTCGTTTAATGGTACTGTAAATAATCCTCCAATGCAAATATCTATTTGGGGTCCAGGCCACATTGTTCCATCGATATACCTTTACGAATTGCAAGAAGATCCTATAGTATATGGGTATATGACTGAGGATGACTATCTTACACAAGAACGCATGCGTGTCATGTGGTCCAATTTCATCAAATACGGGTGAGCAAATTATTGACTACTTTCTTATTACAGAAATGATTGCAAAAACAATCCACTGAGAGGTACTGCACCTTCATTACGTAACGTTTTACGCATAGTATGGGTGCGAAAGCGGAATCTTTACTTAGCTATGCCTTATAGATTTGACGCGTACGGCGTAATATGTATCACGATACGATGCCGTGAGTCGCCCACTGGCCCAATTGGTAGAGCGCTGGCACGGATAGCCAGAGGTTGCGGGTTCGAAACCCGGCATGGGTGAAATTTTTAGCCTCTAAATAGGTTTTTAATTATGTTCCTTAGGACGGGTTAGTGCATTAAAAATAAAAATAGTATAATCATGTGGGTACAGTGATATCGTTCCGATGTTAAACCTAACTGCAAAGTAGGTAGTCGGGGCTGTAAGTAATGCAATTTGCTTAAGTCAGATGTCGCTGCCTGTACGTAATACAGAGAATAGTGTAAAGAGGTTCGAAATTTCACTGATGCCGTGAGTCGCCCATTGGCTCAATTGGTAGAGCGCTGGCACGGATAGCCAGAGGTTGCGGGTTCGAATCCCGGCATGGGTGAAATTTTTAGCCTCTAAATAGGTTTTTAAATTTGTTCCTTAGCACAGGTTAGTGCATTTAAAATAAAAATAGTATAATCACGATACGTGACAATGATATTGAGCCACATTGTACGACGAAGTCCAGTAATTTTTCGTTTTTGCACGCCAGTGTGAAAAGTTACATAATAAAGATCAAGACGAGATAAAGCTTAAGTATTATGTATAACACTCCAAAAGCAATCGGCATTCAGGCTGCACACCGTTTGCTACTAGACTTTCTATAATCTATCTATAATCAGCCTACATCAACCCACTGCTGGGCATAGGCCTCCTTTTTATTGCGCCATTCCTCACGGTCCTGTGCTAACCTGATCCATCTCTGTCCCGCAACCCTCACGATGTCGTCTGACCATCGTGTCGGTGGTCTGCCTACCAACCTCCTTCTCTCCCTTGGCCACCACTCCGGTACTGCCCTGGTCCACCGGCCGTCTTCCCTTCTAGCCAAGTGTCCCGCCCATCTCCACTTTAATTCTGTGATCCGCTCACCAACGTCTTCGACCTTGGTTCTTCGACGAATTTCTACGTACTAGACTTCTTTCTACTAGATTTTAGTAGTTGTTATTATCGTCTTCATATCAGCCGGTGTCAGTCCACTGCTGGATAGGCCTCTCCCAAGACATGACATAGAGCCCGAGTGCAGTTGTGCTTAAGCAGAAGGTGCTGCTGTGTGGTGTCGGCCTAGAGAATAGCACCAACCCAAATTCTTCCCGCGGTTGTCCTAAAAGGCGACTAAGGGACTCAAACCGGAGGGTGGGCAGCAGCGCCCCCTACAGTACAATCTACCAAACTGCGATCCCCAACCCGTATGCCCAGCGTGGGGGTTATGAGCACTACCCCATAATGACGGCACAACTTTGCGCTCATTAGGGGAGGGCTATGTCCAGCAGTGGACTAATATAGCCAGAAGAAGAAGAAGCAGAAGCAGAAGGAATTAGTCCAGCCCTCCTTCAACATCACTCAGAAACTTATGGAGATCTTTAAGTACAATTAATATCAGAAACAAAAAAAGTTTTGCACCGCAGACAACTAACTTTGTATGCCAAATATACGAGACCATGCCAAACTATAGGTCGTTTCTAAAAAAAATGAATAGGAACACATCAAACTCGGTCCTTTCTCTTTTTAAATTCTTGCAATAAACTAATATTTTTTTTTAGTGAGCCCATACCATCACCGACGGAACTTCTAAACGCCAACTGGGAGCCATTCAACAATACCTTGGAAAACATTTTAAACATAGATACTCAACTGCACACCGAGTATGGACTTATGCCTGAGAGAATGGCTCTTTGGGACGAACTGTATGCCACTCAAAATCAGCCCATTCCAGATTCGGCTGTTGTATTTACGTTAACACTACCGTTAGTTTTACTCGGAGCTGCGGTTATGTTATATATATAAAAATTTAAAAGAAGATTTCGGTATGGTACTATTTATCTCTATCATAACTTTGAGCTACATATTTATTTATGATTTACTATGTATTTTATTTATTTATATTTACAGGTATTTAGTCTATGTAGTGTATGATTTATGCTTAGGTTACTGTCAAGGGTTTTTGCAGTCTATGTAGTTTATTTTGTACACGTATATAGACCCGTTTTTATTGCTGCTCCAACTCTCCAAGGTTTGCTGGAAGAAATCTCTTACAGAGATACGCTCACCTTTGTACATGTTATTTGTTATGTAATGTCCTATTTAATGTTTCGTGTTCAATAAAGTATAACAATAAAAATATATTATCAAAAATGTTTAAACCTATGAGATATTATGATGGTCTGTGCGTCAGTACATTAACGAGACATATGCTCCCCACATCCTCGTAGCCAACACAATAACTTCATTGTTCCATAAAATTTCCACGCAATATATTTTTAGCTGCTAACGACTGAATATTAACGTTCAAGGTTCTGTAAAGCAATTAAGTTCCAACCATCAGTGTCATTACGAAAATAAATAGCTTTCTCTATTTTATGCTTAACACTATCAAAGTTGAAATTATCCTTTTTACATCACCATCTAGATGATTTCATAGTACAATTTCGAATTGGAAGGAGCCATGTAGGATCAAGAGGCCGGTTCCACATCGAATAATGACTGTAACTAGGTACTACAACATTGGACATGTAAAAAGAAAATACTAAATTTTGGAAGTTAGCCCATTTCTTTATGTGACTGGACTACAGGATAGGACAATAAACCAGTTGATTCGTATTGTCAGTTCATAACGTATTGGCATTTCCTTAAATGCCAATACGTTATGAACTGGTTTGAATAAAAATACTAAGATAGTTGTTTGTTAAGATGAGATAGGAAACTTAAATTGGAAAAACTTAAAATGGAATACTAAAAAAAGGTCAAAAAGTTCAAACACAGCCTAAGTCCAAAGTAAACTACCTGCAAGAAATTGAATGGGAAAATTGCTTACTAATATAAAATATTCCTTAAGTTTTTACTTAAATTACACTGTGGCATCTTTTATCCACTATCTAGATTTTTGTAACGTCATTCGATTGCAATTGAATGTCTTTTTTATTACGATTGCTGACCAAAGCTAGTTGTAAGATTATGCTATTATTGATTAATAATTTATATTTGATACATTTTCTTTTGTTTCATTTTCCCTGTTTAACAATTTACAACACAATATATAGTTTTTTTTACTTATTTACAATTTTTTGTCTTATAAAGAATATTAACAACCCTCCAAGTTATATAATATTTGTTTATGAAATTTACGTGGAGAGGAGGCTACCCAGAAGAATATGTTTTACTGTACTATAATTTAAGGATTGGAATTAAACTTTCCTTCAAAGGTCGTTTATCTACAGACTTAAAACTTGTGAGTTCACACCCACAAGTCGTTTATTTACTGACTCGTGGGTGTGAACCCACAAGTTTTGAGTCAGTAAATAAACGACATACAACCAAGATTATAGCTATGGAGAAAATGCAAACAAAATGTGATCGTATAAAATCGTGACAAAGATTTTTCTTGCAACTAATACCTGTCGAAAGTAACTTTAGTCACTTAGTACAAAAATGTTCTATACAAATTAGGTATAAACTGTGACGTCACATGGCTACTGGTACCTTATTAAAATGATAAAGCGCTTAAGAAAAATAGGTGTTCCCCTTTAGCATCTAAAAACTGGCACGGTTAGCCAGAGGTTGCGGGTTCGAGTCCCGGCATGGCATCTAAAAACTCTACAATGTTGGTCACAATAGAGGAAATATCAAGACAACCGCTTATTGGAAGAAAAATATCGTCGTAGTTCACTGTGATATCTCGCCGAAATTGCAAGACCCTATAAAATACGGTGTATTTTATGGTGTCCGGGGTTTTACGACGTAACAACAGGCAAAATGAAAGTTGCCCTGCCCATGCAATGTTATGGAGGCGGTAGAGAAGGGGGATGTAATAATCCAAAGAAGTTAGTACAAAATATAGCAACATGAAATGTGGCAAACACTATACTTTTCTCAAACATGCTCGGAAATGTTTGTGTTATTACCATGAAATAAAGCCACAAAGTTTCTCTTTTATGGCTCCCGCCTCACTTTACTGGCCTAAGCCAGTAAAGTAAGTATGAAAATCCATTACCGTCCGCTGCTCTAACTTTTTAAATTTACTTACTAAAATTAAACTGACCAAGGAAAAATTACATACAGCCAACCACCTACTAAGTTCTGTAAGCATACTTGCAAAATAAAAAAAAAACAATCTAGTTAAACATGGTGCTCAAATATGTTAGTGTATTTAAAAAATAAAAAAGGCGGCAAACTAAACTATTATTTCTTAATTACCTAGTAATTATTTTATTATTAATATTTCCTCGCATTGTTTGAGAAAAGCATTATACGAGTACAATCCTCGGCCGGAACAGGGATTGCAGGACTCGTTCTAGACGGCCTCGTCTACGACTCGGCCGTCTATCCCAAACTCGTCCAGCAATCCCTTACTTCTCGGCCTCTGCAGTAATGTACTATTACTTTCAACACCCAATGCGTTCTTTTTTTATACGTTTCACTAAATAGGTGGGAAGCACGGGACAAAGTAGCCACAAGGATAGGTGACCTCCGATACGAGATGGTACGAACAGAATATTGTTTTAAAAAATTAAAAAAATGTGGTTAGAATGTCCTCTTTAAGTAAGGTGAGCTCACTTCACTGAGCCACTGTGTAGTACGAAATACTTGGGCACTTTAAACACTTCCCCTAACTTCATATACCACTAGCAAAATTTACACATTTTAGTTATCAGTATTCATTCTCTTAGGCGAGCACAAGGTCAAGATAAAAATTTTATCCCAGTATCGGGTAGCGGCATCTTGTTCTACGCGGTGAAATAAGGAAGATGGAGCTAGCCGATAACAAGATAAAACTTTTATCGTGACGTTGTGCTCCCGTAGCTGAAATTATATAATGTTTAAGACAGAGTATGATGCAAAATGCAAATCTTACGTCTTGGTCGTAAAAGAAGGCTTGAATGTGATTAATCGCTTACTAATATTTTCGTAAACATTTATACTATTACCTACCTACAGTTTTGAAAAATTTCTGACTGCAGACAAGTCTAAAGTAAAGGGCGTTGTGTTATTAAAAATAATTTGTCTTATATTTTTTTCGAGGAAATGGTTTTTCGAAAGTCTAGGAATATGATTGATTTGGATTGTACTATTTTTATTTTTAATGCACTAACCCCTGCTAAATTGGTAGAGCGCTGGCACGGACAGCCAGAGGTTGCGGGTTCGAATCCCGGCATGGGTGAAATTTTTAGCCTCTAAATAGGTTTTTAAATAGGTTTTTGATTTGGATTGGTTTGATCAATTTTTACTTAATTAAACAAATGTAAATAATCTTGATAAGTCTTTATTGAAATATACACTTTATAAATCAAAATTCCTTGCGCTATGGCGCTCATTAGGGGAGGGATATGTCCAGCAGTGGACTAATATAGCCTGAAGAAGAAGAAATCAAAATATTTAAATTTTTATGGTAATGCTATCACATTACATTTCCCATTGAATTGAAGTGTAAAAATATTTATTTACAAAGTGTGTATTTCAAAGAAAAGATTGTATGCATCTTTTTAAGTACCTAAACAAATGGACTATTGAAGAGGATGTTTGTTATTTTTTTACGGAATACCGAGATGTCAATATTTTGGCAATTTTTATTAAGAATAATACACTTTTTTATACACGTGTGAAACAAATTTCAGAAGTTCGCATGAAAGCAGTACACTTATTCAAAAAAAAAAAACCGGCCAAGTGCGAGTCAGACTCGCGCACCGAGGGTTCCGTACAAACCTGTATTATAGACCTGAGTATTTGGTATGAATTTCAATTTAATACCTCTACGCGTTTATGAGGAAATGGGTAGTAAGTTTAAAATTATTAAAAAAATATATATTATGTGATGTAACTAAAAATTTATGGTTTTCGTAATTTTTCCTTTATCTATGCTATAAGACGTTGCTTCGTACCAAATTTCAAGATTCTGAGTTCACGGGAAGCACCCTGTAGGTTTTGATTCCCTTGCAAGTGTCGAAAATTTGCGGCATAAACGGCTGTATCTTTTGATTGCGTTGGCTTAGAAGTTTGATTTTTTCACAGCTTCAAGGGACAGTAGACCTGAGTAATTGATATAAATTTCAGCTTCATACCTCTACGCGTTCCTGAGAAAAAGGGTCTTGACAGACGGACGGACGGACGGACAGACGGACAACAAAGTGATCCTATAAGGGTTCCGTTTTTTCCTTTTGAGGTACGGAACCCTAAAAACAATATAGGCATCTTTACGCGATCAGTGAATATTATTAATCTATTATTGTAGCATTATATTACCGACTACCATTATATTACCATATATAAAACCATGTCCCAGGCACTATATACAGCGTCGGAGTGGTCCCTTCACCCATCTAGTGGGTAGTGTGAAATCATCTCATTAAGTAGATGCAAAAAGGCCAATATTATTATTATATTACCGACTACTCATCTTTTAACTTTTTTCCATCCATGGTTATCCGGAAGAAATTACTTTTTGTAATAGGGCCGCAAATAGTAGTGGCATATGTTATTGTTTGAGTCTCTTATGTAAGCCCTGGTGTACATACAATAAAGAATATTCTAACCATCTATCTATCTATATTTCCTGACCTTTAAAATGCCGTAATATTTGTAACTATTGTCAATATTTAGAATAATGACCACTTCAGCGTTAGTAACTGACAACTGTCAGCATATTCACACCGATCGTAGATGAACCTAGTTTATATGAACTTCTCATAAAATTCGATGCATGTATTCGCGACCCTCTATAGACACGGACAGATTTTTTATGTTGCATTGAGCCTCTATACTCGTTACTTTACATAAAGATTTATGTAATGGGCTTTGTATCGGAATACGATGCCTATTACTATAATGTACACGTATCTCTTTACATTGACTGCAAAAGATATCTGAATAAGCATAATTTATGGTTATGAATGGGTATAGTGGCTTTGGTGGCGGCGAAACGGTTCTATACAGAGAAAGGTTTTGGAGCTATTAAAGACCATTAACTATATATTTGTTTTATGTAAGTAATCTAGTTTATGTAATTAAACACTCTTATTTTATATTGTTTTTCTGGCACTACCAATTCCACTCTCCGCATTATTGTGGAAGCTGGAAGAAAATAGTATGTAGTATTAAGCTCGCATTTGTAGCGCAATAAAAAAAATCATTCATTCATTAAGACAAGACAGAGGCCTTATGGGCGGCTTGATAACTTCTGACTGTAAGACCCGCCACTGTCTTACAACCTTCATGCAAATTGGACTTCGCTCCCGTGGTGGAGTATGGCCTAGCCTTCCTGCAATGCTGGAAGAGACCCGTGCCCCAGCAGTGGGGACATACAAGGGTTGATATCGACGTGGTATAAAAAGTTCTAATGTTGTTCACGAGATAGTAGATAATTATAATTACCTACCTTAATACCCGTTTTTAGGGTTCCGTACCGCAAAAGGAAAAACGGAACCTGTATAGGATCACTTTGTTTTCCGTCTGTCCGCTCGTCTGTCTGTCAAGATCCTTTATCTCGGAAACGCGTGCAGGTATCGAGTGGAAATTAAAATCGTACACTTAGGTCCACAGAACCTTGAAGTTGTGAAAAAAATAACTTCAAAGCTAACGCAAAAAAAGTTACAGCCGTTTCAGGACACTGCCAGTTAATTCAAATTAGGAATGCAAAGTTTTTTTTATGATCGGATTTTTTTTTATATTCTGATAGTAGACGTAATTTTAAGAAACTAATTTCATTCTTTTCGTGATTAATCGAGTTTATCATTGTTATTTAATTAAAATGAATATTATTCGGCGTGACGTCATAATGTTACATACTATGTGTGTAGGTAGAGTTCGCGATTGGATTTGTCTGTGGTTAAGTGTAAAAAGACAAATGTTTGAAAGATGAAGTTGACAGGCCATTGGTAGTTTTTCCACAGAATAACTACTACCAAAGACGATTTAACATGTGACGTCATCATAAAGGTCATATGAAGGGCATTGAAATATTATTATTTACTTAAAATAAGGCTCATCTTTTATGATAAAAATCTCTTACATTAAAAATACTGTAGTGTGGATGCTAAGCTCGAAATGGTTTTCGATCCAGGCAGTTCACTTTTTTTTTGCATCCCGAATTCACGAAAACTACGACTGGCCGAAGCGTCGAAAGAGGCTCAAAGAAAGCCATTAATTACGAATAAAAAATTGACTGTTGTTTTACTAGATTGTAATTAGGTACCTAGGTACCTACCGCTGATTTGATCTTGAAAGGGCTACCTGCGAACCTAAGTACTTATAGCAAAAAACGGCCTTTTTCAGCGGAGTTATAGTTAATTAACATCAGTTTCTAAGCTATGGGTCTTAAAATAGTTAAAAATGCGAACATATAAGAGATATGTTGGTGCCTAATCAGATAGCAGGGTTGAGCTAAACGAGTAGTAGAAATTAGTAAGAAGAATTAATAACCCATCGTAACATAACATAAACTCACGCCTGTATCCCGAAAGGGTAGGTAAACACTAGGGTCTGCCACTTGCCACGATCCTGACAGATCTCTTTCGCTTCATCAACATTTATCAGTCGTTGCATGCACGCGCGCCGGGTATTGGGTACGTTTTATCTTACCCTTTGGTATTTTAGTACTATAATATGATACTAATTAATAACTGAGTGGGCCACGTAAGCCGTTTCTTCCTTGACAGGTGGGCAAAAATTGTTACTGACTGGGTCCCACGCGACGGATATCGCAAACGTGACTGACAAAACAGAGATGGCGGGACGCCTCACTATTTTTTACCAGGCTAGCAGGAAATGGCCCTGAATAAAGAGGAGTGGAAAGCCCAGAAGTGGGACATAGTTGGGGTTACAAAAAAATCATGTGATATTGGCACGGGATCGCAGGGGTGGGCGTCATTGCGACAACTGACAACATCTGTGCTCCGCAGCAGGCGTATTCAGCACGTAGCCGGAACCGGCGTGCGAGCATGCAACGACTTATGAACGTTGATGAAGCGAAGGTCAGGATCGTGGCAAGCGGCAGTCCCTGGTCTCTGCCTACCCATCTGGGATACAGGCGTGAGGTTGTGTATGTATGTATGAAATTCCTAAAAAAATCCTACGATGCACCTGCACAGGTACATGGACCGATTTCAGTATTTATTTTTTATTTTATTTTATTTATTTCTTCACAATTTACACCTAATAAATAAATAACTTCCTCAAATAACCTAATCATGCAGTGGTCCCAAACTGGAATACCCTGTGCTATGATAACCAGGCAAGTCAAACAAGGAAATACACCCAGACTGATGCCCTTTGAACAATTTTTAAGGCGGTCCCTAGTGGAACCGAGCCCCCGAACAAATAAACTAGAATAATTCATGTATATCAGTGTCCATCAATATGTTACAATTAGTAACAATTTATACTTACTCTACGATAGTCACTGAATTAAAATTTAAACACTTTTCCTTTGAAAACGGTAAACTCCAATCACTTATTAGGCTCAGCAGCGCTCATAGGTAGTTACCTCCCAGTCACAGACTATTTCCGTCAATATTTGCATGCGCCTGTACGAACAATAAAAAAGTGTTATAAATCCGGTGAGATAGAATATCAAAAATGTTCTTAATTTGACCACATCTTATTTTCTTAAATTACCTGCTACAGGCGATAAATGGCACGGAAAAAAAACAAGAAACATGTTCAAGTAAAGTAGATAATGATCAAGCTCTTTCGAGTTTAAACCACCTGCACTCTAAATGATGAAAAGGATTATTTCCGTAGCTTATTTTCATCTCACTGAACAATAGATACAGGCCGAACAGGGAAATAGTTATCTGTGATACAGGAGTGCAAAGTTGCCTTTCAACCGCGTACTCAATTTTGATGACCGGGCAAGCGAAAGATTCAAACATTATAATCCTGAGCGTTAGCGAGGAATCAAAAGAGCACGGGGTGAAAAATCTTTGCACTCAAGTGCATAACGTACTCGTAACTTTTCCCACCCACCCCACCTCAGCGAGGAAACGAATAAATGCAAAAAAAATTAATAATATGACGTGAACAGAAAATGGCGTGCACATAGCAAATTAAAAAAAGTAAACCAAGAAGGTTCCGAGTTAGAGTTTTAACAAAAACCAAAGGTAGTATGATCGGGCACCATGGAATTCACAACCTTAGTGCACATCAACTTACTTTATCCTCTAGTGGATAAAGAGAGCTTTCACAAACAGGCATTTTGGTCGCGCGACTGTAGCGCTTCTAAGACGCGCTGCAGTTGCAGTAGAGCGACTCGTAATCCATACATATTTGTTACAGCGCGGCAGCCGCGCGGTGATCGCGCGTCAGAAGCACGACTACAGCGCTCCGAGCTTGCGGTGGCATGTACGACGCGTAGACGCATGCGATCAATCGGCGTTACATCATTGTTGCGTGCACATGGGCATTGTATAGCAAGTTGCAAATTATATACCTACGACATATTTAATACCTTTTGAAATATCAAAAATGAATCAGAAATTTATAGCTGAACTCCAATGTCGGTCTGTCTTGTAGGTTTTGAAAACAAAACCACAGCAGAAAAAAATACAGCAGGTAGACTTTTTTCACAAGAAGACGCCATAATTCGTTGACAGATTTTTTGGACACTTGGCGATAGTTGAAAAATCGTTTATTGTTTTTTATCACTTTGAACACGGTTGTATAATAACCATATACACACTGGTTTTTAAGTAATTTATTTATCCAGTACTACCGTTTTCGTCTTTGTATTTAACGGCGATGATATCTGAGAAGTAAAAAAAGGACAAGCAATGTGTCTCCGTTAGAAGCCATATTGGAATGAGCTCGTCACCCCAAGCTTAACGTGCTTCTGCAGCGCGACTGTGTGAAGGGATTCGCTATGCAGCACTTTAGTCGCACAACAAAATCGCCGATATATGAAAGCGCTCTTTAAACGGCTTTTGCACTCTATCTTTATGTAGTCTGACTCAGATATTGAAGAACAAAAAAAAATACTCATTACATCGGAAAGGTTGATACGTGAATTTTTAAGGACAGTAGCACTTATTGAACTTAAAAGGAAAACTATCACGGCTAAGTAGATTTTACAAGTCAACGAGTAATAAGGGACCAAATCATAAAAGGAAAACTTCATGAAATAATAATAAGATAAAGTTGCTAGTTCTGTAAAGTAGGCAGAAAATCATTCTTTCTACGGAACCCCACGGTGCGCGTGAAACGGCGCACACTTGGCGGTTTTTTGTTAGAAAAGTGAGCTTAGGAGCCTGTACACAATGAAAAGTACCTACAACCCCTCTTAAAAAGTTTCTAACAAAGGGCGCTTTCGAAAATGAACAGCGATCCGAAATAATTTCCAAAAACCCACAAGTGTTGATTGTTAAACAGCCGCTCTCTAAGACAATATTTGCCATCGTAAGTGAATGCTCTCGTAGGAATTAGGATATACAAATAAACTGTACTCAGACTAGTAAACAGACATAGTTGTATAGTATTTCTTAATAATTCGCGATACTCATACATAGTTATATATTAAGCGGGTCAAATAATTGACTGTACTCGCCACTTCTACCTGTGATTACGGCAACTGTAACGCTGCCGAAACGTCGGGAAATAAAGTAATTACGTTTTACCGAATAAATAATCGTGATTTGACCGGTTCAATATATAACTATATTTCGTTGCATTCCGATAATGTACTTAGTTCCAATTTGTCGCCAATTTGACTTGACAATTGACTTATTTATCCATAGGCTCCAAGAATCTACCTAACCAGGAGGCTTTATGGAAAACTAACACGAATTTCGACTTGGGTGCTTTATACCCATCCATTATCCGTACGCAAAACATTTTCCCTTCTAGGGAAAGCAAGTTTGAGCATTGAAACGGAATTGTTTTGTGTGACGCTTGATAAAAACGAGCTCAGAAGCTTGGGAAAGTCGGTGTAAGTTTGCAACCGTAATGGCTGAGGTGATAGCATTTTTTTGCTTATTCCCTGTTCCCTGCATATATGTATGTACATACATACATACATACATACATACATACATACATACATACATACATACATACATACATACATACATACATACATACATACATACATACATACATACATACATACATACATACATACATACATACATACATACATACATACATACATACATACATACATACATACATACATACATACATACATACATACATACATACATACATACATACATACATACATACATACATACATACATACATACATACATACATACATACATACATACATACATACATACATACATACATACATACATACATACATACATACATACATACATACATACATACATACATACATAACCTCACGCCTGTATCCCAGAGGGATATGCAGGGACCAGGGACTGCCACTTGCCACGATCCTGGCAGATCACCTTCGCTTCATCAACGTTCATAGGTCGTAGCATGCACGCACGACGGTTCCGGGTACTTTTTATCTTCCCCTTTGCTAATACATCCCCTATTTGGTCGATGTATGTCCGCCTGGGACGTCCCTTACCAGCCCTTCCACTCACATTCGCAATATATATTTGTTTCGTCAATCTTTCTTCCTTCATCCTCTCCACATGTCCAAACCAACGCAACATTCCTTTCTCAATTCTAGTCACTACATCCTCTTTCAGTCCACAACGTTCTCTAATCAGACTATTGCGTATCCTGTCATTTAATGTAATACTACACTTACTTCTCATACTTATTCTTTTTTGCTTATTGCAGTGCTTTTACGCTGTTATTTTGACCCAGGCACTGAAGCGTCCGAATGGTCCCTACACTCATCTAGTGTGTGTGAAGGTGCCACTAGACGCTGTATAAAGTATCGCATTACGAAGATGCAAATGCCAAAGCTTTTTCACACCGCTCGAAAAATCAGGTACTTTGCTTTCAAGATGTTAGTTTTATATATTTTGAAACCTAATGAATGGTCAATACTTCATAATCACGTTGCCTCTGTTTTTATGGTTACAGTACTGGCAGTCTTATTTATAAAACACGATTCCTTAAAACACTTCTGAGAGTCAGTTGAAATAGCCTGTAGTAAAGTGAAAGACATAACGACATATTTCTTAAACTGCCTCTCAAGAGTGTTTTGGAGGAATCACGTTATTATAAAAAAACACAGGTTCAGGAGGCAGTTAAGCTCAAAACATTTTAACGCATTTTTAATTTTGTGCTTGCCTCCTGTTATACTTACCTAATAAACAAAGTAAAATACGTAAATAGAGACAGACAGTACAATTGTCTGTCAGAGATGAAACTGCAAAGAGAAATTCTAAGTCACCTAAGTACTTTGAAATTATTTAAAAGCTGCTTCGGTTACGCTGAAGGTACCCAAGGGAGGAGTTACGTTCATTACAAATACGTGACTATCAAATAATACTATTATCCGAAAACGTAACATTATACATAAAGAACTCATATAAATGCTTCAAAGATTTATTGTTACTGAGATTTATATCAGTTGCGACGACTTTTGCTTATGATAAACGACTTGTTTGAATAGTCGTTTTGATTACAACGGATAATAAAAGACTCTCTTATTGTGCCCCTGCTATTCAAGTTTGCACAATGTATATATGTCGGTACAATTCGCTGTCATTTGTTAAGTGTAGTGATAGTATTCAATGTTAGTATCCTAATGAGCACTTACTTTAACGATATAATAACCACAAACACGGTGACATTGTCTACGTCAACTAAACATGCAAAGATGGGGTTGCGAACGTGCGTGGCATGTGTATGTACCGGGCTTTGTCTAACAAGGGCCCTGCACACAGTTTTAACAACATTAAAGGAATGGTCACGACTTGAGCGGTGACGCTGTGTAACCTCTCCAGGCGCTTGCCATCAAAGCCCAGGTTGGGAAGTTGGCTCGTGTACTATATCACATGTACCGCATGAGGCCGCCGCTGGCAGTGGCCCGCCGACGTTCGCAGCCCCGGACACTCGGGTTCGGAGACAGTCGCATGCGAAGCGGGAGGGGCGACGGTGGGGCAACATGAACGGGGCTCACTGAGAGGATGGTGCGGCGGCACGGAGAACGTGTAGTACTTGGCCGTTTGGTTGTGCGCGCGGAGCACAGAGCTGTGCGTGAGGGTGACCACCACCACGAGGACCGAGGCCAGGGCGAGCGCGAAGAAGGACGCCGCGACGGCGGTGACGACCCTCCGCCGCCGTGCCTCCTTGCCCGCCTCCTCCGGGGGCAGTTCCGGCTCGGGGGGCATCGGGGGCTCGGGCGACCGGCTGCGGATGCTGGCCGCGCGCTGGCTGGGCAGCTCGAGCGTGTGGCGGCGCGAGCGGCGGGCACGCTCGCACTCGGCCGCGGAAGAGTGGTGCCGGCGCAGGCGGTTCGGCGCGCCCGGCGCGACTCGGCACGAGGCCGAGCGCAGCGGGCGCACCGCCACCATCAGGTCATCGCTGGAGACGCGCGGCACGCGGGCCGAGTGCACCGAGCGGAAGCTGTGCTCCCGCGCGGACCCGCTCGGGAAGGCGAGGTCGACGGACGCGCGCGACGAGTGCCGCGAGAAGCGCTCCCGGTCCCGGTCCACACGCACCGACATGGCGGGCGGAGCGCGCGGCTGCGGCCGCACGAATGGCGCGCCGCCCGCCCGCCGGCCGCCCCGAGCCGCGCAATATACTCGTGTTTACACTCGCACAAAGAACGCTCGCAAATATTTCACGTCGCGGAGGTAGCAGGGGAGTCCCGAAGTTGCCAGAGTCATATTTACACGATTAAAGGTATTCGGACGCCCCCCTTTTAACGGCTGAATTTGGGTAAATGTTTATCTGACTGACTCAACGGATTTAGCTACGCGGTAGAAGATTAGGCTGCAAATGTGTTTTTCTATGGTTACCTTGAGTCTATGTAGGTGCTTGTCAGGTGTGAGTGAGTGACATTACATGATCTCGGTACGACAGATCGAGCACGTTTTCATAGAGCGTTTCAGCGTTACTAAATAGGGCGAGGCGGTATTGTTAGACTCCGCGTTGTCAAGTTAAATTGTCTCCGAGGCTCGGAAACGAAACAGATAGCCGAGAAGTTGTCGGCGAGGCCGCCACATCGACACCATTCAATAGACTACACAAACGCGTTGCCGCTACAAACAATATAGTATGGGAGCAGACGTAAGCCCGCTTCACTCTCCACAGTGAAATGGTACTGGCATGTGCATGAAACTCTGGCACTTACGGTGAAACAATTAAGATACAAAATGAAGTTATGTTAGGTTAGGTTAGGCAGTTAGTATTTTGAGTGCTGATATAGTTGTTGTTCTACTTTCTCATGCCACAGGCTTTCTACAAAATGATCTCTAGATACTCGTTATCAACCCTTGTATGTCCCCACTGCTGGGACACGGGTCTCTTCCTGCATCGCAGGAAAGTTAGGCCATACTCCACCACGGGGGCCAAGTCCGGGTTGGTGGAGGATTGTAAGACAGTGGCGGGCCTCACTGTCAGAAGTTATCAAGCCGCCCATAAGGCCTCTGACATGGCTTAACGACTGCCATTATATGACAGCTGGTACCAACGGCTTAACGTGCCTTGCGAAGCACGGAAGCGCTCGGAAAAATGCCACTAGCGGTAGTCGGGACTCTCACCCATCCCGTACCTGACCGCGCCTGTTGTTGCTTAACCAAGTGATTGATTCCAATCACTCGGTTCGCCTAGGCCACGAGCGCTTCATACTCAAGGTAAATTAAATTAACATTTTTATGTTATAGTTTGCAGTGACTTGTGAATCCACTGCCGTCCCGGCATCACCAGGAGGAACCGACTTGTTTCGAAAAAAAGCATCAATAAAGGTGTACGAGGTTACTTAGGGAATTCAAGTTAAGTACCTACCTATTCCTATAGGAGTTCAAAATAAAGAGTTGGAAGAAACCTGTACTGTAAATGCAGAACTAAATAGGTACGTTCCAAGGTGCATTTTTCAACACAAACCCTTTTTCGCTCTTTTCGTGGTTGAAGTAGACTTTTTATCGAAAATTTTACGGTGTATTGCAGAAAAGTCCGGTTATTCTACGTATAACTTTCATGAAGGGATCGACAACACGTACTTAACAATATTTTGATGCAGATAGACAACCCATAAAAAACGGATTTTCACGGAAACCTTAACCTACGAATACAGACGGCGGCCTTATCATTAAAAGTGATTTCTTCCAGGCAACCTTTGGATGAACTAGACAAATACGTTGGAGAGGGAAATAGATGTATAAACAAAGAAATAACAGTATCAGAGGTATACTCGGAGGAATAATACACAAATTATACTCTTGCGAATGCACGAAACAGCTGATATTGTGAGATTTTTTCGCGATTTCTAGGTTAGTCCTGCAATGAAAGTAGTTCGTGTTGATGAGAGTTCGTAAGTTCTGGAGGACATTGCTGTAACACCCTGTAAACGTCCTGTTCCCGACAACGTTAGTTCGAAGATAGTTGGACGTCAGAAGCTACTGATATCACGCGTTCGAATTGAATAGCGACTGACACGCCACGACAAAAGCGTTCACACAATGTCGCCGCACAAATGGCCAGCCCTGCGCCAGATAAAATTATGTGAAGGCATTCGTAAGTCTATTTGGAGAAACAGTTACGGGGAAAAAAAGTCCAAACCAGCCCAATGGTCCGCTGTTCAATTTTGCTGAACCTTCGCCTTCTGGGCAAGGCACGCCACTATTGTATCCTCGGCCAAGCATCCAGCCGCTACCAGCAATGTGTCTCAGATCGTCGATCTGGTCTGCTTTTTTTTTATAGAGCCTATAAACGTGGAACCACTGAAGGGCACAGGCCTTCTCTCAAAGATAGAGAGAGTATGGGCTGGTTCCCCACGTTACAGGCCTAGCCTAGTGTGGGGACCCCTGGAACGTCTATTAATTAAGTCCTAGCATGCACCTTAATTCTGATATTTATGGTTTACACGTACGCAAAATTCTTTGTATTTTATATTCTTGTTTTTTTTTTGTGCAATAAACCAAATTTTTATCTTTATCTTAATTACCACGAGTGCCAACTGCGGATCGGCAATTTCAAACGCTGAGGTATTTGAGCACCTCAGACACTCAGTTTTCCTCACGGTTAGCGAGTGGTATTGCTATTATAACTTCACAAGTGTACATAACTTAGAAAAGAAAGTCATTGGTACATGCGCGCAAAGGGAAACGAACCTAGGTCTTTCACTTCAGAGTCCATTGTTCTACCCACTGGGCTACCGCCGTACGCCGTATATTACGCGCAATAAATCTTGAGCGATTCCATTCGTCTTAACTGTTAAATTAGTATAGAATTCCGCATATAGTGCGTGTGGCCAGCACATGTGACTCTGTGCGCGCACTACAAACTCTAACATTCCTGCATCGCGCAATCAAAGTGTTTCAATGACATTACCATAAATGTAATACAGACAGAATTAATTAAATAATATCATATATGTATAATATATAAGCAATACCTTCTGTCTAGTTCCTAGAAAAGTTCCAAAGAGCAGTAACGTAAGTGTTAAATATATAAGTAATGTTTAGTACTTTTCCTATTATGTTTGTCAGAATAACATTTTATGTTATCTTAAGCTATATAAATAAGTTTATCTTAGCAATGCCTTGACCAGGGCCCATAATGTGAGACTTAAAACATGTGTAACATCATTGTATTATACCATTATGATCGCTAATAAATGAATATGAAATGAATATGAATATAGGACCGGCCGCCCCCAGGCATACGATCTGCCTAGCGGGAAATTTCCCTTTATAGTGGAAGAGGACGATCACTCGCTCTTCCCTATAGTGCGCATGATTAGGCCCGGTCTTGTTTTCTTCTAAGTTGGCGCTCCCACGCCGCGATTTTATTTAATGGTGTGTGCAACAGGTAACAATCGATAACACACAGAATAGACAATGTCAAAAACCTATTTAGAAGCTAAAAATTCCACCCATGCCGGGATTCGTACCCGCGACCTCTGGCTATCCGCGCCAGCGCTTCCAACTGAGCTAATGGGCGACTCACGGCATCAGTGAAATTTCGAACCTCTGGCACGGATAGCCAGAGGTTGCGGGTTCGAATCCCGGCATGGGTGAAATTTTTAGCCTCTAAATAGGTTTTTTAAACTCTTTACAATATTCTCTGTATTACGTACAGTCTATTTATTCTTACTTGTCCAATTTAGTAAACAAGATTCTACCCTTAAACTGTGACTTTTTAGTCCAAAACTGCCATATTTCATTAAATTAAGTAACCTGGAACACTCTTTTAGATAACACGCTGCCAATTTTATAAACATAGTTCATGATAGTTCATGAATTTGCGAGGAAATGTCTAGTTTAGGCATCTAATCTCAATTTTAAGGTTAGAATCTTGTTTACTAAATTGAACAAGTAAGAATAAATAGACTGTACAGGTTTTTAAAATTGTCCTTAGCACGGGTTAGTGCATTAAAAACAATATAGACAATGTCAATCAAGAATGTCACCAGTTCGTCACCTTCACAACTATTCTTTTCTATTTTTTAATTCTACTATTCAACTGGAATGATGATGTTAACTAGCACGAGTAACTCGTTGGTGTAGCAGCTTGATAACCAATACAGAGGTTATGGGTCCCATAAGTGATCGCTTTCTTCGCAAGTCGCCGCTTTCTGAATTGAGAATATCACTAAGCAAATACTGAAGTAACTATACTATTTTTATTTTCACTGAAGTAACGTTCTGTCACGCTCTTTGCTGAGAAATTCTAAGAGACAGCACTACAGTTAAGTGTTTACTAAGCGAAATTCTCAATTCAGAAAACGTGGCTTCGTTTGTTCGTACCTTTCTCAATCTCTTACTTAAATTGAGTACTTACCAGTGTTGCCAAACCATTTAGCTTAAAACCAGGTACAAAATTATCTGCGCTTAACTTCAAGTACCTACCTAACTAAATCACGTTGATTTCCTTGATTAGTCACTCTATTTTTATTAAAAATATCCTAGCTAAAAATGTATAAAATAAAATGTATAACAGGGGTTGTTGTAGATCGAATAAAAATATTGGTCAAGGGCATCAAAGTTATTGCAGGTTGCGCGGAGTTAGCATTAAACGGGGCTTTAAGAAATGAATAAATTTATACTTAAGATTGATGCTACTTTAATGCATGCCGTATAATTTAAGCTAATTTTAAGTTTTTGTTTTTCTCATTAATTAAGTGAACTGTAAGTTCTTTATGAGAAATAAATGTCTTTAAACCCAATATGAAGATATGAATAACCCAAAGGATATGTTAGAACTAGAACAAAGGATATGTTAAACTTATAAAGTTAGGTACTAACTTACTTTTACGGAATTTTATTTTACCAGAGTAAGTAGGAGCTTGGTAAAAAGACTGGATGCTCCGCGTATGCTGCGGGATGCTAGGTATCCTGCAGCGCTGATTTCCAGCGGAGTCCAAATCTTACAAATAATAGTCAAATTTTCTTTATACCTCCTGCGGTTGACTGGTAGAAAATGCTTATGGCATTAAGTTCTCCGCATTGTACGATTTTACTGTGCAATAAAGTATTAATAAATAAATAAATAGTGCATTACATTAAAGGTAGAATAAAACTGTATTTACACGGATTTTACTCGTTTTATTGACAATTTTACAATTTTCCGACTTTTCAAGTACCGTGGTTTCGAAATCCGTGTAAATAAAGTTTTTATTATGTCTATTCCTCGTGTTTACCTTAGAAAATACTATATTTAAGGTAGATTAAAGCTGTTTTTACGCAAAGCATGGTGTCTCGCTCGCACAATATTTTTTTTTTTATTGTAACACGATTTGCATTAAATATGCGACATTTTACTTACATTTAATATACATTTTTATTTTTCTGAACGTAATTTTTAATAAAGAAAAGCATTTCCAAATTTTTTATTTTCTCTTATACATTTTTTTTAATGCACTAACTCGTGCTAAGGACAATTTTTAAAACCTATTTAAAGGCTAAAAATTCCACCAATCGCCTTTGGCTATCCGTGCCAGCGCCCATTAGCTCAGTTGGAAAGAGCGCTGGCACGGATAGCCAGAGGTCGCGGGTTCGAATCCCGGCATGGGTGGAATTTTTAGCCTCTAAATAGGTTTTAATTTTTTTTTTCTTTATTAAATTTTTTATGTTCCGAGGTCTATAAGGAACCCTTATAGTTTCGCTATTTCCGTAGTAGCACATTATGACGGACAAATAGACTTCACAAACTTGAAAAGGCAAAACTTCGTAAAAATTCCGTGGAAAATACATTAAGGTCACTTTAGTTCAAACTAAGTTGTAGAGGAAAGCATCTTTTGCTAGATAACACTAATTTACAGTATCTATTGTTTTAGCGTCACTTTTTTACTATTAATATTAGGGGTTAAATTGTATGAAATTATGAAATTGCCGTTTAATTGCAATAGGTTCTTTGAATTGACATAGAGTCTTCATGGTTTGAGGTTTTCGAATGAAACTTTTTTGAAATGGTTTCTATGATGTTCTTTTTTTAAAAAAATGTGAAACATTTGAATATCGACTTTCAATTGTTTTTGTTATTCAATTTAGACAAGAAAGATCGTGAGGCACCCATTTTTCGTATTTTTTTATTTTATTGATTTGACGTAAGTGAGTCAATATTGTGGGTAAGGTAACGTTAAACCATGCCGCTAATTCGTGGGTAGTTCGACTAGGATCGGCTTCCACTATCTCTCTTAATTCATCGTTATTCACCTGTGTGTCGAAATTTCCACCACGAAAGCGTTTAAACCAAAATCGCACGGTGCGTTCATTAGTAGACCCCTCTCCAAACGTAGCATTGATATTGCGGGCTGTTGCAAAAATCACTCGAATTTTCGCAGTATCCATCTTTCTTGTCTAAATTGAATAACAAAAACCATTGAAAGTCGATATTCAAATGTTTCACATTTTTTAAAAAAAGAACATCATAGAAACCATTTGAAAAAAGTTTCATTCGAAAACCTCAAACCATGAAGATTCTATGTCAATTCAAAGAACCTATTGCAATAAAACGGCAATTTCATACTTTAACCCCTATTATAACATTATTTCTCAGTGTGAAGGTCTAAGGATGCAGTACCTATTTTATGTCTATTTATATCCGTTTGTTTTTAAATTTTATCTGTACTTGTATCTGTTTCTTCACCTTACATAAAAATAATAATAATAAATAAATAATAATAATAAGGCGCACTTGCGTCAGCCGGGGTTAGCTCATTTTACTCGCGTTAACCGGTTAAATCGATAATATCGCATACAAAATGATCGATTTAACCGGTTTGAGTTCTTGTAAATGTGCAAACCAGGGCTGACGCAAGTGGGCCTGAATGTTTTGTAAAGCTGATAAGCCCCCCCTCTGTCTACGGAATCCGACAAACACTAGGCCGATTTTTTATATTGACCACTCAATGATATTAGTCTGATGAAGGACAAGACGCTTAAAAAATTCCCGAATCGTTTTTGCAAAGTGACTTCTAACAGCCTAAGGCCAGGAGATATTTTGGCCCAATCCCAACTACACTAGAGACCCACTTATGCTTGGGGTCCTAATCCTCTACATGTACTTGTTGCCACCGTGGCTTTTGAACGGGTCTCTACTACATCGTAATGCACGGAAGGTCCGTTAAGATATTAAAGGGATGTAAAATATACACAAGTGGGAACATTAACTCTGATTGGAAGTACTAAGTTTGGCGGTAAACTTTTCTTTAACTTTGGCGCTAAACTGGCCTCTATTTGTTGTATGGAATCAGACGTTACATTGCGAAAT
Source organism: Yponomeuta sedellus (assembly GCA_934045075.1). Classification (NCBI taxonomy): domain Eukaryota; kingdom Metazoa; phylum Arthropoda; class Insecta; order Lepidoptera; family Yponomeutidae; genus Yponomeuta; species Yponomeuta sedellus. The sequence goes on along the minus strand of OW203727.1, from coordinate 17,104,460 downwards.
CCATAATAGCTTTACAATGTGAAAATTATTATATTATTTTAATGCACTAACCCGTGCCAAGGACGATTTTAAACCTATTTAGAGGCAAAAAAATCCATCCATGCCGGGATTTAAACCCGCAACCTCTGGCTATCCGTGCCAGCGCTCTTTCCAACTGAGCTAATAGGCGAGTCACCGTCATCAGTGAAATTTCGAACCTCTATACAATATTCTCTGTATTACGTACAGGCAGCGACATCTGGCTGAAGTAATTTGCATCACTGCAGCCGAGTACCTACTTTGCAGTTAGGTTTTACATCGGAGTGGTATCGCTGTACCCTCATGATTATATTATTTTTAATGCACTAACCCGTACTAAAGACAATTTTAAAGAAAGAAAACTAAATAGGTTTTTGAAAATGTGAAAATTACTTTGCTAAACTCCGCCAAAAATCCCACAAGCACCATGCGGTTAGTTAATGCACCGCCGTCCCTCCCGTTTTTTCAAGCAGAAGCAAGACTCGAACACACCACCACCGACACAAATAGATCGGCACCACCTATGCGATTCGCCTCTAACACTAGGCATCCTCAGGCCTCTATTTGTTTAACATTAACAGTTAATGTAAAATTTTACGTGAAACGTTCATTTCGGTACTAGAGGGAATACCGCATTGTACCGTATACCGCGTATGCCGCATGCAACAAAAACTCGTCGCCTAAGCGTGGGCTGTAACTCTGTAACTACGTATTCTGACAAATTCACGTCTACTCGTAAATTCAGATCTTTGTGTATCTGTACGCCATGTTTCACTTCAATCATGATTTTTAAACCTAATTTCAATATTATGTTTCAATATTTCTTGATATTAGTATTTCAGAGTTTTCTTATTTGATTTAGTTTTATTTTTTTCTCTTTAGAGTTTGTAAATAATAATGCCTGTCTCCAAGACCATCTGACCATCTTGTCGGTTGCCCTAAATCGATATCAACCCTTGTATGTCCTCTCTGCACGGGTCTCTTCCTGTATCGCAGGAGGTTAGGCCATACTCCACCACGGGGGCCAAGTCTGGGTTGGTGGAGGATGGTAAGACAGTAGCGAGTCCTACTGTCGTAAGTTATCAAGCCGCTCATAAGGCCTTTCACATGGCTTTACGACTGCCATTGCATGCCAGCCGGTACCAACGGCTTAGCGTGCCTTGTGAAGCACGGAAGCACTCGGAAAAAATGTCAGTAGTGGTAGTCACGGGACGCTCATCCATCCTGCCTCTGACCGAATCTATTGTTGCTTAACTCAAGTGATTGATTCCAACCACTCTAATAGTGTTGACCCGTGCTGCTAGATGGCGCCAGTGCTGCGTAATATATTGGGCAGTTTCAGCTAAAAATTAACGCTTACTTAAAAACTACCCAGCCCCACCCGTTTTTTTACAGAGAAATAGTAGGATCTTGTTGCCCGATGTATTACACTTAGGCTGGGCGCATCTTGAGACGCAGGCGACGCAGCACAGCGCAGCGCAGGGCTGCGCAGATTTTGTAAAGCATGGAACGTCATTGAGCTACGTATGCTGCGGCGCAGGCACGTGCGACGCAGACATGAGTCTACCCTGCTCTGCGTCTCGTTGTAGTGCCAGCACAGATTTCTGCGCGACGCGTGCCCTTCGAGGCGTGTTTAGTAACAATTTTGTTCCAATGACAGAACATTTAATTGAATTAGTTTTCTGTGAACCTTGTTTGTATGATACTAATCATCCAGACTATTAAAAAAAGACATTGAAAGAATTATTATGGGTGAGAACAGCCAAGGAATGGAGTGAATAGTTTCGTCGCAGCATGCGGGGGGGGCTATGTCTGCCTCAACTGTTCTGTACTGAACTGTGCTGCGGTGTGCTGCGTCGCCTGCGTCTCAGCATGCGCCCAGCCTTATGCTGGGGCGGCACCTGCGTCTATCTTAACGAAGCTTCGCGCAATGACACGATCTACGCAAATGTAACCGTCCGTTGTCGGCTATCGTCACGATAGTTCGGGCTGCGTCTTATGCCTATGAATATAATGCTTAGCCGAAGCTTCTACACCATACCATTGAACGGGTGACTGTTGACAAAGTAACGCTTGTTGGAATCCGCGGCCATGAATAATACATCCGGACGACCCCCTACCAGGCTCGAAAAACTCCAATTTATGTCCGTTTAAGGCAGGCATTGGAAATCGGTGGGAGGAGCAGCCAAATTCAAGAATGCTTTTATTTGAACTCACATTTATTTATTTTATGTAAACTCAGAGAGAGGGCACGGGCTTAATTACCACGCGTGCCCACCGCTGATTGATACTTTCAAGCGCTGAGGTACATTTTTCAATACTTCAGACATCCCGGTTTCTTCCCGATGTTAATCTTCCCGATGTCCTTAAGTTATTATTATTTAGTACGTTATTTATAAACATAAGAGTTTAAATTATTGCCAAAATGTAACTCAAAATTTAAATTACAGACAAACTAACCAGAAAACATTGTAATAAAACTTCATAAACAACATTTATCTGTATATAGGCGAGCAAAGATAAATGAAATTAGGGAAAACCAGCCAGAGACACGAACAAGTAAGGTACATAAAATAACGTAAAACACTCGTAATTCCAACACATATCTTTTGGATTACTCTGCTGGGGACAGGTTGTGGTCCAAAAATTTACGTTTATTGCTCTGCCGTTAAAAGCCTTTTGTTTAGTTATTACGACCGTCTCTCTCTGAGAGAAGTTCGGCGTAAATTACTTAAGCTGCATTATCAAATATATTGTAAGTGCCTATTTACTGGTCCATGCCGGATTCAAACCGACAAGCGCACGCTTGTGAGGCACGGATTTACAGATGGTTTGCCACCGCGTCGTAGTCACATCACACTCATTATAAAGGCGAAAGTTTATAGTATGGTTATAGGGAAGAGCGGGTGATTGTACTCTTCCACTATAAAGGGAAATTTTCCGCCAGGCAGATCGTATGCCTAGGGATGGCTGGTGCTACTGTAGTCTGGACGTTATATTTATGGAATGTCATGTGAAATACTTTGCTTGCGCGCTGCAGTAATGTTGGAGTTACGACATAAACAGTTCAGCCTGTAGCCCACCACCACCGCTCATCGATAGCCTTCAAATCCCCTAAAGAGCCGGGAAAGTGTGGAGACTTACGTCTCACAGTCTTACGGCTGCCAAAAACCGTTTGCAGACTGACAGTCAAAATAAATATACAAGCTTGATAAATAAAACAACTTAGGTTAATTAAAATACATGCAACACGCTGAATAGAGCATTTATTGTTAGCGTTTTCCACCGCGATTCCCAAAAACATAAAACTCGGCGCCGTGGATGGCCTAACCTTTCTGCGATGCAGGAAGAGACCCGTGCCTCAGAAGTGGAGATATACAATGGGTTGATAACAAGGAAACTAAACCACACATACGAAATACAATGGAACAAACTAACGTTAATATACTTTGACACACGTATGTAAAGGTACGCCCAGGGCCCTATTTCATAAAACTACAATTCGTAATTTACTGTGATGATTCTATGTACCTACATTGCAAAGTCGATCAATCAATAGATTAACAACTAGGAAGACTCGGCTACGTAATTGACATATATCGAAATGTCCCAATAGATAGACTATGATCATTATAGTGTTATGAAACACGCCCCAGGAGGTAAGTAGCGTTTCGGCTTATGTTTGGTGACCGTACTATAACACAACACCCATCTTCTCACCAACGGGTTAAACCGAGGTCACGTAAAAAAAGTATCTCTGAAAGTTGTATAAAAATGTTGTTATGAGACCTTTGAGACAAGAGAAGAATAATTTTACAAAGTGCAGCGGGTATTAAAAAAACAAGCCCGTTTCATTCTCCGAAGGTTTTGAAGAACGAAACACTGTATTTATTCTATAATGCAGAGGTGTCTGCCAACTTACGTACATATTTAGTGAATGTGGAGAAAATACAATCATACAGACATAAATGCACGCATGTATCCTGGAGGGGTAGGCAGAGACCAGGGTCTGTCACTTGCCACGACTTTGGAGGAAAAAATCAGCAGAAAATCTGAAATATTTAGGTAGGTATTCAGGATTCTCTCTCGGGAGTCCTCCTCAGGGAGCAATTCCATGCCAACGTAGTTTATTTTATTTTCAAACGTCAGGCCGTATTAAATTCAAACTTTGCCAATACACTTACCTACAGTAAACAAATCGAGGCTTGATCGTGCTTACAACTGAGAATAATAGCATAAAAAAGAAACATAGCCTCATAAGCCTTTTCATAGAAACTATTCTCACGTGTATTATTTCTCTTCGTCAAGTTTATATCCAATTGAAGAACAAAATCAAACCTCAATTAGTGTCCTCTAAACGTATTGACGGAGTTTAATTTCAATCCGGCATGTCGTTTGAACATGAATACCAAACGAAGTGTGTATGGGAATTGCTCGTCAACAGCCGTAGAACACTTCTTGTCATCATACTTTCCTCTCTGAGAGAAGATGCAGTGCTTCGCTGCCACTACTTATAAAATTATAGGCTCCCTTTAATTTTCCAATCCAACAGCCCATATTCATCCACTGCTAGACATAGGTTTCCTCCAAATCACTCCACTATTTTCTAATTTTCGAATGGCTGGATTCCAGCCACTACCCACCCTACGGAACCATTTTGAATTTACAACGTCATAGACGACATTTTTGTAATTACGTAATGGTGTTGAGTGATAGAATTCGAAAACTTTCCGCGTATTATTGTAGCTCAAGTCAAAGCAGCTCGGTTGTTATCTGACGCCTTTGTGAAAAACTTTTGCTTTGAACTCAATAACAACATCAGTAGCAACAAGTCGCGAAGATTAGCAAAGAGCAATTTTTTTGTGTAGTTAGAGATGCTTCCTTATTGTTATTTTTTTGCTTGATTACAAATAGCTAAGTAGGTACTGTAAGCTACAAGCATTTTTTTACAAATTCACGTCAAGTGCTGTACCGATTTGTTTTGCATATTTAATTTTAATGTCATATTTTTCTGAGCGAACACGTACGCCGGGGTCGTGCTTAAGAAAACGATTTGATATAAAAATTTTGAAATGATAATCTACTTCGGTGCACTAAGGCACTAAAAAGGCAGAAATAAATTAATTCTTGAAGTATCCTATATTATGACAATTCAGATCTTCGTCTATTTGTATCGCAAATTTTATATAAATCCGTTCACCCTTTATTGCGTGAATGAGAAACCCTCAGATTTTCTATGATCTGAGGAGAAACCAAAATGCAAACATCTTCACAAACTTTCACACGCCACTGGCACGGTTAGCCAGAGGTCGCGGGTTCGAGTCCCGGCATGGGTGGAATTTTTAGCCTCTAAATAGGTTTTTATTATGAATATTGAATATTTATTTATTTTTAAAATTGTCCTTAGCACGGGTTAGTGCATTAAAAAGAATATACACTTTCACATTGATATTATTACTAATATTAGTAGGAAGTAGGATTATGCTGGAGGCATATCTACAAACAACATTCCAATCTGCACTATGGGCTATTGTGATGACATTATACTCAAAGCGCACAGGGACAAATTATTGGACTAATCTGAAAATTCCTATCGCGTGCCAGAACAGGTCTCCGTTCCCGTCCAGTAGGCCGCGTGTAACTATTGGCACGTGTGAACATAGAAAGACGCCTTACGATTCTAAGCTAAGCCTACATACAAATGACCATTTTTTTATATCTGCGTAATTATTATGACTATCGAGTGAAAGTCATACCTGTCAAACTTGTGTGGCAACATTGTAATTATCGTTCACTCACGGGCACGATGGATTTCCATCGATTGACCGCTCACTCATTCAATTCAATCATTCACTCGGTAACTCGGTCAATCGTTCTTCTCTCCGCTACGTCTGTGACAGCAGGACGTGCTCGTGGGATTTTTGGTTATAAAGAGACGCTATAACCTCAGGTGAATAGGAAACTATTTCTGATTGTCATTGTATTTGCTGTTGTGTGCTGGTGTGAAATAAAAGCCTTAATTTTGTAAAGAGACTGACGTTATTGACGCCGCCATCCTCTAAAGTGGTGACCCCTGACAGAACACTGTCACGCGAGGTTTTTGTTACGCCGCCGCTCCGTCGCACCGCGTTCATACGATGACGCTCATCAGAAAATGGGGCTAATCGGCCCTGCCCCGCTGCTGCTCCGCTGCCACGCCGCGCCGCCCTGCGCCGCTAGGCGCTTACTTCAGCGCGCCGCCACGCGGCCGCCGCACTGCGCCGCCACGCGGGCGCCGCCCTGCGCCGCCAAGCGTTCGCTCCATCGCGCCGCCACGCGGCCGCCGCACCGCGCCGCCCACGGCAGCCGCCGCCACGCGCCACCGCGCTGCCACACGGCGCCCGCGCCACCGCGCTGCCACACGGCGCCCGCTCCGCCGCGCTGCCACGCGGCACCCGCGCTGCCACGCGGCGCCCGCTCCACCGCGCTGCCACGCAGCCGCCGCCCCGCGCCACCGCGCTGCCACGCGGCGCCCGCGCTGCCACGCGGCGCCTGCTCCACCGCGCTGCCACGCGGCCGCCGCCTCGCGCCACCGCGCTGCCACGCGCCTGCCGCGCCCGACCTTTCGTGCTGCCCGCCCTGCTAAGCCCACGCTGAGTGCCTGCCGCGCCGACGCGGCGCGCGCCCTCTGAGCCACGCCGCTTGTGCCCGCCGCGCCCGCCGCATCGGCGACGCTCGCACCGCTTGCGCTGCTCGTGCCTGCGCCGACGTTGCGCGCGCCCTTGTGCCACGCTGCTTAAGACCGCGTCCGCCGCACCGGCGCCGCCGCACGTGCCGCTCGTGCCAGCACTTGCCGCGCCGGCGCCGTTTGTGCCGCGCCGGCAGCACTGGCATCACCTGCACCTACACCTCACGCCGCGCCGCGCTGAGTGGCGCCGTCGACGACTGATCCTCCGCCTACGCGCACCCGGCACCCGTTGCTGCGACGTGCGACGCGTCCTGCCTGCCATCCGGCCACGCGCGCCCGGATCGATGGCCGGCTGCCACGGGACATCGTGAACCTCGTTTACAACGGACGCGGGGTAACCCTCACTGTATTTCGCTAACTTTATACTTAGATTATCCTATTTTTAGGTTATTTAGTTAGTGTATTTACCAATCAAAATGTTGCCAGTAACGAAATCACTTGACAGTAGTGTGCAGGACGGTCGGGATAGGTATGAGGGACCGCAGGTTGCCAAGGTGGCATGTAAGCTACCACCATTTTGGTCAGGAAAGCCAACCTCGTGGTTTAGTCAGGCAGAGGCATGTTTCGCCTTAGCTGGTATCACAGCGGAGGACACTAAATATAACCACATTGTGGCCAGCCTCACCGAGTCCGTGATAGACGTGGTAGAAGAGGTAGTGAACAACCCACCGGCCGAGAACAAGTACACTCATTTAAAGTCAGAGCTAATAAGTAGGCTCTCATTATCTAAGGAAAAAAGATTAGCACAATTGTTAGGGGATGAGGAATTGGGTGACCGGAGGCCTACCCAGTTTCTCAGACACCTTCGGACCTTGGCAGGGACTAGCATAGGGGACGACTCCATTGTACGCCAGCTGTGGCTCCGCCGCCTGCCGGAGCATATCCAGGCCATACTGGCTGCTCAGGCAGACCTACCATTAGATAAGGTGGCCGAGCTTGCAGACCGAATCGCGGAGGTTTCGCCCTCTACCAGAGTCATCTGCGCGACCACTGCTCCGGACCCTCTTCAGGACCTTGCCCGCCAGGTAAGTGAGCTGACTCGCCAGGTGGCAGCACTGCAGAGAAGCAGGTCGCGCAACCGATCTCCATCAGCGACTCCAAACCGATCCAGAGGGGCTACACCAACGCGAAATGGATGGTGTTGGTACCACAAACGTTTTAGAACAAAGGCCACAAAGTGCACTGGTAATTGCAGTTTCACGGAAAACACCCGGAGCAGTCAGTAGTGGCGGCTACTGACTGTCTTCCTGCTGGCCGCCGCATCTTCGTTACCGAACAACGCACTAAACGTCGGTACCTCATTGATACTGGATCGGACCTCTGCTGCGCACCTCGCAGCTGGTTCCCAGGTCGCAAGCAGTCGCAGGACTATGGCCTAACAGCTGCGAATGGCAGCAGCATTAGAACATATGGTTTGGTTTCCCTACATCTCAATTTAGGTCTTCGACGCGAGTTTGTGTGGCAGTTTGTCATAGCGGATGTTGACATTGCCATAATTGGCTCAGATTTCTTGGCTCATTACCATCTTCTGCCGGACTGCCGTACCAAGAGGTTAGTGGACGCTTCTACTGGACTCTCCTCGCCTGCTACCAGCGCTACAACTGACCAGGCCAGTATTAAGTCCATAATCTCCGGAAACTCGAGTTTCACACAATTGCTAGCCGAGTTCCCCGATATAACTCGCCCGCACGGCCTCCCAAGAGTGATCAAACATGAGACTGTACACCACATTAATACTACTAGCGGCCCACCCGTCTCCTGCCGTCCCCGCCGCCTGGCTCCTCAGAAACTTACTGAGGCCAAGAAGGAGTTCGAGGACATGGTGAGTTCCGGGACAGCGAGGCTCTCCAAGAGTTCATGGTCCTCTCCATTGCATATGGCCCCTAAGAAGGAAGACGCCTGGCGTCCATGCGGCGATTACCGCGCCCTGAATGCCAGGACCATCCCTGACTGCTATCCGGTACGGCACATTAATGATTTTTCTCACAATTTAGCCGGAGCCACGATATTCAGCACGATAGATTTAGTTAAAGCCTATCATCAAATCCCTGTGAGCGACCCTGATATTCCCAAAACAGCTATCACAACCCCCTTTGGGCTTTTTGAATTTCCTTTTATGACATTTGGTCTGCGCAATGCCGGCCAGACGTTCCAGAGATTTATTGATGAGGTTACTCGGGGACTGCAATTCTGTTTTCCTTATGTCGATGACATTTTAGTCTATTCAAAGGACAAAAGTCAACACATAGAGCATCTCCGAATTCTTTTTCAACGTTTGCAGGATTATGGGGTCGTAGTAAATCCAGCTAAGTGCATCTTAGGAGCTAGTGAGGTATTATTCTTAGGTTTTCATATCACCGCAGAAGGTACTCGTCCTCCCCCAGACCGCATAAAAGCCCTTGTAGATTATGCCCCTCCCAAAACTGTTCAAGGCATGCGTCGATTTCTGGGAATTATGAACTTTTACCGTCGTTTTATCCCTCACGCTGCTAAGAATCAAGCACCATTGATTAACGCACTCACGGAGCTCCAAGGGAAAGGTGCGAAGCCATTCATATGGACACCTGACCTCCTTCAGAGTTTTGCGGCCTGCAAGGAGAGCCTAGCTCAAGCTACCTTGCTGCAGCACCCCGTGCTTGACGCTCCGCTCGGTCTTTTCACTGACGCGTCGAGCATCCACATTGGTGCTTGTCTACAACAGTTGGTTAACGGTCAGTACGTCCCTCTAGCTTTCTTCAGCAAGAAGCTTACACCGAAGCAAATTGAGTGGCCGGCCTACTACCGGGAGCTGCTCGCCGTTTACGAGAGCGTGCAACATTTCCGGCATATACTGCAGGTCCAGCATGCCACGATTTTCACTGACCACAAACCGCTGCTGTACGCTTTCGTCCAGCGGCGAGAAAAGCTACCCCCTCCACAGCTTAACCAGCTATCCTTTATCAGCCAATTTACCACGGACATCAAGTATATAAAAGGTGAGGACAATGTGGTAGCTGATACGATGTCACGTATAGAAGCCATCGCGCTCGAGCAGGACTACGAAGCCCTAGCAAAATCACAGGAGACTGACACCGAGCTCGCAACACTGACTGGTTCCTCTGGACTGAGCTTGACTAAGGTAAATATTCCAGGAACCAATGTCTATGTCACTTGCGACGTATCCTCGGGAAAAGCTCGCCCGTACCTAACTCCCTGGTTTCGCCGTGCGGTGTTCGACAAGTTGCACAACCTGAGTCACCCCGGCGCAAGGGCAACAACCAAGCTGGTTACCGAGCGGTACGTATGGCCATCAGTTAGGAAGGACTGTAGAGAATGGGCCCGGTCTTGCCTAGCATGTCAACGCAGCAAAGTGTCGAGACATACCTCAACGCCGATGGGCAGCTTTAACCAACCATCTGGGCGTTTCATGCAGGTTCATATAGACATTGTAGGTCCCCTACCAGTTAGCAACGAGTTCCGCTACCTCCTCACTGCCATAGACAGAGCGTCCAGATGGCCGGAAGCATGGCCCATGCGCTCCATCACAGCAGAGGAGGTTGCTGAAACATTCACCCGGGAATGGGTCTCTCGGTTCGGCGTCCCCGTGACACTAACTACAGACCAAGGTACGCAGTTTGAGTCGGATCTATTCCGCCGCCTCATGGTCCAGTTTGACACCAAACGGGTAAGAACCACTTCATATCATCCTTGTGCCAATGGCATGATAGAGCGCGTGCACCGACAACTTAAAGCGTCCCTTATGTGCCACGAAGGCGCATGGACCAAGGCCCTACCTTTGGTACTGCTGGGTATGCGTGCAGCCGTCAAGGAAGACCTGAAAGCCACTGCAGCTGAGATGCTGTATGGCGAACCCATCCGCCTCCCTGGTGAGCTACTAGTTCAACAAACTAACCCAACCTCCGTCGACAACCCAGCTGATTTCGTCGTACAGCTACGGCGGAAAATGGCTGCCATTCGTCCGGTACCTGCTGTACATCATACCACAAAAACGCCATTCGTTTTTAAGGAACTGGCCACGGCGACACACATCTTTTTACGCGATGACACCATCCGCCGGTCCCTGCAACCTCCATACACAGGGCCCTACTCGGTTATAGGGCGTTCCAGAGATGGTAAAACCATTACTATCAGTCTAAAAGGTAAAACAACAGTAGTTAGCGTAGACCGTGTTAAGCCAGCGTTCCTGGAACGGACCCCGCAGTCAGGTCATGGGGACCAGCCTCCCCCGCAGCCGGTTTCTGCCAAGCAGTCACTCGTGCCACCAACCCAGGTGGGCTCGCCTTTCTTGCAGCCTACCATGGACCCATCCCCGGTCCAGGTAGCGCCGCCTCTACCTGTGGTCCATTCGCCTGTACCGACCCTACCTGCATTCATTAAACGCACCCGTTCAGGGAGACAGGTTAGGTTTAAAAACATAAAAGATTGGTAAATACAGTAATTAGGCATCTTGTATTCTTTTCATTTCACAAAGGTGTAACACATGTTGTGCAGGAGTATAGTTATGTAAATACTCAAAGGTAAATAAAACAAAGTTTGTATAATTTTGGAACAATATTTAATAATTTTGTTTTTGTATCCACAAGAGGTCTTTAATAATAGGCTTGCATATATTAAGTTAGGATATGTTATAGTAAGTTAAACATGTCATGTTGTTTAACTCCCTACTGTGTCTAAGCAAGGCTGTATGCCTGATTTTGCTGTGTTTAAGGTAATATTAAGCTCGCTACATTATAGTCATACATACCTTTTATGCCATTCTAAATAATATGTATTGCTATGTTTTCTGTAATATTAAGTTTGCCATATACAGCCAGTATACTTACCACATAAGTCTAGGTAAACATTTGCAATGTAACCTTTATAGTATATCCCACTTACCATTCTCCGTAGGGGGGTGGTTGTGGCAACATTGTAATTATCGTTCACTCACGGGCACGATGGATTTCCATCGATTGACCGCTCACTCATTCAATTCAATCATTCACTCGGTAACTCGGTCAATCGTTCTTCTCTCCGCTACGTCTGTGACAGCAGGACGTGCTCGTGGGATTTTTGGTTATAAAGAGACGCTATAACCTCAGGTGAATAGGAAACTATTTCTGATTGTCATTGTATTTGCTGTTGTGTGCTGGTGTGAAATAAAAGCCTTAATTTTGTAAAGAGACTGACGTTATTGACGCCGCCATCCTCTAAACTTGTAGCTCAGGTGGTAAATGACAACGCCTAAAATATATGAAAAATGAAAATGAAAAAACATTATTGTAAAACAGGGTTACAATAATGGTTACTGGCTCCCAAACTAAGATTCCCTAATTAGTTAGTTAATAATATTTATATCTAATAAAAATTCAAGGGTAAATTATATTTGAACTCACATAAATATTCACATTACGTTATTATAATCTGTACATAATAGTAATACTTTACGTCACTTTGGTAAGTTGTAGTTCCAGCAAATCCGTTAGAGAGAACATGGCCAAACTTATTAAACGTTGTCCAAAAAAAATTGCTAGTAGCATTGATGCCGCGTACCTTTTTTCAATGTATCTTTATTTCTGTATATTTGGTTTCCTGTTTGCAATTAAGAATATTTTTACCTTATATCTATGATGAAAAATGAGCTAGTGGCCCTAGAACTTTTTTCTTTAATAATTGTTTCCGTGGCTATTTATTAATCACTTGCTCAAATAGGTAAATTCTGGAATTATAAATAAAAACGGTTTTTCATACCGACAATAAACTGGTTTTGTGGAAGTTATTCGTGGCAGACGTGCAATACACACTTTTGGAAAGTACCAAACATTCAGCAGTAGCAGATGAAATTATAGACCAACTGAAGTGGAATGTCATGGCTATTGTTACATTCCAACTCAGAGCGTCTCAATCCGTATAATTCTAAAAGGCCCGACTGGACCGATCACCATGACAATGGTATTTAATTCTTTTTTTCAAGGGCAAATGGCATAGTCTTATGTCCTATGGCATACTACTGTGGGGACGGGCAGCAGACATTGAGACCATCTTCGTCTTGCAGAAGAGAGCGATCAGATTCATTTATAGGCTGGGTAGTAGAGATTCGTTAAGAGATTTCTTTAAAGAAACTAACATCCTGACAGTTGCCAGTCAGTATATATATGAAAACATTATGTTCGTTAGGAAAAATATCAGTAACTTTAAAACTTTAGGTAGCCAACACAATGTAAATACTAGAAATAAACATAAACTTTTGTTCCCACTATTTAGGCTGGCAAAGGTTAATACATCCTTCATGGGGCATTGTATACGTTTCTATAATAAAATCCCTGAAGATATATTAAGCTTGCCTGAATCGCGGTCCAAAAAATATGTTAAGCACACTTTGTGCCAAAAGGGCTACTATAACATAAAGGATTATTTAGATGACAATGAGGTCTGGAATGAAAGCCAGTACAATGTATGAGTTCTATGTAGACTTTTAGTCCAGATTTACTTACGGGTGTTGTTATATCGGAAAAGTCCGACCAGGTTTCGCTCCGATTCGCAGAGCTTAATCATGGTGAGCAGAGACGGAGCTCGCGTCGTCGGTTGCTTGTCTCACACTACGGGCAAGCGCGCGGCGCGCCCGCGCCGAGATAGGTGGGGCGGGTGACGACACTGGACTGAACGAAGATGTCGTGAGCTGTGTCTGTGGCATCATGCCTAGTGGCATTGACGACGGGAAAGCAGTAGGCGCTGCGGCGCAAGCCAGCGGGAATCCCCCGCAGCCAGTGTCGGCACCCGCCCCACCTATCTCGGCGCGGGCGCGCCGCGCGCTTGCCCGTAGTGTGAGACAAGCAACCGACGACGCGAGCTCCGTCTCTGCTCACCATGATTAAGCTCTGCGAATCGGAGCGAAACCTGGTCGGACTTTTCCGATATAACAACACCCGTAAGTAAATCCGGACTAAAAGTCTACAATGTGTTGTGCTTACGAAAGTTTTAGTTCAAAAATATGAGTTCTATGTTTAAAATAATTATGTAAACTATGTTAATTAAGGACTTTTGAAAAGACTAAGTTAGGAGTTTTTTTGTCCATTTTTTCTCCTAAATGATCTAGATTTTGAAATGGACACCTAGTTTGAATTGTAACGTTCATTAAGCCCCAGTTTCTGTGCTACTTTGAATAAAACCTTTTCATTTCATTTCAAACAGGAAAAAACCTGTCTCAGATGCATTTTAATTAAACAATATTTAATAGTAAAATGTTACAGAATATGTCACTAACTCTAGTTCGAGCAAAATGTATTAGTTATATTTCATTAGATGGTACAGGGGCTTGATGATCACCTAGAACTGAAAAAAAACTTGTCGCCTCTTTCTAAATTGTGAATCTCACTATTTGTATAGAATATTCACTATTGTATTTTGTTTTAATATTTGTATATTATTATAAAGATATTTTTTTTAATTTGTTTAATATTTTGTGAAATTAACATTTTTAGAAATATAATCAACATTAACAACTATTTGAATACTAAGTGTCGTTCTGTCTAGTTCTTTTTTGAGAAAGATTAAGTGTCAACTTTTTGAAGTAAACCGAAATTTTCAATTCAACAACAATTAAGGTTACAATGAAAATAAGGCGCTTGTGGCGTAGTCGAACCGAGTGATTGGAATCAATCACTTGAGTTAAGTAACAACAGGTGCGCTCAGGTGCAGGATGGGTGCCCCTGCCGTGACTACCGCTAGTGGCAATTTTTCTGAGCACTTCCGTGCTTTGCTAGACACGTTAACTTGTAATGTGCCGGTTGTCGTAATGGCAGTCGTTAAGCTATGACAGAGGCGTTCTGGGCGGCTTGATAACCTCTGACAGTAAGGCCCGCTACTGTCTACAGTCCTCCACCAACCCGGATGAAGGAAAAGGTAGCTTTCCCCAATAATAATCGTAATAATTCTTCTTTTAGGTTTTTTAATTGCTTCTACAATCTAACAGAGATGTATGTGTCCAGCAGCCATGTTTTCTTACAAGAGAGCGGTCGGATCGCCCCGCCCTACCGACTTCGTGGCAAGGCAGATCGAATCAGAGCGCAGCCCAGCGGCGAGACACCGAACCACCGAGAGCATTATTGGAAATAATTGTTCGGCATCTCCCCGCTGCGCCGCTAGGTGTCGCTAGTGACACCGGACTTGGCCCTCGTGGTGGATTATGGCTTAATCTTCCTGCGATGCAGGAAGAAACCCGTGCCGCACCAGTGGGGGTATACAAAGGTTGATATCGCATATGAAACATTGACTCGGCACAGTGAGGGCTGATCAGATGATGGGAAGATTGATATGATATCATAAGGATTGGAAACTGATTTATTTAAAATCGTACCCGAAGCCTCTAGGCGATTAATTATGTAAGCGAAGTTTATCAAGAAACGTCAAGAAACTTACCTCTCGAGATCAGTTTTCATTAGATTACTTTCACTACAGTTTTATTCCCATAACACAACCCGGCTCGTATTTGGAAAATTTAATTGAAAATAAAATAATGTTTGCGAGGAATTTTGAGGCGGAATAACGAAAAATTCCGAAGCATCAGTGCTTTTGTAATATCCATTCCGTGCCTGTTACTTGGCAGACCCCGTCGATTGGGCATTGATTTATCCGGACTCGGGATGTAGTATCCCACTGGCTTTTAGTGATTGATTATATTTTGTACCGACTTCAACTGATCTGGCTTCGGTTAGCCAAAGGTATTCGTGTATCCCCAGTACTAGGGAAAGCAGGTATGGTTTAGTGAAGACTATTCAAATTAATTTATTACAGTAATTCCATTTAAAAAAAAACGTAATACCAACGAAAGGCTGTTAGTTCTAATTAGTATATTTAGATTTTTGTACCTTTTTCTTGTACAGGAATCTTTAGGAGCAATGAGATGTTCTTCGATGCCATCAATGTTCAATTACAAAACATCGATAAGAATAATATCTTAACATCGATGTATCGATGTTTATTTGTGTGAACGTGTTTATGTAAATCAAATTCTCTTATAGCTTTGTGATACATGATTTGCTGAGGTAGTCGATGTTTCCTTGTTTTGTGCAGTTCCGTTATTAAAACTATGCAAAAGTAAATATTAAATAATAGCAAACGCCGACCCTGATCGATAGATGGGCAAAAATTGCCACTGAGCCACGCGACTGATACCGCAAAAGTGGCGATGTTGGGACGATCACGATTTTTCTTCCGGGGTGGCAGTAAATGGCTAATGACACGGAGGAATGGAGAGTTAAAGGCGAGGCCCTTACCCAGCAGAACGATACTTAATCAGCTAGTTAAAAAAATAAGTACCTACAACACAACAAAATTTGTTTAATTTTCAATAATTTCCACTTGCAGATGGACAGGCCTCCCTTAATAGGACTCCCTTGGCTTCCTTCGAGTACGGAACCATGCAAATTAACCTTGTTCTGCTCCAGATATGCACTCGCTTCAATGGAAGCGAGTGCATATCTGGAATAGAAAACCACAATTATTGTGGTTTTCTAAAATAAAGGAAAAGTTCCCGCCAGGCAGATAGTCTGTCTGAGGAGAGGCGAGCCAACTGTTATTCGTCGGATGTTATATTTATGGTATTTATTAGATCATCTGAGATATTTTGCTTGCGCGATGCAGGAATCGTCAGAGTTAACATGTGCCTACCACAAGGGCTACCACTACCGCCCCCTCACACACGCATGCCTAGCTCTGAACTTTGACTAACTGATCGGTTCGAAACTTCGAGAATATGCAAACTTCTCCGATAATAGTTGAAAAGACTTTCGTAACGCTCAATCGAAGCTATCCAGTGATCTCTCCAAGCATTGCAAAGTTGCCGTCGATAGCAGAGTTTGGTTGAATGGAATTTGGTAATTAGCATCTTGTCGGAGCCTCGCTTAGCCATAGCCCGATTTATCCCAGTTTACAATTAAACGTAAGTTTTATATAAAAACTCCATATCCATACAAACAACTTTTTGTTTAAACTTTAAGTAAATTTAGGATTAAGCTTAAGTTTCCTGCCGACACACCGGCACGACAATGATTTATAAGATACTCCTTGATATTTATGGAATGTAATTTTTTTATGTAAATATTTATATTTCTTTGATAGTGTAACGTAGTTGCTCGCCTATTGAATAAACCAGCTAGCGCCCAGCTCGTGTCTTTTATTGACGCATCACTGGCGAGGGCATCCGTCAAGGGCATCTGGGGATGAATAAAATGAAAAATCTGTCGCGTTTATTGGCCGAATCTAGACAGGGACATAGAGGAGCTGTGTCGTGCATGTACGGCGTGCCGGGCGGTAAGAGATGCGCCGCCACGGGCTCAGCTGCACCCGTGGGAGTACCCACTGAACCCGTGGCAGCGCGTGCACGCAGACTTTGCAGACTGTGGGGGCAAAAAGTTTTTAATTATGGTAGATGCAAATTCGAAATGGGTTGAGACAATGACAATGAATAGCACGGACGCCGGTGCGACTACTAAAGTTTTGAGAACAATATTCGCCCGGTTTGGTTTGCCATCGTAATTGGTCACTGACAATGGGCCGCCATTTTTTTCCCACGAGTTCAAGCTGTTTTGTTAAAACAATTGTATTAGACACGTAACGACAGCTCCCTATCGGCCACAAGGCAACGGAGCGGCCGAAAATAGCGTGAAACTATAAAAAAATGTATAAAGAGGGCTCTGCTTGAGGGTGAAGATATATCAATAGCATTATCAAAGTTTTTATTTCAATATCGAAATAGTCCACACGCAACGACAGGCGTGTCGCCGAAGGAGGCAATGCTGGGCAGGCGGCTGCGCGGGCGGCTGGACGCGCTGCGCCCCGACCGCGCCGCCGCCGTGCTGCGCCTATACGAAACGGGGGGAGAAGTGGTCTGAAGGCAAGCTTGTGCAACAGACGGGACCAGTTTCCTACAAGGTGGATATGGGTCGCGGGGTTGAATGGCGCAGGCACGCAGATCAAATTATATCGACGAAAAATAGGTATTCACTTACTCGGGCAAATGAGAACCCGCTAGATAATCATGTCGGTAGGCCTTCGGTCGATAGGGACGCTGAAGAAACATTTGAAGATGCGATTGACGGGGAGGACGCGACCGCGGTGGCTGACCGTGGCCTAAATGGGTGACGACAATCTGCATCACCCATGATGTCACAACCACGACCGCCACCGCCGCCGCCGCCGCTGCCTCCGCCGAATGCGTCTGCCCGTGCACTGCGTGCATTCAGACGGGCTGAGCAAACAGCACGTCATTAGTGTGTTTTTTATGATAACATGGTTTTTAGTATAAGTAATTAGTGCTCACCATTGTTTTAGTTTTATAGTACATAGTTTTATAATACATAGTTTAACAGGGGGAAATGTAACGTAGTTGCTCGCCTATTGAATAAACCAGTTAGCGCCCAGCTCGTGTCTTTTATTGACGCATCAGATAGTTTGTGTGTTTTTTTCATTATTATCATATATTTTGGTAGATATTAGTATTAGTACTAAATGGTACTATTTTGTTATCTGTGCAAGTGTTTGTGCAGTATATGTTGTGCACAGACCTGTTTCACACTTCCACTCTGACTCCCCTAGACTTGCTTGACTAAGCCCCAGTTTCTCGCACACGAACAATCTTTTAATCTACTGCTAAGAGCTACCTAATGTTTTTTTCGTATGCACTTTGGCCAACTGACAGCTGTTAACAGTAGATTAACGCCTTGTTAGTTTACCAGAAACCGAGGGTAAACCTCGCACAGAGATTTTTTTTTTTTGTACACGTATTTTCTTATGAATGTGTCAACTCCTGTACCGTGTTTTTCGGGTAAACTATGTATGTCTTCCGATAGGAGATATGACAGTGACAGCACGTCAATCACTATAAACGTATATTCTACTAAGGTTACGGCGAACTTTGTTGAGAAGGTTAAGTCAGCCCCTAAAGGTTAATCAAATGTCTACAAGGAAGGTAGGCAGTTCCCCGTAAGCTTCAAACTCTTATAGAACAGCGCTCGATTGAAGTATCGTTCAACACGATACGTACTTTCGGGCGAAGATTGAAGTAGCCGATAAACGGTTAGTGATTAACCGTATGTGATGATATGTATGTTATGATGTATGTTTCAGTATCTTCCTCAAATCAGTTTTTTTTTTGCATTAATGCGTATATGCATTTAGAAAACATTTTTTAAATGTTTTCAAACCTACTTAGAGGCTAAAAATTCCACCCATGCCGGGACTCGAACCCGCGACCTCTGGCTAACCGTGCCAGCGCTCTCCTAACTGAGCAAATGGGCGACTACCGGCTTCAGTGAAATTTCGAAACTCTTTACAATACTCTCTGTATTACGTAAAGGCAGCAACATCTGGCTGAAGTAATTTGCGTCACTTGCAGAGTTGCAGCCCCGAGTACCTACTTTGCAGTTAGGTTTTATGAAATGAAATGAAAAGGTTTTATTCAAAGTAGCGCAGATACTGCGGCTTAATAAACGTTACAAGCCAAATTAGGTGTCCACTTCAAAATTTAGATCATTTTGGAGAAAAAATGGACAAAACAACTCCAAACTTAGTCGTTTTAAAGTCCTTAATTAACAGTTGATATAATTATTTTAAAACATAAATCTCATGCATTATACTGGCTTCAATTTACATCCAATTTACAATTTACATACAACAATATAATTCCCATGTAAAACCTAACTGCAAAGTAGGTACTTGGGGCTGCAAATGATGCAAATTAGTTCAGCCAGATGTCGCTGCCTGTAAGTAATACAGAGAGTATTGTAAAGAGGTTCCAAATTTCATTGATTCCGGTAGTCGCCCATTAGCTCAGTTAGGAGAGTTTGAGTCCCGGCAGGGGTAGAATTTTTAGCCTCTAAATAGATTTTAAAATTGTCCTTAGCACGGGTTAGTAAAATAAAAAGAATATAATTATGAAAAATGTATACTTGAAAAGATATCTCGCGAAATAAACACTGAGGCGTTACAGTTAAATACTAGTTGTATTTCAAATGTAACCCTGTATTTTTCCAATACAAAAATATAGAAGACGAAGAGCAAATTGAACGCCTTAGCAATCAGAGCAAACCTGCGGATCATGTTTGCCGTCGCTGATTAAATCCTTATTCCAATAGAAACGCGATCGATTGTGTGTAGCTCGGCTAATTATATTGTTAGGTCATCAAATAAGCTGGACTCCCTACACTGGAGCTCTCATAAGACTTTAGGCTTGGTCTTAAAATAAAAGTTCGTTATAAACCCTTGCATGTCCCCACTGCTGAGGCACGGGTCTCTTCCTGCATCGCAGGAAGGTTAGGCCATACTCCACAAGTCCGGGTTGGTGGAGGATTGTAAGACAGTGGCGTGGCGGGCCTTACTGTCTGAAGTTATCAAGCCGCCCATAAGGCCTCTGACATGGCTTAGCGACTGCCATTATATGACAGCTGGCACCAACGGCTTAACGTGCCTTGCGATGCGCGGAAGCGCTCGGAAAAATGCCACTAGTGGTAGTCACGGGACGCTCACCCATCCTGTACCTGACCGCGCCTGTTGATGCTTAACCAAGTGATTGATTCCAATCACTCGGTTCGCCTAGGCCACGAACGCTTCTAAAATAAAAGTTGCTAGTGTTTAATATGACAGGAATCTTCGAACATCACACACATACATATTATTATTGCATAATATATCATTATGCAATATAGTACTTTCATCTTCACAAGGCACGTTGAGCAGTTAGTGCCGGCTGCCGTCGCTAGATGGCAGTCGCTAAGCCAAGTAAGAGGCCTTAGGGCGGCTTGAAAACTTTTGACAGTAAGACCAACCACTAGTCTTGTAACCCTCCAACAATCCGGACTTGGCCCCCGTGGGTATGGCTTAACTTTCCTGCCCCAGTAGTGGGGACATGCAAAGAGTGGTCATCATTTCATTTCAATGTGAAATATTGGGCATCTTGAGTAGAACCCCAAATGCTTAAGCTTAATAGCTTTTTCTTTTGTTATTAACATTATTGCGTGTGTTGCGATAAGATTGACTCCTGTAGCAATTTTTCATCAACATATTACTGATTTATTAACCTATTTAGAGGCTAAAAATTCTACCCATGCCGGGACTCGAACCCGCGACCTCTGGCTAACCGTGCCAGCGCTCTCCCAACTGAGCTAATGGGCGACTTACCGGCATCAGTGAAATTTCGAACCTCTTTACAATACTCTCTGTATTACATACAGTTCGGGTTCGAGTCCCAGCATGGGTGAAATTCTTAGCCTCTAGATGGGTTTTTATAATTGTCCTTAGGACGGGTTAGTGCATTAAAAAGAATAATTATAATATTACTAGTTTATTTTGAAAAATGTCTTCTTTCATTCGGTTCTGAATCCCCTAGGGGGAGTCCGAATGCTATCGGCCAGGAGCTCTATTTTTGAATCACTCGTCTCGCGTCGAGCGCTAGATTTCTACCGGTTTTCGTTCGACATAAGAAATTCCGTATTTTTGAATCACTCGACTGCAACGAATGGTCCTTACCACTCGTCTCGTATGTCGATCGATAGATTAATTGTCAAAATTTGTGTCAATTTCAAATCGAGGTATTTGTGGTTTTGTGCCGAATTGTTTTTTTGTTTCGACATTTTCGAACAAAAACAAACCAGTGTTATTATTTACGATCTATGACAGTGTTTTGTTTGTTTTGCAACTAAATGCAGAGATTTTTCATCCAAACAGCCAATAAAACGAAATATCTTACGTTCCGTTTCCGTTACGGTAGTTTCCGGTTTTTGTAATTTCTGCATGGAACGGATCAAATACAATACGTCAAATTGTACTGGCAACACTTCAGGCGAACGATTCAAAAATACGGAAAAACGAGATCATGCGACTTAGAAGACGAGTGTGACTTATGTCGCATTCGACGATACAATTTCATACGAGTGATTCAAAAATAGATGTTCAGTTTTTTTCATCTGTTGTCATACTATATGTACTGCACAAAATATGACCCTGGCATGTTTTACGGTTTATAAGATAGAGAAAAAAACAATAAAAATAGTTATGTAACTTTAATAGGGGTTTCTTTTTTTTCGTATGGGAATGTTTGCTATTTTCTTGTTTATTTTACGCACTTATTTTTACTTTATAGGGTTCAGTACCCGAAGAGAGACAAACCGCAGTCTGTCTGTCTATCCGCCCGTCCGAACTATAAAAAGAACACTAATAGGAAGGCAGGGATTATTCTTGAGTATTCAGCGACATTTTCTAGCGAAAAATAAATAAAAACAACCAAGCGAAAATCTAAATAACCCATTACTAAGAATATTTACAAAAAAAAAATGAGGAGGACAGAGTATCTCGATGCGCAAGTCTGACTCGCATTTGACCGGTTTTTATAATTTTTTATAAGCTATCCATCAAAATAAACTACCTTTGTATTATTGAGCCAATTTCACCTGACTAACTATGATGATTCAAGAGGTAAAGGCTTTTATGAGTCAGGCTATCCTTAAAACATACATAGAAGGTAAGGTAAGTATAAAATTAGGGTCCAGTTCAACACTTGTCGGATAGGGAACCCTCATAAACAAATGCATTGACTCAAATTCAATCGCCAATACAATTGTCGAAACATTGTATTGTTTATAAGGTGTGGTTCGCGGTACCTGTACCTTACCGTTAGAGTGTGATCTCTATTCCATTACGATACGATTGGCTTTTCAACAAGAATAATGAATGTAAAACCTAAATGCAAAGTAAGGTACTCGGGGTTGCAAGGGATGCAAATTACTTCAGCCAGATGTTGCTGCCTGTACGTAATACAGAGAGTATTGTAAAGAGGTTTGAAATTTCGCTGCCGCCGGTAAGTTGCCCATTAGCTCAGTTGGGAGAGCGCTGGCACGGTTAGCCAGAGGTCGCGAGTTCGAGGTGAAATTTTTAGCTTCTAAATGGGTTTTTAAGAATCTAATAGTGAACCCACTGTAGATTGTATCTCCTGGGTTTGCAGCAAAACAAAGGTTAACTTTTAAAACCCCAACTTAAGCTTGAGTGGCGTTTATTAATTTAGAAAAACTTCTCCGCAGAAATGAAAAAGAAAATTCTGTGCGGGAAAATCTTACTGGAGAGGAATAAAAAGCGCGTTCTTGCTGTGAGCTAAGAAAATCGAATAGTGATACATAAATTCAGCGGCCAAACTTCCTAACACTTTCTTTACAGCTTTGGTCAAAATAATGGCCGGCAATTCGCGCGGTCGTATAACAAATCACGGATTCATCAAGTTTTGGACAAAAACGAGGCGACCTAAAAGGTTTTTTACGTTTGTTTGAGAACGAGATAAATTTGCCCTTTCGGAAAGCTCATAAATTGGTCAATTCAAGTGCGAACTTTAACTATAAACCAATCGTAGTTGACCTTCGTGGCGCGATTCCTCTAACAAGAATTGATGACCCGCTATTGTCGTTTTCATAGTTTTTGAAACGAGCAAAGTGGGAATACGCACGCACAATCTTTATGGATAAAATGTGAACAGTAAGGATAACTGGTAAACACATCATTACAAACATCGAAAACACTGAAAAATATGCTACAAGCCATTTGCATATATCGAACTACGGCGTCCCCACCCTCCATGCTGACTACCTATATTGATACTAATACAAACAGGCATATACTCATGTCTGTATCCCGGAGGGGTAGACAGAGACCAGTAGGCCCTATGCCACGATCCTGAAATAAATCTTTCCAGATCACTTCATCAACATTCATTAGTCGTTGCATGCATTTACGCCGGTAATAATAATAATAATGCAGCTTTTACGTTAACTGTGAAGAAAAACATCGTAAGGAAACCCGCGGCTGGGTTGGCTTCGCACGCATTGACTCCTGTAAGCTAGGCCGACTAAGCTATCAGGATGGTGGTACTAGGCTAGCCCACTATATCTAAAAAACCATGTCTCAGGCACTGCAGCGTCCGAGTGGTCCTTTCACCTATCTACTGTTAGTGAAGGTGGTTCTAGGCGCTTTATAAATCAACTCATTAGAGGCACAGACCAGTTTCTTTTTACGGGGGGCAAACCGATTCCTCTGCCATCAATAGGAATTCTACATCCAGATAGTTTTACACTACGATTGTTGCTCTTGACGTCATTGTTGTTCTAACGATTAACACACTTCACTGCCAAAACAGAGGTCTTAGGTTCGATTGCCGCTGGGGCCACCGAACTTGATTCGTACATAATGTCTCTATCTGGGTGTATTTCTACGTTTGCGACGTCCATGGATTGGTGTGAAACAAGATATTGTACTGCAATTATTTTTAGTAAAACTTTTATTACAATTTTTTTATAAATTAATGAATGAATTACGAGTATTTTCGAAAATCCCGCCGTGAGGGCAGACGTGCCTCGAATACTTGCAAAGGTATTTGTATTCAAAGTTATATTTTAAAATAATGAAGAATCTGCCGAATCCAAGGAATGCGCGGAAAGTAGGCGAATTTTTTTCGCATAATAAAGAAAAAAGAGGCTTTGGTAAAGAAAAGTGGAAAATTAAAACACACGCTTTTCGTTGTGTTTTTTTGGTTCATTGATTTCCCGCACATACTAAGCAATACAATCACCTGTCGCAAACTAGGACTGTCTGTGTAACCAATACAATTGATTACCGCTACCAACGAGACAGTAAACCAGCAAATGATTGTCATTTGCCGTTGTGTACTGTTTGTGGACATTATCAAATGATACTAACTTATTCCGACCATATACAGTCTACAGTCTCTTAAAGCTGTAAAAGAATCTGTATAATATGTCTATGTTTTATATCTGTAAAATAATGCATGAGTTTTATAAGGAGATCTCGTCGCGCCTAGTCGACGCTTCAGGAGACCCGAGGGCTGGTGCTTACTTTGACCAAAGGTTTAGCCTAGCTATACAGCGAGGCAATGCCGCCAGCTTTCTATATATTTCTGCTTTCTCTTTCTATATATATATATATATGGGAACCTGCCACGAGGGACCTGGCCACGGGGAGTAGTTGCGGCGCTGTTTCCGGGCCGCGACGGGATCATCAGAGTGGTGGTTATGAGGACCTCCGCGGGTACTTTGCGCCGGCCGCTCAAAAATATCATTGTACTTTGAAAAAAAGGGGAGAGTGTGCACGACTACTATGCATGAGGATATAGAGTCTTTTTGTTGCAAGTAGATTTATATTTTTTCATAGACCTTTTCTAGTTGCTTGGCAACGTTTTGGTGAATATGTATGTCACTTAATTTTCTGATTCGAACGAATAAAAACGATGAAATTTTATAAAGAACATTTGGTCAAGCTTTTATTACTATTATAGCTACGAGACGACCAAATAGAGATATATTCATTTATATATACATATATATATGTGTATATATATATATATATATATATATATATATATATATATATATATATATATATATATATATATATATATATATATATATATATATATAGAGAGAGAGAGAGAGAGAGAGAGAGCAGAAATATATAGAAAGCTGGCGGCATTGCCTCGCTGTATGGCTAGGCTATATATATATATGTGTAAACACTTATTTTTGGGGCTTAATCGCAAAGTAATTTATTGCTATTTTTTACCTCGACGTTTTGACGACGTTACAGTCATCGTGGTCATGAGATGTCTTCTCGTCCCCCCGAAAATATTCTAACTATGACTACAAGTCGCGAAAGTTTAAAATATGTTATGTAAATACTGTTAAGTTAGTAATAAAAATTCCATTCACGTTTGAGTTCTATGTTTTATAATAATTATGTAAACCCGGTAATTAAGGACTTTGAAAAGACTACGTTTGGAGTTTGTTGTCCTTTTTGTCTCCAAAATTATCTAGAAGAGATTTTGAAATGCACACCTAGTTTGAATTGTAATGTTTATTAAGCCGCAGTTTCTGCGCTCCTCTGAATAAAGCCTTTCCATTTCATTTAATTTTATTATATTTGTGCTGTGTAATTGGAAGCAGTAACTGTGATGTCAAATCAAACACCTCTGTTAACGTCGCAAAACACGTACCTATATTTCGATACTCAAGAGAATCGAAATTTCTAGAGTACTTTTTTCATCTAGAACTATGAAATTTGACAAATAATATTGTCTTATAATACAAATGTAGAAAAAAACTATACATTTGGAATTATATCATAAAAAAATTGTCTCTGAACTTCGGCAAAAACTCGATAAAAACTGTGAGACTCGATTCCTGGTCTATTTATAACATCTAAGTACCTACAAATTTGTACGGGTCCCTCGGTGGGCGAATCAAATTTGCACTTGCCCGGTTTTTTTCTCATTTAGTACTCTGAGCAACGGACGACCTGAGAACTTTCATTAACCGACTTTGTAAAAAGGACGATTTTATTCAGTACCGTTTTCACTCGCATGTTGCGACCTTAACAGACCTTTACTATTTTTGCCATCAACGGTTAAGAGGATAGCCTCTGTATTACGCGCAACAAATCCTGAACGATTCCAATCGTATATATGTCAAATTCCATATTTATGGGTAACATTGCGTCTGACATAGATTGTTCGAAGATTGTTTGAAGCAATGTGACCTATTAACCAAGCTCGGGTAGTTAGAAGTTATAATTGGCTTTAGACTTTATTTTAAGGTGATGACGTTCAATCTAAAATGGGGATCTTTTTCACCTTAAACCAAGGGCTTAAAAAAACATAAAAAGATCGATAAAAATAGAATTTTAAAACATTAAAATAGTTTTTTCGGAGATTCGGGATCACAAAAATAAATAATAATATGGTTGACTGTAAGAAATTACTTTTATTAGATTTAGTATTTTCATTGTAGATAGATAGAGAACACTTTAAAAAAGGAAATTACACTGATATTTCTTAACATAAGAGTACAGACGGCGGCCTTATCATTAAAAGTGATCTCTTCCAGTCGACCTTTGGATGGCCTGGACCAATAATTACCCTAAACGTTCCCTTTTCCGTTATATCAAACATTTTTAGTGCAATCCACACTACTATCGGAAAGGTCAGGTTTCCGTCGAGCTTTGGTCCGCATAATAATTAGGCCACAGGATGGGAAATTGCTTCAAACTTAGATTGGAGTGATATTGTATTAAAACTCGAGAAATATACGCTACGGGCAACTTCGCAGCTAAAATGTAAAATATACGGCTGACTGTAAGTACGTACCCGTAACGTTATACCAGTGAAAAAATACTAAAGATCGCTTTCATATGAGTGGCAGGTTTGTAAGCTACTTTTTGCAAAAAAGACCTGTAAAAGAACCCTTAAAGGGACGCTTAGAAAATGGGGTGTAAATAGAAACAAAGTGGAAAATGGCTTTTTCTTACCAATTCCCTACCGGCCCGGCTGTCGGTAAAATTTATTTAAGTAGCTTTGTTGCATCACAGTTTGTCTGCGTCTATACTCCCACTACATTTACACACACACACACACGTACACACACACACGCACACACCCTCACACACACACACACACACACACACACAAACACACGCACACACACAAACACAAATAATCTGGTCCGAAAGCAGTACGGACCAGCGAGCAAAATAAAATACTTTCTTTATTTTTAAATAGAAAATCCTGATTCATTGTAATGGTTTACGTAGCCAGACTCTGATTAAATACAACACAAAGCTAGTTGGGTGCATGGTAAAGGCATTAGCGAAAAGGTTTACAGAGCTGTACAGCACGTCAACCTTTACATGTGTGTACTATAACATTACATAACATAACATTTACATACAGGCACATATATTGCTTCTGGCCCCACACTAGGATACCCTGTGTTGTGGGAACCAGAAACAACGACATCACAAACATGAAAACATCCAAAACCTGAGGTTTTTTTGTCCCAGCCGGGGATCTAACCCGGGACCTCTTGCGTGGTAGGCAGATGCGCTACCGAGATGCCACAGAGAAGATCTATGCGGTGGACGTCATTACTATGTGACGTAACTTGCAACAAAAATGCAGGTCTTGATTTAAATTGGATTTTTAATAAAACTACCTGACGAATTTTTTATAAACCTAGATTTGAGGAAACTGAAACCGATCTTCTTAGTTATTACTTCGGTTATTATTAACCTTTTGAAACAAATATTTAGGAATCCTAAAATGCAAATATCCTAAAAAGGACAGCATGCCCCTATTTATATTTTTCTAAGCATTATCCTTTGTTTTTCATTTTAAAATAAAACGTGCAACTGCAAAACAACTATTTGAAATTATGATAAAACTGAGGTTTACATATTTATTTGACATATTTACTTAGGTAAAGGACAGGTTACGACTAAAAATCGCGTATCTATGAAACAGCTGACAAATTCTTTAACTTAAATTTTACCGCATAACAAAAGATACCTGTTTTAAAAACCTATTTAGAGGCTAAAAATTCCACTGATGCCGGTGAGCGCCCATAGCTCAGTTGGAAAGAGCGCTGGCATGGATAGCCAGAGGTCGCGGGTTCGAATCTCGGCATGGGTGGATTTTTTAGCCTCTAAATAGGTTGTTAAAATTGTCCTTAGCACGGGTTAGTGCATTAAAAATAAGAATAGTATAAAATATACCTGTGTTATTCAGTAGAAGAAACACCTCCTTAACGGTTCCACAAGACGACCTGACCGGACATACTCGTATTAATTAATGCCACCCTATCGCTATTTGCTCATGTTTACACCCCACTAGTAGCGGCTCGGCAGATTCCAATAAACATTCTCTGTGCAGCCACGCAAAGAATGAACATTTTAATGTTACCATTTATTTGATCGTAACCTGAGTTGCTTTTGACAGGTACCTATGGACTTTTAATCTGGGGTTTAAATGTACTTTGAAATACAGGTTTCCAACTATAACTTATTGAGCCAGTTTTTGAATTCAGAATTTCGCTTAGTAAATAGTCATTCACAATTCAGAAACTGGCCCTAAGTCTTTAAAAGAATTGGTTTGCTCGATAATTTTACAGAGAGTCACTACAAATAAACTCATTTTTTTTATATTGCTACTAGCTGTGCCCCGCGGTGTTAGTCGCGGTTTATTAGGGAAAATAAATTGTGTAATCCAGGGTGTCAGCTAACTCCTCCAGGGTGTATACTAAATTTTATTAAAATCGCTCGAGTCGTTTAGACGTGAAAAAGTAACTAACACACACACTTACAAACTTTCGCCTTTACAATATTAGCGTGATGATGTGATTTTAAATTAAAATGTCATCCATTAGCTTTAAAATTATTACAAAATAGCTTCACATTCGATATTTGAATCATCTGACAGAACTTATGACCCATCATTTATACAGCAACTGCAACCTGCATAAGATAGATTAAGTGACCGCTAGGTTTCACTCTGTTTCATGATCAAGCTCTACGATCATGTTAAGTAGAAACGGAGCTCGCGTCTTCGATTGCTTGTCTCTGAATCGTAGACGAGCAACCGATGCATCGAGCTCCGTCGCTACTCATGATTGAGCTCTACGAAACGGAGTGTAACCTAGTCGGACTTCTCCAACAAAAAATCCAGTAAGTGAATCCGGAATTAAGTTAGTAATTTATAATGCTTACGAAAGTTTTAGTTCAAAAAGGATTTGATAACCTCTGAAATGCAGATCCCACCCCGAATGCAAAGCGCCTCTTTGGCTAAGCCCTTTCGTACAGTTTGTTTTCGCTACAGGCACACAGAAGGTCCGTTTAATTGGAGAGATACTTCTCAAAGCGCCCCCTTTGTTCCCGCTCTTTTCTATTACTTTACTTCAATCTCGAGACGAGTGAAACCCCATTTACTTCTGCATTCACGAAATGATTGAATGAATAACCACACTCAAATACAGAACAAGGCTGTTATCGTCTTCTTTTCGCTTGTCACACTACTCTCGGCACTAATTAAGCTTCCTTGCGTTACAAATCAAAATCAAAATTCAAAAATATTTATTAGTCAAAAAGGTGTTACTGGTAAGACATTTAGTTTTTTATTTACTTACAATGTGCGTATAAGGAGGCACTGGTATGAGGTACGCGTTATTATTTATACTATATAATGAAAAGCATTATGATTCCTTTGTGGTATCAGGAGATGGACGTAGGTGGAAGAATAGAAATCACATCTTAGTTGTAGTGTGTCCTCGTATATTGTATGAAGTGAACTTAAATAACATTGTGCATTTGCTTATATTCTATGTTAAGTGCTGGCTAAACATAAAGTGCAAGTTATTGTAATAATGAGGCTACACGCCTACTACACCTCCTCCGAAAGACCATTACACCCCCGGTTTACAAGAAAAAAAAAATTATTGCCTAAAATAACATTTTTTTTTCTTACTTAATTTACTAAAATTAATTAACTATCGTTTGAATTAAATAGCTTAGTGTTATTCTTATGGGTAACATAGGGTTTATTTTTCTTCATTATTTTGACATTAGGAGACATGTCATCAATAACAGCATATGGTCATGTATATATCTTATCTAACTTATTTCCTACTTGATTTCTTAACAAAATTAAATCTCATGGCTTATAACTGATTGCATTACATTTTTGATAATATTGGAATTATACTATTTTTATTTTAATGCACTAACCCGTGCTAAGCAACAAATTTAAAAGTCTATTTAGAGGCTAAAAATTTCACCCATGCCGGGATTCGAACCCGCAACCTCTGGCTATCCGTGGCAGCGCTCTACCAATTGAGCCAATTGGCGACTCACGGCATCAGTGAAATTTCGAACCTCTTTACATTATTCTCTGTATTACGTACAGGCAGCGACATCTGACTTAAGCAAATTGCATTACTTACAGCCCCGACTACCTACTTTGCAGTTAGGTTTAACATCGGAACGATATCACTGTACCCACATGATTATACTATTTTTATTTTAATGCACTAACCCGTGCTAAGCAACAAATTTAAAAGTCTATTTAGAGGCTAAAAATTTCACCCATGCCGGGATTCGAACCCGCAACCTCTGGCTATCCGTGGCAGCGCTCTACCAATTGAGCCAATTGGCGACTCACGGCATCAGTGAAATTTCGAACCTCTTTACATTATTCTCTGTATTACGTACAGGCAGCGACATCTGACTTAAGCAAATTGCATTACTTACAGCCCCGACTACCTACTTTGCAGTTAGGTTTAACATCGGAACGATATCACTGTACCCACATGATTATACTATTTTTATTTTAATGCACTAACCCGTGCTAAGCAACAAATTTAAAAGTCTATTTAGAGGCTAAAAATTTCACCCATGCCGGGATTCGAACCCGCAACCTCTGGCTATCCGTGGCAGCGCTCTACCAATTGAGCCAATTGGCGACTCACGGCATCAGTGAAATTTCGAACCTCTTTACATTATTCTCTGTATTACGTACAGGCAGCGACATCTGACTTAAGCAAATTGCATTACTTACAGCCCCGACTACCTACTTTGCAGTTAGGTTTAACATCGGAACGATATCACTGTACCCACATGATTATACTATTTTTATGTAAAGAGGTTCGAAATTTCACTGATGCCGTGAGTCGCCAATTGGCTCAATTGGTAGAGCGCTGCCACGGATAGCCAGAGGTTGCGGGTTCGAATCCCGGCATGGGTGAAATTTTTAGCCTCTAAATAGACTTTTAAATTTGTTGCTTAGCACGGGTTAGTGCATTAAAATAAAAATAGTATAATCATGTGGGTACAGTGATATCGTTCCGATGTTAAACCTAACTGCAAAGTAGGTAGTCGGGGCTGTAAGTAATGCAATTTGCTTAAGTCAGATGTCGCTGCCTGTACGTAATACAGAGAATAATGTAAAGAGGTTCGAAATTTCACTGATGCCGTGAGTCGCCAATTGGCTCAATTGGTAGAGCGCTGCCACGGATAGCCAGAGGTTGCGGGTTCGAATCCCGGCATGGGTGAAATTTTTAGCCTCTAAATAGACTTTTAAATATTGGAATTTTCTTAAATGTTTACTTTCCAACAAGTTGTTCCTGGCGTCAACTAATGCTCTCTGTAATCTATGTTTTAATTCACAAGGATAGCTGTCAAGATTATAAAATGGCTCTACATTATATTGTAAATTGTTCGGTAGATTACATAATTTCCCAAATACTAGTTCAAACGGCGTGTATTTTGTGTCGGTATGGACTGTGGTATTAAATGAAAAGCACCAAAAGAGTAGCCAACTACTCCAATCAGTTTTGTTGCTGTCACACTGTATTCTCAAAGAGGCTCCTAAGCTTTTATGAGTATTTTCCAGACCTCCCATCGTTTCATGATGGTATGCAGTGGAATTTAATTTATTTATCTGCAACAAGCTACATAGTTCGACCATTACTGATGACATAAACTCTGTTCCTTGATCTGTAATTATTTCTTGATCCTGGCAGGGTCGCCATGTGGTATCAGGAGATGGACGTAGGTGGGAGAATAGAAATCACATCTTAGTTGTAGTGTGTCCTCGTATATTGTATGAAGTGAACTTAAATAACATTGTGGTATCAGGAGATGGAAGTAGGTGGGAGAATAGAAATCACATCTTAGTTGTAGTGTGTCCTCGTATATTGTATGAAGTGAACTTAAATAACATTGTGCATTTGCTTATATTCTATGTTAAGTGCTGGCTAAACATAAAGTGCAAGTTATTGTAATAATGAGGCTACACGCCTACTACACCTTATAAGAAGACTACAGATTGTTCATTCATTCACTTTCCACACTAGGCTAGAGTGGGTTAACTTTCAGAGCACTTATGGTTAAAATATGGCTCCAGTTTCCAACGCGCTCCAATGTTCTTAAAAAAAATTGTACTATATCTTGTAACTTAATCAATCAACCAGCCCGCAGTCGTCTGCTACTGGGCTTAAGCCTCCACTCCACTTCTCTCTGTCCGGCTGTCCTTCAGGCTATCCTCACCCAGCCGCTGCCATCAATCTACCTCAGAACATCGGCCCAGCGAGCTGGTGGGCGTTCTACGCTGCGTTTGCTAGTTCACGGTCTCTACTCGAGAATCTTTGCACTACATCTTCCATTGGTTCTTTGGCATATGTGAACAGCCCACAGCCACTTCAATTTACTTTTTTTTTCATGATTATCTTTTATTTTATTTGAAGGATCATTATAATCAACCCATTATTTCCCCACCGAGGGGCACGGGTCTCTTACCTG
Organism: Yponomeuta sedellus; assembly: GCA_934045075.1. Taxonomy (NCBI): domain Eukaryota; kingdom Metazoa; phylum Arthropoda; class Insecta; order Lepidoptera; family Yponomeutidae; genus Yponomeuta; species Yponomeuta sedellus. Next base: position 17,071,567 of record OW203727.1, on the reverse strand, counting down.
AAGAAGGTATAGGCCATATTCCACCACGGAGACCAAATCCGGATTCGTGGAGGCTTGCAAGACTAGTGGCTGGTCGTAATGCCAGAAGTTTTCAAGCCGCTCTTATTCTGTCTCACCTCTGTCTTGGTTTTAGGACTGCCATCTGTCGACGGCAGCCGGCACCAACTGCTTAGCATGCCTTGCGCAACAAGGAGCCGCTCGGAAAAATGCTACTAGCATTAGTCATTGACTGTCATCCATCATAGCGCCCTATGTTGCTTAACCTTCGTAATCGTTTAAGGTAACTCAGGCAACCTGGGTTACGATCGATTCATTAGTATTATTATTATCAGTATTATTATTTAGAGCATAAGAAGAGGCATTTTCTAATCTAAAAACGTTTACGAAGTTGTAATTTCTGATTTGTTATATTTTATTGTAGCGCAATTTTGAACACAATAACGTGTGGAGGAGTGGAGGAGCTGGTGTCCTAGGCGTAATGTAAACACGGCATGAGACGAGTGCTAGCCAAGAACAAAATATCATATTCATGCGACGAACGTTTTATAAACGAACAAAATCGTGTCGATGAAAATTATACAGGGTGTACCAATATTCCTTTATGTGTACAAAAGAGGTAGTTCTAGTTCTGATTGTATATGAACGATTTTTTTTCGTTAAGTTAAAGATAAATAAATGATATGATAAACTTACAATTTATTCGTGTTGTCGTAAAAGGGTTTTTAACAAAAAGTTTAAGTTTATCACGAGTTAGAAAAAAAGTCTAAGTTTCAAAGTATACAACGAATACCCTAAGGCACTAAAAACGCAGAAATAATTTAAACGAATATGACGTCTTAATTCGATTTTCGTGTATATCTAGGTATTTCAGAAGAAAATTTTGGAGTCGGTGCCCAAAATGTATGCGCCGGTCAAGAACTTGGCACCGACGCCAAAATATACTTCTAATTCTTTTGATTAAGTAAGTTATTTATTTGTGACTTAAAAGACTTATACTAGACTATAACTAAACTATAACTAACTTTTTTGACAATTTCCGCGTTTTTAGTTCCTTAGAGTTCAGAACTTTATTTTTAATTTTATATTATATCATCTAAATATTTCGTTGTCCAATGCTTCTTTTCCCATCTTTTGGACAACACTCGCTTACAAGTTGTTCCCATCTATCATCATTCATTCTCATAACGTGTCCAGCCCATCTTATACTCATTTTTGTTATTGTATGAATTCAGCGCATACACATAAAAATAAAGTATTCGTATATTAGTGGGCTCAATGGTCTCCAAACTGTGTTTACGTTCACTCAGTACAAAAGGTTATAATAGCCAGTGTTATGGGGGGCCGTATTAACTAACAATTTTCATATTTTTTATGCTAAAATTTCGTTTAGATGGACTTTTTAAATGTTAACTGTTTAATCCCTTGGTGACGCCCATGGTAATTGTTATTATTTAATGCTTATATTGAATCGCTCGCGCTCGTGGCCTAGTCGAACGGAGTGATTGGAATCAATCACTTGAGTTAAGCAACAACAGGCGCAGGTCCGGTGCAGGATGGGTGACCGTCCCGTGACTATCGCTAGTGGCGCTAAGCCGTTGCGAAGGCTGTCATGTAATGGCAGTCGTTAAGCCATGTCAGAGGCCTTTGGGCGGCTTGATAACATATGACAGTAAGGTTCGCCACTGTCTTACAATCCTTCACAAACCCGGACTTGGCCCCCGTGATGGAGTATGGCCTAAACTTCCTGCGATACAGGAAGAGACCCGTGCCCCAACAGTGGGAAATGCTTATAAATATAAAGTTCATAGTTTCAACAGTATCAATTTAAGTTGTTCCACAAAAAAACAATAGTTTTCACATTACTCGTTGGTATTGAGCACCAACTACTATAACGACAATAAATTTAAAACGAAACCGCCAATAGCTCTGTGAATCCAATTCTAATATCGCTTACGGCCCTCGATACATTTCTACGTATCTCATTTCTCGCTGTTCTCGACCACAAATAAGAAAGTTTTGCTTGTCCCAGAGTCGCAGGCTGTAGTGATTATTTTGACGAATGGAGTGTTCGCAGATTATAAAATACCCGCCAACTGCTCTTATGTTTTCATTGGCCGACTTACTTGACGGCTATATAGTGTGAAAAAAAATATGTTTTTACATTTAAATTATTAATGGCAAACATGGAATCTTATACGTACAGGTAGCAACTGCTGTATTGCTGTATTTGTTTACATTAAGTTTGAGAAAAGATGACCAGAGTGGAGTTTTTTTTCTCGCTGCCTTTTTCTCCACTACACTACGGCCCCAAGACAGCAGCTGACATTTTATATTGTACTATGACATTCAGCAAACAGAATGTGAATTGTTTAGCTTGAAATATTTTTTTATGATTTAGTATTGAAATGTCAGTATAGTGTAATTAATAGCTATGTAAGAGTAATTTGATGATTATAAAGTCTGATTAGAGAATATTAAGGACTGAAAGAGGATGTAGTGACTACAATTTAGAAAGGAATGTTGCGTTGGTTTGGACATGTGGAGAGGATGAAGGAAGAAAGATTGACGAAACAAATATATATTGCGAATGTGAGTGGAAGGGCTGGTAAGAGACGTCCCAGGCGGACATACATCGAACAAATTGTTATTAGCTAAGGGGTAAATACAAAGTACCCGGTACCGGCGTGCGTGCATGCAACGACTTATGAACATTGATGAAGCGAAGGTGATCTGTCTGGATCGTAGCAAGTTGCAGTCCCTAGTCTCTGCCTACCTCTCTGGGATAGAGGCGTGAGGTTATGTATGTATTATAAAGATAAGGATTCCGAGACCGACCAGTTTTGGTTTAAAGAAGTCCGAATCCACTTAATTTGTACCTATATTATTTAAACCAAAATAAATAAATTTTCCTTATTTTTACTATAATATCCGTTTTTGTTTTTATCGCAAAATACAGTCAGGCCTATGTTCCGCTTATGCCTTCTGGTACAAGACAACAGCATGAACGTGGCGATTTGATTTCGTTGCTGTTTCAAATCTACGCGCGCACATACATAAAACCTTGTAGCCGTCAATGGTATGAAAACAGACTGCGTGACCTGTACATGTTACGCAGGCTGTTTTAGTATCTATCATGGTACTACAGTGGCTTGAAAACTTCTGTATCTATCATGGTACTGTACTGAAATATGCATCTATCATGGTACTATAATGCTTTAACATAATCGAAGCCCTGGCTAGATTTTCAAAAGTAGCAGTCACGCTCTTGTATTCTAACAGGGTTAGCGTGGGCTGCCTCTATTGTTATTTTCTGAAAGTATTTTATCCACATACCATATATGTTTCCCTACGGTATTGATTTACTTCAGGTAAAAGCTTTTCCTATCAATATCGCAATTATGTTTTGTACCGCGCGGATAAAATGTAATATTAGTGCTTCGAGCTATAGCGGTTTTTTTAATGACTGACTCAATGAATAACTCTGCGCTGTAACTTTGTGTACTAATATGGATGTGGTAATAAGTTGTTTCCAATATTTTAGACGCCTGAAGAGTATATGAATATTGTTAGTTGCATCAATAATCATCGATTAATTCATCATCATAATCAACCCATTATGTCCCCACCGAGGGGCACGGGGCTCTTCCCTGCGGAAGGTTTGTGCTATACTCCATCACGGAGGCTAAGTCCGAACTGGTGGAGGCTTGCGAGACTAATGGCTAGTCTTACTGCCACAAGTTTCAAGCCGCCTTAAGGCCGACTGCCATCTATCGACGGCACCAACTGCTTAATGTGCCTTGCAAAGCACGGAACCGCTCAGTAAAATGGAACTAGCGTTAGTCATATGCACTAAATGCGCCTTATGTTGCTTAATCTTCGTGATTGATTAAGATCACTCAGGAAGCCTGGACTACGAGCGATTCAGTTTATATGGTTATTATTTAATCGAAATAAAGAATTTTTTGGTAATTTTTCACGTCAAAATGTAACAGATTAAAATTTTATGAAGAATTTTTATTTAAACAATAATACAATTAATATTATACTAACCTAGTATTTTCTAAGGTTTACACGAGCACTAGACTTAATATTTTCAGGTGCGGAAGACAATTACGCAGTCTCCCGAGACCACGGCACCTGAAAAAGTGCCGAAACGTCGGAAAATTTAAAAATGTAGAATAAACGAGTAAAATCCGTATAAAAACAGTTTTTATTATAATACTAACCTTTTATACTTTAATTTGAACGTAGTATTTTATCTACCTCAGCGCTTGAAATTTTAAATCCTAATCTGGGCTCGCATTGTAATTAAGCCCATAGTCTCTCTTTGCGAGAGAAGGCCTGTACACTGCAGTGGGACGTATATAGGCTGCATAAAAAGCGGTGGTAGCGGAGCGGTGTAGAACGCCGGCCTCTCAATCGGAAGGGCGTGGGTTAAAACCCCGGCATGTACCAATGACTTTGTTTTCTAAGTTATGTACATTTGTGAAACCAATTATAGTAGCAATACCACTCGCCGACGGTGAAGGAAAACATCGTAAGGAAACCCTAGTGTCTGAAGTGTTAACGTACCTCAGCGCTTGCTACGTACAATGGCCCAACTATGAGGCTAAGTGCGGAAATCTCAGGTCTAACTAACTAACTATAGGCTGCATAAAAAAATACCTATAGGCGCGCCACACTGCAGAGCACATCCACTTCTTGCTTAGGTAAAGACTAGCTAATATCCAACGTCCGATAAATTATTCCACCCTCTGTAGCCCAACTACTAGGGACATTGAATCGTGCCCTGTACCAGGTTTAAACCTCTGTTGTTTCGAGCCCTTGCCACGGTATAAACACGGTATGAAAGCGTATCCCTCAACAGGTTTTTCCCACGTAAAAGCGATGTTTTATTCATAAGCTCTGGCAGACGTTGTAAATGCGAAGCCTAGGCGATTTGGAGACTGACATTTTCTTGTTAGAGCCATTTATTGTCAGGTGCCACGACTTTTATTACGTACTGACGATTTATTTTTGCCAATTTCAATGTTGTTTATATGCTTTGTAGACAGACTTAGCGATTCGAGACCGAGAGGAGAGCGGATTATAATTGAGATAGAATATTTAGTTTTACAACTACCGTGCACCACGGCAACTGGAACATTGCCAATACGTCAGAAATTGAGGTAATTACGTTTTACTTAACAAATAATCGTGAGTATACCCTTTTAATATATAAATATGTATGAATATCGCGAGTCATTAAGAAATACTATTATATTGAATTATATTAATCACAGATAGGTTATAATATTCACATCCTGTAAGGGCCGAGTATGGGCAAAGATAATAATAATATGAATCTAAATAATCCTTGTAGTAATACAGTCTATAAGGATTATTTAGATTAATAGGAAAATAATAAAGGACCCATACGTTGTGTTGTGAATTGAAACATGAGAAAATGAAATAAAGACAAGGTTTAAATAAAATCTGCAAATTAATTAACCGTATACATAATCAGTTTAAAATAAGAGAAACATGCAACTTAGCTTCGGTCAGTAATCGTAAACGCCCCAGGAAAAAACAGCATCGAGACTCGATCAGCCTCAATGCCCGCGACTAGCGAGAGAGTGAGCACTGCTATCCTTCTGTACACTTTATTATGCATGCCGATGCATGCCCGTTGTTTTTCTAGTAAGACTTTTGACACACGCGCCTAGTCAGTTTCACCCGCGAATCACAAAATAGGTAATAACGTATAAAATAAAATAATATAAAATATGATAAAATACAAATAATATATGGTTACAAAAGGAATAAAAAGGGAAAATTCACGGCGTTTGTAGACAGCAAATCTCCTTCCTGTGAATAAATGGAAATGGGAGGGGTTCTAGACTTTCAGAAGAAAATCTAGAAGAACTTTGTTTCCCTAGCGTGATGACGATCGGCTCCCTTCCAACGCTACACCCATCCCGACGAGCTTCCACAAGAAACTCGCTCCTTCAAAATCCATCGGGACGCCACGTATCACCCTATCACATTCAAACCTTCATTTAACGCCCGACATCCGCTGAAAACATCATTCATCCATGTTATGTCGTGGTTCTTAATAAAACAAAACAAGATGTTCTATGGTTTTTGCAAGTGTATTACCCATTTGACCTCCGGGCTAAGGAACAGGCTACCGTCCTACACACGTTGTAGATGATGTGAAGATGTTTCAAACGAAAAACTTTTAGGTTTGCCAAAATTATTTATTTTAACGAAAAGGGCCGTTGCACATCGCACGGAGGTTGGCCATAGACTATTTTCAATCTTGTCTAAAACTACCCTAATATAAATGACACTAGTAGGTAGCTACCCTCAGGTTCAAAAGGGAGGTACAAAGTAGATAAGTAGGTACGCAATTACTACATATTTTACCAGTAAGTAGGTTTAAATAATATAAAACTATGTCCCAGGCACTACAGCGTCGGAGTGGTCCCTTCACCCATCTAGTGTGGGTGAAGATGCCACTGGACGTTGTATAAACCATCTCATTAAGTAGATGCTAAAGGCAAATATTATTATAAATAATAGGTAGGTATGAGAGCGTCGCTAACACTCCCACCCCTAGTGCTGTTTCAGCAGCACTCATCCCTTAGCGAGATAGGAGCGACGCGCGCCGCGGACCGCCGCCAGGTACCTGTCCTGGTCTTCACGTCAACCTGACGTATTCGGCCGTCTTTGGACGTGTACACCTGCTCGATGATCCCTTTCGGCCACACGTTCCTCGGAGACTCAGGATCAACTACTAAAACTAGGTCACCTACTTGAAGTGGTTTCTGTTCCTCGTTCCACTTGGTCCTAGGTAGCAGCTGCGGCAGAACTTCCTTCAGCCATCTCTGCCAAAATAAATCGGCCAACTTCTGAGCCGTACGCCATTGCTTTCTTAGATACATATCTGAATCATCAAAGGCGCCAATGACAGGCAAGTTAGAAGAGGAACCTAGGAGAAAATGGTTAGGTGTCAAGCTTTCTAAGGTGCCGGGTTCGACTGACACATGTGACAAAGGGCGGCTGTTGACTATATTTTCAACTTCCGCCATGAGTGTGCTCAAAACTTCTTCTTTTGGGGCTCGTTCCTTTAAAATTACCTTGAGTGAAGTTTTCACACTACGTATTAGGCGTTCCCATGCCCCACCCCAGTGTGGACTCAGTGGTGGGATGAAGTGGAACTCCATACTATTGTTCGCCGCTTCGGCTTTCAGCACCTCGTTGTTCAGGTCCTGCATCGACTCCTTCAGCTCTTTGTCAGCGCCGCGCAAGTTGGTCCCGTTATCCGAATAAAGGTGGCGCGGCCAACCTCGTCTGGCAGCCATCCGACGCATAGCCATGATGAGTGAGTCTGTCGTGAGGGAAGCCACCAGTTCTACGTGGACAGCACGGACCGTAAGGCACGTGAACAATGCACCGTACCTTTTTTCCCGTCGCCGACCCACCGTGACCTCCAGGGGACCAAAGAGGTCCAGGCCACAGAACGTGAAAGGACGTTGGTGATGCGCCATGCGAGCCTGAGGTAAGTCGCCCATTCGCGGCACTCGAGGTGTAGCCTTACGTATTTTACATAGCATGCATTTTGATACAACATACTTAACTGTAGGCCTAAGCCTAATTAACCAATATTTTTGTTTTAGCTCGTTGACAACTGTCTCCTGATTGCCGTGAGCCGCCTTTACATGATAGTGTCTGACGATCAGGTGAGCTATGGGGTTCCTGCCGTCGAGGATGATCGGTCTCTTTACTTCCAGGTTCACGTCGAGAGCCGCGTCGATGCGGCCGCCAGCGCGGAGTACACCGTGCTCGTCGACGAATGGCGATAACGTGAGAAGCTTGCTAGACCTTTTAATGTACTTACCGTCTTTTATTGCAGCAATTTCTTCGGCAAATGTCTCGCCCTGGGCATAACGCAGTAGAAGATTTTCCGCCCTCTCCAGCGTATGACAGTCCAAGTCGCAGGTGCGGCCTCTGCATCTGTCAATAAACAGAAGAACTGCCGCCGTGCTCCGCAGCAACTTCAGCCATGAAGAAAACCGGAATGGATCCGGAACCGGTAAGCTACTCGCTACAGGTAAGTCGTTATTCATAACAAAAATATTATCAACATTTAATTTGTCTGTTTCTGGTTGGCAGATATCAGCGGGCCACGATGACTCATCCTTGTATAAAAATGAAGGTCCTGAAAACCACTCACTTTCAAAAACGTCATGGTCAAAATCCTCTCGCGTGGCCAGATCAGCAACATTTAATTTAGTAGGTACGTACCTCCACTCATGCACGTGCGTCAACTCATCTATTTCGCCTAACCGGTTAGCTTCAAATACTTTGTAGCTACGCGTGTTATTTCTTATCCACTGTAAGACTGTAGTGGAATCGCACCAAAATATTCGTCGCTGGACTGGTAATTTATGCTCTTTTATTATCGTATCTGCTAATCTAGCAGCTAGCAGCGCAGCCTGAAGCTCCGAGCGAGGTATCGTTAGCGGTTTGACAGGTACGACTCGGCACTTGCTAGCTATAAATGCAACGTGAATATTATTCGCACCGGTCCAACGCCAGTACGCTACGGCGCACATAGCTTTAGATGAGGCGTCGCTATAAACATGTAGCTGTAGGTTGGTATAACGGGCAGGCAGACTCTCAGCTGTTGTCATCGCATGCGCAACTGATAACGCGTCAGGAGCGGAAGGCGGGTGAGCGGGGGGTGTGTCCGCCGGACCTGCCACTTTTTTCTCGGCCTCGCTGCAGCGCGGAGTTGCGTGGTAGCACCTAGGTATACGTATGCTATCTATCACCTTAAACAAATCGATCCACTTGCACCATTTCTCGTAAATGTCGTTGGGTACGATGTCGTCCCAGCCGATACGTAGCCGCCACGTATCCTGTAGCATTATGCGACCCTGTATGGTAAATGGAGCTAAAAATCCAAAAACATCAAAAATAGACATTACAACTTGAAGCATAATTCTCTTCGTAGGTATTTCCTTACCTTGAATTATATTTTTTGGTATTTTTTTTAGTGACACGCAGAAACCTAGTTCATCCGTACCGGGGTACCAAAGCAGTCCAAGTGTGCGTTCGCCTTCGAACAAATGATCAACTTTGAACTTGACCGCGGCTGTACCTAAAGTCTCTTGGGGTACGGAGTCTAAAACTTGGACGTTATTGCTCGTCCAGTTGCGTATCTGAAATCCGCCCTGCTGGTGGATGTAAGAAATATTTTTTACCATTTCAATGGCACTCTTTTCGTCGGGCAAACTGTCTATATAGTCATCCATGTAATGGGATGTGCATATCGCATTAACTGCAGACGGCAGTGATGACTCATAGCGCTTAGCATTTAAGTTTTTTACAAACTGGCTAACAAAGGGTGAGCAGTTCGCACCGAAGATAAGAGATGTCATAATGTAGGTTTTTACCTTTTCCGTAGGGTTGTCTCTCCACAGAAACCTAAATGCATGCTGGTCGTTCGGGTGAATTTTTACCCTGAGGAAAAAATCTTTAATGTCACCTGTTACTGCAATTACATTTTCCCTAAAGCGCAGCATTATACCCAGCAGTGATGACAGCAAGTCTGGACCAGTATAAAGGTAATCATTGAGACACAACCCATCGACCTTTGCAGCAGAGTCGAAGACCAGCCGCAGCTTCTTCTTGTTGGGATTGTCGATCCCAAAATGGGGTAAGTACCACGTTTTATCAGTAGCACTAGTATCTGTCAGCTCCCTAGCAAAATTATTATCTAACAAATGCTTAATTCTATCCCTGTACCTTTCAGAAAAACCTTTGTCCTTTTCCATCTTCCTCTCTATACTTTTCAACCTTTTCAGAGCGGAAGGATAGGCATCTGGCATCCGGCAGTTCTCGTTCTTCCACGGCAACCCCACCCACCAGCGACCGTCGATAAGTTCAGCGGTTTCCTCCAGCTTGGATACAGCAAGTAAGTCATTGTTATTCTGTCGCGGCTTACCACATACACCCATCGCCTCCAAGGCGAAGGAACGCTTCACCTCTTCGTGGAGCACATCCAGCCGCTGGTCGTGCAGCTGCGCAGCAAGCGGCGAGCGACAGGAGGCCGCTTCCGCCTCCGACGACACGAGCAGCGTCGAGTGAGCTACGGGCGCGCACCCGGGCGCGCTCCGCGGCGCGTGCCACCTACCATGGACACACCAGCCTAGAGGGGTACGTGTAGCGAACGGCTCAATGGAACTACCTAAATTAATTTCAATAGGTATCATTAGGTGATAATTATCCTGGCCAATCAATATTTCCGGTTTCATATCTGTGGCACATAGCAAATGTTTTATAGCCGACAAACTTTTATACCTATCGCGATCAACAACAGACAAACTATGCACGGGTAAGTTTAAGTTTTTTACGGTACGAGCTCGTATAGAATAAATCTTATTGTCCATACCAGAAAGATCCACAGTCGTGACGATTGATTTACAAGATAGTTCTCCGTTCATAGCACCACGCACGCGTATTGTCTCGGGCCTACCGCGCAGGCCAGCGCGCTCAGCAAGTCCATCGCTTATCAACGTAATAGTCGAACCGTCGTCGAGAAGCGCGCTTGAGTCTATTATACCGTTAGCACTATGTATACGTATAGGTACGACCTTTAATAGCACTTTGCAGTCACTATCACTCGCGTTCATATGCGACACGATCTCCGCGCCGAAGCCGGGCGCTGTAGATATCGGCGCCGACGGCGCCGGCTGCAGCTCCTGCGGCGCGGGCGCTGACGCACTCTGGATCTCGTTGCGCCGCTCGGGAGACATTGGGTAGTGAAGTAGTGGGTGGTGCGCCTGGCCGCACTCGTCCTTATCACAGGCGGGGGCTTGGCAGGTGTCTCGGTCGTGACGTCCAAGCAGGCATTTAAAACATAGGCCACTGCGTTTCACAAATTGCCAGCGTACTTTACGAAGAGCTTTTTTAAACTTATTGCAGGCGGTTATCTTGGTATGTGCACTCTTTTTACAGAATAGGCACTTATCTCGATCAGCTGTGTGCATCAACACTGGTTGTGAGCGAGGTTGAGTGTTCTCACTTCTTTTGTATTTATGTTGATCGTAGCGAGTAGACACAAAGTAGGTATTCGACGTGGTAGAAACTTTTATAGCTTCTTCTTTCAAGAAGTCGGATAGTAATACAAGTCGTGACTTCTTGCCTTCGGTTATCGCTGCGAAACTATAATCTGTCCATTTAGACAAAAGAACCGTAGGTAGTTTCGACAATATTTCCGACACTATACTCATACCTTGTAGGTATTCTTCTCGGCCGACAGCACGCACAGCTTCCATGAAGTTCTGTATTTTGACCGAGAAGGGCACAATTTCTTTGTGGTAATCTTGCGACATAGGAATCAACCTTTTGATGTCGTGTACAAGCCTTGATAGAATGTATTCTGGATTACCGAATCGTAACTTTAGTGTTGACATTATAGTTTCAGGAGATGATGCACTCACGATCAGAGCTGAAACGGCTTCTTTGGCAGCTCCACGCAAACACTTCCGTAATCTCCACATATTTTCCTTCGGCGTAAAATTACATAGTTCCGTAGACTCGTCGAACGCGTTTTTGAACTGTAGCCATTCCAGAGGGTCGCCGGAGAACTCGGGGAGCTCCCGGGGCGTGCACATGCGGCTAATCAGGTTCGTGCCCGGCGCGTGACTGGCGGAAGCAGCGGCGAGATCTCTCAGCGCGCTGGCTAGCATCTGGACTGTTCCATCTGAGCTGGTGGTGGCGGCCAGCGCCTGGGGAGACGCGGACGGGCCAGCCTGGGTAGGCGCGGGTGGTGCCGTGGGTGGCGCCTGCGCCCTCGGCGCCGGCGGTTTTAGAGTCCCCGCCGGCGGTCCAGCTTTTTGGCACTGCTTACCCGTAAAAATACCATCTTCGGGGGCAGGCAGGGCCTCGTTTAGTTCCAGATAACTGCGCTCCATCCATTCTTCTACGCGACTACGGTTTTCGCTACCATCGTGTGAACTGTATTCTTCGTCTAGGCTAGCTAGATCGGCTTCTAGCTTTTTATCAATAAGTTCCATGCGAATCTTTGCCTTTTGTTTTTCTGCTTCCAGAATAAGCTGCTGCTTTTTCACCCGCATTGAAGAAGTGGAGCTTTTCTTTGATATCAAGCTCCGCCGTTCGTCTTTGTGTAATGCGGGTAGTGCGGACGGCGGCTGCTCAGACTTGATACTGCTGGCTGGAATCGCCGCGCGGCTCAAAATAGGATTATTTATAGGGTCACTATTTATCGCCATTGCAGGTTTTGAAGTCGAAGAAGTCAGATCCTGGAGTCTGTCTTGTGGCATTCCTTTGTCCGGTGTAGTGTTATCCGCCATATTGCGGGTACGTTCGAGGCGCACTGAATTCCGTGTTTTCACCATTTTACGCGGCGCGGGTGGTGTTTGAAACATTTATCCGGCTCGAAAGGGCCACTTGTAGATGATGTGAAGATGTTTCAAACGAAAAACTTTTAGGTTTGCCAAAATTATTTATTTTAACGAAAAGGGCCGTTGCACATCGCACGGAGGTTGGCCATAGACTATTTTCAATCTTGTCTAAAACTACCCTAATATAAATGACACTAGTAGGTAGCTACCCTCAGGTTCAAAAGGGAGGTACAAAGTAGATAAGTAGGTACGCAATTACTACATATTTTACCAGTAAGTAGGTTTAAATAATATAAAACTATGTCCCAGGCACTACAGCGTCGGAGTGGTCCCTTCACCCATCTAGTGTGGGTGAAGATGCCACTGGACGTTGTATAAACCATCTCATTAAGTAGATGCTAAAGGCAAATATTATTATAAATAATAGGTAGGTATGAGAGCGTCGCTAACACACGTCATTTAAGACAGGGATTCAGGCTAGCCGTAGAGGACCAAAATCCCATCAAGCCGAGTCGTACACCCGTGAAAACAATAGTCACATCATCGACACAAAATGTACCTCGAGTTGTACACCCGTGACGATACTACTTTAACTCTACTAGAACACACACGACATACAATCCTAAAATCACACAATCTCAATTCGACCCTAGCTAAAGTGAAGATAGAACGGATAGAACGTTCCCGATGAAACCTGTAATATCCATGATGGTGTAGAAAATCCTTGTCGTGATGTAAGTAGATCCATGATGATGTAGAAAATCCTGGTCGTGATGTAGATCCATGATGATGTAGAAAATCCTTGTAGTGACGTAGATCTACCATGATGTAAGTAATCCATAGTAATGCAGCTCAGTTTGTCATAATAAATATAGAAGATTAACTCCGAGATCGAAGCTCCATTCAGAAAACATAGTTTTAGTAAAACCTCCTCCTATGACAAATTATTTTGTCTTGTCCATTGTGCTCCGCTCCAATTGATGATTCCTAGTTCCTATCTAAGATCAAAAAGACAAACGCAGAACCCCTGTGGGAAGCACCGCGTCTTCTGCTCTCGCTAGTTAGTGGGAAATCTATAAATAGAACTGGAAGAATGAAGGTGAGACTGGTGGATAACATATACATGTGTAATAAAATAAATAGACATATAAAGTAGAATACACAAATAAAATTTATATAACACACGCGTCGCGAAATTCGGAAAATAGTATGTTCGGTTGAGAAAATACGCCCCTCGACGGAAAACTATTTGTTTAACGGAAAACGGACCGACGCACTCTTTCTCCACTTTACGAATTCTGTGCTGGCTAGCTTAAGGCACTCGCGAAGTCTTCACTTAGGACTTATCCTCACAAATCACTTGTAGACTCCTAGGTCTAGGTCTTAGAGGTTTGCGCGCGCGTACGAATGTTCAGGTGAACTACCTCTCTCTCTGAAAGCTGCGACTGCCCTCCCCATGCCATCTCCCGGATTTCCCAGCTCTCCTCGGTTCAACGCTAGGCTCCGCCCCCAAGAATACATTCATCAACTATTTTATGATCTACAAAAAATATCTAAATTTATGGCCTGAAGTGGACGAACCCAAAACTGGCACAAAAACGCCAAAATCTTGAAAACCCACTTAGACGACTGAATTTTTTTGACTTTTGCCGGAGTGTTCCGTATTGGTCCCTGCAGTACTACGGATTGTAAGGCGATGTATGGAAAAACTGTAAACTCTGGATTTGTAGTCATTAAAATAATCTTGACAATGAATTATTGTCAGTTACATCATTGTACGTCTATTCGTTATTGAAATAATGAAGTCTTAATTACAACATTATTGTGGTTTGTTGATTAAACTAAGTCTTAACATAATCTATCTGATACACAGTAATAATAGTCATTGTAGAAAGTATGCAAAACGGGGTAATTTCCATATAATTTTATTCACAAAATGCATGGGTGAAAGAGGATAAAACCTATTCCACTCGAATGATCCGTCAACATGTGGCGATACAGCTCAAATTTCGTTGAGTTTCTTGGTGGAGACTCTTACAGAGCCCATAATAAATGTTATTTATTATTTTCGAGAACTGTGAGACCCTAAATTTGGAATAGATGTAAGCAGAGCTGTATGGTAATGATGTGAAAAGAGGTTTGAGCTCCACTAATCTCGCCCCTATTACTGTGACTTACGATTGGCGTTGCTATGGCAAAGAACAGCGTTCGTTCGGCTCACTTGTACTTTCTTCGAATTTTTAGTTGACATTTATGGGTTTTATTGCATCTGTGTGCATACGTGTGACACGGCTGACACGACACTTGCGATCCTAGAGTTTGTGAGTTAAGGCATAAGACTCATGATCCTATACGCTCTGAATTTTTAACCACACCCAATATAGGCGGTGCATTACTTCCTAGGACTAAAATCATCCCCTCCTGAGGTCGAATAGTTCCTTAAGATCATAACAGGTGGCGTTACTTGTATCGATTTAGAAATATCTTGCTGAAAACTGTAAGGGTGAAAGGGTTGACCATTTCAGCCGTTACAGGTAGCATCCAACCTTCAAGTAAACAAGGATTATTTTTCATTGATAATGTTTATTGGAAAGCACTGTGGAGGTCTAAACAATTAGCCTACTAGCAGAGTGTAGATGATAGTGAAACGCTATGATGTTGCTCGGTTGATATATTTTCCACAAGTGTCACACATCACAACAAATAAACAAAGGTAACCTAACGACATGCTGTGTGGTGTCGGCCTAGAGAATAGCACCAACCTAAATTCTTCCTGCGGGTGTCGTAAAAGGCGACTAAGGGACACAAACCGGGAGGTGGGCAGCAGCGCCCCCTGCAGTACAATTCCACCAAACTGCGATCCCCATCCAGCATGCCCAGCGTGGGTATTATGCGCATTACCTCACTAGGGGAGGTGATGATGATTAGTGATGGCACAACCTCACTAGGGGAGGGCTTTGTCCAGCAGTGGACTAATATAGCCTGAAGAAGAACCTAACGATATTTAAATCGGTGTCAGTCATGTATCGGGATAGGATTATAACCGGCCAATACATGAGCATATACCACCTTCAATATTAAGCACATACTCTCTCTTAGAGAAAGCCTGTGCCCTGCAGTGGGACCAAGTGGGACGTATAGTTGTAAGCTACATTAAACAAACCGGTGGAATTTTTGAGACAATACTGTAGTGTAATATCGTAAAAAACTGCGTATAGTTTAAGTAATAGTAAATGGGATCTTTTTTGAGTGGTGGAAGCGGGAAAAATTGAAATTCTGCCGAGACCATTTTATATTATTGGCTCAGCGTCAAGTGTACGTGGCCCAGTACGAGACAGGTTGCTTACACAAGTTTAAGGCAGAACCTTTGTCAATGAATTTGTCAATTACATAACACATCCTGTCGACGAAAGTCAATTAAGGTCAAGGATATACCGCCACACGAGACAGCTCCCAGAGGTACGTGAAGAGGTGCGCGAATCTAATTAGAAAAGCCTTTACTTAATATAACATATCGATTTGATTTACGAGTATGTTAGAGTGTCTAAGGAGTTCCGTGAGTACCTTCAAACGAAAGAAAAACGAAACCTTTGTATGATCACATTGTTTTCAGTCCGTACTTTCGTCAGTCTATCAATCTGTCAAGCAAGACGCTTTTTCAAGGGAACGGACGTAGCAGCTAAGTTGAAATTAATACTATACTTACGGTCTTTCAAAGATGTAAAAAAATCGAAACCTAACTGACCATTTTAAATAAATATAACAATTTACATACATACATAACCTCACGCCTGTATCCCAGAGGGGTAGGCAGAGACCAGGGACTGCCACTTGCCACGATCCTGACAGATCACCTTCGCTTCATCAACGTTCATAAGTCGTTGCATGCACGCACGCCGGTTCCGGGTACTTTTTATCTTTCCCTTTGCTAATACATCCCCTATTTGGTCGATCTAAGTCCGTCTGGAACGTCCCTTACCAGCCCTTCCACTCACATTTGCAATATATATTTGTTTCGTCAATCTTTCTTCCTTCATCCTCTCCACATGTCCAAACCAACGCAACATTCCTTTCTCAATTCTAGTCACTACATCCTCTTTCAGTCCACAACGAACAATCAACAATAATATAACAATTTACATACAATCAAATTCTACACGGCACTTCCCGTTCACCTGGAATCATTAAATTTGGTAAAAACTTTTACAGCACAGGTACAGTCTATTTATTCTTACTTGTCCAATTTAGTAAACAAGATTATAACCTTAAAATTGAGATTAGATGCCTAAACTAGACATTTTCTCGCAAATTCATGAATTATCATGAACTATGTTTATAAAATTGGCAGTGTGTTATCTAAAAGAGTGTTCCAGGTTACTTCATTTATGGAAATATAGCAGTTTTGGACTAAAAAGTCACAGTTTAAGGGTAGAATATTGTTTACTAAATTGGACACGTAAGAATAAATAGACTGTATAGAAAAATCTGGATTCTGAAAACAATTATTTGAGCTGCAAAGTTAAGCCTATAATTCTTTGATTGGAACCCGCAAAGCGAAATATTTGAGCGAAATATTTTACATTATATTAAATGATGAAAATAAAAAATAATGGCTAAATAAAGTCACAAAAAAGGCGGGAAAGCGGCCAACTGATCTTAATTTGTTTTTTCGAGTTGTACGGTCTACCAAAAAAAACACGATTACACTATAACACTCTTTGAGGCTTTCTATTTAATTATTAAATCTCCACCACAAATAATTTTAAATAGCTTATTCCGAGTGCTCTAAGGAATCGTGTTTTTCTAAAAAAGACACATGTTTGTATACATTTAGATTTCAACGCAGTACCATGTGCAGTCGGCAGCGAAGAGTGCATACTTGGGACTGTCACGCGGCCAATGTATGATTGACCGTCTCAGTTTTCTTTTAGTTTGTGGGCACAACACGGCTGATTAAAAGAAAACTGAGAGGGTCTGATCCGAGATTCCATCCGAACTCAAGTGGAAATAGGCAGGCCACGTCATTCGTATGGGTCCAAACAGATGGGCGATAATTGCCACCGAATGGGTTCCACGCGACGGATTTTGCAGACGTGGGCGGCTAAAGTGCAGATGGCGGTACACTCAAACTTCTTGACCGTCTCAGTAGGCATGATTTTTAAATCCACTTGCATAATGTGGGTACACATTTATTATTTACAAAAAAACAGCAACAAACTAAGTTTAACGAATGCTAAAATTATCTTAAATCTGTGGGAAAAAAGCTCGCAGTGTCATGGCGTCGAATCTGATGTCACGCCTAGGTAAACAAACATCAAACGTCATATTTTGTCTACGCGCAGCCAAATAAAGTTAGCAAAGGTTTACCTAAGCATGACGTCACGCGGTGTTGTTGGTGTTTCAGTCAAAATGTTTGAAAGCAGTATTATAATCTTTTATTTTATTGAAAATATTGGTAATTCCATTTTTTTATTAAACTAAATCATTATTTTACATCCTATAAAATAATATGATGTCAAAACAATATTTAAATTAAATAAATAATAAAACCTGACAAAATAAATCGCTTCGAGCCACATCCGACCCAAAGTCCACATAACACTGGCCGTGTGACCGCTTCACAGCGAAGGAAAAGCTTTGGCCAGATTAAGGCCAGCCAAGACCAATTTCGGGTCGCTAGCCAGTTAGCAATTACAGCGGATAGCAATTTCGTTCATCACCGCGTTTGGTAACCAAACGCGGTGATGAATGAATATATATCTCTCTCTTTCGCGCAAGCGATGCGAAGCCAAAATATTCCATGGTACCCAACCCGTACCGTAATGAAGACAGGACAAACAGGCGACACGGTGTCGCAAAACTGACGTGACTTGACTCGAGTATTTATCCTAATAACACGCATTGAGGTTCCCACTTTCACAAGAATAATTTCAGAAGCATAGTACGGGCTAAAACGATATATACCACAATTGGACTTATGGTTCATTAATCCGAATTGTGCATGTAACATACAAAACTTGATTACACAAACCGTAATAACTACTGGGTTGCCTTTAAAATGCACCATAAACCAAGAATTACATTTAAGATTTAAACAAGAATAAAGTACAGTATTAGATTGATAGAGTACACTCTATTACACTACCAGAAAAAATATAGAGAGAGTGTCTTGCAACAACATTTGTTTAATGATTTATATTTTTTCATAATATCGCAGGCGGTCCTTTTTTCTGTATAGGACAATTTCCGTTGTAAGGTGAAAATGTATGGTTTTAAGCCTTACAAAGTGAAAATGAAAAACATTTCCTTTGTAACACATGAACATAACACAAGAACAAAAGAAAATTAGGCGGAAAACCAAAACAATCGTTATATTATTTTTAATGCACTAACCCGTGCTAAGGTGAGTCGCCCATTAGCTCAGTTGGAAAGAGCGCTGGCACGGATAGCCAGAGGTCGCGGATTCGAATCCCGGCATTGGTGGAATTTTTAGCCTCTAAATAGGTTTTTAAAACAATCGTGCGAACACAAATACTAAAAGAGAAAGAGACAACTATTTTAAAAACCTACAGTCTAGAACGTTCTCGTAGTATCAACATCCAAGGACTTTAATCGATTTCGGCTGAAAACGGCCGTTTATGTCGATGAGTCTTAGTTTCCAGACTGGTAGTTTCTTAAAATAGTTGTCATAGTGGTTAAGATTTGTGGTGTAAACTTTTTGAAAAAAACGTGTTATAAAGCAAGTTATGATTTTTCTTCATCGGTGGCGCTAGTGAGCACCCCAAAGCGGCTTACGACAGAGGATTATAAGATAAGATAAGATGAGATGAGATGAGATGAGATGAGATGAGATGAGATGAGATGAGATGAGATGAGATGAGATGAGATGAGATGAGATGAGATGAGATGAGATGAGATGAGATGAGATGAGATGAGATGAGATGAGATATTTATTGAGCTTGAACAACGATTGTCAGAACCCTGCCTCTCCTTCCGGAACACAGGCTTGAGTATACTTAATATATGTACGAGTACCTTGAATAAATCATTTCTTAATAGTGTAATGCAAAAAAAAATCCTTTGCTCTTACCAGTAACTGTAGTACTTACTATATACTCGAACACCATACGTAAATACAATCTCATATAACTACTTACCCAAACCATTCTTTATATTATATATAAAGAAGGGTTTTTGTCTAACAAAAATATCACTGTGGTACGAGTACTTTCATAACTATGATATTGAAGTGAAGAAAGAAAATAGACTAAATATGAAAAAGCTAAACAAAACTGTAGCACACCTTAAATATTATGTATTTACAAAGCGAATAACGCTTTGTTACGTACGTTGTTAAATAAGTTTGAATTTTGTAATAGTTTAACCGACTTTGTAAATATGTGGAAGCCTATTATTGGCTTTAAAAAACTGTAACTGCACTAATTTAAGATCTCACTGTTATTTAAGCTGTTGGTTTTCCAAATAAACTTGAAATAAAATTAAAGTCGTAGAACAAGAGATAGTTCGTCGGAACTGAGGATTAGAATCGTCTTCCATTTTTGTCACAGTCGCCGCCGCCAAGCTCCTTTATCTTCTCAATTTGTGACCCAAACACATCAAAACCCGATTTGTCACATTCGTGGGAGGTAATGAGTCCATTGAGCTTAGATGAGAGATTCAGACGAGAGTTCTTAAAAATGGCGTTGATTAAGTCTTTTCGCGAGGCAGTTCTGTTTGCGGCAGATTAATTCTTTTCGTTGTGTTTAGAATTTCTTGTGGACTGAACGTGAAGTAATTTTTTAAGTCCGCAACTTCGCTCGCGTGGGTTTGATCTAAAATTCTATATTTTTTACCCACGGCCTAACCGCGTGGCAAATTGCATCAACATTTGTTTAGGTATTTTTGCGTGATAACCTTATAGGTTTCTAGCAGGTAGGTACTAGTGAGATTGGGCGTGATTGGCCGACGACCGAGAGGGTTGGCATATCAGGGAAGCTGATTATCCCCAGCTGTAGGCTCTATTCGTAGGCTGGATATACAGGGTGTCTCATTCAAATCGGTCAGTATGGGAAAGTCTGAAACTATAAGACATACGAAGATCTGTTCTGAGGAACCATGTCATCGATTTTAATAACAATAAAAACTGCATTCATACATTTTAAAAAACATCTGTACTCCGTTCGGAAATCAAACCCGGTTGTTTTGAAAAAAAAAACTTCTATTAATCAAACACTAACAATCAATTCAAAAGCCCACTTAAAATAAGTATGTAGATACTTATTTAAAGATTAAGATCGTTACCTAAACGTATTGAATATTGTATTGAAAAGGCGGCGGTCACTTCGAGCACCTACTAAAATAAATTAAAGTATGTGAAAACAATGCATTTTATTCATTTTAGACATCATGTTTCATACAGACATTTACTGCTTAAGACCTACACAATCGATATCTAAATAGAAATAGTGTAGGTTTTTTTTTCAAAACCACCGGGTTCGATTCCCGAACGGAGTACAGATGTTTTTTAAAATGTATGAATGCAGTTTTTCTTGTTATTAAAATCGATGACATGGTTCCTCAGAACAGATCTTCGTATGTCTTATAGTTTCAGACTTTCCCATACTGACCGATTCGAATGAGACACCCTGTATAGATAGATAGATTAGTTTGATTTGTAAGTTAAGCGTTTCTTTTATCGTTAATGGCAAACCTGCATAATCCTACATCATTCATATTGATCATAAATAATGCAAATCACGTACAGACACGTATATTGGTTGTACATTACTGGCCGTGTCTTAATTATATTCGAATTTATTTATCTTTTTTTTAATAGAGCGTTTTGTAATTGGAAAAACTTTAAAAAAAGCGGGCAGGAGCAACCTGGATATCACGCAAGGAGTTACATTTTTTCAATTTGGGTCCCGCCTGCTTCGTAGTTAATGATCAGCAGTCGGGTTGTTTTTTTTTTATTTCAGTTTTTTCATATTTGTCTTTTTAGTGTATGGCGAGTTCATGTGAATTCTGCGCGGGCACTACAAACTCCAACATTCCTGCATCGCGCAGTCAAAGTATCTCATATGACATACCATAAATATAGTCCCCGGGCATACGATCTGCCTGGCCCTAGAGTCTTATATAGTTTTTCAATAGAATGGTATTTAATAAGCACGACAATGGTTGTTATTTGCCTCAATTTGGTAGTCTACAGAGCAATAGCAGTACAATATTATTCCAGGGGTATAACCCGCGCAAATTAAATAGGCATCTCTTGTAAAGGAGATCAAATCGGGGGCCACGGGGGCCAAGTCCGGGTTCGTGGAGGATTGTAAGACAGTGGCGGGTCTTAGTGTCAAAAGTTAGCAAACCGCCCATAAGGCCTCTGACATGTCTTAATGACTACCATTATATGACAGCCGGCACCAACGGCTTAACGTGCCTAGCGTAACACGGAAGCTGTCGGAAAGATGCCGTTCAGGGGACGGTCATCCGTCCTGCCCCTGACCGCGCCTGTTGTTGCTTAACTCATGTGATTGATTCCAATCACTCGGTTCGAGTGCTTCGCGAGCGAGCATCGAGCATCAGCTTTTATTTACCAGGAACATTATACGAAAAGATTAAGCGGGGTTAAAAGAAATACGGTTATCTCTCCTCACAGGCAGTTTATAATTAATCTGCGGTTACGTTTTTTCGTAGGAACATCTTCTATTTTAACCACACCACAGACTATTGTAATAAAAGTTTTTCAAGTGTTTGCAATCGTCTTCTTAATAGTGTGACCGTAAAAGGTTAAATTATCTCTATGGTTCTATAATATCCACTAGGGGAGCACATCGTATCGATAGCTGTTTTACCCTATAGTCTCCTAGTGCGATCTGGCTTTATTTCACCGCGTAAAGCGAGACGCTGCTATCTGAGAGTGAGATACAACTATAATCTTCACCCTGCTCCCTTAGTAGGTACGTTGTTGCATTGCGTCATTGCGGTACGGTCCAAAGCTCTAAATATCGTGGCAACAACGTTAGCAACGTTTTAATGAGTTTGCAAAATGGAAGTCTGAGAAAGCGACCACATAAAATTCCAGTGAAATTATCAAAGAACTTCCGGAATTTGAGCTCTAAAATGTTGAGTACTTTTATTCGCGACCAAGTAACATCTTTGAAATTGTTGAATGAATTATGGTTGGCCCTTAATTAAAACGTTTTTGTATTTAAATACCAACCGTCTTACAACAACAAAAATTAGACAGGCGTTGAGTAAGTGTTTCAAAATATTTCTATCACAATCGATATCGATATCCCCACTGCTGGGGCACGGGTCTCTTCCTTTCCTGCATCGTCTATCACAATACAAGCATATTTAAGCTATACTTGCTAAACAATAGTTTTTGAGTGTCTAAATATAGACATATAATAATAAATAAGAAATATAATAATAGATTAACACAATAAAATTTATTACCTTGAAATTTAAAAAGAAAAGTAGAAGGTAAGATTATTAAAATTATAATTGATATTAGAAGAGCAATTCATATCTAAGTTTTACCCATCATAAAACACAGTATGTATTAAGGTAAACACTCGCTCAACACCTA
The DNA here is from genome assembly GCA_934045075.1 of Yponomeuta sedellus. Taxonomy (NCBI): domain Eukaryota; kingdom Metazoa; phylum Arthropoda; class Insecta; order Lepidoptera; family Yponomeutidae; genus Yponomeuta; species Yponomeuta sedellus. The sequence goes on along the minus strand of OW203727.1, from coordinate 17,048,557 downwards.
TCATTTTTTTGTAGTAGGACGGTTACGGCCTTATTTAAAACACAAGACAGGAAAATGTACATTATACATTACGACTAGGTATGGCACAACACGGAATGTTCTGATGTGTATTTCATTAGAAATGAACACAGCCTTCGTATAAAGAAGAATCGACTGTTAGGCGGTACGCAGTTCGCTGGGTCAGCTAGTAGCTTATAAACGTCCCACTGCAGGGTACAGGCCTTCTCTCAGAGAGAGAGTATGCGCTTAACAACCAGGCGTGCTCACCGCTGATTGGCAATTTCAAGCGCTTAGGTATGTGAACACCTCAGCATTCCTCACGATGTTTTCCTTCAAGGTTAGCGAGTGATATTGCTACTATAACTTCAAAGATGTATATAACTTAAAAAACAAACTTTTTGGTACATGGTCGCACTGGGAATCAAACCTGGGTCTCTAACTTCCGAATCCATTGTCCACTGGGCTACGACTCTAATATTGCTCCAGTCAAAGACAAATAGCGCCACGGCAAAGAACAACCAATGTATTGCTCCAGTCCATCCAAAGGCTGTCTAGAAGAGATTACTTTTAGTGGTAAGGTCGCCATCTGCACTCTTAGGAATGTGTAATTTCGTTTTTTATGTACAATAAAGTGTTCTCTATATGTACTATATATCTACAACAGACATACGTAATTCAATAAGAGGCAAGAACTAAGACAATTTTCCTCTGTGTAAGACAAGATTTATCATAATTTGCAAACTCGAGCGTACATAATTGGCACTTTCGCATCGCGTCAAAAATAAGATGTACGCAAATGAATTCAGTTAATTGTTCAACCCACATTACATCTGCTACGAGTAATTTACTTGTAAAGGTACGAGTTCATCGGTTTTTATTATGTAGGTGTGTTTGACTTTTCCGCTGATTAATTTATATATTGAGACTTTTATTGCATTTTTTTATGAAGCCTATTATAATTATATTCTTTTTTTAATGCACTAACCCGTGCTAAAGACAAATTTAAAAACCTATTTAGTGGCTAAAAATTCCACCCATACCGGGACTCAAACCCGTGACCTCTGGCTATCCGTGCTAGCGTTCTTTCCAACTGAGCTAATGGGCGACTCACCGGCATCAGTGAAATTTCGAACCTCTTTACAATATTCTCTGAATTACGTACAGGCAGCAACATCTGGCTGAAGTAATTTGCATCACTTGCAGCCCCGAGCACCCAATTTGCAGTTAGGTTTTACATCGGAATGATATCGCTGTACACGTACGTTGACTGCTTAGCACGGGTTAGTGCATTAAAAATAATATAATCATGTGGGATAGGTCTGGCACGGTTAGCCAGAGATCGCGGGTTCGAGTCCCGGCGTGAGTGGATTTTTTAGCTTCTAAATAGGTTTATAAGCCTATTGTAAGTTCTACTGCACTTAATTACTACGCTTGCCCACTGTAGATTGGCAATTTGAAGCGCTGAGGTTGTCGAACACCTCTGACACTCAGGTTTCCTTACGATGTTTTCCTTCACTTTAGCGAATGGTGCTGCTACTAATATTACACAAATGTACATAATCCAGAAAAAAAGTCATTGATTCATGCCGGGATTTGAACCCGTGACCTCGCTCTGGCACGGATAGCCAGAGGTCGCGGGTTCGAGTCCCGGCATGGGTAGAATTTTTAGCCTCTAAATAGGTTTTTAAAATTGTCTTTAGGACGGGTTAGTGCATTAAAAATAATAACATAAATAATTAAAGTAACATAAGATAACATAACGTAACGTAACATAACGTAACGTAACGTATCGTAACGTAACGTAACGTAACGTAATGTAATGTAACGTAAGGTAACATAACATAACATTTACATACAGGCACATACATGGCTTCTGGCCCCACACTTGGATACCCTGTGTCGTGGAAACCAGAAACCACGACATCACAAACATATAAACATCCAGACCTGGAGTTTTTTTTTGTCCACAGCCGGGGTTCGAACCCGGAACCTCTTGCATGGTAGGCAGATGCGCTACCGCTGCGCCACAGAGGCCGCCACGTAACAATATTTAGTTTTATTAACGGTGTTCACAAGAATAATAACGATGACTATGATGATCATGATTACTGTTGGCCGATGACAGAAACACAAGAATTAATTCAAATCGCTTGCTAAATATTTTTAGGCTCAAGCAATATCTTGGTCGGAATTACTCAGCTGTTCAAAATAAACACAAACAAAAACCGATTCCAATTAATTTGTGCTTTAAACACACACAAAAGATGTTCTTGAATAGAGCCTTTATCTGCAAACAAAAGCCGCGAAATACCCTACTCTGTGGACTCCAAAAAATGGCCAAGAATAAAGCCAAGGTGAGGTCAAATGTGATTGACACTATCTTACTGTACATAATGCAGTTCCACGGGCCAAAACGTGGATGGAAATTAATTATCAGAATCAACCATCTGTTTGTCGTCATATTAATTAACCGGTAATCTCTTATCGTCGCTCTTACAAAGCCTTAAGGTCTATTCTTCGGCGCCTGCAATTTGAAGGTAACTTGGTCAGGTTCAGAGGGAGATTTTCGTCTTTTTTGCTGAAAAGATTTACACTGTCACGAAGCGCTTAATCTGTGATGGGCCTTTTCAGTGAGATTAAGAAAAACGTTACCTACAATTTAGGGTTTTGTACTGACTGTTGGAAAAAGTACCACTGTTCTTATATTCTTTTTTGTTACAGTAACCCGTGCTAAGGACAATTTTTAAAAACCTATTTAGAGGCTAAAAATTCCACCCATGCCGGGACTCGAACACGCGACCTCTGTTAGCCAGAGCCTCTTTTTAACAACGCATTTAGCCTCCAAATAAGTTTTTAAAAATACCACTGTTCTACCGTTATTCAGTTAATTTTGAGAAAGAATCGATTATCGTTTTGATCTTGCAACCAAGTTTTCATTGCGTTGAAAATTTCAGCTTAGTACTGTACATCACCCCTATTTCAACCGCTTAATTAAACCCTTATGTCAAGCGTATTAAAGCACCATGTAACTGACAGATACTACGTTGAAATGTTGACACGAACATGTTTACCTCGCTTTTGGTTACGAACGGATGCGGTGGCCGCAAAACCGCCATAATGGAATATTGCCGACATCATGCCTAAAGGTTGTCTCGCAAGAGTGTTTGTTCTTGTGTTTATGGTTATTTTATGTAGCGATATTACAAAAATAGCTAAAGAATGCCTGCTCAATGCTGAGTGACTAACAAATAAGTACTCGGACGATTTTTCCGACTGTACTTTCTCGATATCAACCCTTTATACGTCCCCCTGATGGGGCACGGCTCTCTTCCTGTATCGCAGGAAGGTTAGGCCATACTCCACCAAGGGGGCCAAGTCCGGGTTGGTTGTGGATTGTAAGACAGTGGCGGGACTTACTGTCAGAAGTTATCAAGCCGCCCATAAGGCCTCTGACATGGCTTAACGACTGCCATTACATGACACCAACGGTTTAACGTGCCTTGCGAAGCACGGACTTTCTACTTCATTATATTTTACTTATGACAGGCTTGCCTACTGGTGGTTCTCACCTGATGGTGGAAAGAGCCCTAAGATGGATAGGGCGTGGGGTAAACAGGGCCGGGTTTGTTTAAACTACAATTCTTAGTTTATTAGAATTTGATGTAGGTATATGCGTAGCTCGACATAGCTCAGAGAATCTGCAAGCTGAAGTGGCAGTGGGCTGGCCAAATGTCGCGAAGAACCGACAACCGTTGGAGTAAACGTGTTCTTGAGTGGAGACCGCGACTCGGCAAACGTAGTGTAGGACGCCCTCCGACCAGGTAGGATGACGATCTGCGAAAGACTGCCGGCAGATGCTGGATGCGGCAAGCTGAAGACAGGGCGCTATGGCGCTCATTTGGGGAGGGCTATGTCCAGCAGTGGACTACATAATATAGCCTGAAGAAGAAGAAGATATGCGTAGAAGACTAGTACAATTAGTCTTCATTCTTGTTAGTCGGTGGGTTAGTCTGCTATGTACATCGAATCGTCATAGTAAACCAAGAAATTCTATGAAATTAGACCCAGATAACGCTGCAATGGTGCAAAATGGTGTAAAGAAGTTTGCACTTTTTACACCATTTTTTTATATTTCTTTAATTCTGTCTATCATTTTCAAAATTTAAAATTACGTCACCCATTTTTGTGTTTTCGTTTTTGGCACTACTTACATTTCAATTAGACCGGACTACATAAATCGTCCTTCACCTGCTTATTCTGTTTTTTATCAAGTCTTTCTATTTACTGTTTTAAATAAACCACAGAGTTGAAGTCGGTCCAGTTAATTATTTATATAATTTAATGTTCTACAACCTCACAGAACATAGCGAATCGCTAGGCAGGAAGGCCCAAGCCACCAATAACCAGTAACGCCAATCGTTTGGCATCAGTGTGTTTTGTTTACTGTATGTTTCTGCGGCAATTTGAAAAAATGCATATATTCCATGTTTCTAAACTTAAGAACGCGAAACTTTGACCCTAGACATATTATTATCCTTACCATGTATTCGATATCAACCCTTTATATGTCCCCACTATTGGGACACGAGTCTCTTCCTCTATGGCAGGAAGGTTAGGCCATACTCCACCACGGGGGCCAAGTCCAGGTTGGTGGAGGATTGTAAGACAGCGGCGGGCCTTACTGTCAGAAGTTATCAAGCCGCCCATAAGGCCTCTGACATGGTTTAACGACTGCCATTGCTTGACAGCCGGCACCAACGGCTTAACGTGCCTTGCGAAGCACGGAAGCGCTCGGAAAAAATGCCACTAGCGGTAGTCACGAGATGGCCACCCATCCAGTACCTGACAGCGCCTGTTATTGCTTAACCCAAGTGATTGATTCCAATCACTCGGTTCCGCTAGGCCACGAGCGCTTACCATGTATGGTGAAACTTAAAATCTCAGTAACGACAGGTTCATAAAGCTCTTCGAATTTGGGGTTTCTTCCCCACAAAAATATTTTCTAAGGGGTAAAAATTGTATACACTGTATAGGACTGTCTCAAAACAAAACATGTTTCGAGGCACCTCGCGAAGTTTCTTGCCTACACGGAAGAAAGAGTCTTTTGATAATTCTTATAAATATTATGTGACTTTTAAGTTTCACGGAGGTCGAAAAAGGCTCGAATCGATACATGCACTGCGAGCTGATAAACTAAGATTAACTCTATGCTAATTATATATAAGAAGGAGATTTCTCGTAGAAGTCCCTCATCTAGCAACGTTTTAGGCAGAATTTAATAAGCCACTGCATGAAAATGAGTCAAACGCAGACCTTAGTTCATTACGGCTCAAGTAGATGCTTCTGCTGGAGACATCTGATTTTGTACAGTTAGTTAGAAATGTTGACGACCAGATATTACGGGCAAATTGTGAGACGACTCAAGGAGGTCTATGCGAAAGTTGGAAGAGGAACCCCGATGATATAGAATTAAGAGAAGAAATTACAATACATACTTCTATATATTTTACCTTAACTCTGTACCATAATCAATACAGGCGGAGCCAAACAAGCTGCGGGTTTCCTCACGATGTTTTCCTTCACCGTTAGCGTGTGGTATTGCGACTACAAATTCGCAAATGTACGTGACTAAAAACCTATTTAGAGGCTAAAAATTCCACCCATGCCGGGATTCGAACCCGCGACCTCTGGCTATCCGTGCCAGTGCTATCATCATAGCGCTATATCATTTCGATGTAAAAGCCTAACTGCAAAGTATACTCGGGGCTGCAAGTGATGCAAATTGCTTCAGCCAGATATCGCTGCCTGTACATAATACAGAGAATATTGTAAAGAGGTTCGAAATTTCACTGATGCCGGTGAGTCGCCCATTAGCTCAGTTGGAAGAGCGCTGGCACGGATAGCCACAGGTCGCGGGTTTGAATCCCGGCATGGGTGGAATTTTTAGCCTCTAAATAGGTTTTTAAAATTGTCCTTAGCATGGGTTAGTGCATTAAAAAAGGATATAATCATGTACGTAACTTTGAAATTAAACAAAGTCATTGGTACATGCCCGCACTGGGGTTCGAACCTGGGTCTCTCACTTGCGAGTCCATTGCTCAACCCACTGTGCTACCACCGCTGTTGTCGAAAGATAAAGGTATACAAAAACATGGTCAAACCACTATCTTTGACCGAAAATGTTGCTACATTGAAGCCGCAAATCCATTTATGTGTTTGGGCATGTGTATTTGGACTTATAAACTATGTTCAGCGGACGTATTATGGGCACTAAATTTTACAGAATTTTTAACGATTTAACTGTTTAACGATTTAACGTGAAAAACATCACTACCGGCCAGCACCACTCACAAACACCACAAAACACTAATCACGACCTGGTGACGTTTGTTTTGACACATAACAGCTGTGTCCACAGAATACCTATACCCGTTGTGGCTGCGTTCAGAAAATTATAGTAGTCCGAGTGCGATCGATTAAAAATCGAACTAATCGATTCGAGTTAAATTCCGATTATTGTAACAACTTAGGACTGAGATGGCACCAGCTGCGAAATCTGCACCAAAATGCGGTGTTTGCAGAAAATTTTTGGCAGCTACTGAGGGCGTTACGTGCGATGTTTCAGACTGTCACGGCGTTTTCCACCGAAATTGTATAGGAGTCAAACTGCCTATTATAAAACCTTGGACTTGCCCAACCTGTCTTTCGAGGAAACAAGCTCTATCAAAGTCACCATCGCCTCAAGTAAAAGAGTGCGTTAGTTCTCGCAATTCCGCTACTGCACAGAGTCTGACAGGGAACGTTACAGCTCCATCTTTGTCGCCTTCGATAACAATCAATGATGATGACCGTATTTCGTCACTCATTGGAACCGAAATTAGGAAAGCCCTAAAAAGTCAACTGCCGACTGTGCTGAAAGAGTCCTTAGCCACGGAAATGGCTCGCCTCAAGCAAAAGCTAAACGATATCGTCGAAGACAATTTAAGGCTTAAGTCTGAAGTGGAAATATTGGGTAGCAGTCTCGCGCAAGCTCTGGAGGTAATCCAGGCTCTGAAAGACCAGCATTCTAAGGAACAGCAATGGGCTAGAGTTCAGAATCTGGAAATAGTCGGAGTACCAGAGGCTTCTAATGAATCGCTCTCCGATGTGGTGGTAAGCATTGCGAAATATGCTAATGTAGATTTGTCACCTGGAGATATCGAGTTTGTTACTCGAGTCAGGCCAATGCAAAATGTACCAGGAAGACCGAAAACCATCATCGCAAAACTCAAGAACCGTCACTCCAAGAACAGCATAATTTCTAGCATTCGCAAAAAGCGGGGTGTCAAATCGGCTGACATAGGATTTAGCGGCAAGAGTAACACCATCTACGTCCGTGATCATCTCACTCCCGAGAACAAGAACCTGCTAAAGGAATGCAAAGCCCGATCAAACGCCTTGCAACATAAATTCGTCTGGACAAAAAACTGTCACATCTACGCCCGGAAAGACGAAACATCTCCAGTACTTTTCATAGACTCGCTCAGAGATCTCTCAAAAATTGTGTAATCCTTTTAATGGTACTTTTTGCACTTAATATGTTTGTACTTCCACAAATAATGCATGCGAATTATTCCCTCCTTCACCAATTCCCGATTCCCTTCCTCAAAACATACGTTCTAGAACCTCATAACATACACAAACATACATACTGTCACTGCCACACACCACTATACACACACCAGCTTAAACACTTGCGCACCAAGGAAAGCTCCTGCATTTGCAGCTCGATGAACCTTCTAAATATACCATGCTTTTATAAAGTGACTAGTAATGTTGCCATAATCCATTTCATCTTTTCTCTATGGAGCTGAAGTCATTAACGGCTTACTACCAGAACGTCAGAGGTCTACGAACCAAAACTAATGAACTTTATAATTCTTTATTAACATGTACCCACGATATTTTGCTATTCACGGAAACTTGGCTACAGGACGGGATTCTCGATAGTGAACTTTGCAATGACAAATACAACTTATTTAGAAAGGATAGAAACTCCTCAACATCAGCAAAAAAAGATGGCGGTGGCGTCTTAATTTGCACTCGAAAAGGCCTAGAGGCTTGCGAGCGCGACGACTGGGACTGCTCTGAAACAGAATGTTTATGGGTTACTATTACGACTGGAAACTCACCCAAATCATTGAAATCGTTGCATATTTGTATAGTATACTTCCCAGATATTCCTAAACAGTCACTGCTCATCGAACGGTTTACTGAAACAACTAAGAACTTAATTTCTTCACATCCCAATGACGACTTTGTAGTCGTTGGCGATTTTAATTTACCGAATATAAGTTGGCTTCCTTTAGGACCTGTGTTTCACAAACGTGGACGCAGTGACCTTCAAGAGGCTGGGTCCATCATCTACCACGCTTTTGACGACGTGGGTCTACAACAGTTGAACAGCTTTACAAACTCCGTAAATCACACATTGGATCTAGTATTTAGTAATATTACCATGGATATATCGTTATCCACACAACCACTTGTTAAAGAGGACAAATTTCACACAACTCTCGTTCTGGACATTTCCGACATAGTTGCGCCTCCCCTTAGATCTACACCGACTACCACATACAATTTCTCAAAGGGCAATTATGAGGAAATAAATAGAGCACTCAAAGAAACTGACTGGAATCAAGTCCTGGACACACAGGATTTGACTACTGCACTGGAACGATTTTATGAAGTGCTTTACAACCTTATTGACCTATATATTCCAAAAACGAAAAAATACAAAAAGACTTATCCGTTCTGGTACAGTCAGCATGCGTTAGTAAAATTAAATATTGAAAAGAATCAGGTACACACAAGATGGAAGAGACACGGTAATCCTAGAGACTATGAAGAATTCTCGTTGCTGCGTAATAGATTTAAGAATTTGCAGCACAAGTGTTGGATGACATATACACACCGAATACAAACCGATATTGCTGTTAACCCTAAATCGTTTTGGTCTTACGTCAAAGCCAAGAGAAGTAAGTCCCATAATCTTCCGAAATGTATGACGAGGGATACTGAAGTCTATTCAAATGGTACGGATATATGTAACGGCTTGAATACTTTTTTTCGAAGTGTTTTCTCAACTGAATCCGGGGAATGTCTTGATCTCAACCTTCCACCAGTTAGCGACACCTGCCTTGTGACAACAGCTAAAATTTCTATCGAACAGGTTTGTAGATTTTTGAAACGATTAGATATAAGAAAGGGAGCGGGAAGTGATAGGATTCCTTCTCTTTTTATAGCTCGTGCTTGCGAGGGACTTACGCTTCCCTTATATAAACTATTTAGTAGATCACTAACGGAAGGTTTTGTGCCTGAGAAATGGAAAGAGGCTTATATAATCCCTGTTCACAAAAAGGGTACTAAAAATAAAATACAGAACTATCGCTCAATTTCCAAACTGAACATCTTTAGTAAAATTCTAGAAAAAATTGTGTATGACAGCATTTACCGGACAATTGTGAGTGCTGTCCCTCCCAATCAGCATGGTTTTCTTAAACACAGGTCAACAATAAGTAATTTAGCTGAATTTGTGGACACCACTTTGCATACTATGGATGGCGGTGAGCAGGTTGACGTGATTTACACTGATTTCGAGAAAGCATTCGATCGGGTAAATCATGTCATCCTGTTAGTAAAACTAAAGCATTTAGGTATACAGGGGGATCTACTCCGATGGATCAAGTCATACATATCTAGGAGGACACAGACTGTTACAGTGGGCGGACATCGCTCTGACTTCACTGATATTCCGTCCGGAGTGCCGCAAGGTTCACATCTTGGCCCCCTACTGTATGTGGCCTATTTATTTGACATGTCGACGTGCTTCCATAATGCACAATTTCTCCTATATGCAGATGACAAGAAGGTATTCCTGAACATTAAGAATTCTGACGATTGCAGGGCGCTCCAGGACGACCTGGATAGACTAAGCAACTACTATACCAGAAATAGAATATCGGTTAATACTAACAAATGCGCTAAAATCACATTTACAAGACGCAGAAATTTCGTTCGTCATAATTACCGCCTTTGTAATACTAAAGTCAACGAGGTTACTAGCATCCGCGATTTAGGCATAACTTTGGACACTAAAATGTCCTTCTCAGAACACCTTGAAGAGATTTGCATAAAAGCCTACAAAAACCTAGGATTTGTGATGAGAACTTGCAAACCATTCACCAACACCTCAGCTGTAAAGGCGGTCTACTTTGCCTATGTTCGGAGTATCCTTGAGTATGGTAGTTGTGTCTGGACTCCTCAGTACGATATATACAAAGATAAAATAGAACAAATACAGAAGAAATTCACAAAACATTTGAACTACATGCATAGGATAAGACTGGACTACAAAGAATCCTGCAGATATCATCGCATTCTGCCGCTCCAAGAGCGGAGAATTTTACTGGACATGCTCCTTCTACACGATATATGTTCTGGCAGACTAGATAGCCCAGAACTCCTGGCCCGTATTAAATTAAATGTGCCCAGTAAACGCACCAGACACACAAAAACAAAACCACTTCACGCGCCATACTCTAGTACAAACTACGGACAACATGCGGTGATTTCTAGACTTGTTAATATCTTACTTTTTTTTATTTTTAATGCACTAACCCGTGCTAAGGAACAAATTTAAAAACCTATTTAGAGGCTAAAAATTTCACCCATGCCGGGATGCTCAATTGGTAGAGCGCTGGTACGGATAGCCAGAGGTTGCGGGTTCGAATCCCGGCATGGGTGAAATTTTTAGCCTCTAAATAGGTTTTTAAATTTGTTAATATCTATAATTCAAATTTCGCTGAAATTTACTTATTCTCATCTAGCAAAGCCTCCTTCAAACATCAGGCTCTACAGGTGCTACTCAACTAATTACACACACACACACACACACACCCTCACACACACACACACACACACACACACGTACACACATACACCCCTCCCTCTCCTCGCCCCGTCCACGTCCCAATTACATTAAATTAAAACATTAATATTTAATTTGCTCCACTGCTTGATATTGTATAGTAATATTTACAAGTGAAATCTATTTTTGGCTTTATTGTTACAATAATTGTTTGATATTTTATTGTTATTTTGTGCTGTTGGATTTCCAAATAAAGAATAATAATAACTGTAAATGGGGCATTATAATAATAATGAATGAATAATAGAATCGCCCGTAGGCCCGGCTGCCTGAGTGATCTTATACGGTCACGAAAGTTAAGCAACACAGGCCGCGTTTAGAGCATGGATGGGTGACCGTCTATGACTAACGCCAGTGGCATTTGTCCGAGCGGTTCTGTGCTTTGCAAGGCACGCTAAGCAGTTGGTGCCGGCAGCCGTCGATAGGTGCCAGTCGTTAAGCCAAGTCAGAGGGCTTAGGGTGGCTTGCAAACTTCTGACAGTAAGACCACCCACTAGTCTTGCAAGCCTCCACCAATCCGAACTTTTCACCCGTGGTGGAGTATGGCATATACCTTCCTTAGGGAAGAAACCCGTGCCCCTCGGTGGGGACATAATGGGTTGATCATGATGGTGATCACTATCATCACCATAGTAACTTACTTAGTAGTAACTTACACACAACACAATCATTAGTCCTGGTCCCAAACTAGGATACTTTGTGTTATGGTAACCAGGCAGGGACATAACAAACATGGAAGTACACCCAGACTGTGACCATTCGTACAAATGTACGGCGGCCCGCAGAAAAAATCAAACCCACTGACAAATAAACAATAAAGAATAAAAATATTTTTATTGCCATTCACAAACTAGCTTAAAATTAACATTAAACATTATGTAATATATGTGTAAGAGAAATAAGATTAATATAATCTTATTTATTACTAGTCTAGTTAGGCAAAAGGGAACGACTCAGCTAATGCTATCACGGCTCGTAAGGTGCGTGCAGCGCTGATTTTCAGTCATTCCCTATTCCCAGAGTTGTTGTGCGGGAGTGTTTGTAGTCAGAACACGTCTATACTTCAACTTAACTTAAAGAAGGTAAGTAATTACATTTCTGTTAAATTCTAAATAAATAAAAAGTAATTAATAAAAACAATCAGTCTTGAGACCAAATATATTGTGTGTATGTCAGTGAGTGAGTGAGAGAGTGTTTGTGTGTGTGAATGAGTGAGTGACTGTGTATATACGTGTGCACGTTACTGTGTGATTTATCTACCAATATAAGTCGGACTGTATGATAATAAATAGAGCAAATGGCATGGTAATCTGACGTAACGTGTACCGGTAGACTAAGGCCGCCGTCTGTACTCTTAGGTACAGAAGTATCTGTGTATTTTCCATTTTTATTTACAACTAGCTGACCCAGCGAACTTAGTACCGCCTAACTGTCGATTCTTTACTTTTTTTTATTTTTCCTCGTATTTCCATCCTCGTACTTCAAGGAACATTCTAAAATGAGAATTAGCGAAATCGGTTCAGCTGCTCTCGAGATTTGCGCTTACCAACACATTCAGCGATTCATTTTTATATTATAGATAGAAGATAGATAAAGTTTTCTCTATCTATCTTTTTATCTATCTTAGGTAGCAGTCATGTAATTTTAAGGTGTAAACAATAGATTGCCCATAATAGATAGTCTGAAAACCCGTTCACTCGTATTGAATGTCTTCATTTCAACGGAAAAGGCGATAGTTAGGAATACCAATGACTCAAATGGTAACTCAAGAATCAAGTCACTGATTTTCTATTGAAATACTCCCTTTGACAAGGCAAGCGAATAGTTGAAGACCACAGATCGATTTGCAACTCAATACGGACCTAGGTTACTACTTTGGGAGACAGTTATAGGTAGACTCTTCCTAAAGTGTCAATACCAAGAAGTTTGAGTTTTGGACTTATCTTATTATAATACACTATCTGCTGCCCAATGTTGGTATATATTTTTCAGCAGTCCCTGGTCTCTGCCTACCCCTCTGGGATACAGGCGTGAGGTTGTATGTATGTATATTTTTCCAGAATAAAAAGTAGCATATGTGCTGTTCCAGGCTAATCATAATCTATCTCTGTGCCAAATTTCATCCCAACCCCGTCAAGCTTTCTGGCGTGATTGAGTAACATACATACATACATACATACATACATACATACATACATACATACATACATACATACATACATACATACATACATACATACATACATACATACATACATACATACATACATACATACATACATACATACATACATACATACATACATACATACATACATACATACATACATACAAACAATTTACTTTTTATTTACAAACGACGCGTGCGGACCGAAATGAAACTTTGCCAATACATTTAGCCAATACATAAATCAAGGTTTGATCGAGCTTACAACGGTAAATAGAGTAAAAAAGAATCATAGCCTCAAAAGACTTTTCATAGAAACTATTCTCAAGGCGATAATTAATTTTTGTTAATTATATAATTTTTTTTGTATTTCCAATTCTAAGTACGATTTACCCCGATTTGTGTCTTATAAATGCATTGGCAAAGTTTCAATGTGATTAGACATGACGTTTGAAAAAAAAACAAACTTGTTTGTATGGGAATTCCCTCGTTAAGGAGCCGCCCTAAGGTAACCTATTACCAATGTAGTGCAATATATTTTGTGTGATTAATTAGTGCAATCCTGAATAGTTCTTGTACAATTTTAGTACCGGTCTTATACAGAACCCCCAAACATCTCTCCCATTCTGAGGGAATGCTTGTGCTATCTAATGAAACTTGTAAAGTCGAAGCTAACATTTTGTCTAAAGGCAAATCAAATCGAAGTATTTTATTCAAAATTACACAGAAACCGTAAGTTATCGAACTTCACAAGTAAAACTAGGCGTCCATTACAAAATTTAGATCATTTGGAAGAAAAATTGGACAAAAAAACTCCAAACTTAGGCCGGTTCAAGAACTCTTTCCCAATAATAACGTCCAGTGATGCGCGAAGAAGAAACTTCGAAGAAAATTCTCTCGCATGACTAGAACTTAAGATTGGAAAAAGGAATAAATTATCTTTATGATGAAATAAATTACAGTAAACTTAGTGTGTTTGCGGATCACAGCGAATAGCAGCGTCTATAAACAGACAGGTTTTTTTTTCGATTTGGCACATCTCGACTACGCGCAAGGGCCGGAATAATCGACGTGGCTGTCCAGACGGCGAAGCTGAAATGGAGCTGGGCAGGGCTGGTCATGTCAGTCGAATGCATCCGAACAGGTGGGCGAAACTCGCCACCGAGTGGATACCATATGGGCATCATCGAGGCCGGCCTAGAAGACGGTGGAAAGATGATCTAGACCAACATCTGCCGGCGTGGTCTGAGGTGGCCCAGGGCAGAAATCTCGGGACTGAATCAGGGGAGGCCTTTGGCCAGAAGTGGAACACAAACATAGAGACGACGTAAAAACAGGGTCTCGTCACCCGAGAACATATTTTACGACCAATCTCTACCCTGCAGCGCTGCACTGCTTGAATAGGGCGTCATTAGGGACGCGAGTTACACGTCTTAACGAACGCGTAGTGTTTCCGTTATGCATGTGTGTCACCTTAGTTGTCGCTATGTTTCTTTGTAAGATAAGGTCCAAATAGTCCTAAAGGCTGTGAATCTATTTAAAAACCTATTTAGAGGCTAAAAATTTCACCCATGCCGGGATTCGAACCCGCAACTTCTGGCTATCCGTACCAGCGCTCTACCAATTGAGCCAATGGGCGACTCACGGCATCAGTGAAATTTCGAACCTCTTTACAATATTCTCTGTATTACGTACAGGCAGCGACATCTGACTTAAGCAAATTGCATTACTTACAGCCCCGACTACCTACTTTGCAGTTAGGTTTAACATCGGAACGATATCACTGTACCCACATGATTACACTATTTTTATTTTTAATGCACTAACCCGTGCTAAGGAACAAATTTAAAGACCTATTTAGAGACTAAAAATTTCACCCATGCCGGGATTCGAACCCGCAACCTCTGGCTATCCGTACCAGCGTAGACATCTGACTTAAGCAAATTGCATTACTTACAGCCCCGACTACCTACTTTGCAGTTAGGTTTAACATCGGAACTATATCACTGTACCCACATGATTACACTATTTTTATTTTTAATGCACTAACCCGTGCTAAGGAACAAATTTAAAAACCTATTTAGAGGCTAAAAACCTATTTAGGGGCTGTAAGTAATGCAATTTGCTTAAGTCAGATGTCGCTGCCTGTACGTAATACAGAGAATATTGTAAAGAGGTTCAAAATTTCACTGATGCCGTGAGTCGCCCATTGGCTCAATTGGTAGAGCGCTGGTACGGATAGCCAGAGGTTGCGGGTTCGAATCCCGGCCTGGGTGAAATTTTTAGCCTCTAAATAGGTTTTTAAATTTGTTCCTTAGCACGGGTTAGTGCATTAAAAATAAAAATAGTGTAAGCTGTGAATCTAACTATTATAGTCCTTACGGCTGTACCTATTGGTACTTAGAATTGGTTATTGTCTCTGCAGTTAGGATAAAGCTCAGAAAAGACTGATGCGAGACTCCATTCTCAAACCATTTATAATATGAATATAAATACTTACAAACTTGTACGGAACCCCGGTTTATTTTTTATTTTGATACGATCCTTTTGCCCGAATTTGGTACAGAAACTAACTCGTTCCGAAATAATTAAAATTACATTCATGTCGATGCTTTTACTGCGATCCCCAACCCGCATGCCCAGCGTGGGGATTATGGGCATTACCTCCCATGATAGCACAACGTGGCGCTCTTTAGGGGAGGGCTATGTCCAGCAATGGACTAGTATTAGCTTGACGACGACGACGACGACAACGATGCTTTTAAAGTTGACTTAAATGTTTTTACGTAATATTAAAAGGTATGATTCCCCGAGAAAAGTTAGACAAAGTTAGAAGTTAACGATCAGTTCGTACTTTACATAACGATAACAATGCCTTATAATCCTGAACCAACCTGGACTTGGCCCCTGTGGTGGTGTATGGCCTAACTGTACTACGATTCAGGAAGAGACACCGTGCCCCAGCAGTGGGAACATACCAAGGGTTGATATCGATCGATCCATTACAATGATTTGCTACCTACTTTAATAGTAGAATACAATCTAATAATCATATAAGAGATCTGCCAAAGGAGCTAAAGTGGACTTATCGGAAGTTTGTTTAAGGCTTTTAATTGACTACTCTCGACGCTTATGGAAATAAATACTTACCTCTATGCATACAACGAATCCTTAAATTTCTCAACGAACCCTTTCGACAGAATCAATCATCGTTCCCCTCGTGGGACGATCTTACCCAAAAATCTTTGCAGAGGCGTCTTTGCATAATTAATTAATTGAGAAAAGTATTGCGTGGGAGACGGACGGTGAAAAGGCTTTTCATTTTCAACGGTTTCATTCTTTAATTTCATCAGATGTAACGCCGCAAGAGGTAAATGTTTGCCCAAAAAGATACTTGATATTCTTCCCAGCGCATCGAAGGCAAACGAGGTTCACCATCGTAGTGAAATGATTTGCCAATCAGCGAATATATTGTCAATATAGTATTCTCTTTACTGGTAGCGCTTCATTAAGCTGTATGTATTGAAGAACATACATCCTATCAACATACATAATACATCCTTCATGGGGCATTGTATACGCTTCTACAATTAAATTCCTGAAGATATATTAAGCTTGCCGGAAACGCGGTCCAAAAATTTGTTGAGCGTACTTTGTGCCAAAAGGGCTACTATAACATAAAGGATTATTTAGATGACAATGAGGTCTGGAATTAAAGCCAGTACAATGCATGAGTTGTATGTTTTATAACACGAATAATTATGTAAACTATGTTAATTAAGGATTTTGAAAAGATTAAGTTATGAGTTTTTTTGTCCATTTTTCTCCAAAATGATCTAGATTTTGAAATGGACACCTAGTTTGCATTGCAACGTTACTGCGCAGTTTCTGCGCTACTTTGAATAAAACCTTTTCATATCAACGACTTATAGTAGGTACATTACATCTTTTACACAATCAGCGCTAAAGATTCGTCTAGAGATAACTCGGCAATGGTTTGGAAATATTGGCCAAATACGGTAGCCAAGCTAGACGATTCCTAAAACACCCCATTATAATGTCATTTAAACATTATGTCCTACGATTTTTTTACATAACAAATCGCTCGTAGAATAGACGAAGCGCTCGTGGCCTTGACGAAGCGAGTGATTGGAATCAATCACTGGAGTTAAGCAACAACAGACGTGGTCAGGTGCAGGATGGGTGACCGTCCTATATATAGAGATAGTCCGTTATAATTATATAGAAATAGATTTGGTATTTACGAACAAATTTCTATATTATTATAGAAATTTGTTCGTCTCGGTCTCTTAGGGAAACCAACGAAATTTTTTTCGGTGCAGTGGAATATTGTATAAAGCAGTAGAGTATATTTTAAAGTCGGTTCCAACTGCATAACATAAATTTTAGTCACCGACTATAAAATATAGGGCTACCTCAAAAATGCATTTAGAGTTTGGGTTGGACAAGCACTTCAGTTCTTTCAGATTCCTCTGATTTTTTTAATTTAGTCTTAGAAATTTCGGGTTTCAGCATGGTAAATCATCCTCCTACATCGAAGAATGACAATTCTATTTAACACATATGGTTTTAAGTATAAAGTAACAAACAGTCCTCCTATAATAGAATAACTGTAAATTAAAGATTAAAAAGATATTGAATGAAATAGCTAATTTAATAAACAGTTCACAAAAGTTGATGTGTAAATGACAAAGTCTGTAATTAACGTGATTTCAATTAACCACATAACATTTACATACAAGCACATACACCTGTGCCGTGGGAAACAGAAACAACGACATCACAAACATGTAAACATCCAGGACCTTGGATTTTTTTCCCCAGCCGGGATTCGAACCCGGGACCTCTTGCATGGTAGACAGAAGCGCTACCGCTACGCCACAGAGGTCGTCGTCTTAATATATACTATACGTATACGTAGGTATACTTATACAACGAATTTAAAAGTTAATTGATGATGAAGCGGAGGTGATCCGTCACAATCGTGGCAATTAGCAGTCCCTGGTCTCTGCCTACCTCTCTAGGATACAGGCGTGAGGTTATGTTATGTTAAAAATTATTTATAGCTCTATATTGTTAATATAATTATATCTACGGTAGTAGTTTGAAATTGTTGAGACATTGTAATCGTTTTCAATTTATGTTAAATAATTTGTTTTTTAGTTGGCGAATATGATCATTAAATAAGTACGAGTACTTGAGGCTCCTAAAAAAAATTATTTTCAAATTCAAAACTATCAGCACCCGTCTGAACCGGAACTTAGGGTGGAGTTTTTGTAATCAAATTGAAGGAAAGACAGTTATTTAATTAAAATTGTCCGAGAGAAAGCGAGAGGGGGTTTCATAGGGCATTGAGAGGTTTACATACTTAAGTAGCATTTTAACTCTAACCGTTATCGATAGGAAAAGTGTATTGGAACAACATTTCTTAATAAGGTATTTATTCACTTTAAAGCTAGCACTGCATCGGAGCAGCACAATACGTTTGCCGCCGGTTTTTGTGCCACATTGTCTTTGTACATGTTATTTCTTATATAATGTCCTGTTTAACGTTTCGTGTGCATGAAGTTGTCGTCGTCGTCGCTAGGCTATACTAGTCCACTGCTGGACATAGCCCTCCCCTAAAGAGCGCCACGTTGTGCTATCATAGGGGGTAATGCCCATAAACCCCACGCTGGGCATGCGGGTTGGGGATCGCAGGTCGGTGGAATTGTACTGCAGGGGGCGCTGCTGCCGACCCCCCAGTTTTAGTCGCCTTCTACGACATCCTCGGGAAGAATTGGGTTGGTGATATTCTCTAGGCCGACACCACACAGCAATGCAAAGAAGTATAATAATAATAACAACATTTGGTCCACAGTAATTTTTGCAGCTGCGGTAAGTCCGACCTTCCGTCCGCCTGACCTTCTGGATGCTATGAAGGGTTTTCAAAGCAAAGAAAGTATTTAAGTACCCTTATGATATGAACCCTTTGTATTTCCCCACTGCTGATGCACGTGTCTCTTAGGCCATACTTGACCACGGGGGCCAAGTCCGGGTTGGTAAAGTTTTGTAAGACAGTGACGGGCCTTACTGTCAGAAGTATCTGCCCGTAAGGCTTAATGACTACTATTACATGACAGCCGGCACCAACGGCTTAACTTGTCTTACGAAGCACGGAAGCGCACGGAAAAACTGCCACTAGCGGTGGTCACGGGACGGTCACCCAACCGGCACCTGACCAGTTATTATTACTGGCATAATAGAGATGCCAGGACTGAAAAAATGTTCCGTCTTGGTTTAGTCGAATCCGCATTCTTATAAAGGAGGCAATAGAAAAACCCAAATGCTGGTTACTTAATTAAAAAAAATATGGCTCTCACTGTACTCGTAACTCCCGACGGTCTCATGGCAAGGAACGTAAGTATAAACCAGTGCTAAGTTTCTTTGAGTTCCTGTTATAAGTACATATTGCTCGTTGGGATTTCAGACGCTTGACAACGTCGAAAAGATTCTGTTTGTACGGAATTGTTTTGTTTTTGACTAATAGATGGCGTTATTTGTTTCCTATGGTTTTATCTAAGTCAAACCTTTTTATCCAGAACATTGTAATATTTAAATTTTGTTTTGTTTTTCAGCTTAGGTAGGTAGACCAAAAAGGTCCAATAAATATTACCACAGCTATGCACCTTCTTTAAATAAACAGTACCACCCCCCTCAACCCTCTATAACAGTGTCGGACAGATTAATTGGTAAAAAAATCGCCGTACACGATATTAGTCACAAAGTTTCTTGTCATTCATTTCATTCTACATCAACCTTGAACCTAAATCGTTTATGTACTCCCAAGTTGTTCATTTACTGGGTCTGGTTCCTTTGAAAATACATTTGCAAACATACAAATAATACGAGGATTTCGGAAAGAGTAAAAGAACGCCCAGTACAACGTAGGTACGGCTGCTCAAATTAAAAACTCCTGGACTGAAGGAACTCCAACCTAAAAATAGGAAGACTTACCCATGTCATCGATGAGCGGCGCCATCCTCAAAGTCACTCCAACCAGCAGCAAACAGAGAAACAGCAGTAGACAAGCTGTCACCATGATGGTGTAGCGCGCCCGCCGAGGCAGCTCGTCTGGATCCAGCACCTGGGGCCAAAAAGATAGGGTTCTTTTTGCAAAGCAAGTAATGTCAGACGATATAAAATAAAAGCCACGCAACATAATGATCCCAAGGTAAGACACACTGGTATATGCCCGGCTAGCTCAGCCAGGACATGTAGCTGTTAATCTCAGGGTCGTGGGTTCGACTCCACGTTGGGTGCCAGGGTCTTGTGATAAATATGTATATATGAAATGAAATGAAAAGGTTTTATTCAAAGTAGCGCAGAAGCTGCGTCTTAATGAACGTTACAATTCAAACTAGGTGTCCATTTCAAAATCTAGATCATTTTGGAGAAAAAATGGACAAAAAAACTCCAAACTTAGTCTTTTCAAAGTCCTTAATTAACATAGTTTACATAATTATTATAAACATAGAACTCATACATTCCAGACCTCATTGTCATCTAGATAATCCTTTATGTTATAGTAGCCCTTTTGGCACAAAGTGTGCTTAACATATTTTTTGAACCGCGATTCAGGCAAGCTTAATATATCTTCAGGGATTTTATTATAGAAGCGTATACAACGCCCCATGAAGGATGTATTAACCTTTGCCAGCCTAAATAGTGTATATAACGCTAGTAGCATTTTTCCGAGTGGTTCCGTGCTTCGAAGACACGTTAAGTAGATTGAGCCGGCTGCGGTCGATAGATGGCAGTCGATAAGCGAAGTCAGAGGCCTTAGGGTGGCTTGAAAACTTCTGACAGTATCTTGCAAGCCTCCGCCATTCCGGACTTGGCCCCCGTCGTAGAGTATGGCCTATACCTTCCTTAGAGAAGAGACCAGTGCCCCTCAGTGGGGGCATAATGGGTTGATGATGATGTCTATGACTTGAAAACACTGTGTTTATTTTTAAACGCACTAGCATTAAGCTTGCCTATGTGTATAACTTTTATGCAATAAAGAACTTTAATAATAATGATAATAAACTGTACAAAATCATTTAAGTAGTTTTCATTTAAGTAGTTTTTAAATGAAATGTGAAAATACTGTTGCAGTAGCTAATAAATAATAATAATAATAATAATAATAATAATAATAATAATAATAATAATAATAATAATAATAATAATAATAATAATAATAATAATAATAATAATAATAATAATAATAATAATAATAATAATAATAATAATAATAATAATAATAATAATAATAATAATAATAATAATAATAATAATAATAATAATAATAATAATAATAATAATAATCATAATAATAATAATAATCATAATAATAATAATAATAATAATAATCATAATAATAATAATAATCATAATAATAATAATAATCATAATAATAATAATAATAATAATACCCCCCCAGGGGACCACCTTGTCGTGGTGGGGGGGCTTCCGGGAGGGAGGAACCATAACTGTTCATAACATCTAGAAATACCCTCTACGGGAGAATAAAACTGGCTCTACATCATCCAGAGCTACCCTTCCCAAACTAAGGTCCCCAACTCCAAATTCAAAGATGAATACGGTACCTAAAGAGATAATACCCCAGGAGGGTACCAGCAATGCTGGAGAATCCCTCTCCGAGCTTAGCTCGGGCTGCTCCTCGTACTCTGGGGGGAGCAAAGGACCGATACCTCAATTGAGGACGACTGCGTCTAATGACGCTTATCAATCACAGAGATATTCACTGCGACCCCGTCAGGGAGGTGGCCAAGTGACACTCAAGCCCAGCAGTGGCACCATTTGCGGTGGGGAGTTGAATGTGCAAGCGCTAGAGATTCATCACTAGCATTAAGCTTGCCTATGTGTATAACTTTTATGCAATAAAGAACTTTAATAATAATGATAATAAACTGTACAAAATCATTTAAGTAGTTTTCATTTAAGTAGTTTTTAAATGAAATGTGAAAATACTGTTGCAGTAGCTAATAAATAATAATAATAATAATAATAATAATAACTATGACTCTCCATAGAATGCATCACCCGAAGTCGTCAGTGATGAGGTTGTACTTGCCGCGAAAGCATGGTGGTCGTGGGCTGTTGAATGCCCAGACCATGCACAATCGCGAGGTAAGCAACCTCCGTAACTACTTCCTGACAATGACGGACAGTCCAATGCATAGAGATGTCATAGGGTGTGATAAAGGACTTACCCCTCTGGCCTTAGCCAACGAGCAATGGCAAGACCCGGTAGTACTGAGTGTCTCTGGTCGCGAGGACATATGGAAGGAGAAGGAGCTGCATGGGAGGTTCTTTAAAGCTCTACATGAGCCCCACGTGGATACGAAGGCCTCACTACACTGGCTACGATTCGGTGACCTGTTCGGGGAAACTGAGGGTTTTGTCTGTGCAATACAAGATCAGGTTATCAAGACCAACAACTATAGGAAATACATCCTGAAGGATGGCACTGCCGATATTTGCCGGGCGTGTCGCCATCCCGGTGAGTCACTCAGGCATGTTATATCCGGTTGTTCGGCGCTTGCTAACACTGAGTATCTGCACAGACACAATCTTGTAGCCAGGATTCTTCATCAGGCGCTCGCTCTGAAATATGGTCTCGTCGCACAGGGACTACCGTATTATAAGTACACGCCGGAAGCCGTGCTCGAAAACGACCGCGCCAAGCTCTATTGGGACCGGCCCATTATCACAGACAGGACTTTACTCGCGAATAAGCCTGATATTGTGGTGGTGGACCGGGCGCAGAATAGGGCGTTTTTGGTCGACATTACTGTCCCGCATGATGAGAACCTCGTGAAGGCCGAAACAGATAAGAAAACCAAGTATCTGGACCTGGCGCACGAGGTTGCCGACATGTGGGGGGTGGTGTCGGCCGAAATCGTTCCTATAGTCCTGTCCGCGAATGGGTTAGTTCCAACCAGTCTCGTTAACCATCTGAGGCGGTTGGAACTCCGTGTGGGCATGCTTCCGGCTATCATGCAGAAGGCGGTGCTGCTTGATACAGCCCGGATAGTCCGGCGTTTTCTCTTGCTGTCGCCCTGACCTCCGGCCGCTTGGACTCCTCAGCCGGAGGGCGTCCGTCTGGCCACTCTGGTCAGACGAGACATTTACCTTTTTTTTTCCCCACATAATAATAATAATAATAATAATAATAATAATAATAATAATAATAATAATAATAATAATAATAATAATAATAATAATAATAATAATAATAATAATAATAATAATAATAATAATAATAATAATAATAATAATAATAATAATAATAATAATAATAATAATAATAATAATAATAATAATAATAATAATAATAATAATAATAATAATAATAATAATAATAATAATAATAATAATAATAATAATAATAATAATAATAATAATAATAATAATAATAATAATAATAATAATAATAATAATAATAATAATAATACCCCCCCAGGGGACCACCTTGTCGTGGTGGGGGGGCTTCCGGGAGGGGGGAACCATAACTGTTCATAACATCTAGAAATACCCTCTACGGGAGAATAAAACTGGCTCTACATCATCCAGAGCTACCCTTCCCAAACTAAGGTCCCCAACTCCAAATTCAAAGATGAATGCGGTACCTAAAGAGATAATACCCCAGGAGGGTACCAGCAATGCTGGAGAATCCCTCTCCGAGCTTAGCTCGGGCTGCTCCTCGTACTCTGGGGGGAGCAAAGGACCGCTACCTCAATTGAGGACGACTGCGTCTAATGACGCTTATCAATCACAGAGATATGCACTGCGACCCCGTCAGGGAGGTGGCCAAGTGACACTCAAGCCCAGCAGTGGCACCATTTGCGGTGGGGAGTTGAATGTGCAAGCGCTAGAGATTCATCCCCCATCCCCATCACATCCATCGCCGCGAAGTCTATTCTCTTATGAGAGCAATTCCTCACGTAATAGCTACTCGAGGCAGACATCGCCCATCTCGCTACCGTCATCACCTACAACCAGCCCATTAGCAGATGTTGTACAGGAGGCAGTCGCCGATATTCCTGCACCCACTGTTGATAGGAAACGCATGAGACTCAAATGGACTGAGGAAATAAACAGATCCGTATGGCGTGCATACCTGATTGCCTCTTCGCTAGAGCAAAACTCAAAAAAATATTTACCGGAATTACACCGCTTGTTTCTGTTAGAACAGCCGAATGTCAATGTCTCTCGACAAAGAGTGGGAGATCAAAAAAGAGCTATAATCAGAAACCAACTTCTTACACAAAAGGTCCAAGATGAAATAAGACTAGAAGTGTCTTTATTGTTACGCAATCACTCACAGCTAAATGAAACAAGTCTCACACATGAATCACAAGAAACCTCTTCTACACAGACAAACAATTCACGGCAAAGGATGTCCTGGAGCAACGAAATAAACGAAACAATAATCTACAATTACTACAAAATTACAAACCTAGAGTCGAACAAAACTGCATATAGACCAGCACTACATGCTGCTGTTATAGCCGCAAATCCAAACTATGCACATTTCTCTGAGCAACGAATTGCTGATCAGCTGAGAGTGATAATCAACAACAAATACATAACTGAAAGTAGGTTACAAGAGATACGTGATCAAGTAACTATTGAACTACACACCCACGCTAATACTACATCACGACATAATACGCCACATACAGAATCATACTCCGTAACTCAATCACATTTGACTGATCAACACGGTTCAGAGAGAGAGCCATCTATTGATATGGAGAACGGAGATTTAACGACGCGAGTACAAAATTCAACCCACCAGGCAATATGGCCACAAGATATTGTAGCGATAATAGAGGAAGAATTTTTGAAGGCACTAGGAGAATTTAAAGACGTCGATCCGTCATCAAGACCCTACATACCAAAACAGAAACCATCTAAAAAATTCGCCACTACTGTACATACGATGAACTCTGAAATACTGCCTAAATACTTAACTGAATCAACTGATTTTGTAACGATGCAAACCATGATATATTGTGCAGCTTACGCAGTAGTTACTTATAGTAGAGGCAAAATAAAACACGCGCAAAGAAATCCGAATAACACCCATACCCCAGCATGGCAGACACGTCTAGAAAAAAGAATAGAAGACCTACGAGTTAAAATAGGACGAATAACCCACTACATGAGAGGTAATGCCAGTGCTACGCTTCAGCATCACGTAGATTTGATAAAGCTTCGATACAAGATACACTCCCAGCATGAACCTGATAACACCGATTTATCGCACTTTCTTGATACGCTCAAACAAAAACTTAATGCATTATCTAGTCGCCTACGTAGGTACAAAGAAAGACTCAAAATAAATTGTTTTCAACTAATGAAAAACAATTCTACCGGACTCTTCTCAGGGAAAACTCTAAGAATACAGCAGAAATACACAGTGAAATACCAACATCAGATGCACTTCATAAGTTCTGGTCTAATATTTGGTCAAACCCAGTCGAGCATTCAAATTCCAACTGGATGGCCCAGGATAAGAAAACACTTGAAAATGTACCGGAAATGAAGTTTGAAGAGGTGAGCCTGGATATATTTAAAATAGTCATAGCCAAAACTCACAACTGGAAAGCCACCGGCTCAGACAAAATTCATAATTACTGGTACAAAAAATTTACGAGCACACACCCAAACTTACTCTCGCATATCAACCAATTTATACAAAACCCTGAAATCATGCCATCCTACATTACACAAGGAACAACGTTTATGCTACCGAAAGACCTCAGCGACACAAAAAACCCAGCTAAATACCGACCAATAACTTGCCTTCAAAATATTTATAAAATCATAACATCATGCATATGTCAACTGATCTATACACACACTGACAACAACGATCTTCTGGCAGAACAACAAAAGGGCTGTCGCAAATTTAGTCAGGGCTGTAAAGAACAACTGACCATCGACGCTATAGCCTCCAAACAAGCTTTCCGAAAGAAACGAAATATATATACTATGTATATAGATTACAAGAAAGCGTTTGACTCGGTGCCTCACACATGGCTCATCTATGTCTTAAAACACTACAAAGTGCACCCTACAATCACCAGATTCTTAACATCTACCATGCAGAACTGGAACACCGTACTCAAGTGTCACAGCTACAGCTCTTTAGTAGAAACAGACAGCATTCATATCCGCCGAGGAATATTCCAAGGCGACTCACTTAGTCCTCTTTGGTTTTGCTTAGCTCTCAACCCGCTTTCTAATCTATTAAATGACACGAAAAAAGGATTTAACATCAAATATGACGACACTCAACACACACTTTCACATCTGCTATATAAGGATGACATAAAACTTTATGGAAAAAACTTAGGCGAAATACATCAGCTGGCAGATTTGACTCAACAGTTTTCAACTGATATTAAAATGGAGTTTGGTATTGATAAGTGTAAAATACAATCAATACATAGGGGCAGAGTAGAGGAAAACTCGTACAAACTGAATGACTGCGAACAAATAGACCCAGTAGATAGTGACATTGGGTACAAATACTTAGGATATTATCAAACACAATTGATACACCAAAAAGAAACAAAAACGACAGTAACGAAAAAATTCAGAGAAAGACTACGCCATATACTAAATTCAAAACTGAACGCACGAAATACGATAAAAGCTATAAATACATTTGCCATACCAATACTAACATACTCGTTCGGAATCATCAACTGGTCACAATCAGATTTGATTAAACATCAACGCATCGTTAACACCATGATGACAAAACACAGAAAACACCACCCACGCTCATGCGTTCAAAGACTTACCCTACCAAAAGTTGAAGGAGGAAGAGGAATTATTGACATTGTAAACCTTCACAATAAACAAATTACTACGCTTAGATCATTCTTCCAGTCACGAGCACTAAATTCAACCTTACATAATGCTGTTGTAAGGGCAGACATTCAATACTCCCCGCTCAACTTGAGAGATCACCAAACACAGAAAAATCAGTCCATTACAACAATACAATGTAAAATTGACACCTGGACACAAAAAACCCTTCACGGCAGACATCGGCTTGACTTGAGCAACCCTAACGTCGACAAAATTGCATCGAACGCTTGGCTCAAGAGAGGCGAGTTGTTCCCGGAAACTGAAGGGTTCATGATAGCCATACAGGACCAGGTCATAGAAACGCGTAACTATAAAAAGCACGTCATCCACGACACAACACTTACAAGCGACATGTGTCGTCACTGTCACCGCAGCTCTGAAACCATACAACATATTACAGGAGCATGCTCATCAATCACACACACAGACTATAAACATCGCCATGACCAGGTCGCATCTATCATACATCAATACCTCGCGTTCAAGCATAAACTCATCCCGCAAAGAACAGCGTACTACAAATATGCGCCGCAGACTGTGTTAGACTCAGCAAACTACAAACTTTACTGGGACAGAACCATCATCACTGACAAAACCATACATAACAACAGACCAGACATAACACTACACGACAAAAACAACAAAACGGTTTACTTAATAGACATTGCTATACCAAATACACATAATCTTACATCGACACATACACAAAAAATCACAAAATACACTGATCTTGCCATAGAAATAAAAACCCAATGGCAAGTGCAAATCGTCAAAACGATTCCAATAATCATTTCTTCTACAGGAGTCATACCTTATACTTTACATACTAGCCTCAAAGCGCTAGACATACACCGATCAACTTACCAACTACTACAAAAAGCAACTATATTAAACACTTGTCGTATCGTCCGAAAGTTCTTCGGCAAAGTGAACGAACTCTAAATAATGGATAATAACTGCACTTGGCTTTGGCCCGTGCCAACTTGTACCTCTGTTAAAAGAGTGATAACTAAAAGAAAAATATATAATAATAATAATAATAATAATAATAATAATGAAGACCGAATAAGGATACAGAGGGGTATATTCCAGGGCGATTCTAATAATAATAATAATAATAATCATAATAATAACAAAACTGACTGGTAAAGAAACGGAAAAGAGATCACTTTCAAGTAGGTCAAACATGTGAAGTGGCGAGACGCGAATGCAAAAGAAATCTAAAATAGGTGACGTTGTATAAAATTTAGAGTCAAAAATGAAAGGAAAGAATGGAAGGAATATAAAAAATGGTATTTGCACCGTTATAAGGAGACGCGGACAGCACACATCCAAACACACCTAAAACAGCGACCGCAATGGAATTAAAATCATATTATCTTGTTTTATGACGTCGACGTTTTTTTCAAAGTGAACATCATAAATCTTAAGGTGCTTCGGGATACTTACTAACTAGGCACCAATGGAAAAAAATCATAACTTGTGTTTTAATACGTTTTTATTTTAGCATTAAAAAGTTAAAATTACTTTGCTGAATTCCGCCAAAAATCCCACAAGCACCATGCGGCTAGCTAATGCACCGCCCTCCCTCCCACTTTCTTGCTTCTGCGTGAAAAAGTGGGAGGGAGGGCGGTGCATTAGCTAGCCGCATGGTGCTTGTGGGATTTTTGGCGGAATTCAGCAAAGTAATTTTAATTAAAACTGTTTTTATACGGATTTATGCTCGTTTATTACATTTTTACAATTTTCCAACGTTTCGGCACTTTTTCAGGTGCCGTGGTCCCGGATGACTGAGGTGACAGGTGTCTTTTAGAAATCATTAACGGTTAGTTTACTACCCTCGGCAAAAATTACAAAAGTTAATTATGAAGTTACGTTCCAAAATAGACACCGAATCTGCGACAAGGACCATCTACCTGCGGAACTCCAGCATGTCAAACGAGTACTTCGTGCAAACAAGCTGCAAGTTCCGCGTGTCCGTCGCGGAGGACGTCTCAAACCGGACACAGTCGAGCGAGTTCCAGCCTACCTGCCTTTCGTGAGAGGAGTGACTGACAAAATTGGGAGTATTTTGAAACGCGCCTCAATCAGAACCATCTACCAGCCGCCAAGAAAGATACACCAATTCATGCGAAGTGTCAAGCACAGGATTCCCTTACAAGAGGCAGGAGTATACAAGCTTGACTGTGAATGTGGTTCCTCGTACATTGGTCAAACGAAGCGTACCATAGCTGAGCGGGTGAAGGAACATATCGCTGATGTGAAACATAAGCGCTCTGGTAGATCTGCAGTCAGCGAGCATACACTTAGCGGTACCAACCACTTTATACATTTCGATAAAGTTAAAGTTCTAGCCCGAGAAGACCGTTTCTTCCCTAGAATGATACGTGAGGCAATAGAGATCCGCCGGCATCCAAATTTTAATAGAGATCGTGGTTGGAACATACCGGTAGCATGGGAACCAGTGCTTAAGTGCATGAGACCCCCTTGCTAGAAGTGTGACTGTAGAATAAATAATAAAAAATCAATTTAATTTCAATTTATAATCGGATATTTAAGTTCATATAAAGAAATTAGTTTATAAATTTAATTTTAACTTCAATTACTAATAATCAATATTGTTGACTTTATATAAAAAAAATAATTGGTTTGTCTATTTTGGAACGTAACTTCATAATTAACTTTTGTAATTTTTGCCGAGGGTAGTAAACTAACCGTTAATGATTTCTAAAAGACACCTGTCACCTCAGTCATCCGGGACCACGGCACCTGAAAAAGTGCCGAAACGTTGGAAAATTGTAAAAATGTAATAAACGAGCATAAATCCGTATAAAAACAGTTTTAATTATGTCTACTGCTCGTGTTAACCTTAGAAAATACTATAAAGTAATTTTAACTTTTTAATGCTATTATGGATTTCCGCAAAGTAACGCCTGATTCTATACAACGTTTTTATTTAAAAATTAATATGAGAAATCTTAACAAACAACCGCGACAACTATTTTCAGAACCTGCAGTCAAGAACCAAAAACCAAGGACTTTTATCAGTTTCCTCCAAAAACGACTGTTTGTAGCGAAAATCGATTAACATTCTAGCCTATTGATCTTAGGTATTAGAGTGTAAGTTCTAAAAAATGGTGTCACAGTTGCCAAGATTTCTCATGTTAATTTTTAGATAAAACCGTATTATAAAACAAGTTATTAGATTAAATTAGAACTCTTTATTGTACACACTAGAAAACAAATTACATAATAAGGCTTACATATCTAACTGTTGCCGTATACAATTGGCGGTCTTATCGCTAAAAGCGATCTCTTCCAGACAACCTTGGGATGGATAGAACTGAAAGATGAAGAGAGTAGGTAGGTAGGTGTACATGAAGTATATTGGAAGAGTATGTTATATATACATATATTATATACACATATATACTTAATATAATAAATATTACTTATTTATATATTATACAAACACACATATATAATTATAATATACTAATATATACATTTTACATGTAAACAGACAAAAAGAAAACTTACTATGATTGGTATGTAGATAATCATATGTAACAGCATTACACGTCTTCAGCGAGGTAGTGAGACTTTAACAGTCCTTTGAAAACAGGAAAGGACTTTGCTTTGCGCTTTGTTTTTTTCATCCCACCATCTCGGAGAGAGTATTTTTAATCTTCAATATCTGAGTGGAAAAGCCGTTTTTATTCTCTAGAGGATAAAGTAAATTGAATTTAGAACATCGTTTGCACTAAGTTTGTGAATTAAAAAAATATTACACTCATTTTAAATAACTGTAGCAACGTTACTTTAAAATTTTCTCAATTATACCTTAGTATTATTTTGTTATAATTTAAAGATTATTCTGTAATACTTACCTGTCATAATGTAGTAATTAATACATAAACTGAAATAAAAATGTACCTATCTTGTGATTGTAAACGTTTTTTTTGCATTTAGTCATTTCCTCGCTGAGGTGGAATGAAAAGTTACGTGTTGCACTCGAGTGCAAAGATTTTTCACCTCGTGCTCTTTTGATTCCCTCGCTAACGCTCAGGAATCCTTCGCTTGCTCGGTCATCAAAATTTAACACGCGGTTAAAAAGCAACTTTGCACTCTTGTTTATCAAATAACTATTTCCGTTGGTGGCGTGGCCCGAAGCTCCTTAACAACCTGTGACTACTATTTTTACTAGAATCTAAGGAACCTAGAATCAACCTAGGACTTAAATCTATTTTCGCCAAAAGCAGCTATTTTTGACAAAACTGCTTTAATTTCCCAGATTCTTGGGCCTAGGTTCTTCAACTCAATTCAAAAATTCTTTATTGCACAAAAAAGGGGGTTTGTACAAAGGCGAGCTTAGCACTAATAAGCGTTTTCTTCCAGCAAACCTTGGGTTATGTGGATAATGGAAGGGATTGGACTTGTCAGTAGATATTCCACTACTTACACTATTATTATAAAAAAAGGTACTAAACCTAAAACTTATATTCTAATTTAAATAAAATATATGAGCCAGATCGCTGTCGGGCGGCCGAGTACCAAGGCAGGCGGCATTGCCTCGCTGTATGGCTAGGCCTTTGGCCAAAGTAAGCACCAGCCCTCGGGTCTCCTGAAGCGTCGACTAGGCGCGACGAGATCTCCTTAAAGAGTAGTCGCGCCTCCGGACCCCTGGCCCCAGAGTCTTGACTCCAAAAGGCACAAATATTATATAGCCCTGCCCTATGACTGCATATTTGTGCCTCTTATTCGACTCTGCGTTGGATGCCGCCGCCCCCGCATGGCAGGCGGTCGCATGGATATGGGACTGTGCAAGCGTATCAACACAAGTTGCGTCCCAGACCAGCCCATTCTTCCATGGAATGAGGTGGATTGCAAAAAGAGCTACTATACTTATTAAGATTTATAATGTTCACTTTTTTCCAAAGACGCGTTATAAAAGAAGATATGATCTTTACATTGGTAGCGCTAGTTAGCACAGCGTTAATAATAAGTTATTATTTATGCCCATACTACTTGACACCTCAACAGTTCATAAAAGTACCCGAATACATACATCTTGGACTGATGTATGTATTCGGGTACTTGTACTATGTACACTCGTAGCCAAAATAGGTCAAAATTAACAGCCTTAACCGGCACAGGTGCGATGACGAGGGTTCAGAAATCATTAATCACTGCGGTGCAGGGTTGACAGTGGAAATTATTATGCTCGGTTACACCTTCATCCCTTAGGCAGCGGTCACACAGAAAGGACGTGGGGAAGGAGGAGCGCGGAAAAGAGCTTGTCCTTGCTCTGTGGGCTTCGTCCCGACCCTTCAAGGTTTAGATCCTCTTCCATAGTGTTATCCCAACACTATTTAAGAGGATTTAAAAAAATCATTTTTATTTACAAAAACACCTATACTAACGTAATAAACTAAAGTTAAACGAAGATTAAAGCCATTTTTCTAAAATTATTTTTAATCTTATAATCTTTTATCCGAATCTGATGTCACGCCTAGGTAAACAAATATCAAACGTCAAATGTGTCTACGTGCAGCCAAAGGAAGTAAACCAATGTTTACCTAAGCGTGACGTCACGTGGTGTTTCAGTAAAATGTCTGAAAGCCGTATATTCTGTTATTTTATTAAAAATATTGATAATCTCATTTTTAATTAAATACTTTTAATATGCGTTAAATCTTTGATTATTTGATACTGTCATCATGCTCATTTGTATAAAAGTGAATTGGATTGATGACATGTCTTTTCCGGGCCCCCACGTCCACTTTTCACGTCCCTTCTGTATGGCCCCTGGCCGACCACCGTAACAGGTGGGACTTGGATAATCCATTCTACTGTGCTTCTATCGCCATCTATTGGATATGTGTGGAACTTTTGTACTACGCATGGTTTTAGCGTTTTAGTATCAACGGCACGGGTGAAAATAGAACGCCATCTATTGTAAATATCGAGAACTAATTTAACAGGACCTCACTTTCCCTCACTAACCAAAATTTAGAGAAGTTGCTATTTGTTTTTTATTAACTAGAGATAGCCTTTTATTATAATTATGCAATTAAAATTTGCTGGTACTACCTGGTGCTAGCTCGCGCCAACAATGCAAAAAATATCACATCTTATTTTAAAATAGGTTTTTGCAAAAAGGAAACATAATAATATAGTGATAGCTATTTTCAAAACGTAGAGCCTCGAACTTCGTGCCAACAACATACGGTAATTTTTAGGGAGAATCAGATGCCTATGTTATTACACAATTTGTTTAAATAAATTTTAAAATTAATAAGATAACGAAACCGGCAAAGTTTATGTAGAACCCATTTTCAATGCGATTTGTACAAAGTTTTCCCTTTTATAAGTAGGTCTCTGTCTTCTATTACTTGTTAAGTTATTAAGCATCCTCAGCCGTGATAGTTTTCCTTTATAAAATAACGATTATAGTGAAGAGTACTTTGATGATAGGTCCTGTGTATACTGATGACTGAAATAACTCGGGAAATTAAAAACATTTACCTCTCGCTCAAACAATACCTACCTACCTAGTCTATGTTTATAAGGAAAATAAAAGAATTAAGAAGAGATCTTAATTCTTTCATGAAGAAGAGAATTAAGAAGAGAAAAACTGCAGGCAGATGCTGGATGCGGCAAGCTGAAGACAGGGCGCTATGGCGCTCATTAGGGGAGGGCTATGTCCAGCAGTGGACTAGTACAGCCTGACGACGAGGGTAAGTTCATCACGTTGTTTTCCTACAATGTTCAGTGGCAATGACTTAACTAATTAATAATTAATTCATAATTGTTCGTAACTTTGAAAATAAAGTAGCACATGTAGCCGGGATTGGAACCCACGATAATCTATGCCCACGACTTCCCAAATGTGCTAGTTTTCGTAAGAGCGGTAGTAGCGGAGTAGAACGCCGGCGTCTCAATCGGGAGGTCGCGAGTTCTGATCTCAACATGTATCAATGTCTTTGTTTTCTAAGTTATGTACATTTGTGAAGTTATAGAAGCAATAGCATTCGCTAACTGTGAAGAAAAACATCGTGAAGAAAGCGAAGTGGCTTGCAGGTACAATGGCTCAATTATGGCGCTTACTAGGGAAATCTCAGGTCTAACCAACTAAGGGCCGGTTCCGAAATTGAGAATTTCGTAAATAGTTAACTATAGTATTGACTCTTCGAATTCCTCTTTAAAGAGCGTGGCGGAACGTTAGTTAAGTATTAAAATTATACTATTTTTATTTTTAATGCACTAACCCGTGCTAAGGAACAAATTTAAAAACCTGCCTGTCGCTGCCTGTACGTAATACAGAGAATAGTGTAAAGAGGTTCGAAATTTCACTGATGCCGTTAGTCGCCCATTGGCTCAATTGGTAGAGCGCTGGCACGGATAGCCAGAGGTTGCGGGTTCGAATCCCGGCATGGGTAAAATTTTTAGCCTCTAAATAGGTTTTTAAATAAGTATTAAAATGTGAAAATTACTTTGCTAAATTCCGCCGAAACTCCCACAAGCACCGTGCGGTTAGTGAATGCTCCGCCCCCCTCCCACTTTTTCAAGCAGAAACAAGACACAAACACGCCACCACCGACACCAATACTTGTGTGAGAAAATTTAGCAAAGTAATTTTCTCATTTTGATGCTATTATGGATTTCCGCAATGTAACGCCTGATTCCATACAGTAACGTAAGTGATTATATTCTTTGCACTGTGATTAATGCACTAATGTTAGTGCTAAGGACAATTTTAAAAACCTATTTAGAGGCTAAGAATTCCCCCCATGCCGGGACTTGAACCCGCGACCTCTGGCTAACCGTGCCAGCGCTCTTCCAATGAGCTAATAGACTGTACGTAATACAGAGAGTATTGTAAAGAGGTTCGAAATTTCACTGATGCCGTTAGTCGCCCATTAGCTCAGTTGGAAGAGCGCTGGCACGGTTAGCTAGAGGTCGCGGGTTCGAGTCCCGGCATGGCTGGATTTTTTAGCCTCTAAATAGGTTTTAAAGTTACTTAAGTATTAACTTAATGAAAGTCTCAATTCA
Organism: Yponomeuta sedellus; assembly: GCA_934045075.1. Taxonomy (NCBI): domain Eukaryota; kingdom Metazoa; phylum Arthropoda; class Insecta; order Lepidoptera; family Yponomeutidae; genus Yponomeuta; species Yponomeuta sedellus. The sequence continues at coordinate 17,013,407 of OW203727.1, read as the reverse complement.
GAACCAAGCCGTCTGGCCAGTGTTCTATAGATGCGCTAAAACTGCTTTTGTTTACACCCACGTGAATAACTTTGGCTTGCTCGTCGATTGCCGAGACCAGCAGCGTCCGGTGCTTCCGCGGCTTCGAGTCTCGCGGGCTGCGTCTTCTTCTGCGCCTGCGCCGCCGCCGCCGCTCCAGCTCCATCTGCTCGGGGCTTGAAAGGTCTCTGCAATGAAATAAAATTAAGTAGAAGAAAATGTCGTTAAGCCAAGTCAGAGGCCTTAGGGTGGCTTAAAAACTTCTGACGGTAAGACCAGCCACTAGTCAGCCACTAGCTTATAGCCCCTTAAAGCTGTGATAGTCAAACTTTTAAATTTATGCCTCAAAAAACTTATTTCGACCCTCAAGGGAAAAAATATAGACTACTTTCCGTTGACCTTGAACTCGATAAAAGCGAGATTTTGCAAGTACTTAATATCGTTTTGCACTAAAAGCACAAGAAAAAATCTGAAAACTTCAAATTTTTAAATTAAATCATAAAGAAATGGTCTGAAGCTTTTGAAAAGCTCGGGAAAAACTGCGAGAATCAATTCCTGAAATGAAATAATAATATATAAGTAACTATAATAGGCCATACTCCACCAATCCGGACTTGGCCCCCGTGGTGGAGTATGGCCTATACCTTCCTCAGGGAAGAGCCCGTGCTCCTCGGTGGGGACAAAATGGCTTCACAGGGCGCTATGGCGCTCATTAGGGGAGGGTTATGTCCAGCAGTGGACTAGTACAGCCTGAAGAAGAAGAAAAAGAAAGTAAAAATTATTTATTACCAATAATTATGTTATATGCATGTGGATTTACCATTATCAAATGTGACTTAAATTTAAAACAAAAGTAATATTTGTTATCCACTTCCGTGAGAGAGAAAACGCTCTATTTGAATCTACAAGGGTTGAACCTTTTTTATATTTCTTTTCATTAAAGTTTACAGACTATTTAATGCAAATAACGCAAATCATATTTTTTTATTATTGGTAAAAAAATCCTGCAAAAGTCCAGTTCAATGTCCGTTAAACAAGTGTTTGCGTTTGTATTTTGTCAATACCTAAAATGTTATTACTAAAATCAAACTATCTGAAAATGTAAACCAACGAGCTATAGTCTGTAAAACATAGCTTGAGCTCCACGACAGCCGTCACAATGACAAGGCTAGGAACGGGACAATGTCGACATCAAATGTCACCTAAAGCGTGTTGATAACGTGGATGGAAAGAAGAATTTCGAGAAGTTGGAAATATGAAATCAAACACGAGAAATATTTACAAAGTTTTGTCCAAGTAGAGGTCTACTTGGACAAAACTTTGTAAATATTTCTTTGTAAATACAAAGTTTAAAAATACAAAAGTTAAAAATACAAACTTTGTATTTACAAAGAAATATTTACAAAGTTTGTCCAAGTAGACCTCTACTTGGACAAAACTTTGTAAATATTTCTCGTGTTTGATTTCATATTTCCAACTTCTCGAAATTCTTCTTTCCATCCACGTTATCAACATCCTAAAATTCCTAAATCAGTTTCTGATTACAATTTTATTAATTTTTAATATTCATTGTTTTAATTCTAATGAAATTTGATTATGCTTATCAAACAAATAAACTTCAATTCTAATAGTAAACCTGCAGTTTATATCATAAATCATCGAAAGTTTGTAATTTGCAGTTACTATACTGGTTAGACATCACTATCTATGCAGTAAGTACGGAGTTTTCGCAGTAAAAATATACTGTGAAAAAATTCAAAAATTCATGGACTCAATTTCGATGACAGCTGTCGCGGAGCTCAAGCTATATTTTACAGACTATAGGTAACAATTTGCGGATGTATGTCAATCGGTACCAATGTGCGTGAGCAATCCTTTGTTTGTAAACGAGCCTTGCCAGTGCTTATCTGTGATGGTTTAGACAGCTGTCCTATACTCTGTGAATCACTAGTACAATTTCCCGCCATTATTTGAGGTCATCGTCCTTGCCACTTTGCACACTGATAATTAATAAAATATAATCGAAAGGTCTGCGATCAAACTAAATAATTTTGGATTCTCCCCCCCTGGAGGGATACAAAATTTTCCATTACCCCGAGTTCCATATAATTTTCGCTGAAACTATTAATTTTGAATAAACTTGTTTTACTGAATGAATGTTGGAAAATTGAAAGATCTCCTTACACGGCTCTTTTCGTTCCGAACAGTTTAACTTCAGTAATAAACAACATTTTAGGTATTGAAAAACTTATCGAATCGAAAAATAACTAACGATCTTTATTGATGTGTTTTTCTAATATAGCGTTGTGGCTGATAATATAAGGAGAATACAATATAGTATGTACGTATTAAATACATACATAACCTCACGCCTGTATCCCAGAGGGGTAGGCAGAGACCAGGGACTGCCACTTGCCACGATCCTGACAGATCACCTTCGCTTCATCAAAGTTCATAAGTCGTTGCATGCACGCACGCCGGTTCCGGGTACTTTTTATCTTCCCCTTTGCTAATACATCCCCTACTTGGTCGATGTATGCCCGCCTGGGACGGACATACGATGTACCAGGCCAGCCCTTCCACTCACATTCGCAATATATATTTGTTTCGTCAATCTTTCTTCCTTCATCTTCTCTACATGTGAAAACCAACGCAACATTCCTGTTTCAATTCTAGTTACTACATCCTCTTTCAGTCCACAACTTTATGTACGTATTAATATGATTATTATTTTTGATCGCGTAAAACAACATAAATTACTTGTTTTAAGCAGAATTTTCAAAATGTAGCATTACACGACTTGCCCTTACCCGTGCGTGTGCAGCGTAATGCTCCTGTGTTTGTGACGCTCGTGTTCACACCAGTGCGACGGCAGGCCATCCCCCGGGCTACCCACGATCGATGCCTCCTCTGGAAAACAAACAAGAAAGATTAAGCTATTTACACGGTTCCGATTTCACATCAAATTGAATCACGTCTGGAGGTCATAAAGTGTTTATATTATTTTGTATACATATGAAGTCGTTGACGTTGCACTAATTACGATTTCGTTACGTGAATAGTGGTGCGGGCACTACCCGCACCACTATCCACATAACTCAAGGTTAGCTGTAAGAAAACCGGCATCAGATCACTGAAGCCGGTGAGTCGCCCATTAGCTCAGTTGGAAAGAGCGCTGGCACGGATAGCCAGAGGTCGCGGGTTCAAATCCCGGCATGGGTGGAATTTTCAGCCCCTAAATAGGTTTTTAAAATTGTCCTTAGCATGGGTTAGTGCATTAAAAATAATATAATCATGTGGGTACAGCGATATCATTCCGATGTAAAACCTAACTGCAAAGTAGGTACTCGGGGCTACATGTGATGCAAATTACTTCAGCCAGATGTCGCTGCCTGTACATAATAGAGAGAGTATTGTAGGTTCGAAATTTCACTGATGCCGGTGAGTCACCCATTAGCTCAGTTGGAAGAGCGCTGGCACGGATAGCCGGCCAAAACTGTGGCATCCAGCCCGCCGCCTTTTGCACATATCTGTCTCCATAGATGTGGCAAAGATAATTTTAAGACAAACGGCTCGGGCTCTCCATGCTCATGCACATTGCTGGTAGAGTGTCTTCTTTAAAATATCTAGGCGTAATACTTGACGAAAATCTTTCATTTAAAGAACACATTCATGCTCAATCCCTGAAGATATATTAAGTTTGACTGAAGCGCGGTTCAAAAAATGTGTAAAGTACACTTTGTGCCAAAAGAGCTACTATAATATTAAGGATTATTTAGATGACAATGATGTCTGTGCTGTGTGGTGTCGGCCTAGAGAATAGCACCAACCCAGTTCTTCCCGCGGGTGTCGTAAAAGGCGACTAAGGGACACAAACCCAGGGGGTGGGCAGCAGCGCCCCCGTGCAGTACAATTCCACCGAACTGCGATCCCCAACCCGCATGCCCAGCGTGGGGATTATGGGCATTACCCCCTATGATAGCACAACGTGGCGCTCTTTAGGGGAGGGCTATGTCCAGCAGTGGACTAGTATAGCCTGACGATGAAGATGAATGATGTCTGGAATTCAAGCATGTAAAATTCACGAGTTTTGTAGAATCTGTGTAAATTATGTTAATTAAGGAATTTGAAAAGACTAAGTTTGGAGTTTTTTTGTCCATTTTTTCTCCAAAATGATCCAGATTTTGAAATGGACACCTAGTTTAACTTGTAACGTTCATTAAGCCGCAGTATCTGCGCTACTTTGAATAAAACCTTTTCATTTCATTTCATTATCCGGTAGAGTCCGAAAGGTTATAAATGTTATGAAACATCTGAGAAACTCTGCAGACACAGACCTTCTTAAACATATTTACGAGTATATTGCTGTGTGTCAGTCTTTATTGACATATTGTATATCAGTGTGGGGTGGGTCAGGTAAGACTACAATTTTGCAGGTCGAAAGGGCTCAGCGTTCGGTCATAAAGGTAATGCTTAAAAAGAAATACAGATACCCAACCAACCTGCTGTATCAAGAGTCTAAAGTACTGAGTGTTCGCGGATTATTTATCCAAAAAGTAGTGCTCGCGGTCCACAAAACCTTACTAAACCTAAAAAGCAATAATGAACTTGTAAAGAAAAGAGTCTTCAGAGCCACTGTCAAGCGGGTAAAAACCAAATTTGCAAATAAATTCGGTGAATTCTTGCACCCATTCATTTACAACAAGGTCCACAAGATCTGCGATCTCAGCAACTGTGACTATTTCACAGCCAAAATAAAACTTCGTGACGCGTTGCTTAAAATGACCTACTATCAAACGGAGGATATTCTCAGAGTTATATCCTGAGTTCCTGTTATCATATTATAATATTTAATTGTATTGTATTATATTCTATCGTATTGTATTATATTTTATTGTATTACACCACACCACATTACACTATACCACCACTCTACAATCTTGTTGCATGCTTTGATCTAATTTACGGCATTCAATTTTGTTAATAACTCTGCCTTACCATTGCGAAATAATTAAATTGTAAATGTATTTCTGGTATCCCACGATACAAGCTTGCTTATTGTGGGGCCACAGATAAACTGATTGCTCTATTGAATTACTCTTATTTTTGTAATGAGGCAACCTGATGTCAATCCTCTGTGTGAAAAATCTTTGCTGAAATAAATAATTTTTGAATTTTTTTGAGCCAGAGGTTGCGGGTTCTAATCCCGGCATGGGTGGAATTTTTAGCCTCTAAATAGGTTTTTAAAAATGTGCATTAAAAAGAATATCAATAAAAAAAGAACATGGAAAATGATTAGGACTCACCGTCGGGCACTCCATCACGCAGCAGAAGAAGCAGTGGGTGTCGCAGTCTGCGGCGCGCCTGCTCCGCGTGCAATGCGCGCGCCTTGCGCTCCACCAGCGCGAGCAGCACTGCTTCTAGGCGCGCCGCGCCCCCTTCCTCCGTGCAGACTGCTTTGTCGACAGTCTGGAAGGAGGGAGAGCGTTTGTGTTAACAAATATTTAGGAAGGCACTTCAGGGTGCATTGAAAACACGTTACTGTTCTTTACCATATAGATTGGATACATTCCAGAGCGTGTTGCACGATCGTACCTCATGTGCAGCTTTATTAATATTATATATTAAATACTAGATGAAAACCCGGCTTCTCTCGGGTGAAATATGACTCATAATACAGGTACATACAACATGTAGGTAGACATTTCTGTAGTTATCGGTTCTCAAGGAATATTAAAAGTAAGCAAGGCATAGATTCGTATAGCTTCGTTCATTGTGTTTAATAAATACAGTAAATAATATCATAAATAAAATTAAAATGAAAAATAAAAACCGACTACTGTACTGTAAAAGGCACTAAAAACGCAGAAATAAAAGGAATATGACCTATAAATTTAAAATTCGTATATACCTAGGGATTGTAGAAGTATATCTTGAAATCGGTGTCTAGTTCAAACCAAAACATACATTTTGGCCACCGACTCCAAGATATCCTTATAGTGTACAGAAGTCAGTATTAATTTTTTATTTAAGAATTTTCTTTTACTATTTTTAGGGAATAGACAATGTGACTTTAATAATAAGGGACTAATAACCACAACAGTAAAATGTATGTATTTTGACTTAAATTCTGTTTTATGGGTGCAACGGAACCTGTTATTGGGCTATTCTACATCTTCGCGAACATCACGACATTCGAGCTGATAATCTTGGGTGTCCGGCTCTTAATATTCTTAGTGTAGCAAGTGATAATGAAACTAAACATTTCAACTTTAAAAAACCTATTTAGAGGCTAAAAAGTCCACCCATGCCGGGATTCGAACCCGCGACCTCTGGCTATCCGTGATAATGGGTGAGTCGCAAATTAGCTCAGTTGGTAAGAGCCCTGGCACGGATAGCCAGAGGTCGCGGATTCGAATCCCGGCATGGGTGGAATTTTTAGCCTCTAAATAGGTTTTTTTAAAATTGTCCTTAGCATGGGTTAGTGCATTAAAAATAATATAATTTCAACTTTAATTCCTGCTTTCTAGGTGCAACGGTGCCCTAGATCTGGGTGTTCTTGAGCTGGTCATCACCAGACTTCCGAATCTTCGGCTGTAGAAAGTGACAATGAAATTAAATACTTAAGTAAAGACGGCATATTTCTATCTACGAGTATAATAGAAGCTTAGAACCTTTCAAGAACGACATTCGAGCTGATGATCTTGGGCTGACTCTTAATATTCCTAGTGTAGCAAGTGAAAATGAAACTATACATTTTAACTTTAATCCAGGGTTTCTAGGTGCAACAATGCCCTAGATCTGGGTGTGCTTGAGCTGGTCATCATCATACTTCCAAATCTTCGGCTGTAGAAAGTGAGAGTTGAATTAAGTACTTAAGTGAAAACCCCATATTTCTATGTAGAATAAAAGCTTAGAACCCCTCAAGAACGACTTTCGAGCTGATGATCTTCGTAACAATGTCCACCACACACCAGAAAATGAGTTACCGAATGAAAGTATTTGATGAACAAAGTGTTTGTAACATCAAAACTTAACTTGTTTTTTGCCTTAATATTTGAAGTTCTCAATTTCCATCTGATTCTCTGAAAGTCTTCATCAGAACATCACCAGATTGACCTGGGACAATTTTTACGCTATATTTTCTGAAAAATATGCATATTACTAATGGATGGGCTTCATTAGGCCTTATTTGCTGCTGTTCATTGAAGAGTTAATAATAATAAGAGATAATAATAACATAATTCCATACCATATAATATTTAGCTTCATACCACACAGAACAAAAAGGACATTACGCTCAAAACTGACAAATTGATATAATAGTAAGAGGCAGTTAAAACTGAATTCCTACATCTTTTACACATTTACGTAAAACTGTATTTGTCAGTTACATACAAGTGAAGCCATTAAAACCAGGTTAATATTATGTGATTTTTATGAAAACTATTATAAGAATTAGTTACGATTATAGAATACTATTAGTTACGAAGTCTCTCTATCAGCTGTGTTGGGAATTTCAAAACTTCAACAAGTAACTAAGCCCGCTACGTAGTTCGTAGCTGCTACGGATTTTGCTACTCAACTTTCGTAGCCAGGAGCGCTCAACGAAATTCATGAAGTTGTACTGTTTATTTTTTGTTTTGAATGTGCCCACTCCAGCGATTCCTTTGTAGTCTGGCTGCCTGGGCCGGGTCTAGATAATTGATTTGAATAGGCCTTTTTAACATGTGAATTTTATATCCATTGCCGCTCGTCGGTTGCCCATTTTATCCGATACTCGCATTAATGACGCATGAGATAAAAACTGCCAGTGTACGTACGATCGAAAGCTTATTAAAAAGGTTTGTTGTAAAATCAACAGAGATGGAACTGAGTAGAGAATACGCATATATTGGTCCCTGCCTACTGTAGGTATCTTGTGAGCATGCTAGTAAAAATTAAACGTATTCTCTTTGATGAGGTAACCGTTAACTTATGCAGCTTTAGCCGGCCTTACAATTTTATTAATTGCTTATTTAGGCATATGTCATTTATATACATTATTAATTCCTTTGTTTGTGTATCTACTTCTATTTGTTTATGAGGTCCAAGTTTACTGGGATATGTATTTTAAAATTTTCTTTTTTATTCGTACTCTTAGGAATTAAGCAAACAGGGTGTCCCACAGTGACACTACACGAAGTACTCATGATTCAAAGTCACAAAGTACAGGATGCTTGTTTTTTTACATATAGGTTCAAACTGATGTATTTGGTTTCAGATTACTTAAGAAAAGATGGTAAGAATGGAGTTTTTTTCCGCTGCCTTTTTCTCCACTACAATACGGCCCGAAGGCGGCGGCTTACATTTTACATTGTACATTGACATTCAGCAAACAGAATGGAAATTCTTTACGTTGAAATAAATTGATTTGATTTGAAACATGCAGTTTTATTATTTTTATTTCAATGCACTATTTTATTAGTACTGTTTACATACGTATTAATGAACTTGATTAATTCGTTAATATGTATCAAAATAGTAATATCATAAAACAAATAAGGTCTTAAAAACCTATTTAGAGGCTAAAAATTCCACCCATGCCGGGACTCGAACCCGCGACCTCTAGCTATCCGTGCCAGCGCTCTTTCCAACTGAGCTAATGGGCGACTCACCGGCATCAGTGAAATTTCGAAAATCTTTACACATGCATGGGTGGAATTTTGAGCCTCTTAATAGGTTTTTAAAATTGTCCTTAGCACGGGTTAGTGCATTAAAAATAAAATATAGTATAAATAAGGTCTTCTTTACAAAAATATCGTACTTCTAACGAATAAACTTGTGATTATTTCTAATATTTCATTGAATAAGTATCACAAGACTCTAGTAGCAATAAGTTCTTTACCGCTGCCTGAACCGACTTCGCTTAGATCAATCTAAAATTAAGACTTTTAATTTTGTAGGCGACAGTAACTTGGACGTATATATAAAACCTTTTATTGCACACCAGTGTTTACAGACATAAGGTACTTAATATCAGTCTACCTATCTTATCTCTAATATTAATCTTAATATCTATCTGACAATATTAAATTTAATCAATCTACAAATACGTTATTTTATTACATGCGCTACGCAGTGAAAGCATACACAGAGGAACCAAAAGTAGTTTTTAATTTCAGATCCATTGGACGTTTAATGGTTGATGCATTAATAACTACATGAGACGAGATGAGATAATATTATCATGTAAATATATATTTGTGCAAATACTCGACTACACGGCACACGTTTTATTTCCATATTGATTAGCCTACGACTTGTAAACTTTCTTAAAAATCGGTGCAGCAGTTTCTTTAGTCCGATAACAAACAATGATATATTGGATTCAATGGTGGGTTAAAATTTCAATATTCCTGCATCGCGCAATCAAAGTATTTCAATGAAATACCATAAATATAACGTCCGACTAACGATAGTCGGACCGGCCGTCCCCAGGCGATCTGCCTGGCGGAAAATTTCCCTTTATAGTGGAAGAGCACGATCACCCTCTCTTCCCTATAATGGTATTTGTGCTGGGCAAGTATACTCCATCTAAATCAAATTAACGCACGTGTTGTAGGCAAGAACAAAAAAGGCCTATTATAATTTGTGTTGTAGACGATAATATTCGTGCAAATTCAAGCCAATAACAGTGATAAAGCACTGCCCTCAGATTTGAGAGGTCTCTGTCCCGACAAAGGAAAATAACGTGAAGGAACTCAAGTTTAAGTAGAATAAGTACGTTATCATGTATGCCTATTTCTTATGAATAAATAAATAAAAATCTTAAAAAAAAATCTTAAAGTGTCTGAGGTGTAATCACTGTAATCGCCAATACGCGTTGGGCCCGCGGAGTGATCCCATGCATTCTTTGTCTCTCTCTCTCTCACTCTCTCTCTCTCTCTGAGAGAAAGCTGTTTGTGTAAAGTAAATCTAAGCTTCTGTATGACTTCAAATAACGAAAGGGGTTTTATTTGGCATCCGCGCAAGTAGTCCCGGCATGAATGTTTGATCCGAAAGTGATATTCATGTGAGCCGTTGGCTCTGCCGTGGCTACTCTATGAATAACGTATCAGAGAGCTAGCTTTGCCGGGTACTACTTGTTTTTGGGGTTCCGCACCCGAAGAATGGTAAACGGCCCTGCTACGTCCGATTCTCTCCGTCGGTCCAAAGTATAATGGGCTGTATTTTTAACCATAAATTAAATTTAAATTAATATGTATCACAAATACAGCCACTGATATGCTAATCAGTGAGTGTAAAATATTCCGCAGGATATGAATATGAATACTCTGGAAACCAAAAAATAAAGATGTTTCACACTTTCAGATGAAATGTTTACATTTTTAGTCTTTTTTTTAGAAAATTAAATAACTGTTATAGCTTTTTATTAAGTGCCAGAATTCACATCAAACTATAGAGATTACGTCAGACTTTCGAACTCACGAGCTGTAAAAAAATATTGAAAGATACAACTTCTGATATCAACCCTTTTGTATGTCCCTACTGCTGGGGCACGGGTCTCTTCGTGCATATCAGAAAGGTTAGCCATGTTCTACCACGGGGGCCCAGCCATATTCCACCACCAGGGTCAAGCGGGCCTGACTGGCAGAAGTCATCAAGCCGCCCTTAAGGCTTTTGACATGGCTTAACGACTGCCTTTACATGACGGCCGACACCAACGACTTAACGTGCCTTGCAAAGCACGGAAACGCTAGGCACACCTATCAAAATTAACTTGTTTAACGGTAGATTACACTACATATCGCCAATTCCAAATTTGTTCTAACACAAAATTTATTTATAGAAAACCTGGCTCAAACAAGTCAGGTTTATCTACGATATGCACAAAAAAAACCAAACGATATTTAAACCCTAAATAGATCTACATACGACTAAACCTCATTGTTCCCTTGGTTTTTTAAGAGAAAAAACTATTTGGTCTCTTCTGTAGTAGAAAATGGATAAACGAAATTGTAAAACTTATTTAGTTAAAACTACTGATTCCCTCCGAGAAATTGTCACAGTTTATTCTATTTGTATTTGTAATATTACTTAGAGGCTTTAATTCTACCACCCCGTACTGTAAAGTTCTTCTTTTTGAAAATATGCATTATTATGGTGGATTGCTCCACGAATTATAAAAAAGGATAATGGATTCAGAAAATGTACTTATAGGGTAATTAATTTTTCTGCCTTTTTTTCTTTTAATGTTTCTGCTCTTCGTAAATATAGTAGTAAAAAAATCTATCTATAATTATCTAAATGGATAAATATGACATATTTTAAACTTTCGCGACTTGAACTCATAGTTAGAATATTTTCGGGGCTTAATCGCCCCGAATTACTAAATAATGTTTCTGCTCGTCTTAAATATAGGTAGTAGTAAAAAAAAATCTATCTTTAATTATCTAAATGGATAAATATGACATATTTTAAACTTTCGCGACTTGAACTCACAGTTTAAATATTTTCGGGGCTTAATCGCCCCGAATCACTAAATTACTACGCGATTAAGCCCCGAAAATATTCTATGGATAAATATGAGTTAAATTTCCTAAACTAAATTTTTCACGTACTCTCAAAATGTTTAATAAAAGGTACTAATCTAATCTAAATGAAAGAAAATACGTATTATATAAGTAAGACAAACACTACATACATATCTAGCTTATCTATTCTCAGATCTGCCAAATATAAACAAAATTTTTCATAAAAACCAGTAAAGCTATTTTTAAAAAGTTCGATAACAATATTACATTTACTGACTCCACGGCGCGCGAATCCTACTCGCACTTGGCTGGTTTTTATACATAGAATTGTTTTAATGCCGCAAGAATTAAACTAAAGCCTGTGTAGTACTCGTACACCGCAGCGCTGTATGGACGAGACTGGCTGGACGCTGAAAAGGTTTTTGCCTTACAGAAGGCTTTCTGAAGGGTTAGATAGACAAACAGTGTTTTAAAACCTGACGCTCAACCAATTGATTGCTTTGTCCGCAAACTTTGGCTGTCTTCTTCTTCTCTGGTCCATTTACTCCTCCGTGGAGTCTGGGGCTGACGCAAGGGCTTTCCATTTATTTCTGCTCATGGCTAGGGATGGTTGCTACAGCCAAGTTTTTCCCTTTTCCTTCGTCTCAGACAGAACGGATCTCTTCCACGTCTGAGACGGTCTTCCGGGTCGCCGTGAGCCTCCGGCGGGTTTCCAAAATTTTGCCGTAAATTTCTTTAATTTTACGCATAAATTAGTCTAAGGTACTCGTAGCACCGCAGTCCGAGCCACCGAAGTGAGGCAACAAATTGGTAGCCAAATTAGCATCCGTAGCATAGTTCGTAGCATAATAGTGTTGCACTGTTAATGTGACTATGTGCATGTCTGTGAACGTTACTTACGTACTGTCCGCTTAAACACAATGTTATGTTACTGTATGCGTGCCGCGTCGCTTTTAAGTGGAATTTATTTAATGCACTCTGTCTTTGCGCGTTGTGCCTATATTTTTGGGTCTTTAACGGAATTTTCAAGGCCCTGTCGGTGGACTGGATTTTGTTTCTATGTAATGGACATATATTTGTTTACGCACTCAGCATTTGAAATTACATTTCTGGAATTAAAACTGTAGTATTGACTTTTTGTGTTTTGCAGAATGATGTCTACAGGGTGTCATCGAATTTGGTTGATAAGTTTAACCAGAACTTAGAAACATTAATCGTTTAAACTTTTATTTTATTTTATTTACATTTATAAAAAACATATATTTACTTAATCTGTTGTGTAAAGTAAAAAAGTAAAAGTAAAAATCATTTATTTGCTAGAACATGGGTACCAAAGTTCTTAAAAATAATTGTCAACATCCATCATGATCTACCGACCGGTGTGCAAATTTGTTACATAAATAATCAATAATCTTAGGTTAAATAATAATTAGACTTAATTATACAATTCAATAATTCACATAATAAAATTACTATAAATCATGCCAATATTCTTATTCTTATTCTAATATTTTTTTACATATAATAAAATTAACAGGTAATTTACAATAATTGAAATAAAATAATAAAAATTAAATGTCAGAATTAAAATCAGATCACAGTATGTAACATAAGAGTAGTATAGTACTCAATCCTTTAAAATCTGTCATTAATGTAGTCGTCAACATTATAATACATTTTTCCAATCAAAAACTGTGATAATCTCTTTTTTAGTACGGGTAATCTCAAAACCTTAAATGCTTCTGGTAGATGGTTATATATTCTAATGGCCATACAAAAGGAATTGTTTTTGTACGCCGTGAGCCTTTGGTAAGGTATAAACAGTTTGTCCTTATTTCGAGTTGCTCGGATTATCATATCCCCGGTCTTACTAAAAAGATCCGAGTGTTTTTTTCACAAATAGGCACATTTCAAGAATATACAGACAGGGTAAAGGCAATACTTGGCATTTTCTCAAGAGTGGTTTGCAGCTGTCTAGAAATCCGGCTCCACAAGCTGACCTCATGCATTTTTTTGTACACGAAATACTCTCTCCACATCAACCGAGTTCCCCCACAATACCAAGCAATATCGTAGTACAGATGCAACATAGCCATGATATGCAAGAAGGGCCGCCTTTTCTGAAGCAATTACTGTTATTCGTCTCGGAGCGTAGACAAATCGATCAAGCTTAGCACAAATTGAATCGACGTGTTTCTTCCAATTACAGTGTTTATCTATTGTTAAACCTAAAAATACGACTGAGTCAAGTTCATCTATTTGAATTCCATTATAATTGATTGAAAATTTATTTATATTAATATTATAGGTTTGGAATTGCATGTAATTAGTCTTAGTAAGATTGATATTAAGATTATTATAATGAAGCCTTTCAAGAATAGTATTTAAAGTCAATTTTATTTCATTGTCATCTGATTTTTACATCTAAAAATTATAGTAGTGTCGTCAGCAAATAGGATAGAGTCGTTATCGATAGCATGAGGCAGATCGTTAATGTATAGGAGAAACAGTAAAAATCCCAAAACACGTTCTGCGGCACTCCATATTTATTGTTACGGTATTTTGACCTGTAAGTCATCTTTTCATGATTTTTTTATGGTTGATACTTCGACACATTGTTGTCTATCAGACAAATAACTTTCAAGCCAGGCAAGGGCCTTACCACGTACACCATAGAGATTATCTGAAAAATTCCTGTGCGAAAGAAAGTCAAAGGCTTTGCTCATGTCTAAGAAAATTGATATTGGATAGATTTTATTATTGTAGTCGAGCTATTTTTCCTGAAACCAAATTGTTGTTGTTTTGAAATATTACAAACTGAAATAAAACTGTAAATTTTACTGTGCATAATTTTTTCGAATATTTTATAAAGAATTGGTATGAGTGTTATGGGCCTATAATTGTTCATGTCATCAGGTGACCCCTTTTTAAATAATGGCTTTACCACTGAATACTTTAAGCGAGAAGGAAATACGTCTTCGGTAAAAGAAAGGTTTATGATGTAAGTAAGAGGCACTGCAATGTATGAGGCGACATTCTTAATAATTTGTGTGTTTATATCGTCATATCGTCACGCTAACAACATAAGGAAAACATCGTGAGGAAACCCGCGATTGGTTGGCTCCGCACGTATTGACTAGTCTTTCCTGTGGGCTAGGCCGACTAAGCTGTCAGGATGGTATAGGTGCTGGGCAAGCCTACACCATCTATAAAACCATGTCCCAGGCACTACAGCGTTGGAGTGGTCCCTTCACCCGTGAAGATACTACTGTATAAATCATCTCTTTAAGTAGATGCAAAAAGGCCAATATTATTATTATTATCGTCATATCCAGAGGAATTTGTATTTCTTAACTTTTTTACAACTTTCACTACATCATTATCATTTATAGGTGTTAAGAACATAGAATTCGGGTTAAGAGCTATGTTCTTACTAAAATTGTTATCTGCAGTGTTGCTTGTTGTGTTGTCTTTATTTAAAAACCTATTTAGAGGCTAAAAATTTCACCCATGCCGGGATTCGAACCCGCAACCTCTGGCTATCCGTACCAGCGCTCTACCAATTGAGCCAATGGGCGACTCACGGCATCAGTGAAATTTCGAACCTCTTTACACTATTCTCTGTATTACGTACAGGCAGCGACATCTGACTTAAGCAAATTGCATTACTTACAGCTCTAAATAGGTTTTTAAATTTGTTCCTTAGCACGGGTAAGTGCATTAAAAATAAAAAATAGTGTAATTGTCTTTATTTGTTAAGTCTATAAAAAAGTCATTGAATAGTTCCACTATTTCTTTGGGCTCTGTATATTGTTTTCCTTCAGATGTTATTTTATGAATGTCTTTACATAAATGTCTGTCACCCTTAATAATGTCCCAAGCTGCCTTACATTTATTCTTAGCTTTTAATATATAGGTAGTATTTTCCATTTTTTGAGCTTTTATCAAACAGTTTTTTAGTATGTTACTATAAGACTTGTAATGGGTTAAACTACCTATTTTATTACCGGAGCGTTGTCGATAATTTAGGCTTTTATGTGCGCAGCATCGTTTAATATTCTTTGTCAGCCATTTGTTTCGTATAGGTTTAATATTAATTTTTACCTTTTTAATAGGAAAGCATAAATTGAAAAATAAAATATTAAGTCATGAAACTCGTCGAAGGCTCGTTCTACGCACTTTTCCTGTTTAACTGAAGCAAAAGACAGTTGACTAATACATTCTTTGAACTTTTGTATATTGTCTTTGTGATAGTTGCGTCTCTCTACAAACCAGTAGAGAGTTTTTTTATGGAACTGAGTACTTAGATCAACATTAAATGTAATGCTTTGACTAATACTTTAACTAATGTTAGTATTTTTGATAGTACGTTGTTCGACATATTGCTAGCAATAATATCTATGCAGGAATTCTGTCTTGTCCGCTTTGAGATATGGATGGTAAAATTATAGTTATCAAGAATGGATTTCAGGTCCTTCGAGCTCTTACTCATCTTCAACCAATCAATGTTCCAATCACCACAAAGTATAATTTTCTTTTTATGCTTATGCTTCATCATCATCATCATCAGCCCACCGCTGCCCACTGCTGGGTATAGGCCTTTTCCCCATTATGCCAAGCCTCACGGTCTCTCGCCATCCTCATCCAAGGACCCTCCACTGACTCTGCCACATCGTCTGACCATCGGGCCGCTGGTCTGCCCACCGACCCCTTTCCCGTATGCTTATGCTTAAGACAGTCCCATAACAGAGTCAGTTTGTCCAGAAACACATATGTTGAAGATGTAGGAATTCTGTAGATACAAACGACCAAGATATTATATTGCAGGACCTCGACCATGCAGTACTCGAATCCGTATGGTATTGGGTCAAATATTTGTATTCGCTTATAGTCTAGGCCCTTTTTCAAAAGAATACAGGTACCACCTCTACGTTCATTTGGCCGGCAGTAGAATGATGCTAAATTATATTGTTTGAGTTTCTTTTTTTATGAATGTTTCTGTTAGACAGATTATATCTAAGTTAACTAATTCAGACCTGAGTTCGCAGAGTGTAGCCTCAAATATATCACGTTTATTGAGGATACCCGCTATATTCTGATGGAAAATACTTAGAGATTGTTCATTGCTAGGATTTACGAAATAAATTATTTGTATCGACTATCGAATTCATCCCGTTGAGGAAATCCGTGTTCTGTGAACCAGTTTTGAATCATGGCTATTGTTTCATCCACATCATTCAATATCTGTTTAAGCCCCTTAGGTTTAAGAGAGCCACTGTACGTATGGAACATAGTGTAATCATAAGACAGATTTTTGTTGGAATCAACAAGATACGCATGTTCATTAGTAATAATATCATTAGTACATTAGGTTGTTAAAGGTCTCGATTCTTGAATTAAATAGGTCAGCATTTTTTAAACCTTGCTTATACGTAGGGAGGCATAACAAGATATTTGTGTGGGTAATTTGTTGGAGCAGCTGTCTTGCTCAGATAATTATTTCGTGGTAGTTATCGGTGTTGTAAAAATCCTCTTCTCCAATTAGCACAATGACATAATCCTGCTCAGAAAAGTCTTCTACTTTAGTTCCTAGATCTTTTAGAATGTGTAGTAAGCCTCTGTTCGGCAATAGGTAGTGGCATAATTTATAATTATTGTCGAAGTGTTGCTCTGCTACTTTTAACGTGTCTATGTATCTGTTGGTGCTGAGTAGACACATTTTATTCTTTGTCTGTAATATTTTTCCATTTTGTTTACTTGATGCTGTGTGTGTTTCGTAGGATGAACGTGAGTTATTTGTCGATGTTAAGGTGATGGGTTCGACCAAAATGGCTGTTTCCTTAGCTACTTTTCTGGAGTGTGATGCCGCAGGAGTAGTTATGATACGATTCGTATTGGAGTTCAAAACTTGAGTTGGTGTGCTAGAGTTAGATGGATCGTGTCTGGGAATTGCTGTCGATGGACTTATGAGTTCTATATCATTATGTTTACTATTATTGTTACTATTATTTCGTTGGGGGGTTAAGCGGCATATTTGTAGTAACTGGCTTATTTTTGCATCACGTTTTGAGATAATCTGATTTTGAGAGTAGTTTTCGGCCACCAATCTTTCTATTTCAGTGTCAGCACTTTCAAGTTTTGATTCAAGCAAGATGTATTAACAATGAAGTGTATAAAATGAACACTGCACGTCTAAATGACAAACCTACTTTGTGCAAATTGCCGTCGCCCACGATACAGGCTTAGCCTTATGTCGGGACACGGTCATCACTACTAATTGTTATATAGTACTATAGTATTTAATATTTAATATAATATTTATTGCAAAGGCAGCGAAATAGGCAATTGCAGGTCGAGTATGAGTTTGAAGGCCGATCCGCAGGCGAGGACTTCAATGATACGAGACAGACAATTGCCATTTTGGCCGAGGCATATTATAGTGCTTTTCTTAAAAAAAATGCAAGGAAATAAAAAAGGGCCTTTTACATAATAAATTTAATTAATATTAATAGTGATATTGCTCATGTTAGGACAGTTATTGAACGAAAACGTTATTGTTTTTCTTTTGATTTCGCTGGAAGCAGGTTTTTCTTTTGATTTCGCTGGAAGCAGGTTTTTCGTCGCTAATTTAACTTCCGTGTGAGTCTTCAGTGTGAGACAAGCAACCGACGACGCGAGCTCCGTCTCTGCTCACCATGATTAAGCTCTGCGAATCGGAGCGAAACCTGGTCGTACTTTTCCGATATAACAACACCCGTAAGTAAATCCGGACTAAAAGTCTACAATTTAACTTCCGATCTTAAATCTGGTGGAGTGCAGTCAATGTCCATTTCATTTTCATTTTCAGAATCATCGGAACTCATTTTAATTTATTATTAACCAAATAACAACAAACTCCGCATTACCGCCAATTTTTTTATTTTATTTTACAGTTTGTGCCGAAAGGTAAACGCATCTGTGGCTATACAGCCACGAGAACGCAATGTGTACGATACATGAAAGAGGTTTAGATTCAAACAGCCAGCGTTTCTGAATACAATACAACATTGCCGGTGCGCTCTTCGTTCCAAATTCAAAGAATGCGCCGGCAAGTGATTTTGGTTTTTCAGTCTACGTAAATATGATACATCGCGTGTTCTTAGGATTGCTTAGCGTTGCTAGGATTAAAATAAAATAAAGCGACAATATAAATTTTTGCTACCCAAAATCACAATCAAGACAGTAGAATGCCTTTATTTGTCTTTTATGCGTAGAGAAGCAATATCAGGACTCCACAATATAAAAATGGAAATAAAACTATGGATTGACTTTCTCATGGCCGACCAACTCAATTGTTGTTTTAATTGTTTACGCATATCGGAGACCTACTCTTACATATTTAACATAATTAGAAAACATTATCAAACGTCATGTACTTCCTACCACATGGAATCAAATCACAGTTTCGAGCAAAAGGTCCGAAATCACGAATGCACAAAGGTAGTAAGGTTTACTTCATACAATATACGAGGACACACACCTAAGAGGTGATTTCTATTCTCCAATCAACCTATCTACGTCCATCGCTTGACACCTCACAAATATGTTATACCACTACCGATAACACGATACGACGACGCAGCGTTGGCAGGCTCTCCACCAGATGGTCTGACGACCTGGGAGCCAATTCTTAATTCATTAGCAAATAAGTCGTATACAACTCTTAAGGATTATAGCTTAATTCCACGTAAAAAGTCGAACGATAGCCTAAATCTGTATTGTGAACGCCATACGACATTAAATTCGAATGAGAAAATAGACGTCGAATGACTCTGTCGAGTTTCGTAGACTTTTAGTCCGGATCTACTTACGGGTGTTGTTACATCGGAAGAGTCCGACCAGGTTTCGCTCCGATTTGCAAAGCTTAATCATGGTGAGCAGAGACGGAGCTGGCGTCGTCGGCTGCTCGTCTCGCAGTGTGCGAATCGGAGCGAAACCTGGTCGGACTTTTCCGATATAACAACACCCGTAAGTAGATCCGGACTAAAAGTCTACAATGTTGTGCTTACAAAAGTTTTAGTTCAAAAACTGTCGAGTTTTGTTATCTTATTTTTATGCGACAAATGCCTAAGCCTTCGAATATTTTGCGTCTACGCTTTCAATTCGCATGGGCGAGAATCGGCCCCCTGGGAGCCAATTCTCTCTTCATTAGCAAATAAGTCGTATATGACTCTGAAGCTTATGACTTAGAATTCTAAAAAGTCTAGCAACAGCCAAAATCTGTGTTCTAAACGGCATGCTAGATGGAATTCGAATGAGAAAATAAATGTCTAATGACTCTGTCGAGTTCCCTTATCTTATTTGTATGCGACAAATGTCTAAGCCTTCGAATATTTTGCATCTACGCTTTCAATTCGCATGGGCGAGAATCCGCCCCTGGTTATGGTGGCGGGGAGTCGTTGGATGCGGACAACCATGAGGAGGTCTATGTCCTGCAGTAGATGTCAAATGGCTAATGATTATTATTATACTTAATTGCACACGAAACATTTAACAAGACATTACATAAGAAATAACATGTACAAAGGCGAGCTTATCTCTGAAAGTGGTTTCTTCCAGCAAACCTTAGAGAGTTGGAGAAGCAGTAAAAAGCTTTTGATGATTACCGAGAAATCACGAATAACACTTACTCATATTGAAAACAACATTCGCTCAAAAGATAGATAACGATTTATAATTCACCCAGTAGATAATAATGGTGTAAATGATAACAACCTTTGTAAATCAAAATTACTGTCAGTAAATTTGACTAAGAATCTTCTTTTATGAATATCCCATTAAATTTGTAATCACAAGCAGTAAGAGCTTTATCACACTCGAGACTAGCGAGCAATTTGAAAGCAATAAGATTGCGCAGCTTACACCTCACAACGACGCCGCCATGAGAGCGATTTCGCACCACGTCCGATCCGAATCCGATCATAGTCCGAAGTAGTCGTAGAACTATTTCTACGGTAGTTTACGCACTAGATCCGGCTTCCGACATCCGATGTCTCTTCGTCATCCGACAATCTCCATTTCGGATAAGATTATTTATTGACGGACCGAATCCGAGCTGCGTACGAGAGCGGGGCTTGGCTGGGGCGAGAGGCATCCAGTTTAGTTCTGTGGCAGCGTATGCTTGCATCATGTTACCCCACGAGTAACCATATTAATGGCACAGCTTGGATTTACCCCTGAATCACTTGGATTTAGATCAGAGATCGGACTAGTGCGTAAGCAATGTCCGAATTAGGTCCGACATTTCTAGACCCGTATTTTCACGAATTCGGATCGGACGTAGTGCCAAACCGCTTTAACGCTATGTTGTCGCCACGATTATCACCGCCGACGCCATTTTGTATAATAGTGTTCGACAGTCTGCCCTGCGCCACTAGAGTCATGTAAAAGATATGCATGTAAACGGGCGTAGTACCGTTAAGAGCTACAGCCGGTCGTTGATACAATGGATACAAAGTTTTTATACCTAAAATTCAAAATACATAGTAGACGCTCTCTTCCAGTCTATTGGTACCAACCCATTATAAATCCTCACTGCTGGGGCACGGGTCTCTTCCTGCATCACAGGATGAGCAGGCCATACTCCAAAACGCGAGCCAAGTCCGGGTCGGTGGAGTATTGTAAGACAGTGGCAGGCCATACTTTCAGAATTTATCAAGCCGCTCAATCAAGGCCTCTGACATGGCTTAATGACTGCCATTACAAATAGATAATGGCAGTCAGTATATCAAATAAAAATAGATAGTTTTAATCATTTCTTTTGTGATTTGCTAGGTGGTAAGTGACAAATCCTAGTATCTGCCTACTCCTCCGGTATATGGGCGTGAATTTATGTTGCTGTTGTAATCACAACATTTTCTATTAACTCAAGCACACGCTGAGCCGGAGCGCTATTTACATTGAACACACATCTTCGTTCGTATAGCCTTATTATTTTATGAGC
The DNA here is from genome assembly GCA_934045075.1 of Yponomeuta sedellus. Taxonomy (NCBI): domain Eukaryota; kingdom Metazoa; phylum Arthropoda; class Insecta; order Lepidoptera; family Yponomeutidae; genus Yponomeuta; species Yponomeuta sedellus. The sequence continues at coordinate 16,991,891 of OW203727.1, read as the reverse complement.
TTTTTGGTTCTTTTCGTAATTTGTGTAGCAAAATTGTATTTTTGTGTATTCTGTGTTTTGTTAGTTTAATTTTAGTTTTGTGTACGTGTTTTGTATACGTTTTCCGAAAAGACTAATTTTGAAGTTTTTTCTTCCATTTTTAAATGAGCACTTTGTTTTACTTGTAACGTTCAATTAGTCACAATATCAGTGTCACTAAATTTTAAAGAAAACACTTTGATGGATTTAATTTGTTATGTGTGTGTTTGAACAAATAGTGTTTGTTTATCTATCTGATTATTGGATGTGGTTTAATTATTAACGATGTAGAAGTGCTTTTCAGGTTTTTCGTTCATAATGCTTATGTTATTATTCAGGGGTGCAAGCAATCCTAGACCTTATGGAAATAGTGATATGAACCTCGGTCGACTGCTGCCGCATGGTGAGAGGGCACCCGACTCATGAGGTCGATCATCGCCGCCCGTTGCTCGCTACCACCTCGCCACCCACACCTGGAATAGAGAATATTGGACTTTAATTACTAGTCAATTGTACTCATTGTTGCTTCGTGGCGCGATGAACGGCTGTGAGGTTGCACTTTTTATAAAAGTTGAAGAGCCATTCTTTGTTGGAGAGCAATGCATTAATCATGGTTACCTATGTACATAAGAGGGTTTTGTCTACGTGGGATATTTTTAGGTTGGTAGGGGTTTGGGTGTTATTTTAGGTTTATTTTTGTAAAATAATCTTAGTGTTTGTAGGTCTTATCGGTAGGATTAATTATGTTGTAGGTCCTGCAGTGATTTATTATTAAAATGTGTTTTTAAGGAATTGAATAAAAAGTTTATGATCTTTTCGCCGTGCATAACCTACCTAGCTAGGGATCGACGGAGAAACCGTAACGATTTCCTACAAATAATCCAAACAGTTGGGTCGGCCAGCTACTATAAAAAAGTAATATGAGCAATGTGCTATTTCTCAATTTTTGTATTAGACGGCCTTTGAATATTACTAATGAGTTTTTTTTTTTTTTTTTTTTCGTTGTCTAGTGTTTAGTTATTAACAGGATCAAAGCAAATGATGCATGAGAGTATAAATTACATTTCTTGCTTATTTTTGTAATGTATTAGATGGCCTTTGAATATTACTAATGATTATACTATTTTTATTTTAATGCACTAACCCGTGCTAAGGAACAAATTTAAAGACCTATTTAGAGGCTAAAAATTTCACCCATGCCGGGATTCGAACCCGCAACCTCTGGCTATCCGTGCCAGCGCTCTACCAATTGAGCCAGAGGATAAGCCAGAGGTTGCGGGTTTACAGTGTTTACAGTCTATCAATTTTTACTTGTCCAATTTAGTAAACAAGATTCTTACCTTAAAATTGAGATTAGATGCCTAAACTAGACATTTTCTCGCAAATTCATGAACTATGTTTATAAAATTGGCAGCGTGTTATCTAAAAGAGTGTTCCAAGTTACCTTATTTATGGAAATATGACAGTTTTGGACTAAAAAGTCACAGTTTAAGGGTAGAATCTTGTTTACTAAATTGGACAAGTAAGAATAAATAGACTGTAGTTATTAACAGGATCAAAGAAAATGATGCATGAGAGTATAAATTACATTTCTTTCTTATAGGCTGCTCGAAAAACAAAGAAGCGAAATTCCGTACAAACTTACCCAAACCCCGTTGTTTCTTTGCACATTGTACGCTTTATACATCATTTGAGTCGGATATTACTTCTTGTAAACTAGATTCCTGGTTTGTGCTAGTCACAGTGGTCGTGGATAAAATTAATTTTGTTGGTGTGAGATTATGGAGGCTACATAAAAAAATATACATTAAAGTACTTGCAAGAGTTTCATTTCGAAAATTATCAATAGAACATAGCGTAAACTAACCGGAGGGGTAGGCAGAGATCAGCGTCTGCCACTTGCCATGATCCTACCACATCTCTTTCGCTTCATTAATTATTATTATTTTTATTACTTTCTCAAGTCTCACGATCTCAATGCACTGTTTTAGACACGATCAATCAAAGTGATTTCAATGTTGGTAACCAATGTACCTTTTACTAAAACATCTTTAGCATTGATTGGCCAAGTGAAGTAAAGGCAAACCAATTAAAGTTCTCCTGAAGTCCAAAACAAAACTCCAATTTCCAAGCCCTTTTTGCCCAGACGAATTCATTATAGGGATCAATCGGATCGACACAAACAAAAAGTTAACTGAAGATCTACTATCTGTTGATAATTCGTAATGTACAGTCACGTGCACTAACATGTAAATACGTTAGAATCTTTTCACATTAACCTCTTCTAGCCTGATGTATGAGAAATTGTCTATTTTGACTTTGACAAGGTATTGAAGTGCATACATGTCAGTGTACGTGACTGTACCAATCAAATAAGTAATGCTGTTGCTTGAAAATGTACCCTGTTATTAAACTTTATTGCATTCGAAGCATTAAACATGACATTACACAAGAAATAACATGTACAACGGGGAAAGGCCACAAGGCCATGAGGATTTTTTATAGCCCCTTAAAGCTGTGATATACAAACTTTTAAATTTAAGCCTCAAAAAAGTTATTTCAACCTACAAGGGAAAAAATATAGGCTACTTTCCGTTGACCCAGAACTCGATAAAAGCGAAATTTTGCAAGTATTTAATATCGTTCTGTTCTAAAAGTACAAGGAAAAATCTGATAACATGAAATTTTTAAATTATATCATAAAGAAACGGTCTGAAGCTTTAAGCAGTTTTTTCCTTTTCTTTTTAAAAAACTGCGATACCCAATTCCTGAAATGTAATAATAATATAAAAGTAACTACAAAGTATGCGAACTTGGCCCCCGTGGTGGAGTATGACCTATACCTTCCTTAGGGAAGAGACCCGTGCCCCTCGGTGGGGACATAATGGGTTGATCATGATGAACTACAATTCGAACCCCTCAGTTTGCGAGTCCGACTCGCACGTGTCTGTATTTTTATTAGTTATGACCTTCGTAGCTGACATATTAATACTGACGGTAGCACTAGTCCATCAATTCAAAGCCGCTCATCGCGCAGAGCAATTAAACGTCACCCTGTAGTTTACCTAATGAGTCCAATGGCAATTAGACCCCTTAAATAACTGCCAAATGTGTGCTTCGCGCAAATCATTAAAGTTATCAACATAACCATCCATGCTAACATCCATGTTTAGAGTTGCTAGATATGCTGGCGTGAATTCCGAGACTTAAAACAAAACCGAAAATATAATTTTTTTTTTCGAGATTTGTAACTTTTTTGCAAAAAATACCTGTAAAAATTCTATTATCACTAGCTGTAAACGGCGGTGTTACCCGCAGTTTATCGATTTTCCTATAGGAATAAGATATTTTCTCGCAGAAAAACGTGGTATGTGTTTATCCAGGGTGTCAACTAACTCCATACCAATTGTTTTTAATGTTTTATTTGTTTTTAATCGCTCTAGCTGTTCAGACGTGAATTAGTAACAGACATACACACACACAAACTTTCGCCTTTATAATATCAGTTTGATGTGATTTTTATATTGGTGGCCCAAGTATCACCCCATGGAACCCCTTAAAGTTACTTAAAAAATCCAGGACATTCTGAAATTTCCTACACTCGGTACATACACTGATATTTTGGGTTATCTGGCAACCATCTCTTTATTAAATAATTTAAGTAGCGTCCAGTGGCAATTATAGTGAAATAACCGCTCAGTCGCTGTTCCTAGCTCCTTATAGGAACAGGAAATTTTATTTTCTCTCAACATAGCAGAGAAAAAAAAACTTCATTACGCGTAAAGTTTTATCGAGCACACAATGTTCACCGTACAGACATAATTAGTAATTACTTACTCAGGACTAGACGTGTCTATTACGGTATAAGTTATCTCACACCCCTGCTACGAACAATGGGCTAAATATGAAGGTGGAAACCACAGGAAAAACGAAATTAAACTAAGTTCTGGGTTAACGGTAGAGTTTAATAATAGTAAAATGATATAGTTACATAAACACATAACGTAAATTTTAATAATAAAATTTCACATTTATGATTCGTTTTCAGAAGTTCAAATGCTTCTTGCCTTAAGTACGCCCTTGTACATTTACACAAGTAATTAGTACAATAAATAGTTAAAATAAATAAGATTACTTTGGAGATTATAATGAAAAAGTGCGTTAGAATAATGGCTTTGTAATCGTATTTCATTCCGTTTAGAGATGGCTCGATAGCTCCAACTTTCCATCCCTTGCCAGTCAAATAGAAACAAATTACAAAGTAAAAGCCTTCAAGAATTACATGGTTCTTAAAATCGAAACAAACAGCGGTACTGTCTGTTAGCTTTTAGAATAAACCTCGGGTACTATCGGATAGAATCGGATATATTCATGTAATAGTAATATCATCGGACCTAATATGACACATAACTTTTCAAAATAGCCTCTAAATAGGTTTTTAAAAGTGAAGAAAAGTTATAAAGAAGTATTATACTCGTGTGCTTTCGGCGAAAACCAAAGCCACTCTAGAGCCAAGCAATTTGCCGAGTAGTAAGCTTTGCAACAGGGTCTTCTCTCTTAAATTCCATTACTCCTCTGAGGAGCTGAGGGCCACTCTGCTCCTCTCTGTTCTGGGTCAGATCGTTCATTCTAGCCAGCTAAAAGCAATCTTCTGCAAGAGGATATCAGTTCTCCACAGCGTTCGCCTCATCCACCTCTTCAGTATGCGGCTGTCAGTTCTCCAGAACGTATGTATAATCCACTTCTGCATGTGGATGTCAGTTCTTCAGAGCGTGTCCCTAATCCATCTCATCGGGATGTGGATGTCAGTTCTTCAGAGCGTGTCCCTAATCCATCTCTTCGGGATGTGGATGTCAGTTCTTCAGAGCGTTTCCCTAATCCATCTCTTCTGGATGTCAGTTCTCCAGTGCGAATACTTACTCCACTTCTTCTGTATGTGGATGTCAGTTCTCCAGAGCGTATGCCTACTTCGTCTCTTTGGTATGTGGATTTCAGTTCTCCTTGCCTGATCCACCGCCCATATTTGATTTTATCTCCCCCACCACTGGGATCTGGTTTGCATCCGAGTACCTGACGGTTCCTATTAATTGTGAAATCGCCATATCAGTGGACTAATAAGTAGTCATTTTAATTATATCCTTACAACCAAAAAGGCGCATAAGTTCAAACTGCAAGGTATACGCGGAAAACCGGAAGGTTTTTTAACTTCCTGTTTACAAAACTACCAGATTAATTAAATTTAAAAAACTACAGAATAAAGGCCGTTAACATCTGTCGCAGCCATTAACTTGGGGTCCACAGCACATCCGCCATTTTGGAAAAGCGGCCAAGTGTCAGCTGCATTTGAACACCGAGGGTTCGTACCACCACTCCATAATTGTACTGGATAACCTCAAAAATGCGTCATTTCGGAAACAAGTCAATTAGCATTTCTTACAAATTTTGTTCTACGAGTATCGTAATAATCGTTGTACAACTTTAATTTTACGGCGTTTTTAGGGTTCCGTACCTCAAAAGGAAAAAACGGAACCCTTATAGGATCACTTTGTTGTCCGTCTGTCCGTCCGTCCGTCTGTCAAGACCCTTTTTCTCAGGAACGCGTGGAGGTATGAAGCTGAAATTTATATCAATTACTCAGGTCTACTGTCCCTTGAAGCTGTGAAAAAATCAAACTTCTAAGCCAACGCAATCAAAAGATACAGCCGTTTATGCCGCAAATTTTCGACACTTGCAAGGGAATCAAAACCTACAGGGTGCTTCCCGTGAACTCAGAATCTTGAAATTTGGTACGAAGCAACGTCTTATAGCATAGATAAAGGAAAAATTACGAAAACCATAAATTTTTAGTTACATCACATAATATATATTTTTTTAATAATTTTAAACTTACTACCCATTTCCTCATAAACGCGTAGAGGTATTAAATTGAAATTCATACCAAATACTCAGTTCTATAATACAGGTTTGTACGGAACCCTCGGTGCGTGAGTCTGACTCGCACTTGGCCGGTTTTTTTTGCTTAAAACCAATGTGATAATTTAATGTAAAATGTAAATCTAAAAGTCACAAAATATAAGTTGTCGTGTGATACAAAACTCCAATTGCGGTGTCTCAGAAATTACATGTTTTGTAAAATGAGGTTATACCTACAATTAAAAATATACCTACAGTTAAAACCTACATTTCCGTTTGGTAGGTGTATTTCATGCATTTTCTTTCACTAAGTCCTGGACTAATCGAAATTTTTGCGTTAGCTTTGCTAGTTCTTGATTGTTTAATTATATAGAAGGACTTAATCACAACAAATTTAGTGCATGTATGTATGTAGGTATCTATTACCGGTTTGACTATGTAGCAAAACAAAATATATTTGAAAAAAAACGTTTCATGTATTGCAGTACCCCTTAATATTAAGGTTACGATTAAAAAAAACCCGCGTCTGGTATAAAAAAAAGAATTTTCGACCTCTCTGCATTTTAACAATAAGACAAACTACATGGTTTAACTAGTTTTAACTATGTATTTCTTCTTCCGCTTATTTCGAATGCCATTTAATTTCTTGCACCACCTGTGGTTGACTGGTAGAAAATGCTTATAGCATTAAGTCCGCCACATTGTCGTTGTAATTTTGTTTACTTACGTGCAATAAACGTATTAATAATAATAATATTATACGATTTGGGTCTAGGTTTTACAATACTGAACCCCAAGACGTGTTTTAAAACGTATATTATGCAAATTTGCGGTAGCGAATATCGTTGTTTGCCGACCCACAACCCACGCAGGTAATGTGCCGACCGACAGATCGCAAATTAAAAATAACAGAAGCTGCAGGTTGCAATTTGCTATTGTTTGCTGTATGCACGTTTAATTTTTAATTTTGGTAATGCACAAAAACTATTGTGATATAAATAAGTTCATCTTGAAGTGTATTCCAAGATATAACATTTCATAACTTCACGCCTGTATCCAAGAGGTGTCGGTAGACCAGGGACTGCCATTTATTTTGGGCTTTAGATTCCTTTATATATTGACAGGTTTGGTTTTGTTCAATAAATAAAATTATTTGATTTGAATTATTAAAATAATTCGTTTAGTGCACATAGGTAAATAAAATACATACCTATATAAAAAACCCCAGGTCTTGGATGTTTACATGTTTGTGATGTCGCTGTTTCTAGTTTCCCACGACACAGGGTATCCTAGTGTGGGGCCAGAAGCAAGATGTGCCAGTATGTAAATGTTATTACACTATTTTTATTTTTAATGCACTAACCCGTGCTAAGGAACAAATTTAAAAAACCTATTTAGAGGCTAAAAATTTCACCCATGCCGGGATTCGAACCCGCAACCTCTGGCTGTCCGTACCAGCTCAATTGGTAGAGCGCTGGTACGGACAGCCAGAGGTTGCGGGTTCGAATCCCGGCATGGGTGAAATTTTTAGCCTCTAAATAGGTTTTTAAATGTAAATGTTATGTTATGTTACAATACAACACATGTGTTTGGTTTGTATATGCACAGTGCGGGCCGGCTTGGCAAACTCTGTGGTCATTTGTGGTAAAGACTTTACATGGGATTTTTTTCCACACGATATTTATACTGCCTTTATGACGTGTTTTAACCAATCATGTTTGAAATGAAATTAAATGAAAAGGTTTTATTCAAAGAAGCACAGAAACGTTATAATTCAAACTAGGTGTCCATTTCAAAATATACTCGTAGATCATTTTGGAGAAAAACTGGACAAAAAAGCTCCAAACTTAGTATTTTCAAAGTCCACATAGCATAACATAGTTTACATAATTATTATAAAACATAGAACTCATACATTGTACTGGTTTTAATTCCAGACCTCATTGTCATCTACTAATCCTTTATGTTATAGTAGCCCTTTTGGCACAAAGTGTGCTTAACATATTTTTTGAACCGCGTTTCAGGCAAGCTTAATATATATTCAGGGATTTTATTATAGAAGCGTGTACAATGCCCCATGAAGGATGTATAACCCTTGGCCAGCCTAAATAGTGGGAACAAAAGTTTATGTTTATTTCTAGTATTTACATTGTGTTGGCTACCTAAAGTTTTAAAGTTACTGATATTCTTCTTAACGTACAAAATGTTTTCATAGATATACTGACTGGCAACTGTGGATGTTAGTTTCTTTAAAGAAATCTCTTAACGAATCTCTACTGCACAGCCTATAAATGAATCTGATCGCTCTCTTCTGCAAGACGAAGATAGTCTCAATGTCTGCTGGCCGTCCCCACAGTAGTATGGACATAAGACTACGGAAGTAACTAAAATAAACAAGCCTAGCAGTTGCGACGTCAGTTAATACTTTTGACTGCATATGCTGCTGAATTAAGCCTATTTTGCAAGCCTATTTGCTTAAGCTCTGTTTTATAAATTATACCGTAAATATACAACTTTGCAAGGCAAATAAAATAAATAGTCATTATGAAGTCACTCAGTCACTCTCGCACTGACATGGATGCGTAGATTCGCCTACATAGATCCACCTGACATAGTGGTTAGGCGATCCCACAGATCCACAGATATAAATCATTATTAACACTGTTCAATTGAAAGAACATTCTCTCAAAATATAGTTATAGACGTCAAAATTTCAAAATCATTCTGTGTAATGCGCATCTGTCCTGTCACACCTGTGATCGAGTTGTCAAGACTATACTTCTCCAGCCATATTCAAGTTCACGAAAGACATCATCGTTAAGGGACGCGGTTAACTGACACGCCGTGTATGACATAATTATCATTATTCTAGTTATAAAAATAAATTGCCACATATATGACATAGTACCGCTTGAAAACGGCTAGACCTACTTGCCATTTTTTTTTTGAGATCGTAATATTAGGGAAAGTTTGCATGAAGGAAATTCTTATGCATTGCATCCAATTTCAATCGCTAGTATAATGCTGTAGCTAAAGGTAAAGTATATTAAAATTGTAAGATAAAATACCGGAAAAAAACAACAAATACAAAATATATAGTTTAAAAACCTATTTAGAGGCTAAAAATTTCACCCATGCCGGGATTCGAACCCGCAACCTCTGGCTATCCGTGCCAGCGCTCTACCAATTGAGTGCCAGCGCTCTACCAATTGAGCTCAATTGGTAGAGCGCTGGCACGGATAGCCAGAGGTTGAAGGGTTCGATTCCCGGCATGGGTGAAATTTTTAGCCTCTAAATAGATTTTTAAATTTGTCCTTAGCACGGGTTAGTGCATTAAAAATAAAAATAGTATAAAAATATATATATTGTGTCTTTATTTATTGACACTATAATTGCTATCAAATTAAAAAAAAAAAATAGTGCAATACGGCGTACTTTCATTTTCTACCGGTCAACCGCAAGAGGCTGTAGGATTACACTTTGAGAATCATTATTCTTGAGTATATAAAAAGATTAAAAAAAAACAAAGCTAATGAAATTTTAAAAACCTATTTAGAGGCTAAAAATTTCACCCATGCCGGGATTCGAACCCGCAACCTCTGGCTATCCGTGCCAGCGCTCTACCAATTGAGCCAATGGGCGACTCACGGCATCAGTGAAATTTCGAACCTCTTTACACTATTCTCTGTATTACGTACAGGCAGCGACATCTGACTTAAAAGCAAATTGCATTACTTACAGCCCCGACTACCAACTTTGCAGTTAGGTTCAACATCGGAACGATATCACTGTACCCACATGATTATACTATTTTTATTTTTAATGCATTAACCCGTGCTAAGGAACAAATTTAAAAACCTATTTAGAGGCTAAAAATTTCACCCATGCCGGGATTCGAACCCGCAACCTCTGGCTATCCGTGCCAGCGCTCTACCAATTGAGCCAATGGGCGACTCACGGCATCAGTGAAATTTCGAACCTCTTTACACTATTCTCTGTATTACGTACAGGCAGCGACATCTGACTTAAGCAAATTGCATTACTTACAGCCACGACCACCTACTTTGCAGTTAGGTTTAACATCGGAACGATATCACTGTACATTAAAAATAAAAATAGTATAATCATGTGGGTACAGTGATATCGTTCCGATGTTAAACCTAACTGCAAAGTAGGTTCTTGAGGAGAACCGAAATCCGTTGGATTTCGGTTCTCCGCAAGATATCGATATCTCTCTCGATATCTCCGCAAGAGCTCGATAACTTTGATTCTCTATCGGATGCATTCGTTACGAATCCTATCCTTCAAAGAAACTCCATGTCATAATTTGATAATTTACAAGTTTTAGTCCACAGTTCGGCATGAGATCTAGCGGAACGCAGTAAAATACGAAGCGGCTGCGTATTCCCAGACCAATTTCATTCACATGCGCGTTTTCATTTGCATGCAAATTAGTATCGTGCTTCCTCGCCACCATCTCGCGCCTGCAACCAGTGTGCCTAGCATGCACACGATTCATTTTTGAATTGACATGATGCTAATTCAAAAATGGTAGATAGATAGATAGAATATTATTTATTGCATGTACACCAGGGATTACATAAGAGACTTAAAAAAAACAGTAGAGTACAAGTGACGGCTTTATTATTAAAAGTAATTTCTTCCAGACCACCATTAACGGAAAAGAAGAAACGGAAACTGAATTACGGGTAGTCAGCGCAATGGTATTATAGTATACAAGAATTCCTGGACGATACGTAAATTGTATGTTTCGTTATCTCTTTGCTTTTTTTGAACAATTGTCATTTATGTACGATAAGCTATATAGATGAGTAAATAAACTGTAAATATTATGCAAAATGTTGCTATGCCCTGCAGGGTCCATAATGGGACTTATAACAATATCAACACCTTGTGAACTTATGACTGCAATAAATGATCATGATGATGATGACATCGCCAACATCTCGCGCCTGCAACCAGCGTGCCTAGCATGTAGACGATTCACAGCATTCACCAGTATTGTACCGTTTCCTGTTATTTTGCTGGCAAAATTGGCAATGGAAAATATTTCTTTCTCTTAACTCCATACACCGTCAATAAATCTTCTTCTTTAGGCTATATTATGTAGTCCACTGTTGGACATAGCCCTCCCCTAATGAGCGCCATAGCGCCCTGTCTTCAGCTTGCCGCATCCAGCATCGTCAATAAATCGTTTAATTAGCTTAGTCTATACTCTCCCTCTGAGAGAAGGGCTCTGCCCTGCGGTGGGACGTATAGAGGCTACATTTTTTTTTATGAAGCCTATAAACAGGCCTTCTCACAGAGAGAGTATGGGCTTAATTACGACGCGCCAACACCGCGAATAGGCAATTTCAAGCGCTGAGGTTTGGAACACAGTAGGTACAGTGCATACATGTACCAATGACTTGGTTTTCTAAATTATATTTGTGAAGTTATAGTAGCAATACCACCCACTAACTGTGAAGGAAAACACTGTGAGTAAACCTGAGTGTCTGAGGTTTTCCAATACCTCAGCATTATTGTAATTATTATAATTAATTTATTGTGCTTACTATTGCGCCACCATCTCGCGACTGCAAGCAGTGTGTCTAGCACGCACTCATCAGATAGTATATATCAGTGAATGTGCCGTTGCTTGCAATGTTGCCGGCAAAATTTACAATAGAAAATGTTTATTGCTTTTCATACCACATTTATCGTCAATAATTCCAACCGACGTAAAGTAATATGATGTAGATAATACGTGGATTTTGGGAAAGGCATTAGTAAATCAATAACCTTAGTAATATTAATTGCCTAACGATTGTTGAGTGAGAGGGACAGATATTGATGACATCGGCAATGGGTACTCATTCAATGTTACGAAGTTATAATACAATGGGTATACTATCGGTAATTTTTATCATAATTACTAGTATGTAATGTTTTAAATAATCTTTCAGCCGTATGTTCTTCACTATATTCACTCGTAGAATATTTACGTACTTCGTTTTGGTATGTATGGTAAATTATATGTCTCACTACTTGCTTTTCAATTGATTGTACAGTACTTATACTTTAGTTTATGCACCTTTTTTATTAGGTATAGCACTATAATAATATGTAGGTATATTTATTACATTTCACCTTTTATAAGTATTTTAAATTGCATTCGTAATCTTTCCTCGTGTTTTTTTTGCACGCCTACCAATTTTTCTTTTACCTCCTGCGGTTTAATGGTGTAAAATGCTTAAGGTATTAAGGCCGCCGCGTCGTACATTTATTTGGGTGCAATAAAAGTATTAATAAATAAATAAAGTAGATGTGTGTAGGAGAAAGTTGTAATTTGATCATAGAAGGTAAGTTGTAATACAAAAACTTTTTAATTGCAATCCGATTCCTTGTAAAATTTTCTTTCTCCTACACAAAATGCTTCTCTATCTATCTCTATAACAGGGAGCATCCCTACTTCCATCACTGAAATCGGCATCTAAAGCAGGCATTACACAGTACCGAAATGTAGATAGATAGATATAGAACACTGCATAATATGCACTAAACCAATTTAGATAGCGTGATATCAATGCTTTGTAAGTCCCCATTGCTGGGGCAGGGGTCTATTCCTGGGTTAGGGTCTATTCCCGGGAAGGTTAGGCCATACTCCACGACTGAAACCAAGTCCTGTTTGGTGGAGAGTTGGTAGGTAGACTTAGGTAGTAACCAACGCTAAATTACGTAACCAATGTTATACAGCGAGTAATACACAATCTCAGAACAAACAATCAATCAGCCAAAGCCTCCAATAACACCGCTTGAACATTGTTCTCAGTAATTGATACTAATGATATGAAGCGCAATATCTATACAAGTGCTGTCAAATGCAACATGATAAACAGTTTCTGGCCTCCGAGAGGCGGGGCCTAATTGCCCCAAAGTTATGCCTCGGAAACTCCACACTGAGACAGGGTACGACCAATGTCTACTGGGAAGTTTTAAGAAATACTTTTTACTAATAATCACATTTTTAAAAACCTATTTAGAGGCTAAAAATTTCACCCATGCCATGGTACGGATAGCCAGAGGTTGCGGGTTCGAATCCCGGCATGGGTGAAATTTTTAGCCTCTAAATAGGTTTTTTAAATTTGTTCCTTAGCACGGGTTAGTGCATTAAAAATAAAAATAGTGTAATAATCACATGCAAAATATTGGAAATAAGTTTATTTGCAAAGATCTACAAAACTAAATACGAAACACGCACAAAAGAAGAGACACACAAAGACATCAAGAGACTTGAATGAAAATAATATGAAATAATATTTACTCAGGTAAGGGAAGGGATTGTGATTGAAAAACATACTTGTGCCGAGAAGTAACAAGTTTGTATTTCATGTGAATATACGAGTATACCGGTTTTATTCGCATTAGAACAGGTACCTTAAAGGGATGTGTTATTATCATTGTCTACCTTAAGAGAGTGATTCACAATCCTAAGTCATCTATGTCGGTGTGAATACGAATGAAAGAGAAGAAAGACAGGGTGCGCCACAGAAATTAAGTGAAGAAATGTAAAAATTCTTATAACAATGCTTTGAAGTGATTTATGTGTGTATTAAGTTGACTCCCTTCTTTTTTGAAAAATTAGGCAAACAATAAACAGATCAAGAGTAGATCTCTTAAAATGTTCGCCAAAATAAAAAAGAAGAAGAACCCATCAATAACTGGCTTTTAAAGGAAATTATGGCTAATCCTATTGACTATTCTAGGCATTCGAAGTTCAAACGTTACCCTGTAACTAAGAGTTCACGACAACACTTCCACTTATTTTGCCTAAATTTAAAGATCGCGGGAAGAATCGTGAAGGGACATGAGAAGGGGAATTTTTATTTCAATAAGAAAAAGTTGACATGGGATGTGCCCGCGTATTTGGGTATTTCGCAAAGTTGCCGGTTGTAACTTCTCTGTGGAAGACCCAGAGAGAACTTTAAATTAGCTAGAGGATTTGTATTATTGAAAAATGTTTTCGAGACTATTCTATACGTCAGGTATCGTTACGTATATTAATATGCAGATTTTCTATGTTCGGTAAAGATATTTTACTGCGGAAGACAGCAAACAGAAAATGCCAATACTCAGCAAAGGGCAGAGGGCGCTGATGATAACTATATGTTTGGGTATATTTATAACAAAGTTAACAAATCGGATGGTAGCCCTAAGATAGGTCCCGGAGTAGATTAGTTCGACTACCTAAGATTGCTTTGAATGTAACACTAAATCAAAACCCTTTAAATTGTTGCAATTCGCGAATTCAATCTTCTCAGACTAGAGAGCCTCCTAGTGATTTGTTCTTGGAACTGACAAATGTGATTAGATTTTGACGATGTTCGAGTAACAATGATATGATGATATCAACCTTTTGTACTTCCGCACTACTGGGTCGCGGGTCTCTTCCTGCATCTGAAACGCTCGGGAAAAATGCCACTAGCGGTAGTCACGGGACGGTCACCCATCCTGTACCTAACCGAGCCTGTTGTTGCTTAACTCGAGTGATTGATTCCAATCACTCGGTTCGAGTAACAATAACTTTGAGTTTTTACTCCGTAATAAAGTAAGGCACTGACAAGTGATTAGTTCCAGCTAGTTTTCCAGTTTGCAGATGATTTTTTTACTTTCCAGCCTACTTTTGCCCGAATGACGTAACTCACTCGCAAGCACATTGTCGAGTAAGCTTCACGCGGCCGAGATAAAAACCCTTTCTTAGAAACCCTTTCTTTGGCTTTTGGCTGAAATGATAAACTGGGCTGATTGTGTGAAGATATTAATAAGATAATTAAGTTCTAACTCATTTCTAACACGCTCTTATTAATGAAACTATCAATTTATTTACAATATCAATATATTGTAAATAAGTACATTTACATATAGGCCATACATTGCTTCTAGCCCCAAACTAGGATACCCTGTGTCGTGGGTACCAGAGACAGCGACATCACAAATATGTAAACATCCAAGACCTGGGGTGTTTTTATCCCCAGCCGGATTTCGAACCCGGGACCTCTCACATAGGTAGGCAGATGCGCTACCGCTGCGCCACAAAGATCGTCTACAAAGTAGAAGATTACAAATCTAGCGGCCTTATTTATAAAACACAATTCCTTAAAACGCTTACTAAAATTGATAGATAGTTAGATAGAGAACATTTTATTGTACATAAAAAAGGATAGTAGACAGATATTTCTTAACCTAAAAGTACAGACGGCGGCTTTATCACCAAAATTGATCTTTTCCACACAACCTATGGATGGACCTGAAATCTCCTGACCTGAAACCTGACACTCGCAAGAAAATTAAGAGCGTCAAGCAGCAATAGGCATTGTACTGAATATAGATAAATGATACTTAATTTTTATGTTATAATACAATAAAAATATTGTATAGAATCAGGCGTTACTTTGCGGAAATCCATAATAGCATAAGAAAGTTAAAATTACTTTGCTAAATTCCGCCGAATATCCCACTAGCACCATGCGGTTAGTTATTGCACCGCCCTCCCTCCCACTTTTTCAAGCAGAAGCAAGACACGAACGCACCACCACTAACACGCCTCTAACACGAGGCATACTCAGGCCGAGGATGCCTGACCAATAATCTTCCCAACTGATAGGTACGAAGCATTTATCTATGCTATCTGGTATTTATTTATTTGATAATTGCAGATATATGAATTTTCGTGACTCAAATTCTAAGAAGCCTAATTCGGGAAGGTTTATATGCTAGGTTATACGTATATAAAATTATCGTCGAGTCGGTAAGCAAAATCGTCCACGATAAATATTGTTACAGGTCGTATTCAAAATGTATGCGTTTGTTAAAGTTATCTATAGTACACTTTATCAATCTATCGTCTTTTCTTCATTGTATTTTTCTCTCTTTCTCTCTAGAAGTTCTATACGAAGGTGTTTGGAGTAAAATCGTTATCAACCCTTGTATGTCCCCACTGCTGGGGCACGGGTCTCTTCCTGCATCACAGGAAGGTTAGGCCATACTCCACCACGGGGGCCAAGTCCGGGTTGGTGGAGGACTGTAAGACATTGGCGGGCCTTACTGTCAGAAGTTATCAAGCCGCCCATAAGGCCTCTGACATGTCTTAACGACTGCCAGTACATGACAGCCGGCACCAACTGCTTAACGTGCCTTGCGAAGCACGAAAGCGCTCGGAAAAATGCCACTAGCGGTAGTCACGGGACGCTCACCCATCCTGTACCTGAACGCGCCTGTTGTTGCTTAACCAAGTGATTGATTCCAATCACTCGGTTCACCTAGGCCACGAGCGCTTCAATAGTAAAAATAAACAAACAAAAACATTAATAATTACAATACTTTTTTAAAAAACCTATTTAGAGGCTAAAAATTTCACCCATGCCGGGATTCGAACCCGCAACCTCTGGCTATCCGTACCAGCGCTCTACCAATTGAGCCAATGGGCGACTCACGGCATCAGTGAAATTTCGAACCTCTTTACAATATTCTCTGTATTACGTACAGGCAGCGACATCTGACTTAAGCAAATTGCATTACTTACAGCCCCGACTACCTACTTTGCAGTTAGGTTTTAACATCGGAACGATATCACTGTACCCACATGATTACACTATTTTTATTTTTAATGCACTAACTCGTGCTAAGGAACAAATTTAAAAAACCTATTTAGAGGCTAAAAATTTCACCCATGCCGGGATTCGAACCCGCAACCTCTGGCTATCCGTAGAAAAAAATTAAAAATAAAAATAGTGTAATCATGTGGGTACAGTGATATCGTTCCGATGTTAAAACCTAACTGCAAAGTAGGTAGTCGGGGCTGTAAGTAATGCAATTTGCTTAAGTCAGATGTCGCTGCCTGTACGTAATACAGAGAATATTGTAAAGAGGTTCGAAATTTCACTGATGCCGTGAGTCGCCCATTGGCTCAATTGGTAGAGCGCTGGCACGGATAGCCAGAGGTTGCGGGTTCGAATCCCGGCATGGGTGAAATTTTTAGCCTCTAAATAGGTTTTTTAAATTTGTTCCTTAGCACGAGTTAGTGCATTAAAAATAAAAATAGTGTAATTACAATACTTAAACATAAATCCCCAATTGTATAGCAATGAATTTTCCAGTTGTAGAGCAACCTATTCCCTACTAAATTGGCCAATTAGAGTGTAAGCCAGGAATCGGTTAAATCCCGACCTAACCGTTTTGGTGTTTAAACTTGCTAACCGATACATATTGCAGCATATTGCACTTAATTGTAACTAGATAAAATGTACCCGGAACCGGCGTGCGTGCATGCAATGACTTAAATGTTGATGAAGCGAAGGTGATCTGTCAGGATCGTGGCAAGTGGCAGTCCCTGGTCTCTACCTACCCCTCTGGGATACATGCGTGAGGTTATGTATGTATGTATGTATGTATTTAGAGCACGATAACTTCAAGAGTAGATGGGGATATTAATCTCATCTTTAGCCTAGCCAGCCGTTTAATAAAGTTGAAATGACTCTCAAAGCGCCAAAGAAGTTTTTACGGCTCATTTGGTTGAAAAATACTGGAAAGGAGGATATTATTCGGGGATAATTAATTCCAGACGTGTCCAGTAAAATCGTGGTTCAAACTGAAAGACACTCCAATGAAAACTTCTATTGTCTTGCGAAAAAAGGCAGACTTCTAATATATCATTGCAAACTTTTCGTTTTCGCGTAATTCACATATTATTACGTAGCAACGAGTATATTCAAAAGAAAATAATACCAATTTTTTTATTTTGATATCAACCCTTTGCACATCCCCTGCTGGCCACGGCCTTCTCTCAGAAAGAGAGTATGGGCTTAATTACCACACGTGCCCCGTAATTACGAGCGCTGTGGTATTTAAATGCCTCAGACAGTCAGATTTTCTCACAATGTTTTCCTTGATTGTTATCGAGTGGTATTCCTACTACAACTCCATAAAGGATAACATTAGGTTATGCTTGGAATAACGTTACAAAAATGACTTCCAGTTATTTTTAACAGGCATTAAAAACTGTTTTTACCCGACTGCGGCGAAGCCCAAAAGGAGGGTAATGTGTTTAGGTAGTATGTATGTATGTATGTATGTAAGTATGTCCGATTCTATGTTCCCTCATAACTCCTTAACCACTGGTAAAATTTTGACAAATAAGATTTCAATTGATTTATCTTGTTTTTTTCCCTTTCAGTTGATTTATCACCGCAGTCGGATTCTTTTATTTTTTATAATATATTTTTTTATCTTATAACGACGATAGGTACATAGGTTTCCCTAATGTAACCCGCATCTAAAAAGAAACTCACAGCAAATCGCGTTAATTAAACTAGTACGATAAGAGTAGGCATAGGAGTACGATCCAAGACACTTGAGATTCAATAAGCCACAAGCAAAGCTCGTCCAAGTGTCGTGCAAATCTGTCCGGTATTGGAATCCGATAAACGAGAGCCGTTCATGCCGAGCCGGGCTTTCAAGCTTCGACCAATAACAAGAGGAACAATGTACGGTAATAAATGACCCATTGTATTTGGACGCCTCCGCTGAGATTTCCGATGTCTGTACCCGTGAACAAGACATCCCTTCGTGTAAAAAAGTTCGAACAAGTTCGATGCTAAAATAAAAAAACAACGTGGACATTGTTTTTTATTTTAGTATCGAACTTTCTCAATCAAAATGAAGTGTACTTATAGATAGATGGAGAACACTTTATTGAACAACCAGTTACAAATATTTTCTTAAATCTAAGTAATGTTATAGAATTGGTGGTCTTATTGCTAAATGCGATCTCTTCCAGATAACCTTTGGATGGAGTGGATTGCATGAAACATATAGTTGTTAAGTGCATGTACATAAATAGTAGAATCGAAAATATTTTGATAACAAGAAGCGAAAGGTTAAACAATAATATACATAGATATCTATAAAATAAATACTTATTTCATTAAATACATATTTATTAGCACCAGGATAATAAAATAAATCTAGAATGTAATTTTACTATACAAAAGAAAATGGATGTAATGACTAAATTGAGAAAATAATGTTGCGCTGGATGATGAAGGGAGAAAGATTGACCAAACAAATGTAAGTATCGAGTGAATATGGGTGGAAGGGCCGGCAATGGACGTGGCAGTCGCACATACTTCTACCAAGTAGGGCATGTATTGGCACATGGCAAGATAAAAAGTACCCGAAACCGGCCTGCGTGCATGCAACGACTAATGAACGCTGATGAAGCGAAGGTGATCTATCAGGATCGTGGCAAGTGGCAGCCTTTAGCCTCTGCCTACCCTCTGAGATACAGGCGTGAGTCTCTGTTATGTTGATGTAAATTTATTGTCTAGAAAAGCCTCAGTGCACGTTTACCAAAGGATTCTATTTTTTTTAATCATTATTTTTCGTGTGCAATAAAGTATAAACCTAAACCTATGTTTTTAAAAACCTATTTAGAGGATAAAAATTCCACCCGTGCCGGAATTCGAACCCGCGAATTCTGATTTTTTCTGAAATTTCACTGATGCCGGTGAGTCGCCCACTAGCTTAGTTGGAAGAGCGCTGGCACGGACAGCCAGAGGTCGCGGGTTCTAATCCTAGCATGGGTGGAATTTTTAGCCTCAAAATAGGTTTTTAAAATTGTTCTTAGCACGGATTAGTGCATTAAAAAGAATATAATCCATCCAAAGGTTGTCTAGACAACCTTACGACCGAAAGTTGCTGAAGGAAATAAGAGACGGGTAGTCGGTGCGAATATTCATATACACTACTTATATAAATAACAATATACCTACGTAAACAGTAACATATAAAGTTGCGATAAACTTACATAAATACGTTATAATAACAATCTACGCGATGAGGAAATAAATACAAGTATAAGAAAAATATGCTGTCGACTGTACCACGGAGATAACTGACACACAATATCCGGCTGACCCCAGTCCGCGCTGACCCAATTATGTGCACAAAAACATTTTCTACAAAAGACAAACATTGTGTGTGCGGTGGGAGCAAGGCTCGCTTTTTCACCTGTCGCTGAGTACACACTACAGCACGGTGACTTATTTACATGGGATCTCTCTACTCCGTTATGTTAGGGAACGTCCATTACAGCGTCTCTTTCAGGAGTAATTCCCATACAAACATACTTTGGTTTTTATTTACAAACGAGACGGATCGCAATGAAACTTTGCTAATACGCTTAGGGGACACTGATCACTGAACAGACTTGAGTGCCTGAGGTGCTCAGAGTGCTTAGTGCGAGTTTTTTAACAACTCGATCGCGTTAACGTAAACTCATATTTCTATGGCATCGAGGAAGCGCCACCTAGCGACAAGTATGGAAATTAAAATAGCTGAGTTGTAATGGTTTACGTTGAGAAGTGAACGCGTTTACCAGCCAAAACACGAATAAACGCGAGTGCGAGTTGTACTGTGACAGCGTTTTGCCAGTTCGAACGGTTAACTTACTCATACTCACTACTCAATGCTCGATTAATGCGGTAGTAAAGTTATTCGATTGGATCTGTCAAACTCGCACTAAGCACTCTGATAGCTCAGCGTTTGAACTTGCCGATCGAGGTAGTGGAATGTGTACTACAGTGTGCATTATTTTTTTTTAAATATTATCTTGAAATACAACGCATTCAATTTGTAAAAGGAAAAAAATATATAACGAAGAATTTATTCAATTTTACCTTATTTTCTTCACATGCTGTGTCAGTTTATTATGTGAAAGTATTTATTACCTTAACAGGGAAATAGGACCTAATTTAACTACTCATAAAATATGTGGACTCGGACACTATTCAGAAAACCGTGTTAGGATGGGATATAAACTACCAAAAGTCGACTTTAACTGAACTGATTTCTAAATTGAACATTTCTACTTTTTACCCGACTGCAGCGAAGCCCAAAAGGAGGGTAATGTGTTTAGTGCGTATGTATGTATGTAAGTATGTCCGATTCTATGTTCCCTCATAACTCCTTAATTACCCGACTGCAGCGAAGCCCAAAAGGAGGGTAATGTGTTTAGTGCGTATGTATGTATGTAAGTATTTCCGATTCTATGTTCCCTCATAACTCCTTAACCAATGGTCAGATTTTGTTAAACAAGGTGTCATTCGATTCGGCATCCTTGCGCGGGTGTCATAGGCTATATAAAATTATAATTATGCGATCAGAACCGTGACGAAAAATAAAATTCGTTAAGAAGCTTCGTTAAAGTACAGCTAGGAGCCACTAGATGGCGCTGTTATATTTAGTTTATTGAATTCGAATACTAATTTTATTGAACTACCCCTAACAGGTGTGAAATATTTAAAACAGAATTTTGCGGATGACGTAGGTTACATAAAATCAGCATTAATAGAGAACCAACGGAACAAAAAATAACATTTACTTCTAAGCAATTAAAGTACCACTTTTAGCCACTTGATGGCGCTGCTATATTTTATTTATTCTAATACATGTGTATACATCATTTCGGCTTTGGTCTACATGTAAACAAACCATTTATAGAATCGGTACAAATGCGGAAAGAAATAATTCCTATAAAGTGGTTTGATCCTTCTAGATAATTCATTTAATTAAAAAATATAATTATGTTTAACTACGCCTAACACGTGCAAAGTATTTAAAAGAGAATTTTGCGGGTGTCGTTGATTACATAAAATCAGCATTAATAGAGAACAAACGCTACACAAATAATATTCACTTCTAAGTAATTAAAGTACTGTAGCATTAGTTCCTCTACCCAACCACAGATGGCGCTGTTTGTGTTCTAAATTGCGGTATGATTTTGTCCGAAGGCCCTACATAGTATTAAACAAAATTGGATAGTATTAGAGCACTCGACCAATCACTTCGACCAATACTGACTATCCACTAATAATTGGCACGACTAGTGACGTAGGTTATATACCTCGCTTTGCGCTGTGGTGCGAGTAGTACAGCTTAGTAAGTTTCATATTGCTTCAATAAATAGATCCCTAAGTACGTGCTGTCGTGCTGAAACAACGTTTCTCCTCTTGTCTGCTGAAACCCTGTCCTACAGTACCACTTTTAGCCACTAGATGGCGCTGGCATATATTTATTCTAGTACATGTATAAATTTACATAATATCAGCTTTGCTCTACATGTAAACAAACCGTCTATAGAAACGGTATAAGTGCTGAAAGAAATAATGCCTATAAAGTGTTTATTTCTTTCTACGCCATTCGTTTATCTCATTAATTTAAGAAATATCAACCTCATAGGGGGTAATAATACATTACTGCAGAGGCCGAGAAGTAAGGGATTGCTGGACAAGTTTGGGACCGCACTTTTCCTCTGTGCGGTCATAGTCAGACAAGCTGGGTTCAAAAAAGAAACAATAAATGATAAAAAAATATTTGAACGCTCTCACTGGTAACCGAAGACGGATCCTGCGTGACTTCGTATCGTAGAACCCATGAAATTTTAAAAAATTCTAGCTCTATTCATCTTGACGAATTTTATCTCGTTTCCTCCGAAAATAAGATTATGATTTTGTGTTAGGTTTCCTGTTCACTTGTAACACCAAAGATCGCTTATCTACACCTAAATATTCAGTAAAAATTTTCAATGCTTTAGGGGGCCACCTCAAGATGAATTTGTTATAGTTTCATTTTAATACCGGTAATATTTTGGCATTCAGAAAACCAAGATTTTGTATGTCTCCACGCCCATGCCACAACTCTAAATAAGTACGCCAGGCCGAAGGCCGAGCCCCATCATGCGGGTGCGAGGAAACTTGCCGCGACGAGGTTGAAGGCCGAGCTCAATACAGGTCGCGGCACGGCCGAAGGCTGTGAAGCGGGCTACAGGAATACTCCCACGGCGATTCCAAATGCTGAGCTTTATTTACGCTGATGCCAAATGGAGAGAAGTTGCTGTTAGGAGGAAACCTGTCGCGCCTTTGTACAGGCCGCGGCTGAAAGCTCAGACCATTTATGTTCCCATTTACAAGTTCCTTATTCTAAGTAATTAGCGAGACCGAAGACTGGGCCCAGCAATGCAAGCACGAAGAATTCTACTCTGGAGATGTCAAAAGCTGAGCGCCGCTGAGGTCGAGGACATAATTCGTGACTATTCCAGTCCCCACCTACAATCGTTAACATTAAATAACTAGGTGCAGTGGAGCGTTTTTAGGCTACATAAAAAACAGACAATTTATGTAAGGATAATAAAGAAAAAAATCTGTCATTATCTTTGCAAATATTCTAGATAGTTTAACACCATTAGACCATATTCATTATACTAGCTAAAAAATATCGCACGACATAAATTTTTAATGCAGGCAGGTGGTACCTATGACTATATCAAACAAGTATATCAGTAAAAATATTTATGATTTGCCGAGACATGTCCATTGTCGAACAAAAGAAAATAAAGCAATAAACTAAAATTCATTTAGGAAATAAAATAATATAATGATTTAAAGCATGTAAGCAGAACAGATGGACCTTTAAATTTTATCGTTTTACTGAGTCACTAAAAGGTCAAAAATAAAAAAAATATTTAAAAAAATAAGAACCCGACTGCAGTGATATAAATCAACTGAAAGGGAAAAAATAAGATAATTTTATTTTCAAATGCTAATGTCGAATCAGAAGAGTTCATGCTGCTTTACTTGCGGGACCAAATAATATAACTTTATAAGCATTATTTGCTCAAACTGTTGCATTTATTATTTTATATAAAATGATGCAGTCGGGACCCATTAGAGGACTTTAAACAAACAGTAATGGGTCCCAACTGCATCATTTTATATAAAATAATAAATGCAACAGTTTGAGCAAATAATGCTTATAAAGTTATATTATTTGGTCCCTCAAGTAAAGCAGCATGAACTCTTCTGATTCGACATTAGCATTTGAAAATAAAATTATCTTATTTTTTCCCTTTCAGTTGATTTATATCACTGCAGTCGGGTTCTTATTTTTTTT
Organism: Yponomeuta sedellus; assembly: GCA_934045075.1. Classification (NCBI taxonomy): domain Eukaryota; kingdom Metazoa; phylum Arthropoda; class Insecta; order Lepidoptera; family Yponomeutidae; genus Yponomeuta; species Yponomeuta sedellus. Next base: position 16,967,954 of record OW203727.1, on the reverse strand, counting down.
AATATTTTTTTTAATTTAAAAATCGGCGCACAACCTCATAGTTAATGCAATGAAATGAAAAGGTTTTCTTCAAATTTGCGCAAAAGCTGGGGCTTAACCCTTACAATTGTTACAATTCAAACTTGGTGTCCATTTAAAATCTAGATCATTTTGAAGATAAAAAGGGACAGTAAAACTCCAAACATAGTCTAACCAAGTCTAAAGTCAAGAAACTCTAACCAAGCATTAACATTAACAGTATGCTCAAGCTAATGCTGTTAATTTTAATGCTTGGTATAAGCTTGGTAGGTATCAGTTTTCGTTTTTTTCAATTGATTTTTACACACAAGAATGGAAAGATATGTATAGACTTCACCTCATCAAACATATCACTCCGTAGCACACACAATGGTTACACCCAACTATGTTTACACGATATTTATACCCCATAGCCGTGGCCAAAGGCATGATTGATCGCTTCCCCTCTGAGACCAAATAAAATACAGAAATCCCGTCCACCGCTTTCCCGCTATAGTACTCGTAAGAAAGAATATTTACTGTCAAAATATCACGCGTCCGCTATGAAATACGTTTTTTTCGCATTTCATAGGTAAGCCCATCAACCGACACTTTAGATGCAAAATCACCCATAAAGCCCATTATACATGTAGCTATAATATATATTAATATAAATTATAGCAAGGCCAATTATTGTATATTTTCTGTACAAATATTCAAGTGACCGACACGCAGCTGTAATATATATTTCTATGATGTCACCAACTTATACCATAATTTATATTATCGCATAGTTTTATATATATTATTGCATATTACGGTATTTGACGACCTCTGTGGCGTAGCGGTAGCGCGTCTGCCTACCATGCAAGAGGTCCCGGGTTTGAATCCCGGCTGGGAACAAAAAAAAACCCAGGTCTTGGATGTTTACATGTTTGTGATGTCGTTGTTTCTGGTTCCCACGACACAGGGTATCCTAGTGTGGGGCCAGAAGCAATGTATGTGCTTGTATGTAAATGTTAAAATGTTATGTTATGTTTTGGGCGACCGCAATAGCCGGCCGAAATGAAGCAAAAAATATATATTATACCATCGTCTCCGTGTGTGGCAGATTAATATAATATATATTATAACACGGCATATTATTATAGCTACGTGTGTAACGGGCTTTACGTAAATGAATACAGCACCCTTGCAGTTGCACTGTAATCAGATACATTATGGGCCAATTTGGAATAAATAAAGTAAGGGAACTTACACACAACACAGTCGCTTGTTTTGGTTCCAAACTAGGATACCTTGTGCTTTGGTTACCAGGCAAAGACGTCGCGAACATAGAAATACACCCAAACTGAGGCTATGTACGGAGGGCCCCAGTGGGAACCGAACCCACGACGCATGGAAATCAGATGTGACGTGACTTACCTATATAGTCTGTTAGCTTTAAAGGGGCTTCTAAACGGGCCATATTTTTACTGCAATATGTGGCCGGCAACTATTGGAGTCCCTCTCCTACTCATATGTTGGAGAAAGACGCCAATAGTTGTCGGCCACAATTTGCAGTGAAAATATGGCGCGTTTAGAAGCCCCTTTAGAATATACCTCGGCTACTATCATATAGAATCGGATATATGCAATAAGGTAAGGTTTATTTTGTATTGTTATTTATAACTTTACATAACTTTTCAAAATAGTGAAGAAAAGTTTTATACAGAGCAGGAAGTAGTATTACACTCGTGTGCTTTCGGCGAAAACCGAAGCCTACTCTAGAGCCCGACGTATATTCTAAAAGCTAAAAGACTATACATGAATACGTTGTGCGGAAATGTATCCTTGGAGTGGGAGTAAAGCTTCTGAATCTATCTACAAAAGATAGTTGCCATTACGATAGATTTTATTTATGTAGGCCATTCGTTTTCGATCGTTATGCCAATCAATCATTTTGTTTGCTTCTGCCGTAACTGCGTTGAATAATTAAACAAGGAACCCACGCAATATTTACAGACGAAATATGCAAAGTTATTTACTTTTCGTAGTTAATGAGGCACGTTTTGTAAATCAGTGTACTTTACGTATGGTAAGTGTACTAAGCGGTAGTTGAGAAGTACCTAAGATTTATTTTATGTTTTACATATTTCTTTCTATCTGTAAAATTCACAATCGAGTGGTAGTGGGTTCGAATACTGGCATGTACCAATGACTTTGTTTTCTAAGTCATGTACATTTGTGAAATGATAGAAGTAATACCACTCGCTAACTGTGAAGGAAAACATCGTGAGGAAACCTGAGAGTACTCTCTAGTTCTAAGAAAAAGCCTGTGGCAGTGGGATGTATATAGCCTACGTAAAAAAATACATTGTATATTTCTTACATATTTTAAAACTTAATCGAACATCTTAGTTTATGAATAGTTAAGTAACTGATACCGGTCGGTATACATGAAAAATTCGCCAGAGGATAGCGAAACTTCACCCATTACTCAAGAGACCCTAAACTTTGCTGTATCGGAAAGGCATCAAATTCGTTCAATAACACCACTAAGCCGAGTTTCACGATCTCAGTGCACTCGGATCGAGGGACGAAAATGACCTCTCGTGGCGTACACTAGTGATTGCAGTACGCTCAGATAAGAAGCTCCAATGTTATTAACGCGGTACTCGTCCATGCTATCACGCACGTGAGATAGCTAAAGATAGAGAACTCTTTATTGTACAACCAAAAAAAAAGACCATAGTTAGAACTGAGATTTCCGCACTATGAGGATAATTGGGCCATTGTACGTAGCAAGCCCTTAAGTAACACTTCAGACACAGGGTTTCCGTACGATGTTTTCCTTCACAACACAGTGGTATTGCTACTATGATGTCATAAATGTACATAACTTAGAAAATAAAGTCATTGTTACATGCCGGGGTTCGAACCCGCAACCTCCCGATTGAGAAGCCGGCGTTCCACACGGCTTAAAAAAATACCACTATATAAAGTTACCTGTATGTGAAGTCCTATCACAATTATACGAAGTAGTTTATTAATATTTACATACCGGCACATGCATTGCTTCTGGCCCCACACTAGGAAATCCTGTGTCGTGGGCACCAGAAACAACGACATCACAAACATGTAGACATCCAAGACCTGGGGTTTTTATTATTATATTGTCCTGATTTAGAGAAGAAAATAGCGTCAATAGAAAGAACTCGCGCGATCCGTAATAAAAAGAAGTCGCAGTGACATTTTTAAGTCTGTGGAGTTAAAAGAAGCTGAGAAAGTATTGTAAAATGTGGTAACCATTTCCGTGACCACTTTTCTTTCTCTTCTTCGTCGTCTACTGTTGAGGTTCGATGAAAATTAAATTTATCACTACTACGAGAAATAGTCTCGTAACGTTATATGTGCTGATGCCCTAATTTTTTTCACGATTCTACACTCAACTGTAGCTAGTGGACGCCAAACTCTTTGCACTTTAACGCATTTGAACGACTGGTTTTCCTACACAGAATATTTTTGAACGACTAATCCCACTTTGCTCCATCCTATGGTGTAGATGAGTAGATAGAAAACACGTGTATTGAACATTGTACATAAAAAAGAACGTGGGTGTAGGCGAGAACAGACATGCCTATGCCAAATTTTAGATTAGATTAAAAATTTATCATCATAATAAAGACATTATGTCCCCACCTAGGGGCACGGATCTCTTCCCTAAGAAAGTTATAGGCCATACTCTACCACGGAGGCCAAGTCTGGATTGGTGGAGGCTTGCAACACTAGTGGCTGGTCTTACTGTCAGAAGACTTGGCTTAACGGCAAAAAAAAATTTGTTTATAATTGATAGTGTAGAAAAATATTAATGAAATACTAAGCTTTAAATCGCATTTTTTTGTTAGAATAGGCGTACCCATGCCCTCTCTCGCGGCTAAACTGGAGATGGTAGAACGCGAGAAAATTCAAGACAATAGCACAATAACGAACTTAACAAGAAAACCATCGCCGCTAAGTAGGCTTTACAAGTTAACAAAAAAAAGGCCAACCAAGCAACCAACTTATAAGAGGAAAACTTCGTACAAATTCCATTAAAAAATACTTTGATGAATTTGTTACTTCCGTAAAGCAGGCAAAAAAACTCGTCTCTGTTCGGAACCGTACACTATCCGAAGCCTGAATTTATATGCACCAAGTGTATATCTATCTATGTTTGATATGAAATGTGGCTAACTATCATCAGTAATAGGTACTACTCATAACATTTTGTTCCCTATTCCAAAAATGCATTCGTAGAAATCATGGAACATAAATCATACAAATATAATATCAAATATCAATAAAGAATATTCTCAACTTATCAAATAATTCAATATTGAATGTAATTTCGCGGAACCCTAGTGAGTTTTCAAAAAGCCCTTAGGTTTTAGGGAACCCAATTAGGATTCGGTAGATATAGTATATCAGCAAGCAGAAGTGGCAGTGGGCTGACCATATCTCGCGAAGAACCGACAACCGTTGGAGTAAACGTATTCTTGAGTGGAGACCGCGAGTCGGCAAACGTAGTGTAGGACGCCCTCCGACCAGGTGAGATGACGATCTGCGAAAAACTGCAGGCAGATGCTGGATGCGGCAAGCTGAAGACAGGGCGCTATGGCCCCTTATTAGGGGAGGGCTATGTCCAGCAGTGGACTAGTATAGCCTGACGACGACGACGACGAGATATAGTATATATAAAATTATTATATAACCGTTTTCTCAATCGGGAGGTTCGAATCCCGGCGTATACCAATGACTTTGTTTCCTAAGTTATGTACATTTGTGAACTTACAGTGGCAATACCACTCGCTAACTTTGAAAGAAAACATCGTGAGGAATGTCTGAAGAGTTAACATACCTCAGCGCTTGTCGCGTACAATGGCCCAACTGTACAATGAGACTAAGAGCGGAAAATGTCAGGTCTAACTAACTAACATATCAGAATTAAATGGAAATATTTGCCACAACACAGCCAAAAGCTTTGCGGTCACATTTCGTAACTAACAACTGGCAGGCAGGTAAAAGTTTTTCGACAGTCGAAAATGGCACAAATGCATTTGGTATTTATTTGGGTAAATAATACCAGCCATAAAATGTGGCGACCGCGACTCGGCAAACGTAGTGTAGGACGCCCTCCAACTAGATGGACTGACGATCTGCGAAAATGGATGTGGCAACCTGAAGACAGGGCACTATGGCGCTCATTAGGGGAGGGCTATGTCCAGCAGTGGACTAATATAGCTTGAAGAAGGAGAAGAATAAAATGTATGACACAAAATAATATCACTTCTCTTTCATTATGTGAAGATTATGTAGTGATGATATTAACATTTTGGTTACTATATCAGAAGGGTATAAATACTTCAGCCCTGTTCTGACTCTGCCGATTTTTCAAAAAGCATGAGACTTAACTATTTACTTACTTTCAATGACGGCTGTACACGCTCGTCATAGAACCCGAGAATTTATAATTCGTTGCGGGTTTTACACAATCGGCACTATGAGTACGTCCTGTGAAACTTGCAATGTTAGATAAATTCTGTGGCTCTCAGGTGAGTTTTAAGTTAGTAAGCTGAAGTAGTGGTGGGCGAAAAGCAGCGCTGCCGAAAAGGGCATATCATGCAATTCTGGCATCACATGTAGAGCATGCTATCCGTTTAAAAATGTACATTCGTTATTTATGTGTTTTGCTAATGTTCTTTTATATTTACGTGTTTTTTACTTCATATACTTTAAGCAAAACTTTGCCAAGATCGTTTTAAATTTCACCAGCACTTCATATTCTACCCCCATCAAGTTTCTATCTATGTATCTATAGTCAGCCCACATCAACCCACTGCTGGGCATAGGCCTCCTTTTTATTGCGCCATTCCTCACGGTCCTGTGCTAACCTGATCCATCTCTGACCCGCAACCCTCACGATGTCGTCTGACCATCGTGTCGGTGGTCTGCCTACCAACCTCCTACCCCCCTTGGCCACCACTCCGATACTGCCCTGGTCCACCGGCCGTCTTTCCTTCTAGCCAAGTGTCCCGCCCATCTCCACTTTAAGTCTGTGATCCGCTCACCAAGTTCCTACTACACCTTTGCTATAAATTCAGGTAATAGTTTGGCACAAGATACCTAAGTACGATTTATGTAGGTTAGCGTAATATACAACGCTAGAACCTATCTTGCCAAGCACTTAATAGTTTCGGACCAATTTTGCTAAGGAAGAAACCATGTATATGACAAATTAAGTATAATTTATGTTCCTACTCATCGAGACGTGTGTCGATGCGAATATATCGTTTGGCAACAGCGGTGTTATCTATCTGCGTTAAAGGGCAGTTTCTAGTTGAATATCCTTAGCAACAAGAAAAAAAAACACTAGACAGCTCAGAGAGCTTTTTAGAAAAAAAAAATATTTATAAGTCGGAGTGATTCACACGAAGCTGGGTATCAAAATAGAGGATTTTATAAAAAAACAATGTATATCAATCAGCTTAACAGTAGTATTTCTTAATGATTCGCGATACTCATACATAGTTATATATCAAACGGGTCTAACCGCGATTATTTAATTAGTCAGAATAAAATACAAAATATAACAATTTTTAAAATGAAATTATATTGAAAATATATACATTTAATCGTAAACATTATATCCAGATAGAAACAATAAAACCTTAAAACAGAGATACATACCCTTATTGATGTTGAAATAGAGTTAAAGATGAATACTTAGCAGTCAAAATCCAAGAATTGTATTACTGACGAACACAATTAAGGAGATTGTAATACTAGAGCGCCATTTGTATAAATCGCTGCCTAATTATCACAGACAGAGCGGAAAATTAAATTCAGTGAATTTGAAATTCTAACTGCGCATCTAATTTACAAACTGGGAAAAGTCAGGAAGAAAGATAGACTGCGAAGAGAAATTATTTAACGTAATGTACGGCAAAGGCTTAGTAGCATCGTGCTAAGCAATAAGAACATAAATACAACACAAACACTTGTTCTTGCCCCAAACTAGGATACCCTGTCATATGATAACAAGTCAACAAGATCACACAAAAATGAAAAAATACACAGTCTGAGGCCATTCGTACAAATCAAACAACGGCGGTCCCCAGGGGAAATCAAACCCACCACCTCGGGGAGATACGTTTTGCCGCTAGATGAACAATGCAGTCAAATAAACGAACTGAAACGATGGTCAAAAACAATGTCGATACTGAGGTTAGACGTGGGCTTCGAGGAACACAAGGTTAAAAGCGGTGAACCGTGTGTGTTATTATTTTTTTGCAATCGCAGGATTTCGAAAACCGTCCAAAAATTTCACCAATAGATGATACAGTCGACAGCAAGTCAACCTTTACATCTGTGTCACAAGAACCGTTCAAAAATTGCATTAACAGACGGTACATGCGACAGTAGGTGACTCTGTGTCACAAGAACCGTTTAAAAATTGCACCAACGCTTAACTACACTTAACTATTTAATTAGCGAAATTCTCTATTCAGTAAATGGCCCTGAGTTGGTAAGAGCAGAGGCACGATATTCGGGTTCGAATTTCTCTTTGTTGTTTTACTTCGTGCTTCTGCAACTCATGATTATAAAAAAACACTAGCAAAAGGCTCACTTGCCGAAGAAAGAAAAGCTGGCTAAGAAAATACGGGAGTAGACCAGAATAGCAAGTCAATATCAACCCTTGTAAGTCGCCAGCCGGGGCAAAGGTCTCTTCCTGGGACGCAGGAAGATTAGGCCATGCTCCCCCGCGGGGGCTAAGTCCGGGTTGGTGGAGGATTGTAAGACAGTGGCGGGCCTTACTGTCACAAGTTATCAAGCCACCCATAAGGCCTGAGACATGGCTTAACGACTGCCATTACATGGCAGCCGGCACCAACCGCTTAACGTGCCTTGCGAAGCACGGAAGCGCTCGGAAAAAATGCCTGATCAATAGCTAGTGCAGCCGTACTATTCTTCTAACAAGACTGAGAGAGAGAGAGAAAGTGAGAGAGAGAGAACGAGAAAGAGAGAGAAAGAGAGTGAGAAACATATAGAGCTGATAGCCAACTAGTTGCGGAAGCACCAGAAGAAAGAAAAAAAAGGTTCAATATTTGGAATCCTAACTAAAATTGTTCAATTATTAGGCCAACAGTTAACTTCAAGGTCTCATTTAGGAGCAAACAAACGTAGAAACGTACGTTCCCTTACAAACTTAGTTTGGTTTTTATTTAAAAACGATCGCAATGAAACTTTGCCTATACGTTTGGAATTCACAAATTAAGGCTTGCAACTAAGAATAACAGAATGAAAAAGAAATATAGCCTCATAAGACATTTCATAGAAACTATTCTTAAGGCTATAACTTCCCTTTGATAATTCAATTTACAATTTTAATTTCCTAAGCACTACCAAACATCGATTTGTATTTTCTGAACATATTAGCAAAGATTCATTTGGGCATGGTCGTTTTACCAAACTTCGTTTGTATGAGTATAGGTTCTTGAGGAGCCTCCTTAATTTCGGAAGTCAGATCGCCCAAAGCAACCACCTTTCATCTTAACGACCTCAAATTACGAGAAAATAAAGCAGCTGTTACCACGTTACGATACGCGAATTTAACCTTAAGCGGTGTAATATTGCATGGTATTAGATGGGAGGGTGACTATAGCTTCCAATAGAGAGATTTAATATAACGATGGTATGACGGCATGGTTTCAAAGAATTAAGGTCGAATGTTCGAACGTTAAATATTCATTGAAAGTACCTACTGACAGTAATATCCCGGAACGCGTACATTTTTCAACTGACGTCCTAACCGATCGATTTACGTTTAAATAACTTACATTGTAGAGTAAATTATTTCTTTTTTTCTTGCGGCCAGACCGGCAATGAATCGATAAATCGCAAATTTTTGTATTGAAATTGAATCTGTTTGTGGTATTACTAATAGAAACCTATTTAGAGGCTAAAAATTCCACCCATGCCCGGATTCGAACCCGCGACCTCTGGCTATCCGTGCCAGAGGTCGGTTCGAATCCCGGCATGGGTGGAATTTTTAGCCTCTAAATAGGTTTTAAAATTGTCCTTAGCACGGGTTAGTGCATTAAAAATAAAAATAATATAATTACTAATAGAGGCAAATTATCTATTTACGTTATGAGTTACTAAATATTTTGTCTGCAGTAGGGATTGTCTTAAATATTGACAATAAATTCAAACGGTATTTTAAATATATACGCTGAGTAAAACTTATGATACAGTCATAAACAATAAAAATCACTGAATTCTTGTACTTTTGTGAAGAAGTAGGACCAAAGAGTATATAACCACTACGTTTTACTTTCTCCTGCCGTTCGATTCGACATTCGAACTTGTTCTACGTTTGCACAGATTAGGATTCTTTTTTCATTTGTTTATTTTCATGACGTACTTCCGGTTTCTTATTTCTAATTTTAATTTTTTCGCTTTATAAAATTAATTGAATTAATCGAAATATTTGTAGGCCAGGTCTCTCAAAATAAATATTTTTTCGGAAAAAGATTGAACCCTTTATTTCATTCTCCTTGAAATCGGCCTACTGAAATACTGCAGTCTTAAAGTCGCCCTTAATTCGACTAAGTAGAATGTGGAAGAGATTGTTTTAAGCTATAAGACCGCTGATTGTGTATTATAACTAGATATTACTTAATTTAATACTTTTGTACATTATCATTCGTGCAATAAAACATAATAATAATTAAGTACATTATCCCTGTAAAATACTCTTACACAATCAATACGTCATTGTACACAATCATTAATTATCCTTCTATGTAGAATGCAGGCGTGTTTAGGGTGATGTGCTATCGACTGTACTAGGCTCTCAGCAGAATGCAAATGTGGTCGCCTAGCTATCCCCAGTATCCACACGGCATAGGTTCCGGAGTGTGGCCGAGTTTAGAACGAAAGAGATCCCGCGGGACTCTCTGTATTGTCGACGTAGTACGTTGCTACGTGAGACATAAAGGCTGTTTAGAAAGTTAACCAACTGGAAAAGTTTTAATTTGAAAAAATGGTTGATTTGGGGATTAAGTAAAGAGGCTTATAAAACGGCGCGGGTCTAGTTTTGTGTTTCTTGGAAATGCAATACCGCACTTTGCCTCGTAAGGATTTAATAATATACGAGCATAAAACCTCACAAATATTTAAAAAAACTTAATAAAAAATCGGAAGTCTTCAACGTTAGCTTCAAAGCGCATTTTTTTGGTAATTGTACCCTACGGTTGTTTATAGGAACATAAAAAGAACGTGACAGTAGCTTTGGAATGTATTCAATGGATACCAAAGCTATTTAATAAATACATCCTAAACATCAGTAAAAAACCCTTCTTATAAATCCGCATATTTTGATATTTTGACTCCCAACTACGGAACCCAAAGCTGCGCATTTTTCATGTGCTATATAATTCGTCTTTTTCTCGGTATTTTCAGGAAAAACTTAAGTTTTCAAAGTCGTAAAATACACCACGTGAAATATTTTAGTGGGACCTATCAACAATAAAATAGCGACAGAGTTTTACTGCGCCATTTTATTACGTACCTACTTTCTTATTTAACTCATTTCATTTTATATCCAGTTAAAATGTTATTGCTGGACGGTAGAACGTATTTTCGTATTATCCGAACTACAAACTAAGAACTAAAATAAATAAAAAAAAATCAAATACTTTTATAGTTAAACTTATATACCACAGACTATTTAACCTGCCTCTGAGGAATATTTAAGAGAATTGTGATTTAAAAAAAATAAGACCGAAATACTAAACTGTACTTCGTATTTGAATTGGGAACTTTGTAAGCACAGCTCCTTATTGCATTTGGTTCTAAATCAATATTTAAATCAAGATATTCGGCAAAATCTAAACGTGAATTCAATTTCTGTAAGTTGAAATAATCTTCAGTGAAAATCATCTAAAGAACATCGAGTAAACTACCATATTTTCACTTCTGTTTGTTTACATAGTCGACAGTTTCTATTGACGGCGATTTTACAGAAAAATACAGGCCAAGTGCGGAGTACGTTACGGGAATGGTTTCTTTGCACTTTTTTTAGTTTCCAACTGCTTAAGCATTAAAGGCCCCGCAAACAGCATTTTCCATATAAACGGAGTTTGGTTTTTATTTAAAAACGATATGCCGCATCGATCGCAAGGAAACTTTGCCACACGTTTAGAGGACAGTTTGATCCTGCTCAGAATAGAATGAATAGAATAGAGAATGAATAGAGAGAGTGAAAGTGAAGGTGAAATTGTCTTTATTGTCAACAAATTTAATATTAAATTGGCAAACATAGTGCAGGACGCCCTCCGACCAGGTGGGATGATGATCTGCGAAAATCTGCGGGCAGATGCTGGATGCGGCAAGCTGAAGACAGTGCGCTACAGCGCTCATTAGGGGATGGCAATGTCCAGCAGTGGACTAATATAGCCTGATGATGATGAACTATTAAATAATGTATAATAACTGAAATTAATCTTAAAACCTAATTTTGGCAAAAGACCTTAGCTCAGCTTAAAGTCGTCAGGGGACATGCTCCACTGGCCACGCAACAGCGCAAAAATTTTCAGCAAAAGCCTTAGGTTGGAGATATAAAATCATGGAGTCACTGAGCGCAGAAAAGTTTTAGCGTTAATTAGAAATAAACTTATCAAATACAAATTATAGCCTTGTGTTTCGTTATAGTTTCTAAGAAAGAACTTGAGGCTAGAATTTCTTGCGATCATTTCATTTGTACATAAAAACCGAACTACGTGTGTATGGAAACGTCTCCTTGGCGGCCGCCTTAAGGATTATTTTAGATTGAAATCGTTGCCAATCCGTTGCACCTTGGCTAGACTTTTACCGTTCTAAACCACCCTGTAGAGTGTATATATAACAGTGAGTTGTCAATCTTCTATCGGCTCAAGCGAGCAGCGGTGCAGACTGAGCCCCGCCGCTATCGACCGCCGCCACCCAGTCGAATAAACGGATTGTCATGTGGAATATATTCGAACATGTTGAATGATCGGCTTAGTTTCGAGATAGAATTCAACCGTAACTTATCGTGCAAAGCACTAGGCTAAATACTGTAGGTTATTAGTTAGAAATTGATTAGAAATGATCTTATTCAAATGTAACCAATTTCATTTGCACTTAAATTTTAACAGTATAATCGTACAATGCCATAAGCATTTTCTACCAGTCAACCGCAGGAGGTAACAAACAGTAACAAGACAGTAATATGGTGTAATTAAATAAACTTACACATTTATATATACTTATATTATATTAAAATAATAACATATATCACTATAAATACAATATCATATGTACATATATAAGAAACAAGGGAAAGCATATAATTTAAATTATATGTGTTAAATACAATGAAAATTCTTTTGATTAGGACTATGATTTACTTGGCTTCGATATTAATGGACCGCGCAAAGCCCTGCGCAGCACTCCTTTATTTCGATGTCAACCCTTGCATGTCCCCATTGCTGGGGCACGAGTCTCTTCCTGCGTTGCAGGAAGGTTATGCCATACTCCACCACGGGGGCCAAGTCCTGCTTGGCGGGTACTAGCGGGCTTGGCGGGCTACGTACAATTGAAAAACTATGAGGTTAAGTGCGGAAATCTCAGGTCTAACTAATCTTCTATATTGTATTGGTCTTTTTTGTCACAATAGGTGTATAAACAATTTCATTATCGTTTATTGCTTCGATATTCGATATCGACCCTTGCATGTCCCCACTGCTGGGGCACGGGTCTCTTCCTGCGTTGCAGGAAGGTTATGCCATACTCCACCACGGGAGCCAAGTCCTGCTTGGCGGGTTGCTTTATTTATTTATTTCATTTATTTCTTTGGATCGTATCCGCTCACTAGTAGTGCTTTGAGTGCTTAGTGCGAGTTTGACAGATCCAATCGAATAACTTTACTACCGCGTTAATCGAGCATTGAGTAGTGAGTATGAGTAAGTTAACCGTTCGAACTGGCAAAACGCTGTCACAGTACAACTCGCACTCGCGTTTATTCGTGTTTTGGCTGGTAAACGTGTTCACTTCTCAACGTAAACCATTACAACTCGCACTCAGCAATTTTAATTTCCATACTTGTCGCTAGGTGGCGCTTCCTCGATGCCATACAAATACGAGTTTACGTTAACGCGATCGAGTAGTTAAAAAACTCGCACTAAGCACTCAGAGTGCTTAGTGCGAGTTTGACAGATCCAATCGAATAACTTTACTACCGCGTTAATCGAGCATTGATTAGTGAGTATGAGTAAGTTAACCGTTCGAACTGGCAAAACGCTGTCACAGTACAACTCGCACTCGCGTTTATTCGCGTTTTGGCTGGTAAACGTGTTCACTTCTCAACGTAAACCATTACAACTCGCACTTAGCAATTTTAATTTCCATACTTGTCGCTAGGTGGCGCTTCCTTGATGCAATAGAAATATGAGTTTACGTTAACGCGATCGAATAGTTAAAAAACTCGCACTAAGCATGAATATATCTTTCTATTATATCTAGTTATATATTATACGGCTCTAATTGCAGTCTACCCGTGACCAAGGCAACTGCAACGCTGCCTAAATATCGGGAATTAAGATAATCACGTTTTACCTTGCAGCTTTGACGTTCAGTAGTAAACATTTTGTTTATAAGCAGAATAAATTCTTTTGACTCAGAATTTTAGTAATCGCGACAAAACACGTTTAATATATAACTATGTATGAGTATCGAGAATCGTTAGGAAATTCTATAATATCAACAGCAGACTGAGGGGCGGCAGCGGCAAAGCAAGTTTTTCGGATTTTTTTCTGGACATGAAGCGCTCGGGGCCTAGTCGAATCGAGTGGTTAAAATCATTCACTTGAGTTGAGCAACAATAGGCGTGGTTAGGTGCAGGATGGGTAGCCGTCCCGTGACCACCGCTATGGCATTTTTCCGAGCGCTTCCGTGCTTCGCAAGGCACGTTAAGCCGTCGGTGCCGGCTTGTAATGGCAGTCGTTAAGCCATGTCAGAGGCCTTATGTGCGGCTTGATAACTTCGGACAGTAAGGCCGCCACTGTCTTATAATCCTCCACCAAACCAGACTTGGCCCGGTGGTGGAGTATCTTTCTGCGATGCAGGAAGAGACCCGTGCCCCTGCAGTGGGGACATACAAGGGTTGATATCGATGAAAAGTGCCAGCCTCGCCATTAAGCACTATATACAGTTGTACATTTACACAATATTTTTTGCCTCCGATGGCAGGTCATGACGTACGGCGCAAAGAAAAACTTTTATGAAAAACATCGGGAACAAAAAATATTATGTCCGACTGTAATTAGCACTCGTACCTACGGAAAATATAGAATATTCTTTATTATATACTGAAATTACAACAACTACATGAAAACTCTCTGAAGTTGTTTTAATACTTACCACAGTTTCTCTTTAGTTAAAAGAGGATTCGTTAGAGTAATATACAGAATAGAGTACATTTAAATAGGGTATGGTAGGTAAAATACAGTAAAGTAGAGAGGGGTGAAGTAATGCACAGTAGAGTAAGGTAATATAAGGTACAGTAGAGTACAGAGAGAATACATTGTTACCTTCAATGAATTATGTATTTCACATGATTACATATAGCAACCCCCCTATAATGGCACAACCTTGCGCTATGGCACTCATTAGGGGAGGGCTATGTCCAGCAGTGGATTAATATAGCCTGAAGAAGAAGACATGTAGCATCTAAGGCGCTTAGGGTCGCTAACTGGCATCACCAATGGAATAAAAGTCTTAACTTGTTTTATAATACGCTTTTTTCAAGCAGTAATCGTCAAAAGTCTCCATATTTGTGATAACTAGGTATTTTCAGAACATAAGGCCTAGATTGTAGTATTCATATCCTAACACTCTAATTGATTTCCGTTAAAAACGGCCGTTTTTGGTGGAAATCGATTAAAGTCCTAAATTGTTGATCCTAGTTTTTAGACTTTCGGTTCTAAAAAGACATGTTTTAGATAAAAAGGTATTGTAATACCAGTTAAGATTTTTATTCCATTGGTGGTGCCAGTTAGCACCCCGAACTACTTTAAATGACATTAATAATATTAAGAAGATTACTTAACAATGTCAAATAATAGCCATTGCCTTGCTAACATTCACACTTTCTTGAATTCTTATATTCTTTTTAATGCACTAACCCGTGGAATTTTTAGCCTCTAAATAAGTTTTTAAAATTGTCCTTAAATTTTAAAAACCTATTTAGAGGCTAAAAATTCCACCCATGCCGGCATTGGAACCCACGACCTCTGGCTATCCGTGCCAGCGCTCTTTCCAACTGAGCTAATGGGCGACTCACCGGCATCAGTGACACTTCGAACCTCTTTACAATATTCTCTGTATTACGTACATTGTTTAGTGATCAATAGTGACCCCAAGCACAGCCAGACGACCTTTGAATAGAATAACACACTTCTTTTGTCAGGAAATATTGTTGGAAATGGTCATGAGAACATAAGAAACACGTTCCAACCAAAAAAAATTGTTAGGAGGCAGCAGAGGCATAATATTTCTTTAGGTTTACCCAAAAATACTTCGCTACTTAGTGCGGCTTTTGGAACAAAATACATTTGAAGTCACGTATCAGCTGAAATAGACGTGTTTTCGGGCAGAAAACTTTCGTGTTTGAGGCAATTCTGAAAGTTGTTTGATATAACGGCCAGATTCGGCTATAGTTTCGATAGTTTCGGATACTTTGCCATATACAAACGGGTGCTGTTCGAGTGTTTGTTCGTAGAAATAGTGAAAACCTAATTTTGTAAAAATAGTAAGTAAAGTTTTAGCGCTCGTGGCCTATACGAACCGAGTGATTGAAATTGCTTAACTAGAGTGAGTGATTGAAATCCATCACACGAGTTAAGCAACAACAGGCGCGGTCAGGTGCAGGATGGGTGACCGTCCCGTGACTGTCGGTGGTGGCGTTTTTTTGCGATCGCTTCCGTGCTTCGCAAGGTACGTTAAGCCGTTGGTGACGGCTGTCATGTAGTGCCAGTCGTTAAGCCATGTCAGAGGCCTTATGGGCGGCTGTACAACTTCTGACAGTACGGCCCGCCACTGTTTTACAATCCTACATCAACCAGGACTGGGCCCCTGTGGTGGAGTATGGTCTAACCTTCCTACGATGCAGGAAGTTACCCCAGCTGTGGGGAGATACAAGGGATGATATCGACATCGAACTCGTGACATCGTCTTATAAAGGTACCAACGAATGCTTAACATGATATGAGAGTGCTGCATTTTTCACGACTACAAAATCCACCTGAATGCAGCTTATACTCTTATTATATTCGTATTATCAATAAACCCCGTATGAATTCTTTACTTTACAACATTTTTCTTAATGCATACATAAAATGCATAAGTAACTCAAACACAAAATTTACAAAATAAAAACAAAATCCTTTTTATATTTTATGTAAGTGTACACGTTATTAAGAATTGCTTCTTATGTTTCTGATACGTAAGTTCCATAATTATGTATAAAATTTGCAGATCCCTTGCGGGTTCTTGTTGAGGAACATTATTTTTGTTATGACTTATTTTTTGAAACATTAAGCAATCCGTGATTCGCAAGGCACGTCAAGCCGGTGGGTTCCGGCTGTCATGTAATGGCAGTCGTTAAGCCATGTCAAAGGCCTCATGGGCGGCTTGATAACTTCTGACAGTAAGACCCGCCACCAACCTGGACTTGGCCCCCGTGGTGAAGTATTGCCTAACCTTCCTGCAATGCAGGAAGAGACCCGTGCCCCATCAGTGGGGACATACAAGAGTCGATATCGAATATCAAAGCAATAAACGATAATAAAATTGGTTATACACCTATTGTGACAAAAAAGATCAATACAATATAGAATGTTAGTTAGTTAGTTAGACCTGAGATTTCCGCACTTAACCTCATAGTTGTACAATTGTACGTAGCAAAGGCTGAGGCACGTTAACACTTCAGACACTAGGGTTTCCTTACGATGTTTTCCTTCACCGTCAGCGAGTGGTATTGCTACTATAATTTCATAAATGTACATAAGTTAGAAAAAAAGTTATTGGTACATGCCGGGGTTCGAACCCACAACCACCGCTCCTTACTCCACTTACAATAAGCGATGTGTAAGCCTTTTTATGTATTTTGTTTTCTGGTGTGTACAATAAAGAGTTCTAATTTAATCTAATCTAAAATATTAAAAACTTAAAAATACGGGGGAGGGGCCCAAAAGAAGCGTCGTCGGTAAACAATTGCGTCGCCAAGATAAGGCCGAGGCGTGTTTTGAGCCGACCAACTTGTGATTCTTCACAAATTCTTTAATGAGCTCGATTCAATTCGCGTTTCATGAGTTTTTCCCGGCCGACCAACTTCCCAACTTTTAATATCGAGGCAAGCGTTTTAAAACTTCATTTCACACTAGCCGGAAACAAATACATTCGTAATAGTCTTATACTACAAAAACAGGAAAATAATCTGATAACCTATAAACTATTGTAAGTAAACCAGAAAACAAATTAACTCTGACCTTCGGGAAAAGCTCGGTAAATGCTGCGAGACTCAATTCCTAAACTATCACATACCATCACATTTACATAATATTATAAAGGCGTAAGTGTGTATGTTTCTTACTTCTTCACGTCTAAACGGCTGGAGCGATTTTAATAAAATTTGGTATGGGGTTAGCTGACACCCTGGATTAACACACAGGCTACGTTTTCATCTTATTCTCGGTGCGTAAATCCGACTCGCACTTGGAAGGTTTTTTTTAGTACTTAATACTGCAAAATGTTTTACGCGGCATCTGTGCCATCTAGCGGTAAGAGTTAGTAGGATCTAAGTTAAGACTAATTTTCTAAGCTCAACGCTATCTATAATTTAATAGCCCACGATATAGCCCGCGTCGAGACGACATGTTTTCCTTACATACGGTTTTAGCAAGTGACCCCCTGACCAAGTGATCAACCTTTTGTATGCCCTCGCTGCTGGGGCACGGGTGTCTTCCTGGATCGCAGGAAGGTTAGGCCATCCGACACGGGGGCCAAGTCCGGGTTGGTGAAGGATTGTAAGACATTGGCGGGCCTTACTGTCCGACGTTATCAAGCCCCCATAAGGCTTCAGACATGGTTTAACGACTGCCATTACATGACAGCCGGCACCAACGACTTATCACGTCTTGCGAAGCACGGAAGCGCTCGGCTAAAATGCCACTAGCGGTAGTCATCGGACGGTCTCTCATCTTACACCTGACAGTGCCTGTAGTTGCTTAACTCAAGTGAGAGATTCCAATCACTCGGTTCGACTAGGTCGCGAGCGCTTCAGTGACCCCCACCTGCCTGAATAAAAGTCGTTTCACGTCATAATAAAGTCTTGCCGACTTCTTAGCTTGCCGACTCTCCGATGTAGATTCACAAATCCGCTGACCTCACAAAGAAACTACTTGGCAACTTCAGTAAAAATACTTTGAAGGAAACGTGATACCCTAGCGAAAAGCGCTTAATTCGTAGATCAAGTTCTGAAGTTTACTACTTATACAGTTGGTTTTATAGAAGTTTCATGAAAATTCCTGTGAAAGAGCAGATCCCCGAAGGTTTACGATTATACGTAGTGATGACGCTCACTTTTATTATTTATCGGTTAAGTACCCTGAATTTGATCACGTAGAACATTAAGAGAGAGTAATCTTTTCAATTCATCTTAAGTATAAATAGTAAGTACGTGACGTTGATAACGAAAAATTAAACAAAATTCTTGACTATTTTTAGAACAAACAGCCTAGATTTTTTTTTAAATATCCCAGGACTGTAATCGATTTCCGCTAAAAATTGTCGTTTTTCGCGGAAATCGATTAAAGCCCTAGATTTTTAGACTGTAGGTTTTAAAAATAGTTGTCACATGATTACATTCTTTTTTTTAATGCACTAACCCGTGCTAAGGACAATTTTGAAAACCTATTTAGAGGCTTAAAATTCCACCCATGCCGGGATTCGAACCCGCGAAATCTGGCTATCCGTGCCAGCGCTCATCTAATTGAGTCGCCCATTAACTCAGTTGGAAGAGCGCTGGCACGGATAGCCAGAGGTCGCGGGTTCGAATCCCGGCATGGGTGGAATTTTTAGCCTCTAAATAGGTTTTTAAAATAGTTGTCACAGTTGTTAAGATTTCTCATGTTCCCTATCAGATAAAAACGTAATTATTAAATAAGTTACGATTTTTATTCCATTGGTGGCGCTAGTTAGCGCCGGTGCAAGTTAACAGCTCTTTTAAAGAAAGAATAGTACAGTGAACGAAAGTACCCACTTGGGTTTAAAACAACGGCTTTATAAAGTTAGGTTTCAACCCTACGTCCAGTCATAGTTAAAAAAACATACCTACGTCTACCCGTCGTTCAATTTATTATGGGATAGCAGGCGGTGTTAAGCCGCGTTTTCACGACCTTAGTAAGCTGAGACAGAGTGAATCACGTTAGTAACTAAAAACTGTAGGCTACCGAGGTCGTGTACACACATCTTTTGAATTCATATTGATCGGACTTCGACAGCAAAAGTATAAAGAGAAAGAATAGTTTGGTCACGGCAATGGAAACCATACGTTTTACAACACTTCAATAGCATCATAGCTCAGTGGGGAGAGCGCTGGCACGGTTAGCCAGAGGTCGCGGGTTCGAGTCCCGGCATGAGTGGAATTTTTAGCCACTAAATAGGTTTTTTAAAATTATCCTAAGCACGGGTTAGTACATTAAAAAAAAGAATAAAGCTTCATAAAACTCAAATATAAATATGTATTTCTTTACGAAATGCAGGAGTATCTACTATTAACCTTATTTGGTTTTTCGAGTTCATGTTAGTAGCTAAGACATGTTAGAGCGCAGTACGAGACTGAAAATAAACTGTTTTCATCAGAATTAAATTTTCTGCAGATTATAAATTACGTGCAGCTTCGGAGTGGTCAAAAAAGGTCACTCGATCCGAGTCTACTAAGATCGTGAAAACGAGGCTGTACGTCGTCACTTTCTAACGCCCAATCAACGTTCACGTCACGTATGGCGCACAGAATCAACCAATAATAGAGTGATTTACGCTGCAGAACATCTTGCTCTCATTTCATTAGTTAAGACTGACAGAGGACTGGGCCGTTTTCGAGTGTGAATTTCGTAGGAATAAATACCTCTAACTAATAGCCTACGCTTTATGTACTACGCCACTCCAGTAGTCAAGCAGATGTCTAATATTTTGACAATTCGGAAACTTCAAGATGTATAAGTATAACATAATACGGTGGTAGATATAAAGCCTTGGATGTCCCCGCAGCTGGGGCACGGGTCTCTTCCTGCATCGCAGGAAGGTTAGGTCATAGTCCACTACGGGGTCCAAGTCCGGGTTGGTGGAGGATTGTAAGACAGTGGCGGGCCTTGCTGTAAGAAGTTATCAAGCCGCCCATAAGGCCTCTGACTTGGCTTACCGACACGGTGGTTAGTAACATAATATCGGAGTTGTACGTCCATCTACCAATCATCAACATTTTAAAGACCCGTAAACTTACACCTTTCCGTTCCAAAAAGTCGAGGTACATTCTCGACTGTTATTTGTTTTGTTTCGGTCGTGGAAACGCGTAAATTAGGGCCCTAAATCCAAGCAGCCGGGTGAAATCGGAGATTTTATTTGCTCAGTCGAAATTTTATAGCCGAGAGAGTGGAAGGCAAATTAGCTGATGCCACCACTTTGTTTTGGACAGAGCGATCCCGGTTTATGGAGGGCGTAAATTTGATAACACTGTTTGGAGCAAAGGTTTTCGTCTCGCCCTACGAGGCTGTTATTGACTGAACGTGTAGGGTAAAGCGAACTTTTTGCAGTACTGTAACGCTGTAGTTATTGAAAGTCTAGATTTACGATAATACTTTCTTTTTATTTATCTTTTTGAGGTTCCGTACCTCAAAAGGAAAAGACGGAACCCTTATAGGATCACTTTGTTGTCCGTCTGTCCGTCCGTCCGTCCGTCTGTCAAGACCCTTTTTCTCAGGAACGCGTGGAGGTATGAAGCTGAAATTTATATCAATTACTCAGGTCTACTGTCCCTTGAAGCTGTGAAAAAATCAAACTTCTAAGCCAACGCAATCAAAAGATACAGCCGTTTATGCCGCAAATTTTCGACACTTGCAAGGGAATCAAAACCTACAGGGTGCTTCCCGTGAACTCAGAATCTTGAAATTTGGTACGAAGCAACGTCTTATAGCATAGATAAAGGAAAAATTACGAAAACCATAAATTTTTAGTTACATCTCATAATATATTTTTTTTTAATAATTTTAAACTTACTACCCATTTCCTCATAAACGCGTAGAGGTATTAAATTGAAATTCATACCAAACACTCAGGTCTATAATACAGGATTGTACGGAACCCTCGGTGCGCGAGTCTGACTCGCACTTGGCCGGTTTTTTATCACCAAAACCTATCCTAGCTGCGAGTCTCAACACGACTGACACCTACCTAAACAAAACGTAACGATATTCTTTTTAAATAATTCAAACTCTGCTAGACGGCTACGCCAGCCAGCTACTATAAAGAAGTATCGTTACAGTACCCACTGTAGCTCAGAAGTGTTTTCATAGCAACTACACTCGAGGCTACAATTTCTTTTGATAACTTAATTTTCAATCCCAAAGCACGAATACGCCTCGATTTGTGTCGTGTTTTTATATGAATACTAGCTGACCCAGCGAACTTCGTACCGCCTAACAGTCGATTTTTATTCTCTCCGTATGAACCATCTTCAAACTTCAAGGAATATTCTAAAAAAGGAATCAGCGAAATTGGTTCAGCTGCTCTCGAGCTTTGTGCTTACCAACACATTCGGGGATTCATTTTTATACTATAGACTAGCTGACCCAGCGAGCTTCGTACCGCCTAACAGTCGATTCATTTTTTTATTTTTTATTTTTCTCTTCGTAAGAACCATCCTCGTACTTCAAGGAATATTCTAAAAAAATAATTAGCGAAATCGGTTCAGCTGCTGTCGAGATTTGTGCTTACCAACACATTCGGGGATTCATTTTTATATTATAGAAGATATATAGATATCTATTGAAAAATCTCTTCAAAATGTGACAGTGCTACTTTGTGTTCTCATTCATTTGTTCCACTAAATATTAACATCACTTGTATGTACCTATCTATACATACTAAAGACCGACGATGTAATTAATAAAAACACGATTCCGTAAAACACATTACATTTAAGTTCCATTAAAAAATATCTAGTTATTTATCCGAAACCCTTTAAACCGTTAGTTTATTCTTATTAAGCTTGGAATTAAAACTTGAATCAACCGTTATATTTGTGCACTCTATATTGTTTCTTTACGAGCGACGTTGCAACATAAATGTGAAGTATTTCTTACATTTTTGTTGTAAACGTCGGGAATGAATGTATGTATTTACGGTTTAACTACTAAATATTCGCGGTTAGACCCCTTTGTAATAAAACTATGTAAAAATATGCAGCTTGATGTGCTGTAGACTAACAATGTACAGTCATCAGCTAGACCAAAAAAATGTTTTGTCGCAAAATCACCCGTAAAGTAACGGAGTAGAGTGCACGCATCTTAGAAAGATGCCCTTTCGACTGTACCAACTTATATTAATCGCTACGCATCATTACGTTTCCGTCGAAGACTATCTATAAAAAACATCGCTGAAACCGGAGGTTTCGTGACTTGCCAGATTGACTGACAAAAGGTTTTGATATGACATTTCTCGTACCGTTTATACCCCGTTTCGTTTGATATTCGAACTTATATCTCCGACCGTAAAGACTATAATCGTATATAAACCGAAAAGACTATCTTCTATTTCTATTTGAATACAGGATCATCGTAGGAGCCAACTAAGAGACGACTCGGTGCTACTAATGAAAAAAACATAACATAACATTTACATTCAGGCACATATATTGCTTTTGGCCCCACACTAGGATACCCTGTGTCGTGGGAACCAGAAACAGCGCAACAGAAATATTTAAACATCCAACATTTTCGTTAGCCGGGTTTCGAACCCGGGACCTCTCGCATGGTAGAGAGATGCGCTACCGCTGCGCCACAGAAGTCGTCAAGTTAAAAAAATCACGTCTTCTATTCTAATGCTTGGTTTATAGTGGACGTCGTGGATTCGATTTTCAGGATGTATTCTATCGCAAGCATGGCTCTTAAACGATTATCTTCACTATTATTCACATCCCCGTCATTGAAGTTTATGATTTCACACATGAATAGTGTTGAAACAAAAAGGAAGCTAAATGTATTAAGTATTTGCTCCATTAGGTAGATTTACCGATAGCATTAAAATGTGAAAATTACTTTGCTAAATTCCGCCAAAAATCCCACATGCACCATGCGGTTAGTTAATGCTCCGCCCTCCCTCCCACTTTTTCAAGCAGAAGCAAGATACGAACACACCACCACCGACACCAATATTTCATAAGGCTCACAAGTGCAAGTGACTTGCACTTGTGAGCCTGAGGATGCCTCGTGTTAGAGGCGAAACGCGTCGCGTATTTTCTCACACAAGTCTTGGTGTGTTCGTATCTTGCTTCTGCTTGAAAAAGTGGGAGGGACGGCGGTGCATTAACTAACCGCATGGTACTCGTGGGATTTTTGGTGGAATTTAGCAAAGTAATTTTCACATTTTAATGCTATTATGGATTTCCGCAAAATAACGCCTGATTCCTTACAAGATTTACCCATAATATAACGTACTTATTTATAAAAACATGATTCTACTAAAACACTCCAAGTGTTTGTTTAATCTGTGGTTACGCCTTTTCCTGTAAAATCTCCGCCACACACTATATTAGTGAGTGTTTAAAAGAAAGAGAGGGAGAGACATTTACTGGATTAAATTAACACATCATAAGAAATAAAAAACGTACCACTCATCATTGAAGCTATAAGGGACTGTGTCTTTATAAATGAGGCCGTATAAGTGAAAGCCTCTAAAAGTAATTATTTCCGATCCGCTTTTGGATAGCGTCGCCGATTTTGCTTTGAGTCGGGCGGCTCTGGGTGTAACGAACCTAGATTTTATGTTGCTCCGGTTACCTAGATTTTTCTCTCGTACTCGATATCGTCTTTGTATTTTAATTTAACTTGTGTGCAACTGTTGTTGCAATAAATGTTTTTCTTTTCTTTCATTACATGACAGCCGGCACAAACGGCTTCGTGCCTTGCGAAGCACGGAAGCGCTGGGAAAAAATACCACTAGCGGTAGTCACGAGACCCATCCTGCACCTGGCCGCGGCTGATTAATTCCAATCACTCGGTTCGGCTAGGCCACGAGCGCTTCTCTCTAACTGCTAGCGGATAAATTACGAAATCACTAGTAAAGTAATGTAAAAAATATCTATTTAAAATAACACAGTTAAATTACAAAATTTGATGCACAGAATGATTGTTCATGGTTTGATTAATTTAGGTTTCGATGACAGCCCCCAAACTAGGCAGGGCCTGTATCTTGGGGGCTCTTATTTTCGTTTATCATAATATATTAATTTAAACGACGACTATTTTAAGCACGTCAAAGCGTACAATGTATTACAAAATTATTAATAAAGCATGCACTAAAACTATAATTTACACTATTAGATCCATCTCATTAAGAGTTACAATTAATATACTATAGGAAATATATACTGAGTTTACTTATACATATTAGATATTTTTACTAAAGAGCTTTTCGGTATCTTCATAACTGAGAGTGCTCAAAAATTTGGTGATATGTGTTTTGGCCGCAAAGTGAGTAAGTTTTACGAAATCACACTGGGTCATAAGTTTATTATAAAGAAAGGGGAAGATAAAAGGGGAGAAACGCTGGGCAAATGAAGTTTTACAGACAGGGACCGGAATTTTTGGAATTCGTCTTGCAGGTACCTATTGAGTTTGGAGTGAAGGTTTTATGGGCTGTCAGTACCGATTAACGACGACGACTAACGTCGGTTGATATATTTATAATTTTAAGGGCCGTTTTCTGAATTGAGAATTTCACTAAATACTCAAGTAACGTTCTTTTCTGGGAAATACGAAGCGACAGCACTACAGTTAAATATTTAGCTAGCGAAATCCTCAATTCAGAAACTGGCCCTTGTACCCCTCATTTGTTTGTTTGTTACGCTTTATTGCACAAAAATTAAGAAACAGAAAAAACTTAAATAACAGGTAAGTGTTGATATACAAAGTCGGACTTATTTCAAAAGAAATTTCTTCCAGCCAGCCTAAGAAAGATTCTGAACAATAAAACAGAGAGCGTGAGATGGCAAATATAGCAAAACAAGAAAAATAAAATCTAACATCACCTATTTCTAGTTAATACCTATTAATTGTTACAATAGCTATCAATAGATACTTACTAATATACACACATTGTACATATAACTACTTAAATAGTACATTATGATATAAGTGCGGTAAGTTGAAAATTACAGCCGAGGCGATATTACTAGCCCGAGCCATCGGCAAGGGCTATAAGGAAGCAGAGGCTGTAATTTTCAAAGCGCACGTATGTCATACGACGTTTTATAACATATTTACGAGGAAATTAATAAAACTCTGACTTTGTTATCATCACAACTTGATGACATTTTCAAATAAAAACAATATTACAATACATCGAAAAGAAAAAGCGCGCTGATTTATTTTTACTTGTCCACAAATAAGCGATGCGCGCGCATCAACTTTTTTTTTAGGCAAAGGTACAAAAACAGCCAGTATTACTAATAAAGTAAATTAATATTTTTGTGTTTTTGTTACAGATAAATGGTTGTAATTTATTGTCAAAATTAATTAAATTAAAGAATTAAATGTTTATTTGTTATATTTTATTTCCCAAAGTTAATTTTATTCATAAAATATTGACCACTTTCTTGACATAAAACCTCTTTGCTAAGATTCTTAAAAGTATCGTTCATTTTTAGACGGAGTATCTTAAAACTTTATTTTAAAAAAAAACACGTGCCTTTTACATTACATTATCGCACAAGTACGTAATGAGATACATTACGATATTGAAATTGGTGTAATTACAACCACTTTACGAGCAAATATGTTATAATAGTACATTACTAGTAATAGTAGGGTGGTAATACAAAGAAAGGCCGAGATCGCAGAAGTTTGCGGCCCGAGCTGCAAGCGAGGGACGTAAATATGCGATCGAGAGCTTTCTATATTACCTCCCGTGTTGTGTACATCTTTTTATGGCATAAAAGTCTTTTTAATACAGTTGCGAAAAAAATAAGCAATTTGATAAAGAAGAATTATTTGGAAAATGGCGCCAACCGTAAAAGAATAAGCAGAGAATTTTTTTTCTTCACCCATTCTGGTAGGCAAAGGGAACTACGCCCATACAGCCAGCCTTCAGTAGGATTTTTTTATTGGTATGAAATTAAAATGAAATTTAATGAGATGAGATGAAATGAAATGAAACGAAACGAAACGAAACGAAACGAAACGAAACGAAACGAAACGAAACGAAACGAAACGAAACGAAACGAAACGAAACGAAACGAAACGAAACGAAACGAAACGAAACGAAACGAAACGAAACGAAACGAAACGAAACGAAACGAAACGAAACGAAACGAAACGAAACGAAACGAAACGAAACGAAACGAAACGAAACGAAACGAAACGAAACGAAACGAAACGAAACGAAACGAAATGAAATGAAACCTAACCTAACTCATTCAATCAAATCATTAAATCTGATATTGAAACAAATTAGTAGCTTCTTTTTAGAAAAATTGGTATTTGCATGAATCATAAAAACATGTATGAATTTTTTTAGTAAAAACTTTATGGTTGGTTTTTCTTTTTAATAGACATTATTTTGACAGTTGGGAACGAGAACGCACGAGTTGGGGGAAAGGTAAAAAAAAAAGCACGAGTATGTTATAGCCCACATCCCGCACGCTATACGTCCCTGCAATACGCCACTTTTTGAGCAACTGTATTAAAAAAGTCTATAATTTGCAAAAAACAATTTTTATGCCTCGTTGCTCCAGCGGTATTACGTCTGATTACCATGTCGGAGGTCGTGGATTCTTTTCCCACTAGGGGCCTTCTTTGAAGAAAGTTAACATATAGTGATTTTTTTCTATTCGATGATGCGTAGTACTTTTTATTTTATTAATATTTATGACTTACTAGCTGACCCAGCGAACTTCGTACCGCCTAACAGTCGATTCTTTATTTTTTTATTTAGCTCCGTAAGGACCATCCTCGTACTTCAAGGAACATTCTAAAAAAGAATTAACGAAATCGGTTCAGCTGCTCTCGAGATTTGCGCTTACCAACACATTCAGTGATTCATTTTTACATTGTGAAAGATTATTAATACTTCTTATTAATATTTATTTTAGACAATAAGACAAATACATAGAAGCTCGCCTTTATACTCCTATATGTTATTATTTTCCTAAATGTTATATCTTGTTTAGTGTTTTTCGTGTGCAATAAAGTTTAAAGTAAAGAACACACTATACCTTCCATCAACCGAAACCGACAAGGTTCATGAGTTGATTGATAAATAAAGATATGACCATACTGTCGATCAAAATGTCCGGCTCTCGTAGCGTTGAGTCCGGCCTTTGTATATTTTCGGCCTGCCGACCCTACTGACGTAAAGGTCAGAACGAATGCCGGAATGTGGATTTTCCGTATCTTTGTCGGCAAGACAGACGTCGGAACTTTTCCTTATTGGGGAGGTAGCTTCAAGGCCGAATATTGAAACGTTTACCCGTATCAAAAATGTTTGGATAGACGGAAAGATATTTTATTGTAACAAAATAACACACCACGAGAAAAGAAAAGCTAAATATGCATAGATATATATGTATAAGCAAGGAGGTATAAACAAAGCGCTCGTGGCCCAGTCGAACCGAGTGATTGGAATCAAATCAATCACTTGAGTTAACCAACAACAGCCGCGGTCAGATGCAGAATGGGTGACCGTTCCGTGACTACAGCTTTTTTGCATTTTTGGCATTTTTGCGAACGCTTCCAAGCTTCGCAAGGCACGCTATGCCGTTGGTGCCGGCTGTCATGTAATATTTTTACAGCGCTGGTAGCCCAGCGGGTATAACGATGGGCTCGCACGCGAGAGAGCTAGGTTCGATTTTTCGGGCAGTGACTTTGTTTTTTAAGTTATTTACATTTGTGAAGTAACAGCAGCCACACCACTCACTAATGGTGAAGGAAAACATCGTGAGGAACCCTGAGGTATTCAAATACCTCAGTGCTTGAAATCGTCAATCCGCGGTGGGCACGCGTGGCAATTAAGCCCATGCTCTCTATCCCTCTGAGTGTAGGCCTGTGCCTGGTATTGGGACGTTTATAGGCTACATAAAAAAAATTCTACACATTAACATTCAATTGAAGCTCAGATACATGTATCTGAGCTTGTATAAAGAACAAATTATTGTACATAAAAAATAGCCAGCATGGCTAGCTAAGCCAATATTTGGGTAGTTAGATAGTAGCGCTCGTGGCCTAGGCGAACCGAGTGATTGGAATCAATCACTTGGTTAAGCAACAACAGGCGCGGTCAGGTACGGGATGGGTTAGCGTCCCGTGACTACCGCTAGTGGCATTTTTCCGAGCGCTTCCGTGCTTCGCAAGGCACGTTAAGCCGTTGGTGCCGGCTGTCATATAATGGCAGTCGTTAAGCCAAGTCAGAGGCCTTATGGGCGGCTTGATAACTTCTGACAGTAAGGCCCGCCACTGTCTTACAATCCCACCAACCCGGACTTGGCCCCCGTGGTGGAGTATGGCCTAACCTTCCTGCGAGGCAGGAAGAGACCCGTGCCCCAGCAGTGGGGGACATACAAGGGTTTTTAACGATAGATAGAGACAACGTAGTCGACTGAAAGAGGCTGTAGTGACTAGAATTGAGAAAGGAATGTTGCGTTGGTTTGGACATGTGGAGAGGTTGAAGGAAGAAAGATTGACGAAATAGATATTTATTGCGAATTTGAGTGGAAAGCTGGTAAGGGACGTCCCAGGCGGACAAACATCGACCAAAATAGGGGATGTATTAGCAAAGGGGAACATAAAAAGTACCCGGAACCGGCGTGCGTGCATGCAACGACTTATGAACGTTGATGAAGCGAAGGAAATTTGTCAGGATCGTGGTAACTGGCAGTGTCTGGTTTCAGCCTACCCCTCTGGGATACAGGCGTGAGGTTATGTATTTGTATGTATGTTAGATACGCTATATCTAACCCAAATATTTAAACATCCACATTTTTCACATTAAAATATTATTGTGATATGCGCTGCTGAGTTAATAGAACAAAGTACAAAAAAATATCCCGGCCTTCCTTAATAAAATAATAACAAGGAAAGGGGCTTTCCTCAGCGTTTCCAGCCTTTATTCGGCAGTAAAACAGATTTAAAATTCACCTGGGAGTGATTCTCGAATAAAGCTAGACGCAGACGAAACGAACGAATGTTTTCCTGTGAACACGAGCACTCATACAATGTACAGTGGGTAGTTAGACCTGAGATTTCCGCACTTAGCCTCATAGTTGGGCCGTTGGGCCGCTGAGGTATGCTAACACCTCAGACACTAGGGTTTCCTTACGATGTTTTCCTTCACAATCAGCCAGTAGTATTGCTACTATAATTTCACAAATGTACATAACTTAGAAAACAAAGTCATTGGTACATGCCGGGGTTCGAACCCACGACCTCCCGATTGAGAAGCCGGCGTTCTACACCGCTCCGCTATCACCGCTCTTATACAGTGGGTATTGTAAACTTTTCTAACGTGGGTAATTCACCAAAGGGACTGGTTAACTATTTGTGTCTCGCTTTTAAGAAGAATGCCGTCCATATTGTGTAAGAGAGAGGACAATAATTATGCTTTTTTTTATTTTCGTAGACTATAAACGTCGCATTTCAGGCCACAGATCTACTCTCCGAGAGAGAGTATGGGCAAATTTGCCACGCGTGCCCACTATGCATTCGCAATTCGCAAAATATCCCGGCCTTCCTTAATAAAATAATAACAAGGAAAGGGGCTTTCCTCAGCGTTTCCAGCCTTTATTCGGCAGTAAAACAGATTTAAAATTCACCTGGGAGTGATTCTCGAATAAAGCTAGACGCAAACGAAACGAACGAATGTTTTCCTGTGAACACGAGCACTCATACAATGTACAGTGGGTAGTTAGACCTGAGATTTCCGCACTTAGCCTCATAGTTGGGCCGTTGGGCCGCTGAGGTATGCTAACACCTCAGACACTAGGGTTTCCTTAAGATGTTTTCCTTCACAATCAGCCAGTAGTATTGCTACTATAATTTCACAAATGTACATAACTTAGAAAACAAAGTCATTGGTACATGCCGGGGTTCGAACCCACGACCTCCCGATTGAGAAGCCGGCGTTCTACACCGCTCCGCTATCACCGCTCTTATACAGTGGGTATTGTAAACTTTTCTAACGTGGGTAATTCACCAAAGGGACTGGTTAACTATTTGTGTCTCGCTTTTAAGAAGAATGCCGTCCATATTGTGTAAGAGAGAGGACAATAATTATGCTTTTTTTTATTTTCGTAGACTATAAACGTCGCATTTCAGGCCACAGATCTACTCTCCGAGAGAGAGTATGGGCAAATTTGCCACGCGTGCCCACTATGCATTCGCAATTCGCAAAATATCCCGGCCTTCCTTAATAAAATAATAACAAGGAAAGGGGCTTTCCTCAGCGTTTCCAGCCTTTATTCGGCAGTAAAACAGATTTAAAATTCACCTGGGAGTGATTCTCGAATAAAGCTAGACGCAAACGAAACGAACGAATGTTTTCCTGTGAACACGAGCACTCATACAATGTACAGTGGGTAGTTAGACCTGAGATTTCCGCACTTAGCCTCATAGTTGGGCCGTTGGGCCGCTGAGGTATGCTAACACCTCAGACACTAGGGTTTCCTTAAGATGTTTTCCTTCACAATCAGCCAGTAGTATTGCTACTATAATTTCACAAATGTACATAACTTAGAAAACAAAGTCATTGGTACATGCCGGGGTTCGAACCCACGACCTCCCGATTGAGAAGCCGGCGTTCTACACCGCTCCGCTATCACCGCTCTTATACAGTGGGTATTGTAAACTTTTCTAACGTGGGTAATTCACCAAAGGGACTGGTTAACTATTTGTGTCTCGCTTTTAAGAAGAATGCCGTCCATATTGTGTAAGAGAGAGGACAATAATTATGCTTTTTTTTATTTTCGTAGACTATAAACGTCGCATTTCAGGCCACAGATCTACTCTCCGAGAGAGAGTATGGGCAAATTTGCCACGCGTGCCCACTATGCATTCGCAATTTCAAGCGCAGAGGTATTTGAACACCTCAGACACTCAGGTTTTCTCACAATGTTTTCCTTCACAGTTAGCGAGTGGTACTGCTATTATAAGTACTCGTATAATATTATTTATAATATTAATTTTATTTTAAAAACCTATTTAGAGGCTAAAAGTTCCACCCATGCCGGGACTCGAACCTGCGACCTCTGGCTAACCGTGCCAGCGCTCTCCCAACTGAGCTAATGGGCGACTCACCGGCATAAGTGAAATTTCGAACCTCTTTACAATACTCTCTGTATTACGTACAGGCAGCAACATCTGGCTATAATATTAATTTTATTGTTAACCTAATTCGTTTATTTAACTTTTGTCAGATGCCATGAAGTTCCTTATTTATTTCACAGGAAACCGTAGGCGAAGAATGCAACACTTCTTGGAAACCTTTTTTTCTTTGGTGACCACTCAACGCGGTGGCGGTGGCGGTCCATGCATACGTCATTTACAACAGTAGTAGTTGTTTATTTATATAGACCTATGCATGCTCGAAGAACTGGTGACTGTTAGGGCGAAAAAGTTCTGACCTTGCGACCACGGACCGGACGCAGCGTGGGCAGGTCCTTTATCAGCCTTGATTCTGTTAGTGCATTATATTACCATGACAGATACATAGTCGGGTCACGTGGGGAGTTTTTTCATACCATTGACGCCTAGAAGGTTCGATGGATGTGCACGCTAAGACTTGAAGCAGCAACGAAATTATACCGCCACGTTCATGCAGTTGTCGTTGTATCACAATGCCTTAACAGAATCTAGGCCCTGGTTACGGTGGCGGGGAGTCGCTGGATGCGGACAGCACAAGACCGTGAAGCTTGGAGCACCATGAGGGAGGCCTATGTCCTGCAGTGGGCGTCAAATGGCTGATGATGATGATTCATGGACCTCCACTGCGGTTAAAATGCGGCTGCAAAACGCGGTGGTGTTTTTTATATTTAACAGTCCTATAGAGAGTTATGTATTCTCCAATCGGGTTCGTTACGGGCTAGGACTACTCTGCCACAGACTCTGCTATCTAGCGTGCTTGGAATCTCTAATAGATGAAATACGCCACATTGAAAATGAAAAAAAAAATTAAAAATGTTAAAGTACAAAAACAACTTAAAATAGACTAAGTTGAGTTGAATTGATGTGCTTGATTATTTTATACCGTGGTGTGCTTTATACATTATTCTCTCAGTCGATAGTATCCTTAAGGCGCTACGGGGTGCTAACTAACGCCACCTGTCTCTCTCTCTCTTCCCAGCTTTTGTCCCACATGTTGGTTATGTCACATTTCCTTATTTTCTTTCACCGTGTCGGCCGCCCTATTTAAGGACTCGTTTATAGAGGTTCCGCATTCTATGAGATCTTTTGTCACTACATACCATCCACCTGG
This sequence comes from Yponomeuta sedellus, assembly GCA_934045075.1. Lineage (NCBI taxonomy): Eukaryota > Metazoa > Arthropoda > Insecta > Lepidoptera > Yponomeutidae > Yponomeuta > Yponomeuta sedellus. The sequence continues at coordinate 16,935,116 of OW203727.1, read as the reverse complement.
TTTTCGTTCTGTCGCTGCATCACCGCCCAGGAATTGATAAACGTAGCACTTCGTTTCCTATGTAGTCAGGAGGCTGTCATTTCACATGACCAACTCAATCTAGGTACCCTCTTGCACTTTCTCTCTCACTTTATCGCCGATGTCATGCACTCCAAAGTTCCCTCGAACGCATTCATTATAAACTAACGTCCCCGATGAAAAAAAACGTGTATTCTTTTATAACGCGTGAACATAATAAATCTTAATAAATATAGTAGCCCTTTTTAGAACCCACTTGGACCTACCAGAACGTAGGTCCAAGAATCTAGGACTATAAAGCAGTTTTGTCAAAAACGACGTTTGTAGCAGAAATCGATTAAAGTCCCAGGACGTTGACCTTGCGTTCTAGACTGTGGATTCTAAAATAGCTGTCGCAGTTGTTAAGATTTATGATGTTCACTTTAAAAAAGGACGTATTACAAAACAAATTATGATTTTCAATCCATTGGTGGCGCCAGTTTGCACCCTGTAGCACCTTAAAGAATATTTTTTTAAAATGCAAGGATATTGTTCTTTATTTAAAACTTCATTTCATATTCGTTCGTATACTTCACACGGTCTGCACCATCCCTAAGGTCCGTGTTGAAACATTGCATGGCCATCTTTCACCGGGTTTTATTTAAAACTTCCACGCTCTGCAGCCAAACGAGCCGAGCTCTTCCTTTGTTGGAGGTAATGTTTCTTTAATAGTTACAGCTTTTATCGGGAGGATTTACAGGGGATCGGGAAGTCGTGAGATAAAATTGGAAAAAAAATTAAGTCATGATATATCAGGGATGGAATAAAATGTCTACGCCCATATAACTACAATTTATGGTTTACTATGACCATTATATGTAGATTAACAAGGGGTTCATCCACTCGGATCATAGAAACGGATCACAGTCGCAACGGGTAACATCAAACCAAGCAAAATATTCCACTCGGATCATGTGATCCGAATGGACTACATTTTTGATTTTAAAGTAATAAAAAGATAGTTATTCTAAGAAAATGTATTGTAGTTTATGTATTAAAACATATCGATTACCTTCTTACTTAAGATTAATGGTGTGATCCGAATGGAAAAAATTTAATCAAAAATGTAGTCCATTAGTCACACGATCCGAGTAGAATATTTTGTTTGATGTGATGTGATCCGTTGCGACTGTGATCCGAGTGGACGTACCCTTAACAAGTACTCGGCTACGCAACGTACATTGAATTGTCATAGTAAACTATGGATTATATTTAGTTCAAAAATATGGATTATAATTACATGAACCGCGATCTAGTGGACTTGAGTTCAACGCAATCGCAACGTACATTGAATTGTCATTGTAAACTATGGATTATATTTAGTTCAAAAATATGGATTATAATTTCATAAACCGCGACCCCGGAAGGGATCTAGTGGACTTGAGTTCTGTCTTCGTCGCATATTCAGGGTTTGGTTAGCATTTCAAAGTGTATTATTAACATAGGGCTAGCTTTGCATGTTTACTATTTCATACAAGATTGAAGAGGTTTTACATAGATTTTCTAAGCCCTATTGATTAACTATTTCACGGTGGGTACCCGTGGTAATTAAGCTCATACTCTCTCTCTGAGAGAAGGCCTGTGCCTTGCAGTCGGACGTTTATAGGCTATATAAAAATGGCTAACAGTCGTGCACTTAATTAGTACCAAAAAGAGATAAATAAACTTCGAATAGAAAGAAAGAAGATTTTTTTTCTATGTCAAGTTAAGTTTCTTAAGCCCGACAAATTGTCGTCGTCGTCAGGCTATACTAGTCCACTGCTGGACATAGCCCTCCCCTAATGAGCGCCACGTGGTGCTATTCATAGGGGGCCCATAATCCCCACACTGGGCATGCGGGTTGGGGATCGCAGTTCGGTGAAATTGTACTGCAGCGGGCGCTGCTGCCCACCCCCCGGTTTGTGTCCCTTAGTCGCCTTTTACGACACCCGCGGGAAGAATTAGGTTGGTGCTATTCTCTAGACCGACACCACACAGCAGGACACAGAAATTTTGTTTAAATGTATATTTTACTTCACCATCATCAACCCATCATGGGGGTATGATGACCGAGGGGCACGGGTCTCTACCCTGAGGAAGGTAAAGGCCATACCCCACCACGGGGACCAAGTGACAAGTCAAGTTAAGCCAAGTCAGAGGGGCGGCTTGAAAACTTCTGACAGACCAGCTAGTCTTGCAAGCCTCCAAATTTTACTTGACTTTAAATAAATTCAAAACATACGTATCCTTTTATTTCCCAGCATTCTCAGTATGCTGGGATAAACTAATTGTGTGTTATTTTCTAATAAAAAAACTAAGTAGGGATAGAAAATTATTGTTTAAGGATAAAAGCTTGCTAGGCTTTTTATTAGGCTTGCCTGAAACGTGGTTCCGAAAATGTGTAAAAGTACACTTTGTACCAAAGTGGCACATATAATGACATTAAAAAGGAAACTATCACGGCTAAGGAGTCTTTACAATTTAACGACGGTTACGACCAACTTATAAAAGTAACACTTTCCACAAAATGCATTGAAAATTATGTTGATAAAGTTGCTAGTTCTGTAAAGCGGATAAAACCCCTCTGTATACGGAACCCTACACTGCGTGCGGCCCGACACGCACTTGGCCGGTTTTTTTCTATTTTATGGTGCAGTCTGTTGAATACAATGAAAATACTTCAATGTGTAACGGTGCAAACCTCTTTACACTATTTTTTTATAAGTCTTTTCTGTCTACCATTTACAAAAAATTAAAATTACGTCACACATTTTTGAGATTTCCCTGATTTTTAGCATTACTACGTAATTACTACTTCACATTTCGACTAGACCTGATTATTTTTACCTGCTTATTCTGTTTTTATCCAGTTTTCTGTTTATATTACGAATAAAATAAACAAATATCTACAATATAAAAATGAATCGCTGAATGTGTTGGTAAGCGCAAATCTCGGGAGCAGCTGAACTGATTTCGCTAATTCTTTTTTTAGAATATTCCTTGAAGTACGAGGATGGTTCTTACGGAGAGGACAATATAAAAAAAATAAAGAATGGACTGTTAGACGGTACGAAATTCTGTGGGTCAGCTAGTATTTAAATAAAGCACAAAGGTAAAGTCGTTTCAGTTTTATTATTTATAAACAGCTTTACAATAGGTACCACAAATGTAGAATAATTGATCAATTACGGACAATATTTTTTTTAATGAAATATACTTCCTCAGATAATTCAAAAACCTCAATATGATAATGTATTGATACGTTTTGTTAGATACAAATGATAATAGAACATAAGTTAAATGCAATACGACTGTCTAGACATAGTATATTTATTAAGCCTATTTATGGTCCACAGAAGGGCACAGACCTCTTAAAAAGCCAAGCTCTCTTAATTACTACGCGTGTCCACATTATTTCAAGCGCTGATGAGGTATGGTTTCGGACACTCAAGTTTCCTCACGATGTCTTCCCTCGCCGTTAGCGAGTGATATTGCTACTTCAGTTCAATTATTTTCAGAGAAACCGAGTCGACGTCGAATTGACTATAGTTACTTACCTCGCTTAGACGAAATTACCAACCAACTTTTCTTATTTTATTCTCATCTTTCTACCTTTTATACCGAGTTGAAACGAGGACAAAGGGTTCATATTCCGCATCGCAACGGATGCTTCCTATCTCTACCGTTTTATGTTAGGTACAACATAGCATCATAAAATAGAAACTTCCATGACTTCCACAACACAGGTTTCTCAGTTCAGGTTTCATTAAAAAGTGAAAATTACTTTGCTAAATTCGGTCAAAAATGGCGGAATTTTTGGCGGAATTTAGCAAAGTAATTTTCACTTTTTAATACTATTATCCATAATAGCATTAAAAAGTGAAAATTCGCAAAGTAACGCCTGATTCTATAAGATTTGTTGAAGCAAACACTTAGGTACTTATTGGCCTATCTTGGATCGTGGCAAATGGCCCAGCCATTCCACACTATCGAGTAAAGCACCTAGGCGACTCCAAAGTGTCAAAATATGTATGCAATTAACGGCTGAAGTAGCTTAAAATAAGTAAAAATCAACGTCAGTCAACCCAGTTGATACTTACATACTAGAACCCTGGCGTAGGCGTAGGGTCTCTGCCTACCCCTGCGGGATCAGGCGTGAGATTATGTAATTCGATGTATGCTGTCTTAGACGAGACAGAACGATACGTAGATTATATTAATACATTTATTGCACACCAGACATCAAAAAGTACGTGAAAATATTCAATTCAATTTTTATTCAGCTTACAGAATTTACATTCTGTTTGCTGAATGTCAATTTAAAATAAAAGTGAAAGCTGCCTTCGGGCCGTAGTGAAAAAAAAGGCAGCTTAAAAATTCTCCACTCTGGCCATTTTTTCTCAGCTTATCTTAAATCTCCGTTAAACATCTATCGAGCCGCAGACAAATATTTACCTAGTAAGAATCTCAATATCAAAGATTAAATTTATAAAAATCGTAATTTATTACAATATTATTGTGCATTTATTCTGAGAGAAGGTTTTCAGTGGAAATAATAATCTTATGAAACGAAGGACCTCAAGAAGTGCGTGATTTTGTACAGTACCGATTTAAGATGAAATTCCTTGCAGAGATTAGAGACACCCACGTCGGTCGCAGCCACGCTAAATGAATCCGTTTAATTATATGAATCGGGAGTCTGGAGACACTAAAGGTACCGAAGACCAGGTGCATAGAGATAGGTATTAAGCAATAGCTATCGATATCAACCCTTGTATGTCCCCTCCCCACTGCTGGAGCTCGGATCACTTCCTGCATGGCAGGAAGGTTAGGCCATACTCCACCACGGCGGTCAAGTCCGGGTTGGTGGAGGATTGTAAGACAGTGGCGGGGCTTACTGTCAGTTGTTATCAAGCCGCCCATAAGGCCTCTGACAATGGGTTAACGACTGCCATTACATGACAGCCGGCACCAAACGGCTTAGCGTGCCATGCAAAGCACGGAAGCTCTCGGAGAAAATGCCAATAGCGGTAGTCACGGGACGGTCACCCATCTTGCACTTAACTTGTCGCTTAACTCAAGTGATTGACTAGGCCACGAGCGCTTCAATAACAATAGCTATCCACCTTTGAAACATCGACTTACTACGCAAACACAGAGTGTCGAATAAAATACGCATACATTTACGCAGCGTGGGTAAGCGTCTAATGACTGACGTTCGGTGTCCGCACACACGCAAACATACGCAATACTATCCCGGCCGGCATGGGTGGAATTTTTACCTCTAAATAGGTTTTTAAAATACGCAATACTGTCAACCGTCTTACATGGAAACGTTAATTTGGTTATAATTCCATTGCTTTACTTTGAAAGCGCGAACTGCGGTTCTGTGCCTTATAATTCTATGCTTTGGATGGTTAAAACATCAGATCAAAGTCAAAGTGAGTTGAGAGCGTAGATCGCGAGTACTAATGAATTAAATAGTGAATCTTGGAGTTCAACAACGGATTTGCACTAATTATAACTTTCACTCATCTTGGTCCAAACTAGGAGGCCAGACAAAGGCATTACGAATATGGAAATCACATTTGTACATATCAAGAACAGCGGCATCGACGGAGATCGAGCACACGACTTCTGTTTTGGTAGTCGAGTGTGCTACCGTTAGATCAACGAGGAAGTCAATTATTACAACCGTATTATTTATTAGTCATATAATACGGTTAGTTATGTATGACACATGCTGGTTTGAGAGCTACTTATAAGGTACCCAAATTATATATTTTTTTTAATGCACTAACCCGTGCTAAGGACAAATGGCACAGATAGCCAGAGGTCGCGGGTTCAAATCCCGGCATGGGTGGAATTTTTAGCCTCTAAATAGGTTTTTTAAAAGGTACCCAAATTCCATGTTGTTTGCTTTCCTTTATGTACAAAATCGGTCATGCAAATTATGGCCAAAATATCTGTAAATCTAAATGACAGTGGTCTCATAGATTCAAGAAATATCAATATTTTTATTGATTTTTCTTGACTTAGGTCGTGTTTTAAGGAATACTTTATTTACGTTTACTGACAGGTTGTCATGTCAAATGCAATAATCTCGGTCCGTCCACTTTGCATGTACATTAGTGTCGATATCCAAGTCGATAACCGTATCTCGCTACGCTGCTTTTTTCCGAAAGCTCAACGGAGCGGACCGTTTATACAGAGTAGGTGCGATCAGTTATGAAATGAAATGGTTTTATTCAAAGTAGCGCAGAAACTGCGACTTAGTGAACGTTACAATTCAAACTAGGTGTCCAATCTAGATCATTTTGAAGAAAAAATGGACAAAAATCCTACAAACTTAGTCTTCCCTCTCATCAGCCAGCTATCCCCACCAGCTGGGTGCACTGGTTAAGGCTGTGCGCAGTCATTTAGTCAGGGCACGTCGAAATAAGGAATAATAAACATGAAAGTAACAATAGACACCTGGTCGGCCTACCAGAGGGAGTCAAAATACACTACTAAAAAAATCTACCTAATCTTCTTTATTTCCATTTTCAGTACCCTGATTTACTGACACCCCACATCCTAAACTAGTGGACTTATATCTATTGGAGAACTTATACTAGAAATGTTTTTTTATGAAATAGGAGAGGACACGTTAACAGATACATAAACGTGGTGTTTTTTTTTCTCTACGACTAATACTTCTTATAATATAACCAGTCGAAAAGTCAATTGGGTCACGTAGTAGTGATACGCGCCATACAAATCGGCCTTAGACTAAGACGTCACTCCCTCACGTAACGATTTAAAATACACGGACCGTTTTTTCAATATTCGAGTAAACTCTTAAAATTATGTTTGTATGCATCTGTAAAAGAAATACCACAATAAGAAAACGTTTACAATTCTATGAAGAAACTAAATCTAATAAGTTTTTAAACAATATATGAACTTTATTTTTCTCATTTTTTGTGATCTCGAAACCCCGAAAAATATATTGTAATGGTTTCATTTTGTAACTTTTTTTGTATTTATTTATGTCTTTTATGATATAAAAGCAATGTCACTTCTACCTCCATGAGACACAATTTCCCTATTATACCTACCTTTAGAACTATTCCCGACACGCCGGTTAACGGCTGGTTTAAAAGCTTTTCTATTCCATTCCATCTCTCCTCGACATGCAGATGCTGTGTTTTTTAACTACCTTGATTTTATGGGCCAGTTAATAACTATAAATTGGTGTCTAGAAAAATACTGTCAACTCTACAAATCGATCTCTTTGCTGAAAGTAGTCTTTTCCGGATACCTTATACCTAATGAAAATCAGTTAACGATTCAGTTGTGTTAGTTTTGAGCTACAAAGGAGGTTTTGTTTCTCATATAGTTTTTGTATTGTATTCAATAAGACAACGAGTAATATAATTAAAGGTCATATTATTATCTGTAAATTAAATAAATAAATATTCATGGACATATTACACAGATCTCGTTAGCACCATACTAAGCACAACTAAATGACTGCTGTTACAGGTGCTAACTCGACAATAAATTTAATATAATAAATACATAGATAACATCCACGATGAGAGATGAGGGATTCACGACAGTTGCCGAGGTTGGCCGAATCTTTAATTGATTTTAATCGTAGGTACTGTAAAGCCGAAAGAAGCTTCTACACCTCGTTGTCTTGTGGCATGGGACCTCTAGGGTGCCCTTTTGAGGTAATTAGCGAGTTTCTCGGTAATTCAGCTTCACCTAACGTGCTCTGGCTATGTACAGCTGTTAGGATTAAAGCACTTAACTGCCAAAGGGCGGTTACCTTTGGCGTGGGAGGGTGTTGGCAGACCACTAGGTACATCTGATAGACCTTCTAGTTGGAAATTTTCAAGGTAAAACGTATTGGGTTTATTTTAATTGTTAACCTAGTACATTGAAGGCATTGTACTAAGCAAAGAGGTCGTGGGTTTGAGCTCGTTTGAGCATTTTTCGGTTTGCTCCTGATAAGTTGCCGCTGCGCCCATGGTGCTCGATTCTCCAGCACATATTTATTTATTTTAATTGTTTTTTGCACTAATTACATGAGTAAACGTACAAGGGTGTGCTTAATGCAAGACGCATTCTCTTCCAGCAAACCCTTGGTGTTGAAGAGACTAGCAAATTGTAGTGCACGTACGTACACACATGCCAGTCTAGTATTATCAAAAACGCTATTAAGTTACGGAAATTAACAGGTATACATGTACGTACTTATTTATCAAAAACGCTGACTGAAGTCTGTGGTAGAGATTTGACAAGCAAAAGCCGTAACCTTTTCGAAGCACGCGAGGCGTTTGGATTCGGACGTGGCTGAGTGCCATACATTATCGTATGGTACCCGACTGACTTCGAATCCATACGTCTCACATGTTCTCTTCACGATTATTTTGTTACGTGTATTTTGCTTGTTACCTACTTGTTTACTTTGTGTTTCCGTGGCAATTTATATAAGTGTCTTCTTTATTTATTTCTTCCTTCTAACGCCTCTAGGAATAGGTATTTAAGTGAAATTGTATTTTTATAAATAAGGCTGCAGAGAGTAACAATATTTTAGTCTAATTAAGAACCGTTAGGCTTAATTTCGAGGACTGAGTCGAAAACTCTATCAAAAACCAAACATGAAAGTAAACTTTATTAGAAATACTGCCTAAAACGTGGAGCTCAAGCAATGAACGTGAATGAAACTAATGCACCTATGTATAGATATAAATCCTGTGCTTAGATTTAAATATTATTCGCTTTTGGGCAGTCAACCTTCTGAAAAATATATTAGATTTCCCCCGACTCTAGTAGTTCTTAGGCCTGATTTCTAAATTAATAATTTCATTAAGTAAATGCTTAAGTAATGTTCTGTCACACTCTCTTCTGAGAAAGTTAACTAGGTAGGTATTTACTTAGCGAAAATCTCAATTCAGAAGCTTACAATAATCTACCAATCTCTAGCAGCTTTATACTATCTAGGAAACGTCAAGAGGCTATGAAACTCGTAAGGACCGTCCACAATTTAAAGGACTCTTAACCCGCAGGCCCAAGCCCTCTTAAACAACAATAATTTTAGATAAGACGAGCCTTGCTTGAGTTAGATAAAAATCCACACCAATTCCCGCGATCAGTTCGTTCACAAACGTTACCATTCCGTTGTTGCTCCCAGAAGTCCTAGATGATTCGTTTCAGAGCCATCAACTTCATCGAGTAGATTATTTCTAAGTAATAACGTCCCGAGATATAGAAAGCCTTTCTAGAAACAAAGGTGCCTTTTTCATATTTTGGGGCAGCCACGGACGTTATAAAAACATAATCCCATACAACATTCCAAAAACGCTGTCTAAAATGTGGTGAAGATTTTACAAGGACAAAAAGAGACTGTATTTAGAGGAGTCGTGTTTTTATACATAACACCGTAGGTATAACGATATTTTCAAACTTAATTGGAGAAGGTACCAATGAGGAAGAACGGCGTATGTGCCATTTTCTAATAATAGACAATTGATATTAACGATGAGATCTAAGGCCATATAGGATTACTAGCTGATCCGGCAAACGTTGTTTTGACATAATATTATTTCGCCTACGGACTTTTCTCAGACCTCCCAAATATACACAAAAAAATCATAAAAATCGGCAAACCGTTTCGGAGGAGGTCGATAGTAAATTCTTTGACACGAGTTTTTTATATATTAGATGAAAACTCCCACTTAAAACTGATAACGGGTAAATGTATTTCAGCAAAAAAAAAAACTTTTCATACCCTTCAACAGGCTTTTAACTCGACAGTAATTTGAACTGTTGCAAAGTTTCTAAAACTTGTGGTTTTTGGAAGGTCTGTCCCACACTGGCGCGGCCACGATGGAGGCAACGCCCCCGTCCTACAAAAATGCCAGATGTGTGGCATATACCTACTGCAGATACAAATTTAGGGGGAACTGGGGAACCGCGCCATGCACGTAGTTTGCAGTATAGCTTCCTTATTCCGTCTGCATTGATTTACGTGCTGTACGAACCGCTCAGGTAGATATGCAATCCTTGAGTATAATATTCGTGAGTTTAAACGGCAGCATAGACTCTTCGAAGATTCTCCATAGAGAAAAAAATCTCAGCTTGAACTTCCCACAGGGATATCTAATGTCCTTAGGAAATCACCCAGCACTACCCTCGGGTTGGTCGGAGCCTTTCAAGTTTTGTATGGGCCCCAATTGCGCTAGTGTGGGGCAGGCATACAAGAAACTGCCTGAACGCTTTCTGGCTGACCAATGACCGATCAACTGAACTGACCAATCTCGTAACAATACTCGACAATGTCCCCTTTCGATTTAAAAATAATAAGGAATTGAGCATTTTCAACATGGATTATGATATGATAGAGGCACCTAAGTACTCTACTAACAAAAGCCCCAACAAATAATAGGTGCTTTATACTCACTGACTAACATATTCCCTGAGTGCCTACCTATATTTATATTATGTACATACTCTTCAGTTTGAGTTACGTACCGTGAAAAGCGGGAGGATTCGTCTGAAAGAAAAATATTACTTGCTCTCTTTACTTCGCTTACGTCATACATCAAAGGCACGAAAAATATCATTAGGTAACGTAAAACACTGCCATTGGCAGCCACAGTTGGTAATCGGGTCCATTCGTCATATTACGCGTATACTACGTTTCATTCAGCTTGTCTACGTGTAAACTTGTTGTTAGTTATTGCTTGTTGATAGAAATCCTTTAAACGTGCGCGCAATAGTTTTTGTTAAGTGATGGACTCGGCATAGATCATTCATATTTATTACATTTAATTAGTACTAGCTATGCCCCGCGGTGTTACCCGCTTTTCGATTTATCGATTTTCCCACAGGAATAAGATATTTTCCCGCAGTAAAACGTAGCCTATGTGTTATACGCCTATAGTTTATATCCACGGTGTCAGCTAACTCCATACCAAATTTTATTAAAATCGCTGCAGCCGTTTAGACGCGCAGAAGTAACAAACATACACACTGTCAAACTTTCACCTTTATAATAATTGTTTGATGTGATGTGATGTGATCTACCCCATGACTTCGATAGTAGGTATTTAAAAGAAATACATTTACACCCAGACTAATGCTGAAAGAAACGATATACCTACAGGTGTAGAATCATAAGATGTTATTAAATCGAATGTATATGTTTTATCTACATACCTTAACGATAATTTAATATTGTTTCCAATATCGTTCAATCCAATATTCGTTCAACAAAACCAGAAAACGTTAAAAGAGTAGTACCTAGGTAAAAAGTAAAATCATTCAGGATTATCCTTCAAAATTGGAACTTGGAGATGGTGCAGGACTCACGTTTTCTGTCGGCAAAGTGTCAGAATCTGACAATTACTGGTAAGTCGCGACATTTGACGCTGAAACGCGCGACTTGCGCCGTCTGACCACAGATCTGATCTAGATGGACGTACCTACTAATATATATCGTTTTTTATTTATTTACTAAACCCACAGCGCTAGTTAATAAATATTCACTGTTATAAATATAATTTATCTTCGGCCAATTACGGGCTTACTTTATATTAACATGACTTAGAGACAGGCTTTATTATTTACAAACTCTAAAGACAAAAAAAGAAAACAATATGAAACAAAAAAACTTTGAAATACTAAAATCAAGCAAACAGAACATTAAAATTAAACATTAAAATATACATGTGCTTAGACTTTCTTTCTTCGTTGTGCAAGTTCATGAAAATCTTTTGAGAGGACCAAGTACCTCATCCATCATCGGACAGAAAAGAAATGAGATTTCTCGACTTGTTTTGAAGATATAAACAATCTCAATTTTCTACGTAATAGGAAACCTGTTATTTACACATCCTACCGTTCATAACGTTATGTAACATAGGTAGGCAGTAAGTATATTATTGTTTGTTTTAGATCACAGAAACTAAACAATCCCAGTTATATTTTATTCCTTCAGAACAAACAAAATAACATTCGAGGGAACAACCCATCACAATCAAATCATAAGTTTGCCTGTTCACTCCTTGTTGATGTTAATATTGACGGTGGATCGCTCTGCAAGAGTAAACTGTGGTAAAATTAGAGTTCGTGGTAGGTATTAACTAACACGTCACTAATCCCACTTACCTACACCTAGGTTTAGATTGAAGATGCATTGAATAAGTAAGTGTAAAACCCCACACAGCTATTTCTATTTCGCCTACTTTGGTACTTAAACTTTCAAAAATGTGGTTTTGCGAACAAACGCGACAAAAGACTGCTAAAGCTAAAAAGTAAATAAAAGAACTCACCCATATCATCAGCGAACAAAAGACTGGACATTCTCGACAACTTTTCCAGATCTTCAACACGAGTAGGATTGGACATGCGGAGTCTCATTTAGATGTCGGAATTCTCAAATAGTCTTTGTTTAAATCCCCATTTCCAATTACAAACCGTTACATAAATGTAGAGTTCAGCGATCGCGTCACTCTCACTTCAAGAAGAGGAAAAGATATGCAAGAATTTTCTAATTAAAAGTGAAATATAATAGTCTAGTAACATTAACCCGCTGTGGCAGCGTAAATAAATAATGAAAATCGAAGAATCATCACAGAAAACTTTCTTTTTTATGGGTTTCCTTGGCACAGATTTTAAGACACTGGTGACCGGAATTGGTTTATCGGTCGTGATGGGTTACGATGGTGGTGTGAGCTTACCATGAGGCATGTTAGGGCAGCGTGGTGCAGAGGGGCTGCGAGCGGAGGCTCACGCGAGCAGACTGTTGCTTGTTCCCGGGACGTGACGCCAGCCCTGCGCGCGCAGCGCACCCCACTCGCCCATTTTCACCGTTTCACTTCGCACGACAACGAGATAACTTCTCCAAAGTGTAACGTGTACGTACAGCTATAATGTTACTGTATGCGTGAAACACACAGCTTTTGTTCGCAGTCTGTAGAGGCTGCACTGTCGAAATTACCGTGACGGAAAACGTGGTAGGTATAAACGCGGCCCTTCAGTGACCGCCCGTAGCACCTGCCTCCTAGCCACCTAGCCTGTCCTCGCCTTTGTCTCGCAATTAATTGACAGTATCACTTATAGAGGCCTTCACCTATTGAAGGTCCGCATATTCAATTGTTCGCTTTTCGTTAATGGAATAACAACAACATTGTAGGTAATGTTAAGTACCGACTTGGATATTATTTTAAAGCAAAGTTTTCAAGAGTTTAATGGAAAAATAAGCATGGATTACTGTTCAGATTTATTACATTGGAATTTTATTGTATTGTTTTAGAACTGTGGTACTTCTTCGTACTCACTTTTATTATCGTCAAAGGGACTCGACATATCCAAGAAGATCTTTTTCATTTTATTAACAGTCAAGCGGATGCATAGATTTCGATCTCTAGGGTCACCCCAACCGCCGTTATTATCCCCGTAATCAAAGTCTACAAACTCGTCGTAATCCAGATCAATATCCACATCAAACATTAAATAAGGAGGATATAAGTTATGTTCTAATTTTTCCTGGTAAGTCAAGATTGTGAACAAGCTACGCATCACGTTAAGTTCAACGCTATGAGAACTTTCTTCAATTGTATCTGTATAAATCGGGTAAGCCCTTGGCACTATCGTGGATGCAACTCTAAACCTAGTTCCAAGTTTTCGGTTCAGCGATATGAAGAACAAAGACCTCGCCCACGAATAGTCGTCAAAAACACAATATTTGTCAAAGTGCGACACTATGACATCCCAAGTCGCCTGAGTAAAAGCTACCACTTTAGCATGCAGATTAGGTTGCCATGTGGTGATATCGATATCAGAGGTCAAATTAGTGTTAATGTTCTTCGTATCTTTTCCAGTTAATGATAACATCTCACATTTCGTATACTGCCCACATGTGTGCTTCAAGAACAAGAGCATATAGATGAAATCCTCGGTAACATAGTAGTCTCCATCGAAGAAGACGACAACGCCTGTATGTTCCTTTAAGACTCGGAGACCATCGAACACTTGGTTGGCAGTCCACCACCAATGGTGCTTAAGTTCAGCTTTACTCGCATCTCGATAGCTGCCGTGGAGATCAGGATTTAACGCAGGTGTGCAGTTCATTTCTTCAGCCGTCTCTCTAAGCAAATCGTGGGGACAATCGTTGCCACTATATGCCGGAAACTGATCGTTAAACACTTTTATCGGATAAGGATAATATATCTGCATCACCTTACAAAACTTCAAACTGTGTATAAATCTGTTTGTGCCCTCGTGGTAATATGAGTGAGAGAAAATAATCAGAGCGTCTTCAATACCCCTAGTTTTCGCAAGAGATATTAGCATAAACTTGATTTGAATGGTGATTACTTGAATCGGTATAACGACAACCACTGTGTTTTCAGTTATAGGACCATGGGTGTCTTTGTTGTATACTCTTTCGCCCAACATAAGACTTTTGATGTAAAAATTCCTAAGTTCAAACTCGGTTGGCTTTGATGTGAAGTTTTGCTCATCATAATCTAACAAGAAGGCCACGTCGTTTTCCAATATGTTCCTTACTTTTTTAAAGACGTACTCAGAATACAGCGGGGTGGCTATTAGATTTTCAGAGTAAACAAATAATAGCATGATGAATATGCAAGCGGCCAAAACATATTCTAACACCTTTATGTAGTATTGAGTTTGGTCCGATTTCATGAAACGAATACAACTTGATAAACATGTTTTCAGTAACATTTTGAAGCACATAATATCTCTTTTAGTTACTGTTAATGTAGTAAGTGTATAAATAAAATCTTGTGAGAGTACATGGATGATGGATGCATAGCCTGGTATGACCACAGATTAAAATTCATGACTGACAAAATTTACAAATAAACTGACAAGTGTCATCCGATTGCGTAAAGCCCGCAATGGACAATAACCTCTTGGGCGAGTGTACAGCCGCTTTAATTTTTTTGTTGTAAATTCTGTAACGCACGCAACGGAGTAGAATTACTAAAAAAAGTTCTTATAACAAGTCTTGTTATTCTTTTTGTATATTTCACCGGAAAATAACAAGATCCGCCAGTTTATAAATTTGCTAGGAAAATTATAAACTTTCGTAGGATATTAAACGAGAGATATATTGTATTATCTTACGCTCACATTTTCGCAAATTGATAAACTTACCAAATTCAAGCGTAAAATAATAAGTAAGCCTTTACGAACGCCACCTGCGCTCTGATTGGTTCAATAAGTCACGTGTTCTCCATCTCCATCTCCATCTGCTCCATCTAGAAATATCGTTGATGAAGTGAAATTTACCACAGAGCTACGAAAGTTTTATAGTGGTCATGACCAAAATAGTAAGAAGTCGATTAAAAAAGTCGAAAATTAAAAAAGTCGTTAAAATTATGTAAGACTATAATAAAGCTAAAGCTTTGGGACGTCGCAATGTTGCAAACCGAAATTAGGTTCGAAGTTTCAGGATGGAGCGAGCGGAGCCAAGCTCCATCCTAGAACTTCGGGTGTTAGGTTTTTTTTTTATATAAGAGGAAATAAAATGGGTCCAAAAGAACAAAATCATTCATACTCAAGATTCATAATCATTCAGCAAGATTTTGAGGTTAGGTTTACAGAAAATTTAACAATAATTTTCTCGAAAACTACGCATCTCCGGCAAGAATTGATTGCAGAGGGGGGGGGGGGGTCCCCCACCCCCCATCCCTTTCCCCTAACCCCAAACCCCTATTGAGGTACCTTATTTCTAAACTGTTACCTAAGAATATTCTACCTACCTAGTTTTAAAGTAAAAATACTGTTAGGTAGGTAATCGAAACTGATCAATTTATACTAGTTTGGCAAGTTTGATCGTACCTAAGTCTATGGACACAAGCATTGCCACTGTCGACATCAACCAATCAGAGAGCAGCGTGTTATTTACCGTATTTTATAAAAGCGTAAAATAAAAACCTCTTCTGTGATTGGTCGAACTGTTTAGAATCTTACGAATGGATATCCGTTAGTTTATAAATTAACCACGAGACATCGCAAATTAATACATTTGCGAAAATGTGCGCGTAAAATAATACAATTTATCTCTCGTTTACAATCCTACGAAAGTTTTTAAATTTCCTAGGTAATTTATAAACTTGCGGATCTTGTTATCTTGCGGTGACATATGTACCTAAATACTGTCACCTACTATTCCAAGATCTGTATAAAAAATCTCTTTTCAATCATTTTTAGTTACTAAGCCCAGACACACGAACCTTCTATGAAGGCATGAACCTTGTATTGACTTCGTCTTGGTGATAAGATTTCCCTACTCGGATATTTAGATAAGTATTAAAAAATACTTATCCAAAGACGTATCTTAACGTAGAAAGACATAGAAGTCATTGAGACCATCATCGTCTTGCAAAAAAGGGCTTTCAGCCGTATTTCAGCCCCTATATTACACGCAACAAATCCAGCCCTTTTATTACGTAACATTCCACTCTGTCAAGTAAACCATTTAGATGACTTCAAAGTGTCAAAATATGTAATATTTGACAGCTGGAGTAGCTTAACAAAGGTAAAAATCAACGTCACTCAACTTAGTGGATAGTTACATAATTAGGCCCCTGACCGATTCCAACCCTCTAAATGTCATATTAGTATGGAATTTGACAGTTAATAGTAGGCCACATAACCGAGTTTCGATATCTACCATTCGTATGTCCCCACTGCTGGGGCAAGGGTCTCTTCCTGCATCGCAGGTAGGTTAGGCCATACTCCACCACGGGGGCCAAGTCCGGGTTGGTGGAGGATTGTAAGAGTGGCGGGCCTGTCAGAAGTTGTCAAGGCGCCCATAAGGCCTCTGACATGGCTTAACGACTGCCGTTGCATGAAAGCCGGCACCAAAGGCATGTAACGTGCCTTGCGAAGCACGGAAGCGCTCGAAAAAATGACACTAACGGTAGTAACGGGATAGTCACCCATCCTGCACCTGACCGCGCCTGTCGTTACTTAACTCAAGTGATTGATTGCAATCACTCGGTTCGACTAGGGTGAGCGCTTTGCCGAGTTCCATAAATCTATAATCCGTAGTTTATTATGACCATTCGAGGTACATTGCATAGCAGAGTCGTTGTTAATCTGTGCGTTAATCGACTTTGCAATGTAGATAGGTAAAATGTAATATGATTGTATAAACACAATGTTTTAGTACTAGAAATAAGCTAACGGTTTTATTTATAGAAATGTTTCCCCTAAAATACTCCTCAGAGCCACTTAAGTAATATGTGGTTACGTCTTTCTCTTTATCACAAACCATTTAAACTGCATCTAAGGAGTGTTTTAAAGAATGTTTTTTTATAAACAAGACTGATTAACTTTTGTTCCCAGGATTTACCTACCAATATTTAGGCTGGCTAACGTTAATACCTACATCCTTTATAAGGCATTGTATACGTTTCTACAATAAGATCTCTGAACATATAATAAGCTTGCAAGGAACGCGGCAAAAAAAATTGTAAAGCACACTATGTGCCAAAAGGGCTACTATGGATAATATTAAAGATTGTTTAGGTGTCAAAGATGAACACCCACAATTAGTTTGGCCATTTTTTTACAAATGAGGCGTAAATAAAAGATAGCTATTGACGACGTGAGAGACCCCTGCTAAATAACGTCACCGAAAAAACAAGGTTTCATATTGTTGGTAAAAAAAAAAAAATAAGTAAAAAACTTCAACATGACAAACCACAAACCCGACTGATAAAAAGTCTTAAACAAGGCCTAAAAAACGTAGAGGGAGTACTCTATCTACGCTAAAAAACTATTTTCATGTTGAATTTTAAACCTAAGCAGAGCGGGTCGAAATTGACTTAGGTATAAGTAAATAAATCGAAATAAAAATCGTGTCACGAGGTCGTAAAATACAAAAAATATATTGAAGACTATGCACACAACAGACCAATCTTGACAATTTTTAGAAGATGCATAGTGTTATAGGTACACTCGACAGCAGCTTAACCTTTACAGTCTTGTTGCAAAGTCGCCCTTCACGAAACTGCCTTCACGCCATTTTCCGTGTTTATCAAAATAATGCAAACTTCCCACATATCAATTATGTACTGTTTGTAAACTATTAGTAACTATTACATATTGTTATACTATTTTTATTTTTAATGCACTAACCCGTGCTAAGGACAATTTTAAAAACCTATTTAGAGGCTAAAAATTCCGCCCATGCCGGGATTCGAACCCGTGTTAAGGACAATATTAAAAACTTTAACCCAACTTTTAACAATTTTAAAATTTAAAAACCTATTTAGAGGCTAAAAATTTCACCCATGCCGGGATTAACGGATAGCCAGAGGTTGCGGGTTCGAATCCCGGCATGGGTGAAATTTTTAGCCTCTAAATAGGTTTTTAAATTTTAAAATTGTTAAAAGTTTAAATTTGTTCCTTAGCACGGGTTAGTGCATTAAAAATAAAAATAGTGTAATTTTAAAATTTTTAGCCTCTAAATAGGTTTTTAAAATTGTCCTTAGCACGAGTTAGTGCATTAAAAATAAAAATAGTATAAACATGTGGGTTCATTCCGATGTAAAAACCTAACTGCAAAGTAGGTAGTCGGGGCTGTAAGTGATGCAATTTACTTAAGCCAGATGTCGATGCCTGTACGTAATACAGAGAATAGTGTAGAGGTTCGTAATTTCACTGATGTCGGTGAGTCGCCCATTAGCTCAGTTGGAAAGAGCACTGGCACGGATAGCCAGAGGTCGCGGGTCCGAATCCCTGCATGGGTGGAATTTTTAGCCTCTAAATAGGTTTTTAAAATATTACATATTGGTATCCCTTTCTTTTCCACCAACCCGGATTTGGCCCCCGTGGTGTAAATGCAGGATTACCTCTATTTCTCCTACAAATAATGAAAACTATCGAAAACCGTCTTAAATTTTAACGTCGTATTACCTTGTCACTTGTTGTTTCCCCTTTTTCCTTGGTGTTCACGTATTTAATGAAGTGCTAATAAGTTTAATACAGAAGAGAATAATAAATTTTATTGCGATTATAAAAGTAGAAAGTGACATTTTGATATTTTTGCTAACCGTACATTTTTTTAAATCTATAAATACCAGAATACATGACCTGTTTAATAAGCAGAGGTTTTCTTACGAAGTTTTGATCTATCTACAGTGGTTTATCTAGTTCCTTTTACGCGATGTCTCAAATTACGACCTTTTTTATCCGGTCACCCTGTATATTTTTAATAATTTTCGATTTTTCCTGTTAATGCCCCAAATGTGAAAGTTATACTTAATTTTGAAGCGGGTACCTACTAACGTACGACTTCTGAAGATCAGTAAGTGAGTTTGGGAGCGCTTAATTAGAATTACAATTGAATTCGTAACATAACAGGCTTCAAAGTCAGAGAGTGGTCAAAATGGGCCTTAATTTTTATTATATCTTGTACTGAACATATCATAACAACGATATTACTCAGTTGTAATAGTTGTAACACCGTATTATCAAACTCTAGTTTCGGAAAACTAGAGTTTGATAATATTACCTACTGAATCCCTGACCTATCCCAACGATGTAGCAAGCAAATTCATAA
Source organism: Yponomeuta sedellus (assembly GCA_934045075.1). Classification (NCBI taxonomy): domain Eukaryota; kingdom Metazoa; phylum Arthropoda; class Insecta; order Lepidoptera; family Yponomeutidae; genus Yponomeuta; species Yponomeuta sedellus. Next base: position 16,915,483 of record OW203727.1, on the reverse strand, counting down.
ACTCCCGCTTTTTGTTTGTCATGTTGCCGCCTGCTCAGTGTACCAACTTACCGATAGAACAATCATACAAAATCATGTTGTTTTAACTACAAGTATATACAATTCAGATATTTTAAATTATGTAATAAATTTATTGATTTATTTATTTCATTAAAATGACAATCAAAACGCTATACAATAAAAAAGCAGCTCATAAACTATGCAACATCGCCGTATCCGGTTATTATGTCGACACCAGACGGCGCCACTTGCAGAACGTCACTCGTGTATGTATCTATAGTTTTTCCTTCTGTTTGGATACCCAAGCTTTAGTGAATTAGTTCTCCACTAAAGACTGCAAAAGTGAAAAAGAAAGTGTTGAAAAGGTGCAAAGCTAGAAGATATCTACGATGGAAAAAAGAGTCATCTTGGAACTAAGGGGGAGAAACCCTTCACAGGTAAATCATTGTTTTCCGATATGTTGGAATGTTTTGTCGATACGTATATTTCACCAAGGTGCCTACTTGCGTCTTGAACTTCAAAATTATACTGATTACAGTCCGTTACAGTTTCAGATTAATTCTATTTATGTTCGTAACCCATAATTATTTATGTCACTTTCATAAATGCAGATGTGGCGTTGTAACAATACAAAAAATAGCCATTACCGATTGTTACGTTTCATGACCATATATTGTGCTAAATGGCTGATAATACAGGCTTATTTTAGTTTTTGGTGTGTGGTATGTGTTTCCATAAGCTACGGCTCTTATTATTTGCCCAAAATAGAGCCCCTGCGTTCTTATTGTAAATAGTAACAATATTGAGGTTAAGTGTTCAACTTGTGAACGTAAATTGTATCCACATTTACTCCCAAATTATTCTGACAGCCTTGAGAAAGGTCTAATTTAGCTACAAGCCCTTTAATTCCCGTTTGATGTGCAAAAGGGCTTCAAATATATGAAAAGGCTCATTGATTTAATGTTGTCAATGTCTGTCAGAAGTAGGTACCCATTCATTGAATTGATTTTGTTGAAATTCACCTTGACAATTTATTTTATCTAAACTACTGCTGATTTGATGATCATGAGTTAATTCTCACAAAAAATGAGTTAAATTTGCTCTAACTAGCCTACATACATTAAAAAGAACTTGAAACCAAGCCAACGTGAAATTTCGCGCCCTTTCACCTTGTTATGTTTGAAGGCTAGGCACGAAAAGTGCTCAAATAAATTAACACAAAATTATAGAGCTTAATTACTTATTGAATCTCACATTGCTCTGATGTGCCTTCTTCATCCATTCCTAGAATACCTGCAGTTGCATGTTTTTAACACGCCTTACCAGACAGCGGCCATTTTTATTACGTCGCGATGTTTCGTGTCATCCGCCATTGCCAAATGAAACAAACTCATTTTTACGCTTGATAATAGCACGGGAACTTCGAAACATGATAGAAAACATTAGAAAAATACATTGGGTTCATATATCTTACAACATATTCCCAATTTAACCACTATTTTTCTTTATTTTACAAACTACGCAAGTGCTTTGACAGACAACCCACAACACTTGACGTTTTGGTTCGCTTGTTGCATTGGCATTTTCTCACTCGCCTTTCCATCGAGCCAAAAACGCAACTCATTATTTCACTCTCTATCAGTTAATTGCTTTGCTATACTGATTGGGATAAATAAATCCGTAGCTATTTAATTTGCGTGTCATTCTTTTACTAACCTACTTATTGCAATTTCGTCAGTCTTTATAATGATCTAAACTAAACCTACCTATGGCCTTCCACACGAGAGTTACAGATTATGATGTATAGTCTTAGTACCTACCCAAACTAGTATTGTTTCTCTAGTTACGCTTGCACCCTTCTGCCGTATTCACAACAGATATATAATATTCCTGTGCCCTTAGAAACGAAAAATAAATATGGTTTTAATTACTCGTCTCGTCATAGAACTACGCAACGCAATCGGCCGGCCTACTATACTTACCTACGTTTTAAAGTACCTACTTATCAGAGAGTCCGTAGTGTACCTTGGTACTTATGTAGATGTTTCTAAGCACGTCACAAGATGGCGCTAAACACTAACTAAAGTGTACAAATAGTGTGGGAAAGTCTACCACACTTTTTTATACAGCATGTATGGGGTGTTTTAAGGAATTCTGGTTTTATTATTAAGACCATTATATTTTAAATGGGAAGTCACCTGTGACGTAACTGGTAGTTCACACAATATGTAAATGTTAATGTGTTCAACTGCAATGCGTAATACTGAATATGAGATTAATATGTCTGTTCTCTACTTCCAGGTAAAAGAATTAAACCTGGATAACTGTCGAAGCACCAATGTAGTTGGCCTCACAGACGAGTACACCAATTTGGAGATCCTCAGCCTTAACAACTCGGGTCTGACTACACTGAAAGGTTTCCCCACACTACCAAAGCTGAGGAAGCTTGAGCTCTCAGACAACAGAATATCTAATGGCCTCAACTTCCTTAATGGTTGCAAGAAACTGACACACTTGAACCTGTCTGGGAACAAAATCACAGACATTGAGATGCTGAAGCCACTGGAAGGATTTGAGAACCTGAGGAACCTTGATCTGTTCAATAATGATGTCACGCGTATCAGTGACTACAGGAGTAAGGTGTTTGCTCTTCACCCCTCACTGAAGTACTTAGATGGGTAAGCATGCATGAGATTCTTCCCTGCCTCTATTTTCATGTAAGAAAAGAAACATAATTTCCCAAGCCTATTTCAAAATGCTTAACTGCCTCTGCTGCTAAGCAGATTGAAATAGGCTCCAGGCCACTAGATATCAAGCTCGCAAAACAGTAGTAGTAGCAAAACATCTTGCTTTATGTGGCGAGTAAAGGCAAGATGGTGCAATGTTACATACAAGGCTTGAACTTTAAGAGTTAGGCTCTTACTACTAAACACCGTATAAGTCTCGTCACGTCAGTGTTTTGTTCACGTCATTTGAATGTAATTTTCAGTTTGAAGAAAAGAGACAAAACACTGCATAGTTATACTTACCATACTTACACCAAGTTTATTAGTAAGGCTGTTATGGTCTTTGGAAATCATTTAAATTTGCACTTGACCCACAAAATTTAAACAATAAAAAGTACAGTCTACAGAGAAAAAATAACAATGCTAAATGACGACGGACCTATTTACTTTAGTACCCCCAGATGTTTGAAAAATGTCATCTATCTTATCTCTTTTAGTTTCGACAAGGAGGATGGTGAAGCTGAGGACAGTAGCGCAGAGGATGAAGATGAGATGAATGGAAACAATGACAGTGATGAGGAAGATGGTTAGTAACATACTGAATTTTCATATTTCCATCAGGTTATGGATTAACGCTGTTGCTAATTAAATAATCCCTGATGGATAACTTCTAAAAATATTAGTTTAATTGGTTCCGTGTAAATTTTTAATGCCGTAGAGTCCAAAGTAGGGAGATAATATGCTAACTTAGATGGCAAGGAACACCTTAAATAGAACTATAAAAGCATGGGCAATGTCCATTACTATTGGTCAATTAGTGACAGTATTTTAACACTAACATCATATACAGAACATACATATATTTATGTTATTAATTGTTAACTTAGTACAGTTTGTAGAGACTAGAATGGCTCACTAAAGAATTAGTTCCTTTGCCCTTAAATTTTGTTGTTGTTGCTCTTTGGCAAGACTTAGATCCATAGCTTACTTGTGCCTGTTTCTTTTATGTTCAACTTGCTTACTCCTTTCTAAGCTCTCATCATTGTTTGTCATTAAACTTAAACAAAAAATCAGTATTCCATACTGGCTTTCAGATTTGGACGTAAACTTTGCCCATCTGATGATAAATGATGATGACAGTTTAGCAGAATGTACAACTGAGAGGACTTCTATGCCAATGATGCTATACACGGTTTACGGACTTCTATTCCACATGGGCTTTTTGTTGAGAAGTAAGCAAATGTGTTCGAGACATGATCATTAAAAGGATGTCAAGAGACTACAGATTATTACGGTTCACTTTTATCTATTGATAAGATCATTTATTTAAACGAAACGTTTACAATAATGTTCATGATTGCTAGGTGCCTAAACAAGGTTGAAGCTGTACTGTATTGGCATCTAGTATTTGTCTTTATGTTCACATAAATAAAGACTACAAGCCTACACCATGTATAAAACCATGTCCCAGGCACTACAGCGTCGGAGTGGTCCCTTCACCCATCTAGTATGAGTGAAGATGCCACTGGATGCTGTATAAATCATCTCATTAAGTAGATGCAAAAGGCTAATATATTATATATATACACATAATGTGACTTTGCAAGTAGACAAAGAAAAGCCGGCCAAGTACGAGTCGAACCCCGCACCGAGGGTTCCGTACTAGCAACGCCATCTATGGTGCATTGGTAGAACTAATATACATCCGAGTGAATAGTTTGATTTTACGTTCCAACATTAAGGTGTTTTTCCTGTTACAGATTCGGACGGCGATGAAGATGTGTCCCTCAGTGCTGTCTACAATGAGAACTTAGGTAATGACTCGCATAATGTAAAAATAAAATCGCGACATTAATATCCTAGGATTATATTATGGATTGAAAACTTACGGGAGCAATAGCACAAAGACCGACCAACCGGCCATTGATTTTTCCGCTTAAATACATAATCTAGTGATAGGTTGACCATACCTTTTAAAGGTTTTCATTTTACTTTGCACAAACCACCTACTCAATCTATGCATAATTTGCACAGATATAAGTGTTTTATGTGCCCAAGCTACTACCGCCTTTATCTTCAGGCTTTCGTTTCACATGCCCAAACCATCAAGGAAACCATAGTTTTCACAAAGGAGAAGAGCTTTGCCCAGCTCCCTGAGGCCTCTGCTTTACATGCCTAAAGCTCAGACTTAATTTGTCTCGTTTTACATACCCATACCACCAACTCTGCTTCTATCGTATTTACGTGCCCTAAACATATCAACGCGGCCTTGTATATTTTCCAGTGCCTTAACTACCAAATCTATATATTCGTTTTACGTGCCCAACCCACCAAATCAGACTATCCTTCCTAGTCCTTTTTAGGGTATCTTCAAGACCTGATCTTGAAGATAACAATGGAAAACCATTGTTATTTTTAAGGTCAAAAATTAGGATGTTAAAAGAGTCACCCTCAAGGAACAATTCCCATACAGCCGTAGTTTAGTTTTTATGTAGGTACAAACGGCATGTCAGATTGCAAAGAAACTTTGCCAATACTTTAGAAGACACACATTGAATTTCATCGGCTTACATCTGAGAATAGTAAAATAAAAAGGTAATTATAGCCTAATAAGACTTCATAGAAACTACTGTCAAGACTAAGTAATTTTTGTTAAGTTCATTTCCATACGCACGCTCAAACCTCGATTTGTGTCCTCTAAATTGGCAAAGTTCCTTTACGATCCGGCACGTCGTTTCTAAATAAGTTGTGGAACACGTTGCCGTGGTCTGTCTTTATGGAGACATAATCTAGGTGTCTTAAAACTAGAGTCTGCATTTAACAGGTAAGCACGTAACCCAGTCTTCGCTTACCATCAGGCGTGACTGGGATCAAGTGTCAACAAAAAAAAGGCTACGTTTGTATGGCCTTTCGGGGCACTTGGTCCAAATTATCAAAATGACAAATATCAAAATTACCCATTAGGTAGGTAAAATTACTACAGTATCAAAACGTCCAGAATATACAAATGACCGAAAATGTTAATATCAAAATGACTAGAGTAAGTAAAGTATCAAAACGTCTAAAATATCCTAATGTGCAACATTCCTAATACCAAAATGGATGTTGTCGGTGCATTTTACCTACACTATTAAAACCCTTTCCAGTTAGTGTTATCGGAATAGATGTGGAAACTAAATTTTTGTATACTTCTGGAGAGAAAAGTACTAGGTCTGCATATACTGAAAATATAAGCATTCTTTTAAACCCATCCTGCTAGGTGGGTTGGGTAATTTCGTAGTTTATTTTTTTGTCTGATCAGCTCCGATATCCCCTTCCCCTCGGATATCGGAGCTGATCAGACGTAAAATTGGTAGATTCGCGTTTTTAATGTTTCATAATATGTAAAATTAAAATTTCTGTAATTAAATAAAAAGTGAAATAATAGGAGTGCATAACAACTACAAAGATCATCGAATACTGCCCGTACTGAGTGTGTACGCACGTACGGGTTCATTCATCAACACCAAGCCCACCACCGCATACTCCTGCCTTCGAGTCGAGCCAGCCAGTGGTGTGAGTGCGACGCGACATTAACATAAATCGACGCGCTAGAGAAGGATAGGCGTACTGCGCAATATTCAACTGCACTTGCGGTGAGAGGTCTTGGTAAGCCGGACAGAAAGTCTTGAACAGTGTGAATCCATCGATCCGCGACCAGTTTTCTTGGCATCCCGTAAACTTGTGCGTCGCGCCTGAGCCGTCTGCTGGCCTGATACTTAACATCGAACTTTTTCGACATGCCATTAAACCGTTCACCACCGCCCGCACCCCCCGCGCGGGATCCCATCCTGCCGCGAGCTACAGCCGCGCCCGCGGTATTTGACGCTATCGCACGAGAAAACTGTGCTGGGACTTCGGGAATTCAACACTATGACTCTGCACCTGATCTTCGAATGATTATGGAAAGTTTATCTGAGAGAAAAAAGAGAAAGTTTGACGGGACTGAAACAGATACTACAGAAATCCTCAAGGAAATGCTATCGAAGTTCTCCCTACAGCAAACAGTGCTCTTCAATCAACTCCAAGTTTCCATTAATAGTTTGAAAGAACAGAATAACCAACTTACACAAAGTGTAGAATTAATGTCAAGTAAATACGACGGATTCCTCACTCAAATCACACAGCTCGAAGCGGAGAGGCGTGAGGACAAAAAAATTATCGACACCCTGGAGGACAAAATTGAGTACCTCGAAAGAAAGTCGAGAAGTACAGGAATTGAAATCCGTAATGTTCCCAAAACAAATGGAGAAACCAAGAAAGACCTCTGCAAACTCCTACTCAGTGTAGGTAAGTCAATTAATGTTGAAATCGGTCTGAGCGCGATAAAAGACATCTATAGACCGAAATCAAAGGATTCTTCTACACCAATAGTGGCTGAACTCACAACAGTTATCCTCAAGGAGAGCATACTGGAGAACGTAAAAGTTTTTAATAAAACTAAAAAAGTTGGTGACAAATTAAATACAAGCCATATTGGATTACAGTGCCCGGTTAAACCGGTTTTTATATCCGAAACTCTCACCACAAAGTCACAAAAATTGTTCTATTTGGCTAGAACATTCCAGAAACAATACCACTATGCATTGTGCTGGTCCTCGCATGGTATTATCTATCTGCGCAAGGATGAAAAGTCTCCTCACATTAAAATCTTAACGGAGCATGACATTGAACGCCTTAGGATGTCTGAATGACTGGGGGTTGGAGTGGTTACTTTTCGCAATTTAAGGCTTGATATAGCTTATACGCCACTTCTATTTTATCTTCTTATGAATGTATTTAGTCAACTATCTGTTAAATTCAACATATTCTACTCAATCACATTAAAAACACTCCACACATACATACTATCTAAGGATTTTATGAGAAATAAAAATATACATGAAAAATACACTAAAAAAATAATGAGCAATCCTAAAAAAAATTTTTTCTTGATCGAATCACGTCTCCAATTAACTTTAATAAGTTATACTTATCCTGGCTCTATGATTTTCTTTTCACTTGCCTATCAGCTGAATCAATTTTACTCGTCGAATAGAGATGGCTAACTTGAATAATTTATCAAATGACATTGATAGTCTTATTGTTTCCGAATCTTGCACATGTAATGTGGATGATTGTAAAAACATTTTCCCTACTCAGCCCTCGTTGTCTATTCTGACACAAAACATTCGGAGCCTTAATTGTAATTTTAACGGTTTTGAAGTTTTACTGAAAAGACTAGGTATAAACTGCGATGTTCTGATCCTCACCGAGTGCTGGCTATCAACTGCTTCCTCTATTCCGTTGATTGATGGATACTGTTCCTTTGCGAGTACATTAAATCCACTCCAAAACGATGGTGTTGTTGTTTATATTAGGAGGGAATTGACTTTTTCAGTCGAGGAACCGGATATATGCAATTGTAATTGTATTCTCATTAAAATTGGTAATAATGAAACAGCAATACTTTCAGTATATAGATCTCCCTCATATACCAATTTAGCCCCCTTTTTGGACTCGCTCGATGAAACTTTAAAAAAAACTATCAGGTTTCAGAAATGTCGCTTTAATAGGGGACTTGAACTTAGACATCATTTCTGAGAATCTTAATTCCTCTACTGATAATTACCTGGCCTTAACTGCATACCACGGATTACTACCAGCCCATTATCAGATCACTCGGGAGGCTAGTGGGAGCTGTATTGATCATGTACTTCTGAAAACGAGGAGTCCATCTATAACCATCATTTCTCAATCAACTCTAACCGATCACAATACAGTAATTTTGTGTATAAAGAGGGAGCAAATGCGTCAGTATGCAGTCTTAACACGTACTATCATTGATAACGAAGGACTTAGAAATGATATAGATAAAATCAGCTTCAAACCTATTTACGAAACTAGTGACTGTAATGTGGCAATGAGTTATATTGTGGATGAATTAAAAACAGCTGTTGAAAAAAATTCGGAAACAGTAACGTTATCACGACGAAAAAGAATAATTAAACCCTGGATAACAGAAGGTTTAGTGCGCTGCATGCGTAATAGGGATAAATTGCATAAAAAACTTAAACTACAACCAAATAACTTAATACTCAAAACTACTTACACGAGATATCGAAATTTCTGTACCACAATTCTTAAAAAAGTAAAGCGGAATTATGAAAGAGAACTTATCCAAAAAGCTGGTAACAACAGCAAGAAGTTATGGGATACTATTAAAAATATCACAAACACAGCCAAAGATACTACTCAGCCAAAGGAATTATTAACCATATCAGACTCCCCTCAAAACTCTATTAATGAAATTAATCATTATTTTTCCAACGTGGGTAAATCTCTAGCAAAAAAAATTACCTCCGAAAAGACTCCTAGCCTTGATGAATTTCCACAGAATAGGATTGTCCATTCCTTTGCCCTCTGTGATACTGACGAAGAAGAAGTGGAAAGTCTTATTAATTCCCTTAAGAACGACTGTTCTGTTGGCTGGGATGGGATTTCAAACAAACTGCTTAAGAACCATAAAAATATATTAGTTCCTCATCTGACATATATTTTTAATATGTGCTTGACAAATGGCGTATTTCCCAAATATTTGAAGATATCAGAAATCCGGCCTATTCACAAGGGTGGAGACCGGGATCGTGTCGGAAACTATAGGCCTATATCAATACTTCCGTCTATATCTAAATTACTTGAAAAGATCATTAACAACAGACTAGTTAATTATCTGGAAGACAAAAAAATCCTATCCGATAATCAGTTTGGTTTTCGTCAAGGTAGATCTACGGATGATGCAGTGAGCAAATTGACAAATACTGTAACACTTAATATGGACAAAGGAAATAAATGTATTTCTATATTTTTAGACTTAGCCAAAGCCTTCGATACGGTCTCGATCCCCATCCTTGTGAATAAATTAGAAAAAATTGGTATCAGAGGCGCACAGCTCTGTCTACTCACTGACTACCTAACAGACAGATCCCAGTGTGTTAAAGTTGGTCCATATACCAGCTCAGAACTACCTATAACTCACGGAGTACCACAAGGAAGTATTATTGGCCCAACTCTCTTCCTAATATATCTAAATGACCTACTCCTCCTAAACTCAGTATATGGGGAAATCATTTCGTACGCGGACGACACGGCCCTGGTTTTTGCAGCAAAAACTTGGAAAGAGTGCTATGGAGCCGCCCAATAAGGTTTTGACGTTGTCAGGAAATGGCTGCAAAACAATATGCTAACCTTGAACGCAGAAAAAACTAAATACCTAGCCTTTTCTATCCGCCATGTGTCACATACTTTTAATTTGTTCGCACATAGCTGTGTTCCTATACCTACGTGCCAATGCAAACCATTGGAAAGAGCTAAGATTATCAAATATCTTGGTGTTATAATCGACAACAATTTTGGCTTTAAACAGCACATAAATAATCTAAGTAAAAGAATACGCAAATTAATATTTCTATTCAAAACAATTAGACAAGTTGTGCCACCTATAACTCTCAAGCAGATTTACTACGCTCTCTGTCAGTCACTGATTGCATACTGCATAACTTCTTGGGGAGGTGCGCCAAAGACCACAATGAAACAACTTGAGGTTTCACAAATCTTAAAAATTTGTACATTTAAACCGTTTCGCTACCCAACAACTCATCTTTATGAGCACTGTGAAGTCTTGACTGTACGACAGCTCTTTCTGCTTGATATGATTTTAAAAAAACATTCCACGCTGGAGTACAGACCGGACCTACAAGCAGGGCGTAGACAGTATGCAGTGTGCAAACAGCAAATACAGCCTAAAACATCATTTGTCAGAAGATTTTATCCATTTCTGAGTTCATTAGTATATAATGAAATAAATAAAGATATTAGAATCTACCATTTGAATAAAAACGAGGTAAAAAAAATGGTATCGTTTTGGCTACAAAAACTTTCATATGACGAAACTGAAAATGTAATAGGTATCCTGAAATAATAGATGTTGAATGGGTTTTTTCATATTAACGTATATACTTACACCCTTGATGTATAATAGTTTGTTAGTTTCCAATAAATTAAAATCCTACTACACTACACATTTTACTCACCCTTTCACACACACTCACTCACATTCATAAAACACACAGAGAGGACTGAATCCTATAGTTGCTTTTATATTATTTTCAATAATTACTGTTTATTGTTAATGATACCTAACAAAATTTTTGAAATTAGTTTACGCCAGTTGTTTATGTAATAAAAAAATAACAAGAGAGGCAAGAGGCGCTGTATGCTGAAATACAGGCTATAAACCTAGTTCAGCAGCAGATGCTACAAAAGACATGTTATTATGTAAATATAACTTTTAGTACTAGATATTAAATAAGCCAAATTTTGTTTTGTTAACATGTTCACACCTTTTTCTGGTTCAATAAACGTTATCTTATCTTATTTGCTCTGGCTTATGCAATGTAAGATTTATCAATTTAGGTAAATAGGAATCAAAATCTGTCATATTAGTTAGACGTACATTATATTATGGAATTAAAAATACTCACTACATAACTAACTAACGATAGACAATATGATACTTCTGATACTATGGACCATTTAATAAAATAAATAAATACTCATGGACATATTACACAGATCTCATTAGCCCTATAGGTACTAAGTGCAACTAAATGACTTGTGTTACAGGTGCTAACTCGATGATAGATTTAATACAATAAATACATAGACAACATCCAAGACCCGAGACAAACTAGAAAACTTGTTCTGTTTTACCCGGCCGGAGATCGAACCCGAGACCTTCGGTTTTACAGATGGCGACTAATATATTTAATATATTTGTCATTTTGATAATATGGACCAAGTGCTCCGAAAGGTTGTATGGGACTTGCCCCATGAGGAGCGGCCTTTAGGGTGTCCCACGACCAGCATGTATTCAATGACCACCAACTCAACCGTGTAATTGTATGTATCTGTTGATAATTTTATTTATTCAAACTGTTATTTAGGTATGTATTTATATAGGTGCCTCTGAAATTATCATTTTCTATGTTTTTTTGTAAATCTACTTCCTTCTCTAATGTATTTGTCCAGTTCATCCAAAGGTTGTCTGGAAGAGATCACTTTAAGTGATAAGCCCGCCGTCTGTACTCTTAGGTTAAGAAATATCTGTGTAATTTCCATTTTTATGTACAACTAGCTGACCCAGCGAACTTCGTACCGCCTAACAGTCGATTCTTTATTTTTTATTCTGTCCGTAAGAACCATCCTCGTACTTCAAGGAATATTCTAAAAAAAGAATTAGCGAAATCGGTTCAGCTGCTTTCGAGATTTGCGCTTACCAAAAATTAATCACATTCGGGGATTAATTTTTATATATGTACAATAAATAAATAAATAATAATTAAATATTCATGGACATATTACACAGATCTCGTTAGCCCTATACTAAGTACAACTAAATTACTTGTGTTATAGGTGCTAACTAGACGATAGATTTAACACAATAAATACATAGATAACATCGAAGACCCGAGACAAACTAGAAAAGTACGTTTCCTAGTATGACCCGGCCGGGGATCGAACCCGAGAGCTTCGGTTTTACAGTCAGCGTGCCAATCCGCTGCGCCACCGAGGCCGTCAAATAAAGTGTTTCTCTATCTATAATTTCCCACAGAGGAGGAGAGCTCGGCCAGCTCACTGTACGACGGCAGCGATGTTGAAGACGAGGAGGACGACGACGACGAGGCTGACGGGGAAGACGGCGAGGCCGAGCAGAATAACAAGACTCGAGGTCAGGGTTGATATAGTTCATGCATTTATTTCATTCATGTGTTTTTTAAGAGACTGTCACTCTTATTTATAGAGAAACGATTCGTTAGGATTAGCACGCATCACGGTTTTTCACCGCGCGATTTATTCCGCAAAAATATGTGAGATAATTTATGGAAAATGTATGAAGGTGCACGCACTGAAAATAATTCTCCAACCAAATCTCTACGCGATGTATTATCACTTATCAGCTTGAAATCGCGTCGATATTCGCAATGCATGCTAAGCCTCGCTCTAACTAGACTCAGATGCATCTTAAATATACTGGTAAATAATAAAGGACAGGCTATTTTAAACTGCCTTTAACTAGTTTTCAGAGGTATCGTGGTTTTACAAAATGACACTGTGTATTTCTAAGTAATTGTAATAATGAATCCTTAGCTGCTGTTGATTTTTTTTAAATTACTGTTTCTGATTGTCACCAAGTAAAAAGTTGACTTATTGTAATATTATCTCTTGAACTATCAAGGTTTTGTTTTTGTCCAAAGCTGTACAACAATCATCCATTGATAAAAACAAGGTGCGACTGATTCAACATTTAGAATCAGAAATGGTAATTTTTAAATGAAAAATAAAAACCGGTCAAGTACGAATAGGACTCGTATCGTAAGAATTATTCACAAACTTAATTATGCCATGTATCGGCCTGCATCACGGTCAATGCTCCAACTGCAAATTTAGCTACGATAGTAACTCAGATTTTTTTTATGGTTCCGTAGTCAACAAGGGTTATTATTTATGGTTTCGCCTTGTCCGCGGCCGCGGCTCCGAGACGACTAGTACTAGAAGACTGAAATATAGCATAGATATACTTATCAATTACTCAAATAATTTTTTTAGCCTTATTATCTCACTTCTAAATATGGGATTTTTTCTCTCATATCCTTATTGTTGAAGAATATTTGTATGAGCATGGCAACTCACCGGTCTCCGCACGTTCAACTCTGCAAAGCGGTGGAGGGCTAGCTGCTTTTAGTTGGCGATTAAACGTCCATAGCGTTAAAACGACCAATGTACATATCATTGCATTGGTCGTTTTAATTTTTTTGGTGTCGGAAAACTATATTTCGATACAGGGACACTTTTGCGAAACATTAACCTCTAAGGTTTTGTTAGAGTAGAGCTTCCCTCACTTTCCCGGCTAAACGGCTGATTGTAAAAACGTGAAAAAAATCAGTGCAGTAGCACAACTAATGTTACAGAAAAGGAAAACTATCGCAGCTAAGCGAGCTTTGCAAGACGAGTAATAGTAGCCCACAAAGTAAAAGGAAAACATCAAAATTCAATTAAAAATGACTTTTGTTAGTTGTGTAAAGCAATCAAGTACTGCATTATCAGTTTGGCAAAATAGTGTAATAGTCGTTTTTCATGTTTTCTTATAAAGTTATAACTAAGAAAACCCTTCTACTTCTATGGAACACTGCGCGTGACCAGACACGCACTTTACCGGTTTTTATAAATATTTGTACCATTTTATGTATCTTTATTAAACCTATACTGCTGTATTAGAAACTACGTATTCATTAAACTAAATAAAAAACAGCTACAACTATTCGTGAAAAATTCAGTGGTATTATTCAATCAACCCTGCATGGTGGGTTTTCGGCTAAAGTGTAATATAAGTCTTAATTAGGGCAACAGCCCTTCAGGAGACAGAAGAGTTGGGTTTTATCACTACGCGTGACTTTCGCGAATTGGTGATGAAATAGTTGAGGTATGTGGACACGTCCGACGGCCAGGTTTCCTCACGATGTTTTCCTTTGCCGTTGCCGTTATTGGTAATAGTACAAATTGCATAAATTAAATTAACTTGAAGAACGAAGTCTTAGTAAAGTAAATTTAGGCTATTTTCATTTTACTGTTTTGCCACCCAAAAGTGTAGTGAAGACGAGTTTTCCTTTCCCAGTGATACGATAAAGCGTAATCCACTGGAAGCTAAAAAGTGCAAAATGCGTTTGCGGTGGATTAAATTACATTAATAAATTACATTAATTAAACAGATACATTACATACTAAGAAAATAAATATCAGAAAGAAGTGGTTTAAAATTAACTTCAGATTCCATGGAAATCTACTTTTTAAAATTTTCGTCCACTATTATAATGATATTTTAATCTGGATCCTACAATTTATGGGAAAAAGGATAGAAAATATTCCAGATCAAAACTTCAAGATTCCATAGAATTAAAATTATAAATATTTCATACTGGAACGAAGGAGAGAACAAAACTCCGACCACTGCGGCCTTTCAATATTTTTTTGCTGTTGTGAGTCCTATTTGCGCCTGAGGAACGTAACCCTGAAAATGCCACGCAATCTTGCTTAAATTGCTGAAGGAATTTCGATGAAACTAAGTAGCGTTTTGCTCAATTCCCACGTAATAAAATAGCGCGGCACAACTACTATTTATAGTAAGTTAATAGCAACTACTTATTGAGTTATAAAGGGCCTGTTCTATTTCCAGAAGGTGAAGCAGAGGAGGAGAGCACTCGGGGTAAAAAACGGAAACATGAGGACGAAGACGAAAATTAGTGTTGCCTTAAGTGGAGTTATCGTACATTTTAAGTGTACAACGCTCCGATGCATCGGACAATAAACCTTATCACAACACCATAGAATATCAAATCAAACACTCGTCCCCCAGTTTCATTTGAGAGAGTCCCCAATCTGTTAGATTGTGAAATCTACTGTTCTAATGCTGGCTAATGTTGAGATCTTGCGTTGAACATTGTAGTTTGTTGTCCGAGAAGCTAATGTTTCAATTAAATTGTATCTATAATAATATCTTTTTTATTCTATAATTGACATACTTTAATTTTAATGATTGAACATGATTGAAGTGCATGATGTGTGTTGCAATTTCAGCTCTCATAAAATTATATGAAACAAATGCAATTTTTAAAGTATTTATGTCTCGGCATTTCATTGATATACTAGGGATGTGACGGTTATGTGTAGTGCCCACGTTCGTAACTGTTCCGCCTGTACACGAATATGGTAGACAGATAAAGTTGTTTGTGGTAATCCATCACATTGTTTTTATAAGCCCGAATGTATCAGGATGGTATTGAAAATAAAAGTACAAGGCCAGTTAGACTAAAGTAATTAAAATCACCTAAAGTTAAATTATACTCGACTCGTAACATTCCCTTTGCTATTTTGATACATCCTGAGTTTATTTATTACTTTGTATCTAAGTGGTTCAAAATTTTGTGTGAAATAGATTTTTCCGAGCGTTTCGTAATCTCACGTTAATCATAACTACCTATATGTGAAATTCGATTCGTCGAAGCATTAAAAAAAAACGGGCGTAGATAAAAATAGATTTAACCTATGATGGGACGTACCTAGTAAATTCGTAAGTATCGCAGATTCAAACTAGATCAATTTGTACCATCCTCTTGAGTTCACAAAGAAATATTTTTCTACAATATTTTTAAAACCTAGTAAAATACACTGACACTTAACTGCTTTTACAGCCAAATGGGGTACTGTTCTATTAGTTCGTTATTTTTAACAACTTTTAGTAACATAAGACAGACGTGATATCAAATTATTATCTACATGGGGTCGATTTTACAAGTCTCTGGGTATGTTCTAGACATCATTAATTACAACAAAGTTTTAGATTAATATAAAGATCTGAGGTAGAGGAATCAAATATTTGTCAATAAAAATTGATTTTTAAATCGTATTACTTGTTTGTCTAAAGTACCTATAGAATGGCATTCTTTAGAGGTATGAGACACCAATGTTTTATTCAAGAGCAGAGCAAAAATGACCTAAATCACAAAGAGAAACTATTGTACAATGGCTGTAAATGCAGTAAAAAAAGTCACAGAGTATAAAAATGCACTTAGGAGTATTCAATATTATAAAATGTTTGGTTGATGCATCAAGGTGTACGTGCCAGAATTTGTTGAAGAGAGTTTTAGTTAATAATTTTATTGTAATATGTAAGTCATTAAGTTTAAGTAATTTACAACTTGGCCTGTTGATATATATAATAATCCTATTAAGATTTTTTTTATTTCCGGGATTGTAAAATAAAAACTAAACAAAGATTTGTGTTTCATTTTTATAAATAGTTTATTAATTCATACGAACCAAATGAAATGCAATAATTTATACAAACTGCTTTCACAGTGGTAAACAAAAAACCTTGAGAGACTAACTCCCGGCATTTTTAAATTGTTCCTAGGCGCGAGCGGAAAAAGAGGAAGCAAATTCTTGCTGGAGCGACAGGAATACCTCACTGTTAACACCGCGGGCAATCGTTCAACTGGTATGTCATATGCAAGAAGTGCGCGAACTTGACAGTGACCACTAATTGGTTTTAATCGATTTCAACCCCGTATGTCCCCACTGCTGGGGCACGGGTCTCTTCCTACGTTGCAGGAAGGTTAGGCCATACTCCACCACGGGCGCCAAGTCCGGGTTGGTGGAGGTTTGTAAGACAGTGGCGTGGCGGGTCTTACTGTCAGAAGTAATCAAGCCGCCCATAAGGCCTCTGACATGGCTTAACGACTGCCATTACATGACAGCCGGCACCCACGGCTTAACGTGCCTTGCGAAGCAGGGATTGTTTTAGTACTATATCTGAACCATCACGAACTTTTTAAGAAATACGTCCTACAGGATACACACACACAAGGTGTTAAAATACTTATGTCTGACCAGAAAGCCACGCACACTGGACCCCAAAACAAACTACTAACGCCATATAAACTCTGAAAATTGCAAGTAAATGAAAAAAATAAATTGGGATATTTGCTTATTGGACATGGCTGAAGAAACAGTTATCAGGTTTTGCGTTATTTCAATAATACGTTCGGTCCCGTAGGCCCTGTTATATGCATGGTGCAGCCGGGAGATGTTCAAGTGTATGTTTCTGCTTACGTCTTTCGTTTGCGTCGTTGACGAATCCAAACAGATCATGAATATTTTTGGTATCAGACAGTACAAATTCAACTGTTCTGCTGCTCTAGAAACTGTTGCAGCAGTGTATTGTCTATCGGTATGATGAGGTTCTCGCTGCCGTCGTAGCTCCGCTTCATCTTCACCAGTTTGTGGTCTAGGAACTCGGTCAGCTGGGCCCGCAACGCGATGTCTGAGCTCACCAGGAACTGTTCGCGCGATTTTGAGTACAGCTCTCGGAACGGGAGACCTGGCGCGAATGGTTATGAATGTTTATAACTTGTCAAATTGGAGAATAAGTAAATAGCGATTTGAATACATCGAGTGTATCCGTTGGTTCCCTAGAATAAAATACAATTTTTCGGGGACAATTAAGAATCAAAAATAAACAATACGGGTCTCGGAATACGATGATTCCCATCTAACACGGTCCTCTGTAGGGAGTCCGCTTGTTATTTATTCGGTGTACAAAACAGACACAACAATGTCTTATCATGATATTTCCCAGTTTCCCAAAAAAAAGGATAAATTCAATTCAAGCTACATTCCAGACCATACCTTGGTAATGATTCTGTTTATGGTTGTCCAGTTGGTACTGTATTATGATATTGAAGATGCCTTTAGCATTGCTGGTGAGGGACTGGTACACGCTTCTAAGAGAGGACAACTGCAGTGCGCCGCTCCGGTGCGTCATCAGAGAGTTTTCGAATGATGTTTCCTCGAAGTAGGGCAGGAATGTCGTGACGTCCCACCAGGTGAAATTGAACTTGCTCAACTTCGAGTGGTCCCATACTGGAATTTAAAAGACATTTGATTATTCTTTTAATGGTCCGACCTCTTTGAGTGAGACACAAACATAAAGCTCCGACAATAAACAGAATGAGGTTTGTAAGACAGAATCGTGGCCAGTTTTAACTGCCAACATTGTATAACATTTACATACTGGCACATACATTGCTTCTGGCCCCACACTAGGATACCCTGTGTCGTGAGAACCAGAAACAACGACATCACAAACATGTAAACATCCAAGACCTTGGGTTTTTTTTTGTTCCCAGCCGGGATTCGAACCCGGGACCTCTTGCATGGTAGGCAGATGCGCTACCGCTACCCCGCTATCATGGAAAAACCTTGCGATCTCAAAAACTCGTCATTGGCAGAGTCCGTAAGAAAGCCGCACCGGCGTGAAATCGGAGACTTAATTGAAAAAATAACAATATCTAAAAATATGTAGAGTCACGCGACACCGCCGCCGATGTAAATCGCTCCTACGCACAAGTAAAGTCCTTTCAGACATTTATAATATGTAGCAAATAAGGGTATACGGAAGTCGAAGATCATACTTACATAAAGGAGCATTAATGTGATCAATACTAGCCAATGTGTGGACATTTTTTATCTGGGACAAGCTGGCCAGCATAGATTGAGCTTTAGCATTCCTCAGCATTGCTCCATCTATGTTGTGTATGATGAGAAACAACTCCATCCCATTCTCTGTCAGCTGAGAGTCAATAAGGCTTATAACATCGCCAATATTCGAGGGGACATGACTGCATTCCAATAGATCTACCACTATCGTTTCCAGTATACTTTTCATAGTCAAGCTTGGAAAGAATCCATTAATGACTATACAAGGATAATCCTGCAGTTTCTCCAGTTGAAACTGATGTAGAACCGCTCTTTTTGACCCTACTCCGTAAAGAACTATGTTGAAGTTTTCGCTCAAAGCATAGAGCCATTTGTTGAAGAGTTGTTCATATGACTGGTTCAGTTCGATAATTTTCTTCTTGTGCTCTTCGGAAAGCTGTGTCTCTTCGTGTTGCTCCATGTTATCATTTAGGTTGAAGTTCTTTAGTCTTTCGAGAGTGTGGTCTGAAGTTACAATCTGAATAAAAAAAACATCGCTAAATCTAACAGGTGTTAATGGATTTGGTACACCCAGGAGATGCTATACATTAAAAATATAATATAGAAAATTCGAATGCTTCTTAATACAACATACCTTTTTACTAGAATGCATCATGAAATAGTTATCAGGAGTGACAATGTACTCGGCGTCCTTTGCCCTCGTCTTGGCATCTCTATTCCTCCTGATTTGCATTTTAGCATGAGGCTTAACCTTCGGTTCGTCCTCAGCCTCCTCAGAGTCACTTTTTGACTGGGATGACTCACTCTGAAATGTAAGGAACAAATAATTTCTGTGATGGATGTCACATACTTCCTATTCATTTATTCCTATTGATGGATGAAGATAATAGGAACTCAAATACTGAAATTTGTGCCAGGACGCAATTCAGCTAGTTTTTCTTTATTTAGAGTTAGACTAGAGAGCTTCAGCTCAGCGGTTTTTGGCTAACATTGACGAAAATGTGAATTTTAGCCAACCTTAGCCAAAAACCACTAGATAAATTCCAGTGTTTGTGTATAGTAGTCTCAAAAATGTAAAATGACCAAGGAACTCTCACCTCATTATCACTTGTACCATCAGGTACGAAATCATCACTACTTGCCGAGAAGTCACCATCATCTGAACTATCACTAGCAATGTCTTGAATTATTCCTGTAAAAAAGGGGAAATTGTAAATTAACTTTAACCTTAATATTTCGCATGTCTAAAGCGCTCCTGGCCTAGCCGAACCAAGTGATTGGAATCAATCACTTGAGTTAAGCAACAACAGGCGCGGTCAGTAGATGGGTGACTGTCCCATGACTACCGCTTGTGGCATTTTTCTGAGCGCTTCCATGCTTTGCAAGGCACGTTAAGCCGTTGGTGCCGGCTGCCATGTAATTAAGGTTATTTAAATCAGTTGTTAAGGCATGTCAGAGGCCTTATGGGTCGATTGATAACTTCTGAGTAATGTTCGCCACTGTCTTACAATCCTCCACCAACCCGGACTTGGCCCCCGTGATGAAGTATGCTAACCTTCCTGTGATGCAGGAAGAGACCCCTGCCCCAGCAGTAGGGACATAGGTATAAGGGTTGATATTGATGTCTAAATATATGACCGAGTAGACATCACTATCTACGGTTGTTCCTTCACCGTGCAGGCAGTCCGATTATGGAATGCCTTACCGGTGGATGTACGGAAAGCCAAATCCCTTCCCATTTTTAAGGCTATGGTAAAGGAGTTCTATCTCACTACTACACTGTAATACTGTTATTATTTAATTTTGTAATATTGTCCTGCTGTTGTTGTGTGCTACTTATGTCCTTTGAATGTGTTTAATTATTTATGTATAATATTCATTTTTTATTTTTATTTATGTAAATTATTTGTATCTGTTGATAATTTTATTTATTCACACTGTTATTGAGGCATACCCTAGTAAACGTGAATTTTTATAACTAAACTAAAGCTTGCTTCCTTTAACTAGCTACTATTGGCTCTGAAAGTTAAAAAAACCTGTCCCTCACCAGGGCCTTTATAAAAGATCTTCACTTGAAAATTGTAATCATTGCAATGATCAATATAATTTAAATAACTCACTTTTCTTTATAATTTCCCTCACATGTTTAGGTGTTTGTGGACCAACTCCCAGTTTACCGAATGGACTGGCCGCAGACACTTTCCCCAAGTTCCTTCTGCTAGGTGTCTTAGGTGAGTCGGAAACCTTTGGAGAGTTGTAAATGGTAGTCATCACTGCATTGCGCAGATCATGCTTGGTTCGCCGAGACTTAAACTTGAACATGTCCTGGCCTTCCACATCATCATTGTCGAACAAAGCTGGAAATAAATTAAAAATCTCAAGCATAATAGAAATCTGTGATCACAGTTCACAAACGGGCCTATAATGGCCCATTTCTACATAAATACAAGGTCTTACAATGCTGAAGTGTGACAGGCACAAAATGGTCATTCAAACCGACTGGGACTGTTGTAATTCCCACATAATCTGTCTAGTTTGCCACTTAGAAGTTAATTAGACCCGAGATGTCCGCACTTAGAGCCTCATAGTTGGGCCATAGTATGTAACAAGTGTTGAGATACATTAACACTTCCAACACTAGGGTTTCCTTATGATGTATTTCTTCACAGTCAGCAAGTGGTATTGCTACTATTTCACAAATGTACATAACTTAGAAAACAAAGTCATTGCTTACATGCCGGGATTCAATCACAAGACCTCCCGATTGAGAAGCCGGCGCTCTACACTGCTCCTGTACCACCACTTGCCACTTATACTTAATAAAATGTTCTAAATCTGCAGTAGCCTTTGACGTAGTTTGGGCAAAATCGCAATTACACTTGATAAATACAGGGTATCCCACAGCTATGCCACATGGAGGGAAATACCTTGAATAATGTACAAACACATTTACATGGTTCTGATAAAAACACATTTACATGGTTGAAACAGGAATCAAACTTGCTACACAAGAAAAACATTCCTAGTAACTTTATCATGGGACCAATCGGAAGGCTTCATGATAAGGACAATGTTTTGCTAAATAACATAAGGTCAGAAATAAAAGGAAGACCGTGAATTTTATGGTCTTCCTGGGCATAGGCATTGCGAGTCACAAAAAAATCCAAAAGCAGTGCCTCAAAAACTATGTGGTTATTTCTGACCTAAAACTTTAAAAAGCACTAAAAATTTGTTTTTAGTTAGTGAGACCAGATATTTCCACACTTAACCATGTTGTTGGGCTATTGTAGCGATTGCTGATATGTAAATACTACTAGGGTTTCCTCACGATGATATCGTTGTAATCCACAAATGTACATAACTCAGTAGACTAAGGCCATGCTGAGATTCAAATCCACCTCCAGAATGTGAGGCTTATGTTATGTTATGCCAGCAGACCCTGCTTCAATAACAGATTATTAGGATTACTGTTAATACGTACCAGATGGCTTCTGAGGGCAGACTGATTCATCGCCATCATCTAATTCGTCTTCCTCGGAGCTACTAGCTAGGCATCTCCACTTTCTTCGGACCGGAGAGGTCTCCAGAAATTCGCTGTACTTTTTAGGCTTAGCCCGACTTCGAGCACTCTTTCTTGGTACCGTGTCCGAGTCCTCTTGAGCATTTTCTGAGGTAGAATTTATTAGTATACGTTCTAAAACAACTGCACATTGTTTTAGATGTTCATTTGTGTATTTATGCTGTGTATCAGAACACTCGTCATTTGAGTCGCGAATGAAAGGCATACTGTGTTAGGAAACTACGAAACCAAAAACACTGTTTCACTACCCACACCAGATGCAAAGCGGATCAGAAAGGCCGGTAATGGAAGGTCTACCACGGTAAACGTAGGTTATAGGATAGTTAGTATTCATATATATAACAGTTGCAACCAGCTCACACAAACACACACGAATAAATAATAACAGTATTCAAACCATTCATATTTGTTATTGTAGTGTTCATCGAAAATTAGAAAAATATTTTTGGATAGGTAAGTATTCTGTTAACTTCGGTTCGCCTCACACACATATACAGGGTGTCTCATCATTCAAATCGGTCAGTATGGGAAAGTCTGAAACTATAAGACATACCTACGAAGATCTGTTCTGAGGAACCATGTCATCGATTTTAATAACAAGAAAAACTGCATTCATACATTTTAAAAAACATCTGTACTCCGTTCGGGAATCGAACTCGGTTGTTTTGAAGAGAAAACCTACACTATTTCTATTTAGATATCGATTGTGTTAGTCTTAAGCAGTAAATGTCTGTATGAAACATGATGTATAAAATGAATAAAATGCACTGTTTTCACATACTTTAATTTATTTTAGTAGGTGCTCGAAGTGAACGCCGCCTTTTTCAATACAATATTCAACAAGTTTAGGTAACGATCTTAATCTTTAAATAAGTATCTACATACTTATTTTAGGTGGGCTTTTTAATTGATTGTTATGTTTGATTAATAGAAGTTTTTTTTTTTCAAATCAACCGGGTTCGATTCCCGAACGGAGTACATATGTTTTTTAAAATGTATGAATGCAGTTTTTCTTGTTATTAAAATTGATGACATGGTTCCTCAGAACAGATCTTCGTAGGTAAGTCTTATAGTTTCAGACTTTCCCATACTGACCGATTTGAATGAGACACCCTGTATACAGGGCGTCCCAAAGTTATCGGCCATGACTGCGGCAGTTTCATGTTGTTTTTAACCGACTTCAAAAAAGGAGGAGGTTATCAATTCGACGCGTATATTACTTTTTTTTTACTATGTTTTCGCATAACTTCGTCAAATCTAAACCGATTTCGATAAATTTTTTTTTGTTTGTTTAGGTATAGCGTCCTATTGGTCCCATTTTAATTTAGTGAAGATCTGATGAAGACTTTCAGAGCTGGAGAACTGAACTCTTCAATGGACAGCAGCAAATGAGGCCTAATGAGCGCTGTCCATTAGTAATATGCATATGTTTCATAAGATATAGCGTAAAATTAGTCCCGGGGTAATATGGTGAGGTTCTGATGGAGACTTTCTAAAATGGAAATTGAGAAATTCAAATTTTAAAGCAAAAAATTAAGTAAGGTTTTGATGTTTTAAATACTTTGTTCATCAAATACTTTCATTCAGTAATTCTTTCTCTGGTGTCTGTTGGACATTGTTTCGAAGATCATCAGCTCGAATGTCGGTCTTTAGAGGTTCTAAACTTCAATTCTAGATAGAAATATGCCGTTTTCACTAAAGTATTTATTTTCACTGTCACTTTCTACAGCCGAAAATTTGGAGGTCTGACGATAGCCAGCTCAAGGACACCGTGATCTAGGGCACCGTTGCACCTAGAAACCCGGAATTACAGTTGGAATGTATAGTTTCATTATCACTTGCTACACTAGGAATATTAAGAGACAGATGCCCAAGATCATCAGCTCGAATGTCATTCTCTAGAGGTTTTAAGCTTCTATTCTAGATAGAAATATGCCGTTTTTAGTAAAGTATTTAATTATATGGTTAGGGAAATAAGGACAATTAAAAAAAAACCTATTTAGAGGTTTAAATTCCATCCATGCCGGGACTCGAACCCGCGACCTCTGGCTAACTGTGCCAGCGCTCTCCCAACTGAGCTAATGGACGACTACCGATATCAGTGAAATTTCGAACCTCTAATACTCTCAGTATTACGTACAGCGTAAAGAGGCTCGAAATTTCACTGATGTTGGCAGTCGTCCCGGCATGGGTGGAATTTTTAGCCTCTAAATAGATTTTTTAAAGTATTTAATTTCGCTGTCATACCAATCATCTGTCAAATTCCACACAAATGGCTATTAAAACCGTAAAATATTTACTTTTAAGTTAAGTATAATTTCTAGCCTTTTACCTTAAAACTTTTAAAACCTCTTTCCTTTTACCTGGACCTCAGGGGCAATACTAAAACGTCTCATGTTTATTATCAAAATCAATAAATTAAGGTTTATGTAAAAAAATAAACAATCGCCTAGGCACTGCAGGGTCTTCTAGATGTACTGTACAGTCAACAGCAGGTCAAACTTTACAGGTTTATTGCAGTCACCCGTAACCTAACTGTAAAGGGGGTTGTGCTGTCGACTTTAACTAGCGAAGCACTTTTCAGAAATAAAAATAAAAAGTATATTACATCATTTCATTTATTCGCTCAACTTATTGACAATTTTGAAAATCACAGTTATTTATTTTTGACAGTTCTGTTCTTTTGTAATTCTTGTTATTATTACATTTACAACAGCTGTCCACTATGTATATGGGAAATGGGTAAAAAATGGTGTCATATCTCTATTGGCCACAGTATATTATTATATTATTGAGTAATAATCATTACATTAATAAGATAACATATAGATTGAATTCACACTTTTTATAAGTAAATCACAAAACTTAAGGTGAATACAAAATGTTGTCTCACGGTGATCCATAGAAAAGCAAATATAATACTACTGGACAAGATAATTATATACAGGGATCAGAATTTGGACAATATTAACAAGTGAGCAAGAAAGAGGCGGTCTGTTCACCTCGCGGCGTACACGAAGCAAAATAAACACATCAAAAAACCACTAAGGCAAAAATATAATACAAAATGAATGACAAGTTGCGATAGAAGAAGCACGAGTGCGAAAATATTAACAAAATTCATAAATCACAAAGACATTGGAACAACATTTCTTTTCAAAGACATGAAAACAATAATCGTAAATGGCAATCACTCGCTGTACATACCACATACAATTTAGTACTTAGAAATATTACAATGGTGGGATCGTACTACGCATTTCAAATGATAATAGGACCTTTTATTCGAAGTTTGACTATCATTTCACATACAGATATTTATTTTACGATTACTAATAATTACTTATCATACTTAAATCATTATGTGATGTTGTCACGTCTTTTAAAACTCTCGATTGGAAAATACATTTTAGCTCGCGATATCGAGATCAATTCGCCACGTGTACATTAAGCCAACAGCGATCGTATTGCCATTTGAAACCCGTTGTAGCTTCTATATACAATACCAACAATTTCAATACACTTAGTTCTCGAGTCACCTACAACTGCTAAGTGTAACAGAGTTTTGTACATTATGATGAGAGTAAGCGCGTTTCGACAACACAAAATTGGCTTACTAGTTCATTTCCGTTTAAACACTGCAACAATTCTGTACAAAACCTTGTTACAAAACTTTATACACGTTTATTGCATTCAATTTACCTTGCTACAGTTCAAACATACTTAGGTTCAAAAGTGCTACCTTGAAACTCCTACCAATACATTTTGACTCACAATAAGGAAATTATTGATATATAATTGTATTTTTCTAAATATTTAAATACTAAGCAGAGCAAAGTATCAGTTTTTGACCAAATATAGATTTAACACAGGTATTAGAATTTTATTTTACATAAATTGGAATTAGGTATAAAAAAAGACTATTTATAAATATTTAATACGATATCATAGGATAGATTTAGACATGAGCGTTCGGTTTCAAATACCTAGGGAAATAATTTACATATTACGACTCATCTGCGATGAATGTTTACATAAACGATGGACATACATTTACTCCAAGCTTTAGACACGCGCGGTAGACTTCCATCCGAGAACACAATGCGCATAAAAGCGTCCTTATAACGTAACCTAGATATTAAAAGTAACCATTTTATAAAACTTGCGGCACCTAACCTAACCGCGAGAAAAACAATTAGGATCGAATATCGTCTTGAGATCAATCATAGTAAACGAAAGGATGAAACTCTATGTTCCACAACTAATTAATGAACACATCCACCGGCCACTCACACACGCGTCAATGTCACATGACGTCATTCTAACAGTTAATATTACAGTATGCAGCCTTGTTATAGGATTTATATGTAATAGGGTTTGCGTCCTCAATAAGAGAACACTGATCATACCCTTGTATGTACCCAACAACGAAGTTGGCAATGTGTTGTTGCAGGACAAAATATACAAGGGTTAGGGTCAGCGTTTGCTTGCTAAGATTATTAGGGCACGGCCAGAGCTTCTAATCAAACGGCCATCGATGGTTAGTATTGATCCAACACTAGAACTAGACTTGACAAATTATCTAACTATGAAAAACAACACCCACGTCACCTTGCCTATACAAGATTTTACTGTTTTAGTAATGGTAGTCTTGTAACTTTACTAGTCCAAATAGGATATGACTAGTTGCGGGACTATAGTAAATTATCGTTCAAACCGAATTACCAAGTCAATTACAATCAATGGCCGATTGAATACCTAGATTGTTTTAGGGCAATGTTGGACACGCTCTGTCTCATTATTTTTATGCTACTTTCATAAAGCACCATAAATCAATGAGTAGCGCCATCTGGCTTTACGTGGGCTCCGCGCGAGTGTTATTTCGTATTAAGTTCGCGAAAGGCACGACTCCTAACACTGTATCAAGCCCGATATACGATCGTGACGAGCATAGCAGCCTAGCAGACGTCAGCGAACTTCCAAACGCGTCAAACGTTGCGCTGAGAGCGTCCCACCTCGCAGCTCCTAACCGGCGTAGAACTCAAATATGTGCGTACCCTGGGGCGTGTCTTTGGTATACAATGTGTAAGTGGCGGGCGCCTGCGGCGGGCACTATGCCTGCTTCACCCGCTTCCGCGGCGGCCCGATGGGCGGGATCTGTTGTTGCTGGGTGGCGAGCGCTCGGAACGCCTCGGCTATGAGGTGGGGATGCGACGAGATCATGTTCTTCCACCCTGCGGTGTCCATAACGTCTGTCGCATGACTCCTGCAAATTATAATAAAAAAGAAAATTAATTTTAACATCCATATAACAGTGGCTGTCCTCGTACCAAACTAGGATATCCGTGTTAGATGAGAGGGGTAAGAAGGAATGAAAAGTCCCTATTCGATATGCCATTGGGAATATTCCCTTTTGGAACTTTACTATCAGTATACACCCATTAAACTATATAGACAGATGTAACCTTAAATTTTTCATATAACTATGAATGCCAAAGGAAAGTTTAGTAATAAATATTACCTACCTAAATTTTCGTTGCGCGATCGCCCGTCGCGTCTTTCGCGGCCATACTTTGCAAACATGTCTCATTTCGATCACATGCCGCAAAGATAAACATAAGAAATAATAAGTAAACATTACTAACGTGTTGATAAAGTCGATAGTCTGCGCTTTGAGCTGGTCCGCGGAGTGTAGATCCGCCAATATCAGGGTGTCGGCCGCCGTCTCCACCGATAGACTGAGACATAACGCCTCTTCGCACATCACTTTTAGTCGCTCCAACGCGTACTGGAAAAAAGATACGTTTGTGTTAGATTTTAAGAGTTTTGCTTGAGAATATTTTTTTAACTAAAAACAGCTTCAATAGGGGATCAGCCAATAATCACTATAAATTACAGGTGACTTATCACAGGATCAACACTCCATAATCGTCGTAAAAATAGATAGACGAGATCACTTTATTGCACGACCAGAAAAAAGAATAACAATTATGATCTAGGTAATGTTATACAATGGTAATAGTCTGCAGTAGAGAATACAAATCAAAAACTTTACCCCAGACTATTTATATTGCGTTTGTAGTGTTTTAAAAGATGTTGTTTTTATATTTAAGACCTTTAGTTCATAAAGTTGTTATTATTAGTGCCTGGAAACAGGATTTTTTTCTAATAATTTGTGAACTCAACTGAATATGTTGAGCCGACATTTTAGTCAGACATCTTCAATTAAACGCTACCGGTAGATTTAATAAAAAACAACGTGGACCAAAGCTTGGTCTCTGACTTCGAAAGTCCTCAGTGAAGATATCACGAGTACAATAATTAGCTAGACAAAAACAAAAAACTATAGCCACTTCGATAAAAAATTGTATCGTACTTAAAAAGGTCTTTTTTTCTCTTTTTTCGTCAAGATGTGTCAAGATGACAACCGTGTGCATGATCAGAGTTTAACATTGTAACCTATTACGACCTTAAATTATGGAACCCACCTTGTCAGCTGCAGCCAGTAGGTCGTCGGCCATCTTGTCTAGATTCGGCGCCCGTCCCGTGTAAATGAAGCGGAGCATCTCTCTCAGGACTTCGTGGTCAACGTCCGTGATGTCCACCCGGTTGCGCTTGCGCTCCTCCATCTCGTGCTCAAACATGGCGGCGAAGACAGGACTCCGCGCTGGAAGGGGGAGGTGGGGGGTTATTGTTATTATGTGCTCCTGGTGATTATTCATTATCGTATCGGCCAATGCATTGCATACATATCTTAAGCAGTGCCCATATGCCACTGTGGCATTACAAGATATCATTACAATGATATCATTAAATCATCTGAATACAAATATTGAATTGGAAAATCTTTATTTCACAAAAGGGGTTTGTAAAAAGCGAGCTTGATACTAATAAGTATTATCTTCCAGCTAACTTGACATGAGTAATATGGTTGTGTTCATCATTAGTCCACTACTGCCCACTGCTTTTTAGCCCAACTGCTCACCGTGCCTTGCCATACGCATCCACTGATTTTCCGCAGACTCAGCTAAATTGGTTTTACTTAGCGATGAAATATTTTCGGTTAGAAATAAAAGTACTTTGAGTAACAATCAACTAGTTTCAACAGAAAATACTAAATTGATTCGTAAATTAGGCAGCAAAAAAAACATATTGTTCAACTCATAAATTTATTGGTGAGCTAATCTTGTGTTACACTTTGTGTAAAATTGGAGGGTAAGTATATAAACCAGCACTATGCTTATTTACGATCCTGCTATTTTACGGACATTGCGCGTTGAAAAAGCTTCAAATTTTCGAATAGGTCCCTAAGGCAAAATATACGTAAATTATTTACTTCCTAGATCAAGTATACGACAAATCTGCAAAACAAAATACGACTTTGAACCACAACATTAAACTGTTGATTTCCCAAGCAAGTCTTCTTTGAAAAATAAAATCCGTAATGATGGAAATACGTAGGTTTTGAGAAGAGCACTTGTTAAGTAATGGCCGATATTACACCAACATTATCATGTAGCTATCATAATAAATTATAAGTGCCTAACGAGATAATGACAGTATTTAACACCTAAACGCATAGGCGTCGCGAGGATTGTTTTTAGGGTGGTGTCACTGCGATTTCTACGTACTAAACGGCAGTCTCGATAAGCGGCATCGTGACGCACTGGATTCGTCAAATTAGGTATATTTGAAACAAGATGTGAATGCTCAGTGTTCAGGAAAAGAAAACCTAAAAAGATGGGGGATCCTTCCCGATGATGCTGACATCCTGTGCCGATGTGGAGCTGCACAAACAACAATGCATCTCTTAGTGTCTGCCCTGAAAAAAACCTCACGCGGCTACTGAGCGCGCAACACGTACTTCTGTTACTCCCGCCTATTTAAATCAATAAGTGCAGTAAAATCGCGCGATAAACTTAATACCACTTGATCAACACTATTCTGATCCACCAATACACTGATTTAATAAAAATCTGCAAGTTTCTCGTGAAATCAACGTGATTACGACAATATTCAAAAATCGTATTAAGACTGCATCGAAGAACCAGCATCACGATTGGTGACCCGAGGAAGCTGGAGGCTCGCTTACTGGATCAGACCACCAGTGCGTCCGCTTTTCGCCGCCCGGTCGTCGCGTAGCTGTCTAGAGTGAAACATTGCGAATGGTGAGCCGAGCGAGCTGTGGGTTTGCCTACTGGACCGGACCACCAGTGCATCCAACTACAGTCGCTGCTTATCAACGTCTCAGCTCGGGGCATTTATTAGTGAGTACGCTTAAGTTTTGTTCCATTTTGAGAAGACGCGGCTGGTGGAGACTTAGTTGCCTGAAAAGATTCCACCCAAGAAGACGTATTTGCTTATCTTAGTGCAACTTTACGAGAATAACCTGTCAGTGAGGAATAATTATAGAAGCCTCTAACGTAACGTCGCTACTAATGGCTTCAAAAAGTAGCGTGCCACCAAAGATCCCGGCACAGTCAAAGCAGCAGTCAGCAAAAAGTAGTGATAACCACCCTCCATCTTCGCCGCCACCTAATCCTGCGAAGTGCTCTGGTTGCCGCCAACTCCTCAAAGATAAAAAACTTACTCTCGTCTGTTGTGTCTGCAAGCAGTGGTACGATCTCCTGTGTGCCAATGTCAGCGACGCAGGTTTTGATACTATGGACACCAAGGCCAAAGACAGCTGGATATGTCCTGCATGCCACTGTAAACAGCGGGTAATTAAGGATTGCGATACGCCTATCCGCATCTCTGACCGCTCCCAATTGGAGACTCTTTCCACTGGAAGATCAGCTCAGGAGCAAAACGTCACTTCCCGTTCAAGGGCCAGAGTTGCTGCTGGCAGTAAGGCACTGTCATCTTCTGAAGCGTCCTCATCACCATCTGATATTGCTGATCTGGCCAATGAAATTCGACTTTTACGGAAAGAAATGATTGACCTCAAGGCACAACTCCTAGCCGCAAATTCTACTGTCTCCCAATTTAGTGTAACGATTGATGAGCACGAGAAAAAACACGCAGCTCAGGAGCTGAAAATCTCTAATCTTTCAGCGATGGTTGGTGAGCTAAGACAGACTATTAACAGCCAGGAGCAATCATTGCTTCGAAACGAAATTGAAATTTCTGGTATACCTGAAGTCGAAAATGAAAATCTACATCATATAGTTTTACTAACCGCCGCTAAAATCGGAGTGGACCTTACTGACGTGGATACGGATTGGATCTCTCGAGTGGGTCCACGTCAGCGCCCTGTCACTCGATCTGGGCCCACTGAAAAGCTTCCAAGGCCAATCGTAGTGAGACTGTTGCGCCGCTCCAAGAGGGACGAAATGCTTATAGCGGCTAGACTTCGGCGCGGCCTAACTGCAGATGATATAGTCAAGGGTTCGGGAAATAAAATATATTTGAACGAAAGATTGACAAAGCAGAACCGACAGTTGTTTCGCGAAGCAAGACTCCGATCAAAACGATATGGATTTCGTTACTGCTGGGTGCGAAATGGCCAAATCAACATCAGGAAAGCCGACAAGAAGCCGGCATTGCTCATTCGCACCATTGAAGATCTCGAACTACTGGTTGGTCCTGCCATTGGCCCTTCTACCGATGATGCTGCGCCGCAAGTGTCGGCTCCGGTCTAACGTAAATAGTTTCTTTCAACACGTTCCATTTTTAACAACAATATTAAAATGCTCTTTGAACTCATTTAATAATTATTGTAATACTATAAGGCAATCATTGTACTCATTCATAATATCTATCTCAGTATCATATCTTTATATATTTTATTATTTATTTATTATATTCACATGTATTTTTTCATCTTTATCATATCATATCACTATCATAAAATATCGCACGTATTCATGCAGTATAAACTGGCAAGCTCCGATAATCTGTAATAAATTGGTGAATTCTGATATTATTAGCCTACATTACAATAAAAGGCCTTAACCTTGAAACAGATATTGAAGAATTCGATTTTGTAGACTGTCGCGAATTTGATGTGCTTGAGCATTGCAAACAATTTATTACACCCAAATTTAATCTCAAAGTAGCCACGTTCAATATCAGGAGTATAAATAAAAACTTTGATGGATTTTTGGTTATGCTTGCGAGACTTGATCTTTCCTTAGATTTCATCATTCTGACCGAATGTAGACTGCCTCAAAATCCAATTATTCACCAAATAGACGGATACACCTCATATAACACTACGAACCACACAAACCAAAATAGTGGTGTAGTAATTTATATTAAGAATTCCTGGTCGGCCTCATCACGTGAACCGCAGCTTGATGAAGCGGATTGCCTTGTCTTAGATGTTAATAATGGCCCTACTATAATCGGTCTTTACAGATCCCCGTCACCAGCTTTCAGTAAAACAGCTGATTTTATTATTTCTCTCAACTCGCTCCTCGAGCCTATGTCATCTAATTCTTTTATTATTGTTGCTGGAGATATTAACATAAACATTGCTGAAAATACCAATGGCAAACATTGTAATGATTATTTGAATCTAATGGCGCAGCACGGGCTTGTGCCAGCTATAGAGAAACCCACACGGATGCGTACATGCCTGGACCACATATTTATAAAGGCTAAATCGAAAATTAGATCTTTGGTTTGCAAAACCTCCCAAACAGATCACGACATTGCCATAGCTAGTATCTGCATGTTACAATCCTCCAAAAAACATGATAGGGTTCAAATCAAAATAAATTTTTCGGCAGCTGCTGACCAATTGCATAACAGTGACTGGTCTCAGGTCACAGATGAATCAGATATTCTGAAGGCTGTAGCTGTCCTCGAGTCGCTACTTGGTTCCGCTATTTCGAATCATACCACATATGCACGCGTCAGCAGGTCCAAATTCACGTTGAAGCCGTGGATTACCCCCGGCCTTATCCGCTGTATGAGGAACAGGGATAAACTTCATGCTGCCACTCGCAAGAGGCCTAACGACGAGTTGGCAAAGGTGATATATACTAGGTATAAAAATTACTGCAACAATTTGTTACACTGTCTGAAGTCTGCATATGAGATCAATCAAGTGGAAAGCAATCTTAAAAACCCCAAGAAGCTTTGGCAATGCATCAAAAATATAACGCACACCACTACAGTGCGTGGCAGGGCTGATGAGCTCCTTCACTCTGCTCCTACTCCTCTAGAGGCTCTTAATAATACCAATACATTTTTTACGACCGTCGGGAGAGACCTAGCTTCTAAAATCATGGAGAGACTTAACGTATCAGAACTGGAACTTGCAAATCAAGTAGAAATTCCGTATTCTCCGAAATCAATTTTTCTCTTTCCAACTGATCAGAATGAAGTAGCTTTGGCTATCAAACAATTAAAAAACGAATGCGCACCTGGCCCTGATGGATTTACAAACGCATTTATAAAGTACATCTCCAATATTATAGTTGTGCCTCTCACACATATTTTTAATTTGAGTTTGACTAGTGGTGTCTTTCCTACTTCATGGAAGACTTCTTCCGTATCTCCAGTGCATAAAGCAGGACGAAAAGAATTACCGGGAAATTATAGGCCCATTTCGTTGCTAAGCGTTTTCTCGAAATTACTAGAACGGCTAGTAAATAATCGCTTGACTAGCTTTATGGCACAAAATGAAACAATATCAGACCAACAGTTCGGGTTTCGTAAAAAAAAATCGACCGATGATGCCGCAAAACTTTTAGTACAAATGGCATCTGCAAAAATGGACCAAGGTGAGAAATGCATCGGAGTATTTCTCGACCTGGCGAAAGCATTCGATACCGTCTCCGTTCCGATATTATTGCGAAAACTAGATGCTATTGGAGTCAGAGGTATTGCCCTTGAGTGGTTTAAAAGCTATTTATCGGAACGGAGGCAGTTCGTCAAGGTCGATTCTCACTGTAGTGACCTATCAGTAGTTGGGTTTGGCGTACCACAGGGTAGTATATTGGGCCCCACATTATTTATTATATATATTAATGACCTATTATCATTGCCGCTAGCAAACGCCGAAATTATTTGTTACGCAGATGATACGGCCCTGTTATTTAATGCCCGTTCTTGGGAAGAGGTATATTCTGCCGCTAACACTGGTATGTCAGCCGTTGCTAAATGGTTGGATAGTAACTTACTCACCTTAAACACGGAAAAAACAAAATATCTGGCGTTCCATATAACACGTGCGACAGAGCCATCACAGCTTTCAACCATTAAAGTCCATAGAAATACTTGTCCACATATGACCTTTCCTTTGAAATGCGATTGCATCAGTCTACAAAGAGTATGCGAGCTGAAATATTTGGGAATTATGCTTGACGAGAAGTTGTCCTTTCTGTCACATATTTCTAAGCTCTGCGGTCGTGTTCGTAAAACTGCGTACGTAATGAGACTCCTCCGTAATTCAGTGTCGAAAAAACTTCTCATTAACACTTACAAAGCTTTATGTGAATCTCTCCTGACTTACTGCATTTCGATCTGGGGGAGTGCTGCCAAGACTTTTCTAATTAAGTTAGAGAGGGCCCAGCGCTGTGTTCTCAAAGTTATGTTTAGAAAACCTTATTCCTTCTCTACTGACGCTTTGTATAGGGAAAGTGGTCAATTGCGAGTACGCCAGTTATTTGTTCGATTAGCTGTACTTACACAACATAAGCACAAACCAGAACCAAACTCTTCAAGAAGGCCCCATAGAATACCTTTACCGTTATGTAGAACATCCTTTGCACAGCGCTTCCACCCTTTTATTTTTCCTTTCTTGTATAATAAATTGATGCTGTCGTGTAATTTAATAAACTTGACATATTTTGAAGCAAAAATCTCTATTACAAAATACTTGAACAGGCAGAATTATACTGATACAGAAAACTTATTTAAGATTGTTAAATAATAATTATTGTATTTACAAGCAAAACTAGGTACATAACTAAATATATTTATTATTATTTTACTTTTGAATTATCTATATTTAATATTTATGTAGTTATACAAATATATATTCTTATATTATAATGGATTTATATTATATATATTTATACAATATAATTATGTGTATTCATATATATACGTTTAAATTTATATATATTTAACATTCAAATTAATGCCATTATAGTAGTGTGTTTTTCTAGATTAGATATTCACAAAAACGTTTATTTTGTAAGGTAACCGTGTTGCGTAATTAGCTTGCCGTGAAAAATGTATTCTGTGAACACTAATAAAGTCCCCAAGATACAGGCCTCGCCTAGGTCGCGGGTTCGAATCCCGGCATGGGTGGAATTTTTAGCCTCTAAATAGGTTTTTAATATTACACAGATCTCGTTTATCGAATTCTATTATTTTACACAACAATAATACCTATATTACTCATTTATCACTTGCTGACCAAACAATCTAATATCTGACCAAATTGGAATGTTTGCTTATTGACCGAGACTACATTTAAATTTAGAACACAGAAAGTAAGAAGAACCACTCAATTCACTCGCATAGAAGTTGGTTGTTGATGAGAAGTGCGAATAAAGTAAACCAATAAAAGCTAAATTGTCACTTCGGACCTTCGCTTAAGGGTGACCATCCCTAGTTGCTCATATTCCTTTGGTTATTTTTTTCACAAAATAATGTTCCATTGCCATTATATTCCGTTAATTCATTTTAGTACATTATAATGAATATAACATAAACATGAGAATTTATTTATTTTCATTGCTTCAAGTCTACGCGCGTTCACGTATAAAATACTTCGAGGTATTAAAATGGGAAGAAAAATTGGCTGTCACTGTACTCTAATGAACCGACAGAATTAAGGCCCCGATAAATCTACATTTTTGTTGCCACATATCTAAGGTATTGCTAACACCGATTAAAGTAGCCAAGTAGGAGACCAACCACTACTTTTCTAGTTGTTATAACTTGATTGTAATCGAATTATCTACGTATCACTTACGTTTAGTACTTACGTAATTACGGTTGCAACTTAAACTTGAGATATGGCCTAAACTTCTGGCTAAGATACACATGAAATGTAAGTTCCGGAAGGACACATTTACTTCTTTTTTTGAACGTCACTGACCAGGGCGCTTTGTAACTAGCGGCTAAGAAATGGCAAACGATATATATTATTCTAATGCGCATTTAACGTAACTGTGCAGTCTATTGACAACAAAGCGGAACACTTCTAAGACACTCATATAATACTACACTGTTGTACTCTAAAGTCACGTACTGTCATATCAAATGCATTGCGAGATCGGAAAGCGCCGCGACGACCTTTCGTGATTTCACGCCTGCGAAGATCGAATTAGTCACAGAAAACGAAGATTGACACACGCGTGCATAGACCGACGATTATCGGGGTGAAAGTCGAAAGTGTTAGTCTTAGAACATTCATTCGGGGGCGCTTAGATACAGATGCGGTTTCTAGTTGAAACGAACGTTTGAACTGTTAAAGTTAGAGAGCATACCTATGCATGCGATTATGACAAGCGGTGGACCAGTGAAATTTGATTTAGATTCGAAAGAAACTCTAACAGGCATTTGGACGGCAGTCTGCTAGCCGGTGCTTCGTCTGTATTTATTACTAAAAGACAAGTATATACTACACGCCGCGCCGTTGCATAATGAAGCTGACTTGCATAATCAGATTAACCAAAATAGTCGAGTCATTCATTACGTCGAAATAAACGGGTTAGAAATGCATTTGAACCGAGAAGGCTAAATTTTAGAGAAGACCTGAAGGATGTCTAGAAAGCCTTCAAATTGTCGACCAACATTTCCTATGTTCTTTTTCCGCCATTTAGAAAAAAAGGGTTGAATTCAGTTTTTTCACAATACTCGGTTCACCATTGGGATACCTAAATTTTGATTCAATGCTTTTCTGCTGCTTCTTACGATCTACAAATAAGGTCCAAAGGACCTTTTTAACGACTGCTGAAAATGCACATAGCAAATTTTGGTTGACAATTTCTATCTAAGATTCTATAAGCCGTAATATGTAATATGCAAAATTTTGCCTTCACGGTTCACATGTATTTCCAAATACATAATGACAGGACTAAAATGAAACTCAAACTAGTAATAGGCCACTGCTATCTCTCTCTAAAAAACCTAGGTTTAGGATAGTACGTCAGATTAGGGCCACGCAGCAAATTTTTATCTGAACCTCATTTACGCAATTCACTGAGATTCTTCCAGCAAGCTTTCCAGCCAGCAGCTCAACTCACCAGCTAATATAGCTTTATGCGCCTGGAACTCCCGCCCGCCGACCGCTAGCGTGACGTCCGAAAACCTCTCATTGTCGAACAGGGCTCCTAGGTCGTCTGAGAGTCGACACTCGGGTACTTTGAACTGGACGACGTTGCTTTGGCCACTGATGTTGATACTGTCGGCGACGACCGACACTTCGCAGAATATCGTCAGCTTGTCTTCGGGCAGGAGTCCGTTTGCCTCGTCTAATAGGAAGTCTCTGTAAGGCGGAGAAAGATTTGTTAGGACAATGTAGTTTCTGTTCTGGTGTAAGGTCATCACGTTCGTTGCTAGGCGGGTCTAAATTTAATTTGTATGCTTGGTATTTCCTTGTTGTACCGAAATAGGTGGCAATAAACGACGTCCACGTCAACAATTTCAGTTTTCCCCCAAAACAAGGTTGGGTTGCGTGACTGAGACCAATACGTCAAAAACTCATTTTATTTCGAAAATCACCCTTCTTTAAGTTTCATCTGGGGGTCGGTCGTTAAAATTGTAAACAAACTTATACACATACGCGACGCCGTGGATTATAATAACATTCTGTTCACCCTTTCGCATTTTAACCCTGCTTTAGCAGGGGTGGGGCTGACGTTACATTTTCCGTATTTTTACCCGACTGCCGCTTAGCCAGTAGGAGTGTAGTGCATTTTATGTATTGTATTATAAGTATTTCCGATTATATGTTCCCTCACAACTCCTTAACCAATGGTCAAATTTTGACAAAAGAATCTCTAGAATCGATTCGTTGTGTTCACGCCAGTAGCATAAATAAAAAAAACGGCCATGTCCGAGTGTGACTCGTACATGAAAGGTTCCGTACCAATATCTAAACACCATTTGAATATTTCGAGCGTCTACCTGTTGCCGTTATTATTATGAAGAAAAAACGACAAAAATAATCTTTGTTGTATGGAAATGTTTTCAGTTGTTGTTATAGCAGCAACAGAAATACCCACTTAATGTGTGAAGATTTCATCCAGATATCACGGTTCTGATATATCCTGGTAACCGACAAATAGACGAACAGTGAAGTCGTAGTAATAGGGTTACTTAGCCATGAGTTTACCAACAAAAAAACAAAAATCATAAAACTACTGAACATTAACTACTTAGCAGGCGGGAGTCAAATGCAACATTGTGACTCATTGCGAGGTATCTAGGTTGGTCCCCTCTACATAGTATCTACTTAGTTAACGTTCAGCAGTCGGGTTGATGTTTATTTTTTATTACAGTTATTTGTACCCTATCTTGACTCGACAACCCTTTTTCATAATTTTATAGAGCATTTCCTTTCAAAAAGTTAAGTGTGATTTTTAAAAATTCTCCTCAGACACTCACTGACGTATGTTTTCCTTCACAGTTAGCGATAGGTCAATACCTATCGCTAACTGTGAAGGAAAACATACGTCAAAACTACTATAGCTTCACAAAAGTACATAATGTACAAAACAAAGTCATTGGTACACGCTGGAATTCGAACCCACGACCCACCGATTGAGAAGCCGGGATTCTACCGCTCCAAAAACACCGCTACCTCAGCGGAGTCAGCGGTTGAAATTGGCATGGTAATTAAGCACGCATGGTAATTAAGCCCATTCTCTCTCTTCCTGAGAGAAGTGTCCCTGTGTCCAAGTGTACATAATACAAAAAGCTATATTTATATGTGCTCTGGTGTACAATAAAGAATATTCTTATCTTATCTTATTTATATGAATTAGGTACCTACATCCTAGTCTATAAGAGACATCGTTTCCGACTTAACTTCGTATATTGGGTAACCGGCCTACACGTGATTGACATACGATGGATGATACGTTATTTAATAGCTACTATAAAACGATATGGTCCCGTATAGTCATGAAGAACATAAACTGAGAATCCATGAAGCTACTTTGAAAAGTAACATTGTCTCCTATAGGTCTTATAGTCTAGTTTTAGTTATTTTAAGTTTGTTAGTTGCTTCACCTACCCGGACTTGGCGCCCGTGGTGGAGGATGGCCTAATCTTCCTGTGATGCAGGAAGAGACCCTTGTCACAGCAGTGGGGACATACCAAGGGTTTATAGCAGATCAGATATCAGTTGCTTCATAGAGTGTCATGCTGTATGGACATATTATTTGGCGTTATGGTTTGACAAACCCCTAATCATGACTTGATTGTAATATTATACTCTATGGTTCGATATCAACCCTTGTATGTCCCCACTGCTGGGGCACGTGTCTCTAAGGTTAGGCCATACTCCACCACGGGATGGAGTATGGCCTAACCTTAGTTGGTGGAGGATTGTAAGACAGTGGCGGGCCTTACTTATGGTTGCGTTGCTGGTGAGCTTTTTGAGCGATAACATAC
The DNA here is from genome assembly GCA_934045075.1 of Yponomeuta sedellus. Lineage (NCBI taxonomy): Eukaryota > Metazoa > Arthropoda > Insecta > Lepidoptera > Yponomeutidae > Yponomeuta > Yponomeuta sedellus. The sequence continues at coordinate 16,875,460 of OW203727.1, read as the reverse complement.
GGTTTGCTTTTAGATATATTTTTGTTTATGGAAAGCTTTCATCTATCTCTCCCAAATCTTTCTATTTGCAAGTAGTCTCCTACAAATGGTTATGAATATTACATGCCTAAATACAGGGCAATGTCATATTCCGCGCGAATATGACAAAAAATCCTATTTCATTATTCGGCCTCTTTTATCTCTTTTTTTTTGTGCCACTAATAATAAAAGATCTGGTCACTGTATTTAATCAAATTATTCGGATACCAATCTGACGTGAACTTGATAGGATTATGGAAAAATATATGATTCGATTGTAACATAAATTAATAGATTGAGGATAATACCAGTTACACATGATCTTGACCACTTAAACCGAATTAAATAAACAAATAACTTCCACACAACACAATCACTTGCTCTGGTCACAAACTATGATGCCCTGTGCTAATGATCTCCAGGCATGGACATCAAAACAGACAGAGACACGGAAATGCATTAAGACTGAGGCCATTTGTACAAATGTACGGCGGCCCCCAGTGGGAATTGAACCCACGACAATCCTTCAAGTGTCATGCATGCTATACGAATCATCATTGACAACTTATTACAAATACTCTGAAGATGATTTATACTACTAGCGTCTATGTCTGTGTATTACAGTTGTTTACATGACACTATTACCATGCCGAATGTCTTGGGTTCGATTCGATGTGTACAAAATGGTCAAACGTCGCCCACGTTTGTCCATTTGTACACGCTGCGTTAATCTTGGTGTGTTTGTAATGTCCTTGAAAGCACAGGCCATCCTAGTTTAATACCAGGACAAATGTTTGTCCTGAGTGGAAGTTATTATAGCTAACTAAACATCAAGGTGCTGTTGACAAGCTTTATAGGTAAGGGTTTGTACCCTTACCTATAAAGCTTGTCAACAGCACCTTTGTGTGTCCACTACTCGCCAAGTTGATTTGAGGTGACAAATTTATCTTCTTAAACGCCCAAAAATCGATAGATCGATAGTATCTAGCGTTTTGAAGGGCAAGGTTTGACTCTACCTTTGATTAACTTTGGGTTTTCGTTCTTTTCAAGGTTATTATCTAACAGGTTAAAGGGGTTGAACAGCTATCAATCGAATTTCATCAAGGTTATTATCTAACAGGTTAAAGGGGTTGAACAGCTATCAATCGAATTTCATCATCATCTTCATAATTATCAGCCCACCGCTTCCCACTGCTGGGTATAGGTCAACGGAATTTACCAAGCTACAAATGCAGTGTACGCAAATGACATGCGTACACAAGCAAATGCATGTGGATGCAAAATAGTACTTTTCACGAGTAAGCGAGTAAGAAAAAAAAAACTCACCTTCTGATGAACTTTTTGAAGCCCCAATCCTTGCCCTGCACGAATCTGTACGCCCGCTGCGATTCCATCGCCTTCGTCTCCTCCCGTTTCGCATTCAATATTGAGAACTTGAACTTAGCACGCACTTCCGATTTGTTACACGAAACTAGTAAGAGATATAACGATAGGTAGTCTTTGCTCTCTTCGTCGAGACCTTTCGGGTTCACGCGAAGACACCATTTTAATTTGTCACTGGCACCCGCGGAGAATGTCGATGATTTAAGCACTTCACCCATCTCCTCGCGGCAAAAACTGAAATTGTTTATAGTCCACATGTAGCTGAATTTCACCACTTTGACCTGGAACAAAAGAGAGGTGTTTGGTTAGGAATGTTTTTTTAATTGAAAGAAAGAAAGATTTATTGGAACACAGTAACACATCACAGGACAGAAAAGGCATACCACTCATAGTTACATACAGTGTCATACATGGTCTAAAATAGTCGGCTACTACCAGAAAAGAGAAAAAAAACTTCTAAGCGATGAAAAGAATAACTGCGGTAGCCCAGTGGGAAGAACGATGGACTCGGCATCAGGAGAACCAGGTTCGATTTCCAGTGCGGGCATGTACCAATGACTATGTTGTCTGAGTTCTGTACGTGGAGCTAACTTGAAGAAAAATGTCGTGAGGAAATCTGAGTGTCTAAGGTGTTCAAATACCAGCGCTTGAAACTGACAATCCGCGATGGGCACGCGTGGTAATTAAGCCTGTACTCTCTTCCGTGTCCTGCAGTGAGTGGGACGTTTATAGGATAAAAAAACCGGCCAAGTGCGAGTCAGACTCGCGCACCGAGGGTTCCGTACAAACCTGCAAGGTTTACAAAGTTCGTTCATTACGACATGTTACAGCTTAAAGGTATTATAGACCTGAGTATTTGGTATGAATTTCAATTTAATACCTCTACGCGTTTATGAGGAAATGGGTAGTAAGTTTAAAATTATAAAAAAAAAATATATTATGTGATGTAACTAAAAATTTATGGTTTTCGTAATTTTTCCTTTATTTATGCTATAAGACGTTGCTTCGTACCAAATTTCAAGATTCTGAGTTCACGGGAAGCACCCTGTAGGTTTTGATTCCCTTGCAAGTGTCGAAAATTTGCGGCATAAACGGCTGTATCTTTTGATTGCGTTGGCTTAGAAGTTTGATTTTTTCACACCTTCAAGGGATAGTAGACCTGAGTAATTGATATAAATTTCAGCTTCATACCTCTACGCGTTCCTGAGAAAAAGGGTCTTGACAGACGGACGGACGGACAGACGGACAACAAAGTGATCCTATAAGGGTTCCGTTTTTTCCTTTTGGGGTACGGAACCCTAAAAAGAAAAAAGCGATGCAATATCAGCTGACGTTCCTAGCTTTTTGGTATGTCGTTCCTAGACTGACATGCCTAGTAGTGGTACCTAGTTTTTATTTATAGGCTAAATAAAAATAAGCGATGCAATATCAGCTGACGTTCCTAGTTTTTTGGTGTCGTAGGCAAAAGACCTGATTAGGATGGAACAGCTAATGATGCATTACATTTAACGAATCTATTTCGGACTGCAATAATTTGGTAGCATTGCGATTACCTATTTTGTTGTGTACAAAATTATGAAATTAATGTGTTAAGGCATCAGGTGATACTTAGATAATGTTACAATCTGAAGACTGTTTGATTGATTGGCAGACAATAAAGACTTGAAAGTATCCAGTTATAAACATTATGAAATCAATTGTAACTACTTATTGCTATATACTGAAATACTAAATAAAAAATGACATACCACACAATCACTTATCCTGGCCCCAAACTAAGATACCCTGTACTATGGTAAGCTGACAAGGACATCGCAAGATGGAAAAATAATGAAACGTGATACAGAGAGTATTGTTAAGAGGTCGAAATTTCTCTGATGCCGGTAAGTCGCCCATTAGCTCAGTTGGGAGAGCGCTGGCACAGTTAGCCAGAGGTCGCGGGTTCGAGCCCGGCACGGGTGGAATTTTTAGCCTCTAAATAGCTTTTAAAAAAAGAATGAAGTACATAAATAGTACCTATAATAGCTCAGATATATTTTTTTTCTCAAATAGGTATGAGATGGGCCTACTAAGAGTCATTGCAACAAATGAAATTAAACGCCATAATGAATTCCGTACAAACATATTTCAAACTCAGGTTGGTGACTAATGGCATTTTTCTATTCACAAATCGACAAAATAAAAACATGCAAAGTTTTTCTATTGTACACAGTAAAAATTAACGAGAACAAATTCGAAAGAATAGCATGTCGGACACCAGTTAACGAATACAAAGCAGTCGCCAACTTAACCTTTATTGCGGACAAATAAGTAAACAAAGGGCTCCTACTCATCACGTCGCAGGGTGAGACAGGATGTCTACGGCGCGATTACAAAACTTCCACTGCAGCTGAAGTGCTCAACCCATTCACTTCCACATTGACAATACTGTGATTTAATTAAATATGTCAACGAGCTGTGGGAGCTTGCTGGTAGCAGCTAGACGAATAGTCGTGGACAAAAATTTGTGGCGTACCCTGCTTAAGTAAATTCATTGCAATTGAAGGATGTAAATTGTGTCCCCGAAAGTTCTGTAAATATTTTTTATGGACAAACTAACATGAACGTAGACAGCAATATCTACTTAAATTTAAGTTAAGATATTTTTTTATTCATTTCTGAAATGAATGCTCTAAATGCAATTAAAAGGGAAGCGCAATTGGGCTACATTGACGTCGACAATACGTGCGCTCATTGAAACGCACAATTCACACGCCTGCTTTGGAGGTTATAATCGGTCGAGGTGCGGAAGCCAAACAGACCTTGCCAAACAATACAGGTTTAATATTGAAGTGAATAATGTCTGCAGCTCGAAGGGTAGCACAAGGCGGAAGGGGCAGAATGTAATCGGAGCTTACATAAATAATGGGGAGGCATAAATCTCTGGCCGAGGACGCTTTCGAGACGAGCCTCTCGCGAACGATAAATCACGCCCAAAAAAGATCGAAAAAACTATACCGACGAAGACACCCTGTTTCGTGCTTTGTCTCTAATTACCTCAAATGACATACCCGTCCAGTAACAAGTGACAAATGGACGATTTGATTCATTAAAATAAACAGCATCGGTAGGAGTAGCGCTTATTAATTATTTGCTTTATTGATATTTTTACGAGGTAATGTCTATTATCCTACGTAGTTAAATATTTAGTGGGTCTAATCGCGATTACAAAAACCCGATTAATATATAACTATTTATGAGCATCGCGGGTCATTAAAAACATATTTTTTAAATATATCATAATTGGTACATGGCTTGACTACAGGGTTGACATGAAGCGATTTAAATAGTTATTGATTTCAAGTATGTTTTTTCAAATCAATGATATAATTCAATACATTTTTACTGCGCCTAAATCTGTCAAATTGTGTCACGGGACTTCGGTGCGCAAACGCCTACCTATCCAATGCAATTTTTGCCTACTGCACCGTAAAGTCGGCCGAATTAGTCTTCCTTTAAAAAAAAACTAGATTCGAACAAGTTACAGGAATAAAAATTGCGACTGCGGTGCTACATACCCAAATGGTTTTGTTTATTTATACTTTTTAAGTAAAATTTTATTACCTTGTTGACATTAATTTCTTAAATATGACAAAAATTTGCATTAAAAAAAACGATTGGTTTTTACAGAATATATTAATAAAAAAAAATTAAATTGGGCATTTACGGAGTTGTTTAAAAAAATTAACGATTTAGTAAAATAATATATTTTTGCTCATTTTATTAATAATTCATCTTACGCTGTGTGTAGAAATCAATAAATCCCATTTACACAATGTAACCACATTATATTGATTTAATAACACATCAAAAATATCTAGCCTGTTAGACTATGAGGACTACGCCCGATTCGGGAACGTCAAGCTTTAGTTTTGTCTTTCTAAACGGTTTTAATATCAGTGATAACAAATCTACATACACGACTTTGAAGTTGTTCAAAAATATTTAACCCTGTTATTGGTCGGCTTGACCGACATCCTGCCGATTATCGTTTATGGAACCAAACCAGATGCTTTAGAACCAACGTAAAGTGTTTAAGAGATATAGAAAGAACCAAAAGTACATTCGCATACTCTCCAGATAAAAATACGCACGCACGCACAATGTGAAGAAAAGCTCGATTAAAAACGAGTAGGTACCGTCTTGTTTCTCCATAGAAAAAAATGTAGCTAAATCTCCGGCTAGGCAAAAACATGTCCGGTCGAAGGTCCAGTCACAAGGTCGAGGCGTCTTTGCGATTACGTTTACGAGTTACGACTCTGTTACAGTTTACTGACGGAGGTTGCCAGTTGCCGCGTCGGCTATTACACGTCGATAAACAAACGGAGTGAAGCTGTAAAATCTGAAGCTATTCGTATTACGTAATGCAGACGAAATTAATTTCCCTTCCGTTTTCGGAAACATAGATATTTTTTTATTATTGTTACATTTGTGTGTTACATAATGGGTGAGTTATACCAGTATGAGCACAAGATAAAAAAAATCCTGCACAGACTACTTTCTGGAAAGGACGTATGCGCACTGAAAAAAATTCTCACAAAATTATTATTAAAAAGGTATCTATCTAGCTTCACATCCAACTCACATCAAGCTTAACCGCTCGCTGAGGTTGATACCAATCATCTCGCTCCCTCATACATATCAATACGTGAAGCAATGACGCTCTACTATTTAACATTATATTATGCGAATCCAGCAGGTACTGTAACATCGTCGGTTCTAGTGGAAGTCGTTGCCCCCAACCAGAGCGTGTTTGCGACGCTGGGTTCTGCTCCTCCTAGACATAACAAAATCACTGTGATGGTTCAGCTAAAACCCTGTATCTCCGAGGGTGCTTTGTCGTGCATTTTTTTACGATAAACACTCCATGTCCAAAGTGCAGAGCTTCACTTGTCAACGAGGCAATGAACGACATTATGATTCTAATACTTAAGGTTTTGTACCCTACGCTACGCTAGTAATATGGGGAAAAACTTGGGCCATCTATGTTAAGAAATCAAATGATAAATACTAATTTGTGTAGGTAGAGCGTCTTCGGGTAAGTCCTATAAGCACTGAAGTGACCATCCAAACACTGGCGTGTCTAGTTTTTACTATGTGACAACACTGCCCGAAATACCCATCGAATTACCTCACCTCCTAGGCACTCGCCTAGGAAAATCAGAGGGACGCGGGCCCCCGAAGGTCAGGCGGTTACATCGGCGGCACCAGCAGAAGTCGATGCCCCCGACCGTTGCTCGTCTTGCGGTGCTGGAGTCCGCGCCCGGTCGGCGACCCGCGCCAAGGCCGCCCGCATCATCCCCGGACATAGATAACCGCCGCGCGGATTCCGACGCGTCCCCGTGTATGGCATCTAGACGTATAGCCGGCCAGCTAGCGCAAATGGCGAGAAAAGTTGAAAACTCCGCGAAGTTCCTGCTTATTTATACGCCGATGTTAACACTCACTCCGAATTCAACTTTATCGAAGATTCAATCAATCTAGATTACGACTGGCCAGCTTGTAATGTATTTACCTCCTTGCGAGAAAAGAAAAAAATAATTTGCATTCTACACGCAATGCTTTTGCTACCCTCACTGAATTCAGCTCTACATATCGTAGATTTTTAATCAATCGAAATTTACTAACACAAACGTTGTTGACTGTCTTCCTGCATAATAGGTGCGATGTTCCTGCACGCGGATGTTTTGACACTGGCCGAATTCAACTCTATGACTTCACGATAAGACCGTAATTTCTAGCTGTAGTGTGAGCATACGGGAGAAGTTTATCTCTCACTTCAGATGGAGAAAGACAACACTCGGCGGAGTTAGCATGGGCATTTAAATTGAGACACTTTAAGGTCTCAGGTCTCATGAGTCATGTAGAGTTGCGCCATCTCGCTCTACGTCTGCTACGTTAAGAAAAATTCTTTACTCGTGTCGCTGTATCGAATGTGAGGTGCTTGTCGGTTGTTATCCATGGTATTTATTACGTAGGTACTAAGAAGGTACAACGTTGCGTGCAGAGTCATGTTCACTCTTTTCTACCTCACTGCAGCTAAGTGCGATGACAGAACTAAAAAGGGACATATAATAGCATGTATGGTAAGTAGCAATAAAAAAACTATAATTACATAACGCATGCGATATTTGGTGCTTAGTATATTACATACATACTTGCTAGTATTCTTAACGTAGAAAGGTAATTAAAATGTGAAACTTTGTAGCAGCGAGAGAGTATAATTCGCTATAGCTTTCCGGCAGACGCTTATTGACTCGAAACGTGACAGCAATTCATAAGCGAGTGGAGAGCGTCGGTAATACTATAAATGAAATGCTCATATAGCTAGCTTGAGGTAGAGCTAGCATTAAGTGCTGTGCGCTCTAAACAGGAGTTCAGTACGCGTAATGCCAGCCTTAGTTGGAAATCTAGCGGGAATAGAGAAGTTTTATTGCGTCGCTAGGTACTCGTTTGCTATCTATAACATGCCACGTGGTAGGGGATGGACACGTGTCGCGTGGGGGCGAAGGTTACCGGTCATCGCACGGGGAAACAGCATTAAACTCGACATTGAACCGATTAAATTCTAGGCATACCAGCAACATTTTACTGCCAATTTCATACGGGTACCTTCATAAAGCAAAACGCCGATGGCGCTACCGACGTTCTTGTCGTATATAGAGTAAGAACTAGTATCGATCAACAGGGTACTTTTGTAGTAGCTTTGAGAGTAGGAACAGACCTAGGTTTGAACGTTCGCAAATCGTAAGCACACGTCTAGACAATCTGTACCCCTTTAGTATAATGACTTCTTAGGTCGATAGTCAGGCATCCATTCCGTTATTAACGGAACTGGAGCCCGAAATTGAAAAGACCTCGGAGCGAAGACCTTAATAAGTATATACGTGATGCGGCGAGGAGGCAAAAACTACCGTTACACAGTTCTTGTACTAAATAGAGTTTTTTGGCAAAAAGCATCAAAAAAGGTAGCAGAGACGGACGGCCGACCAACGGGCCGTTCCAATTGTTCCGACCGATGATTGCATTGGGGAACATTCGACAGTCCAACTTGCCTACTGGACCGTACAAAAACAGCTGTATGGCACTAAATCTTATCAATGTATGGCACGATAATTCTTTCCGAAGCCACGTACACGTTTTAAATTATGTAACCCTTGACAATATATTTGACGTAACAACACGAGCCGAGGCGATAAAGACTGAAGGTGATTTCTATGAAAATGCTCTTGACTATCACGTTTGGAAATATCGGCTCGCGCATCCTGGTTGCGTATGGCGCATTCGTCAGAAACTTGGAAAGAATCGTGTCACCAGTCACGTTTCCTTATTCGAAGCCGATTCAGATGGAACGTGACGCGTGGAGCCAACCAAGTTAAACATAGCTCAACACGTACGGCGAATACTTCCTGATTAGCGAAACAACAGCGCGAGCGTTCAAGTTCACTCAGAGTGCTTAGTGCGAGTTTGACAGATCCAATCGAATAACTTTACTACCGCGTTAATCGAGCATTGAGTAGTGAGTATGAGTAAGTTAACCGTTCGAACTGGCAAAACGCTGTCACAGTACGACTCGCACTCGCGTTTATTCGTGTTTTGGCTAGTAAACGTGTTCACTTCTCAACGTAAACCATTACAACTCGCACTCAGCAATTTTAATTTCCATACTTGTCGCTAGGTGGCGCTTCCTCGATGCCATAGAAATATGAGTTTACGTTAACGCGGTCGAGTAGTTAAAAAACTCGCACTAAGCACTCAGAAGATAACAAAATTATCGTCCGCTTATTTGTGGTGGAGATGAGTCGTATTATTTACGGCATCAGCCGTCGGTTTACGACCACTCCGCCGCGAGGTGCCCATCGGGACTCCATTTGGTGAGACGATCTCTTGGGGCCACAGATTCCGACTATTATTAGGCGTTGAGGATAACGATATACGGTCTATTAGTTAACGTGACGGTCGTGATTGATTAAAGCTGTAAGCTAAATGGAAAACACGTGTGTGCGTTGCGGCATTATCCTGCCTTTAATGCCTTTTTTATGAGCTATGAAAAACGGTGTTTTGTAATCTGCATACTTTAAAGGATCCGTAACTGCAAATATTGCAGTTTTCTGAGTTGCTAAGCGTTTTATTGCATAGCGTCTACTATTTGAATGAAATGTTAACCAGAAATTGTTTAGAAAGGAGCTCTCAGGCATTTTCGTGACTCTATACATGCCTCTTGCCCAATAATCGGTAGCAACTGGTACGTAGCATTTTAAAATTATCAATCATGCATGACGGCGTATTTAGTGTCAATATACGTGTCATATTCTCGTCCAACCCTGAGCAATAATCTTGCGCACTTCCTTATCCATGAACAGACGATCTAACTAAGCCACACACAAAGCAATTTCATTATGAATCGTTTGTAAAACATTTAATACACATGAGTAGAGCAAAACGGCTACAACGTCTATGAATTGCGCTGCAGTAATGCGACGTAAAAGTTGTTGGCGAGACAGTACGAATGTGATCCAACTAGAGTGCAGGAAAATGGCCGCAAAGCAGCACAAGTTTCGAGCACATTGTAGAGGTAGTCTTGCCAACTTAAACTCCATTACCTTGCTATGCTGTATTACATGCAGCATATCTGGAGGCCCCTATAAAACTAATATTTGACCGAACACCGTTTTGTTTTACAGTGTCAAAGAGCGAGATAGTCAAATTGATGGCAACTGTCCAAAAGCGGTCGTCACGTCACCGAAAAAAAAATTGGAATGCGTATAAGCTCAAAGAGAAAGGTCACTTTTTTATGCTAAACGACAGCTAGTTCAGCTCGAAAATAATGTCGAGCTAAACTAGCTGTCGAGAAAATTTGGAGCTAAATAATTATGTAAACCTTGCCTTTAAAGGAGGTCCTTTAGCTAAATTAGACACAATGGCCAAGTACATGATCCTTTTAAAACAGAACTAAGGGGAATATACAACCACTTGCATACATATAGAAACTCACGCTTACATCGCAGTGGGCCAAGCAGAGACCAGGGTTTGCCACTTGTCAATATCCTGACAAACCTATTTCTCTTCATCCACATTCATTAGTCGCTGCACGTTTCAGATACTTTTTATCGTGTCTTATTCATTCTTAGTTTGAGGAATCATGCTCTATTAATTCTTTGTTACACTGATGATTCTTAAAATAGCATGGTGAGCTACGTGGGGAGGAAGAGTATCCAAGAGAGGCCAAGTGGGACTGTGGGTCATTTGTCGGTTAGAAAGATTATATCAGGGGCCAACCGGCAGCACTGCTGTATCTTGTTAAATCATAATCTTATCATGCGGAAGGCCAACAAAACTAGTTGGCGACTCTTTGACCGAGCGGGATCTGCTGTGTGTATATCCTTTGGTGATAATAATATGGTCCTATATTACATTCACCGCCTGGTGTGCCTAACGATCTTGAACGGTTTCAAACGACTGTCAAATTGGTTACTAAATGCAACCGCAAACGTTAGAATTCCGATAGGTGTTGGTGCGCATTATGGGGAATTTGCGTCAAACTTAGATTTCAATGCCATTGTTTGTCGTCAAAACTAGGTGGCGACTCTGTGAACCAGCGGGACCTACGAGTATACGTGTATACCCTTCGGAGATATTATGTTTGATGCTCACCTGTGTAAAGCACCAGTTCTCGGCGACGGGCGTGTTCCCGTCGTGCAGCGGACTGGGCACCCGGCTCACGGCCATGCCGCCTGCGCCGTTCGAGGAGACGCGCGCCGATTGGGGCGCGGGCGCCCCGCCGGACCCGCCGCCACCGCAATCGCTGCCCGGGCCGTGCCTGGGGGGCAACGAGAGGCACAAATTAGCATACAGTTGAACAAAGATTCCTGAAGCTGGTTCCGCGGCAACCAAGAGTTCCGTGGAAACGTCACTGGGGTTCCGCGAATCACATGTGTGACTTAATCGTTGGATTATTTTAACTGTTCAATAATATCTCAGCAACAAATCAAACAAGCCAAAAACGTTACTTTGGAATGGAACTAGAACTTTCAGGAGGATCTTCAGTAGCTTAAAGCAAAGTTTTGTTTTTGATAAAGGGTTCCGTAAAGTAAAAGGTTAAGAGGCTAGTGTTCAGTAAAAGTTCAGGAACCGTCGAATTAGAAAAATAAATAGATTCCTATAACACGTACGGGCGCCCTACAAGATAGGAAAGTCGCTAAATTCTTCATCAGTCACAAAATCACTATAGGAACACGCCGAGCACGGTATGGCTAGGGCTGTTGCTAAGAAGCCTATCCAGAGCCAGAATGAACGTCCAGGGGACGTGGGTTCGATTCTCGCTGGAGGCCGTTGGTGGCTGTTGTCTGGGTGCATACTATTTTCGTGATATTCTTTTCTGGTTACGATAGCACAGGATATCCAAGTTTCATTCCAGGGTTATTATTATTATTAAATATCATATAATCATCATAGTCATATATCTGAAAATATTACTGGAACCTTAAAGATGCTCCCACCACCAAAAATATGAAATTTTGTATTCCCGGTTGACTCATCCAAAAGCGGGAGGTCATTTCGAAGGTTAGGATATTTGTCCACCACAAACGAGGTTAAAATTCCAATTACAGTCATTATTGTTAAGGCAATGAAACCTTCGGAGAGACCTTCATTATTTGAACAGAAAATAAAACTAAATAAAATTTTATCATGAAAGTTAAACTTGATTGTTAACACGATAAAAATAAAAGTTTCCCGCTTGGGGCCAAAGCACCAACAAACTTTTCTTCGTGTGGTTAAACACTGTTTGACTATCCAATACCTACGTGAGTTCCCTGAAACACTTCTGCATTAGGGTTAAGGCTATTGTTACTTAGTCTCCACTTCATATTATGTTTGTGTATTTCTGATGATCAGTGTGCTTGTGAACTGGATTGTGTCAGGGTCGTGTGCTCCTTTTGTAATGTATGGGCCATCAATTATGATGGCTATACGATTATTATGTCAATTTATGTAGCGATACGGGTGAATTTCAATTCCTTAGACTGTATAACAAAATAGGCAGGCAGTGACTTTACTTTTGGCATACGTCGGATAAAATTAAAATCCAAATCATGCCTAATTGAGCCGATGGAAGTACTTTTTACGCACCGCGTAGGAGGACACGTGTAGCCTAAATAGTTTATCCAATCTCTATTGGTAAGCGAGTGACCTATTGGCACAGCGTGCGGCATGCCTGCAACTTCTCATGGAATTGAATGCAAGGCGAAAATGTAGCAACGTCGTAACTAACCAATGAACGATCGCAGTTTCGCTCCCCAAATCTGGGACACTAGCACAATACCAACACATTTACGCACTGTATACCGCGCCGCCGAACAATGGCTGCCCGCCGCGAAGAGTTAACGATGATTTTTAGGTTTCGGTGCCGTCAAAACGTAGAGTTTGAAAACTCCAAGTGGAACGTATACAAAGAGATGGCCATCCTGCGCGACTTTCACGAGCGGGGGGCCCGATTACCAAATACGCGTTAGAATCTGTGTCAGTTGGTTTCGTCACCGCACTGCACGCGTCCGCTCACCGGCCGCGCTCCTGCGCAACGAGATTTTGCGAACCACACGTGACGCGAGCCGGCCTAGCTTACTGCACCATGGAAATGTCCCGCAAACTCTGGATCAGCATATTTCTGTCAACTATACTCATATGCACAAAATACGAAACTCTACACTGACCGAGATAAGTTTCACAATGCACGGTCAGTTTGACATAATCGTGATGGGCAGCAAGCATATATTAGTGCACCGTAGACGAGCTAATGGCTTGAACAAGCACATTGGGAAGGGAAATCACATTTGCATTACACGCCCACCGATCCAATGTGACTCAACCTAATTCGTAGTCGGCGACGTGTTTGGCCGGACCGAATTGTGTTGTCAAGTAAATTTGTGATCATGATAACAATCCGAAATCACGAAATACATATTAAAATAACCACAGTCATAATAAGACTAATTAAAGGCGTGTTCCATATAGAATATCTTGATAAGTTCTTGTTAGATAACTATCACACAAGTCAATGAAATTCTGTTGTATTTTTGTGGTCAATGGCGCATATTCAACATTTATATAATACTTATTGCATATGAAACAGTAAATTAAATGGAGCAAAGTTTTAATATAAACGTTATTGAGCTTATCGTGTGGTGATTGTGGTCGCTGACTAACATGGGTCTGTTGTTATTGGACACATGACAAAGAGTGTCTGTTCCACCGATAAAAGTTCCCGTGAACTGAATAGCAGAGACCACGCCGATACCAAATTCTATCAAAACCACACGAGTATGCACGTACTGCTCTAGAAACTGCTTGCGCAAATACGTTAACGGCAGAATATTGCAATAAATAGATGAAAATAATGTTAGATCCACATCGTGATATATTCAGAAAGACACCGTCGCCGCTACACATTCGAGCGGCAAAATTATGTCAAACGAATAAAAAAGTGTTACAGCACTGAACTAAAGTAGGCTAAGTGAATTAATCGGTGCGACCCAGAAACTGTCGAATGCGTTCACGGAGAGACGAGTCTTGAGCGATACTGTTTACGCCACCAGTACGACGTGTACACATAAATATTTATTGTATTGGTTTCACGCCGAGTTACAATTTTGCGTGATCAGCAGATTAGTGGCGGTAACAAATACTAAATTGCCGCTGTTGCAGGTTACTGGCGAAGCCAAACTGGCTGTGAGAAAGTAGAATGCAGCAGTAAAAGCTGTATAACAATATTGTACCAAACAATGTAAGTAAAGAACTCCGGCGGGCGTAGAATCGGTGCGTCATAAATGCATCTTCGCCCGTCCATCCGTGGAAAGCTCGGTGGGAGATGAATCGAATCCTTTCGTGACGCCTATTAACCCCGAAAACAAGGTGGCCACGTCAGTAACCAGTCACTGGTGCCGTTTGCTGTGCCCACTGTGCCTCAGGCAACTAGATCGTAACGCCCGGAGGTCATGCTCCCAAATTACCGCGACGACGATAATGGATGGGCCATGCAACGGATTAACGCAGATAAGATTGCATGCATAGTGATCAGACCGAGGACGATCAACAATTCACCACTGTAACATATCGTTGTACGCGACCTAGATTATTACGTTTAACTGGACCGTTCCTACAGTGTTTAACAATAGATGAATCATGATATCACTTGACCTGTTAAAGCCGCTGATAAAAATGAAGGATAGATTAGTTACTCAGTGGCAAAAATTGGAGCGACATTGTTTGACTGGACAAGGTGTCGTATCTGTGCTGTAAAGGCCACTATAGGAAGGCGATTTATCAAAGGAAACGGTAAGTTAGACACCGCTGTGGTCGACCACCCACCGACAAGGCAGGGACCACCCCAGGCTGACAACAAAAAAACAAATGCAGTGCGTATCGTAAACCACGGTGGTGGTTTGCTCGCGCTTGCGACTGATTGATTGTTGCGCATATTAGCTCCACATACCAATGTAGGATTAAATAAATTGAAAACGATTATAAATACGCATTGCGATAAACTACAGAATTGCAGTGTCAGTGTTCGATTGTTTCGTTTTAGGAACTTATTTCTCGATAATTTCAGTTCAAGAAGTGATAAACGAAAACCCAAAATAAAAATGTTAGACGCACAAAGAAGAAGTTATTGCCTCAATCATTTAACATCAAATGGTTGGGGCCCGACGCAATCCAGTTTCTTAATTATTTTGGACCGTTTTAAAAATAATACGAGTACCTACGCTTGAAAAGTCAACAACCCGTGAAAGCTTGGGCAAAATCTCACTGTCTGTAGGTACGTATCATCGGTCTCCCGTGGTCTTATTATAGATGTCACCCGACCTGCTCTCATCCTTTTGCTATATTTACGACCTCTGAATCAACGCGCGACTCTGTTGGAATGAAGCTCGATAGATCTTCTGAAACTTTCATTAGAGCGCATCAACAAGCAAAGGCGAAGCTTCTAAACAAACAGGCCTACAACTGAATAGGAAAACCAAATAAAAAAACTCAACAGACTCTAGGAGCTTCTAGGCGATGGTTAAATGGTCAACCTATTAAATTAAATTTGCAATCAATGAAGAAAAGACAATGGGAACGTAATAAGGACGTCGTTGTGCGATTGTCCAGTGCCCTTATATGACACATACATAATAAATGTATCGTGGCTACATATGTATTTTTAAATGTCGATGTTATATTGCGATTGCGCCGTGCATTGAGCAACGAAGGGACAAGTGAGCATCGTCCTCTTTATGACTTTGACTTTGACTGCGGTGCATTGAGTTTGAGTCAGACGCCCTGCGGACGACCTAAACAATAGGGTGCTCGGCTGGGCTCTTCTGAAGGACGGGTTGTTTGCATCGGGTAAATGGTAGAATGATATCGGTCACGAAAGAGCAAACAGATGCCAACGCCTGTTTGCCGTTTAATCGCCATTATAACGATTAACCATTTAATAAACACTCACATCGCACAGCACATTCAATATTCTGAAGAATTGCTGTGCAAAGTGGACCGAGTAATCTCTCGTAAACAGAGGCATAAATAGCTATGAGTGGATTGAAAATCATCACAGAACACGCAATTACAACAATTAATTCAAATGCTGTACAACATCAGGCGATAAAATAAAGTAAACAATTACAATGTGACCAATGTGGTGTGATAAAATGCAACAGGCATTTTACCACTAGTCATGTTAAAGTGTTTACATTAATTGTGTTTGCAGAGGGTATTATGTAGAGTAGAGGTACAGCCGTTGTCAAGAAGCAATGTGTCCATGAGATCTTGGAAGTCATTGCTTGTTTAGAGGCATCGGTTATTTGCAGGAATCACTCTTGCCAATGATAATAGCTCGTTAAAGTGGATGCAAGGTCGTCATCAACGACTTTACACGAGCAAACGTTGTGTACAATGGACACATTATTAATAGCCACATTGTCCACCGCCACAACGAAGATGTCAGAGAATCGTTAAAGTTGAAGTTTATTTCAAAGGTCCGTTCGTTGTGAAAAGATCGCCGAGGTGCATATTGTTAAATTGCCAGTAGTTGTCATATAAACATCACTCCGAATGCGGTATAAAGTGTAGAGGAATATGCACTGGGCGGTACCCAATTGAGATGGGTACATTTTATGTTCAAACCGCAAACCAAGTTAGATCGGCTCCATAACGTTTATTGGCCGTTGTAACCAATAACGTTGTTTGTAGTAGCACCACCGTTTTAAGCTAAACAATTCTTAGGCGCTTCCTGCGGTTTTTCGCTGATAAGGAACATTACCTTCAGTGGATTTTTTTCTGTTTCAGAGTTTTTCTTCTCGTTATTCGAAGCCATATCGAGACAGCACGACGTGCCTTGAGGGAGGAAGGAGGATCTAAACATAAAACGATTTACCTATTTCGCCTTTATTATACCAAATAACTAAAGCACAAACGTTACGCTTAGCTTGTGCCTACTTTCGAGGAAACACACGTGAAAAAATAATAAAAATACTAAAGGAAGTGAGTAATTTGAAATCGTCAGATGCTATAAATCGGTCTTAAACGTTTCAGACAGACTTCCGAGAAAAATAATTTTGGTTACAATCTTAGTGAGACATATTTATTGTGTCTAGTGAATCAACGACGGAGTGCGCAATATTTCGTTAGATACAAACCGTTAAGAGCGCAAAACTAAAATAGGTAGTTAATTAGTAAAGAGGTTTCATATTGACGATGGGCGTAATAATTGAGAAAATATTTCCTCGATACCAACGCAAATTGCTGGCTCTATGGTGACGTCTAGCTTTATATAAACATAGCGAGCAAGCTCAAGGCTTCTGCGACCGTCATGGCCTCAAGACGCTGGGACGCCTTCACAAATAGGTACATACGTACAAAATAGACGGAAAAAACCGGCCAAGTGCTAGACGCACATCGAGGGTTCCGTATGGCTCCCCCTAATACACCCATATAGGCGTTATTCTACACTTAGCTGGTGTTTGTGAAATTATCTGTCGCTGTATACAAGTAGTGACGACACTATAATCACACATATTTGACACTTATACTCTATACTTACTGTAAAGAGACATTTAACTTTAACTCGACTGCAACAGAAGGCGGGTTATTTAATAAGTTGTTGGGTAATCTGCCATAATAACATCCGATCTGTGAATATTTCAAATAGCTACCTAACACGGTTCAAGAGATTTTATGAGAGAAAGCCCTATAAAGTTAAGACGGAGGTACAGACTTAGTCTGCTTGACAAGACTGCGCAGGTTCATAATTAATACTCTTCCAGTACGTAACCCA
The DNA here is from genome assembly GCA_934045075.1 of Yponomeuta sedellus. Classification (NCBI taxonomy): domain Eukaryota; kingdom Metazoa; phylum Arthropoda; class Insecta; order Lepidoptera; family Yponomeutidae; genus Yponomeuta; species Yponomeuta sedellus. The sequence goes on along the minus strand of OW203727.1, from coordinate 16,857,705 downwards.
AAAATCAAAAACGAAAATTCAAAGCCAAATTGTATTATCACAAAACCAATGAAAGCATCAGAAATAGATTAGAATGACGCAACGTGGGATTACAAAACGGTCGCAAATATGTTACTCCATTAAACAATCTACATTAATTACGTTTTTATCATGTTAATGAAGCACTATAAGGAAGCATAGCAGGTCGTTTAAACAATCACACGAGCGTCCAAGGGCGCGCGAAGAGCAAAAAGTGTCTTAACAGAGGGCTCATCGTTGTGTAAAGGGACGAGAAAACGAGTTCTGAAGGTAACCGCGGCGGAGAGCCACCATCTCTGTATAATATGCTACTAATATCGATGTCTCATCGGACCGTGCAGGAGAGACAGGGACAGCGAGATATGGGGGCTGCTGCTACATCGCCGCCGAATGCTGGGGTCTGCTGAACGTCGTTTTATTTGAGGCAACCCGAATATAGCTTCAAAGGATTTAAATAAAACTGTTTTAGGATTTAAATAAAAAAAGACTACATACTACAAAAGAAACACGCACTAAACAAGAGTTTGATTAATTTCTCATGGATTTTATCAGCATATCTCGACCAATTTTTATGGCACCACCATTAAAGCTCCTTTCTAACAAATGATTATTTGTTAATTGATAATGAAATCACAATCGGTAAAGGATCATCGCGGAAAATAAATTTGACCAATCGAGAACCTTCTCTTTGCCGTGAAGTAAGATTATGTTGGATTGACAGCGAAGCTTGATAAATACAAGTTATTTTTTAATAAAAAAAAATCGTCTTTTACAGGCTCACTTTATTATACTTTACATTACACAGGACAGGCACACGAGACATTAATGTCCTGTACATTACATAAGGAATAACATGTACACCAATGTACGTAACCAAAGTACATAAGAAAAAAAAAAAAAAATATATATATGAACATTTGATTTGAATAATAGATTTAAATCATATCAACCGTCTCAATTTCTCCTTCAGCAATCTTTCCGATTTAAGGTTGCCTGGAAGAAATTGCTATCAGCAATAAGGCCGCCAATTGTACCTCTTCTTTTGTAACTGTTGTCTCTGTAATTATTTTCTGGTGTGTACAATAAAGAATATTCTTATCTTATCTTATCTTATCAACACGGCTAGGTACATACAGATTACTACGAAACAAGATCATTCGCGAAAACCACTGTAGACGTCTACAAGTGTTGCTAAGCAAACGCACATCATACAATGCGTCGTACCGTACGCGGAAAAGACGATAGCTGCACTGCACCTCTATTCGACCGTATAGCAGCCACGTATAGGTAGGCGACGAGGCGCAAGCACCGGCAAGGTGACCGCTAAAACACGTGAGAGCCGCTTCACGTGGTGAGGATGGCAAAATTATAAACGTTGCAGACGTCGCCGCGGCAATGGGAAACTCGCACATGAAACGCACTTTAATTAAGAATTATTGAAATTAAGAAATACTTAGTTGAAAATTTATATAAACTTAAAGCATACCTAAATATTCATTATATACACATAGATACTACAATAATTAAATTATATATGGGAAGAGGAAAGAATGCAATATACCTACATAACATTGAAGTGATTGCATAGATCACAGATTCAGAAGGCTTTAACTATTCATGTTAAAAGATAATCGTGTTTGTAAGTAGTTAACATACGTCCATTGCAGGGCACTGGCCTTCTCTCAGAGAGAGTATGGGCTTAATTACCACGCGTGCCCACCGCGGAATGGCAATTTAAATTGTGGTTATTTTTGTCGAAGTAGTATCCGTCGAAAAATAATTAATTCTAGTCACGCGGTACAAATCAGGCTCGAACTACAACGTCACAACGTGCTTATTTATTAGTACATTATGACACTAGTGAGCTAAGTTGGTCATTACAGACGAGGTGGGTTTACTGCTCGAGCCGAAGGCGAGAGCAGTTATGGAACCGAGTCTGTAATGACCAATGCTCTCGAGTGTCATACGACGTTTTTCAACACACTTGTGAGAAAAATAAAAAACAAGCACAGGTAAATAAAAATAAAAAGTACGCTAAAAATACTGACTCAGAAAAAGAGTTCGCGTTCTTTTCCGTTTTCCATGTTAGGAAATTTTCATACGCTGCGACATATTTTTCCCTAGATTTCTCGGGTATCAAACTTTCATTGGCATTTTGCGCCTCATTAACTATGTCTTGCGGAGTTAAAACCATATCCTCTTCAGTATCAGTACTCGAACTCGACATTTTCACAATAAACAATGAAAAGTTTTATTTCTTGAGAACTGAGATTGAAAATGGCGCGCGCTTACTTTTTTAATTTGCGCGCTGTCAAATGTAGGCAAATGTAACAACTTCCATACAGCCTATAAATCGATATTTCTGAATTACAAGTTGGCTTTTAGATATGTCTATCTTTTTCTTATTTTGATTGCAATTTGATGAAAATAAATGTTTAGTTATCGTATTTTGATACTAACGTGCATAAAATATAAATTAAATTATTATTTTTAGATATTAAAACTCTTTGCTGTCATTATTTGTCTGTAGTTGATAAAATTAAAACTATATTCATTACAGCACTTGTGCTGTAATATTATTACGCACGCGTGTATAATGGACAGCATTTACGAGCAAGTTTGTTGAAAAATACCTTATATAACGTCAGAACGAGTATAATGTATGAAAATATTTCAGTTTTTAATCTCGTTTTTTTTTTGTCTCTACGCCCTTTTTCGAAAATGTGATTCGAATGACAAAAACTAAAGCTAATAAGTGTTTTTTTTTTCACTAGAGTAATTTAATGTTCGGATTTTTAAGATCGCGATTGTAAAATCTCGAAAGAAATATTTTTTGGTTTTAATTTTTTTTTCCAAGTTTTGCTTGTGTGGTATAAAAAAATTGCCACGTCATACTTAGTTTGAGACCAGTTTGCTATTCGTACCTAGGTACTTCATAAGAAACATAGTAATCCAGGAAGGGAAGTCAAGGAATTGAAGGAGAAATGAATCTTGCAGTGAAGGAGTTCGATTTCGAACAATTTCTAGGCAACGCGATGGTAGGTTAGACGATGTACTCCAACTTACCTTCCTGTAAGCATCTAACCTGAGAAGAGGTCTGTACTGTGTGCAGTCGACAGCAGGTCAAGCTTTACATATTTATTGCAAACTCCTCCTTAATTAGAATGCCAGTGATTAGAATGCACGTACATACATGTAAAGGTTGACGTGCTGTCGACTGTCTGTATAGTCTGTAGAGCAAAAAAAAAGGAATTGCAATAGAATCTTTTCACCTGGAAGTCGGTTAAGCTTAGCCATTTATCACATTGTAACGATAATAAATAATATTGCATCCTTGATTTAATTAATTCATATTATCGAATCAAATCGATGTAATCACAAAAAATAAGTACATATATGGCTATTGATGGGTATCGTATGTATATGTACACGTCTATACATCTTTTTTTATCAACGTTCTGCGTGACATTGAAGATAATATTAATCAATATACATGATCCTTTAGTCATAAAGTGATATTTCCTGAATGCTTATGTTTGCTATAACATCATCGATACTATTTTAAGTTATTTGTGTAGTGTTCATCTCTACTTCGAACAGTGGTCATTGTAATGAATAGTGTTGATTGTTCTTAAGTGATGTCAAAAGGTCATCAGATGATATAGGAAATTACTGTCTAGCTATGTGTTCGGCGTCTCCCGCATTTAAATGCTGGCAGCGCTCCAGAGTTGGTTCAATGGAATTTCGCTCAGCAGTAACCAGCTTATTGGCATTTCAAATAATATAGTTTTTAAACAACAAACATTTGTCGTCAAATGCCAATGCTTACTACAAATTAGCATGAACCCTTCATTGGTCCGTATTAGGAAATGTGACGTCAACTTTAGGTCTAGCTAGGTTAAAGTTCTCAGTTAACAACCGTACGTATCACCTATGAATGCCAATTACGTATCAAGAGCGAACAAATTGCTTCACAAGGTGATGCCTTGGGATGCCGCTTCCGGGCGAAAATTCGGTCCTCTCGTTCGCGTAGCGGTGCGAAGCCATTAGGAGCAAATGAGAAGGAAGTTGGTTGTAATCAGTTAGCAACCTTCGTGGCTGCGAACAAACTGTTAGCCTCGTGATTAACAGAGCTACGGAAAGACACACCGATGGTGAGGTTAGCGTTGAATTACGTCACGGTCATCGCAGTGACGTCGGCACACACCTACCGCCCCCGGATCATATATAATACACATCCGTAAAACAACTACTTGGTACTAGCCACCGCCTAAATAGAATATCGTCTCTACAAAGACCCAGAATATGAAACCAGCTTAAAAATCTAGGAGTAGCTGACAGGCAGCGTGAAGATAAGGAAATAAGAGTAAAAAATAAAAACTATTACGTACTTCCAAGGCGTTCTGGCACTTTGTTGGTTATACCTAGAAAAGGAAATGACAATATTGGTATATTGATTATAGTAAAAAGAAGAGGCAAGGTACAACACGGTATGGTATTGATAGGAAGGCCGTGGTGGATCGCGGCAAAAATATTATCATGGGCACTGGCGGCGAGGATAAGCCTCGACGCGGAAGCGAACCGAGGCCGAGGACAAATGGACTAATTCACAACTGAACATACAACTTACATTGATAATCACGTACATGGATATATTACCCGCAAATATTAAGACCACACGCAAGAAGTAACTACAGATACTTGGAGACAGTGTCAATAGTAATGTAGATACAAATAATGCTACACAAAGAGCAGTTTCAACGCGGCACATTACACAATCCGTGTAAATAACGTGAACGTAAATCCAACGAGATCAAAGTCGCGGAGGTGGCAAAAGAGAGACTCAGTAGGATAGGATACGAATCCGCAAAGCGCAGATAAATTTGAAATTATGTTACGTAGTTACCGACTACGCGGCACTTGGGCGTGTTTTAAATACAAAGCGTTGTTTTCGCACTACGATTATTATTATAAAACAAATGCGATGTGACATTAATATCAAACCAGTCCGTAGATGCGGCGCCACTTTAATTCTGCTAAATGGCTTGAAATGCTCATAATGGATGAACATGGCCATGTTTATGATATGTTTTGAATCTCTATGCATTGCAAGTTCTTGGGATCGAGTAAAATAGTAACTCACCTCACACACATGATACAAAAATGCCATTTTGGTAGGGCAGTCACAAAGGTGATGTTTCCTAACATAGGTAATGGAAAGCAGAGACGTCGATTTCTAAGTAGCTTCGAGACGCTATCTAACTAGGCCAGATTGATTTATATTATAACTCAAACAAGAAACTGTGCCACCTCGGCCCTACTGTATCGTAACGCGCGCTACATTATTGTTCAACAATGAATATGCAAACAGATTCCAGCAACAATCTAAATAAATAATGCTCATTGAATTACCTCTTACAAGAGCAACTTCAGTTAAATCAGTACCATCGTTTAAGTCCTGATTGATGCGAACGACGTCTTTAGTTTATTTCGTTTGGCCGGCAGCAAGTAATTCCTTAACGATGAATGAGGCCACGCGGTGTCGGCCTTAAGCTTTATTACTAGACAACCGAAATGATTGGGAAGACCTTGACTTCAGCCTAATATAAATTGCGTGACCCTACTTCCTAGAGCCGAGGGTCGTCAATGTCAATTACATTTTTGTAGTTTCTCGCCAAGTTGAAAGCTGTTATATTAGGAAAGTTACGATCATGCTCCAAATACTCGGCTTCCTAATACTCGTAACGTATATGTTTAAACATAAAACACCAAGGCGGGATGACGCAGCGTAGAACAAACTTGTCGGGATGAGACCTTGAAGAGTCAAATATAAACTATGACTACTTCCTTACGGGTAGAAAAATCGAACCTGTACAAACTATTGGTCGAGTCAGCCGAATAGTACAAAGCCGCCTAAAGTGTCGCCTAAATTCAAAGGTAAATTCTTCGTTTCATTAACAAATGAAGCCTCTGTTCGCATGTTTTTTAAATAATTTATCGGCCCTGGCACATCTCTCGATGAACGTAGGTGTAGCGTGTGTGTGCGTGGTGCGTTTTGTGTCGTCAGCGTATCTAGCAGGCCGCAGTAGTGGCAACGAGAACGCGACCCGGTTCGCTACTCGAGAAAGCATCGACAAAACTCGGTTGAGGCCGCGCGAGCGCCGCAGCGGACGCGTACCACGTTCCTCGCATGCGAACTGCACGAATGTCCTAACATTTACGAATTACAGAGAAACTTACACTTGCGTAAATCTATTGAACAAGCTTGCTGAAAGAAACATAAAAATTGGTTCAATGGAAGGGTTCGACGCTAAGTCAGAACCAGGTGCCAACAACAACAAAATCTTTGATTTGGTTTCTACGAAAATAGCTCAAACTGTTAACTCCCAGTAGTCTCAGTACGAAACGGCGCTGTCAAGGTAAAACTGACTACTTACAGGAGTAACATTAACAAAATTTGTTTGAAACTACATAAATTTGTTCAGCAACGTCCGAAACCTTGGATTTGGCGCCCCTGTTCTACTTTCCTACATCTTAACAATGAGTTAATCACAACCTGTCGGGATGTTATAAATTGCTGCGAGTTACAGCGATATCAGACGTAATCTTGAATCGTTCCCAATGTTACCTCTATCTAGGTTCTCTATGATGCAAACCAGAGTAATTACCTCTCGATTGTTAATAGTACACGTCAAGTCTGCCTCTGGTATTTATCAAGCGGCGGATAGACACTGTGAAATTTGACGCCCGTAACGCGTTTGACCTACATTTCGGATGAATGGCATTTGAAAAAATAATAAGTGGCGAGGTAACCGTGCAACGCGTGCGTGAGTTCTTCGCTATTGCGGCCGATTGGTCGGTTTCGGGTCAGTCAGCTCGCAAAGGGGCACAAGGTAAAAGATGGTGCATTGAAAGCGACCTCACGCCCAATAGCGATCTGCGGCTGCGGCCGCGTCTCGCTCGCTTCCTACTGGCGACAATGCCACTACAGCTGCTGCGAAGGTGACGGAGAGAAGCAAAGGTCGATCACCACTTGATTAATACCACTAGTTTCACACTCGACGAGGTCCCGGCGAGAACTCTGATCGAGCAAATGAAGCGCAACAATTCTACTGCAAGCTACGGTTGTTGCTATGCCAATTAAAATATGCATTGGACAGCGAGTTAAATTCATGGGATCAGTAATAAAAAGACAGTTTCGAGGAAATTCCTTAAAACACAAACTTATTAGAAGCGAAGTGAATAAACCCGTGAAGTTGAAAGTAACGATGTTGAATGTGAATGAGTCGACCTCAAGCGTGGACAACTTTTATTTTATTGTGGTCGGGGCCGCCGTTCTAATAGTTAAAACTGACAATATCTTATGGAAGCGCAATCTATACAAAAACTTGGTCAAGTAAATATGGTAGGTACCCACGAAATACGTTATACAGAGAAACGCGATAGACACAATAATATCGCAGAGCAACATAAATCTCTCTTTACATAAAGAATTCGCTGGGCCTCAAAAAAAGCGGTAGCATTAATTTGTAAGGTACATTATGTTTATCCACTCTAGCGTAAGGCTGTGACCCCAAATCATTAAATATAGCAAAGGTAACAAACACTCGAGCTTCACGGGTCAACCGTTGCGGGGGCTGACGGTGCGACGGTGCGGGGCGTCGAGGGGGGCGAAGGGCCCGCGAGGGAGACGGGGGACCCTGACACAGATCCGAACTCATCAGGCGCCCGCGAAGGCCTCGAGATTTTGGGTGCCTAGGTATTAACATCGATTCCCCGACGCAGCACGCGTTACGCACAAAATGGGTCATCGAGCTCCGCTCCGCCCGCTACCGGCACCAGCGCCGTGGAGTACTCGCGGTGTCCCCGTTCCGAATTGCTTCCTCGGCAAATTAACGCCTCACGCCACCATCGTACTCCTAACTCGGCCACAGATAAAATTATAACTCGTTAACAATATCTGAGCATAAGCCGCCGCGTTGTTTGTAGATACTTGCACTTGTGTGTCACACTATTCTGTATAGATAGAGCTATTTGTTTGTAATGCAATCTAGCACAAGAACGAATAAGGGCGTTCACAAAGCGGGAAGTATGTGGTCTTTGTCTAGTTAGTAGTTGGACGTTAATTAATTATGGTAATTCATAAAGTGGTTACTGCAATTACATTACCTAATGGTAATGATGAATTTAATGATGCACAAGATATTTTGTAGGTGGAAGAGGCCGAGAGAGATACGCTATTTGACCCGGCTTTCGGCGTCACAATTTCACGGGCTACTTTCAGCTCAATAATGAGATCGGACGAGGCGAGAGCTGTGTTGCGACAGTCTTCACCTCCTTTCTCAATCGGACTGTTCTCTGCGTGTATAATTATCTTCAATGGAGGCACCGACGTAATCAGTGTAAAATTTGTGGTTTCAATATCTGAAACATAATTGTCGTCTGACTTAATCTCATTGACACTGGCCATAATAACGTGAATTTCAATCAAACATATCCTTTACCTTTTTGACATTTAATGTATTTTACTCTACATGGTCTGTATGTAATGAACTTCACGGTCTGCAGACATAGCAAAGCCACTTCCTTGAAACACCTTCATCTGTATGCTTGTATATCTTTACAAAGCCAGGGTGAGGACACAGAAGTGTATAGAGCGTGGCGGGCGACCTATAATCTTAAGTCGGTAAGCCTTGTCATGCTGACAGATTAGATGTAACTCAACAACGTATCGAGTACCAGTGAACAATGATCGTTTAAATAATTCATTACTTAGATGTATTAATTTTGACTTTGGCGTAACCGAGCCTTGGCCTTTAATAGCATGTCGAAGTCAAACAATACCAATGGAGACGTGTATCGACAAAAGCCGTGACATTTCTTAAATGGAACGAGCGGCTAAACCGAAAAGAGAACCGAGATCTAGAAGATGATACGAGGTGAAACTATTGGGATTATGTCAGCGGTAAAAGAAACGCACTTTCCATCAGTACAAAGACGGCATATTCAAATTTTAAAGTTTCACAAACGACTGAGACCATCATCACACGACAATCCAACCACTCTCGATACAAGTTTCTCGAGCTAGAACATCATTAAAGCTGACAGCCGTTAAAACAACATTGGAAATGTGGACGAGGTGTGACGTGCTTGAATGCACTATTGATTTCTTATAATGTAGCAAGTGTAATTTTGTCACTCTATAACAGAGTAACAGGTTTTATGGTTTTTTTTTCCCTAAAAGGACGTGCAATTTGGTTGGTAATATGTTTTATTATTATCTTATGACTGTGTAGAGATAAGCTAATTGAAGGCTTAGTGCCCAATTTATTTTTATATAATGCTTGTTTCAAAGACATTGACTACTAGCTATACTTTTAAAAAACCTAACGGAACGTTTTGTGTTTCAGATATTCTTCTGCCAGACCACAAAATTTATACACGAAAGTAAAAAAAGTTAAAAAAGGTCGAATCTTCAGCGGATCATAGAGCGTACATTACCATTAGTGTGCGGTTTTAATGTCGTTACGTTACATGGAAACAAGCATATCGGCAGGCGTTGAAAGAATGTGCATGATTTTAGCCTTGGCCTTGGTGAAATTTACACAACGTCGTAATAAATGATAAAGAAGTTGGAATAAAACAACACTGAATACTGCTGATAGTGACTTGTTTAATTTTACAAACACATATATACATTAACTCACGTTTAATTTTATGCATGACATAATGAGAAAAGTGAGATCAGATGGTGCGAAATCGTAAATCTCAAAATTTCTCCAAATAGACCTCACATAAAAAGAAATGTTTAACATTAGCGAAATATTCGTGACACTGTTAGAATCTGGATTACAGCCTGACCCAAGCAAGCTTATCTTTTCAATTACTTGTCTTTATTACAATTTACGTTTCATTATTTAAGCTTAGCACGGCTTCATTCCACCTAACGGGCAGTTCTGTTTAACCGGGTGTTATCGTAACCAAAATACGAGTACGCCGCCGTCGCCAAAACCCACTTTAGTTATCGTATCGCATTCCGCTGTCAGCAAAACAGGAGCATGGGCCGGCCGCAATCTCATTGTAAAGTCGCATTCATTCGCCCTGGGCTAAATTGATACGGTTGCGTTGCGAAACGCCTGTCCAACTTATAAAACAAACGGAATAAAGTATGTTGCGAAAGCTCTTCAAAATATCTGTGCTCTAGATAATCACGCCTCTTAGGTATCATCCAGCGTGTGCACGAACGTGGCTCGTGCATATTTTTCAACAACAAGAAGTGCATCGGGTTCGTGTCGTACAAAGTGCACTGAATTAAATTTTCGCTTTGCGCTGCGTTCGTTCCAAATAAGTAAAGTTAGACCCACGGCGGGCGAGACCGGTCGGAGCAGCCGAGTAGCCAGGCGAACGTTTTCAAATTGCAGCATTTCTCTACTTTCTTACACGATAAGTTTACTCAACGACTCGTAGAAAACTTATTAAGTAGGTCTTTCTGGGGATTCGAGAGTGGAAACGCCAATCAAACGAAACGATACTCAAAGGCGACTTGACTTCCAAAAACAGAAAGGAACTGCGAAGGCTTCTTTTACGCTTGGAAGAGTGTTGGTTTTTGTAATGTCGTTGGAGGTGTTCGATGCAATAAGAGCGCCTGTCTTAAGTAGGGACGAGACGTCGGCTTTGCTCCTTGCATTCTCCTTCGTTGAGAAGGGTCAATAACCCCTGTGAGGCGCATCCCCGCAAATCCTTATTTCTGCTTACTCTATACTACTCGCTACATAGGTATAAAACCGACATTCCGATTCATGAAGGAGGGGGAAAGATTTAGAAGAAATCTTTTGATACTTTGAAACCAAGAGCTAATGCTGTGAGTGGAATCACAATGACTAGGTATATCACCGAAGAACTTTATAGAGTACTAGCTGACCCGGTAACGTTGATATTATATTAATTAGTCTACGACATATTCTCAGACCAACCAAATATACACAAGTTCATGAGAAACGCTGAAGCCGTTTCGGAGGAGTTCGATAACACTGTGACACGAGATTTCTTAATATTAGATATCTCATATATTCAATGTATAAATATTTTATGTTATGCAAAAACAAATGATCACTTAAATAAAATCACTTAACGTTGGTTGTTTGCCCGGCAAACTTTCTTGAATTCGAACATCAGTTAGCTACAGTAGATTAACAAAATAAGATCTTCTTATGATTAAACCTCACATTGGTTCAACGCGTATCTGCTGCAGCCGCTGGTAAGGTAAGGCCACATCAGAAAGGAAAGGTATGTAAAAACGATTGGATCCCTTGAACACTTTCCGGCCTCGGGTGTTTTGCTACCTGATGCGAGGCCGCCGACGATATTGTGGGCCTTTCTCACTTGATCCCCGCTTTATTAGGTCTTTCAATATTAATACTTTACAACATAATCATAATATCATATCTTGAGAAAACAAACTTCACCATGCGGAAGTCATGAAAATGTTATCAGGATCGAGCGGGCATTCGGCAAACACGTTTTCGTGGGTTTGCTTTATCAATAAAGTAACAGGTGATATTTGCATAACATTATACGAAGACTTCTGGCCTTTGGTAGTCGAGCCGCAGAAAATTTTGTTTGCGTGGCGAATCTAAACGGAGGAATCTAAGTAATCATGAACGTTGTAAAAACTGGGAAAACATAAAAAGTGACATACGATATTTTCGGCTAAACACACCTCATTTGACAGTAAAAATGGGGTTCCAAATGTTTGGGGTTACCGTGACGAACGAGGGCGCGAAGGAATAAAGAGAAAACATCGACATCGCATCAAAAAAACACATTTGGAATGATTTTAGGGGATGGAACTCCCGTACCCAAGTGTAAATCTCATTGATTTTAAAAGAAATCATTCAGGGGTAGTCTAGATGTATTTGGGAATCAGTTTGGCCGATTTATGCGTCAAAAGGTAGTTAACTCAGAAAAAGTTTGGAAATATTTAGTTGGGATTATATTTGAAACTTACCACTCTCCTCCATTGTTTTATACGATTTGTTATTCGCTTACACAACGATGAAAGTTACCGTGCGTGCAGCGTTGTAAACTTTCGCCTATTGTAACTAAATTAAAATGGTAAATCGGTAACTGCATTTTTAACATCCAATAGCGACATAATTATTTATACAGCACTGTTGGATCTTTGAAATTAACACCAATATCCGCGAGTGTTGATAGCCTTGAATTTGTACAAAACACCAAAATAGCGTCTTTTTTTACCAAACTCGACAGCCCACCCATTAGTTCCGCATTAGCCCCAACAACCAAGATAGCTCACCTGGCTAAGGCCATTATTCGCTCGTATAATCCAATTTTCCAATACGCTGGCACCACTTTGGTAAAACAAATATCACTCAGTCTCAAGAAAATGTTTGATTAAATTCGACCGAACACCGGCGGTGTTGCAGTTCGTATCACGTTTGACAGTTACACTTCACCACATGGCTGGGAGGTTACGCGCAATGGTGTGACGGACGTGTGTTGCGGCCGACAGCTGACGAGCGACTGGGGTAGGGCGCCGCGGGCCGCGGGTGCTCTCTACGAGGCGAGCGGAGCGCGGAGCGAGGGGTCAGCGAGGGCGGAGCGCCTGCCGAGTGGCGCCCAAGGGACAGCTGCGCAGGTCTCGCGCCCTTTCTCCTCTCTGTCTGACTCTATTGTTACGGGTGAAAGCCTGTCGACGATTTCAACTAAAGCGAAAACTTCCATGAGTCACTGACAATCATAACATAACTTGCGAGAGTCACCCTCGTGAACCTATTTATTGCTTACAGTAACGATTCAATGTGTGCGACCACTAATCAATTTTATAACTAGACTAGGTATCAATTAACGAACAACCAATCGTGAATTTGTAAATAGGTAGGTAATCTACGAGCGACCTTTGTGAAGCAGGAAGGTGACGAGGACAAAATTAAATTAAATTATAAGTATAGTTACGATAACTTAATAAAATCTTTCGTGGATCATTACGACAATGGTGACAATACTGAATCTGTTAACAACAAAGAAAACAGTCAAAGTGAAAACAACTGCATAAGTTCAACTCGATTTCGAAAGGGGGGAGAAATCTTTGCTCGCAAACAATACGTGTGGAGCACACGATCGAAACTGAGCGCTTTATGTTTTCTATCTGTATGTTGCAAATATAGCGGCACAATAAAGAAGTTAAAATATCTATCTTCGATGCAGTTGCATCGTGGTTCAGTGGACGAGGGAAGATGTTGTTGCCCCCACTAAGGAGCCTTGAGCCCGCGCGCCTGCACGGGGCTCGCAAGCTTCAACCTCACCCGCTCTGAATTTTAACTTAAACACATTAGGTATTATACTCTAGCCAGCACACGGCAAACTCTAACAACTTTAGCGACAGGAATTCAGCGAGACAAAAGATATCGATCGAAATACCTGCCTGCTCGTGTGGTTTCAGTGTTAAATCATCTAGAAGCCAAGTTTATTACCTGGTCGCCTCGGTATACCTCCACTTTTTTTTAGGGTGAACAGCATAGCACTAGTCTAAGAACGTCATAGGATAATTAAGTTAACCTAACTGTACCATAAAAAGCATCGAGAAAAAGGTAATGAACCTTACCATTAAAATATTCAGCAAATAAAGACAAAATTTTAATTGACTCTTAAAATATTCTACAAGGAGAACACTTTCAAACGCATTGTCGTTTAAGAATCAATAAAATTAATAAGTTTCTTTTAACAAGTTGCTCTCACATAGTTTAAAGTGAAAGAGATAACAAGGAATAAAGAAAGTCATGAACGTAAGGTAAATCTGATTTTAAAAGATACTTGGAACAGTTGTTTGTGAATGGTTTAAAAATAATGTTATTAAATTGAAAGTTGTGACCGGAATGAAAAAATGATTCAACAGTATTATGCTATACTAATTACTTGTATCATTTAAATCAATTTGCCTAGTAGACTAATTTGGATACACGAGCGACCGTCTGTCTTAATCACGTACTGTAGACCGTACGTGATTTCAAGCAATAAAATACCATCAACTACAGATTTCAGACCATATTGCTTAGCCTCTAATGTCTATCAATGATATTTGGTGTGAAAGGATTACACGAAAGCCAAACTCACACAAAATGTATTAAATTTTTGTAACGTAAATAACTGAGTGCAATAGTAAAAAGACAAAGAGTTTTCAATATCGTTCGGTTTCACATTGCACGATAACCGAACTGCACACGACGTGCGCACAGCAGCCTTAGTAAATGTGTGACAATACCAGTCCGGTGATGTCGTGTCGTCAGGGTTATCGTCCAATGTGAAACAGGCCGTCGGTCGTCGTCGGGTGATTAATACGTAAACGATGCGAGAGCGAGCTGACCGAGTAGTCGCTCGGGTCGCATGTAACGCGTGCATTGGCTGCACCGCGAGGGTATATCAAAGTCAGCGAGTCCCAGAGCAATGACGTCCCAGGTACCACAGCCCGACAACCTTGACGCAGGGTAACCACTTTGCACCCGAGGGGCTGAGATGGCTCGCCCAGTGCGCCCGGAGCTTTCAACTTTTCACGCGGCGTATGTTTTGCGCACAAATCCATGAAGATTTACGGTGTTATTTTATAATATTGCAATATAAATAGTATGTGGTAATGCAATATAAGTTGTCTGTCTTTAGACAATTTAAGGAGCATTTGAGGAGCGTCTAAGAGCATTTGTGTTTTTAAATAGCATAGTGAATGTTAGCAAACCAACACGTTTTTTCTTGTTTAATATTGACAAGTATTTTAATAGCGCTTGCCATTTCTGTGACATTAACTGAATTCCGGATTTAAGTCAATAATTTGTTAACAATTATCGAAAATTATGGTGTTAATTTGAATAACGCGCCTATTAGTCAACCAACCGAAGAATCATTCTTAAGTGTTATACTCTTGTAACCTCTGTCTGATGTGGAGGTAACAGGGAGGTAGTATCAGAATGTTGAATTATTGACCCTTTTTTAGGATGGTTCATTCAGAGGGTCTCTAAATGGAGGCGGGATGAGACGTAGGTACCACAAAATAAAGGTAGGTATCACCTGCCAGGTAAACTATTACCTGGAAATAAATAACTGATGCTACCCGGTCGTGATACCGATTTTGGTTAAACAGAAGATTTCTCAAAAATACTCTAGTAGAAGTATTCCAAAAACCTTACATTTGGTTTGTGATATACTAATTTAGTACGAGCCACACAATTGATCACGTTGAGAAATGTTTTGAAAACGTGAGTCATTGAAACAAAACCGACCAAGTGCGAGTCGGACTCGTGTACCGAGCGTTCCGTAGGTACTTACATAATTATGAAAAATTGTTTAGGAATCGAGTCTCGCAGTTTTTCTGAGATTTTCTGAAGGTAAAAGCCAATTTTTTAAGATTTTATTACTAATGCATAGATTCGAGCTTTTTGTTTATTATTATTAATACATTTATTGCACATAATTAAGTATTACAATGGCAATGACTTAATGCTTTTGTAGTATTTAGATAGATAGATAGATAGATAGATAGATAGATAGATAGATAGATAGATAGATAGATAGATAGATAGATAGATAGATAGATAGATAGATAGATAGATAGATAGATAGATAGATAGATAGATAGATAGATAGATAGATAGATAGATAGATAGATAGATAGATAGATAGATAGATAGATAGATAGATAGATAGATAGATAGATAGATAGATAGATAGATAGATAGATAGATAGATAGATAGATAGATAGATAGATAGATAGATAGATAGATAGATAGATAGATAGATAGATAGATAGATAGATAGATAGATAGATAGATAGATAGATAGATAGATAGATAGATAGATAGATAGATAGATAGATAGATAGATAGATAGATAGATAGATAGATAGATAGATAGGTAGATAGATAGGTAGAGAACACTTTATACTTTATTGTACATAAAAATGGAAATTACACAGATATTTCTTAACCTAAGAGTATGTACAGACGGTGGCCTTATCACTAAAAGTGATCTCTTCCAGACAACCTCATAGATCAAATTCCTCGCCAAATTTTATAGTTCTACCCCAACAGAAAATGCAATACAAATTTTGATTCCCTCGAGTGTCAAAACATACGTTTTTTGCGGCATAAACGGCCATAACTTTTTTCTGCATAAACTTTAAGTTTTATTTTTTAACAACTTTAAGGGTCTGTAGGTCTGAGTATTTTCACAGTTTTAATTCAACTCGACAGACGTACAGACATACGGACGGACGAACAATAAAGTGATCGTATTTCTCAGTTTCTCTTTTGAGGCCAGGAACCCTAAAAATGTGAAAAGATGTTTGAAGAACGTGGAAAACAACTGGAGAATATAAGTTACAGTAAAAGAACTGTGAAGGATAAAGAAGCTCTAAAAATGTACACGAATTCGATGTAGTTTTTTTTTGTCATGGCACAAATTACTTTTTAGCTGTATACGAATCGGAAAACGTGAATTTGTGAAAACAGTTTATAGCAACATTAATGAACGTTTATAATTATTAGAAATATACAGTTTTAATTGATCTCGATTTAAATTAAAAATAGGTACGTGGCAGACGCTGTTTAATCCGATTATTTTGGTATCCTCTCTGAGTGAAAGCACGTACCTGGCTTTGAGACGGAGCTGACAATTTAAATTCACGATTTATTCAACCTGGATATGCAATTCAAAGAAACCCACACACACAGTACGTTAAACCGTCGTTCGATTTCCGGCAAGTAAAGCACACCCACACTAACTGAATCCTAGCCCTTTTGTGAAACAGCTTCGCAGCCTTGTTACAACGAAAGCTTTACGTTTCTCAATTCAGCTATCATTCAGTTTCGGAACGTCCAAAATTACGAGAGATGTAAAAAGTTGCACTAAAATAAAATTTAACTCACATTCTTGGTGAGATTTATGCACATTTTCCCCATATCTATCCCTAATCTCTGAATAAAGAAAAAAATTCAGCTGTTCCATACATTTCCATGACGTAGTATCTTTAGTAAGTAGAAGACGTGAGAAAGGAATAACTTACACACAATGTGTAACTTTTCCTTTCTTCTCAAGTTGATTCTATGAATAACAACATTGACATGCGATTTTCATAGATAATGACGGACCATCTATTTCTGAGTTTCATACATATCTCTATCTATCTATAGATGATTTCGAATTTAATTTTAATATCACATAAAACTAGAAATCCTGCAAGACATGCAGCAAAAGCTGCAGCAACACCTATAATCTCGCTGACAACATCACATTACACGGCCACTTACGTGACTATAAATGTTTAGAAGACAATATGATTACGAATAATAGAATTACCATTGTCAAAATAAATAATACGCCAGAAAGTGTTGCGAGGAAGAGCGAACGCTATTTTAGAAACGACAACATGGATCCGTGCCGTCCGCACTTTCCACGATTAACTTTCTCGTTCGCAATACAAGTTGACCTTTCTATCGCATTCACTCCGAATAAGGGTCAATTGAAAACATTTTACAAGCGAGTGTACCCCGAAATTACATCAAATTACTGTCACAAACGTTGGAAGTTTCTATTTTCAAAATTCCTCAATAGTGAACACATATTTGTCCGTAACCACGTGGACTTTATCGGTAAAAAACTAGTGGTTATGCTTTTACTTTGTTTCTTCTCCCATGATACTGTTATTTTTATTTTAGTGTTAAAAAACACTACTAGAACAAAAAAAACACAATAATGAAAAATGACGTTTCAATAACTCCGCTTAGGTTACAAATAAGCCCAGCTTAGGTTATAAACAAAAAAAACCGCGAGATTTTCAGTTTAAACTGGAAATATCTTTACCAAATCTCTGAACATCATCCAAAGACTTCCTTCTCCCTGACCTCTAGTCTGACAAGGAGGTCACGGAGCCTCGTTAGGTAATGTATATACTCCTAGTATAGAGTAGGTATAATATTATTCCGTTGTAGCAGTTGCCGAGAATACATGAACATGACCTGAATACGATATATCGACACATCCTGTGTATTTCCCCAAAAATAAGCGTTCAGTATCAAATGTACTTTAGGTCACTGAGAACTTTGTTGACTCTACAATGCGCAAAAAAATGGCGTAGATTATTTTAAAGATATAAGAAAACTTGAACCATAAATTTATGAAGAACTTGTCTTAATTTTATGATATCCTCAGAAAAAATGATAAGTCCAAGTTTTTGTATTAAATTATGCAATAAATTCTTCTTTGTTTGTGGACTAGTTCACAATATGCAACGCGTTTAACCGTCAATACTTGTTGCGTGTTACCCGAAACACTAATCATATGGCCTGTACAAACACTAATGATTTTATTATCATTTACCGTCTTATGAGAATAAACGTCTTAAACCATTTTTATCTACTCTAGTAGCTTTTCTGTGCATCTAACTAATAGTGCATTATAAGAAACGTTTTCGAGGTAATTATTACCAGTGACTGCTAAGTAAGAGATAGGATTCCAGTGATGTTTATTTTCTTTAATCGTAATTTAAATAAAGAGTATTGGTCCCGTGTATAAGCAAACATCGTTGCGTTTCTATCCAGTCAATATATCAGAAGTGGGAAAGCTCCAATCACCCGAGGTCGGTGAAAACCCTTTGCTTACTCGTGTGGGAGCTGTCACGACGCTTTTATAACTTTCAAAATCTCCATAATACGCTGGCAGAGCCGCTGAGAAAGTGCTCAGAGTATTTTATTGATTGAAAGTTGAAAATTAACTTGTTTACATTGAGCCTGTTAATGTATTGAAACGATATTGAATATTATCACCTTGATAACGAAATTCCGAGTTATACCATTTTCTAATCGGATAAGAAACGGAGAAGCAGTGAAAGTGCATCGGGCGGGCTGGAGCGCGCGGGTGTTGCGCTCTCGCATCGCATTCAGAGCATTTTTCAGCCGCACGGAGAGAGGGAGAGAAACGTAAGAAAGCGCCACACGGGAGAAGGTAAGTAAAATTTGAAAGCGCTACACAATAGCGCGTTGTCGAAATTGGAAAGTTGAGCGGCGCGCGTCCATTGCGTAACCGTTATTACGGGCGGGCGTGACGCTGACGAAAGGTAAGTGACGTCACCGGCACGAAAGTGCATCGGCCGGCCCCCTCCCCCGGTGTCTGCACGTGCGGTGCAACGCTGCACTTCCTGCATCAGGGGACTTTCTACCGGGAAGCCGCGCCACCGCCGCGCGCTCTCGCCGACTCGAAACTGTTGGGAAACTCGACTCTCACACGGCGCACACGACCGCACGAGAGATGCATCCGATTGAGCAATGGCGCAGCATCACGTTGCGCTTGCGCAACCGCATCCGCAGGCCGCATCTCCCCATAATTCTGACCTTATGGCCTGGCCGCTTATGCAAAGACATTTTCGAGTGCAATTACCGCTGGATAGGAAACGCAAAATGGTACTTACTTATAGGCAAAATGGTACTTACACTTTTGTAATGCCCCCGATCTTTGCGCAGAAACACCTGCAACATGAGAGGGGAAAATGTGAAACGAATTCGTAATTCAGTGGAGGGACGATGCATTTGCATCTGCTCAGTGTTGAGAAGAGTACACATGTTCAGTCAGATGGGAGACTTTATTTTACATATAGGTCCATTTTAAATGATTTTTTTCCCTATAATACTATTATTATATCGAAGTGTTAACTAAGGCTTCAACTAATGGAGTTGACGAGGAGAGGATTGGTAGTTTTTTTTATTATCAATTGTTTATTATTTCTCACCAAAGGTTCCGTACTTCCATAAATATAGTATTAGATTATTACTAACTGTGAAAGAAAACATCGCGAGGAAACCTGAGTTTCGGAGGTGTGGACGGATTGCAATTTTCATTCCTCAGCGCTGAAAATTGCCAATACGCGGTTATTTGTCCTATTTATCAAGGCGCACAGAGTACACTTCATTTCACATGTGAAGATAAAAAAAATAGTTTTCAGAAATAAAACATGTACTCATGTTAATACTATTTTTTTTTTAATGCACTAACCCGTGCTAAAATAGGTTTTTAAAAATGTACTCATGTTTTATTTATTATTTAAATTTCGTCGCAAGCAAATTATTAGGACCTAGACATATGAAGGTACTACTAATATTAAATATATCCATAAGATTACCGTAACTTGATACGACGTATTATGTAACCCGTTGTAGGCAGGTTTTTAGCCTCTAAATAGGTTTTTAGAAAATAGCGTGTGATAAAAATAAAATCAAATTTATTAATTTTGTTACTATAATACACATGACCATATTGAATCCTTTCTAAGTTCTTCGTCGGACTAAAATTCTTAACAAAGTCATAAAATCTGACGAAAAAAATTATTTTTAAAACAGGCCAACTTCTCGTCCCAAAAATACTTGATTTATAAGAGCTTGCCAAGTTCCTTGTCTTCACAGAATTAGCAATCCTACAGTATAATATTGTAAATGTATCTTTCACATTTACAATATTATACTGTAGGATTGCTGTAGGATTGTTTGAAATATTCACAAAATGTTTGGTTCTATATTCACTTAAAAAATAAATATTGAAATTATTAATGGAACCATTCCTTGAACAGTCAGATTTGCACTTGGCTGGTTTTTTCCTTATTTATTATAATATTGCTAATCGCGAAAACGTTTGCAAGTTCTTAGTATTTTTTTGGAACGAGAAGTCGGCCAGGTTTTTTTGCAATTTTGGTTTGGTTTGGATGTTATTTATGCTTTTATGATTAAGGAGCATTAAATTTAGCCCGCCAGTTGTTTATCACTTTCTTCTATAGGGACTTCTCTATAATCACGGCAAGTTTGACACTTGTATGTATTACAATTTTTCAATACAACATAAATAATTAATTACTTATTATTTGTTGGGTAATCCGCCACAATACTTTGAACATTTCAAATGTCTGTTTAATGCCGTTCAAAAGATAAAGCCATATAATTATACTCGTAGGTCAGACGGAAGAAGAAGACACGACACGAAAAGAAGGAGGTCAGACAGACACACGTTCGTAAGCGTAGAAACATGGTGCCTTTTGCTCTCGCCGGGTACAGAATCTTCAAAACGGATAGATTTTCATATTTGTCATATTTAAGCAGAAATTAAACTAACGTCAAAACTCGTGGTGAAGACGAAACGTGAAATTGCATATACACGATTGGGGACTGCAAAAGAACGCACAAGAGCTTTCGAAACATGTTAGCTACGAGCGTCAGCCATAATCCATTTGACGACATTTCATTTTCCATTCAGCCTCGACATGGGGTTAGGTAACCGAACGGTTCCCATTCAAAAACTTTCAAAGTTGCACACTCTACTAACGACACCAGCTAGAAAGTACGAAAAACTAAAAACAATTAAGAAAAACGTCCGATGCTACGGCCCGGAACTGGAGACGCTGTTACGTATTGCAGAGTTTGGAACAGATAAAGGCCAATCATTGACGGGCGAGCGATGAAAAGTCGTAACAGGTCCGCGTAACGTCTATAGAGAGTACCGAGACAAATGTGGGCAGCCGCCCGATGCATTACAGCAGTGAAACTTTAGAAAGGCTAAGAGAGTTGCACCAATTCATTAGCGAGCTGACTTCTCGAGCTGTACTCGACGGTTTCTAAATATCTAATCACGGCTGCTAATGTTATTGTCTTCGAATGAGATGCAACGTTTAAGATAAATCTTGGTAAAGCCACGTTAATGGCGACTTTCTATTTAATTCGGACAAACGTATCCGTTAAATTATCGACGTGCGAGTTACGTCGAGACGAATTGTGCATGTAGAAAGGCATACCACAGTGAGTTTCATTTGGAGAGCCAAGCAATGCTGTGTTTAATATTACGGAATAGTGAACAACAGCCATGTTTGAGTAAATGTTTGCCGACCATGAAAATATCAGAAGGATTGCCAAGAAGCAAAAATACCAAAAAATAAAGAATAAAAATATTTTGAGGTCTCAAAGCGGCGCCGGATGCCTCTCCGAAGGAGTTCATGGTTGAAGTAAAGATGAACAAAGTTTAAAAGCATCCTCTCATAGCATTACCAATCGTTTACTACGGCAACAGAGCTTACAATGGTCTGGCGCTATACCAGCAGTTCCCAATTGTAGAATTGAGGACGTTCGTGGATAAGTAACGATATCATCTTTAGAGCTTGTAAGATACAGTCGCTTTTCGCGCGAAACACAGCGACATTCACGAAGTAGGTTGAGAGAACACATCTAGATACTCGCCGTATATCAAAAGTTTCATTAACTCATCGGTTTAAGTCGCTAATGGCGTTCAATAATGACTCGTAAGAGGTGAGTATAGGAATGGTAATGGCGCGATGGATGCCATATAGCTGGCTCTTCAGCTAATGAACGGTGTTACACGTCAGATTGTTACATAAGGCGTAGGATGTTTCGTAGCGATGCCGTTTTAGCCTCAGTGCGTGCTGACCCGACTCAATGGAAGAACAATGCAGAGATTAAGCAATGAACCTCATTCTAGATCTGAATATACAATGTAGAAAGTGGAACACTATAAGCACTTTCGTGTTTCATAAACTGCGCGCAGATCAGCCTGCATATTGTGTAAAGTTATCCCCATTTGCAGAATATTGATAGCTTAGAACAATGCCTTGCCGAAGCTTTTTTTTCTAAAAGAGAAAACGGGAGTGATTTGCGCCAGTGGATACGCAGCGTATGTTGGATTGCTAAAAGAGATTAACATTTTCTCAAAATCCTAGGTAGAATATTACATACATACATTCATACCGTCACGCCTGTATCCCAGAGGGGTAGGCTGCCAGGGACTGCCACTTGCCACGATCCTGACAGATCACCTTCGCTTTCAGATCAACGTTCATGAGTCGTTGCATGCACGCACGCCGGTTCCGGGTACTTTTTGTCGCCTGGGACGTCCCTTACCAGCCCTTCCACTCACATTCGCAATATATATTTGTTTCGTAAAAAAATATGTCGTATTTAATTTGTTCTGTAAAAGTGCAATTAAGAAAGTTTAGTCAAAGAGCTAAGAACTATAACGCTGGTATAGAATAAACAGACCAGCAATAAATATCATACAACTAACTTCCTGGCACATAATCCCGGAAAAGCATTCTCCAGCCGTTTACTTACTTTCTATAGAGAGCGGGCATGTTGCTACGAGTAGAGTTACGATATCTCGTGTGATATAACCACCGATCAGGACAAATCGTGCTTGTTTCGAGACCCATCGATTTCACGAACCCACCGGCTTTCACAACATTCAGTGAAGCGCTGCTGAATTCACCAAAACCTAATTGTTCAGTCACCTTATTTGTCCCAAAGTGAAAGGCGAGTGGCAAATTCAGGTCCCCAGGTTTCATAGCAATCACTTTGAAATAACCTGAGACAATCCCGCGGCATTAGAAACTTGCAAAACTAGATGTTGCGAGTTATGAATATCTGAGAAGCAATCTAGCTATGCAGCATTCGCTTATACATAGAGCGGTAAATGCAAGAGTTCTCACCGAGAATACGTTCACCACTCGGTACCATCTCGGTGGTACTTTCGTTTTGAAATCAGCGCGCACAATTGGCCGTATCGAGACAGAAGCGAACCAGCTCGATCGGCGGCGGAACGCATTCCATTCAGTTTCTAATACACATAGAAAACAACCAATAGCTCTTGTTAATTATCATTATCAGTCAGCATATTGGGCGTTAATTATATTCTTTTTAATGCACTAACTCGTGCTAAGGAAAATTTTAAAAACCTATTTAGCCAGAGGTCGCGGGTTCGAATCCCGGCATGGGTGGAATTTTTAGCGTCTAAGCAACTTGACCACGAAAGATAAAGGTAAGTGAACCAATTATAATTTAATGAACGGTCGGTTTCTTTCTTCACTTCCTATGCAAATGAAAATATTTTACGTATTATTTGATTTGTGACAGTCACATGTTTTATTTAGGTGATTTTACAATTAATACCAAATGAGAATAGATAGATTTTTATCAAAGGAACACTTACTTAAAATAACCTAATTTTTTTTTTGTTGCACTAACCCGTGCCAATGACAATTTTTAAAACCTATTTAAAGGCTAAAAATTCCACCCATGACTCGAACCCGCGACCTCTGCCTAACCGGGCACGGTTAGGCATGTGTGATGTGATGACGAGACTCCCGAAACGCTGGAGCACCTGCTGGAGGAGTGTACCCGTTTTGGAGCTGCTAGGGCCGATTGCGAGATACGCCTGGGAAGAGCGGTGAGGTGCGAGACGTTCGCCGCTTTTATGGCCGACTCCAAGAGTCGAGAAGCCTTCCTTGCCTTCGCCCTGGGGGTGACGCGCGCGGACTCAAGGGCGAATGGGGGCCGGTTTTAGCCTGAGAGTGACAAAGGACAAATCCAAAAAACCAATTTTATAACCCCGGCTGGGCCGGGCGCATTTGAAACATTTTAAAATATTTAAATTCTGTATTTTTTTTTTTTTTATAGTTTGTACCCCGGCGCCTTGCTTGTGACTACTCTTCGGAGTAGACAGAGATAAGGCGTCGGGGAAAACGTGACAGTTTTATATAATCTTAAATTTTAACTCATATTTGTATAAAACTTTCGTAAGCACAACACATTGTAGACTTTTAGTCCGGATTGGTCGGACTTTTCCGATATAACAACACCCGTAAGTAAATCCGGACTAAAAGTCTACAACATATTTGTAATAGTCCATCTTAAAATTGTAATATTGTTAACTATTTTATTATTACTACAATTGACGGCTTGTATATGGGTTATAAAAAGAAAAAACGGGAAAAAGAAAAAAAAAACAAAAGAGAGATAGAGTAAAACAGAGGAAAGAGTAAAAAAGAAATAAAAGAAAACAAAACAAAAAAAAGAGGAAGGAAAAAAAAAAACAACCCATTAGATTAAGTATTCGCACTTTTAACATTACAATTACTTATAATTAACTATTGACATGCCGCCTAGTTGCGCAATTGAATATTTGAATTGGCACTTCAATATCATAATAATAATTTAATTTAGTTTTTGTTTTATAATTTTAATATCATATTAATCTTAACATTTTAAATTACTGTAAATTATTGTATTGACCGAAAATTTAAAAACCTATTTAACCGAAAATGTTCAAATTTTATCTATACTGGACTTAAAGGTTGCCACAGTATAAATAGTGGCAGGACCTCGACCAAAAAAAATTAAAAACCGGGCACGGTTAGCCAGCGGTCGCAGGATTCGAGTCCCGGCATGGGTGGAATTATTAGCCTCTAAAATAGGTTTTTAAAATAACCTCTGACGATCTCTGCGGTAGCGCATCTGCCTACCATGCAAGAGGTCCCGGGTTCATACCCCGGCTGGGAACAAAAAAAAACCCCAGGTCTTGGATGTTTACATGTTTTTGATGTCGTTGTTTCTAATTCCCACGACACAGGGCATCCTAGTGTGGGGCCAGAACCAATGTATGTGCCTGCATGTAAATGTTATGTTATGTAAAATGTAATAAAATAGCTGCGCGCAAATAATATCAAGGGTACCTAAATGGAGAGAACACAATAAATTATAAATTTTCGGAATTTTTTGGTTCAAAGAACCATTGTCCGAGTAACATTATCGCAGTCAATGAATTACTTTGAAGAAAGGTTATAGGGAGCGTTGATCCATTCGTTTAAATAAAAGAGTAAAGTCCTTAGTACTTTATGTAAATTCAAAGAGAAATAAGATGAAAATGTTCGAGCGACTCGTGAAATTCCAAAGAGCGGCCAAGAGTATCTACAAATGGATTCACGGCGCTTACCAGACCCCACAAAATAATAATTTGTGTAAGCTTTACAAATAGTCGCAGTGAGAGGTATTTTCGCAATTCGCATCGCATTAAGCAGTACTCTAGCTGTGACATAATTTCGCTGGAGCGAGCGGCTGCGGTGTGCCGTGGTGGTGTGTAGAAAGAGCGTTAGGCGTTCGGCGATTTCACAAGTTTCACTGCGGCCGACTTCCATTTGCGTACATGCTCTCATTCGAGCCGATCCACTGTACAGATAATACGAGAGAAAACAATGCCGATCCAACTTGACGCGCGGATAATTCAACTTCGAGCGTTGTGCAAGTATCACCAAGCGATGTAGTTTTAGAGAAGATTACCGAGGTGTAACGTAGCTGTTTCTTTAGTTTAACTAAGTTCGTCACACCTTTAATCGGATTTGATCAAATCACCATAAAATAAACAAGCAAATTCCTTGCAGGCGGCGTGTTGTAAAATTATTAAAGTGAGTGGAATTTCATTGCAGCAGCAGTGCCGTGCGCCAGATTTCATAAGCGATCTCTCCACACCCTGATCTGGGTTAGGTGGTCGACATGAGCGGTGATGGCGTATCGAGCGCGTCCGAAGTTAACCTACATTAGTGGCGTGACACACAAACAGACCCCGCTCCGGGGGTCGGCGAGAGCACGGGTGCTCGCTGCTCGGCGTACCCGTAAAATTCATGACCCAGAGACCTCCGCGCCTGTCTATTCCGCATTTTGCTGAAAACTTTGTTAGAGTAGATAGGAAGTGGCGGAGGTGCCCCTATCCGCTTCGGCGCCGGCGTAGATTTTATTAAAGCCACATGTTAACTAGATGTAGACTACGGCACGGAGTCGACTGACGAATGGAGAAGCTTTAGTGATGGCGGAAGTAAGGATTGCGCGAGTCAATTTGAAACCACTTTATCATACTTTTACTTGTAACAATAAGTCAGTTTCTTTGTAATTTTGACATTCGATTTGATTTCATTTGACATAGTATTCATAAAGAACCAGTGTAGGAAGAGCTTTCGAGTGCACACATGACTGCAGTGGATACTTATTCAGTTGGACAAACTGAACCAACGATGATAAAAAAAGTTCTGAAATATCCGTGAAAACAAATTGCAACTGGATTAGCTGTTAACGAATAGTTTATAGAACACTCTACATTTATAACAAGTTAGTACGTACGACGGATAATGACGCACGGTAGAACCTCATATCTGACCCTTCACTCAGTGAACCCTTCAAACAAAACCAATAGTTGATACACTTTAAGGCTCTCATCGTTATATAGGTCCCTCTGCAGGACACAGGCCTTCTCTCAGACAGTATGGACGAGGACGACTTAATTACTTCGCGTGCCCACCGCGTATTACCTCAAACACTCAGCTTTCCTCACGATGTTTTCCTTCACAGTTGGTATCGCTACAATAACTTCACTAATGTACATAACTTAGAAAGCAAAGTCGTCGGTACATGCCGGGATCCGAACCCATGACCTCCCGATAGAAGTCGGTGTTCTACCGCTTAAAGCTTCATTCTGGTTTTTTTTTATGAACCTTATTAGATTAAGGACGAGAAAGACAAGTCTACAAGGCTAGCTACCTCTGCCTAGCGTTAAGTTACCAATATACCATCTAGTGAAAAAAACCAATCAAATATCTGGCGAAACGAGCGAGCTGCAGTCGGCCCAGTTGTGGTGCAGGACTGCGCCCCGATTCACCCGGGTTCAACGACCGTGTCGCTACATACTCTGCCCACAAATCGATAACCTGATTTGCACAGGACCACTTGTCATGATTTATGCCGCACATAACATCGATGTCCATGTTGAATTAGATCCTAGGCATCGCGCGGTCAACAGACGGGCGATTCCTTGTCGACAGGAAGTTAGAGGCAATCTCGTCTTGTTCAGAGTTTTGAAATACTTAAGTAGCTACTGCTCTATATAGAGTACTTGACTCATTGGTGATTCAGGATGAGTAAGCCACTCGTATTTGCTTCGTACTTTGTAGCAAATTGCAGTGTTATCGCAAATATATCCACCTACCTAGACAGCTTTAAGAGCAAGTATCTGCAGCGATAAATCCGAAGGCAAACAAATCCATTTCCAATACTTGAATTCTATCGAGGAGTCGTCATTAGTGGGAGTCGTATTGACACATACCTTCCAAAATATGATTAAAGAAAATGACTTGGTATGTTGCCCCTTGGGTCAAACTGAACCGATTTAGCTGTGTTATCCTGTAGGTTTTAGAGAAGCATGTTTGACCACTCCATTCCGTGCAGTGTGGTACATTTGGGTACCAAATCTAAATTGGTAAATTTTGACCCAAGAAACAACAGCCGGTGCGAAGCGGCAAGCAAAAGTAATCACATTTTGCATGGTCCGCCTTATAGACGTACAATCCCCACTACTAGCGACGTCGGTTACAAAACGCTGTCTCTCCATCAGCAGTTTGCTCATCACCCGTGGGGCTTTAATTCAGCACACGCATCACGATGCGACAATGCAACCGTCCGCGCAAGCAATCTGGGGTCGACGTCCTGCCGGCCATCGGTGGACGAGGGATACTGACCCGAGCTGTTCCGTTTTAAAATGGACACTCAGCAACGCGGCTGCTTACTTCGCAGCCTCGGCTGATTGATTAAACTGCCTTCTTATTACGTTAAATTCTAGGCTTACTTCAGTGGAAAGGATTGCTTGATGAGTCAGTGATATATTTCACACAAATACGTGAACTAGTTACGTTTAAGAACATTATACCAAAACCTGCTTGGTTGGCGACAAAAAAAATGTTATCTTTATTCACTTCAAATAATAGGCTGTACAGAAGTTAAATTAAGTGAGAGTCAAACAACCGTCATCCTATACTCTTTCAGCATGAGTCGCGCCTTTTAGTACTGGTTCGCCACGTAAAACAAGACTGTACAAACGCGCCGTATCGAGCTTGTTATTAAGAACATCGACTAAAGGATCAATTATATGGCTCTTAATAATTATCGCACAGTATTGTGCATGACTGTTCCGCTGACTTGTTCGGTTTTTAGGTCAAGAAGGGTTTAAAAAAATGTTTTTTAGATTACCTATTTATCAATTCTATAGGGAACCTAAATTGTATGATCGAATACATGGCTTCACTCCGAGCCCTAATAATCCGCTATTTGACTCTCTTTTCAAGTAAGTCTTAAACGGTAAATAACTCTTCCATTAGACCAAAAAATATTTTAGTATATTTTTTGAGGACCTAAAAGCAACATAAAAATATATTTTAAAACTTCATTTTCCTAAACAGCCAAAAACGCGGTCAGCCATATTTGTCTATGGTTTGCAGTCCAAAAAATTGTAAACAAAGTTTCACATTCAATTTTCTGTAAGTGATCTCTGAGCATAGTGAAATAACAACAACGCAACCATGATTTCATCGAATTTACATCCAAAATATACCAATTATCATTATTGCATTGTTCGAGAATGAAAAAACACGTAAATAAAGACCCCCGGGAAGTTGTGGATTCGTGTACTCAGTGAAATTAACATTCGAAAAACTTGGCTCAAACTTGCCAAAAGAGACCCCGACTCTTTATCAATTGAAACTCAGGTGTATTTATGTGAAGATCACTTTGATGTAAGTCCTATAATAATCAATGTCCACTGGCTCGGGCTGAAAGATGTTTGTTTACAAACTTTAGATGGTTTCAAGATGGTGGATAGCGTTTTCGCCGTTACGAATTAAACGAGGAAAATTTTTTTTTACTTTGTAAATTTTGCAGCCATCCTGCATACTTACTTAGCAAAATCAATATATTTCGGTTTCTTACGTTAAATATAGAAAATATTCATTTATCGTGTCAAATTTGATACGTGTCAAATATAGGATTGAGTATAGAGACGATGCACTTCTCGAAAGCTCGCCTCTGACGACATAATCGATGTGGACTGTCGATTAAGATTTTGACAAATAACGTAATGCATGGGTCGTACGACGACGCTAATCGCGCGTTTAAAATGTCAAGTCGCGACTCTCCAGTACATTAGTTGTAAAATTCCATAACTTTAGCACCACAAAACGCGTGACTCCTGTCACGGTACTATGCCGATGTGTGAGAAGGGCCTCACAGTGTCCACAAACGGCAATCACTCAAACACGATAACGTATCAAGGACAATGTACGCCAAACCGTTATCAAACCACGAGTTCACATTAGTTAGGCTCACGCCCCAAAGTTTAAATAGAGACACCAAATAATATTTTGAATATTCGGCTCCGTATAAGGTCAAGGCAACACTTCGACGTTACTCTTCGTGTTATAATAAAAATTCACACCAGTTTAACTTCTTCCAAAATCCAGGGCTTCAAAAATAGTCACTATTTCAAAGCATAGGTTTTCAGTGGTCAACAAATAAAATTCCCGAAAGTAAAAGCACATTATTTATTTGCCCTTCCTCACATTCAATCTATTTCTGTGCTGAGGACATAAATGTTATCTGGAATAGGTACCTATGGTACAAAAATATAATACCAGGAAGATAGTGTGAACATAAAACAACGCAGTCTTTCTACCGTCCTCAAAAGGATTTTTTTAATTATTGTTTTTTGATTTGACTAAACTAGTCCGAAGAATTCTAGATCACATCCCGCGTTCCCCCAAAATATATCCACGCGACGTTAAAGTTATTTGGATATTTTTCGGGTATTATACCTACAATATTCTATTCAGGACACGATTGGGATGGAAGGGCAGGCGTGGCCTAGAAAACATCGTACGTACCTATCCCATTTCTCTTTCGCTCAAGACCTTGAGCTGAGGCAAAAGTTACTCAAGGCCCAAGGGTCCCGGAAGTGTCCTTCAGAAGGGGGCGTAAGACCTTGGCCTACAAGGCCTGTTTTCATACTCAAGGCAAATGCCGAGCCTAACCGATTTTATGGCCGAGTTTAATGGATTCATATAAAAATGTATAGCTAGGTACTAAAAATTGATATTGTGTTATCATATCAAAGTTGTATACGTGCATGAAGCATTCATTAAATATGAAAAGGTTTTACTGTCGGAATATTATACATTTACTAAATTATATGTAAGTAGTAAAAGATAAGAAAATGAGTACGCACAGAAACTCACGCTTGTATCCCAGAGGTGTAGACAGAGACTAGATTTGGCCACTTGCCACGATCCTGACCAACCTCAATTGAGTATTAAATTAAGTAAGTATTTATTTTAGCCTAGGCTATATATTTCATGAATCAGTTATTTTAGTCGTAGTCTTCCGCATTAAGTTAATAATCTGTACGGAGCGAAAGACTCGTTGTTAACTACAATAAGCTTACCTTTACTGAAAGCTTGTTGATACCTTACCTCCTATAACTTATTAGGACACATTGAAATGTTTAAAACAATTTTGAAAATTACTACAAAAATTATGGCACTGACATAAATAATGCGACTACTTGAAAAAAAAAATGATACCAAACAATTTCCGACACTGTAAATTATTATTAGTTACTAAGCAAGTTCGAATCCCGCACTTAGTTTTACGTTACGCAAATTTGTGAACTTCTAGGAACAACATCACTCGCTAACTGTGAAGGAAAACATCGCGAAGAAACCTGTGTGGCCCTGGTGGTCAGGAACGTGTGATTAAGCCCATACGTGGAGCAGGCCGAATGTTTTTCGAAAATAAAATTTAATACGTAAATATTCTTTTAGTGCTAGCCTTTACGAAGTACAAAGTTTTAGGCCTCTGAGCCAGTTTGTAAACACTTTTTCAAGCCTGCCGCAGGCATCTCGTTTACAGCTTGCCCATCTTCTGCACATCATCTAATTGTATGCCTTGGAGCACAGTTTTTTCTTTAAGTTTGGAAGAAGAGGTGCCACAATGCTAAGTCAGGGCTGTAAGGAATGTGACCCAGGAGTTTGACTAGGGTGCTGTCAAGGAAGTCCTTCGTGTTGAGAAATAGCCCGCGGAGCCGTCTTGTTGCTCACACACAACAGAGAAAAATTCTCAACCATTTCATAGTATACCTTTCGGCATTGATGGTTCTTTGGTTCCGAAAAAGAAACTCACAACAAATAGCCTTTTAAAAGCTCGTAAGCAATATCTTCCCACAGCTTCTAGATCGCTTCACATTGGTAGCCGTTGATTCGTATTGAAAGACCCAAACCTTCGTTTCTGGATCGTATTGATAAATCTAGGATCACCTTCATGATGTCGTAAACACGCCGAGACGACCCTGCTTCAAAGTTATTTATCATAATCACGGCACCATCGTTCCGCCCGGGCCTGCTTCTGCGCGACGGTTAATGTGCAGCACACAGCGTGTGTGACTAACCTCCTCACGCAAAGATGCACGTCTAGAATGTCGTGAAGGCTTCCCAATCCAATCTGTAGTATATGCTGAATGTCCTGATACCTCGTTCGATAAACTCGCATTTTCTCTTGTATAATTTTTATCACAGAAAGCACGTTTTCTTCCGTAACAACCGTCTAAATGCGACCACTTCTTTCTTCATCCGCCAAAGTTAATCGACCGCCCTTAACTATGTTACAAGTATACCAGCGATACACGGTTGCCTCGGAAGCGCCTTCATCCACTAATGACGTTTGAAGTCTATCGTACGACTCGTCCGGTATTGGCGACACTTGAAATCTTAAAAAATCATAGCGCGAAAATGTTCCCTGCTGAATATCCATTTATTCTGACACGATAATTTAAATTAGATGGCTAAAAATACGGACGTAATTTTTTTAATTGGAACCTACCTAAAAATTTATTTGTAATATAAAAATAGGTACATTGACCAATTTTTACCCCACAAATTAGTTTTCTAAATAAAATATAACTGGCCAGCCAATACTTTCTGAGTGGCCTGGTAAACTCTCTCCGAGAGACCTGTGCTCTACAGTGGGACGTATATAGGCTGTATTATAATGATATTATAAATGGTTCTTCACGGAGGAACGTGAAGGAATTTGCAATACCTATACGCATAATCTCGGACAGAGCGCCTCAGTCTTGAAGCACTTCAAAACTAGCTCACGAACAACAGTTTTAAACTAGAGTGCCACCAAGAGTTGGAAAAACTGTCCATAAGCAACCGAGTCACCCTACAGTGGATAAAGGGTCATAGCGGCTCTCTATGACCCTTTATCGAACCCGACTCTTTATCTTTATCGAAACGAAATGCAGACAAGCCAGAGAGGCTTTACCAACAGTGTCTGAGGAGAAGCGATCTGCGCAAAGCCGTAGCACTTATGACGGGCCACTGCCCACTGTATAAACACTTCCACACTACGGGACTGACCGACAGACCGTTATGCCGAGGATGTCTCAAGGAAGACGAAACACCCGTCCACGTGACCATTTACTGTGAGCGTGGACATCGACCATGGGAAAGGTGGGATCCCTTCGGGAGGCCAGCGGTAACATTGGTGCACAGCTGGCCTTTTGGAAAGAGATTGGCTGGCTGGAGTGACCTCATAGCCCTGCTACGTACAATGGCCCAACTATGAGGCTAGGTTTGGAAACCACAGGACAAACTAACTAAGGGATCTTCACCATTAGTTATATCACTATACTCTGAATGGTGTCAATAGTTTTCAATGTCGATTTTCATTATTTTAATTATTAAAAATACGCGTTCTCTTATAAAAACATGGCTTCTTCGCATTTTTAAATTAATAAATTTAATACTAGCATTAATACTTCCGGATTTACGACCGCTGTCATCTGCCGTGTCATGTGCTAGAGCGTAAGCAGCACTTCAAACATGATCAGTATGATTCTTCGACTCGACATATTGAATTAAAAAGACGCGCGACTTCCTTTACGTCATAGTGTGTGAGTGAGTTTCTCGAATTGATGATCGATATAAAAATACTTTTTGCAGCGCTGAATGTCATCGTCACGCTGCGTTCATAATCTGTGTTTTGCTCTGTCATTTGCGATTACAACCTACTTTAACAAATTATTTTTTATGGTAGGTAAAAATTGAGTTGGAAACAAGAAATTTACGATATATAGAACCCATTCGTGACCTAATAATTATATCCTCGTCCGGGCAATTACTTAATTCTAAAAAATGTATTCTAAATTTCCAAGCTAGTACTTCAAATGACGCTATTATTTAATTGTGGCACAACTTTGTTGATACTGATTCTAATTGTCATAGTCACTTGGGCATTTTCCATTGTATACTCAGCGACGCCGAAGTCGGCCATCTCAGAGAACCATGGGCGTTGAATTAATAATCTAAGCGATTGCACACGTAATAATGAGTAATTTTGTGTTATTAAAACGTAATTAGTGATTTATTAACAGACTTCAAAAAAGGAGGAGGTTATTATTCAAATTAATTTATCGAAAATTATAGCTTAAAAGTATCGTCGCATTTTTCTAAATCCTGTTACTTTTAAAGCCAAAGAAGTTTTTCTTGACAATGGCAGTGATTATAGGACAACATTTCCTAAGCCTATTTAAAAATCTGAGACATAAATTATTGCAAAATGGTCTAATTTGACAATGACCAGGTAACACTATTTTTATTTTTAATGCACTAACCCGTGCTAAGGAACAAATTTAAAAACCTATTTAGAGGCTAAAAATTTCACCCATGCCGGGATTCGAACCCGCAACCTCTGGCTATCCGTACCAGCGCTCTACCAATTGAGCTCAATTGGTAGAGCGCTGGTACGGATAGCCAGAGGTTGCGGGTTCGAATCCCGGCATGGGTGAAATTTTTAGCCTCTAAATAGGTTTTTAAATGACCAGGTAATTAAAAACAGGTAATTATATAAATAGTGTTTTAAAAACCTATTTAGAGGCTAAAAATTCCACCCATGCCGGGACTCGAACCCGCGACTTCGCTAACCGTGCCAGCGCTCTCCTAACTGAGGTAATTTTATTTTTTAGGGTTCCGTACCTCAAAAGGAAAAAACGGAACCCTTATAGGATCACTTTGTTGTCCGTCTGTCCGTCCGTCCGTCTGTCAAGACCCTTTTTCTCAGGAACGCGTGGAGGTATGAAGCTGAAATTTATATCAATTACTCAAGTCTACTGTCCCTTGAAGCTGTGAAAAAATCAAACTTCTAAGCCAACGCAATCAAAAGATACAGCCGTTTATGCCGCAAATTTTCGACACTTGCAAGGGAATCAAAACCTACAGGGTGCTTCCCGTGAACTCAGAATCTTGAAATTTGGTACGAAGCAACGTCTTATAGCATAGATAAAGGAAAAATTACGAAAACCATACATTTTTAGTTACATCACATAATATATATTTTTTTAATAATTTTAAACTTACTACCCATTTCCTCATAAACGCGTAGAGGTATTAAATTGAAATTCATACCAAATACTCAGGTCTATAATACAGGTTTGTACGGAACCCTCGGTGCGCGAGTCTGACTCGCACTTGGCCGGTTTTTTTAATTGTCCTTAGCACGGGTGAAATGAGAGAATATAAACAGTGTGGTTTATAAAAAACGCGATTAATGTAGAACACTATTCAAATACAGTTCTTTTATGTCTGTGGAAGTTTTCTTTCACCATAGACTATTAAACTGCATTTGATGTTCTAGGCATATTTAAATCAATTCCGCTTTCTCCGAGATGTAAAAAAACCTCAAAGGGCGTCACAGAAGGCGGAGATATGATAGTATTTGATGTTAAGATACATATCGCTCGCCAAACTATTTACGAAAATATATACACTTCTGGATACATCTATTGGCCCACCTTACATTTTCAGTTTCGTTTAGTCCTAGCTAAAATTTATATTAGTTTTAAGAAAAAAGTTTTTACGCAGTTTTGAACCAGGCACATTCATAATTTTATTCAATAGTCTTTTTGGGAAAACCAAAGAGAAAAATCACACTTTCAAGAATGAAATCCAATTAAACCAATAAAATCAAGTTTTCTTAGTATTCGATTCTTTGATATCAACCAACAGGCTCCAAATTATCTTTTGTTTCTTTAAATTCTGCGTTCGAAATTAAAAAAAAGACTATTGAATAAAATTATGAATGTGCCTGGTTCAAAACTGCAAAAACCTTTGGCTCGCCCTAATATACATTTTTAACTAGGACGAAACGAAACTGAAAATGCAAGGTGGGCCAATAGATGTGTCCAGAAGTATATTTATTCACGTTATGTAAAACAATGGCGCCGCAATAGATGTGTATGTATATCTTCGTAGTGTGTGATGGTCCTTAATTGTATGGCGAGCGATATTGCATCTTAAGATTTATCTTTGTCGTGTTTGATGTCGTTTTATAGAAATTCTTTAAATGCGAAAAGCAATGCATATTAAGTTGTTCATTGTACGTCATTTATTCAACTGATTAAAATGTATTATTCAGATGGATGATCACATCACTTTTAGTGGCGACTGCACTCTTAGAATGTTTTTGTGTCAAGTAGATTCTCTGCTGAAGAAATATTAACTCCGGTTAAAGCATCATTGAGTCATGAAAATTCATGACATTTAATTCAAAAAAATAAAGGTTCTTCCAACATCTACTTCTTGATACTGTAAAATATTTATTATTACACTGGAATAAGATAAACCCCCGATATTAAAAATACATCTGACTACAAAACAATTTCTCTCATTATCTTCTACATAAATAAAATTCAAAGCCCTGATTGACTCACATCAACGCCCAGACCAAGCTGTTGTACCTAGGAAGCTGAAATTTTGTATAGAGGGTCTATAATTATATAATGTAGGCAAGAAATAAGACCGGATTTTCTGAAATTCAACCCTAAAGGGGGCGAAAAGGGTTGACAAAATTTGTATGGGAGGTATAAAGAATGTTGTTTAATTTTCTTGAAACTTTAAATACTCTTTAAAACAATTAAGTGAAAACATGTTTCGCCGTTTTTCTAATTTTAACCCTTAAGGGAGTGAATGGGGTTCCAAAAAAGTCCACGTGGACAGAGTCGCAGGTAAAAGCTAGTAAAATAATAAATGCACACTGGGTATGCGTGTATAAGCTACAGAAAAAAAACAGTTTTAAAAAGATGATTTCTATTATTATTATTAAAGCCCATTTTGTAATCTAAAATACAAAGAGCCCTTAAAAAGTATGTCTTCTTTTCAATAAAATCTGATGTCTTAATAGTTCAGGATGGTCCACAACTACTGTTCATTGAATATTAAAGTTAACAGAATATTTTTATGTGGAAATTAGCTACTCCAAAGATGCCTTGCGTATAGAAGTTGCTTATGAAAATAAGCAAATTTATTTATTATTTAAGTAAACGACGGCCTCGGTGGCGCTACGGTTTGGCACGCTGCTGTAAAACCGAAGGTCTCGGGTTCGATCCCCGGCCGGGTCAAACTAGGAAACGAACTTTTATAGTTTGCCTCGGGTCTTGGATGTTATCTATATATTTATTGTATTAAATCTATCGTCGAGTTAGCACCTATAACACAAGTCATTTAGTTGTACTTAGTATAGGGCTAATAAGATCTGTGTAATATGTCCATGTATATTTATTATTATTTGTTATTATTATTAAATTATTAAAAAGAGCTGTCCTCAAAGTAAGTCACTCACTGCCATTCCTATACCCCACTACAAAGTTGTACGCAGAAACAAAAATGACTGTGCAACAAATCTTCATCCAGAGAATTATATTGATCCAACACCGCATGATAACTAATGACACTTTGTCTACAATTTCTAAAAAACGCAGAACAGATATATTTACCAATTACCCATTCAAAACTTCTTTTGCTCAAAACTTCTTTTGTTTCCTTGGTAAATATCTGTACAATAAAATAAACAAGAAAATTAAAATTGCTTCATTGAATAACTATCATTGTAAAGTTATCGTCACTAATTGGCTTCTCTCCTTAACGCTGAAACCGAAGGTTTACTGATCATTACCAAGTAGAACTGTGTTGAAAACGGAAGTAATAATATAATCACTCTTATACAAACACACACACATATACACCCTCACACACACACACACACACCCTTGTTCGCGGCTCATATATTGTGAGGACCTTGTCAGAATTCCCCATTATGCGGTCCTACCTTTCCCGTTGACTTAGCAGTGTGTAAATCTGTCTACAATCTGGAGCTATCTCGTTCTGGCATGAACTTTTATTTGAAGTTTCCATACACACGACTGAGACAGAGATAGAGCCCTTCATAATTTGTGTCAAAAATCGGGCTTGTGCGGTCCCAATTTATTATGCGGTCGGACCGCACTTTCGAACATACGCGTGCGAAAAAACACACCGACCGCATTTTATGCAAAATACAAACGCATTTACACACTGTCCCCACTTTAGTGCCGTTTGAGAGAATTTACACATCGACCGCATTTTATGCTAAGTACAAATGCATTTACACACTGTCCCCACTTTAGTGCCGTTTGAGAGAAGTTACACACCGACCGCATTTTATGCTGAGTACAAATGCATTTACACCTGTCCCCACTTTAGTGCCGTTTGAGAGAAGTTACACACGGACCGCATTTTGATGTTGTTGCATGAGTATGCAACAACGCATTCACGAAGGAATATTATGAGGACTGCAGGTTAATGTGACTTAGTGCGTATTAAAAAATTGCGAAGACGCATTAATTAGGTACCTACCTAAATACTAGAAAAGGGAGAGGTGATTGAGTAATCACCTCTCCCTTTTCTAGTATTTAGGTAGTCACATTAACCTGCAGTCCTCATAATATTCCTTTGTGAATGCGTTTTCAAACTATCTTAATCTGTAAAAATTTTAAAAAGCCACGCGCGATTGCTTGTTCCGCTGCGCCGCGTTCCCTAATTCTTTTAACAGCATATGCTGCAGAGCAAAGCTTATTTGCCAATTTTATTTGAGGACCCCATTGAAGCTTTGCATCAATTGTGATACCTAGAAATACAGTTTCTTTGACAAAGTCTAGTTTGTCCTTTCCCAATATAACTTTGCTGTCAACTACTTTGACATTGGTAGAGTGAACTTTATACATATTGTTTTTTTTTTTAAATTTAACAATAAGTTATTAGACTTAAACCAGTTTAGTACCTGAGGGAGAGAATTATTTGTACTGGCAAGATCATTCTCTTGTCTTTTTATTTTGAAAATAAGTGACGTGTCATCTGCAAATAATACTATCTCTGACATATTTTGAACCATGAAAGGAAAATCATTTACATATACGAGGAAAAGAAACGGCCCCAAAATCGATCCTGTGGCACTCCTATCCTGACCTCTGACCCTGAAGATTTAGTTCTATTTATATCAGCTCTTTGAATACTTCCTTCCACATAATGATGTCATAAGTTTTAGAAACATTTCACCTTCTTCCAAGGATCCGTCCGCACTCAAGGTCCTAACAAAGGATCTAGAGCAGTGATTTGGTTGGAACAATGTTTTCTTGTTTTTTTACTATTATTTGTTATTAACCCTCCGACGCTGTAGTGCCTGGGACATGGTTCTATAGATGGTGTAGGCTTGCCCAGCACCTATACCATCCTGACAGCTTAGTCGGCCTAGCCCACAGGAAAGACTAGTCAATACGTGCGGAGTCAACTATGCCGCGGGTTTCCTTACGATGTTTTCCTTCACTGTTAGCGTCGGAGTGGTCCCTTCACCCATCTAGTGTGAGTGAAGATACCACTGGACGCTGTATAAATCATCTCATTCAGTAGATGCAAAAAAGCCAATATTATTATTATTAACCCTACAAACCTAATAATCTTAAGAACCATGCAAACCCAACCTAACCTAAGCCCTTCAATGATAACAGGATCTTTGCGTAACGCAATGTATAGTACCTACGATGTGTTTTGTCTTTGCTATAGTGGCACTGATAAGTGCTTTAACTCTGTGATGCTCTCTATTATTGAACATACATACTTAGCATGAGTCTAATTTCTCGTATAAAGTGCGGTCCTTTTTACAGGTACTCATTTTGTGCTTATACACACAATGGGAACTGGAGGCGCCACGTGGTGGTTCTAATGAGTCTAATTTCTCTTATAAAGTGCGGTCCTTTTTACAGGTCCGCATTTTATCACATTTTGTGCTTATATACACAATGGGGACTGGTGGCGCCACGTGGTGGTACACACCTGAACTATTTTTTGGTTTGTGTTAACTCAACTCGACAAAAATACCGAATATGAGGTCCTCCCCGAAAATTTGCTCATACTTCGCCAGTCGAACAATCAGAACGCGAGAATTCGATAGCTATATTTGAAGCTTCCTCAAAATATTGTGCGGACGTCCGCACAATGAGGTCCGACCGCACATTGAGGGTTTTTGACTAACTTAAGACCGCACAATGTTAAAGCCGCGAAGACAAACACACTCACTATCACACACACATACATACAAACTGAGACACACCTAGCACCGTTGAACTATGGACTATTTAACTACGTTTATTTTATTCTATATTATAGTAACTAAAAGCTAAGACACCTATGTACAACTACATTAAGAGTATTAGTACCCACGACACAGGTTATGCCTAGTGTGGGTACTACTGTATACATTTATGTAACTGTCTTCTGTTCAATAAACAATTTTTATCTTATCTTAAATAATTTTCTTTTATGTAGATTATATATGTTCCATTGTAGGACGCAGGCCTTCTCTCTGGTGATAGTATTTGTAAAATTATAGACCTACATTACAAACATCATAAGTTATAGTTGGTAACCACTAATTTAAAGTACATTTAAACATCAAATTTAAAGTCAAGAAATTGATAATGGGGTATCCTATCAAAAATTTCTTGACTTTGGACATGATTCAAAAGAAATTTTCACAGCGAGTGAAAAGGTAATAGAAACAAAATATACCTTTAGTATGATGTGATCATCTTGAAATTTTTGTTTCAAAGTCTGCCATAATGCAACTGATTACAGTACATACATGTAACTGTAAACATCGATCAGTTCTGGACTGTAAATTACATAATACAGTTAATTAAGGGGTCAGAACAATTATTTTCATATCCCTCACACAATGTAGGCAGGAATATGTTACACATTAACAACCTTGACTACAAAGACACATGTTGTAGGTTAGATTTCCCACTGGACGCCGCCACACTTCATTTGTTGAACTAAACTAAATTGGAGTATTTTCATGTTCATGATGTCCTTGACTGGTTACTATTGATGTCCTTACTTAGTTACTATTGCAGAGGATATGAGTTTGAGATTAGGACGTCATGTAATAGTGTTGTGGAAGCTATTACATGTGAGAGAGTGGCAAATCCTTGTACAGTCCCTTTCTTTAAATGACCATGTTATACCATGCTTGGGTAATTGAATAAACATATTTTTGTAGCCTTGAAAATTAAATCATGGTGATATTTGAAAGACGAAAATATTACGGACCCATATACATATAATACAGTATATCTCAGATTAAAAAGTACAAAACTGTGAATGCATGTAAAGTGGAAAACCTGAGTATGTAGAACAGAGAATAGATTC
The DNA here is from genome assembly GCA_934045075.1 of Yponomeuta sedellus. NCBI lineage: Eukaryota > Metazoa > Arthropoda > Insecta > Lepidoptera > Yponomeutidae > Yponomeuta > Yponomeuta sedellus. Next base: position 16,816,414 of record OW203727.1, on the reverse strand, counting down.
TTTACCCTGATTACTTCTGACGTTTGAGCAAGTGGGTACTACCTACTCCAAAATAGATTTACTCACGTTTTAGTCAGCAGGCTGGGTACTCAGCGTGGTACATAACACGGGTAAAATAAAAGAAATCTAACTGATTTTCGCACCAAGTTAGGAAAATTAGTGAAAATCGAGAAGAAATAAAAACAAAAGCGTAAAAGTAACAACGGGCGTTGAAGCACTATGTGTTGCCAGCTTTTCGCTAAATATTTTCCATAATCTAATTAAAAAAAAATGTGTTCATATTTGAGACTGCTTTACTATCAATCAATTGGTATTGGTAATAAAATAAGAAGAAACTCAGAGAAGTTAGAAATAAACACGGATGTTTTTGACATCCGTGGAAATAAAATATATATTTTTGCAACCAGAATACAAGATAAATAAATTTAGAGACAAGATAGACAAGGACACTGAACGTTGAATAATTGTAAGCAAAAGACTCCGCAATGTTGGATTGCATACCGGAAGCGCTGTAACAGGAATGCCAACGTTGATGCAAGGTCGTAAATTGATTTTTAGCAATGTTGCATGAACAAAAATACCTTGCCGTCAAATTGGCAAAGCCACATTATAAGTTCTACAAAGCCATGAAAAACTTTGTCTTCTATCAAAAATTTTTTGAGTCCTCTCAACAGTCGACAGCACACCAACCTGTACAGTGCATAGGTTGATGTGCTGTCCACTGATAGACTAAGATTTATTGAGGGTAACCTATGTATAAATTCATTCTTTCGCCTAGCATGCAGAAAGAAAACCAATTTAGATATAAACAATTTATTTGAACTTGACCAATGTAAATACACATACAATCAACAAATATTATTGCACCTAAGATAGGCCACATGTTCAGCGAAATCAATTAATAACATTATCCTTTCTTGGATTATAGTTTTGGGTTTTTAAATCCACTAAGCCAGCAAACGCTAAGTAACAAAAACAGCAATACTACTCTTAGTACAGGTCAGACATGAGCAAAAAACAAGTATTATGATCGTACATGGTATACTGTTATAGCAAAATGATGACCACATACACTGATCATCATTTCACTTTTCAAAATGTAAATCCTCTCACAATTTAACTATTAACATTAAATTAATTAACCCATTCCATTCAGTGGCAATGTAAAGTTACTTTCCTTGTTAGGTAAAATTTACCACATTTCTTATAATCCCACAAAAAGTACATAGGATATTAAAATGGCTGCAAAAGTATCAATTAGTACATACAATGATAGCAACAAAACTTGCTTACAAAATGACTGCAGAAGAGGCCTATCTTAAGATTTGTTACATAGCTAATAGGGCTGCATTTCACATTTGCCCTGTTTATTCACTCAGCTAGGCCCAGTAATAATGTGAAGGAATTGGTAAGAATAAACAAGGTAGATTTCATAGAATCAAAGGCAACCAAAGTATTTTTTGTAATGTAGTACACTACAGAACGAAAGTCTGCACCCTACAGTGGGACATATAAAATGATATATTATATACAGGTTGCATCCTTATGTAATTAGCTGACTTTGATTCTATTGCATATTATGTGAGATAGTGATTATGAAGATTTCAATTCAACGAGATAGACCAGTTGTTTTCAACTTCCACATGGGCTAAGCTGAGTGTTACTACAGTATTTGAAGTTTTTTTTAGTTAGTGAGAGTTGTTAAAGCAGCAACTATATCTCCCCTGTGTTCCCTTAGTGTCCTCTCTGCTAGAGTTCGCGAGATTTCCATTTCTTTTACCTGAAATTGAGAAAAAGTCACTTTTATTCAGAGTAATGGTTACACTTGTAATGCTGTATATCCTTTACAAATAATAAGAACTGGAATGACTTCAGGTGTTGTTTTATTTGTAGATTAGTAGTATAATAAAACAGAAAAACTGGATAAAAACGGATAAGCAGGTAAAATAGTCAGATCTGGTTGAAGGGTAGTAGTGATGAAAAATGAGGGAGATCGAAAAATGTGTGACGTAATTTAAATATTTGAAAATGATAGATAGAAAAAGAAATAAAAATGGTGTAAAGAGGTTTGCACTGTTACACACTATAGTCCATTTGTTTAGGTACCTACTTAAAAATATGTTAACAATCTTAAGTCTTTGTATTGAAATACACACTTAACGCATTCAATCTGAAATTTAATGTAATTTTATGAAATTCAAGTAAACTGTAAACATTTTTATTTATAAAGGGTACATTTCAATAAGACTAATCAAGATTATTTGCTTTAGTAAATTATCTAAATAAATAGACTTAGGTGTGACAGTTTTGTACCTTAGCTTATCTTCTTACCTCAGGATAACTTGAATGTGAAGTTCAAGACAGTGAGTTGCACTACGTCTTTCCTACATGTTTGGTAAGACTAATGTTTCTTCTTCCTCCATGGTTAGTAAATAATACTTTGTATATTAATTAAAATTAAATTAAATTAAAGTGATGTATAAGTGATATGTGAAATGAGAAAATATAAGTGATGCTACTAGAAATTTGCCAATATTTACATATAACATTTAAATTATATTTAAAGTTACATACTCAAACTCACCCCTGTATCTCAAAGGGGTAGACGTGACAGGTATTGCCACTTGCCACAATACTGGCAAACTTCTTTCACTTGATTAACATTCATTAATCGCTGCTTGCATGCATGCACACTTGTTTCAAGTACTTTTAATAAGGGACAAACTTTAAAATTTTCTGAATGAAGAACTTACAATTAACTCTATGTCATCCTTTTTTACAGACACTTTTTGTAGTTCCTTTTCTTTTTCGAGACGTTCTGCTGCTTCTTTGTTTCGTCTATCTCCTATTAACGATAAAGCCTGGAATTTGAAAAAAAAACATGCAAGATTTATTGGCAGAATTTGTTTAAGTTGGCTAAGCGAGTCATTTTTTCCTGCAACTTCTTAAATATTATGCACATACAGCCTGAAAAAACATGTAATGAAGACGACAATCATAACCTCAAAGTTTGACACAAAAACCATTTAGTTTACTCACGCCTGATATATCCTGAGACGAGATCTCTTTTTCTTCAGCATAGTCGGTAACTTTTTCTAAATCAGCCACACCACTATCGTGTTTTGCAGTCTTCTTTTGAGCCTTATCTTTCTCATGTTGAATGTCGTCGCTGTCGCCATTGATCTCTTCATCAGCCATTTTTGCAGGAGTAGGTTGTTCCAGGGCTAGAAGTCTTCTCAGCTTTCGGTAAATAACAATTAACAGAAAAAAGCTTTACTATAATTACAAACGTGTTATTTTGGCATTATTGCTCGCGACGAGAAATGGCATTATTGATTGATTGATAATAGGATTGACGGGCGGCCATCACAGAGCATATAAACACTACGGCGGCCATTAGCAATTTAACAACACAGAGTAGGTACTAAGAAAACCAGTGTTGCGTTTCAGAATTACCTCGCTGTCTATGGTTTAATGTCATTGAACAAAATAAGTTCAGACACAGATGATTACTCGACCTGTCTAATTTGTGCGCGCCAGGCGCTCGCTCCACCTGGGGCATTATTACGTACGTATCCACTGAGTTGCGTAACGTTCATTTTTACTTTTTTTAAGCTACTCCGGCTGTCAAATGCATACATTTTTTGACACTTAGACACATAGAGGTAGTATAAATACTAGAGGGGACCTAAGCGTATACGCGTAAAAGCACAGAACAATTAAACCAATTGAAGAAACGATGATCACATGACAGCGTAGAGGCCTAATTGTCAAAACAATACGTTGATACCTTTGGTAAGTCCGAATTTGTGATATCGACTTCAGCAGTGTTTTCAACTGTTGATATCCTCCTAGCTGTCCTAGATTCTGTTAACGTATCTAATCTTGTAATAGAATTGTTCGATACTTATCTCCTGGGACGCCAGCAGTGCATACGCTCCGACGAAAGTTCCTCGGAATGGTGTAATGTCACTGCGGGGTCCTCACCCCACTACTGTATTTCACATTCATTAACTCAGTCACTGACTCACTGTCGTCTCACTACCATCGTATGCAGATGACTTGCAGCTTTACAGGCATTTGGAGTGGATAAATAAAATAAATAAATATTCATGGACACATTACACAGATCTCGTTAGCCCTATACTAAGTAGGTACAACTGAATGACTTGTGTTATAGGTGCTAACTCGTTGATAGATTTAACACAATAAATACATTGATAACATCCAAGACCCGAGACAAACTAGAAAAGTTCGTTTCCTAGTTTGGCCCGGCCAGGGATCGAACCCGAGACCTTCCGTTTAACAGTCAGCGTCCTAAACCGCTGCGCCACCGAGGCCGAAGAGTTTGACTTTGTTGTAGATATTTTGAATGCTGACTCGCGCGTGTATAAAATGGGCTCAGCATTTCGGACTCTTAGTGAATCCCAGAAAATCTCAGGCGTTGATCATTGGCAGTCCGTACTTTTACAAGTTGCTTATGAAACAAATGGTAGTTCCTCCAGTCATTTTCAACGGCACGAACGTTTTTTTTGTAATTTCAGTTTATGTACTTCATTTATTTCTTCCATAGTTAGGTAGGTTAATCAATATTTTACGTAGTATATTTTGTACACCTATGGAGACCCGCTTTTTACTGCTTCTCTGACTCTCTAAGGTTTGCTGGAAAAATCTCTTTCAGAGATAAGCTCACCTTTGTACATGTTTTTCTTATGTAATGGCCTGTTAAATGTTTCAAATTTAGTCGGTTTATTGCATGTGTAAAATCTTTGAAGCTGTTTGTTGGATTATTTTAGAAATTGAAGATGAAGTACGTGGTGACGGCAGGTCACGTTCGAAAATAGAAAACGCACTTGACAATGTGAACTACGGGGTGAATACGTAAAACTTATGTTTTTTTGTGTAAAAGAACGATCGGTTGAAATAATATTTTGAAAATAAACTTGCCAGTGGCTCATTAACAAAAAATACTGGAAATGTCGCTTCTAGAATGCTCCTACGCACTAAAATTATGAAAATAAACAAATCCATAGGTAGTACTTATATTTGTGATGTTAAAGCAAGATTGGGTGATAAAAGATCGTCGTAGTAGTAATACAAGGGGGATCAAAAAGTAGGCAGTGAGAACGACATACTCCTTAGTAAGAAAAAAATACTGGCGGGCATAGCTCAGATACATATTTGTAATATTAAAAAGAAAAAAATCTTCGATTCTCTTTTGTTTTTTTTAATGTAGTCATTTGTTTTCTTGGTGCTTTGTGTCGGAACGTGTTCTGGAGAATGGAGGAAAAAAATTATTTATTAAATACTTACGTAATACTGTACGTAATACAGAGAATAGTGTAAAGAGGTTCGAAATTTCACTGATGCCGTGAGTCGCCCATTGGCTCAATTGGTAGAGCGCTGGCACGGATAGCCAGAGGTTGCGGGTTCGAATCCCGGCATGGGTGAAATTTTTAGCCTCTAAATAGGTTTTTAAATTTATTCCTTAGCACGGGTTAGTGCATTAAAAATAAAAATAGTATAATCATGTGAGTACAGTGATATCGTTCCGATGTTAAAACCTAAGTGCAAAGTAGGTAGTCGGAGCTGTAAGTAATGCAATTTGCTTAAGTCAGATGTCGCTGCCTGTACGTAATACAGAGAATAGTGTAAAGAGGTTCGAAATTTCACTGATGCCGTGAGTCGCCCATTGGCTCAATTGGTAGAGCGCTGGCACGGATAGCCAGAGGTTGCGGGTTCGAATCCCGGCATGGGTGAAATTTTTAGCCTCTAAATAGGTTTTTAAATTTGTTCCTTAGCACGGGTTAGTGCATTAAAATAAAAATAGTATAATCATGTGAGTACAGTGATATTGTTCCGATGTTAAAACCTAACTGCAAAGTAGGTAGTCGGGGCTGTAAGTAATGCAATTTGCTTAAGTCAGATGTCGCTGCCTGTACGTAATACAGAGAATAGTGTAAAGAGGTTCGAAATTTCACTGATGCCGTGAGTCGCCCATTGGCTCAATTGGTAGAGCGCTGGCACGGATAGCCAGAGGTTGCGGGTTCGAATCCCGGCATGGGTGAAATTTTTAGCCTCTAAATAGGTTTTTAAATTTGTTCCTTAGCACGGGTTAGTGCATTAAAATAAAAATAGTATAATCATGTGAGTACAGTGATATCGTTCCGATGTTAAAACCTAACTGCAAAGTAGGTAGTCGGGGCTGTAAGTAATGCAATTTGCTTAAGTCAGATGTCGCTGCCTGTACGTAATACAGAGAATAGTGTAAAGAGGTTCGAAATTTCACTGATGCCGTGAGTCGCCCATTGGCTCAATTGGTAGAGCGCTGGCACGGATAGCCAGAGGTTGCGGGTTCGAATCCCGGCATGGGTGAAATTTTTAGCCTCTAAATAGGTTTTTAAATTTGTCCTCTTTGAGTAATATGCGTATATGTGGTTGTGGATTGCGGCTTCGTCAAAACTATGAACCTCTGTGACGGAAGAAGTTTTTATTCTCTTTATTTGGCGATGAAAGTTTTTTAATCACTTCATATTCAGGCATCTCGCTTGATGACTCTCCGTACTTTTCTTCGCTAGTACGGACCACCGTAGATCGCCCAATACCAAGAGCGTCCGCAACTCTGTCACACACTCGCTCTAATGGCAGAAGCGGACCCGTGTTTTGGTTTTCGCGCGTGAAATATTTGCGCAAACGAATTACAAACTCACGGAATTCACTGTTCAAAACAGTTTTCTTTGATATTTTTGGCATCATGCAAACTAAACTGAACAATTTTAACTCAACTAATCAACTTCACGATAGCAACTACAGTCTTTACGTCCATCTCCTGATACCACAAAAGCATGAAATACTTTAATAGAAAATAATTTGAAAAATTCATCGAATACCACGGATGTCAAAAAAAGACGGATGCCATCTCGCATTGAAGGGTGTGAAGCACCCCTAGTCCTACACTTTCGTGTGCATACACGAGCTAACTCACACAGATATACCAAGTCGGTCACACTGCCGCCATTACGCTCCGGGCAGCAGTGCCAGTAAGCCTTGTTTTACACAAAAGAAAATTTTAAGAAATGCCGTCTTGTGTGGTACGGTGGTGTAAACACTTCTCGAAAAAATGCAATAAGTCTCATGGGAGCACCTACGTAAGTAATGTTCTTATGCGTAAGTAATGTTTTAAGTTACTGATTTATGATATTTTTCCTTATTAGATTTGTTTACTTTTCTTTATTTACTTACAAATTGAGATGTCGAATACCGCAGTGATACCAGTTTTTTTTTTCGGTAAAAATTCCCGAAAATTGGAGAAATATGTATTGTTGCATTTATTAGTGTTTTTATAGTAGTAGTTTTGGAGTTATGGAAATACGCAACCGTAACCGTATAAAAGATATTTGAAGATAATAAAGATATGTTAATCTTTATTAACTTCAAATATCTAATTGTATGAAATTTGCCGCCTCATTTCTGTACAAGCCGTGCTGTGTGTGGACATCTAACAACGTTGTGCATGAGCCGTCTATTTCTTTTTATAGTGCCAATGGCTATACCACAAACATAAAAAAACAAGATATAACCTACAATAATTATTGACCGCTGACATCCAGCTGATATTAGTTAAGTTGTCAAACACCCGCCACCGTTGTAGGTGGCAGTGATATTACTTAGATATTTTGTATCCTAAACTTTCCACTTATTCGTCACATGTGATAATGTGACTAAATTGAGCGCGTGAGTTATTTGGTGACGCTGTTTCAAGATAATTTGTAAATGTAATTAGTTTCTCTTTCTAATTCTTGTTTCTTATTCGTTTTTATCAATGTTTTAAAAATTTAAGAAAAAATAAAAGGCAGTTGTTATAGGTATCTGCTACAAAAACACTAAATTTGTCGATTCCAAAACTCCCAAATTTTTTTTATACAAAACTTCACTCCATATTAGCACCTTAAAATAAGTAAATATAGTTACACCCGATTTGATTCTATAGTAACAAATTAAAAGAAAGTGCTATGAATGTTAGCTAACATCTCAACTTTATGCAAATATGCATCAAATTATCCGATCTCTAGTCATAACCCCTCAATCGAGGCCCCACCTCCTTCATAAAAGCCTTTTAAGTCACTCAGTAGTATGATAAAAGTGAAACCGTCACTAGATTAGGTAAGTTTACTTTATTTTTTGATAACCTGATTTAAGGCGTTTCGGAGCGCTAATTAGCGCCACCAATGGAAAAAATCATAACTTTTTTATAGAACGTTTTTATCTAAAAGTGAACATTAGAAATCTAATCTAATCTATTGATCATATGTTCAGTCTAGAACATATGATCAATAGATTAGAACTTTAATGGATTTCCGTTAAAGTTCTGTTCTTCGTGGAAAGTTATTGAAGTCCTTGGCTGTTGATTCTAGTTTCTAGACTGTATGTTTAAAAAATAGTTGTCACAGTTGTTAAGATTTTTCTTGTTCACTTTTAAAATAGAACGTATTATAACACAACTTATGACTTTTTCCCATTAGTGGCGCTAGTCAGCACCCTGAAGCACCTTGATTCTCTTGATTTGAAAAAGTGGGCAAAGTGATATTAGTCTGGCAACACCGATAGCACGCATACATAAAGAGACGGCGGCCATTTGTCTGCTTCACTCATGATTATAGAAGATTCCATCCGTCTTTTTTTGACATCCGTGTCGAATACCAACAAACATAATTTCGTCGTCAGGGTGAATAAGAACGTCACTGAATAAAAATCAAAACTTGTCCATAGAGCACGCGGCTGACCAGAACCCAGAAGCATGGAGGTTCGGAGCAAAGTTGGAGAGACGTGCACACACGCTGTAGATTATTGCCCCACAATAACACCAGTATTTTGTTAGATAGGTATTAGTTAAAACAATATTCTTTATTTTAATTGTAATGAAATTTGATAATGGTTTTCAAACAAATAAAGTTCAATACCAATAGTAAACCTGCAGTTTAAATCATCCATCACCAAATCATCGTAAGTTTGTAACTTACAGTTACTATAATGGTTAGACATCACTAACTGTGCAGTAAGTACGGAGTTTTGGCTGTAAAAATATTCTATAAAAAAATTAAAAACTTCATGGACTCAATTTCGATGACAGCTGTCGCGGAGCTCAAGCTATATTTTGTGTGTTAAACTGTGTGCCAAAACTTTATCTTTTTAAGACGACATGTAAGGCCTTGCAAGTTAAAGAGTGGTGTAGATGTTAGAATGTACATTTAGGAATCTACGCAAATTCAGGTACCTAAGTCTAAGTATTATGTACTTTTTGCATAAAATCAAAATATCGAAGACGCTGTAATTATGTTTAAGAGGTTAATAGTTACGATATAGGGGCGAATAAGGACGACAGTGGTCTGAATAGGGCTCGCCCTACTTAGTAAATAGAGAGACTGAGATGCGAATAGAAACGGCAAGTTTTAAGCAAGTGTTATAAAAAAATATTCATATATTTAATTTCGACAAGTAAAGATTACGAAAAAAGATTAAAAAAAAAGAAAAAAAATTACGAATTAGCATTTACTTGTCATCACAAGTAAATACTAATTCGTAATCTTTTTTCTATTGTTTTGTTTTAGATATGCCTAGTCAATATAAAAAATATTATAATGAGTTAATCATGGATGCTGCGTGCGAACTGTGTAGAAAAATCACGGGGGTTTTAGTCTAAGAAAAATATATAGTTTTGTTTAAGTCTCTAGAAAAAGGACTATTCTGAGTACCTATTCACATAATATGATAAACTTATAGGTAATTTGTGATCTCAATCACTCCAATTTTGTATCTTTGGTGATTTATAATTATAATAGTCATTAAAAAATTTGGAAATACGTTTTATTATTTAAAAACACCACTTTTAAAGAAGGTAAGCACTAAGGAAAAACTTTTTATACTTGGGAAGCTATTTCAGCTATGGCCTTACGTCCTTTTACGTCCCAGGCCACCCCACTTTAAGCATAAATAGGGATAAGGCATATTTTGGCTAAAATTAATGGGTTTTCATCGTTTTTATTATTAATTTTAGGTTTAAATGCTCATACTTTGCATTTAAACCGCGACCGGACCGACTCACAAAGAGTTTTTTTTATGTAGCCTCCATTGTGTCCAACTGCTGGGCAAAGGCCTCCCCTTTTGTTTTCCACTCCTCCCTGGTCATGGCCACTTCCTGCTAGCCCAGCAGAAAGGTTGTGAGGTCGTCCCGCCATCTCCGCTTGGGTCGGCCACGTTTGCGATATCCGTCGCGCGGAACCCAGTCAGTGACGATTTTTGCCCACCTGTCTGGGCCCATACGGCTTATGCGGCCAGTACACAATGGCCCATGATGGCCCACTGCTCGCCATTGCCATTGTGTACTCGGGGTAATGGTGTGCAGTGGCGGACAATTGCCTATCGTGGCGCGCAATCGGACAGTTGTCGGTTCCCTGATTACACAGTGGCCCATCGTTCAGTCTATTGACCTTTAATTTTTTGTTTTATATTAATCTGAGCCCGTAATTTTGGGCCTTTTTTTTAATAACTTTGAAATGAAAAATGAAAATGAAAAAAACTTTATTGTAAAACTGTTACAAAAAATTGTTACTGGCTCCCAAACTAGGATTCCCTGTGCGATGGGTAGCCAGACAGCAATACTTCAACAGCAATAGTACAAGTTTGTTGTTGTACATACTTCTGTAATACTGTAAATAAATAAAATAAAATAAATAAATAGTTAATAAATAAATAGCTGCAGCCGCAACTACTTCCACGTCCATCGCAAGTGGTTTGCCGTCTAGCAATGAGCCACGCGCCATTGTGGGAATAGCAAGTGATCGTGGCCTACAGTTGGCAATGGCGAGCAGTGGGCCAGCATGGGCCATTATGTTCTGCGGACTTTAGTGACCCGCCCAATTCCACTTCAGCTTACCGGTTTGATAAAACGTCGGGTTGATAATGAAAACTTAAAGGGTTGGGTGATAAGGTAGTTCCCCAGAAGGGGAACCTATAGAAAGGTGCACTAGAAGGTATGCTAATATGGTCTGTCTCACGTCTGACTAGTGATGTAATATCAAAATTTTGATGGCCAATCACGTGACATTACTTATTGATCGTCTCGAGAGCCATGTTTAAATTGAAACTGATTTAGAAACGCATTTAATGCACAGAACAAGAGGAATCAACCAACGTGCAACATTGTTCTGTGTGCAACGTGTGCTTAAATTGTTCTGTGGTGTGGCAACCGGTGGTGTCAAGGCATAGAGTCAAGGTGGCAAGTTGGCATTTTGGCGACGCTGTTGTGGGTCACCGTCCCGTGACCCTTAAATTACTAATATTAGGTACTGTACGCTTAGCGTGGTCCTCTCGAGAAACGCCCTTTTCTATGCAAAAATGTCAGTTTCTCTATCGAGTTCGAGATGTGCCCGAGATGTCTCGACTTTAGTACGCTCAGCGTGGTCCGCTCGAGAAACGCCCTTTTCTATGCAAAAATGTCAGTTTCTCTATCGAGTTCGAGATGTGCCCGATATGTCTCGACTTTAGCATGGCCATCGCGATCGAGATGGAGAAGACCGAGACATGTCTACAAGCAGTAGCATGGTGACGCTGCCGAGATAATTTCGGTCGAGATAGACACTAATTTTTACATATGCGACCGACACATGTCTGGTACCCACGGAGATGAAGACAAGGCCTCGAGAGCATATATTAACCGATAGGCAAAAAAAAAACAACACTCTTATTCAATATGGCAATAATAACTTTTTGATAGACAAGACCGCACTCTTCGGGCTATCTCGAGCGATCTAGAGTCTCGGTTGCCATGTTGGGACTTTAGACTTGGCAGGTCTCTCACTCGACATCGAGAGATAGTCAAAACGTCCATGCTAACCGAACTGGTCCGTAACTAGAACACCCAAATAAGGCCCATAAAGTTTTGTTTTCTAAAGATGGTTTTTGATCAAGGAAAATAACTTCCAAAATATTTTAGAAATTGTCACAATTACATCTAGCAAAGCCACATACCACCACATGTATCGATAGAAGGTATATCCACGGTATATCTATTATTATACAAAAAATAAAAATCCAAGATTGCGCGAGCGAGATGGTAGGTGCACTACTTGGGTAAAACATAATAAATTACTTTATGGGTACCTACCTAAAATGTATTCCTTTGAACTATCGTGGCAAGTGGCAAACTCTTTTGCCTACCCATCCGGGCGTGAGTTTTTTTGTACTCGTATATACCTACAGTAACAGATTGGTATGCCAGAGATGGCATAAGAGGTGTTCTGTGGGCATAAGAGCCAAAGGTAGGCAGTGTAGAAGGAAGATGGGAAGATGAAATCAAACTCACAGCAGGTCCTAACTGGAGAAGAGTCGAAAAGGATAGGAAACAGTGGAAATCATTGGAGGAGGCTTTTGTCAGGAGGCAAACTGAACTAATGCCGGCGCCAGACAGAAGTTCAAACAAGTGACCACATAAGTGTGCACCAGTGTGGCACGGACATGTGTTACTATTGTCACATAAAATGTCCGTGCCACACATGTGCACACTTATGTGATCACTTGTTTGAACTTCTGTCTGGCGCCGGCGTAAGTCTGTAAGCCCGGAACCACAGAATGTTATGCAAGTTCAGGATACATAGGCTAATTGAATATACTAAGTATTAACTTTTTACTTGCCTGTAATTGTTTTATACTGAATTTATTGTTCATTTATCTCAACTTCTCAAGCCAAAATATCCACTGGTGGACAACGGGAGTGCCATCCACCAGATACCATACTAAAACCCGTTGATTGGAATATTATATTAAAGTAAAAGTGTGAGTGGTGAGCCGATGTCGTATCTACAGAAAAGTTTATTTAAAGTAGACAAAGTATCTACTGAAAACTTTACTGGAAACTTTCACTTCAATGGGAAACTGTCCTCAAACATAGATTAGGTGTTACGAATTCCCAACAATCATGTTACTCTAATAGTAAAAAACTTACTATCTACTTTAAATTTTTAATTAAATGTGAAACGTTTACTAGGGGTGTAGATTGTAGAAACAAAAACATTGTTTAACAACATAACTCTTTTGATAAACATACATTATTAGACTTTTCGACAGGTTATATTATAGAAAGTTTTAGTCGTACAGAAAAAACAAAACATACCACGATAATTTTCTTTTTACCTGTCTCCAAAGATATTAAAAAAAAAATTTATGTTCTCCATTAACTGGCACCACCATCTTAGTTTATTAGGTACCATCACTGGATTTCATGAATTGATGAGATTCCACAAAGAACTCTTGTCAAGCAGATAGGTAAACGTAAAATATTTTCGAAGTCTTACAAACGGTTTGTTTAAATCTAGTAAATTTTTTTGTGACACACTATTATACATTAACAGTGGTGGCGTTCTACTCAATCGACATGTTACCTCTTTTCATTTCTTACTTTTTTACAACATTTTTTTTCGATATTTAGCACCTTCTAATTTGACTGAGCTTGAGCTGAGTACTTCTGAACTTTATGTAAGGTGTTTCTTATATACCTACCTTATAACCTAAGCCAGCATGAATCTAGAATTAACATAGTTTACAAATCCTACTTATAATATAAGTAGGATTATTATATTATAATATAGTGATTAGACGGTGTCCTTCCGTCAAATATGTACAGCAAGGCTTGATTGTTCCTCAGACTTGCTTGGCGTGTATGGAGGAGGCGGGACGCTGCTATCGTGAATCTGAAAAAAACGTATATAATTAAGCACATACTCTCGCTCTGAGAGGCCTGTGCCTTGCAGTGAGACGTTTATCGGCTAAATAAAATAAAAAATCAAACTAAAAGTGCTACGTCCATTCATTTTTCCCGATAAACTGATTAAGGAAAATGAATAGGGCGAAGTGGAGAAAGAAAATAGGGAAAGCTGATCCCAACGCCATGTTGGACTAAAGCTGGGAAGAGAGAGAGAGAGAGTTATCAACTAAAATGAACAATTACATTTCTTCTTCTTCAGGCTTTATTAGTCCACTGCTGGACATAGCCCTCCCCTAATGAGCGCAAGGTTGTGCCATCATTGAGGGGTAATGCCCATAATCCCCACGCTGGGCATTTATGGATTAAATTTATGGATAAATATTACTATTCAAATGTTCCTTAGGAGGGTCTTTTTGATGAATAATTAATATTCCAAAATAAAATTGTGAATGGAATTTTTAAGAAATGTTCCTTTTACAAGTGACTCGACTTTTACTCATTGATTAACTTGTAAACTCTTGTTAGGTGTGACAGTTTTTCTTTTAAGATTATATGTCCTACTGTCCTAATTTTTGTTCACGTTTCCACAAAGAGCCGTTCAGACGAGAGAAAGAGTATGTTAGTGAACTTAGCAGAGCATTGTCCAGAACATAGAAAAGAGAGTTCTTATAGCATGCAGCAGAGTCTATATTTCCACATTACCTAACTGTGTAGGAAAACATCGTGAGGTAACGTGAGTATTTGAGGTTTTCAAATACCTTAGCGCTTGAAATTGCCAATCCGCGGTGGGCACCATAATCTTTCTCTGGGAGAAGGCCTGTGCTCGGCAGTGGGACGCTAATAGACTACATAAAAAACCGCGATTACGAGTAGACCCGCTTTAAATAACTTTTTCAAAAAACCGTTTTTAGGTTTCGTATTATTTCAATAAGTCTTTGCAGTCAACTTTTCCTGTTATCAAGTACCTATCATTAGGACGTGCATATAAGTAAATAATGAAGAGCAACGTCGGAGGGGTTGGACGTCTGGAGCAGCGAATTTCTAAAGTGAGCTTCGCGAAACCCACGAACTATTAATAAATGCAACACTTTCAGGAAATAATGCTTATAAAGTTATATAATTTGGTCACCTAAGTAAAGCAGGGTCATCTCTTCTGATTCTAGGTTAGCATTTTGAAATAAAATTATCTTGTTTTTGCCTTTTCAATTGATTTATAGCTGCAGTCGGGTTCTTTTGTTTTAAAAAAATATTTTTTCAGTTTTATATTGTTTCATCACTTACCATAAATTTTAATACTTTGTGAGAGAGTCCGGGTTTCTTTGTTTACTTAATGTTAATTGTGAACAAATCAGGCCTCAATTAGTTGATGTATATTTAAGGTAACATAAGATAAGATTTTATTCATCAAAATCAGATAATATGATGTCTAAAATGTACTCTTCATAATATGAAGAGTTATGTAATCTACATACAGGGTTTACACTTATATAAAGCCCAGTTTCCTTTGCAAATAACATAATATTTTAGAATAGAGCAATCAATTTTTATTTATTAGAAATTATCACGAAGTACCAAAACATAAATTTCACTAATTTGACCTGTGGTTTGCTATGGAACATAGAAAGGTCAAATTAATTTAAGGCATTTTTGCATTTTTTTATTAATTTTGTCATGGTCCTCACCGTGTTTCTCAACTGGAATAAATTAGAAGTTAGGCCAGATTTCCACCAAGTTCGTATGGAAATTCCAATCTATACTCTACCTCAACCAGTCATTATCACTGGAATTGCAACTTGCATTTCTATTTTAATTGGAGGATTCGAGTTGGCCTGAATAGATTTCCCGTTTGTGTTAGTGTATACGTGACAGGGGCGGCACACATGCTTAATACCCACAGAACAATGTTCTGTGTTAATACCTGTATTTCTACAGTATATGCATGTACAGAAGACTGGATAGCCGACAACTTCTAAATACCGTCGTGTCGTGGCCGTTGCATCTTCCGTTCAGTCGTTAATAGTAGGTAATTTATAGACATTATTTAAATATAAATTAATAATACCCAATTGCAAAGTTACTAATGACTACGTTAGTATTACTATAGTATTATTATTCGTAATACTATAGTATTATTATTACTGATGCTCTAAACAACATGCCCATGTTAACACATCAGGCATGTAAGCCTTGTAACATTATGTAAAAAAATATTCTAACTTTTTTCTGTGTAGAGTACATTTTTTCGTTTTTTCTTAACCCTTGTTAACAAGATTATTAATAAATAATCGTATAAAAACCTATATAGAGGCTAAAAATTCCACCCATGCCGGGATTCGAACCCGCGACCTCTGGCTATCCGTGCCAGCGCTCTTTCCAACTGGGCTAATGGGCGACTCACCGGTGTCAGTGAAATTTCGAACCTCTTTACAATATTCTCTGTATTACGTACAGACAGCGACATCTGGCTGAAGTAATTTGCATCACTTGCAGGATCGCAGTTTGGTAGAATTGTACAGCAGGGGGCGCTGCTGCCCACCCCCCGGGTTGAGTCCCTTAGTCGCCTTTTACGGCACCCGCAATATGTAATATTTATATTTAATATGTAATATTAAAGTCCTAGAATGTTGAAAAAAAATGTCAAAATTATAAATATCTACGTATTGTTATGCAAGTTATGATTTTTATTCCATTGGTGGCGCTAGGTAGCACCTCGAACCACCTTCATTACAGAATGTTCTCAAAAGTTTTCCCAGACCTAGTTTTGCTGAAAGCTCAAGACACGGTTTCAAAAACGCACAATTCCTTTTTACTTTAGTTTTCTACTTATATTTGATGATGATTGGCCTTTCTGCATATACGTAATGAGATGATTTATACAGCGTCTAGTAGTATCCTCACTCACACTAGATGGGTGAAGGGACGCCCGACGCTGTAGTGCCTGCCATGGTTTTATAGATGGTGTAGGCTTGCCCAGCACCTATACCATCCTGACAGCTTAGTCGGCCTAGCCCACAGGAAAGACTAGTCAATACGTGCGGAGCCAACCAAGTCGCGGGTTTCCTCGATGTTTTCCTTCACCGTTAGCGTGTGGTATTGCGACTACAAATTCGCAAATGTTTGTTTAATTTCAAAGTTACTTATAGTTACATTCATAAATAATACATAAACTCACGCCCCTACGGTGGGGCTGGCAGAAACCACAGTTTACCACTTGTCGCGATATGACATACTTCTTACGCTTCATAGTTCATTAGTTCCAGACACGTATAGGAAATTGCATTTACGAGAATCGCAAGGTACGACCTGTATAAAGTGTACAGGTTTCAGTAGTTATCCGATAGAGAAGGTAATTTAGCATATACCTCCCGGACCAGAAGGTTAATTAGACCACGTCTTTGTGCTCCGAACATTTGCGGTTTTGTTGGAATTGAATTCAAACTATATAGAAGTATCTCGTTTGGCATTAGGCCTCCAAAATTATTTGGACATAACATTAAGTCACGCCTGTGTCCCGAAGGGGGTAGGCGAGGACAAGGTTCACCCCCCTGCTTGCCACGATCAAAAATGAAAATGATTTGAACTGTTTGGTTTTAAAAACCTATTTAAAGGCTAAAAACTTCACTCATGCTGGGACTCAAACCCGCGACATCTGGCTAATCGTGCCAGCGCTCTCCCAACTGAGCTAATGGGCGACTTACCGGCATCAGTGAAATTTCGAACCTCTTTACAATACTCTCTGTATTACCTACTGTTTGGTTTTAGTTTTTTAATATCTATATATATTATTTTTTAAACATATGTGCTTTATATTTAATTATAAGTACTTACATTCACGCAATCTTTTGCTACGTGGTGTCAATATATTTTCGATTTGATTGATTTAATTTATTTTCAATATATGCACCTGCACATGCATGCATATTCTTCAAGCAATCCACTCCATCCAAAAGTTGTCTGGTAGAGATCGCTCTAAGAGATAAGTCCGCTAATTGTATAACATTACATGAATTTAAGAAATCGTAGCTGTATTCTTTTGTCTGGTTGTGCAATAAAGTGTTCTCTATCTATCTACACGGTTTAGAGTTTTAAATGGATTTCCAAATAGTAGTCTTAACTTGTCCAAAGTACTCTCTCAAGCAAGCAAGGACGTCACAAGCATGAAAATACACCCAGACTGAGGCCACTTGTACAAACGTACGGCGGCCATCAGTGTGAATTGAACTCACAACCTCTGTCTTGATAGCCAGAGCCTTAAAGGCTAGATCAACGAGGCAGTCGAAGGCAATATTTTATTACTAGGTACTATATTTAATTGTGCTGCCAATCTGTGTTATATCTTCGAATTATCATAGTCATTCTTCTTCAGGCTATATTAGTCCACTACTGGACATAGCCCTCCCCTAATGAGCGCCATAGCGCGAGGTTGTGCCATCATTGGGTGATATAGCCCATAATCCCCACGCTGGGCATGCGGGTTGGCGATCGCAGTTTGGTGGGATTGTACTGCAGAGGGGCGCTGCTGCCCACCCCTGGGTTTGTGTCCCTTAGTCGCCTTTTACGACACGCGCGGGAAGAATTTGGATTGGTGCTATTCTCTAGGCCGACACCACACAGCACATAGTCATTAATGGTTGTTAATTGTAACATTGACTTTGGCTGAACTTTGTGTAGAACTCTGAGGTTGACATCGAATGACACCATGACATCGAGTAAATATATGTGATAAACGTGTCTACAGCGATATTATCAGTGAAAATATAGCTGCGATAAACATAAGGGGCGCAGATAAGTGTCACATATTCATGATGATACATATTTGTGCGAACGAACGCATCAAAGTGTCGACGTCGTCATGAGGCGTCACGAATAGAAATGGACCGGGAGGAATGTTCTCCGAGAAAGTTCTCGCAGGACGAGATCTTCATTATAAATGTTATTTTATTGCTTTACACGACAGATCAGTAACATTGCATGTTATAATATCATGGTGTAGCTAGCTTAAAATCTAGTTACATATAATTTAATGTGTGACGACAGCGTGATAAAATATGAACGAGAACGCACATCAATATTTGATATTTAATTACGACCACATAGTTTCATACTTTTATTTAATTGTAGTATATGTGACTTGATCCGCAATTAACAAACGGATCCAGTAGTTCTCCTTGCGCAAATTGGTACTTAATTAAATAAAGAAGCTAATCAAAGTTTAATCAAAAATTAACGATCCAACCTATATAATTTGTAACTTAACTAATTGTGACTTAAAACGATTGATGCTTACAAGAATTTAAAAATTATGTCTTCGTTTTATTTATACCACTCAGTTATTCAGTGCAAAACTGCAAATCACAAAATAATTATAATGAGCTTACTTTATGCGCACTCATTTTCTGAGAACATTCTCGTTCGCCTGCTGTTGTGTCGCTGGGAATACATCCCTCATGCAGAAATTTTATTGTGGTATTTTACTAGTGATCATCAATGTATTAAAACTAATAATAAAATTTAGGCACGCATTATAATCACTGAGAATTTTGGGAACATTGGGAACTTTCCCAAAATTCCCCGGAGGGGTATGCTTGGGTTTGCCACTAATATTTACTTTTTTTTTTAAATGGGAGGTACGGCTTTTAAATATATGTTGACCTTAACTTTTTAAATCAAATCTCTATTTCTCAGTTGTAGTCCTCATATTATATTTATGGCGTGTAATATGAAAATGTTTGAAAAGTTCGCGCACTTGCTGTCGGATTTTTTCATTACATTTAATGCATTATAGGGGTCCGTGCGTTCTGTCGCTTACAAAGGAGATATCGAGATACATACAGCATTACTTCGATACTTACAAATCCTGCGTTGACAAAGAATGGTGTTGGGGCTATTGACGAGCTGGCAGGTCCCGCTCTCGTGTAGCTGGAAAAAGATAACCTCTATTTATATAAGGCTGCTTGCAGTACTGATATCTTTTTCGCTCTTTAAATATGCAATATATTATCTGAGAGATATAATTTAATCTGGGTTTCTTTGAAACTAGAGCTAACCGGAATATTAGAAGCATTCACGTAGTATCCAAGACTCCGTCTTCGTTTACTTACGACCGCCATCGGCCAGTTTCACAGAACCACAATTCATGGTTTACTATGACAATTCAGTTCCAACAGATTAACATGTAGGAAGGGGTGCATGTCTGGAGCATCCCCCAACGACGTGCTCAATGAGCCCGTTCATCTGGCGCGCTCTGGGCGACACTTAGCGAGATTCTTACGCTGATTGGCAAATCCTGCCACCATGATGGCTTGCCTTCGACACCCTAAGAAGAAAAAGGAGGAAGGCTCCGCTATGCAAGGTTCTTCGATTTATTGTAATAAACTATGAATGGTATATTAGTGAAACACGCCCCTGTTAAACGGTGGTGACTGGAGAAAAAGTACCTACTTAACTAGAATTTTCCAAAAATAATATCCAAGTTGAAATGGACATAGGTATATCACAGACCACCCCCCGAGCAATTACAGAAGTTTTTTTTACGCAGCTGCTTTAGGGTCCCGCTGTGAGATATCTGTGGTCCCACTACTGGGCAACGGCACGGTCTATCCCGTTTAGCTCTTCACTCCTCCCTGTCACCGGCCATTCCCTGCCACCCCGGCAGAAAGTTGAGATCGTCCCGCAATCACCGCCTTGGTCGGCCACGATTATCCGTCGCGTGGGACCCAGTCAGTGGCAACTGTCTGGCCCCATACGGTATCGTTATCAACCCTTGTATGTCCCCACTGCTGGGGCACGGGTCTCTTCCTGCCTCGCAGGATGGTAAGGCCATACTCCACGACGGGGGCCAAGTCCGGGGAGTGACTACCGCTAGTGGCATATTTTCCGAGCGCTTCCGTGCTTCGCAAGGCACGTTAAGCCGTTGGTGCCGGATGTCATATAATGGCAGTCGTAAAGCCACGTCAGAGGCCTTATGGGCGGCTTGATAACTTCTGACAGTAAGGCCCGCCACTGTCTTACAATCCTCCACCAACCCATACGGTATAGCAGAGAATATTTTTGGGAAATTATTTAGTTGCTTCAATAAGGGCAGCTCTGGATGATGATTGTGATCATTACCTCGGTGGCGCATCTCTAAGTCTCTCCTCCACGTAAAGTTGTAAGCTTCCTATTGATAACCGCGTTCCATCATGGGATTGGTTATTTGGTCTGAAACGAAAGAACGGAAAAAAGAAAAGCTTAAATTTACATGAAATTAGGCGACCCACTAGCAATTTGTTGATCTACTTTTACCAGTTGGCCGAAATGCATACAAAAATACTCCTGGTAGCGTATATTAACGTTAACATTAACTAATTGCTTTCAGTATAAGGCCGCTATTTGTACCACTTCTTTTGTAACTATTGTCTCTATGATTGTTTTTTGTTGCGTATAATAAAGAAACTAATTTATTTTTTTCGTTCAGAGAGAGAGTATGGGCTTTATTACCACGCATGCCCACCGTGGATTGGCAATTTCAAGCGGTAAGGTCTGTAAACACCAGAGAGACTCCCGATGATTACCTTTATCGTTTGGTATTGCTACTATAATACTATTGTTATTTTTAATGCACTAACCCGTGCTAAGGACAATTTTAAAAAACCTCTGTACGTAATACAGAGAATAGTGTAAAGAGGTTCGAAATGTCACTGATGCCGGTGAGTCGCCCATTAGCTCAGTTGGAAAGAGCGCTGGCACGGATAGCCAGAGGTCGCGGGTTCGAATCCCGGCATGGGTGGAATTTTTAGCCTCTAAATAGGTTTTTAAAATTGCTACTATAACTTCACAAATATGCAGTCGATAGCAAACTAACCTTCACGTGCCTCCACTTTACTAATTCACGTTACGGGCAAATTATGTTCCGTTACATCGTAACGAAAACATACTGTTGACATACTGTTGAATGTACGTAACTTAGAAAACAAAGTCATTGGTACATGTCGGTTTCGAAGCCACGACCTGCTGAATGTAAGGCTGGCGCTCTACCGCTGCGATACCACCGCTTCATATCTTAGCATACGAGAAACCTGGAACTTTGAGTATTACCTCAAACTTCCCTTCAAACTTCATATAGTTTATAGGGCGTCGCCGTCTGTACTCTTAGGTTAGGAAATAGCTATGTAATTTTCATTGGCGCATGCTACGCGCTCGATATTTATCACGATATTTAACGTGATATTGTTGATATCAACCCTTTGCACGTCGTCGCCCCGTTAGGGCAGGGGTCTCTTCCTGCGTCGCAGGAAGATTAGGCCACCCTGTTCATTGCAACTATAGATAGATAGAAAACACATTATTGTACATAAAAATGGAGCATGCTACACGCTCAATATTTATTTTATCGCGTTATTCGGATTACGATTTTCATCGAGTGTGAAGTATAGCGGATCACGGATCGTGATACGGATCGCTGGATCCCACGATTTATATCAAGTATCGCCGATAAAAACCGTGTTTCTAGTCTTTGCTCGATATTTAAGGTGTCAGTATTGGTCAGTGTTCATAGGATATATGCAAAAGAAATTTTCATAATCATTGATTATTTGTTGTTCGCGAATCTGATTTAAATAATTTAGGTCTTTATATCGATCTCTGTGTTGAAGCCAATGCTTCATATCTTTCTTCTCTTGACACGTCTTTTAATGCTATCGCTACTATAATAGCAGCCCAAGCTTTACTTTTAGAGTCACACAATTACGTTACTGGCTTTGTAATATGTAACGTAAGTCTTTAATGAACTAAATCTACAGCTGTACTGACGCCATAAGTATCGATGTGTAGTAGGTATGTAGATTTGTTCCAAAATATTGCAAGATTAATATCACGTTAGTATGACAGCTGTCATGTAGTGGCAGTCGTTCATTCAGGTCAGAGGACTTATGGGCGGTTTGATAACTTCCGACTGTAAGGCCCCGCCACTGCCTTACAATCCTTGACCAACGGGGACTTGGCCCCCGTGGTGGAGTATTATTCTTTCTGCGATACAGGAAGAGACCCGTGCCCCAGCAGTGGGTATATACAGAGGGTTGTATCAATCAAGGTATTAGATAGAAATTGTATAGGCACGTTAATTTTGCTGTCGCTTTCAAACCACCCAAGATACATGGTGTACAGTTACGTTACGTGACGACCTCTGTGGCGTAGCGGTAGCGCATCTGCCTACCATGCAAGAGGTCCCGGGCTCGAATTCCGGCCGGGGACACAAAAAAACCCAGGTCTTGGATGTTTATATGTTTGTGATGTCTTTGTTTCTGGTTTCCACGACACAGGGTATCCTAGTGTGGGGCCAGAAGCAATGTATGTGCCTGTATGTATAAATGTTATGTTACGTGCGAGTTTGCAAGAAAACTCCATTAGATTTTTATTCCTTTACATTGATCCTCTGTCTGTTAATATAGATGGAGTCGCGTTATATTCCTCTTGCTCTGGTACATAATGCAAGATAACGCAACTAATATCACAATACGGAACTCTTTACAGCGATAAGGCTGACGGGAAATAGTCTCTATCGAATATTACGGTTGAAGTAGAGTTGAAGTGGCTACTATCTTAATTAGATCTATAGATTGGTCGACGGAAAGTCAAACAATCGGATATTACAGTCCTATACGTCTGTATGTCTTCCATGTATATTGTTTTGTAGGGTCATTGATTGTAAAATTACATGTTGGTAAAAACAATAGAAATACAATTGATCAACTTATGAATATGTTTAAGTTTATGCGTTTAGATGTAACTATACCTAATACGTAATTGCACTGTCGACATCAGCTATTCAAATAAAATGTAAAGGTCAAGCTGCTCAACTGTACAATAGTTGATATGAATATTGTATTTTTTCAAATGTGCCTTTTTTCGTTAGCATTTATTATAAGAGTTTTATTTCAAATCCGATCTAAAAAGGAAAACTACGTATTGTAGTTCGAGAGTACAGCAGAAACTGCCACTTAATTAACGTTAATTAAGTGGCAGTTTCTGCTGTACTCTCATCAAAATGCATAGTTATACAGTACTTACAACAAGTTTATTAGTAAGGCTGTTAAAATAGAAATAGATTACTCACACGTTAAGTAATAAAAGTGTCAAAAATACTTAATCTTATGTACTAATGAAGAGCCCAAACTAATGTGTTTACGAAATTAATTAATTAAGGCCTCACTGTATCTATACAGAGCGCCACCATTATTATAAAACTAGTATACATGTTGTGAAGAGGAGGTAGCTGAAAACCAGCGCTATCTTACCACTCTTGGATAGCACATAGCTGAGCTATATCCGATTATCGGGTCAGCGGAAGTGGGTACGAGTACACACAGTGGCACATTGATCATGCATCATATGGGAAAGATTTCTTTTTTTTTTTTTTTGCTCTGCGTACAGTCGCCAAAAAGACCCAACATGTGGGCTCGGCAGGTAGGCTAAGTTTAGAATAAAGAACTATAATTATTAATACTATGTCTGTAAAACATATTAGAACTAAAGTAATCAGCTGTCGACAGGGAAATATTACTTTTAGCCTTTTTTTCTCTTTTATGTAAAGTGAAGTATAAATTATTTGTCACCAATGAATGAAAGTCACATGCATGAAATAACTGTGATATATATAACAAAGGTATTTTTCTTTTTCTTTTTGTGATGCATGCAGGGCAATACGGCTTTTTTTCTTAGCATATTGTGTGTTTTAAGTAATGTAAGTTTTAATTTCTGAACCGATAATAAATATATTTCATTTTCATTTTCATTTCATTTTCAAAACATTTTAATTTTTAAATGAATGATAAATAAATTGTATTTATGAACGTTAAGCCGTTGGTGCCGGCTGTCATATAATGGCAGTCGTTAAGCCATGTCAGAGGCCTTATGGGCGGCTTGATAACTTCTGACAGTAAGGCCCGCCACTGTCTTACAATCCTCCACCAACCCGGACTTGGCCCCCGTGGTGGAGTATGGCCTAACCTTCCTGCGATGTAGGAAGAGACCCGTGCCCCAGCAGTGGGGACATACAAGGGTTGATAACGAACGATTTATGAACTAAAAATAGAAATTATTTATTTACCAGTAAAAATGTAATAAACGAGCATAAATCCGTATAGAAACAGTTTTAATTAAAAATGTATATCTTAAAAATTACGTATCAGAAAATGATTCACAATTTTATGAAATTCGCGTAAACAGTTAAAAGCAATATCAGGGCCTCGGCTTATTCATTATTCTTCATGTAGGAATATCCATGCTAGGTTTATAAAATATCTAGGTTTAAACATTATCCGAATGTTTAATTACCATTACCACAGAGTAGCGGAAAATCACATAAAATTAGAATTAAAAAAAAAAAGGCAAAAAAAATTAAACGTTCTATAACGAAGGACCTAATTGATTTGTTTCAGGAATCGGGCATTTGAAAATTACCCTGCATGTACCTACAGATAAGACGTTCCCTTTCCAGTTGAATAATGTACTCTACGCCCATGTCATAGAGTGCAAACGTTACAGTAGCAACGGACAAGTTACAGCGAATGAGTTGTAGGTACTAAGAGACTTGTCATTTATCATCCTTATTGTCTTCATTCTTATCTGCATTAGTCAACACACCTTAACACTTTTCATACACTGTTCCATCATCCACTAGTGTGATTGCATTGGGCTAATGAAAAAAGTGCAATCAAAAGCAGCGTTATCTAGAGCTGCTGGCTTAAGGGGGTTTATCCGTTATTCCAGGCAAACAATGATACATGGCAGTTCATTTTGTCACAAAATAATCGCTCCTTATACCTTAAAAATGTACGTGTAAATGTTTTAGCACGTACAGCGCCTTAAGTCAGCCTTTCAAGGAGCAATACCCATAAAAACGAAAATTGGTTGTTTTTTACAAACGATATGCCGGACCGCATTGGATAGAATTGGAAATAAACTTATGAAAAGGGAATTATAGCCTTATCAGACTTTTAAAAAAAACAATACTGCTATGAAAATACTTATCGTTATCCTCATACTACATTACCAGAGAGCGGTGGTAGCGGAGCGGTGTAGAACGCCGGCTTCTCCATAAGGAGGTCGTGGGTTTGAACCCCGGCATGTACCAATGACTTTGTTTTCTATGTTATGTACATTTGTGAAATTATAGTAGCAATAATACTCGCTGACGGTGAAGGAAAACATCGTAAAGAAACCCTAGTGTCTGAGGTGTTAGCGTACCTCAGCGCTTGCTACGTACAATGGCCCAACTATGAGGCTAAGTGCGGAAATCTCAGGTCTAACTAACTAATACTTTACCAGCACCGATCCCTACTGATCACCATGGATACATTCTGTTATTGATTTTTTAGTACGTCCCAATACAAGGCCCAGGCCTTCTCTCAGAAAGAGAGAGAATCGGCTTAAATACCACGTGTGTCCACCGTGGATTGGAAATTACAAGCACTGAGGTAGTTGAACATCTCAGACCCTCAGGTCTTCTCACGAAGTTTTCCTTCACGGTTAGCGATTTGATTTACTACGTTAAATTAAATGTTTCGTTAAACGGTCCTCATCTTTACACGGCATATGCTCTACCCTTTAATTCATATGTTACATAGATATCAACCCTTGTATATCCCCACTGCTGGGGCACGGGTCTCTTCCTACATCGCAGGAAAGTTAGACTATACCTACTCCACCACGGGGGCCAAAACCGGGTTGGTGGAGGATTGTAAGACAGTGGCGGGCCTTACTGTCAGAAGTTATCAAGCCGCCCATAAGGCCTCTGACATGGCTTAACGACTGCCATTACATGACAGTCGACATGATAGTACCTTACATATCTACCATATAACCGTAATGAAAACATCAATATTCCTTAGTGTAAGTAAAATCACATATTCTAGTTGAACTGTTGTAAGCGAAAAGTAATAAAAGATCTAATGAAGCGATTTATAAAACTAGGCACCGTTTATTATTACCTATACTAGTGTTAGTTGTGAAGCCTTATTTGTAAACAGGCTATTTCTATGCGAATAGAAGCAAGGGCTAATCGGTTTAATCAGATATTTCGCTTAACAAGGCATGTACCTACGTACTCTATTGGATAGCGCAAAGAGGGTATAATTGTAAATCTAGGCTTATATATTATTACGTTTTAAAGTTATAATTTGTTCTGTAAATAAAAAAAATACTGAATACATACTGGCTTCTAAGACATCGCCTGTACAGTACCTTAAAAGTGGATCAGTAATGAGTTGAGCTATTGGTTACTTTTGGCGCAAACATCTATCAATGGACTTATACGTCTAGTCCTGACCTATTAGAAGGCGTCCTACACTAAAATTTTTCGCTTTAGGACTTAAACTTTCGCAAAACCCAAATTGAGAAATGGTTTTCCTACACTCTCAATATTTTTAAGCAATCAATCCAACGATACCCTTCAGACTGTGGTGTAAGCGAGACAGAAATTGCATCCTTAATTTAGGTACAGCGGAGGTACCCTAAAAATATTTCTTTAAAATTTTCCTACCGTTTTGTTAGCTTGATTATATATATTTATTATTTTGTATATATTTGGCATATATATATATATATATATATGCCAAATATGAGCTTCCTACTATTTGTTTTTCGTGTCTGTGCTAAGCCGCGGCTAGACAGACAGACGGATATAGCGAAAAAAGAAGAAGAAAGGAGAAAATACATTTATTATAGCCACAATACACACGCCAAAACAACAAAATAAACTTAGGTAATAGTACATTACACAACTAGGGTGGTAATACAAAGAAAGGCCGAGATCGCAAAGTTTGCGGCCCGAGCTGCAAGCGAGGGACGTAAATATGCGATCGAGAGCTTTCTTTATTACCTCCCGTGTTGTGTACATCTTTTTATGTCTACACTTGGCCAGAAAGCCACTTTATTGCCAGGTGTGGCATAAAACACATTACTACATAACATTTAAAAAAAAAAAAAAAGAACAGCGCTCTCAAGTGCGTTCGCATTAGTAAGATATATTGAAAAAACTTCGTAGAATCCAAAATCATGAAAACAAGATCTGAATAGTTCGGTGCAAATAAATAGCCAGGAAGAGAAAGCAAGAAAGAGGAACACCACAATGGTTAATAAGCTTATGTACTCAACAGTAGGGTTTAATGAACCCACAAACCTCCGAACACAAAACCGCAGAGCCTTTACCAATTACCGAGAATTGTTCTAATCAAATTGCGAACGCAAATTAATAGATCATAGGAAGCTACAAGTATGTACGCGAATACCTTCCTAATAACGGTTATAATATCGGCATATTGCTACCTATGCATCGGCTTTGTTCAGTTGCATTTAATGCGATTGCGTCAAGCCAAATTCTTGGCAGCGCTGCACCGTGAAATATAAGAACTGATCCGAGCCTTTTCCAACCCGCTTTATCTTCAGGACTGATTTTCAAAAACATGAAGAGTCGAAAATCGCAATTTTTGACAACTTACTCGCTCATTCGCCAATGACAGATACTTAGATTACAACGGATTTTTAATAGTACCAAAGAGAAAAAACTAACCACGTCATCTGTATTCATATAACCCCGCGTTTTTAAAGGCAGATTAACACAAAGATCTGTTAATCTATCTTAAAAAGCTATTAGCTGACTGAAATGCATAAGAAAAACCGGCCTATTGAATGTCGGGCCTCTTGCAGTGTAGTGTTCCATAAAAAGAGGTTGTACATGCTATACAGAAGTAACAACTTCAACAACAGTGGAATTTTTACGAAAGGACGTGGGACGAATAGACGCGACGCGTTGCTTAGCGTTCACGCCCTCCCCCGTCTTTTCTGTACGGACTTCGCCCCGTCCCTTCAGCACATTTTGTATGAATGTGAGTTGGAAAGACAACGCGTCTTTGCCTATGAACGTTTCGAAATGTTAATATATATTTGAATTTAGATACGGTCTCTAGTTGCAGTATATGGTCTTACTGTAGGTAGTTGTATAATAAAAAAATATTTAAAAAAATAAAAGAACCCGACTGCAGTGATAAATCAACTGAAAGGGAAAAAATAAGATAATTTTATTTTCAAATGCTAATGTCGAATCAGAAGAGTTCATGCTGCTTTACTTGAGGGACCAAATAATATAACTTTATAAGCATTATTTGCTCAAACTGTTGCATTTATTATTTTATATAAAATGATGCAGTCGGGACCCATTACTGTTTGTTTAAAGTCCTCTAATGGGTCCCGACTGCATCATTTTATATAAAATAATAAATGCAACAGTTTGAGCAAATAATGCTTATAAAGTTATATTATTTGGTCCCTCAAGTAAAGCAGCATGAACTCTTCTGATTCGACATTAGCATTTGAAAATAAAATTATCTTATTTTTTCCCTTTCAGTTGATTTATCACTGCAGTCGGGTTCTTTTATTTTTTTAAATATTTTTTTATTTTTGACCTTTTAGTGACTCAGTAAAACGATAAAATTTAAAGGTCCATCTGTTCTGTTTACATGCTTTAAATCGTTATATTATTTTATGTCCTAAATGAATTTTAGTTTATTGCTTTATTTTCTTTTGTTCGACAATGGACATGTCTCGGCAAATCATAAATATTTTTACTGATATACTTGTTTGATATAGTCATAGGCACCACCTGCCTGCATTAAAAATTTATGTCGTACGATATTTTTTAGCTAGTATAATGAATATGGTCTAATGGTGTTAAACTATCTAGAATATTTGCAAAGGAAACGACAGATTTTTTTCTTTATTATCCTTACATAAATTGTATGTTGTTTATGTAGCCTAAAACGCTCCACTGCACCTAGTTATTTAATGTTAACGATTGTAGGTGGGGACTGGAGTAGTCACGAATTACCTCTTCGACCTGAACGGCGCTCAGCTTTCGACATCTCCAGACTAGAATTCTTCGTGCTTGCATTGCTGGGCCCAGTCTTCGGTCTCGCTAATTACTTAGAATAAGGACTTTTAAATGGGAACATAAATGGTCTGAGCCTTCAGCCGCGGCCTGTACAAAGGCGCGACAGGTTTCCTCCTAACAGCAACTTTAAGTAACTGTCGCGGCCTTCGGCCGCGCTAATAGTCTCTCCATTTGGCATCAGCGTAAATAGAGCTCAGCATTTGGAATCGCCGTGGGAGTATTCTATAAGCCCGCTTCACAGCCTTCGGCCGTGCCGCGACCTGTATTGAACTCGGCCTTCAACCTCGTCGCGGCAAGTTTCCTCGCACCCGCATGATGGGGCTCGGCCTTCGGCCTGGCGTAGTTATTTAGAGTTGTGGCATGGGCGTGGGGACATACAAAATCTTGGTTTTCTGAATGCCAAAATATTACCGGTATTAAAATGAAACTATAACAAATTCATCTTGAGGTGGCCCCCTAAAGCATTGAAAAATTTTACTGAATATTTAGGTGTAGATAAGCAATCTTTGGTCTCACAAGTGAACAGGAAACCTAGCACAAAATCATAATCTTATTTTCGGAGGAAACGAGATAAAATTCGTTAAGATGAATAGAGCTAGAATTTTTTAAAATTTCATGGGTCCTACGATACGAGGTCACGGAGGATCCGTCTTCGGTTACCAGTGAGAGCGTTCAAATATTTTTTTATCATTTATTGTTTCTTCTTTGAACCCAGCTTGTCTGACTATGACCGCACAGGGGAAAAGGAGTTACATGCTACACTTTATATATTTTGTTCAGTTAGTTTTGGTCTAAGTGTCAGTAGGAAATTAATATCAGTGTTAAGAAATTAATTATTTTTTCTCAAACATGCTCAGAAATGTTTGTGTTATTACCATGAAATAAAGCCACAAAGTTTCTCTTTTATGGCTCCCGCCTCACTTTACTGGCCTAAGCCAGTAAAGTAAGTATGAAAATCCATTACCGTCCGCTGCTCTAACTTTTTAAATTTACTTACTAAAATTAAACTGACCAAGGAAAAATTACATACAGCCAACCACCTACTAAGTTATGTAAGCATACTTAGATTAACAAAAAATACAATCTATGGTATTGGTTTTTGTGCGGTTAAACATGGTGCTCAAATATGTTAGTGTATTTAAAAAAATAAAAAGACGGCAAACCAAACTATTATTTCTTAATTACCTAGTAATTATTTTAATATTAATATTTCCTCGCATTGTTTGAGAAAAGCATTATACAATCCTCGGCCGGAACAGGGATTGCAGGACTCGTTCTAGACGGCTTCGTCTACGACTCGGCCGTCTATCCCAAACTCGTCCAGCAATCCCTTACTTCTCGGCGTCTGCAGTAATTGTATTATTTTTATTACCCCCTATGAGGTTGATATTTCTTAAATTAATGAGATAAACGAATGGCGTAGAAAGAAATAAACACTTTATAGGCATTATTTCTTTCAGCACTTATACCGTTTCTATAGACGGTTTGTTTACATGTAGAGCAAAGCTGATATTATGTAAATTTATACATGTACTAGAATAAATATATGCCAGCGCCATCTAGTGGCTAAAAGTGGTACTGTAGGACAGGGTTTCAGCAGACAAGAAGAGAAACGTTGTTTCAGCACGACAGCACGTACTTAGGGATCTATTTATTGAAGCAATATGAAACTTACTAAGGATTACGGATTAGTAACTGTGCTACTCGCACCACAGCGCAAAGCGAGGTATATTACCTACGTCACTAGTCGTGCCTATTACTAATGGACAGTCAGTATTGGCCGAGATGATTCGCAAGCGCTCAAATACTATCCAATTTTGTTTAATATTCGCCTTCGGACAAAACCATACCGCAATTTAGAACACAAACAGCGCCATCTGTGGTTGGGTAGAGGAACTAATGCTACAGTACTTTAATTACTTAGAAGTGAATATTATTTGTGTTGCGTTTGTTCTCTATTAATGCTGATTTAATGTAATCAACGACACCCGGAAAATTCTCTTTTAAATACTTTGCACGTGTTAGGCGTAGTTAAACAAAATTATATTTTTTAATAAAATGAATGATCTAGAAGGATCAAACCACTTTATAGGAATTATTTCTTTCCGCATTTGTACCGATTCTATAAATGGTTTGTTTACATGTAGACCAAAGCCGAAATTATGTATACACATTGTATTAGAATAAATAAAATATAGCAGCGCCATCAAGTGGCTAAAAGTGGTACTTTAATTGCTTAGAAGTAAATGTTATTTTTTGTTCCGTTGGTTCTCTATTAATGCTGATTTTATGTAACCTACGTCATCCGCAAAATTCTGTTTTAAATATTTCACACCTGTTAGGGGTAGTTCAATAAAATTAGTATTCGAATTCAATAAACTAAATATAACAGCGCCATCTAGTGGCTCCTAGCTGTACTTT
Source organism: Yponomeuta sedellus (assembly GCA_934045075.1). Lineage (NCBI taxonomy): Eukaryota > Metazoa > Arthropoda > Insecta > Lepidoptera > Yponomeutidae > Yponomeuta > Yponomeuta sedellus. The sequence continues at coordinate 16,784,309 of OW203727.1, read as the reverse complement.
AACGAAGCTTCTTAACGAATTATATTTTTCGTCACGGTTCTGATCGCATAATTATGATTTTATATAGCCTATGACACCCGCGCAAGGATGCCGAATCGAATGACACCTTGTTTAACAAAATCTGACCATTGGTTAAGGAGTTATGAGGGAACATAGAATCGGACATACTTACATACATACATACATACATACATACGCACTAAACACATTACCCTCCTTTTGGGCTTCGCTGCAGTCGGGTAAAAAATACACAATTTTTCAAAATTTTCTTAAAATGTATCGTTATATCTGAGCTCGGGGCCTCAACGGGTCCGAGGCCCGTGGCATTAAGCCAGCCTTGCCACCCTATAGTTACGCCACTGATGCCCAGCGTTGAGCAGTGGTGGGCTGATGATGATGATTTGATATTGATATTGATGGCCTCGGTGGCGCAGCGGTTTGGCACGCTGACTGTAAAACCGAAGGTCTCGGGTTCGAACCCCAGCCGGGTCAGACTAGGAATAGTAGATCGCTTAACGAGGATAGAAAGAATCAATTCCCGGCTATAGTCCGAGTAGGAATTGATTCTTTTACCCGTGTTAAGCACTCCACTTTTCATTTCGAATATGAGGAAAATAAAAACTCATTTTTAATATTGAAATCTTAGCATAAAAGATATTACCTATTTTTTTGAATTCCATCACAGATACTATACTATATTAGTACTCACAAATTTAAGTCGACTTTTTAAATTTTAAATATGGAACTCACTGCGTCATTGTTGCGGCTTATTCCGCTCAAAGAAGTTTGAGCTAAGTTCACACTGGCTGTTTAGAAACTCACATGGCCGCAGTTTTTTTTATTAGTTTTTTTTAAAAGCCTATTTATTGTAATTTTCTAAGGTTAACACGAGCACTAGACATAATTAAAACTGTTTTTATACGGATTTATGCTCGTTTATTAAATTTTTACAATTTTTCCAACGTTTTCGGCACTTTTCCAGGTGCCGTGGTCTCGGATGAGCCTTTTTTTACCCGACTGCAGCGAAGCCCAAAAGGAGGGTAATGTGTTTAGTGCATATGTATGTATGTATGTATGTATGTATGTATGTATGTATGTATGTATGTATGTAAGTATGTCCGATTCTATGTTCCCTCATAACTCCTTAACCAATGGTCAGATTTTGTTAAACAAGGTGTCATTCGATTCGGCATCCTTGCGCGGGTGTCATAGGCTATATAAAATCATAATTATGCGATCAGAACCGTGACGAAAAATATAATTCGTTAAGAAGCTTCGTTAAAGTACAGCTAGGAGCCACTAGATGGCGCTGTTATATTTAGTTTATTGAATTCGAATACTAATTTTATTGAACTACCCCTAACAGGTGTGAAATATTTAAAACAGAATTTTGCGGATGACGTAGGTTACATAAAATCAGCATTAATAGAGAACCAACGGAACAAAAAATAACATTTACTTCTAAGCAATTAAAGTACCACTTTTAGCCACTTGATGGCGCTGCTATATTTTATTTATTCTAATACAATGTGTATACATAATTTCGGCTTTGGTCTACATGTAAACAAACCATTTATAGAATCGGTACAAATGCGGAAAGAAATAATTCCTATAAAGTGGTTTGATCCTTCTAGATCATTCATTTTATTAAAAAATATAATTTTGTTTAACTACGCCTAACACGTGCAAAGTATTTAAAAGAGAATTTTCCGGGTGTCGTTGATTACATTAAATCAGCATTAATAGAGAACAAACGCAACACAAATAATATTCACTTCTAAGTAATTAAAGTACTGTAGCATTAGTTCCTCTACCCAACCACAGATGGCGCTGTTTGTGTTCTAAATTGCGGTATGGTTTTGTCCGAAGGCGAATATTAAACAAAATTGGATAGTATTTGAGCGCTTGCGAATCATCTCGGCCAATACTGACTGTCCATTAGTAATAGGCACGACTAGTGACGTAGGTAATATACCTCGCTTTGCGCTGTGGTGCGAGTAGTACAGTTACTAATCCGTAATCCTTAGTAAGTTTCATATTGCTTCAATAAATAGATCCCTAAGTACGTGCTGTCGTGCTGAAACAACGTTTCTCTTCTTGTCTGCTGAAACCCTGTCCTACAGTACCACTTTTAGCCACTAGATGGCGCTGGCATATATTTATTCTAGTACATGTATAAATTTACATAATATCAGCTTTGCTCTACATGTAAACAAACCGTCTATAGAAACGGTATAAGTGCTGAAAGAAATAATGCCTATAAAGTGTTTATTTCTTTCTACGCCATTCGTTTATCTCATTAATTTAAGAAATATCAACCTCATAGGGGGTAATAAAAATAATACATTACTGCAGACGCCGAGAAGTAAGGGATTGCTGGACGAGTTTGGGATAGACGGCCGAGTCGTAGACGAAGCCGTCTAGAACGAGTCCTGCAATCCCTGTTCCGGCCGAGGATTGTATAATGCTTTTCTCAAACAATGCGAGGAAATATTAATATTAAAATAATTACTAGGTAATTAAGAAATAATAGTTTGGTTTGCCGTCTTTTTATTTTTTTAAATACACTAACATATTTGAGCACCATGTTTAACCGCACAAAAACCAATACCATAGATTGTATTTTTTGTTAATCTAAGTATGCTTACATAACTTAGTAGGTGGTTGGCTGTATGTAATTTTTCCTTGGTCAGTTTAATTTTAGTAAGTAAATTTAAAAAGTTAGAGCAGCGGACGGTAATGGATTTTCATACTTACTTTACTGGCTTATGCCAGTAAAGTGAGGCGGGAGCCATAAAAGAGAAACTTTGTGGCTTTATTTCATGGTAATAACACAAACATTTCTGAGCATGTTTGAGAAAAAATAATTAATTTCTTAACACTGATATTAATTTCCTACTGACACTTAGACCAAAACTAACTGAACAAAATATATAAAGTGTAGCATGTAACTCCTTTTCCCCTGTGCGGTCATAGTCAGACAAGCTGGGTTCAAAGAAGAAACAATAAATGATAAAAAAATATTTGAACGCTCTCACTGGTAACCGAAGACGGATCCTCCGTGACCTCGTATCGTAGGACCCATGAAATTTTAAAAAATTCTAGCTCTATTCATCTTAACGAATTTTATCTCGTTTCCTCCGAAAATAAGATTATGATTTTGTGCTAGGTTTCCTGTTCACTTGTGAGACCAAAGATTGCTTATCTACACCTAAATATTCAGTAAAATTTTTCAATGCTTTAGGGGGCCACCTCAAGATGAATTTGTTATAGTTTCATTTTAATACCGGTAATATTTTGGCATTCAGAAAACCAAGATTTTGTATGTCCCCACGCCCATGCCACAACTCTAAATAACTACGCCAGGCCGAAGGCCGAGCCCCATCATGCGGGTGCGAGGAAACTTGCCGCGACGAGGTTGAAGGCCGAGTTCAATACAGGTCGCGGCACGGCCGAAGGCTGTGAAGCGGGCTTATAGAATACTCCCACGGCGATTCCAAATGCTGAGCTCTATTTACGCTGATGCCAAATGGAGAGACTATTAGCGCGGCCGAAGGCCGCGACAGTTACTTAAAGTTGCTGTTAGGAGGAAACCTGTCGCGCCTTTGTACAGGCCGCGGCTGAAGGCTCAGACCATTTATGTTCCCATTTAAAAGTCCTTATTCTAAGTAATTAGCGAGACCGAAGACTGGGCCCAGCAATGCAAGCACGAAGAATTCTAGTCTGGAGATGTCGAAAGCTGAGCGCCGTTCAGGTCGAAGAGGTAATTCGTGACTACTCCAGTCCCCACCTACAATCGTTAACATTAAATAACTAGGTGCAGTGGAGCGTTTTAGGCTACATAAACAACATACAATTTATGTAAGGATAATAAAGAAAAAAATCTGTCGTTTCCTTTGCAAATATTCTAGATAGTTTAACACCATTAGACCATATTCATTATACTAGCTAAAAAATATCGTACGACATAATTTTTTAATGCAGGCAGGTGGTACCTATGACTATATCAAACAAGTATATCAGTAAAAATATTTATGATTTGCCGAGACATGTCCATTGTCGAACAAAAGAAAATAAAGCAATAAACTAAAATTCATTTAGGACATAAAATAATATAACGATTTAAAGCATGTAAACAGAACAGATGGACCTTTAAATTTTATCGTTTTACTGAGTCACTAAAAGGTCAAAAATAAAAAAATATTTAAAAAAATAAAAGAACCCGACTGCAGTGATAAATCAACTGAAAGGGAAAAAATAAGATAATTTTATTTTCAAATGCTAATGTCGAATCAGAAGAGTTCATGCTGCTTTACTTGAGGGACCAAATAATATAACTTTATAAGCATTATTTGCTCAAACTGTTGCATTTATTATTTTATATAAAATGATGCAGTCGGGACCCATTAGAGGACTTTAAACAAACAGTAATGGGTCCCGACTGCATCATTTTATATAAAATAATAAATGCAACAGTTTGAGCAAATAATGCTTATAAAGTTATATTATTTGGTCCCTCAAGTAAAGCAGCATGAACTCTTCTGATTCGACATTAGCATTTGAAAATAAAATTATCTTATTTTTTCCCTTTCAGTTGATTTATCACTGCAGTCGGGTTCTTTTATTTTTTTAAATATTTTTTTATTATTACATAAAACTCTTCACAACTGACAGTACTTCTATTTTTAAAATTCATTCCGGTCCTTAGGTGGGAAGTAATTTGTATAAATTTTTCCCTCCCTATGGAGGGAAGCAGCATTTTCCACCCAATAATCAGATCAAAACAACACTACTTTCCGAGTATAAGAAATGAAAAAGAACTTTTCTTGTTTGTCTCGGGTCTTGGATGTTATCTATGTATTTATTGTATTAAATCTATCGTTGAGTTAGCACCTATAACACAAGTCATTGAGTTGTACTTAGTATAGGCTAACGAGATCTGTGTTATATGTTCATGAATATTTATTACTTATTATTATTCAGATTATAGATACCAAACCTGATATTCGTAGTCGTGCAGAGTTTGCAGAGCAGCACGAAGGTAGCAATGATGCCCAGCACCAGCGCCGTTGCCATGGCAATCTGCGACACTGTCACGAGCAGGATTTGGTCCATGTTGTCTCTAGAATCGAAACTGAAATTATAAATTCTAGATAAACTATTAAGACGTGTAAGTTTATTTAATTACACCCTATAATTTTTCGTTTTATTGTACGCCTACCTACTCCTTCGTTCCTCCTGCGGTCGACTGGTAGAAAAAGCTTGTGGCATTAAGTCCGCCGCATTGTAAGATTTTATTTTTAAAATGTTTGTGCAATAAAAGCTTGATTTATAAGAATAATAGTTAGACGATACTTCTTAGTTGAATGCCTCGTTTGTCTAAAGGTTGCCCTTGACTGCCAAAGCGGAGGTGGTCGGTTCTATTCCTGCAGGAGGCTGTCGTACTTGATTAATATATAGTATGGCCTCAGTCTGAGTGTATTTCCATGTTTGTGATGTCCTTGCCTGGTTACCATCATCATCATCATCATCAAAGAGACCCGTGCCCCTCGGATGGGACATAATGATGTCCCATCCGAGGGGCACGGGTCTCTTCCCTGAGGAAGGCGTAAGGCCATACTTCACACGGGGGCCAAGTTCGGATTGGTGGAGGTTGCCATAGCATAGGGCAATTTGGGATCCGGCCCGAGAGTCTAATACTTACATAGTTTTTCAATAGAATTATGAAAACACAACAATCGTTGTTATTTGACTCAATTTAGTAGTTTACAAAGCAATAGCAGTACAATTTCGTACCAGGGAGGGGTATAACCCGCGCAAATTAAACAGACGTCTCTCGCGAGGAAGATCGAATTGCGCGAGGCGCCGAGCTATGTAGCACGGGTTATCCCACTGCAATGGTTACTAGACTACCGATAGTGTGAATGAAACGACCATTACCGGACTAATATGACTCATATTATTTTTTTAATGCACTAACCCGTGCTAAGGATAATTCCACCCATGCCGGGACTTGAACCCGCGACCTCTGGCTAACCGTGTCAGCGCTCTCCCAACTGAGCTAATGGGCGACTTACCGCGGCATCAGTGAAATTTCGAACCTCTTTACAATACTCTCTGTATTAAGTACAGGCAGCAACATCTGGCTGAAGCAATTTGCATCACTTGCAGCCCCAATATGACTCATTTGGACATTTATACATTTTAGACTCTCCCCGTAGGTCGAGTGACTGTATAGTGTGGTAGGTATTACTATCTAATGTAATATATATATATATATATATATATATATATATATATATAAATCTCGTGTCACAGTAAACTCCACTGAAATGGATTGACAGTTTTTTTGTGTATTTTTGGCAGATCTAAGAATAGGTCGTTGACTATTTAATATGGCAAAAACAACAGGTTTGTGGTTTTTCCATGTCTTCTTTTGAATAAATCAAAAACTTTTGCGGGGTGAACTAGTAATAATATACCTGTAAATGGTATAGTAATGGCCTTAAACACAAACTCGTCGATATGAACAACTTTTACTTTGGATGTCCATACATCCATACACCATAGCTTTTTGAAATGACTTTACGTGACATAAACGTTATATTATTGTTCTAAAAAGGCACCCTCTCCCCATCACGTCATCGGTAAGACAGAGCAACATGTTACCGAATAAATTACATAATATTAACTTAACATAACATTTACATATCTACAGGCACATACATTGCTTCTAGCCGCACACTGGGATACCCCGTGTCGTGGGAACCAGAAACAGCGACATCACAAACATGTAAACATCCAAGACCTGGGATTGGGACTTCTTTTGTCCCCAGCCGGGGTTCGAACCCGGGACCTCTCGCATGGTAGGCAGATGCGCTACCGCTGCGCCATCATCGTCATCGTCAGGCTATACTAGTCCACTGCTGGACATAGCCCTCCACTACAGAGCGCCACGTCGTGCTATCATAGGGGGTAATGCCCACAATCCCCACGCTGGGCATGCGGGTTGGGGATCACAGTTCGGTGGAATTGTATTGCAGAGGGCGCTGCTGCCCACGAAGAATTGGGTTGGTAATATTCTCTAGGCCGACACCACACAGCACCGCTGCGCCATCGTCAAAGTTGTGGAACACATTGCCGTAGTCTGTCTTTCCGGAGACATATAACCTAGGTTTCTTCAAAACTAACGAGAACTGGCACTTAACAGATAAGCACGTAAAATCTTAGACCCCGTCTTAGTTTATCGTCAGGTGTGACTTGAGTCAAGTTTCAACCAGTCTGACGTAAAAATAAGGTAAAAGTATTTTTAAAGATTTCACGTCAACTTTTATCCATAGAACGGTTTTATCGGTGAGATATTGAACCCTCTTCAACTTTGGCTTACGAAATCCTTAGATGCCCCATAGATGGAAAGGTAGTGTGTCCTTACCGGCATATCCAAGTGCCATACGCATCGTAGCAGTTCTGGCATACGCCCTTCCAGCACTGGATGCTGGTGTTAGCGTCGCGGTTGCAGCACACACTGAAACATGGCTCGCCTAGACCTGGAGTGCCAAGGAGAATAGAATTATACAACAGTGTGATTTTAAAATTGTAAGACATATATTTTGAGGGAATGTTCTTCTCGTTCTTAGATTACATTACAAATGTTTATTGTATACACCAGAAAATAACATACATCAAAAGGCTTGCATTTGGTATACAATTAGCGGTCTTACAACAAAAAGCGATCTCTTTCTGACAACCAACAAGAATGTTATTATAAAGAGTAACATTAATATATTTTGAGCCATAATTTTATTATTATAAAGTGCGTTACTAATAAATTAACAGTAATATACCTCTGTTACACGTTTGTAAAGATTTGTGATTTCCGAATCTTGCTTTTAATGATTTTTTCCAATGCGTAAAATTCTACAAAAAAATGCGTTCTATGGATTTGGATCTCAGGCATCAATTTAAGTTTAAATCGAGTATAGTTTTTGATAGTCATTCGCGAGAAAATTTAAATTTAAATCGAGTATAGTTTTTGATAGTCATTCTTTCACTCAGTTTCTCCGTTGAATACAAGCGAAGTTAATAATAAAGAACATTACGTAAAATCGATCACTAACTAACGCCAGTGATCGATCACTTGGCTTAATACTTATTATCGAAATACTCGTCATTTTATTAATATTTAAGTCATTGCATATTCACAGTGTATCCTTATAAGTTATATGAGAATACAATCGCAGTTTAAATCGTGATTGAAATACGATTCGCGCACGTGCACCCATCACTTTCTTGTTAACGAATGCAAAACAAATCACATGATGCAGCGGCTTTGCATCACTTCTTAAGAATATGGACAAAACCCTATCCAGAAGCGCGTACAAAAGTCGTCCTGGAGACGTCTATGAGAGTAAAATTACAAAAAAAGGGTGAACCGATTCTACGCATGCCGACGTGCAATTTCTTACCCTTACATATTTAAAAAAGAGTCTTAACAGATAGTGACGTAATACACAAGTTAATCGCTTATAGTATAAGGCTGTTAAAACATTGATTTGTTTATGTTTCTTTCCTTTCTGACCCTAGGCACATTATTAAATTTTTAAATACTTTTATTAAAGTACTAATATGTAGTCGGTTAGCTTTAAGAATATACCTCGGGCTCTAGAGTAGGCTTCGGTTTTCGTCGAAAGCACACAAGCGTAATACTACTTCCTATATTGTATGGAATTAGGCGTTACTTTGCGGAAATCCATAAAAGCATTAAAATGTGAAAATGACTTTGCCAAATTGTCCGAACCAAACTGTGGCGCGGCTAAGCTTCTGTACACTTTTAATATTACAGCTAGTAATCATAGTTAGCTATATGGATACTTTATGTGGTGGTGGTGGTGGTATAATTAAGATGGGTACGATGGGACTGTCATCTCACTCTTATGTGTACAAAAGGCCCTAAAGTAAAAAAGATAAAAAATTTTTTTTCAAATTCCGCCAAAAAACTAACCGCATGGTGCTTGTGGGATTTTTTGGCGGAATTTAGCAAAGTAATTTTCACCTTTTATTGATACTACTTTCTGCTCTGTATAAAACTTTTCTTATTTAATTAAGGGCTGATTTTTGAATAATCAGATAACGGCTACTATCGGATAGAATCGGATATATTCCTGTAATAGAAATATCGGAACTAATATGACATCACTTTTCAATAGTTAGATAACTTTTATCTGAGGAATAAAAATGGCGGTTAAACAGCTTATGTATGAAAATAAATTATGTCAAACTGCCATTTTTATTCCTCGGATAAAAGTTATCTGACTATTGAAAAATCAGCCCTAAATGTCATATTGGTTCCGATATTTCTATTACACGAATATATCCGATTCTATCCGATAGTAGCCGAGGTATGTTCTAAAAGCTATCAGACTGTGCGTGACTGTATGCGATGCAAATGCGCTGCAGCATAGTAGAAACGATGTAAACGCGCACTTGAATTGCGTTTGAAAGTCGCCGTAGGTTTGTACAGTCGACAGAACATGAACAGAACATGTGAACCTTTAACCCATATGCCCAGTGATTCGAAAACGAACAAAATTATGCACTTTCGAAAATGCATTATGGTTCACAAATTATCGTATAAAAATACCGGTAGCTACATCTGTTATTATTATGATAAACTAAGTTATTACCGCATAAATAAACAAATACCCTATGGTGACATTTTATTTTAAAAAAAAGGGTATCATTTTGATGTTGTGCTTTGGCGCGTAAAAAACATGTCGGCTCCGAGAAGTAAGTAAGTTATTTTTTAGAATTCTTTTGATTTCTGCTACTATTATTATTCTAAAGTAAAGTTGAATATATTATCTCATGTTTTTAGTAGTAACTGATATTTCATTCAACTACTTATCCCTAAATTACCTTGTAATTGTTAGTGTTCGAAAACGATACGTTGGGCAAATATACAGGTGAAACTTGTACTAAATTATATTTTTAGTTTTAGGATGTCCAAGGCTTTGACTACAAATGAAGTAGTAGATTTACTCAACGAATCGGATTCGGATGATGAGGTGATAAGCGCTGACATATTTATTGTTGTCCGTAGTTGTCTGATTCGGACTCAGGAGACGAAACCAACTTTGATTTTGCAAACCCTTTTTGTCATGCTCAACGAATTTTTTTTGCAATATGCTATTATTGAAATATTTAAAAAAATAAAAGAACCCGACTGCAGTGATAAATCAACTGAAAGGGAAAAAATAAGATAATTTTATTTTCAAATGCTAATGTCGAATCAGAAGAGTTCATGCTGCTTTACTTGAGGGACCAAATAATATAACTTTATAAGCATTATTTGCTCAAACTGTTGCATTTATTATTTTATATAAAATGATGCAGTCGGGACCCATTACTGTTTGTTTAAAGTCCTCTAATGGGTCCCGACTGCATCATTTTATATAAAATAATAAATGCAACAGTTTGAGCAAATAATGCTTATAAAGTTATATTATTTGGTCCCTCAAGTAAAGCAGCATGAACTCTTCTGATTCGACATTAGCATTTGAAAATAAAATTATCTTATTTTTTCCCTTTCAGTTGATTTATCACTGCAGTCGGGTTCTTTTATTTTTTTAAATATTTTTTTATTTTTGACCTTTTAGTGACTCAGTAAAACGATAAAATTTAAAGGTCCATCTGTTCTGTTTACATGCTTTAAATCGTTATATTATTTTATGTCCTAAATGAATTTTAGTTTATTGCTTTATTTTCTTTTGTTCGACAATGGACATGTCTCGGCAAATCATAAATATTTTTACTGATATACTTGTTTGATATAGTCATAGGTACCACCTGCCTGCATTAAAAAATTATGTCGTACGATATTTTTTAGCTAGTATAATGAATATGGTCTAATGGTGTTAAACTATCTAGAATATTTGCAAAGGAAACGACAGATTTTTTTCTTTATTATCCTTACATAAATTGTATGTTGTTTATGTAGCCTAAAACGCTCCACTGCACCTAGTTATTTAATGTTAACGATTGTAGGTGGGGACTGGAGTAGTCACGAATTACCTCTTCGACCTGAACGGCGCTCAGCTTTCGACATCTCCAGACTAGAATTCTTCGTGCTTGCATTGCTGGGCCCAGTCTTCGGTCTCGCTAATTACTTAGAATAAGGACTTTTAAATGGGAACATAAATGGTCTGAGCCTTCAGCCGCGGCCTGTACAAAGGCGCGACAGGTTTCCTCCTAACAGCAACTTTAAGTAACTGTCGCGGCCTTCGGCCGCGCTAATAGTCTCTCCATTTGGCATCAGCGTAAATAGAGCTCAGCATTTGGAATCGCCGTGGGAGTATTCTATAAGCCCGCTTCACAGCCTTCGGCCGTGCCGCGACCTGTATTGAACTCGGCCTTCAACCTCGTCGCGGCAAGTTTCCTCGCACCCGCATGATGGGGCTCGGCCTTCGGCCTGGCGTAGTTATTTAGAGTTGTGGCATGGGCGTGGGGACATACAAAATCTTGGTTTTCTGAATGCCAAAATATTACCGGTATTAAAATGAAACTATAACAAATTCATCTTGAGGTGGCCCCCTAAAGCATTGAAAAATTTTACTGAATATTTAGGTGTAGATAAGCAATCTTTGGTCTCACAAGTGAACAGGAAACCTAGCACAAAATCATAATCTTATTTTCGGAGGAAACGAGATAAAATTCGTTAAGATGAATAGAGCTAGAATTTTTTAAAATTTCATGGGTCCTACGATACGAGGTCACGGAGGATCCGTCTTCGGTTACCAGTGAGAGCGTTCAAATATTTTTTTATCATTTATTGTTTCTTCTTTGAACCCAGCTTGTCTGACTATGACCGCACAGGGGAAAAGGAGTTACATGCTACACTTTATATATTTTGTTCAGTTAGTTTTGGTCTAAGTGTCAGTAGGAAATTAATATCAGTGTTAAGAAATTAATTATTTTTTCTCAAACATGCTCAGAAATGTTTGTGTTATTACCATGAAATAAAGCCACAAAGTTTCTCTTTTATGGCTCCCGCCTCACTTTACTGGCCTAAGCCAGTAAAGTAAGTATGAAAATCCATTACCGTCCGCTGCTCTAACTTTTTAAATTTACTTACTAAAATTAAACTGACCAAGGAAAAATTACATACAGCCAACCACCTACTAAGTTATGTAAGCATACTTAGATTAACAAAAAATACAATCTATGGTATTGGTTTTTGTGCGGTTAAACATGGTGCTCAAATATGTTAGTGTATTTAAAAAAATAAAAAGACGGCAAACCAAACTATTATTTCTTAATTACCTAGTAATTATTTTAATATTAATATTTCCTCGCATTGTTTGAGAAAAGCATTATACAATCCTCGGCCGGAACAGGGATTGCAGGACTCGTTCTAGACGGCTTCGTCTACGACTCGGCCGTCTATCCCAAACTCGTCCAGCAATCCCTTACTTCTCGGCGTCTGCAGTAATTGTATTATTTTTATTACCCCCTATGAGGTTGATATTTCTTAAATTAATGAGATAAACGAATGGCGTAGAAAGAAATAAACACTTTATAGGCATTATTTCTTTCAGCACTTATACCGTTTCTATAGACGGTTTGTTTACATGTAGAGCAAAGCTGATATTATGTAAATTTATACATGTACTAGAATAAATATATGCCAGCGCCATCTAGTGGCTAAAAGTGGTACTGTAGGACAGGGTTTCAGCAGACAAGAAGAGAAACGTTGTTTCAGCACGACAGCACGTACTTAGGGATCTATTTATTGAAGCAATATGAAACTTACTAAGGATTACGGATTAGTAACTGTACTACTCGCACCACAGCGCAAAGCGAGGTATATTACCTACGTCACTAGTCGTGCCTATTACTAATGGACAGTCAGTATTGGCCGAGATGATTCGCAAGCGCTCAAATACTATCCAATTTTGTTTAATATTCGCCTTCGGACAAAACCATACCGCAATTTAGAACACAAACAGCGCCATCTGTGGTTGGGTAGAGGAACTAATGCTACAGTACTTTAATTACTTAGAAGTGAATATTATTTGTGTTGCGTTTGTTCTCTATTAATGCTGATTTAATGTAATCAACGACACCCGGAAAATTCTCTTTTAAATACTTTGCACGTGTTAGGCGTAGTTAAACAAAATTATATTTTTTAATAAAATGAATGATCTAGAAGGATCAAACCACTTTATAGGAATTATTTCTTTCCGCATTTGTACCGATTCTATAAATGGTTTGTTTACATGTAGACCAAAGCCGAAATTATGTATACACATTGTATTAGAATAAATAAAATATAGCAGCGCCATCAAGTGGCTAAAAGTGGTACTTTAATTGCTTAGAAGTAAATGTTATTTTTTGTTCCGTTGGTTCTCTATTAATGCTGATTTTATGTAACCTACGTCATCCGCAAAATTCTGTTTTAAATATTTCACACCTGTTAGGGGTAGTTCAATAAAATTAGTATTCGAATTCAATAAACTAAATATAACAGCGCCATCTAGTGGCTCCTAGCTGTACTTTAACGAAGCTTCTTAACGAATTATATTTTTCGTCACGGTTCTGATCGCATAATTATGATTTTATATAGCCTATGACACCCGCGCAAGGATGCCGAATCGAATGACACCTTGTTTAACAAAATCTGACCATTGGTTAAGGAGTTATGAGGGAACATAGAATCGGACATACTTACATACATACATACATACATACGCACTAAACACATTACCCTCCTTTTGGGCTTCGCTGCAGTCGGGTAAAAAGACATCAGCATCGAGGAGTCAATGATACCGTAGTATGGCAGGCATGGATGTAAACAGCATATAAAAAGGAAACCCATAAGATTTGGCGCTTAGGATATTGCTTGTACGCTAATCCATATCAAGGCTGCTACGAACAATACAGTTCCGGATTAGGTCATCATGTTGTTACAAAATTGATGACTTGGATTCAAAAATTCTACGAAGACACGAGGCTCTCGGTTTACTGTGATAGTTTTTTCTGGACTACCCTTAGTATCGTACATGAAAGAGAAAAACGTCCTAGTGACAGGTGCAGTACGCAGCAACCGCAGACAGAAGTGTCCTTTGAGAGACGACAAGTCTTGTAAGGAACAACTGCAACAACGTGCTGTATTTGCGTCAAGCCGGCTTGCCGCTGGCATTTGTGTACGATAACAGTGTGGTCACAGTGTTACCTAGTGTGTATGGTGTTCAACCATTACAACATGCAAGAAGAAACTCAGGTGCCCAAAAGGAGAGAATAACTGTACCACAACCGAACTTTGTGTGCCAATATAACAGTTTCATGGGTGGTGTCGATCGGCTGGACGAAAATGTGGGTACTTATCGCATTGCGATAAGTGGAAAAAAGTGGTACATGCCGATAATCTTGTGGCTGACAGATGTTGCAGTCAACAATGCTACCCTTCTTCTTCTTCTTCAGGCTATATTAGTCCACTGCTGGACATAGCCCTCCTCTAATGAACCTGTCTTCAGCTTGCCGCATTTAGCATATCTCGGCAGTTTTTCGCAGATCGTAATCCCACCTGGTCGGAGGGCGTCCTACACTACGTTTGCTACCCTGTTAGCTCGGAATTACTGCAAAGATGTAGATACTCTGGAATTTTGGCGCAGCATTGCTAGATCCTTATTGCAAAGAAACGTAATAAGCAACATTCCAGTATGTAATTCCGTATGTAAAAAGCAACATTCCAGACCTTCAAAGCGTATTTCTACGCATGAGCCTGCTACGGTTTGTAAACATACCGCCGAGCACATAATCACCAGGGCACCGAAGAGGATGAGATGTGCGTTATGTAAAAGTTTGACGGTCTCTTACTGCGAAAAATGGAAGGTTAACCTACACTCTAAATGTTTTTCGGCATTTCATAGTTAAATTATAAGTATTTAGAATTATTTCTTTCCTTTTTTTTCAATAAAGAACATAGAAAACCTCGTTGTTTAAATTACCTATATATCTTGTAGCATATATGCCCTGTGGCGAGCACATGTCAACTCTGCGCGCGCACTACAAACTCCAACATTCCTGCATCGCGCAATCAAAGTGTTTCACTGACATACCATAAATACAATGTCCAACTAACAATAGTTGGACTGGCCGTCCCCAGGCATACGATCTGCCTGGCGGGAAATTTCCCTTTACAGTGGAAGAGCACGATCACCCGCTCTTCCCTATAGTGGTGACCCCTGACAGAACACTGTCAACCTTCCTTCGCTCTCGCATCACCCCACATACAGTCTCAAAGCAAGGCCAGCATTCTTCCCTCTCACTTCATCAGTTCCACTACAGTCAACGCACCGACTACTGGGACTGATGGTGATCTTCCTCCAACCCCTCGGCACGGCAGCCACACAGCAACAGCACACGTTGTCAGTGGTACAGCAGCCTTCACCGGTTCCTACCACATGCGCGGGCTCCATGGTACTGTCGCCGGTGAAGTGACTGTTAGCCGCCGAACACCCTCAACCGCTAGTCGACTCACAGACTCAGCGTCACCTGGCACTTGCAGGCTTTATAGCACAGACTTCGATTCCTATCAGACCTAGCTATGCGTAGCTACGGTCTTGAAGGGGAGTGATGTGGCGAGCACATGTCAACTCTGCGCGCGCACTACAAACTCCAACATTCCTGCATCGCGCAATCAAAGTGTTTTAATGACATAGCATAAATATAACGTCCGACTAACAACAGTTGGACCGGCCGTCCCCAGGCATACGATCTGCCTGGCGGGAAATTTCCCTTTACAGTGGAAGAGCACGATCACCCGCTCTTCCCTATATGCCCAATGTATCGTTTTCGAACACCTAAAAAACACAAAAAATATAATTTTTTCCACCTTAAAATCACCTTAAACTTGTATCTTAGCCTATTGACATCAACATTATTGAAAATGATCAAAATCTGAAACTAAAAAAGTTCTGGGCTTATATGGGTTAAGAGAAATGTAAATAATTAAATTTATATTTAAAACAAAATATGACTTTACACTCCACTCACTTACGTTACAGCTTGCAAAATATGTTAAGGTTGATGTGCTGCCGACTGTACAAGGTTTCGTAAAATTTGTTTAATTTTGTAGCTTGAACAAACAATTAAGACGCTCGTAACAATATCCTTCGTTACCTTTCAAATAGGCAAAGTTGCCGTAGGTAAACTAATTAAGTACCTACGTTATTATTGCAAATTTGCTAATTAGTAAAGATCCTAATTTGGTAGTATTGGCCTAATAAGAACATTCATGAATATTATAACGAAATGGGAAGATAATATTCTATGTGCTGTACAAATGTTCCAGTTTTCAGGATAATTATCATCGGTTGGCAATGAGTGTGCACCGTTTTTAACCACGTTCAAAAAAGGATTCGTTGTCGTTATCAACACTTGTATGTCCCCACTGCTGGGGCACGGATCTCTTCCTGCATCGCAGAAAACTTAGGCCATACTCCACCACGGGGGCCAGTCCACGTTGGTGGATTGTAAGACAGTGGCGGACCTTACTGTCAGAAGTTATCAAGCCGTCCATAAGGCCTCTGACATGGCTTAACGACTGCCATTTCATGACAACCGGCACCGACGACAGCTTAGCGTGCCTTGCGAAGCACGGAAGCGCTCGGAAAAATGCCACTAGCGGTAGTCACGGGACGGTCACCCATCCTGCACCTGACCGCGCCTGTTGTTGCTTAACTCAAGTGATTGATTCTAATCACTCGGTTCGCCTCAGAAAAGGATTATATGACGATCATGGTTATTTCGACGCGTTTGTTACTTTTTTACTATGCTCTCGCGTAACTTCGTCAAATCTTAACCGTTTTTTGTTAGATTAGATATAGCGTCCCAATATTGGTCCAATTTGAATTTGGTGAATATATGATGAGGACTTTCAGATATGGAGAACGGAACTCTTCAATGGACAGAAGCAAATAAGGCCCATCCATTAGTAATATGCAATGCATATGTTTCAGTGATCCTGGGTGGGTAATTGGTAATTCAGTGATGCTCTGATAAAGTCTTGGCACCGACTCCAATATACATATTGATTGATTGATTGATTAACAATTTATTTACAAAAGACACACACACGTATATAAAGTGAAGCCATAAGAATCTGGTTACAAGTCACAGCACGAAGAAATAATAAACAAACAAAACAGTAGCATTGGTACATGAAAAGCGAAACACACAGACAACTAGCCATACACAGTACGGCAATGTACCCGGGCAATGTACTGGACTAAGAGTTACCAACGTAGGTGTGGCAAACGTAAATGGGCTCTGACTCAGCATGTGCTGGAAGTTCGGAAAAAAACTTCAGCGCTGATATTCTGCCGGTACCCGGTGTGCGCAGCATGCAGCGCCAAGAGAGCTGAGGTGCGGTTTAAATTGTGTAATGCTGATTTCAGTATCAGTAATTGTGTAATGAATCAGTATAAGGTTTTATGTCTATGTAATTATATTAGATTTTAAAAATAGATTGTATATATGCGTGAAAAATGTCCATATAGATTAATATTCGAAATAAATAAATTCAAATTGTATTAACTTTGTGTAATCAAAGTCGCAGACATTAAGTGATTTTTATCTACTTCTACCATGACTAGATTTATAAGAATTTTGAATTTAGAGGTCGTATTCGTTTAAACTATTTCTGCGTTTTAAGTGCCTTAGTGTAATGAAGTCGGTTTAACGTTAATTATAAAAAAATTATAATTATGGACGTTGATGAAGAGAAGGTGATTTGTCAGGATCGTGGCAAGTGGCAGTCCCTGGTCTCTGCCTACTCCTCTGGGATACAGGCGTGAGGTTATTTATGTATGTATAAAAAAAATTTGCTCGTAGAGCCCTAGCTTATGGATCGTCACTAGCACTTCCAAGAATAGTTAAAAAATCACAGCTGTGCGAATAATAATATTTATATTTATAATTTAAACCGAATGGTTGGACCTACTCATCATATAGAAAATGTTTTCTAATCCTAGAAATTTACGTATTTCGCGTTTAAAACAGAATTTTTTCGGTTTCGGGGCTTTTTAACTTTCACGTTAGAAAGGCAACGTCGAGAGGTCTTTGAGGACGGAAACCTAATTTGCAGTGAATCTTGAAAACCTAACACACCTCACCTCAACCTAACCGCAGCTAGATTGGGGTGGAGATGTTAGGTTAGGTAGGGTAGGGTTTGAAAAACCTATTTAGAGGCTAAAAAATCCACCCATGCCGGGATTCGAACCCGCGACCTCTGGCTATCCGTGCCAGCGCTCTTTCCAACTGAGCTAATGGGCGACTCACCGGCATCAGTGAAATTTCGACCCTCTTTACAATATTCTCTGTATTACGTAGGGTAGGGTTGCTGTTAATATTTGCCTCAGTGTCCTTGTTTAATACGTACGAAACCTGTCATCGCAGTTTTGATACTGTCTTAATCTTAGGTGTCGAGATTGAATAAAAATATATAACAGCAAAATACGGCATATCATACAGAATATTCATATTTGCACCGACTACCCGTCTCGTCCAGACAACCTTAAGCTTGAAAGTTGCTGAAGGAAATACTTCAGCAACTTTCCGGCTTAAGGTTGTCTGGAAGAAATTGCTTTTAGCAATAAGGCCGCCAATTGTACTTTGTATCTTTACATGTTTTATAATATGTGCTCTGGTGTACAATAAAGAATATTCTTATCTTTTCTTATCTTGTCTTACGGCGCTATGCCGCTAGGCCTAGTGGATCTGAAGCGCTCGTGGTCTAGTGGAACTGATTGATTGGAAGCAATCACTAATGGTTAAGCAACAACAGGCGCGGTCAGATGCTGGATGGGTGCCCATCTCGTGACTCCCGCTAGTGGCATTTTTGCCGAGCGCTTCTGATTTTTGTAAGGCACGTTAAACCGTTGGTGCCGGCTGTCATATAATGGCAATCGTTATGCCATGACAGACGCCTTATGGGCGGCTAGATAACTTCTGACATTAAGGCCCTCCACTATATTACAATCCTCCACCAAGCCGGACTAGGCCCCCGTGGTAGAGTATGGCCTAACCTTTCTGCGATGGAAGAAGAGACCAGCAGTAGGGACTACAAAGGGTTGATATCATCAAAATAGGGCACGGTCGCATTTCACAATACTACAAGTCACAGTTAATTTTGACCATTTCGCGTTGCGTAGCCGAGTCCTCCTACTTAATAATTTGTGAGTGAATCGACTTTTTAATGTACGTGGAATAGTCATAGTAAACCATGAATTGTGACTCAGTAAAATAGGCATCTGCTCTTACCTGGACATCGGACGCAGCTGGTTTGCGAAAGGCTAGGCACATAGTTGGATGCGCAGAAGCACTTTCCATTCACGCACGAGTATTCTTCACCCACACAGCTAAGCAGCTCACATTCATCTAAAAGAATAATAAATCGATAATGAATTGATTTATGCTAATTCTTACTCTCTTCATCTTTCAGTTCTATCCATCTCAAGGTTGTCTGGAAGAGATCGCTTTTAGCGATAAGACCGCCGATTATTGTATACGGCAATACTTAGATATGTAAGCCTTTTTAAGTATTTTGTTTTCTGGCGTGTACAATAATCTAATCTAATTCCGGATTCACTTACTTGATTTTTTGCCCGAAGAGTCCGATCAGGTTTTGCTAATTTTGTGTAGTAATTACGACAGTTTCAGTTCAGTTCCAAAATAATTATTTATTAAACTATTATTATTATTTAATTCAGCATTAAATGTGAACATTACGTTGCAAAATTCCATCGAAAATACCACAACCAACATGCAGTTAGTTAATGCACCGCCCTCTCTCTCACTTTTTCAAGCAGAAGCAAGACACAAACACACCACCACCGACACCAATACTTGCTTGCTGCTATTATGGATTTCCGCAAAATATTATTTATTTTTTATTTAACGCATGCAACGACTTATGAACGTGGATGAAGCAAAGGCGATTTGTCATCATCACGGCAAGTTGCAGTCCCTGGTCTCTACGTACCCCTCTTGGATACAGGAATGTAAGTAGTTATGTTATGTTATTATTAATATTATTATTAATATTAATTTAAGGTGAAAAATAGAATTGATAAACATATAAGATGATTTGAGTCGCCAAACTATACATTAGTAGACATCTTTCGATGAAAACGTGGTGCCGTGAAGGTGCATTGTAGATAGCTTTCTGGGGAAAGAGCTCTTGGAATAGACGGGGAAGTCTAGGGATCCCCAAGCCTTCCACTGCACCCATCCCGAACGGCGCCGGCTGCCAAGTCGAAAGGCTTCGACGAAGACAGACTTTGGTGCCTTATTGCCAATTACTTAATATTTTCCAAAGATGGCGAAGCGCTATACATTATGTATTAGACTTATTTGAAAACTTCTAACGGTAATTAACTTTGGAGTACTGCCGAGTACGACAGACATAATAATTTTAAAACAAGATAGTTCTCTTAACATCCACTGTTCGTACTTTTCTAAGGCGAAAATAAAACACCTCTTTGAAAAAAGACCTTTGCGTTTCCGCAAAGTAATGAATTCAAACTTAATTAGAGCTCCACAAAAAACCGCTTTACATTCTCTCTGTAATAAAAAAGCGCTTTCTCTTAGCATATTCCACGATACTCAAGATGTAGGTATCCTCTTTAACTGAATACCTAATACCTCACAGCAACGAACCTTAACACTTTGGAAAAAATAATATTATTTAAATTTTATATGGCTTTTTAAACCTTAAGTGATGGTACATAAACAACCACCTTCACCATCGAAATATCAAAAATAGTAAAATATCGAAAATCGTGATAAGAATACTGTTCCTTTTACTTAGTTATATGCTTCACTTGAGAAAGTTTCTTTGACTGATCAGTGGAACAAAATGCGTTTTTCATGTAGCTTTTTGACGTCCCACAGGCACAGGCCTTCTCTTAGATTGAGTATGGGCTTAATTACTATGCGTGCCCACCACGGATTCATAATTTCATAATAACTTTACCGTTAGCGAGTAGAATTGATACTATAACTTCACCAATCTGCATAAGTTAGAAAATAAAGTATAAGTAAATAAAGTACATGCTCTCATTGCGAATCGAACCTCGGTCTCTCGCTTCCGAGTCCAGTGTTCTACCCACTGTTCTACCGCCGCTCCATGCTAATATAATGCTAATTTATGGATTTAAATTGTTGAATTCGATTTAAATTGTTGTCCAGAACCAAAATTGTCGATGTTGGAGCTGAAACCGCTAAACTGAAGTGCAATTGGGCGGGCCACCTAAGCCGTATGGACCCAGAGAGGTGGGTAAAAATCGTCACTGACTCGGTTCCGCGCGACGAATATCGCAAACGTGGCTGACCCAAGCGGAGATGGCGGGACGACCTCACGACCTTTTTGCCGGGCTGGCAGGAGGTGACCATGATCAAGGAGGAGTGGAAGGCAAAAGGGGAGGCCTTTGCCCGGCAGTGGCACACAATCGACGTTACATAAAAAAATTGTTGATGAAGTTTCTTCTTTAGCACAATGTACATAATATGACAATTTTCCTACCAAACACGAATTAATGGAGTTCCACAATCTTATTTACGTTTACACTCAAGACACGTTTCGTTTCGTTGCTTTCCTGTAACTGCCGGTATTTATTTACGAGGAAATAGCTTTTAAATATGTAAACAAAAACACTGTAATCTAATCCAATCACCTTGAATATTGATCTCTCTTGGATGAGCGTAGACTAACACTAACGAACTATAAAGCGCAAACCAATACTGCATTGTTCTTTTGTTTCATAACAAAAAAATATCACTAAACGCTGCGCAGGAGGTTACACAGCCTACATTTTCCGTTCATTCCTAGCCGCAATATGTACAACACTGATATGTTAACTGATGCACTGATATGTTATCGGAGCGTTGGCACTTGAAGTGTACAGAAGGATATTATTATGCGTCTTTGAAATGTAATGAAAGCGTAACAATGTCTACTGACTGACTCATTCATTGCGAAATCGGTCTCAACACCTACGGTCTTGTAAAAAAGTCGATTCCACTAAAACACCCTCTGAAGACGGAGCTAAAGCCGGTTTTTAAGAGGAGGTCCTACACCGAATTTAACTCCGTCTTGAGATTTTTTTGGTGGAATTGACTTTTTATAAATAGGACTGTTAATATTTTGTATTCATCAGTATATTCTATTTATAATTGAATAAGAATGAACTGGGCGCAACCATGGCGGTGGGCGGCTCACATAGCTCGAAGAACTGATGGACGTTGTTGGGGTGAAAAAGTTCTGACCTGACGACCGCGGACTGGACGACGCAGCATAGGCAGGCCCTCCACCAGATGGTCTGACGACCTACGGTGGCGGGGAGTAGGTAAGATAAAACATTTTATTTGCGAAAGCATGGTAAATACATTAAGTAGCTGTTAAAGATAAGTAAAGGAACATGCATGCTATACCAGTTAAGGTGTGCAAATATTAGAGTAGAATAATCTAAATCTAAAACAAATACAATCTTAGAAACAATCTGGTATATAAGTATAAAACATTTAAAAACATCATATAATTAGTATGTTATAATTATTTTTATTAATTAATATGTTAGGAAATTTTTTTTGATGGATGATTGATGGATTCATCCATGATGGATGCGGACGGCACAAGATCGCGAAGCTTGGGAAACCGTAAAGGAGGCCTATGTCCTGCAGTGGGCGCCAAATGGATGATGATGCAGAATTAACTGATGTATTAGGTTTAGTATGACTTGAGAAATGATGGTCAGAGTGGAGTTTTTTTTACCCGCTTTTTCTGCACTACCCTACGGCCCTAAGGCAACAGCTTTTACTTTCACTTTCATTTTACATTGTACACACACATTCGGCAAACAGAATTTAAATTCTTTACTTTATGTTGCAATAAAATTGAATTAAATTGAGTATTTCTTGCGACTCGTGATGTTCTTGCTCATACATGGTTGGTTATTTATACATTAAAAGGGTTGGTCGCGATTATTTACTAAGTAAAACTTAATTAATTACCTAAACCGGCACCTAACAAATAATCGTGATTGGATTCGTCTCTATATAAGTATGTATAAGAATGAGTATACGTTTTAAGCACTCGTGGCCTAGTCGAACCGAGTGGTTGGAATCAATCACTTGAGTTAAGCAACAACAGGCGTGGTCAGGTGCAGGATGGGTGACAGTCCCCTGACTACCGCT
Source organism: Yponomeuta sedellus (assembly GCA_934045075.1). Classification (NCBI taxonomy): domain Eukaryota; kingdom Metazoa; phylum Arthropoda; class Insecta; order Lepidoptera; family Yponomeutidae; genus Yponomeuta; species Yponomeuta sedellus. The sequence continues at coordinate 16,761,056 of OW203727.1, read as the reverse complement.
AGTGGCATTTTTCCGAGCGCTTCCGTGCTTCGCAAGCCACGTTAAGCCGTTGGTGCAGGCTGTTATGTAATGGCGGTCGTTAAGCCATGTCCGAGGCCCTAGGGGCGGCTTGATAACTTCTGACAGTATGGCCCGCCACAGTCTTACAACCCTCGACCAACCCGGATTTGGCCCCCATGATGGAGTATGGTCTAACCTTCCTGCGATGCAGGAAGAGACCCGTGCTCCAGCAGTGGGGACAAACAAGGGTTGATATCGATACGTTTGATAAGTGTGATTTAACACAGTAACACTTTAGATTCTATATGCTTATAGATATATATATCCATCTGAAATGTGAGCTGGAAGTTTGGCGAATAAATAAGAATACTATATGTATATGACAAACAAAGCACCCTGAACATACATGCAACGAACGAATTATGTATTTTGATGAAGCGAAAGCGATGAAAGAGAACTTGGCAGCTGGTAGACGCTGGTCTTTATCTACCCCTCCGAGCTAAAAGCGTGAGTTTATTTGAAGACGTTATTTAAAATAACATAAAATATGTACTGAATGTGCAAGCAAGGTAGATGTATAGGTATTTATTTTTAATAGTTTATATTAATTAGATTTTAGTTTACTTATTAATTTAATCCTTAATTTAGTATTAGTTTAGATTCATTTGTAATTTATATGCTTTAAAAACCTATTTAGAGGCTAAAAATTTCACCCATGCCGGGATTCGAACCCGCAACCTCTGGCTATCCGTACCAGCGCTCTACCAATTGAGCCAATGGGCGACTCACGGCATCAGTGAAATTTCGAACCTCTTTACAATATTCTCTGTATTACGTACAGCCTCTAAATAGGTTTTTAAATTTGTTCCATAGCACGGGTTAGTGCATTAAAAATAAAAATAGTGTAATCATGTGGGTACAGTGATATCGTTCCGATGTTAAAACCTAACTGCAAAGTAGGTAGTCGGGGCTGTAAGTAATGCAATTTGCTTAAGTCAGATGTCGCTGCCTGTACGTAATACAGAGAATATTGTAAAGAGGTTCGAAATTTCACTGATGCCGTGAGTCGCCCATTGGCTCAATTGGTAGAGCGCTGGTACGGATAGCCAGAGGTTGCGGGTTCGAATCCCGGCATGGGTGAAATTTTTAGCCTCTAAATAGGTTTTTAAATTTGTTCCTTAGCACGGGTTAGTGCATTAAAAATAAAAATAGTGTAATTTATATGCTGTTTAATAAATGTCTCATTATATGTTTAAAAAAACGTAGATGTTAGATGGAAAGTGACTTTGTGTAAATTCATGACTGTACTTCTGTCGCCTTTACAGTGTGACAGTTTTAGAGCGTTGTTCCTGTACGTCACAGAGCTATTGAACCAAGTCGCTCATTGATAAGAATAGCAGAGCTGCTTTTCTAATTAGCTTTGCTAGTGTTACTAATTTCATAATGGCATATGTTTTGCTATGCCCTGTGTGGTGTATTATTACAAGGAAAACTACCTAGGCTTTCAAGGTCTTCCTAGTGTATCAATGCCACGCTAGGTTCGAGATCGTTGTGAAAGGATTAACTAATCAGCGTGAGGAGATTGTTGCCCAGGGTACGACAGACAGTACAAGTACGTCGTTTAGGAAAGCTTTCTTTCACGCATTGTAGTGTCAAGGATAATGTCGTGAGGAAACCCGGGTACCCAAGGTGTTATCATACATCAGCGATGAGTAAGCCCCTGCTCTTTTCCCAAAAAAAGCCCTCTCTCTTGCAGTGGGACTTAATACTCATTAAAAGAAGAGCACGACGAGTTTCTCATGGAATTCGTCTCCATATTTGGTCCAAATTTAATAAGAATAACTCCATACCCTGAGGGTCTCCTTTTTACAAAAAAAAAATGAACGAAATCGGATGTGGTGGAAAAATTAATATTGCTGAACGTTTATGTATGTTCGTTATCAACCCTTGTATGTCCTCACTGCTGGGGCACGGGTCTCTTCCTGCATCGCAGGAAGGTTAGGCCATCCTCCACCACGGGGGCCAAGTTCGGGTTGGTGGAGGATTGTAAGACAGTGGCGGGCCTTATTGTCAGAAGTTATCAAGCCACCCATTAGGCCTCTGACATGGCCTTACGACTGCCATTACATGACAGCCGGCACCAACGGCTTAACGTGCCTTGCGAAGCACGGAAGCGCTCGGAAAAATGCCACTAGCTCACCCACCCAACCCTGACCGCACCTGTTGTTGCTTAACCAAGTGATTGATTCCAATCACTCTGTTCGCCTAGGCCACGAGCGCTTATAAATTATAGATAAAAAATTCAACCAATTATGAACCTCCTTTTTTGAAGTCGGCTAAAAATAATTATAAAACCACGATTAGTCCTCTACTCCTTAACTGCCCACTCTATTGGGTTGAACATTAGGACGATCCCTAATTGTCAAAGTGTATATTTTGACAGTTTGAAGTAGGTCTCCTTAGCGTGTCGATGGCAAGTCATCGTAGTGAAAGGATTTTCCAATCAGGGTAAGGACTCGCTGATTATTGCCCAGGGTGCGGCAGACGTACGGGCTCAGTGAGTACATCGTTCGGGGAGGTTAAATCGGAGTAGCTTAAGTCGGGCAACTCCATATAGTGGAAAACTTAGAAAACTTAGTACTACGTAAGTTTGCAACGGTGCAAACCTCTTTACACCATTTTTTATATTTCTTCTTTTACCTATCACTCTTAAATATTTAAAATTACACTCTTTTTAGTGCACTAACCCGTGCTAAGGACAATTTAAAAACATATTTAGAGGCTAAAAATTCCCCCCATGCTGGGATTCGAACCCGCGACCTCTGGCTATCCGTAATACAAAGAATGTTGTAAAGAGGTTCGAAATTTCACTGATGCCGGTGAGTAGCCCATTAGCTCAGTTGGAAAGAGCGCTGGCACGGATAGCCAGAGGTCGCCCGTTCGAATCCCAGCATGGGTGGAATTTTTAGCCTCTAAATAGGTTTTTAAATTTAAAATTACGTCACACATTTTTCGATTTCCCTCATTTCTATGATTACCACCTCACACCTTGACTAGATCTGACTATTTTACCTGTTTATCCGTTTTTATCCAGTTTTCTGTTTTATTATAAAATAAACAGTACGAATAAAGCAACAGTTGAAGTCGTTCCAGTTTTATTATTTATAAAACTTTTAGAACACGACAAGTTTTCTGTATGAAGTTGCACTAGCCCGTGGTCTGTCAATGTGTTTGCATTACGAAGATTTTTTGCTGCTAACCGTCGCGTTGGAGCGAATGTAACGCGTATTTTTTTGACACATTCTTGGTAATCTATTTGGCACAAAATTTCTTACTCTTTCCGTATATCTACATTTTTTTAATATTCTTTAGTTGACGCAAAATGCATAGAAATTATACAATCCGTTGTTTAGGTAAACAACAGATTTACCTTTTCGAACCTTTAGATTATTTGAAATAGATTAATATCAAATTAATGTCTATTTGATAATTTCGAACAGACTAATCTATTTCAAATTAACCTAATTATAATATAATTAGGTTAATTAGAAATAGATTAATCAAACAAATTTTATTTTACGTGAATAACATTCACGTAAAATAAAATTTGTTTCATTTGATTGGAAAGTTTATTAAAACTATTATAGTAGGTAAGCGGCAAGATTGTTTGGATTTCTTTGTCTTCTATTCTCGCCAACAAGAACCGCGGTAAAGATAGACAAAGAAACAAATGAGCTCTATCTAATCTGTGACCTAAGGTAACAATTGTAATGTTCAAAGAAAGCAATTATAGCGATTAAATCGAAAGGTCATTGGAACCCGTCCTATATATACTTACCTATTACACACAGTTGAATAAACGATAACGTGGAGAAAAGAAAACATTGAAAATAACTTTTTAATAAAGGTTACTCTTTGTTTGCTAGCAAATTACAAATAGGAGGTTTTGTGTAATGTTTAGGGCACAATATAACAAAAGAACCAATGTACAGAGTGTAATGGGATGCCACCTGTGTGTGCACCTTCGCAACTTCTCATATTGTTTCGACGGTTGCTGTCCCTGGGTCGGCTGCTTAAGCTGCAGCTAGACTTAAGTGTGAGTTTAGGGTGCCCAGGGAAGAGTTTTTGTTAAGGAGATAGGGCGTCGTCTCAGGAACCTTGGCTTTGACTACCACACAGGTGCATTTTTGATGCAAAGGATATCCCTCGCTGTGTAATGCTGCCAGTGTCTTGGGTGCCTTTGGGTCGGATATGTCTCGGGGCGATTTATTTAAATGATTTTATTAATGATTTTATCATAATGATATATGATTTTATTCTTATCATATATCTTATACATATGATAAGAATAAAATCAATATATAAACTTAGCAAGACAACACCTGTTGAACCATTTATTTATATTACGATGAGTTAAAATTACCTAAAATATCATATATATATACAGGGTGGCCAAATAACAGGTATACACTTTAGTTTTGTAATTTTATTCTATGAAATATAAAGTATATTAAGTATTCCTTGTTAAATATAGCATTTAGGGCCGGCAGTTAAACATGGAAAATAATGTCAGACAAATGTCCACCTCTAGCAGCATCGCAGATGCGAACTCTTTTCATCGCGTTTTTCATCACATTTTCACACATTTTCTGTGTTATCTCCGTGACTGTGTCTCGAATATTTTGTTTTAATTGCTGAAGATTCATTGGCCTGTTAGCATAGACACGTCCCTTTAGATAGCCCCGCAGAAAAAAGTCAGGAGCTGTTAAATCAGGCGATCTTGGGGGCCAATCAATGTCACCCTTTCTCGAAATTAATCGACCGGGAAACATTCTTTTTAATGTTTCTACTGTGGCTCGTGCCGTGTGACATGTGGCCCCGTCTTGTTGAATCCACATGTTTCCTAAGCCCAATTGATTCACTTGATTCGAGAAAAAATTGATAATCATCTCACGGTACCGATCTCCATTCACTGTAACAGCATCACCCATAGCATCTTCAAAGAAATAAGGCCCAACTACCCCTCCTGACCAAATTCCACACCAAACTGTTACTCGACGAGGATGCAGTGGTCGTTCGTGAATCAAAGAAGGTTGTTCTAATAGCGAGAATTTTGTTTATTAACAAATCCGCTGAAGTCGAAATGAGCTACGTCACTCATAATAATTTTTTTATGAAAGTTTGGGTCTCTTTCCAGCTTTGTTAGCATAGCACTACAGTAATCACGACGGCATTCATGATCTCGAGGCCGAAATTCTTGAGTTATCTGTACCTTATATGGAAACAAACAAAGGTCTTTCTTCAAAATTGTCTGTAGAGAAGTCCTCTTAATTCCGAGTTGTTGCGGACGTCGCCTGGTAGACAATGTGGGTTCTTCGGCTACACTTTGACAAACAATTTGGATATTCTGCTCTGTACGAGCCTTTCTGACACGATGAGGAACTGCTTTATCTGTTACAATGCCATACTGCTCAAATTTATTCAAAAAACGAGCTATTGTTAGCCGCGAAGGTAAGTTATTTCTACCAAAAATCGGCCGCAATTTTGTCAGAGTTTCCGCAATACCTACATGATTTGGTTGAGTAAAACGTTTTAATAATTAAAACACGTTGTTCTGTCGTAAAACGCTCCATAATAAATTTGCTGTATCTACATAAAGTAATTTTTATGCAACAACTGTCACATTTACCGCCAAAACAAAATGGCGGCAAAAAAAATTTGTATACCTCCAATTTGGCCACCCTGTATATATGATATTTTAGGTAATTTTAACTCACCGTAATATAAATAAATCGTTCAATAGGTGTTGTCTTGCTAAGTTTGGTTTTTATATGTTTTTTTTCCGTTAAGTCATGTCATGTCGTTAAGCAAGGGCCGCCACTGTCTTACAATGCTCCACCAACCCGGACTTGGCCCCCGTGGTGGAGTATGGCCTTACCTTACTGCGATGCAGGAAGACACCGAGCCGTAGCACTGGGGACATACAAGGGTTGCTATCGATCGATTGATGCTACTACTAAACAGTATCATTTGTAACTATTGTCAATATTTAGGACAATGCCAATTGGCAAGTCTGAGAACGCAGACAATTTTTTTTCTTTACTTTATCGTTACTTAAATCTACTTACTAAATAAGTATTAATGAAATATGTTTTCGAAGAATGCCTGGCTTAGAGTGGCGGAGTGGCTTAGACGTTAGGGTCGGTTAAAGAATGTACAATATAACTATAAATAACTGTAATATAAACTGTTCAAATAATGCCGCAGATAGACTTTAGCGTTCACTTGTAATGAGCATTGTAACAAACATTCGATGCAGGTAAAATAAAAGGTCACAATTGCCATTTCTTCTTCTTCAGGCTATTTTAGTCCACTGCTGGACGCTTTCGCACTATGGCGCTCATTAGGAGAGAGGATAGCTCTCTCCTAATGAGCGCCATAGTGCAAGTTTGTGCCTAAGGGGGAGGGGGACTGATTACAAAATAAATGGTCAGGACACCAAACAGAAAAACAAAAGAGCAGAAAAAGCGGTTGAAAAAACACTATCAATCTCTATAGTGACATTGAGCTATATATTATTTATTTTTATTTAGATATCTAGTTTGTGTAGTTTATTTTATTCTTTATTTTGTGACATAGGTTGTTATTTAGGACTTTTGTAGTTTATTTTATACACATATAGACCCGTTTTTTACAGCTTATTCCTATTTCCTAAGGTTTGCTGGAAGAAATCTCTTACAGAGATAAGGTCGCCTTTGTACATGTTATTTCTTAATAATTGATTAACACCTATTAGGAGCTCTCTACATTAAGTCCGACAAAAGAGTCAAGACCGAGTCCACAAAAAAAAAGGGGCCTTAGCGAACATTCTAGCGAAACGACAGTAAATTCGCGTCAAGCTTTTTAACGAGCCGAGCAATTTTGTCATTCTCCCGCCGTCTGACATCTCGAAGCGACTAACGTTACAAGGCGTAATGCTGTTCGCTAATAATTCGCTGACAGCCGGGTGGAGCACTCAAACTGCTGGATACTCACTGGTTTCCCCGTTACACTACATACTGACAGCATGAATGCTCTCTGTGTAACAGGTTACATTACACCTCCTAACGTTATATAATTTTTTTAATGCACTAACCCGTGCTAAGGACAATTTTAAAAACCTATTTAAAGGCTGAAAATTCCACCCATGCCGGGACTCAAACCCGCGACCTCTGGCACGGTTAGCCAGAGGTCGCGGGTTCGGGTCCCGGCATGGGTGGAATTCTCAGCCTCTAAATAGGTTTTTAAAACCTCCTAACCTTGGTCGGTACTCAGCTTAGCACATAAAAGCGATCGCTCAATGATCTTAAAATGTTCGTAGCGATGTTTAGCTCGATGCTTGGCTCTGTTCGTCGTTAAGTTTAGGAAAGGCGAATGCTCGGTGTTCTGTTACAGGTGTATGGACAGGTCTATCACCACCTTATCCTGTCGCCAATTAATAACTGAATAATTAATTAATTACATTGTTTAATTAACTAATTCAATAACGAACCACTTGAGTCGGAACTATTAATTGTGCTCTAAAGTAGATTGGTACTGGAAGGAATCGTATTGCGAGCAGCACGTATGTTAATAAACTACTTACTTAATAAACTGCTTAGTAATGGAAATTTTCGGCGTTATTTTGTAATTTAAAGCTCTTTCTTACTATTTACATAGGATTACACTATAGTAAAACCATATAGATAGATAGAACACACTTTATTACAGTAAACATAACATAACCTCATGCCTGTATCCGTGAGGGGAAGGCAGAGACCAGAGACTACCACTTGCCACCTGACAGATCACCTGCCTGTACGTAATACAGAGTATATTTTAAAGAGGTTCGAAATTTCACTGGTGCCGGTGAGTCGCCCATTAGCTCAGTTGGAAAGAGCGCTGGCACGCATAGCCAGAGGTCGCGGGTTCGAATCCCGGCATGGGTGGAATTTTTAGCCTCTAAATAGGTTTTTAAATTTGTCCTTAGCGCGGGTTAGTGCATTAAAAATAATATAATCACTTTATTATACTTACAAATGGAAATTAAACAGATATTTTTTAACCTAAGAGTACAGAGAGTAAAATATATGAACCTAGGTAATACTTAGGTCCTGTAAAACCAGATATGGATTGTTTCACAGGACCTAATAAAGATTATCATAACCCCTAAAACCTGTATGATAGTGCAGGCATTAAAGTTTTGAAGTCATCATGCTAAGTGAGTAAGTGAATGGTAACACACCATAAACTGACGCTTGTGTCCCGGAGGGTAAAAAAATCGTATCTGCTATTTCTCAAATGTCACTCGCTCTTGGTAACTCTAGTATAGAACAGCTTATTTAAATGTCCCTCGTGATGACTTTAGCATGGAACGGCTTATTTGAATGTGGTTCGTAGTATCTCTAGCATGGAACCGCTTATTTTGATGTCGCTCATGCTAATTTTAGTATGGAGCAGCATTTTTTCTTGCTTATGCGAAATTTTAATTCTAGTGAAAGTTCGTATTGACGAGTAAAAGCCCTATTTTTGGATGTCCATGAGGATTTGTTACACCCTTCATACGCTGCTCAACAATTTCACTCTCCAATGAGTCGTATATGGCGCAGAGGAGTGTATTGGAAAAAGGCTACATATGACTTATTTTTAATATATCTACGGACACACAACTTCTCATAGAGGACGTGTCTGGAGAATCGCAAAATTCGTTATATCGGCACAGGGAAGTCGTTAAGTACCTATTCTTTATGTACTCTATAAACGTCTCACTGTAGGGCACAGGCCTTCTCTTAGGAAGAGAGAGTATGGGTACTTTTGTAAAACACAGAATCGAGTTTTATAACGTCTCGTTTATTTATAGATACTTATTGTTATTATTATTTTTGCACACATAAATACGATGTGGTGTCTGGGCCTCATTTGAAAGAACTACCATGCATGCTTTGCATCCACGTAATGATTTATACAGCGTTCATTAGCACCTTTATTCACACTTGATAGTTAAAGGGACCACTCCAATGCTGCAGTGCCTGGGACATAATTTTTTAGATATGGTAAAACTAATTAGGCCAGAGATAAACAATTAGGAAGAACAGATAATTTGTCTTAGTCCTTGTCCTTTCTAGGAAAGCACATAAATGTTTGGGCATTTTCTTTTCTAGAAAAAAGAACGTAACATCTTGAGTCTAGTCCTCTCTAGGAAAGCACGTGACATTTTAGGCCTTGTATTTTCTTATTTCCTTATTAGTCCTTTCTAGCAAAGCATGTAACATCTTAAGTCTAGTCCTTTCTAGGAAAACACGTGACATTTTAGGCCTTGTATTTTCTTATTTCCTTATTAGTCCTTTCTAGCAAAGCATGTAACATCTTGAGTCTAGTCCTTTCTAGGAAAGCACGTGACATTTTAGACCTTGTATTTTCTTATTTCCTTATTAGTCCTTTCTAGCAAAGCATGTAACATCTTGAGTCTAGTCCTTTCTAGGAAAGCACGTGACATTTTAGACCTTGTATTTTCTTATTTCCTTAATAGTCCTTTCTAGCAAAGCATGTAACATCTTGAGTCTAGTCCTTTCTAGGAAAGCACGTGACATTTTAGGCCTTGTATTTTCTTATTTCCTTATTAGTCCTTTCTAGAAAAGCATGTAACATCTTGAGTCTAGTCCTTTCTAGGAAAGCACGTGACATTTTAGACCTTGTATTTTCTTATTTCCTTAATAGTCCTTTCTAGCAAAGCATGTAACATCTTGAGTCTAGTCCTTTCTAGGAAAGCACGTGACATTTTAGGCCTTGTATTTTCTTATTTCCTTATTAGTCCTTTCTAGCAAAGCATGTAACATCTTGAGTCTAGTCCTTTCTAGGAAAGCACGTGACATTTAAGGCCTTGTATTTTCTTATTTCCTTATTAGTCCTTTCTAGCAAAGCATGTAACATCTTGAGTCTAGTCCTTTCTAGGAAAGCACGTGACATTTTAGGCCTTGTATTTTCTTATTTCCTTATTAGTCCTTTCTAGCAAAGCATGTAACATCTTGGGCCTTTTCCTTTCTAGGAAAGCACGTGATATCTTAGGCCTTGTATTTTCTTATTTCCTTATTAGTCCTTTCTAGCAAAGCATGTAACATCTTGGGCCTTGTCCTTTCTAGGAAAGCACGTGACATCTTAGGCCTTGGATTTTCTTATTTCCATATTAGTCTTTTATAGCAAACTATGTAAAATCGTAGCAATTATCTTTTCTAAGAAAGCACATTTACATCTTGGGCTTTGTCCTTTCTAGAAAAGCACGTGACATCTTAAGCCTTGTATTTCCTCATTAGAATGTAAAACTGAAAAAAAGGAAGCCCGTGAAACATAGGAAAGTAAGTTAAAAATTTAAGAAGCTTCTTACCTTAACTTACATAGCCTTAACATTAGCGCCGCCAATAACAAAATATATTACACATCGTTTTTGCAAAAGAAGTCAGTACAATCTCTCAATCTTATTATTTTAGGATCCGTGTCCGTGAAGGCCAAAAACTTAGGACTAGATAACATTAACGCTAAAATCCGTCCAAGTATTGTCTGGTTTTTACCTGCTTTGGTAGAAGAAAGTAATAACTTCATGAAAGTAATTTTTAAGGAAATTTGTAAGAAGTTTTACTTTCTAAGATGGCCTATTACTCGTTAACTTATAAAGCCTACTTAGCGGTCATTTTTTTTATGTTGTGTCATATATATTTGCTACTGCCTTGAATTTTACACGTTTCTGCAATAAACCGTTTGGCCGTAGTAGATGGAGGACGCCCTGTACTAAAAAAAAATTGTGCTTTAAAGCTTACTATATAGTTAGAATATTTTCGGGGCTTAATCGCGTAGTAATTTATTGCTATTTTACCTCGAGGTAGTCGGTAGACTGAGGGTAGTCTGAAACCTCATCAGCCGAAGATGTGAACGGGTGCCAGCTATCAGTCTCTCGTGACCACGATGACTGTAACGTCGTCGAAACGTCGAGGCAAAATAGCAATAAATTACTACGCGATTAAGCCCCGAAAATATTCTAAATAGGTGTACAAGTCGCGAAAGTTTAAAATATGTTAAAGCTTACTACTTTGCATAAGTATCCTAAATCGAAAAAGGGTTTTTCTACACCCACAATGCCTTGAAACTACCTATTTCAATCATATTCCACACTATGGTGTAGGCAAAAAAAAATGCATATTTAATGTAGGTGTAGACGATCTAGTTCTAGAAATAGACAGAATGTATTTCTAGACCAAATTTCAGCTGTCTAGTACTTGTTGTCTGTGTGCTAAGCCGCGGTCAGACGGACAGACAGACATACGGTCATGACGAAACTATAAAGGTGTCTTGTTGACTACAGAATCCTCAAAACGTTAGTTTTTCTCCCACTCCTAGGTTCGTGATCCTAGATTCTTAGTCATGGGTCCGAAACTAACTATTAACGTGGTACTGACTCGTTTTCCGAAAACGATGTGCGAAAAAGGTATGTTTTTTCAATTAGTGGTTCTACTGCATGAAACTCCTTAAGTATTTTAAAAATCCACTAATAGGTTCTAGTACTCTTAAAACTCGCTATGAAAAGTTATGATGGTTAATTAAAACGAACTGGGAAACTCCTGGAACCGCGCATGCGCTTTTGAAAAGGTCCCTCAGCCATTCGCTTCAGTCCATTCAGTTATGAGCTCGCTATCGGAGAGTGTAGTCTCCATCCCATTTCAGTCAGAACCTTCACAATTCCTACGATACGACAGAAAAATTAAAACTTCAGGGCTGACCAAGCCAAAAGCAGAGTTTAAGCAAGTTTATCTAAATAAGTGAGTGTCATGTTCTAATTCCACAGTTCAAGCGACTAAAATGTGTGTGCTAAAACTTTTGGTGGCGTGCGCGCTGTTTTGTGCGAGTTTCGCTAAAGGTAAGTTTTAAACTTTTAACCCTAGAATTAATTCATCGAATTAATTCAAAGTAAGTATCTCGGTTATAACTCCTTGTACGAGTATGACGATTAGAATATGTATGCCAAACCTTCCTGCGATACATGAAGAAACCCATGCCCCAGCCGTGGGGACGTACAAATGGTTGATATCGACTTTTTGACTTTCACTATACATTTTCAATGGTAGTTACGTTGACGATAAAGCGAAAAACTTCGTTATAATCGTGGCAACTGGATGACTCTGAGCTCTACCTATCTTTCCGGGATTCAAATTGAGTAATGTGATGTTTAATTACGTAATGTGTAAGCAGCAAGTACAAAAAGGAGCTATATGTAAACGCTGTAAACTGAAATTGTATGTAAACTCTGTTAATTAAGGATCAAAAGACTGAAAATATTAAGTTTGGTTTAATATGTCCATTTTTTCTTACCAATTGTACAGATTTTGAAATTTTACAAGTTTAACTAGGTGTCTAGGTAAACTTGTAACGTTCATTAAATTACAATTACTATGTGACTTAATGAATTTATTAGTTTTTAAAAATAATAAGGTTTTCATTAACAAAAAAAACAAAAAAAATGGTTTGAAAAACTCATTGCTCCTTCTTAACATCGTCCCTATTACGTGAGAGGATTAGATTTTAGTCGTTTCCTTATCTATATTAATTAATCGATCACATTAATCTACACGCTAGCGGGTCGGCTTACAAATTTTTGTTGATTTTATCCGAGCTGTGTCAAGATTGTGGTAAGTGCAGGCCCTCTGTCTTTGCCTACCCTTCGGAGATATATGCTAGGCGCCACTTTATATAAAGTTATCCTAACCGTAACTGAATAAAGTGCATGGATGTAAATATGACTTGACTTAATGACTTATAATTGAGTAAAGGTCTTTTAAACATGTTATTGAATTAACTCCTGAAGTAATAATTTACAGTTTAAAAACTGTTACTTAATTATTACTTCAGCTTCAGTACATTAAACCGCTTCAAATGAATAAAAAAATAAATCAAAAGTTCTCAGCCTCAATTTTATATTTTTCATACAAAGTAAATTAAAACCTTTTGTTTATTTATTATTTACTCTTAATATTTTCTTGAGAACTATGTATAGTTATACTATTTTTATTTTTAATGCACTAACCCGTGCTAAGGACAAATTTAAAAACCTATTTAGAGGCTAAAAATTTCACCCATGCCGGGATTCGAACCCGCAACCTCTGGCTATCCATGCCTATCCGTGGCACGGATAGCCAGAGGTTGCGGGTTCGAATCCCGGCATGGGTGAAATTTTTAGCCTCTAAATAGGTTTTTAAACTATTTATAGTGTTACTTTGAATGATAGGATACGCAATAGTGTGATTAGAAAACGTTGTGAGTTGAAAGAGGATTTAGTGGCTAAAATTGAGAAAGGAATGTTGCGCTGGTTTGGACTCGTAAAGAGGATAAAGGAAGAAAGATCGTCGAAACATATATATTTAGTGAATACGGGAGGAAAGGCCGGTAAAGGACGTCCTAGGCGGACATATTTCGACCTAAAAGGGTATGTATGCACGTGCAAAGGGGCTCATAAAGAGTAATCGGAAGAGGCATGTGTGCATGCAACGACTAATGAACGTTGATGAAGCGAAGGTGACTTGCCAGGATCGTAGCAAGTGGCTGTCCCTGGTATCCGCCTACCCCTCTGGGATACAGGCGTAGGGCTGTGTTTTATTGATATTTTTTTCAATTCTTCAAAGTCAAATTTTAAGTCAATAGTTGCTAAATAACAAACCCTGGTTTCTTTACCATGTTTTCCTTTGCCGTTCGAGTTAGCTTGCCTTTCCCATGGGCTAGGCCGACATAGCTGTCAGAAAGGTAGAGGTGCTGGGTAAACCTACTCCAGTAAACCTACTCCAAAATTAATGTCAATATCAAAAATCAATTCACATAACGGCGGTCTTTTATTCGTTGTACACCGGCAAACGAGAGTGCGCCGTCGTTGTAAAAGGATTTTGCAATTCAGCGAGAATGGAGGCGACAGGGTGCACCAGACATGCAGTACTCCGAAAGAAGTATAAAGTTTATATTTTTGACTACATTAGATTAATAATCTGTACGCACACTATGGTTAAAAGCGCTCGTGGCCTAGTGACCGAGTGATATGGGGATTTTCAATGGGGATTAGTGGAATAACCCATTGGAATCAACTCGAGTTAAGCAACAACAGGCGCGGTCAGGTGCAGGATGACCATCCCATGACTACCGCTAGTGGCATATTTTCCGAGCACTTCCTTGTTTTGCAAGGCACGCTAAGCAATTGATAGATGTAGATGGTAGATGTCAGTCGTTAATCCAAGAACGACTGCTTGCCTTAAAACTGATTGATTGGAAGCCATCTAAGTAAGTAGAGTTAAGCAATAACAAGCGCGGTCGTGTGCTGAAGGGTGACCATCCCGTGACTATCGCTAGTGGCATTTTGCGGAGCGTTTCCGTGTTTTGTAAGGCACGTTAAGCCGTTGGTGCCGGCTGTCATATAATAACAGTCGTTACGCCATGTCAAATACCTTAGGGCGGCTTGAAAACTTCTGACAGTAAGACCAGCCACTAGTCTTGCAAGCCTCCACCAATCCGGACTTGGCCCCCGTGGTGGAGTATGGCCTATACCTTCCTCAGGGACCCGTGCCCCTCAGTGGGGACATAATAGATTGATGATGATAAACAGATCCCACTGATGGGCGTAGGCCTCATCTCCTTCAGGCCATTCCAGTTATAAATTATACTTCTTTTTCTTCTTCTGATCTTCTTCTTTGCCAGCATTACTAAGCAATATGCACTGAGCTTAGGTGGCTTGATTAAACATTTAATTAAAATCACAAGCAATTCAATGCTTGCTAAAGAAAATGGAGGTTCTTGCCTACAAAATAAAAGGGGAAGAGTTTCAAGCCAAGACAAACCGTTTCTATTGTTTTGTTATCAAATTAATGCAAGACCAAACGGCAGAAAATTAGGACACTGTATTGTACAAATATGCCTAAATATCTTTACTTCTCGTTAACAGAAACTATGCAAGACACTTAGGATAATTTCACAAAGACTACGATCTGGGGTCTTATTATTTGTTAGTCGGAAAATATTACTGAGTTTTCTAGCTAGTTATATCTATAATAATAAGATAATCGTGTATCAGTCACTAGATTGGCAAATGCTAAAATTCTGAGCTTTGCTTGGATACCTACTTGGAATTTCGTACAATAAGTCGATTACGCTTTCAAAGACTCAAAGCTGTTCTTGAAAAAACTTTCCCTCCGTGACGCAAACCTGTTCTTTTTAGAGTTCCGTACCGTAAAAAGAACACCGTAAAACCCATTATTTACAAAAAAAATATAGAACTTAGTTTTGTTATAACATTGCCTATCGAATCTCATCACAAATAAAAAAATCAAAACCTGGAATCAGATCCCCTTATTCATAATGGTCCGCTAACTTAAAACAGCTGCTAAAGAGTGTTCTTTTTCAGTCTGACTTAGGTCAATAGAAGAAGACAGAGTGAGAATTAGCAATGTTTTAAGTTAGCAGACTATTACGAATAAGGGGGAGATTCTATAGTGAGTGTCAATAATGAAACAAATTAAAATTATCAATTGAATTCATGCGGTCGGTTACTATGAAAAATATAAAAAATATATTAAGAGGTTTTTTTGCTAATTCCAGTAAGCAATTAGCAAGTAAGTAAGACTCAAATTAGAACTCGATTCATAAGTTTGTATCGATCATTGAACAACTTTCAATAAGTACATTCACTCATTCGACCGATATAGTCACGTGGTACAAACATCCAAAATATATTTCTCATAGTAAGAGTATACACGGCGTTAACTAAGAGTGTTTTTTTTTAATAAAAGCAAGCGGATTGTACGCAAAAACAACAATTAGCGTAGAAGAATTAGTGAAGTAACGCAAAAACAAGAAACCTTGAAACACAGAAAAGTTGCTAAAATGTCTTCTACGAATTAGAACGCAGCTTAGGCTCTGTGCTACGCCGTAGCCCATAGCCGTAGCTCGTAGGCATGAATTGTATGCAGAGCAAGAAACATCCTTGATGCAGAGGGTACATGGTTGTTCAAATTGATTTTTGAAGTCATTACTTCACCTAAAAAGCGGCAATCAAGAACAGATACATTAGCGATCTTTACTTATAATATGAGACATGGTAACCTTCTGTAAAGTACTTTGTTTCCCATGGAAACAGGATGTCATAGTGATGGACTGTTTAGAAATATTTTATTTTGTAATACAATGTAATTATCAACAATCAAAGAATTAATTCGATTATCCATGCGTGAGTTTTATTCTATGAATAAGTTAAAAAACGTTTTGCGCCATTACATGTTAGTTACTACGTACAATGGCCCAATCATGAGGCTAAGTGCGGAAATCTCAGGTCTAACTAACTATGTTAGTTAGACCTGAGATTTCCGCACTTAGCCGCGTAGATGGGCCATTGTAAGTAACAAACGCTGACGTATGTTAACACTTCAGACACTAAGGTCCTCACGATGATTTCCTTCACAGTTAGCCAGTGGTTTTCACTAATGCACATAACTTAAAAAACAAAATGACGTCCATTGTTCTATCCCCTGGGCACCACCACTTCAAAGAAAAATTAAAACATTCCAATGCCTATTCTAGACTACCTCCGGGCTTTCGCGAGACTAAACTTTTCGTTACACCTTGTGTACTGCTGAGATTTTTATCACAACGAAGAGAAGCTCTTTGGACGTAATTTAATAAAAAGTAATAAATCCAATCGAAGGCGCATACTGATTTTCTAAATAAACTCATTCTTTTTCATTCGTATTTCAAATGGAAAAATGTACTGATTAAAATTTGATAAGAACAGGTAGACATCTGAATGAATGAAGCGTTGAATCGCGATAATTTTAATAGCAATCAAGCGTTATATTTCATTCGATGCCATAATTATTTATTCAAACATTTATGAAAGTTAAAAAGCAATCGTGGCCTAGGCGAACCGAGTGATTGGAATCAATAACTTGGTTAAGCAACAACAGGAGCGGTCAGGTACAGGATGGGTGAGCGTCCCGTGACTACCGCTAGTGGCATTTTTCCGAGCGCTTCCGTGCTTCGCAAGGCACGTTAAGCCGTTGGTGCCGGCTGTCATATAATGGCAGTTGATAAACCATGTCAGAGGCCTTATGGACGGCTTGATAACTTCTGACGGCACGGGTTACGGGCACTTCCTGCGATGCAGGAAGAGACCCGTGCCCCAGCAGTGGGGACATACAAGGGTTGATAACGAACGAAAAAGTAATTGAAATATTCGTTAACTGCAAAGTAACACAATTTAATCTGCATCGTTCAATATCACAGCAGACAATCATTTCAAGTTATGTCTAGTTTACACGGCTTCAAGGATTTAGCACAGTTGCTAATCCGCGGTGGGCACTGGTGGTGATTAAGCTCATTCTCCCTCTCTGTATTTGAGATAAGGCTTTTGCCCTGCAGTGAGACGTTTATAAAAAAAAAAGCCTTTATTCTACTACTATAAGGAGACAGTTCAAACATTAAATTCCGAATGTGTATCATATAATCAATTGAAATACAAAACAACCTTAAAATATCCAATTAAATGAAAAATTGACTGATATTAAAGCTCATTGAACATCTTAAATAAAAAAAACGAATTAGTCATTAAAATATATCTATTTACTATAATTCATATAATGGATTTCTTTTAAAATAATTTTGGAGTACATTGAATTGAATATGAAAATATAATTATTATTGTGTATTGTTTCTTGTTATTTAATTTAATGAGAAATGAAATGATCTATCCAAATGTCATAAGACAATAGATCAAGTAAAAGTTAAGTGAAAAGTTTATAGGCTTATATTCTTTTTTAATCTACTAACCCGTGCTAAGAACAATTTCAAAAACCTATTTAGAGGTTAAATATTCCACCCATGTCGGGACTCGAACCCGCGACCTCTGGCTAACCGTGCCAGCGCTCTCCCAACTGAGCTAATGGGCTACTTCGGGCAACAGAGAAATTTCGAACCTCTTTACAATACTCTCTCTGCTCAGATGCTAATCCGCGGTGGGCACGGGTGGTAATTAACCTCATACACTCACTTTCTCTCTCTCTGAGATAAGCCTTGTGCCCTGCAGTGAGACGTTTATTATTATTATAGCCATTTATTTCCCAAACAGAATTGATTACATTACACTTGATTAGTAGTTAATTAAATAGAACATTAAAATTATTATTGATACATTAAAATTAAAATACATGCATTTATAAATTAACAGATTAAAATTGATAAATTAATTAGCTATCATAGTTGAATATATTTAAACTTAATTAATTATAGACTTAATTCTTTAAATAATGAATGAAAAATTATTTATTGCACTAAAACAGATTTGTACAAAGGCGAGCTTAATACTAGATAGTATTTTCTTCCAGCTAACCTACGATAATGCGGACAGTGGAAGGGGTAGTGCCAGTAAACAATATAGTATAGGAGTGATTTATTACATAACCTAGGTTGACTAAATATTACAAATATAATTTAAATACACGTACGTATATAAAATATCACAAAATATATAAAATGAAATTTGATTAAATATTATAGTTCGGGACACCCATAATTAGTGTAGGCCTCCTCCATCGCGTTCCAAACATCTCTGTTTTCGGTAGCGCTGGTCCAGGTGTGACCTGCCAGCTGCTGTATGTCGTCACACCATAGGCTACATAAAATCGCATCCGAGACCTGCCAACCACATCGTCCGACCATCGGTCATATGGTCTGCCACTGACCGCCACCCGGCTCTCAGCCACCACTCCGTTACTAGTCCTACTAGTCCATGGTCCGGCTGCTGTCTTCCCACCTCGCCAGGTGTCCCGTCCATGGCCAATTCACACTGGAAATTCGGCCATCAATATCGTCGGACTTCGCCCGATGTCGGATGACGGCATTTGGTACTCTATCCCCTAAGGCCACATTGACCAGATAGTTTTTCTGCTCCTATAGTTACCAATAAATTCCACAATCACTTGTTCAATCAATCGTTGTCTTAAAATATTGTGATTTTAATATTCCAGGGCTAGAAAAGTGGTTTAAATAGTTCAGAACTGTTTTAAAAACATATTCTGAAAACTTATTATTTATAACTATAAAAGTGAAATGCGTATTAGATGAATGTTTTTAATTCACTTAAGTCCTACTGCGAAGCACAGGCCGTTTCTCAGAAAGAGAGAGTATGGCAATTTTAAGCGTTGAGGTAGTAGAACAGCATTTTTTTTGACATTCAGGTTTCTTCACGATGTTTTCCTTCGCGATTAGCGAGTCGTATTGGTACTATAACTTCACAAATGTCAAATCTATTCACCCACGATGTCCCGATTGTGAAACTCATAAAAGTCCCTTCGGGAATCAACGTTCGCGCAGATAAGGAAGAAGTGTAACGAAAGTACCCGAAGCTATAAGTAGATTCCACATGATCTTTAACCGATACGGTTAAGGTGCAGAATTGATTGCCGTAGTAGCGCTACCCATTTTGCTCACGCTAATATTGCCAAACTAATAGTCACCTGCATGGATGACGTTGAATCAACCAATAGCAATAAGGCGCGCGGCCTGCCATAAAACGAAACTATCTGATTGGTCGATCAACTTGCCGCACATCCAAAATTTGGTCATCTGCGCAGGTACATCCACGAGACTTATTTCTTGTGTAGCACTGTAACAATTAGAAGGATACTTCTAATAATTTCATTAACCGCTGCATAAACACATAAAATAAGTACTTCTCAGAGCTTTACCCTTTCGAAAATAGTAACAGTTACCTTTAAAACTAAACTACTCAGTTTAATAATTGCTATAAAACTATAAACACGCAGAAAATGTTGTGAGTTGTTCTATTGAAACTAGATTCCCACTAGGGTTGCAGTGGACTATTTTATTCTTTCATCTTTTTATATCAAACATTTACTTCTTGTAGAGAAGAGTAGTCTCTTGACCACAACGTTCCCGTAATGTATACCTAAATTGTGTACTTGTAAAGTTATTTTATCTGGTTGTGCAATAAAGTGTTCTTTATCAATCATAAGCTTTGTTTATCTGATTAGCTTAAACGGCAAATCCGTAAATAAGTACCCAATGTTTCATTAAACCACATTAAATCTATGTCCAATTTAAAAAAAATATGACAGTCAGTAACCAAAATAAAAATAATAGAAATATATCGTAACATTTACATACAGGCACATACATTACTTCTGGCCCCACACTAGGATACCCTGTGTCGTGGGAACCAGAAACAACGACATCACAAACATGTAAACATCCAAGACCTGGGGTTTTTTTTCCCAGCCGGGTATCCAACCCGGGACCTCTTGCATGGTTGGCAGATGTGCTACCGCTGCGCCACAGAGGCCGTCCGGTCGAATATGGCCGATCGTTTGGCTTACTTCGTTTGGAATAGCCTTGAGTTCGTATATACGCAAAGCAGCTGAGCCCAAACTGTCTCTGAGGAAAGGATGTGTGTGGGCTGAAGGGACCCTTTGCGCTTAAATGTAGCTCTGCCCGGGCCATGTATTCCTAGGTAGTAATTATAGGCAGGACATGTATTGACTGAGAGCTATACGAGTCTGCTAAAAACATTGATTAATCTAGCGCTCCTACCCTACTACACAGGGGCCGGACGAGGATAGAGTTACTTGATGTAAAAAAAGATCTTTGGACTAATTTGGCTGTTTTTTCGGCGGACTAGTCGGAATAAAAATAAAGAACCGTCGAGTCTACAAATTTTGTGTCATCTAGACGGAACGTATCGTTGTAATATAACACTGTTAATTAAAAAAAGGGATGGGACAACTATCTATCTGTTTATTTCTCGCTTTTGCACCAATGCCGAAGATATTGTGTTAGAGTAAAATAGTTATTCAATTATTAGTTGTATATTCGCGGCATTTACTTGATTCCGAAATTTAACGCGATATCCGTCCTTACTCACTATGACTAAGTTATTCGTTTTTAGGCGAAATCTGGTTCAAGTCTTCCGACATAAGATCAAGTAAGTGATTTCGGAATTAGGTTACTAAATGTGTAGTGCAAATGAAAGTCTTAGTTCAACTTGTTTAATGTAAAACCTTCACGATCTTCACGACAGTCAAAGTGTATTCTTTGTTTTATTCTTTAACAGAAATAATTCAGCTGATTAGCTGTTATTATCGAAACTATGCAAAAAAGCCCAACTCAATAACCCGGCTGTTATTGTTACAGCCACATAATAAATTACTTATTACATTAATGATTTTTAAGCTACAATATATTTTAATATATGTAGTTACGATTAACTATGGTTTGTCAGGATCATGGATAGTGGTCTACCTCTCCGGGATACCGGCAAGACTTTTTTGTAAAGTATACAGTCAATGAACTGATTATATGCGATTCAATTAGTAAGTACAATGGTCGTCTCAAATATGTAAATATCAAATGAGACAAAGACTACTTACTTTATAATGAGGTTTAAGAGAACTATTATATTCACTAACTGTCTCAATTGTACCTTTGCACCTTTAAGAAATAATACTACATCTAAATAAATTGATAAATCCTTATTTTAGTCAATAGATCGTAAATTATTACTCACTTCACAATATTGTATTATTACCAACTTTGATTACTTGGTTTCTTTGTTTTCTGTGGTACAACATTATTCAATGTCGAACATTTCATTGACAAAAAGACGACATGGAAGAGTAACTGTACCACTGAAAGCTAGCTCTAAATCCACTTTTATATGAACCGAGAAAGCTACAAATGACTTGCACTTTTAAACTTGGTTACATTCTGAAAACTGTAAAGGTATATCCATATTATTTTCTCAAAGAGGCAAATAAGCGTTTGTTTTTCTAAATCCACGTTTTTCCCAAGTGTAATCGTCAATATAACTTGGTCTTCTAAATCGTGGAACATCAAAATAATGAAGGGGAGGAAATTAATAATAGTGATAGACAAAATTAATTAATTAATTAATTAATTAATTAATTAATATAACAAGAAGTTCAGAAAGCACCATCCAAAACTTGAGCATGATGAAATCATTTTGACTTCTGTTTGTTGGTCATGTGGCTATCAAGTATACCTTCGACGTGGTAATTTTGGATCTCTTCACATTTAGACTGTTTTTATAGTTTGACAAATAGATCATATTTCTCTACAAATTTAATATGCCTAGTGTTTGCTATCAAATCAATAGCCTATCTCGTGATGTGGAGTAGTCCACCAAAATTAATGATCAATTATTTCACCGCGGTATATCTTTCGTTACAGAAGAGCCTTATTTCGTTGGGACAGAGACAAACGTCACAGTTGTGGTCGGCCGTGATGCCACGCTGACCTGCAAGTTGGAGAACCTTCATAACTACAAGGTAAGTGATCACCCGTTGTCAGTTTCTTAAAATTTCGTATGGAAATGCTACGAAATGCAGCGTCTCGCTTATGTACTGCTTTGGGTAAACAATAATAAATAAGATACAATATACAACGTGTACTTAATTAAAATAAAGCGAAAATAGTTTTTGCCTCTTCCGATATTTTTTTATCGTAATTGTTATGATTAATTAATGAGATATGCAATAGTAAACGAAACTATTGGTGTTTCTTTTGACTCTCCAAAAACTCAGAATTTATGAGATGTAAAAAATTTAAATTTGAAATGCCCATGATTAATGAGGTTACCCTATTATAGATAGGCATGTAGAATTTCAAAATTTCAACTCTTACCAGCCTTAGATCCGGATTTTTCTTTCTATCTAAAAACTTATTTAGACCTATTTCTAACTAAAGTTTTATTAATACGCCTACAATAGGGTTCTTGTTGAAAATAAATTTAAACAATGAATAGCACTTGCACTTAAAATATAGTAGCAACTAATGAGTATTGTACGTTTCGTCACAACTTGAATTGTTTCTTGTGCTACATCGGAATGGGTATACCACAAAAACCATACTTGTTACACCACCATCACTTTGGTTGACGTCTGTTACTACATTAGACCCAAAATAGGACAATGCTGCGTCATAAAGCAAGCAAAAACAAAGCCTCGCCGTCCCTTCACGGAATGTGCCTGACCCCTTAGGATAGATTACCAACATGAAGTTCAGGCTTCCCAGAACGTTCCCATTATTTAGATGAATAGTCATCGTCACTCACACCTCGTTGTAATGCTTTACCATTCAGCTTTGAATGGTTGTCTATTTAGTAAAATCAGAAGATTCAACTGCGATCTGACTAGTCTTTTCGTCAGTGGTCTTATCAGACACCGAGAAAACATTGAAAAAACTCAGACCGAATTTGCATGTTGTTAACGCACTGCGTCTGATGCATTGACTAAACTTTAAGGGTCTTGTTATATAGGTATTCGTAATAACATATGTTTTGGACTTAATATGATTTCAGAACAGATGGTCAAAGTAGAGTTCATTTTACGCTGCCGCATAAAGCACCAACGGCCAGTTTCTTAATTGAGAATTTCATTAAGTAAATACTTAAGTAAGGTTCTGTCACGCTTTTTTCTGGTAAATTCGAAGAGACAGCACTACAGTTAATTATTTACTTAGAGAAATTGTCAATTCAAAAACTGGTCCTAAGTCGGACTAGGTTTCGCTCAGATTCGCATAGCAAAACCTGTTCGGACTATCTGTTCGGAGTAGTCCAAAAAAAAATTCCAACATTTACAAAATAAGTAAATCCGGAATTAAGTTAATATTGTGTAATTCTTGAATGTTTTACAAAAAAATAAAAATATATTTTTGTTTCCTACAGCAAAATCCTTAAATAAATAGCGAAAGTGTCGTAATGATACTATTGTAAAGAATATACAAAGTAATTTCGAAACATTCTTATTAAGCATATTTTTTATTCTGTACGCGAAATCACTGCTTGTCTATTTTAGTTCAGCTCAATTGAGATAGCTCAGTGACCGAAAGTCCACCAAATAGATAAATAATTTATTTACATAAGACACACATACGTACACAAAGCGAAGGCATAGAAATCTAATTACAAGTCACGGTACGAAGAAAACATAAAGAAAACAGTAGCATACATGAAAAGCGAAACACACAGAAAATAGCCATACACGGTACGGCAATGTACCCAGGCAATGTACTGGTCTAAGAGTGATCAACGTAGGTGTGGCAAACGTAAATGGGCTCCGACTCAGCATGTGCTGAAAGTTCGGAAAATTCTGCCGGTACCCGGTGTGAGCGGCATGCGTGAGCGCCAATAGAGCAGAGGTGAGGTGGGAAATACTGTTTTCATTTCTTATACTCTGAAAGTATCGTTGTTTTGATCTGATTATTGGGTAGAAAATGCTGCTTCCCTCCCTAGGGAGGGAAAAACTCATACAAATTACTTCCCACCTAAGGGCAGGAATGAACTTTAAAAATAGAACTACTGTCAGTTGTGAAGAGTTTTATGTAATAAATAAGCTTTTTAAAAAAAACTAATTAAAAAAATGCTGCGGCCATGTGAGTTTCTAAACAGCCAGTGTGAACTTAGCGCAAACTTCTTTAAGCGGAATAAGCCGCAACAATTACGCGGTGAGTTCCATATTTAAAATTTAAAAAAGTCGACCTAAATTGGCAGGTACTAATCAGTTACAGTATCTGTGACGGAATTCATAAACATAGGTAATAATCTTTTATGCTAAGATTTGAATATTAAAGATGAGTTTTTATTTTCCTCATATTTGAAATGAAAAGTAGAGTGTTTAACACGGGTAAAAGAATCAATTCCTACTCGGACTATAGCCGCCCTCACTGCGCTCGGGCGTCTAAATACCTCGGGAATTGATTCTTTCTACCCTCGCTAAGCAATCGACTATTTCAGACCGGTTTAAATTCTGTAATGCTGATAAAATCAGTATACATTTTTATTTTTTCTTTATATAATAAAATATTTCTCCACTAAGACGACCTTCATAATTTTGCGTAAATAATGTCTTGGTTTAGTGTAATAGCTATGCTAGACACTTAGCGAACTGAAAAATTAAGTCGCAGATCCATGAGCGTATGTGAACATATTGGCGATGGCGCTATAAATTCCGCCTTAAATTTTTGTTACTGCCCCAAGCTATTTGAAGTCCTAGCAAAGGATCTACCAGCATTAGAAATTTTTAATGAGTCAACTTCCATAACGAGCTCTCCTACTTTCTTTCTTTACCAACTAAACTTCATTTTACTCCGTCATTGGTTTTTCGGGTTTGATATTCAATGAATTCCTTTTGTTACTTATCTGATTCATTGGAAACACGCACCTGACCGCGATAAAACACAAGCGTACAATCGAAGTGTGCCAAAACAGTCGAATATACCAAAATTGTGGCTGCAAAATTCAACATTCTCGGCATAGCTGTTATTTATTTGCCCCGCACTTCGTATATATCACAGCATATTTAACTATGCATGTGTAGCACGCCTACTTTTGCCCGCCCGCATACGTGAATTCGGCAAACGGCAAACGTTGGGTATTAAATCATATTAATCCCACCGAAATGGAGAGCAATGATGCCTCACCTGAAATATTTCGCATTCATTACAGTAAGATACTCGCACAGTGTTGTTACAGGCATTCGTAAAACATGGGATGTGCAGAAGCTTTGCTTATTCGGTAATCTCGCTTTTCGATTTAGGTGGGCAAAGAAAAACCGGCCAAGTACAAGTCGGACTCAATCACTGAAGGTTCCGTAGATTAGCGTGTTTTCATTTATTTAGTTCTGGACCCTAAGCGAGAGACCAACCGTACTTGGCTACTTTTTTATTTGTCATACTATAGAAAATACACTTTACTCAAACCCAGTTTCACACTTTGCTGTGTTACCGTTTTTACGATAGAAGAAAGTTTCCTATACATATGGGAACACCTATTATTTTGTTTATAGGTATATTTTATTATTTTGTTTATACATTCTGCTGTAATAACGCATTCTTTGTGAAAATATTAACTAGCTATCTATTGTCAACCAAGTACCTATTACGGTTTATAGGTAAGCCTGACGGATCGACTTTGGCTTATTAATAGGGAGGCTCCCATCGGGTAAGTCATCCTAAAAAGTAAAGGAAAGGTAAATTTTTATAAGCATGATTTCCGATTTATTTTTTTGTAATAATTTGTTCTGATAGTATCCTGACCAGGAGACCAGGGACCTACCACATGGTAGGTCCCTGGTCTCTGCATACCTCTCTGGGATACAGGCGTGTGTTTATGTAGTGTTACATGTTTTTGGTGATTTGTCAAATTGTATAATAGGCGTGCGTGCATGCAACGACTTATGAACATTGATGAAGCGAAGGTGATCTGTCAGGATCGTGGCAAGTGGCAGTCCCTGGTCTCTGCCTATCCCTTTGAGATACAGGCGTGAGGTTACGTCATGTTTTATAATGGGGAACTCGCTTTAAATTTAGATTGAAGTGACATTGTTTTCATAGAGTAGAAGAGAAAACCAAGGTACTCCAATCATTATAAAATTCAAATCGATATTTTTTTATGCAGTATAAAAACAAAATGTTTATTACATTTTGAAATTCAAAGTATTTAGTTTTACAATTGATAGATTATGCAAAGAAGAAAGTAACAAAAACAAACTTAAATTTTTTTAATTAACAGAATTTTCAAGTTAAAAAATATTACTCATGAATCTGTTAAATTCTAGAAACAATCGTCTTCTAAATACCAATTAACATTAATACCAGACATCTTTGTGTTATAGATAATCCTTGATGTTGAACTAGGCTTTTTTGCACAGAGTGTGTTTAACACTTATTTCATACAACATCGCAACTGATATATTTTCAGGAATCTTGTTGCAGAACCTTATATAGTGGCCCATAAGGGATATAAACTTATTAGACTTCTCTCTGACAATTGGATGAATACATTGAAGAAGTCAAATACCGTCCAGGGGACCGTTGGAATATAAACTTCTGTCTATGTGTAATCAGAGAAAAGGGCTAGGGTTTGCTTGCCAACGAAGTTATCATATTTTCACACACTCGACTCGGCTGTTCAGAAGATCCCAGACGCGGCGGAATGGGGATCGCTTCACAGACATAAAACACGAAACTGCTCGACTGCTTTCGCGCGTTTGCGGCAATTTCACCCAAGTAGCACGAAATGTGCAGTGAAGAAGGTTATACTAATATAGACGAAGACTGGTAGGTGACAATAAAATTCTGCATGACGTATCGTATTTCAGTTTCCAATTATTAAAAAAAACAGCGGTGGTAGCCAAGTGGGTAGAACAACGGGCTCGGAAGCGAGATACCCAGGTTTGATTCCTGGTGCGGGCATATATTTAGCGAACAGCGCATAAAACGTGCACTCGGTGAAAATGCACTGTCACCTTCGCTATTTGTACAACTTTTTTACTACACACGAAAATTTATATATATTTTCGTGATGCAGTAGACACTTAAGTTGAGCAATGGTGACCATAAAAGTTGCGAACCATAATTAATTTTAATTGTTTTACTATCATGCTGATACTGTTTGTTTATATTTATGGACATATTTTTAATTCTCAGTTAAGCATTCAGCTATCCTATTTGACTGATAATGCCATAAAAATATATTAAATTTTATCAGCATATCTCAAGTGAAGTAATTTTTGGTATCAAATACACATTACTTTTTCATATATCATATTTATTAACGTCTGTGATGATACTGATGATTCTTTAAATATCATCAGTGAGTAACTGCAAGTCTACAGGGTGTAAGAAACTTTAGATCAATGCAAAAAAGATGAGTTCTACTCGTTACTGTCCACTGGTTTTACTATAGTGAAACATAACAATAGCAAAAATACTTAGTTCCGCGCTAAAATTTCCAACTGCGCCATTGAAGTGCATGAAAGACCTTAATATTTTTTTTATGATTTCAAAGTGTTCCCCGTCGTAAAAGTTGTTTAGTAAAAAGTAGAGCTTACATTTTCTAATAAATAAAATGACGTTGTGAATAAAGTTTGTACTCGCTGTATCGTACCAAGACAGTGAACGTTTTCTCTTGTCACGCGTGGCTCGAGTTAAACATCTGTAGGGCGAATATTTTGTAGAAGTATGCCTCAACTGTCTTTGTTGTCTGATTCCTAATCCCTTTCCATTGTGATGAGTCATTGTGCTGCAAGAATAATATGGGTAAATGCTAATCGAGGACTATGTACTTAGCACTTTGGCAAACGATAATTAAATTCGGGTCTCCGTTGGGAGTCAAGTCCTGAATACCCAGTGTTGACTGAACAATCTGGGATTTCATAAAGTCTTTTCATTCATAATTCGGTTCGGGTAAGCTTTATACCAATGGATAAAAGCGGGATATTGTTGCGTCCAAATCAAAGCGTTTGGCCTCTTAACAAGATAAAACAACAGAGTCATTGACAATAATATCATTGAGTCTTATCTGGGAATAAAATTAAAAAACTTACCGCAATACATCTAACTTGACGCAATAACGTGCATATATTACACGCAATTGCAGTTATATTCGATATAATTATTCTTACACAGTTTCCTTTCCAAGAAAACAGGATTGAATTAGTTGTCTCAAGGAGTTATTGAAAAATTGCCTTGCAAAGTGGTTACCGCTAAAGTGTACCCCAGGAAGAGAGAGAGTGAGAGAAAGAGGAAGAGAGAAAAAGCGAGAGAGAAAGACATAGTACGGACGTACAACAGCATGTAATTTATTTGAGTGTAACAAGATATCGTGAAGATACACACAGGCGCAACTTTTACACAAACACGTTTATTAATCACACATCCTCATTTAATTTTCTTAATTAATTAATCAGATAAAAAATTAAAAAATACCTGTACCAGCTGACACCGCTCTTCCATAACTAATAGTGTGTAAACAAAGTAAATAATTACAACTTAAAACATAATCGTATTGCATTGTAGCGATTATACTCTCCTATTCTACTATTTTTATACACAACTAGCTGCACCCCGCAGTGTTACCCGCGGTTTAGCGATTTTCCCATGAGAATAAGATACTTTCCCGCAGTAAAACGTAGTCTATGTGTTTATCAAGGGTGTCACCTAACTCCATGCCAAATTTTAATACAATCGCTCCAGCCGTTTAGTCGAAGAAGAATAAGTAACAAACATCCACACTCACAAGCTTTCGCCTTTATATAGGTAATATTAGTGTGTTGTGATAGTCCTGTGATGATTAGTTATGGAAGAGCGGTGTCTACTGCTAAAGGTATTTTTAATTTTTATGAAATGAAATGAAAAGGTTTTATTCAAAGTAGCACAGAAACTGCGGCTTAATGAACGTTACAATTCAAACTAGGTGTCCATTTCAAAATCTAGATCATTTCGGAGAAAAAATAGACAAAAAAACTCCAAACTTAGTCTTTTCAAAGTCCTTGTTTAACAGTAACGCACGCTGCGCGTACGGGAAAAGCCGCTTTCTGGCCAAGTGTAGACATAAAAAGATGTACACAACACGGGAGGTAATAAAGAAAGCTCTCGATCGCATATTTACGTCCCTCGCTTGCAGTTCGGGCCGCAAACTTCTGCGATCTCGGCCTTTCTTTGTATTACCACCCTAGTTGTGTAATGTACTATTACATAATTATTATAAAACATAGAACTCATACATTGTACTGGCTTTAATTCCAGACCTCATTGTTATAACACATTTGCTCGTAAAGGGTCACTTATTTCACCAATTTTAATATCGTAGTGTTTCTTATTACATACTTGGACGTTATTGTAATGTAAAACGCACGAGACTCTTTATAATAAGGTACAGTCTGTTACCTTTTAGAATATACTTCGCACTTGCAATCAAAAACCGATTATATTGCAACAAGGTAAGGTTTATTTTGTATTGTAATTTATAACTTTACATCATTAACAATACTTAACAACATTTATATATTTACAAAAAAAAATAACGGTTTAAAACAAAATTCTACACCGCTGCCGATGGGGAGAGTTCTCAAGACGCTGGCAGCATTCCCACTCTTAATGGCCAGGCTGATGCGCTGGCCGAGGGAAAATTTATTATTTTATTTAGTATATTTGTAAATAAATAATTTATCACGATTTTGGGTTCAGATTTACTTTACATAACTTTTTATAAACCTATTTAGAGGCTAAAAAATCCACCAATGCCGGGATTACTACTATCTGTACGTAATACAGAGAATATTGTAAAGAGGCTTGAAATTTCACTGATGCCGGTGAGTCACCCATTAAGCTCAGTTGGAAAGAGCGCTGGCACGGATAGCCAGAGGTCGCGGGTTCGAATCCCAGCATGGGTGGAATTTTTAGCCTCTAAATAGGTTTATAAAATTGTCCTTAGCACGGGTTAGTGCATTAAAACTAGTACGTTTACATAACTTTTCAAAATAGCGAAAAAACTTTTGTACAGAGCAGGAAGTAGTATTACACTCGTGTGCTTTCGGCGAAAACCGAAGCCTACTGTAGAGCCAGAGGTGTATTCTAAAAGATAACAGACTGTAAAACGCACGGTTTATCAAGATGCTCCGTCTAAAACTAACGGTACTTTTTTAAATCTTCGCAGAGTTATTTTTGTATCGGAAAAATGGTCAAAATTGTATGAATTAATTAACTTTGTAGATTTTTAGTCCGGATCTACTTACGGGTGTTGTTATATCGAAAGAATCCGACCAGGTTTCGCTCCGATTCGCAGAGCTTAATCATGGTGAGTAGAGATGGAGCTCGCGTTGTCGGTTGCTCGTCTCCAGGGTTGAAAAAAAAAACATGTTTTTTTTTAAGAACAAAACATCATGTTTTAATGGAAAAACAAAAATAACATGATTTTTATTAATGCTTCATTGTTATTTTAATTGCCTTGTTTTAAACATGTTTTAAACACGTACATATGTTTAAAATAAAAAAAAAAACAAAAAGTATTTATTTATTAAAAATTATATAACAACACAGCACACACACACGCACGGATATTGTTTATTAATACCACCGAACAAAAATAATTAAGTAAACAAAGAAGTCCGTGTTTACATTCCACAAGCAAAACATGAATTGATCGATTTCGTTCGGTTTTCATTCTATCTAGCTGAACAAAAGCAAACCGGGAAATCTCTGCGTTTTATGAACATTCACCGCATTACCGTTTGTCAGTCAGAGGAATCCCACCTAGTAATATCAATGTTGCCAATTTTTTCTAGTTATAAGTATAAAGAGTTTTTTTATGTGTTTTTAACATTTTTAAAACAAATTAGTTTTAATCATGTTTTTATCGTGATACATACTTTTGTAGTGTTTTAAACGTATGTTTAAAATAAATGTTTTAAACATTGCCAACCCTGCTCGTCTCACACTGTTGAAGATTAAGCTCTGCGAATCGGAGCGAAACCTGGTAGGATTCTTGCGATATAACAACACCCGTAAGTAGATCCGGACTAAAAGTCTACAAGGTGTTGTGCTTACGAAAGTTTTAGTTCAAAAATTAATTAACTTATTAATTTAACATTTTTTTTATTTTTTCTAGCTGCTTTAACAAGTAATTAAAGATTTATTCGTTTAAGGAAGTCTAAGTTTTATTTTCTTCTTCGCATAATATGTTATAAAACGTCGTATGACATACGTGCGATTTGATTATCATAGCCTCTGCTTACGGCTCCAACTAGCAATATCGCCTCGGCTGTAATTTTCGACTTACCGCACTTATAACTATTATATAAGTGCGGTATATATATTATGTACTATTACAAAAAGACACTGTCAATGTACGAAGTCTAAAATGTAATGGATAATGACAGACAATAAGAATTTTGTTTAAAGGCCTAAATATAATAAACAGACAATGGTTGTGAATTAGGATAAAGATTATTGATGATTGCACTGTATCTTTGTCAACATTTTATGTTTGTTTTTTCTGGTTTAAAATAAAGAATATTCATATCTTACCTTATGATTCAGTACAATGGCATCGTAGAGTCATTGGCGTATTGCTAACAGTCCCATGTTATGTAATTCCGATTGCATCAGTGTAATTTCCAATTCCACTCCACTTCAGTAAACTACTCAATTCAATAATATACTCGTAACTTTGATGAAATAAACGTATCTAGATCAAACGTCACGTAGCACTACTCTAAGAGAAAGGAAAGGCGATTTCCTCAGAGTTTTTTTATTGAGTTGAGTGACTTTGTTTCTGATACTCGCGTAAAAGATAAGACTCCGCTCAACTTAGGAAGTCAATGTTATTACAATTGTTTTATTCCCGTGAGTAATCACGGGAAATCGTGTAGAATTCTAGACCAGAAAATCATATGACAACTATCTATCTATCCAGCTCAAGGCTAGAGCTAGGTATAGACTTTTCCCTGACATGGCAAATCTCCCGGTCCTTTACCAATGTTTAATTTTGATTTCCAACTAAACATTCTTTTGCAAACGTATACATGGACTAGAAACAAGTGCGTGTTGGGAAACGCGCAGTGTAGAGTTCCGTAGACGGAGGTCCTTTTGACCTTCTTTAAATGAACAAGTCAGAGTAATTTTCATTGAATTTTGTCCTAAATTTTTCTTTTATAAGTTGTCGCCTGTTACTAGTTTGTTGTTGACTACAAAACTCTAAAAAGGGGGTAGAGTCGAAAACACGTTAACCTTTACAAGCGTGAACTCTACTCCGTTGCGGGTGATGTTCCAATAAACATGTAAAGGCTGAAAAGCTATCGACTGTATTACTATTCCGTCACTTCTATACTTAGGCCGACTTATATACTCCTAATACGTCTGCCATTCTAAAATTTCTAATAATTTTCGTAAATATGGCTTGAGGCCTTTGCTACACAATAAAATCACGTATGTTAAACAGTTTTTTATTTCCCTTTACTAAATTATTAATTCAATAGCAAATTTTCTCAACCTAAGTTTAGACTAACAAAAATACAAATATTGCCAGCGCGGGACAAACGTTTTAATCGAGGTTTGAATTCGATGGCTCAAACAAGCCATTTATATTGATTTTCGTTTAAATAATTTTGGCTTCTTAACCCACGTTTAAGAAAAAGTGGCGCATTACGGTTCGATTTGGGCTCACACACTAATCTCCCTCCCTCTCAGGTGGCGTGGCTGCGTGTGGACACCCAGACCATCCTAACAATCGGTCCACACGTCATAACGAAGAACCACCGCGTGGGCGTGGCCCGCGGGGACCCACAGACGTGGGTTCTGACGCTGCGCACCGCCCGCCCACCGGACGCGGGCCGCTACATGTGCCAGATCAACACAGAGCCCATGATCACGCAGACGCACCACCTGCAGGTTGTCGGTCAGCACGCTATGTTGCATTATGTATTTAACTATATGGCTGAGGTAATTACGTAAATTTAACCTAGTAAATAATTAAGAAGCAGAAGGCCTGTGCCTTGCAGTGGGACGTTTATAGGGTACATAAAAAATTGCGATTGCGAGACCCGTTTAATGTAACTATGTGTGAGAGTCACGGGTCATTAGAAAATTATATAGGGCGTATCAGGCATCAGCTGACAGATCCAGGGCGTATTTAGTGTGTAACGGGAGTCCTCAGGGACCAAGCGCCGCGGACGCAGACGTTGGACCCGCCCGCCTACCGGACGCGGGCCGCTACATGTGCCAGATCAACACAGAGCCCATGATCACGCAGACGCCCCACCTGCGGGTTGTCGGTCAGCATGCTATGTTGCATTATGTATTTAACTATATGGCTGAGGTAATTAAATTTAACGTTGTAAATAATTGAGAAGAAGAAGACCTGTGCCCCACAGTGGGACGTTTATAGGCTACATAAAAAAATTGCGATTAGATCCGTTTAATGTAATTATGTGCGAGAATCGCGAGTCATTGGAAAATGATGTAGGGCGTATCAGGCGTCACCTGACAGATCCAGGGCGTATTAAGTGTGCAACGGGAGTCCTCAGGGTCCAAGCGCCGCGGGCGCAGACGTTGGACCCGCCCGCCTATCGGACGCGGGCCGCTACATGTGCCAGATCAACACAGAGCCCATGATCTCGCAGACGCACCACCTGCAGGTTGTCGGTCAGCACGCTATGTTGCATTATGTATTTAACTATATGGCTGAGGTAATTAAATTTAACCTAGTAAATATTTAACAAGAAGACGGTCTGTGCCCTGCAGTGGGACGTTTATAGGCTATATACAAAAATGCGATTAGACCCGTTTAATGTAACTATGTGTGAGAATCGCGAGTCATTAGAAAGTGATGTAGGGCGTATCTAAGGGACGTTAGACCCGCCCGCCTGTCGGAGATCAACACAAAGCCCATGATCACGTAGGCGCACCACCTGCAGGTTGTCGGTCAGCACGCTATATTGCATTATGTATTTAACTATATGGTTGAGGTAATTAAATTTAACCTAGTAAATATTTAGGGAAAGGAAGTTAGTAGATAAATACCTACCTATCAGGGAGGTGGTTAGTTATCTATCTCAGGGGATAAACGAATAAATAGCTGGTTGATAGGGTTTTCAGTCATACAATAATCTATAAAAGGCTCTTAAAATGTCATGGTAAAAGATGTTTTCAGTCTTATTCAATGGGTGGAACATACCGCCGAATAAATACACGACTAATGCTGGCGTTGGCGCAAGTTAGCCTAAAGTGGTTCTTAATTCTCAGTGCGGGCATGTACCAATGACTTTGTTTTCTTTGTTACGTAAAACATCGTGAGGAAACCCGAAAGTAGAATTAATGCAGTAGAAATAAGGTCCTCGAGAAGTATGTGCAGTGTTACTTTGAATGACAGGATACGCAATAGACTGATTAGAGAACGTTGTGGACTGAAAGAGGATAATTATAGAGACTAGAATTGAGAAAGGAATGTTGCGTTGGTTTGGACATGTGGAAAGGATGAAGGAAAAAAGATTGAATAAACAAATATATACTGCGAATGTGAGTGGAAGGGCTGGTAAGGGACGTCCCAGGCGGACATACATCGACCAAATTGGGGATGTAATAGCAAAGGGGAAGATAACAAGTACCCGGAACAGGCGTACGTGCATGCAACGACTTATGAACGTTGATGAAGCGAAGGTGATCTGTCAGGATCGTGGCAAGTGGCAGTCTCTGGTCTATGAGGTTATGTATGTATGTATGTATGTATGTATGTATGTATGTATGTATGTATGTATGTATGTATGTATGTATGTATGTATGTATGTATGTATGTATGTATGTATGTATGTATGTATGTATGTATGTATGTATGTATGTATGTATGTATGTATGTATGTATGTATGTATGTATGTATGTATGTATGTATGTATGTATGTATGTATGTATGTATGTATGTATGTATGTATGTATGTATGTATGTATGAAACCTGAAAATGAAGCCCATACTCTATCTCTGAGAGAAGGCCTGTGCCCTGCAGGAGGACGTTTATAGGCTACATAAAAATGGGTGGGTGAAACCTACGAGTCCCACACGAAACCATTTTAATTACGTGAGTGAAAATTTCTTCGGCATTGTATTTGGGTTGCGGTCGGCTGGCATTGCATGTTCGCGTTTGTTGTCCGACAATGTTTTCTTAGACCTTTTACTCAATCATAATTAACGGGATTATCCTAAGCAATCCGTCCTAAATAAATAATCCCGCATTGGGAATTGGGTCAGTCATCAATTTCATTTAATAAATGAACTCAGTGATTCGACCCTGTCGTAATCACAGTCTAATTCGTTGTTACGGAAACTGACATTGAGTTTTTGTAAATATTATTGTAAAGTAAAATTATTTTTTTATTCTCAGCGTCTCGATGGTAAGCCATCGTGGTGAAAGGATTTGCCACTCAGCGTTAGGGACTCGCTGATTGTTGTCTAGGGTACGACAGACGATTAATTTTACGGTAAAAATTGAATTAAAAAATACTAACGAATGTCGCAGTAGTCAAAACGTAACGTCGCAGTAGGATATTTAGAAATTAAGCTTGAATTTACAACCACGTTAATTTAACATATTCGGCTAAAGTTAAACAGGCGAACGTGAGTCCAAACAAAATTAACTAAGTGTGATATTAACATCCATCCATCCCTTGTCCTGGGACCAAACTAGTATACCCTGTGCTGTGGTAATGAGGCAAGGACATCACAAACATGGACAAAACATCTAGACTCAGGCTATTTCTACAAATGTTCAGAGGCCCTGTAGGAATCGAGCCCACGACCTCACTCATGGCAATCAGATGTGATACTGCTAGACCAGTCATGCAGTCAAGTAGACGCTGATTAATTTGTTCACTCTCCTTAATACCGTTCTTAATATCTTTAATTTTACCTTACCACCGACAATTTTTTATCTCTCTTTAATACCTCTATTGATAAAAACTGAAAGGGATAGTTCAAAAAAGTATTCAAAACAATATGAACGCGGACGATGATTGTCGACGTCTATTGTTAGCATTGTAATTTAAAACTCGAGTGGGCGAAATAAGAATGGCTTTTTATGATGTTTTACCGTTAGTTGAAATGGTTAAGACATCCATTGCCCCTTACAGTGCCGCCAGACATTGTGGACAGCAGCAGCGAGGTCATGGTGCGGGAGAGAGATAACGTGTCGCTCCATTGCGTTGCTGAAGGCACCCCCAAACCCACCATCACGTGGAGAAGGGAGGACTCCGCCTCCATTGTTGTCAACGGGAAATCTGGTACGAAAATTAAGGATAATGAATTAAACGTGTTTTTTAGTTAACCTCATTCTGAAAAACATTTCCACGCTATGGATAAATTTAACCGCTTCCAATTAGCAAATGTTCTGTACAAATTTTTTTTTCTGGGAAAAATATATCAGACTTTTGCTTGTTACTGCTGGGTACAGGCCTTTTGCCCCAAATGTCATCTCACGGTCTCATGCCATTCGCATCTACCGACTCTCCGCCGTCTCAACGACATCGTCCGACCGTCGGGCTGCAGGTCTGCCCATTGACTGTCGCAGGCACCGATCCAGCCCTCAAAACAGTTTGTGATCACAGCCACAAAAATCATCAAGTACGAGTCGGAGTATGTACTTACTCATGATCGATAAAGTGCATTCTTACAAAGGGTGTCTTGTATACAAAATATATGACACCCTGACCAACATTTTGTACAGTGCTTTGCCCACTATTTCTATACAACTATTTCCACGTGGGCAGAGCCGAGGGGTAAACGCTAGTAAATTGATAAATTTGTAAAATGTTACTCCCTCACGAAGTACACAAGTAAATGTATGTTTGTTTGCACATCAAAATGTCACATTTGGACTCGACAATTAAACTGATTCTGATGAAAGTTTTACAACTTCTAAACTTATTCGGATCGGTAGTCTTGCATGAGGGTTGTGGGCATGCCCATTGTCTCCACAACGGTGGATATACGCTAGGACCGTCACCCTGTTCTTGGTCTCTGTTATTGCCTTGGTCCACCTGTCACCTTCCCACCTCGCCAGGTATAACGCCCATTTCAATTTCAGTTTCGAGGTCCTTTCGCGAATGTCATCGACCGTTTCTGCAGTATTTGGCTTAATGATCCTAAATTTATTGATTTCTTTGCTTAAGTCTTTGCTTTGATTCGCCGAAAAGTTATAATAAAGTCCTGTCAATTGCAGTGAGCAAGTGGAGTGGAGTCTGGTTAAACATGTCAGAGGTCACACGGATCTTCAATGGACCATTTCTTTGTATCGCAAGCAACGGAGTTCCTCCCTCGGTTAGCAAGAGGATTCTGCTTCATGTACTGTGTAAGTATATTTTATATCGTACACACTATCTTTCTCCCCCTCTTTCTCACACTCCCCCTTTGTATTTCTTCCTCCTTCCTCTCACTGCCCCTTTGATAAGCTCCCCTCTTTATCTCACTGCGCACTTCCGCTATATCCCCAACAAATCCTCTATTTGTGTCCTAAATTCTGTCAAAAGTTTCTTTTAAAAAGCTAGTCGAGGTCGAATTTATTACTAACTATTCTATTGTTCTCAATTCTAAGCATGATTAAACCACGTATTGTATTCTCCAAAGATAGTGGTTCAACTTTATTTCATTTCAGCATAATAATACCTATGCACTTTTGTAAATTTAATCCTAACTAGATTTTTATGGTAATCGCCGCACGAACCTTATTATTAAGCCCTTTTTTAACACGCGGCAGTAAAGTTAAATGTTATGCCCTAACACCTACAAAAAAAACAATTGATTTCTTTAGGTGCGCCGTCAACCTGGGCCGCCACAAAGATGATCGGCGGTTACATTGGCAGCACAGTCTTATTGCAGTGCAGAATCGAAGCCAATCCCATGCCTGCGGTCTATTGGACACATATGGACCCTAACCGGTTACAAGAGGGTTAGTAAGATACGCATATGGCTCTAACCATATAAATAGCAACGAGTTTTTGTTTGGGGTGAACTTCGAAAAAGCGACAAAAATATCAGCATTACTGTTAAAGATGGATTTCAGGCGACAAGGTTCGTTTGTTGCCAAACACTTGTTGAAGCGACGGTGACTGAGGTGCACGAGGATTTGATCGTGCAGTTTTTCAGTTAGGTAGATAGGTACATGCTCATTTTAAATCAATTAAAAATACAACTACTATATATAAACCATTAAGCTCGATCAAGAATAATAGACTAACAGAGTAATGTTCGTGTGTTTCATCCTTTCGGGATTTTGTTACATGTGTGAACCTTGAAAACTTATTATGGCAGTTACCTAAGAAGTAGATAGGTAAGCTCTCTGAGAGTGACATTATTTGCATGCACAAAACTATCAAATTTCAACTGTCAGTAGGCTTATTTTTATTTAATTTACGTACTTAGTTATAAAACACGAAAGACGAAGAAAGAAAAAGAAACATTAAAGAAGCCGTTATTGGACGTATCAAATTTATAATTAGTTTAAATTTTAAAATAAATCACATAAAATGAGAAATTCAATTGTAGCAGTATAACAAAACATTAGTTAAGTATTAGCCTAAAAAAATTTTAATAACATTTACTTTCATACACTTGCAGTAGTTGACAATTGGTTGATAAAGATGATGATTTTCATAGACACAAAATAGAAATTGTCATGTAAAGGTTCGTATTATACTTACCCTTACATGACAATTCTGAAAATACATTCAAAAGTATTGAATGTTGATAAAACGAGAGGTTTCAAACCGTGGCTCATTAGACAAGCCTTGATATCTGCCTACTCTTTAGGGGTACATAAGTTTATGTTTGTATATCCTGTAGCATAGATCCATCAGAATCTATTGAGGTTATTATTTTGTTTTTAAAGCCGACCAAACCCGCTTACGTGATGATATCATGATATGATGTCAACCCGTTGCATGTCCCCACTGCTGGGGCACGGGTCTCTTCCTGCATCGCAGGAAGGTTAAGCTATACCTACCCAACCACGGGGGCCCAGTTGGTGGAGGATTGTAAGACAGTGGCGGGCCTTACTGTCAGAAGTTATCAAGCCGCCCATAAGGCCTCTGACTTGGCTAGACGACTGCCATAACACGACAGCCGGCTCCAACGGCTTAACGTACCTTGCGAAGCACCGAAGCTCTTAGAAAAATTGCCACTAGCGGTAGTCACGGGACGGTCACCTATCCTGCACCTGACCGCGCCTGTTGTTGCTGAACTCAAGTGATTGATTCCAATCACTTAGTTGCACTTGGGCATTACCCCCAATATTATTATTAGTGATAGCACAACGTGGCGCTCTTTAGGGGAGGGCTATGTCCAGCAGTGGATTAGTATAGCCTGAAGACGACTCAGTTGCACTAGGTCACGAGCGCTTCGAGCTTCTTACGTATAACAAGAGTTTTCTTAATAGGTGCGAAGTACCAGTTACACGTGAAGTCAGAGGGGTACCAGCATACCGCTACGCTGTCAGTCAGTCAACTGTCACGAGACGACATTGGCACCTATCACTGTCATGCGGAGAACTCTCTCGGTAAAGCCACGGCCGATATCAACTTGTACAGTGAGTATTCAACAGTATCCGACAGGTCTGTTCACACCACAAAGGGTTGTACGACACCATTGGCCGAATTCATATCGAACGACAAGCGTTACGACACGACATCGTTGGGATTACAGCCTTAGTAAATGTGTGTAGAACTACCAGATGATGATGTGTCGTAAAGATTATCGTCCAATGTGTATTCACCTGCTAATATTGTAAAATGCTGACATTTATTTTGTATTTAAATCAAAGTAAATATTTTATACATTATAAAAACAAAATACTTACTTAATTAACGTCCAAATTGTTAGTTTTGCAAATAACATTTTTTTGTTAAGAATATAATTTGGATTTTCGTTGTTAACTTGTAAGAAGAAGAAATTAACAACTCCACTCCAAATTAACCTTAAAAAAATACGTTCGTAACGTGGTAATACGCTAAAACTTGAGGCGGTAAGTTTGAATAAAATGTAGACTTTGTAACTTTGGCT
Source organism: Yponomeuta sedellus (assembly GCA_934045075.1). Classification (NCBI taxonomy): domain Eukaryota; kingdom Metazoa; phylum Arthropoda; class Insecta; order Lepidoptera; family Yponomeutidae; genus Yponomeuta; species Yponomeuta sedellus. The sequence continues at coordinate 16,720,614 of OW203727.1, read as the reverse complement.
TATTGTAAATATTTTTACTTACAAGTACTGAAGAAACGCTTTTCAAGTTTTACAGTATTTCAGAATCACATTTTATATTTTTTTAATTTATTTCTATATTAGATTGGGTTATTCCACTAATCCGCATTGAAAATCCCCATTGATGGGGATTTTGAACTTTTTGTTCATTAAACCCCATTGCCAATACTAAGTCACGCCAATGGGGATTTGTGAACTGAAAGTTCATAAATCCTCATTGGTTTAAAACCAAATATAAAGAACAAGACCAAATATAAAAACCAAATATTAAGTATGAATCACAAAGTATTTATTTTCTAATACTAATACCTACATCATACAATCACAGATTTACAATACTTTATAAAATCATATAATATATTTAGATATTCTCCTAACCTACCTACATAGAACATGAGTTTTATATTCACTAAGTAAATAACAGATTCTAATTACCTAGGAATTACAATAAAATCATATTCTCATAGTCATTAACAAAAAAATAACTTATTTCTTATTATCTACATAAAATTGCAGTTTTACAATAAAATCACAGATTTTTACATTTTCTTATTATCTGAACAAAAACAGTTTTAACATACGAATTTTAATCAGTTTTAATATGCGAAATTCCAAAAAAAAAAATCTTATCGATTGCTCAAGCAGTGGGTAAAAGAGTGTTCCATTCAAATTATGGTGTGCATTTGGTCAGAGCCACCGCACTAATAATTTAGTCGAAGCATAGAATAAAAATAATCAAAGTAAAACAATATCTTAATCTTGTGAAGCTTCTCACTTTGTCGGCTGTAGATGCATCAACAAAGCATTAATTTTGCATTAATTTCTAAATTCAATGATCGTACTACGAAGTGCTTGCAATGCGGTTTATTGAAGATAGAAAAGGATTACAGAAAAATCAATCCAAAGTGTTAATGAGTTTATATACAGGAGATCCAAATGGAGCTTGTTGAAGACGAAATTACGATTGGCCATTACTTGGAAAAATTTAGTTGATCGAACTTAAGAATAAAATATTTGGAATTTAGCATCAAAAATTATGTTACAAGCTGATTTTTTTAGATAACAGTAGTTGGAAAAATCGGTGATTTGATCAATGATTGCAAAACTGCGATTTCATTAGGTATCAACCCTTTGTATGTCCCCACTGCTACGGCTTGGGTCTCTTCCTGCATCGCAGGAAGATTAGGTCATACTCCACCACGGGGGCTAAGTCCGGGTTGTTGGAGGATTGTAAGACAGCGGCGGGCCTTATCAAGCCGCCCATAAGGGCTCTGACATGGCTTAACGGCTTCACGGAAGTGCTCGGAAAAATAACACTAGCTGTAGTCATCAGCACCTGACTGCGCCAGTTGTTGCTTAACCTTTGTGATTGATTCCAATCACACGGTTCCACTAGACCACGAGCGCTACTCTATTTAGATAATATAAAATCTATGATTTTATGAATGACTGAAAATTTGATTCTATTGTAATGGGCCTCTGCATCCACGTAATGTGATGATTTATACAGCGACCAGTGGCGTTTTTACTCACACTAAATGTGGGAAGGGACCACTCCGACGCCGCAGTGCCTGGGACATTGTTTTAGATGGTGTAGGCTGGATTGTGATGTAATACGTAAGTAATTATAATCTGTGAGTGTAAAACTCATATTCTACTTAGGTTAGGAAAACATCTTAATCTGTGATATTATAAACTACTGCAAAATCGCGATTGTGTTATGTAGACATTAGAGTTAGAAAATAAAAACTTTGTGATTCATTTGTAGTCGCAATACTACACGCTAATTTTGACGGAAAACATCGTGAGGAAACCCGCGGCTTGGTTGGCTCCGCACGTATTGACTAGTCTTTCCTGTGGGCTAGGCCGACTAAGCTGTCAGGGTGGTATAGGTGCTGGGCAAGCCTACATCATCTATAAAACCATGTCTCAGGCACTACAGCGTCGGAGTGGTCCCTTCACCCATCTAGCGTGAGTGAAGATACCACTGGACGCTGTATAAATCATCTCATTAAGTAGATGCAAAAAGGCCAATATTATTATTATTGTGATTCATAATTAATGTGTTGTTGTTTATATTCGTTTTTTATACCAATGGGGATTTATGAACTTTCTGTTTACAAATCCCCATTGCCAATACTAAGATACGCCAATGGGGATGAACTTTTTGTTCACAAATCCCCATCAATGGGGATTTTCAATGAGGATTAGTGGAACAACCCAGATTCACTTTCTTGTTTTTATTTTGTTTATATTAGTTAATTGACTCTTTTGGTCTTTGATAACTGATATACTTATTTTTTTAACCTGCGTATTGAATGCGAAAACTTAATTTAATTAGTCTCTATTTGTAAAAACTTGTAATAATCCTTTTCTTTTTTACCAAGATATGTATTATGGCAGGCTAAGGTTAAAAATAAACAAATAAATAAAAACGAGTTCGACTAGATTTCGCTCTGATACAAGCAAGTGAATCCGGCAGTGCTTAGGTTTAATTTATTTTTTTCCTTCTTGTTTTAACACACGATTTTTTCAGCACTGGCCACAACGACCACAACAACCACCACTACCTCAGCGCCGCCAATTCATCCAGTGACTGAAGTAACGTCTAGTGGTCAGCCATTCATAGAACAAAGTAAGTGATAAATAGATTTAGTATTTCTTAACGATTCGCGATACTCATACACTTATTAATATTATTAAACGGGTCTAATCGCGATTATTTATTAGGTAAAACGTAATTACCTTATTTCCCGACGTTTCGCGATTCGCTATTAGACCCCTTTAATATATTACTAAGTGATTTAAGGGTTAAGGGTTTCGTAGTATAATAGTCACTATCCCACTTTGTTACTAAGGCAAAAGTAAAAAAAAACTACTTACTATAAAACTATTTACTATAAAAACAAAATATGTACTTAATGAACGTCAAAGATGTTAGTTCCACAATTGATAGATTATGTGCAGAAGAAAGTAACAAAGAAATTGATTTTATTTTACATCTGGCTTAAGCAAATTGCATCACTTACAGCCCCGACTACCTACTTTGCAGTTAGGTTTTATATCAATAGGTTTTTAAATGTGCGATTTCGTACAATTTTCTACAAACCTCTAGATCATTCAGTAACGTAACACCAAGCCTTGCAACACTTTAAATGATGATCTTGCTTGAAATTAGTAAAAATACTCCCGCAGGCGACAAGACGGAGAACCAAAATCCACATCGAGGTGACAAAGAATTTCCTGATGACGACGATTTCGTCGTGGTCCTCAGCCAACATCAAATGCAAAACTTAGGTGAGAACTAAATACGTTTGAATGCATAAATTATATTGCTCTTTGTAGTAACGTCGCTCGGGGCTATCGACGTTTGTTGTGCACTGTGAAAAGTTTTTAATATTTGTATGGACTCATTTGATGCTGTATTGCTCAAATAAATATCCACTGCGCTCTTCTATTTTAATTACAGCCATATAAACAAACTGTGGTGAAAACAGGTATGTTATTACGATATTTTTAAAATGGAGCATATTTTTTCTGGTTCGTTTCTTCAGCAAAGAATAATAATAATTATAAAAATAGACTGTTTTAATTCAGCGCTCCATTGTTTTCGGATAAGTTAGTAATGTACAATGTGTGTGATTTTGGAATTTGATGAACATGCTCTGAAAATCGTCAGTTATAACGAGTTTTGAAATTTAACCATTAATGTAATCAATTGACTGTAAGGTCACACGGTCAATGTAATACCTCCCTATCTGTTTCTTAAAAAATATGCAAAACGTGTACCTATCCAATAGTTTTCAACTACTTCTAAGCTTCTCAGCTGATGAAGCTTTCGTAAGATACTTAAATAAGTAGGTTCTCTAATGTATATGAAGTATTTTGTTGCATCTATCTACAGTAGGTAGAAACAACTTTCAAGTACTAAAACTACTTGAAATCCAAGACACCGTATATTAAGTACAGGTTAATTAACTAGGTAGGTACTCAACAAAGAAAACATTGTGGTACCGAGGTTGAAAAGTTAATCGATTATGTTGTGAGTGACTGATTATATAGTTAATCGATGTAATAGTCTTTTGTTAAAAGACACGAAATTCAGTCTGGAATATTATGACATTAGTAGGATGTTATTGGGCATTCTGGACCAGCTTCCATTCGTTTGAGCTCACGACGCACCGCGCCGGTTGGCGCGGCTTGTCGTTCACTCAAACTCATTACATCTGTTCCAGAATACCCAATAATATTGATTGATTCTGAATTTTACTTGCGGCAGGAAATGAAATGATGTTAGTAACACAGATAAATACTGAAGTTTAATCGTGATGATCGCATTTCAGTAATGAGGACATCACTGGTAACATATTTCTCCAAAAATGAAATTTGTTAAACAACCTACATCACTAAATCTTGAGAATATTGATGTAGGATCTGAAAAAAATACATATCGTCACGGAAAGCTTTTACCAAACACCATCCGTTGTATAGTTTGCGGACCGTCTAACTGCGGAAAAACAAACTTAGTCCTTGGGTTACTTTTACATCCTAATGGTTTACATTTCCGTAACGTGTACGTTTATTCGAAAACGTTGTATCAACCAAAATACATATTTTTAGAGAAGGTAATGAATCTCGTTCCAGGAATACGTTATTATAAATATCGCGATAACAAAGAAGTCTTAAATCCAAGCTTAGCGTCTCAAAATTCTGTCATTATTTTCGACGATGTTGCCTGTGAAAATCAAAATAACATTCGTGATTACTTTGCCATGGGTAGACATAAAAATATAGACTGTTTTTATTTGAACCAAACTTATAGCAAAGTCCCAAAACAACTGGTTCGCGACAATGCAAATCTACTCATCATATTCAAACAGGATGATATTAACTTACGTCATATTTATGATGAACATGTGAACACTGATATGCCTTGGCATCAATTTCGCGAACTTTGTTCACAAGTTTGGAAAGATACATTTAGCTATTTAGTGATTAATAAAGACTGTCAAAGAAATAACGGATGCTACAGAATGAAATTCGACACCTTTATTACTTTCGACGAGTGAGATACATAAATGCCGTTTTTTTTAAATCAGAAGCCACTTTCTTATCTTCTTTATATGCGAGTAGTTGTAAAATAAGAAAAAATGTGTGATGAAAAATCAATTAAACAACAAATAATTAAGTCTGCTGAGGCTGTTAAAAAGAAGGTTCAAAACATGAAAAATACTAAAATGGATTCTGAGTTGGCATTAGAAACTATGTTCAAACCAGTAACAGATCCACTTAAACAGCTAACGAGAACCCCGTATCAAGAACAGTTAAGTAATGAAGATGTTGATTCGCTTGAACATTTAGCACGACAGTCTACACCTACGAAGAAACGAAAATTTTCTGAAATTAGCTCTTCAAGGGAATCACTCCAAGAGGTATCGAATGCTAGTAACAGCGATGATAACATAAGTGACTCTGAACTGAATCAAAGTCTTAGAAATAACATGAGTGACATATTTTTTGAAACAAATTCGGATGGTGCTTCAACACCAAATGCAAAGTCTTTATCGTCATGGTCTTTATCATCAGAAGTATTCAAAGATGTACCTTATGGAATTAGATTGGAAAATGGAAAACCTATGATAGGATCAGCACCGCTCTCCATAACTAATGATGCATTTGAAATAGCAGGTCATTCGTATGTCAAAACTAATGGACTCAGTGAATTACTTTACAAAAAAAATCCTGATCTAAACATTATCACTGAAGATGATAAAAGGAATTATAAATTTATACTAATAAGCACAAACGCTCATCGACGTAAATATGATCCCAATCAACCAATCAATAGCAACAGAGGATTTAAGTATTTACAAATTGTAAAACCCTTATTATGTTCCGCCAATGTTTCCAAAGGAAAGGGTTTATCATTGCTTAAAAAAGTTGATAACAAAGTAGATTACATTTTTTGGAATGATCCAAACGAATTAGTTGAAACATTGAAATTATTAATAGCTTCGAAAGATGCCGGTAATACTGGCTTAGATGATGAAATTGTATCAGTTTTAACAGAACTGAAAAAACGTGGTGTGATATAAAATGAATAAATACTTATGTAATCTATATTTTATTTTATTTCTACTCTAACCTTCACACTATTTACAAGATGAATATAGATAAATTTGGACATCATGTTCATAAAAGACTGCGTGTGTCAGATCCATTAAATTTGGTTCCTATAAACACAGGGCTAAGTAAAAATGAGTCAGGAGTTTACGACTTAAAACAATGTATATTGAGAGGATTACCGTTAGCTGTAGCAGCAGATGAAGCTGTTAGCAAGGAGTATGTAGAAAAAAACAATAAATTATATTGTAAAAAACAAGATTTCATTAATGAACTTAAAAGTATAAAAACTCAAATACAACTGCTACAGAAACAGTTAGATGAGAAGTGTTCAAAGGTAGAAGCGAGTAATATTATTAAAGATCATATAGTAGCACTCAGAGACTCATCGAAACCAGCATGAGCAAACAATCTGTTGTAAATGAAATCCATAAAGCAGCTAGAAGAAATTTCCCACGTCGTTCTGTTATTTTAAAAGGGATTGATGATTTATGGCAAGCCGATTTGATTGATATGCAAAACTATCAGAAGGTTAACAAAGGATTCAAATTTATTTTAGTAGTCATCGATGCTTTTTCTAAATACGCATGGATCGCTCCATTAAAGAATAAAACAAAAACTGAGGTGTCTCTAGCGTTTGATAAGGTTTTACAAGAAGGCCGATCACCTGCTAATTTACAAACCGACAAGGGTACCGAATTTCACAATGACGTTTTTCAGAAGCTTACGAACCGATGGAAAATAAATCATTATTCAACTTATTCAACAAAAAAAGCGTCTATAGTAGAAAGATTAATAAGAACTTTGAAGAGCAAGTTGTTTAAACATTTTAGCTTGTTTGGAAATTATAAGTGGATTGGAGAACCTTTATGTGATATAGTTAAGAGCTATAATAATACTATGCATCGCACTACAAAACATATGCCGTCTGAAATAAACAAGTTAAATGAATCACTCGTTGCATGTAATATAAACAAATCACAACCTTCCTTACCTGCAAAGAAAATTAAATTTCGTGTTGGAGACTTTGTCCGTATCAGCAAGCACAAAGGAGATTTTCAAAAAGGATATACACCAAACTGGTCTACCGAATTATTCACTGTTGTAAAAGTAATAAAATCTATACCCACAACATATTACATACGAGATCAACATTGTATACCAATAAAAGGTTGTTTTTACGAACACGAACTGCAAAAAACTAGCTGTCCCAATATTTATTTAGTTGAGAAGGTAATTAAAAAAAAGGGAAACAAATATCTTGTTAAATGGCTCGGCTTAGGTCAAGAGGAAAATAGTTGGATTAATAAAAGTGCTATAATAAAGCATTGAAGTATATTACTACAGATTAGTTAACTTATTTTTCATTACATCGTTAGTTATGAAAGGGAAAGGACTTCTCAATACTTTAATCAATAATTTACCAATAGAGTTACACTTACCAGGCTACAACTACTGCGGTCCAGGTACTCGATTACAAGAACGTTTGCAAAGAGGCGATAAAGGCATAAACCCTTTGGACAGCGCTTGTATGCTGCACGACATAGCTTATTCAAAGTATTCAAGTTTAGAAGATCGGCATAAGGCTGACTTAGAGCTAAGAAAGATGGCAAAGCAACGATTAAAATCAGAAGATGCTAGCAGAGGTGAAAAAGTTGCATCATGGTTGGTGAATAAAGTAATGAAAGCAAAAATTAAATCGGGTGCTGGAATTAAATCATTCAAAACTTCTATGGCTAAATTAAAATCGCATCTGAAAAAAAAGAAACCTAAAAATATTCAAGATGCTATTCAGTTTGCATACTTAGCAGCAAAAAAAATATTTCATAAGAAAAATAATATGAAGCTGCCAAGAATTATTCCCATCCCTAAAACTGGAGGAATACTTCCACTCATTCCTATTTTTGCTGGTCTATCAGCATTGGGTTCTTTAGCTGGAGGTATTGGTGGAATAGCAAAAGCAGTTAATGATTACAAGTCAGCCCAAAAAAATCTTTCTGAATCCGTGCGTCACAATAAAATGATGGAATCGATCTCCTTAGGCAAAGGTTTATACATCAAACCATACAAGACAGGTAAGGGATTGTGCGTACATTCTTCAAAAAACTAGTTAAAAGGTTACCCAGACGAGCACTGAGTAATATAGATTTAATATATTATACTCGGGACATCCCATACTTTCGAGGTGTCTATATGAGAGACACTTTACCAAGCAAATCAAATAACATCGAGTGCGCTATCCTGAATCTAGATAATTCAATAAATCCGGGAACTCACTGGGTAGCCTACATTAAGATAAATAATTACAGCGTGTACTTTGATAGTTATGGTTTAAAACCACCTGTAGAATTAATCAAGTACTTAACAAAAAACACTAACGTTTATTATAGTTATATGAACTATCAACAAAACAACACCTATAATTGCGGTCATTTATGCATAAAATTTTTAAAAACATTCTGGTTGAAACATTTATATTAAGAAATCATAAACTATTCTCACCATTATTACGATGTCATTCACGCTATCAATAACCGGTTGTAAACCAGCTTTGTCAACATTTTATTCGCCGGCTCTGCAGCTTGATGGTGAATATGAATGTGGGCTGATCTTTTTTTCGACGTTTAATTCGATTCCTAACATAGAATGCTACAACAACAAATTTCATTATGGCGACAACGAAATGATTGAAATACCCGAAGGATCATACGAGCTATTAGATATAAATGACTTTTTAAAAACAAATTTAGTAGACTGTACGTTTAATTTGATATGTAACAATAACACTTTGAGCACAAAAATAATTTGTTCAAAAGATATTCATTTTGAGAAATCCGGTTCAATCGGAAGGATATTGGGTTTTGGAAATCAGACTCTTAAAGCTAATATATTACATGAGTCTCTCTTCCCTGTAAACATTCTACCAACAACCATCGTTCGAATAGAATGTGATATCGTGAGCGGATCGTACATAAATGGGAAGCCTAGCCATATAATTTACGAATTTGCACCTAATGTACCGCCAGGGTACAGGATTATAGAAATCCCAAAAAATTTGATATATTTCCCAGTAAATCAAAATACAGTTAGCGAGATTAATATAAGGATTTTGGATGCAAATAACAACCTTATAAATCTACGACAAGAAGAACTACAGTTATATTTACACCTAAGACGAAAATGATAGATTTCATAAATAAAACATTGGTACCCGAAACCAAAGATCTCAGTACAACACATCCACCGCAACAGAAACCACCTGCTAAAAAGAAAAAACTGACTAAGGAAAATAAACAATTTCTCAGATACTTAAAAGTCATAAAATGAATATCTTAAATATCTTGGATTCTTTCGCCTACGACAACAGCATTGAAAGCTACCAAATCCATTCGTATAAGCCCTACATTAATAGTTTTAACAAAAACGATGAAATACGCATTCCCATCAATCAACAAGACTTATACGTCTTACCGTCACAGAGTACACTATACATCGAAGGTTCTATCACAGTGCACCGTCCAAATGGCGATAAAAAAGAGAGAGTGAGTAATATTGAGTTGGTGAATAATGCAGCGCTTTTTCTTTTCCAAGACATTCGATATGAACTAAATGGCGTAGAAATTGATAGGATAAAAAATGCTGGGATCACAACTACTATTAAATCATTGCTCTCGATGAATGAAAATGAATCAAAAATGTCACGGCTATGGGGGTGGGACATTGATGGAATAAAAAATACTACTGGTAATTTTTCCGCCTGTATCCCATTGAATAAAGTTTTAGGTTTCGCTGAAGATTATAATAAAATAATAATGAACTGTAAACATGAGCTGGTTCTTTTGCGTAGTAATACAAACCTTAATTCTATTAAATTAACCACTAATGAAGTGTTAGATGACATAACCATTAACAAAATTGTATGGAGAGTACCGCATATAAAAGTATCTGATCGTGAAAGAGTTAACTTGCTGAGATGTTTGGAGAAAGATAGACCTATCAGTTTAGCATTTAGGAATTGGGATCTCTATGAATACCCTCTTTTACCACAGACTACAAAACATACTTGGTCTATAAAAACCACATCTCAATTAGAGAAACCACGTTATGTGATTATTGGTTTACAAACTAATCGGAAAAGTTTAGGTATGAAAGACATGTCTCACTTTGATCATTGTTATGTACGTGATGTCAAGGTTTTTTTAAATTCAACTTACTTTCCATATGAAAGTCTCAATATTAAGTTTACTGAAGAAAGGTATATGATATTATATGAGCAGTACGCTAGATTCCAACAGTCTTACTATGGACGTCGGTGTGAGCCGTTGTTAAATCTGAAGGATTTCAAAGATAAAGCACCATTATTTGTAATAGATTGCTGCAGGCAAAATGAGACCCTGAAGACAGGTCCCATTGATGTTAGAGTAGAAATAGAGAGTGATTTAGAAATACCAGATCAAACTTCTGCTTACTGCCTCATACTAAACGATTGTGTAATCGAATATAAACCACTTTCTAACATCGTTAAAAAAATAACATGAATTCTGAACATATTTTTGTAGATTTACAAGGATTTAGAGATTATAAAAATAATTTTATTATTAAAGAGTTTGCTCTCGCTACTAAAGAATTTACTATGGTCTACTTGGTAAAACCTCCTTATCCATTTTCTACTTTATCAGATAGCGAAAAAAAAGCAAGTTGTTTGGTTGGAAAAGAATAGAGGAATTTATTGGCGTGAAGGTTTTATTGACTACCGCGAATTTCATAGGTTAATTTATAGTTTATTGAGGAATAAGAAAATTTTTGTAAAAGGTTTAGAAAAAATCATGTGGGTAAATAAACTTTGTGGTGATTGTTGTGTTATTAATATCGAGGAAAATCAATGTCCTAATATAAAATACCTGCATGATAAATATAGTGTATGCAATTTTACGTGTTTTTCTCACCACAAACAATGTGCGTTGAAAAATGTACTATGTGTCAAGAAATGGTTTTATGAAAATAATGTTATAGAATTTATTTAGAATAAGCAAGTATTTATGTAACTTTTTTATTGAAAGTAAGAAATAAATGTAAATGTATTTAAAAAAGAAAACATGTTTTATTTAATTAATTTTTAATTTAAAACGAAATTAATAACTATTGCACATATTTTTAGAAATGTTCTTAACTACGTTTTCCACCATGTCCATTATTTCGTCTACAGGATCTATCACAACATATTGGGCACTTAACACCGCACTTTCACTGTTTGTGTCCTTACACTCATTTAAGTCGAATACTTCTATTTTTATCAACCGATTTCCTCTTCTTGCCGCCTTGCTAACCACATATGATGTAGACGTGGAGTCCTTTGCAACCCGTTTCCTTGAAGTCTTACTTTTCCGCTTCCCCACGTCTGATGGAGCCGGGTTTCGTATTTCTTCGACATCACTATCGAACCCACTCAAAATATTTTGCGCGTAGTAGTAAGGGTCAGTCGGATCAGTCTCGCCTAAAATCTGAAAAAAACAAAAAAAAAAATTATTAAAAATATTCAAACCTATTTCAAACTGTGTAATATAAATTGGATGGAAAAAAATAATGCTTACCGAAATCGACATGTTTTCACGTCTGCTGATCTTCTAGTTGGCTCGAACGATGCAGTAACAATAAATTACTGAACCACCAAATATAAAATGGATTTGTAGATGAGTGTAACTTACCTATTCATACGTTTCGATCGCTCTAGAAAATTAATCCTGTCTCTTTTAATACATATAAGAGTGAGCGAGCTCGAATTCGTAGTCAGCATTATCAATATCGAATGTGTTTGAATCAAGTATGTCATTGCTGACTAAGTAAATAGTAGTCATTGAACCCTTGCGCGCTATGCAACATCGATGCGCCTCCCTTGCTGTTTGCAACATCGCTAACACCTTGACTTGACCTACTTTTGACTGTCTCGTCGGTCTAGTGATGATAGCGTTTGATTACTATTGCAGAGGTCGTGGGCTCGATTCCCACAGGGAGCTGTCATACTTTCAGTAGACACGAAATCAAAACTTCATTGAATATAGTTTAGCTCTCCTCATCCCACCGCGCTCAAGACTATGTCTATAGCAAAAATTTCTGAGATATGTAGGAACTAACAATACTTACATATTCTTTTGTTTTTGTAACATTAGGTAACAATGTTAGGTCATGGAAATAAAAGAAGCTGGTAGTATAACCCAATTTATTCACCCAAAACTATACTTATTAGCTTATAGTACATAACACTTTTATAACTAAGTACCTATCTATTTTAATTCATTACATTATTAGTTCACTTAAATAAATACGCTATTCTTAACATACCTAAAGAGCTTTAGCTTTAACTTGAAGAGCATAAGAACGAAAACATAATATTAAGCTTATTCCACACTAGCTCTATCGCGGCGGTTACCGCAGCCGCAATCCATACACATAGCATCTAAGACTGAAACAGATCTATGAAATACATCATATCACGATATTTTGATTACATATTTTTAAATTTTATCCCATGGTCAATTTTACTATCTTATTTTCATAATATTGAGGTATGGCCCCACGCTTTAGTTGAGATTTGATCCCGATGAATCAAACGTTTATCATCATTTCTCGATAGAGCTATTTTGTTGACACTTTGCGTAAATATTTCATGTTTTATCGATTTAAACAAGATATTTCTCTTGCGCAGCACATTACCTTCAAACAAGGTCTGCTCATAATTACTAAAGTTAAGACCGCGAATAACGCTCATTTTTACTCCTTTGGCCTTTTTGACAGTTTTTTCTAAAGTTTTGAAACAGTACAGTTTTGATCGTAATCCTACAAATTCTGTAATAATTTCACCACCCATTTCATCCTTAAATAGCCCAGGAATCTTTTTGTTTTTTAATGGAATTTGATGTATATTATTACTATCGTAATTACTCGTATCAAAGTAAGGTAGTAAACGGTATTTCAAATCTAGGAAGAAGTCCTCTGTGGACAAATGATAGATGAAGCTATCCGTATCAGTATAGCACATCTCAACATATTTCCCATACATAGGTTTAATAATTGAATAATGAAAGTCATACATGTGGCTTTTGGATAACTCAAGAACAGTAAACCCAATGTAGATAGGTTTATCTAAAACCACACGTTCTGGTTTCATTTGGATGGCAACCAAATTTTCGGAAAAAACTGAAGCACTGTGAAAGTTTGGACGGGCTATCAATTTTTCTGCCGATGTGCATTTTTTCGTTTTGTTTTGACTATCGCTCCATTGATTTACCAAATAGACGTTTACTCTGTGTTCAGTATTTTCTATAGTCTTTCCAAATATGCTGTTGTTCAAGAGTTTGAAAAAGTCTTGTTCGAAAGTTGATTGGGCTTGTTGCCTCAGTTTTGTATTAAGTTCAATGTATTGTTTGAGATAAGCACTTTGACGAAAAGTAATGACTCTATGGATTTTTCTTAGTATTAATCCATGTTTCAAGCATGTTTTAAGATGCACATAATGAATAACATATCGATATTTATCGTATAGGTTAGGGATTAATTTCGAACTCTTTCCACCGGGTGGTATGCATCGCTCAGGACAAAATGGGAAATCATTGTGATAGTCGTGTAGGTGTGTGGGATAAATAATATCCACTTCAAGAATATAACCAAAAGATGCATTATCAGGAACTGATGTGATATCAATGGTATTCACTTCAGACTGTTCCAAAAATCTGAAATCTGACAAAGGTAATACTTGAGACATGCTGAAGCCGTATAAATTGTTAGCATCAATATACGTTATGAAGGACTCGGGACGTGATGGGTCGTACTCAGACATGTATTTATTGTTTGCTTTCGCATGTCGCTTGGAACACATACATACACCACCCCGTATTCCATCCTGAATCATCCGAATAATCGCTAAGTCGCTAAGCAATTCTAATCTGACCTTAGTTTTCAAAAGCATCGCATCAAATGATAAGCTGGGTGCTGTGAGGTAGAATGCCGGGTCTAATTGATAATATCGTTTACATGTTTTGCGGAAATGTTCAAAAATATCGGCTAGTAGCAAGACATCTGTTTTAACGTATAGATCAGTGTATTCACCTAAGTTACGAATGGAGAAAGTTGACCATACTGACTTGGCATGTTCATAATCTTGATCAGAAATTTCTTCACCACTGATAGTATTATAAAAAGCAGATTTGGGTGGGAGGGAATTTTCTTCGTAGCATTTCCAATGTGACATATAGTCATATGGATAAACACCTTTGCGAGTGAGTAATTTGAGTTCAGTGTCATTTGCAAAAAATGATTTCAACAACGAGAATTCCTCCACCTTCATTGTTTTCGTGAGTTTTTCTAAACTGGTACCTAAAAATTTAAATGAATCGATAAATCGAAGTTGGATACCTTCATCTTTCGATAATGGTATATACTTCGTGAAAGAAATATAGTTTTCTTTTGTTTTAGGTATTATTCTAATCGGACCAGGCGCCTCGCCTAGTTCTTTGATAAATAAATGGCAATCGTAGCCTGACAAATTGTGGAAAACAACTGGAACAAAATTTGGTAGTTTAAATTGTAAATTACAATGCTTGTGAGCTGCCCCCCGATAGTGACCAGTGATGTGACAGTGGTCTCGAACCTTGTCAAATATTAAAAGATTATCACAAATATGACAGCGGACAGCATTTTCAAAATTTTGTGAATCATTATCCGTGAATATAATTTTAATATTAGCTTTTAAAATAGTGTGTATTTGCTTCATGTCTCGATACAACCATTCTACAAATTTTGATACACAGTCTGATCCCCGATAGCTGACGTAGCGATTATACTTGGCATCCACTGTACAAACAATATAGTAACCAAACGCTGAGGGCACATGTTGTTGTAGCAGGCTAGTGCTCGCAATGTTAGGGTCTGCTTCACACCCCAGATGACGTTGAAGCATAGTCTCAAAATCAGCATAAATGATAAAGGGTATGTTTTGTTTTCGTTCGTAATTCTTAAATTGAAGAACCGACCCTTGGTTAGGAAGAGCTGTAGCAATACCACCACATGCATGAATGACTAGTTCATTAGATGTTTTAAAAAATAACAGACATGATGAGCAAAAATGCAGTTGCTGATGGTGTTTAGATATTTGGCTTCTAACCAGACGGGGAAGGTTTTTGATCAAACAAAAGTGAGAGCCCTCATCATTCTCGAGAAATAGCAGATGAACGATATTTTTCGCAGTGGAAGACTCTGATCTGTATAGTGGACCTACAACAGTTTTTTTGCCTTGTAAGCCATACACAAAAATAGCGATATCTGGATTATTTTTTTCAAACACCGGGATGTCAGAAAAAGTTACTGGATATGATAAGCCTTGAGTGTTAAAAATATCGCGAAAATCGGGATAAGACGAGACACGATCGGGGTGGCTCTTTGAAGGGAATAGAGCAGCTGTAACACACCAAAGAAAACAATAAGGATCATCATTTTTTATATTCAAACATGCTTTTTTGTTTTTTATAAATTTTGGTAAATCTATAAACGATGACCCACTCAATGGTTGATATTTATTTACATTGATTTCCAAATGAGAGTTACTCAAAAATGTCAAACCGCTATCTCGCTCTTGAAACTCTTCAAGCTTTTTTTTCAATGTATTTATGATTTCTGAAAAAATGGAATTGAAGTTGTGGTTCATGTGTATGGTAATGTTTTTCGTGCCAAACGATTTTAGTTCTTGCAAATCGTTTTTGTACATAAGGAAAAATGAAAAAAGCTCAACATTGACTTTTATGCAAACGTGTTTTTTCAATGAAATATCAATCAGAGATTTTAATTTATTATGGATAGACTCGAAAAAGGTTTCAATTGAGTGCTGACCATCACCGTTAGCCTGTATCTTATAAGTTGCAATACGATTACGGAATGCAGAGGTCAGAACCTCAACATCTTCTGACAAATGATGAGTTGCGACTTTGCTTTTGTGGTCAGTGCTGCGCATATGACCCACCCAACTTTTTGGGTTGACAAGAGTTTTGCAAGTAATGCAATAAGGCATTGTAAATAAAAAGTAGTAAGATTGACCAGGAAACAGATAATTAAAATTTAGGTTTTAGACACAAAAATAAATAGGTAAGTAGCAAAATAATATGTTTATTATAAATTAAAGGAATTTTATTTTATATTTATCTTATCACTAAAAAAACTCGCCTCACTATTATCATACAGTGAATAAACTTGTTTAATAAATTTCTGTAATACGTCCCAGTGCGGTGTGTCCGTATCAGTCTGCAATTTTATTACCATCAACGCTTTTTTCCACCTCTCTTGAACGTTGGTACTTGCAGCATCGGTAGTGTTGTAGACCTTCAATTCTATATAGAATTCTCCTTCCGTCGTTGCTGTCCGACGAACGTGACCATTGGCGACCCGCGTCACTAGACTCGACCCCAGTTGGTGCTGCTCGGGAGTCGCTTTAGCGACCTTCTCTGCGTCTCGCAAAATCCCGAAAAGATCTCCCACCGTCTTTTTCTTTAAGGTGCTTGCAGACCTGTAAAAGTGAACAATATATTTTAAAACATAAGTACCTTCATAAACTTATACCTATATTCCGATTGGGTAGGCTATCTATAGGAGATACACATACATTGAACGAGTATGAAGTGGATGATAGTTTAATATGAAGGGTACATATCTACTTTTGATCTATCCCATATATGTCATTCTTAATAAGCAAATATCCCAAGTGATTCTTAATAAGCATATCTTACATGGAAAACAAAAATACTACGCGAAGCGGGTATCGAACCCACGACTAGTAAGATGCAAAGTAAACAGTCGACAGCATGTTAACCTTTACGAGTACATGCCTGCAATGTAATCAACGATTCAATGACTCAGCGGTGTGCTAGAGTCAAATGACGCGACAACGTAACAACGAATAATATAACGAGACTAATTCTATTCCAGTAAACTTTTCCCTGGATGTAAACATTTACCGTAACGATCAATGTTAAGCCGGGTCCGCTGCGCCATGTTACGCGTGTTACAAAAAATGTAACACGTTATTAAAACAAAAATGGGGAGTGGTATTAACACTTTACGTGTTACGTAACGTAACGTTATATAACAAGTACCTAACGTGTTATACCATGTCCCACTTTTATTATATTTAAGTGTTACGTTTTTTGTAACACGCGTAACATGGTGCAGCGGCCCCGGCTTTAGGCTATAGAAAATAAGGTTTAAGGGTCAAACCTATGGTTTGAATTATTAAGACGAATAAACAACTTTTAGTTATGAAACAAACAAATAAACAGTTGTTATCTCTTTCAATGTTCCAAGATTTTCATCAACAGCTTGATTACATCGAGGGAATCGTCATTTGAAACGATGTGTAAAGTGTACAATCATTTATAATAAACTATAGATGTATTGTATTCTTACCTAACTGTCTCCTCAACGTAGCTCGATGCTTTGCGTTTGGAGCTGGTTGGAGTCTTTTGCTTCTTACTCGACTGCACAGCAATAGGTACACCAGAGAATTCAAACTCGGAGTCAGACCTGAAATAATAATAACATAGTTTTATACCAGTCTTATACATTTAACCTAAACGATTTATACACCGTATTGTAATTACTATACTAGATAAATGTAGTGACTGGAACATATTTTTTAGACATAGTTCGGGACATAGTTTTCATATAGGGACTAATACGGTTTAGTCAGTGGAACACGTAAAAAAAAAAATTAGGATGTAAATAAATATACTTACTAACATTTTGATACCGATGGAGTGACTGGTAGCGAGGAAGTCGTAGATAATTACACCACACGGAGACTGTACTGAACAGCGTTATCACGTTATCGGAAGTGATGAGAATTTTAGATAAATCAGGGTGTTATAGGTTTATATCCTAAATGTGTATGTTGTTTTTTTATTACAAGTACTGTAATGAAGTAAATGCGAAAATCGCCTTTATTTATAGGTGTATGAATATAGGTGATTGTTGATAAAAGTAATACATATTACTTTTTAGTATCGAACACCCAAAATTTTTGCTTTGCCTTCAAAAGTAGGTACTTAACCAAATCATCTTGACCGGTAGCAAGGTCAAGCCTATATGTTATTCTCATAATGTCAGCACTATTTAATAGCTCAAGTTAATGTGGCTGGTTGCCATTGCAACATAATGTGACCAATATATCGATTATTGTAGGTAAGATGTTTCGCAATCAGAAGCTTGCAACGGATCCAATAACGTTAACGTAGCAAATTCGTAGGTTTCATACCTAGGTAGGAGTAAATAGTCCTAGATACACATGTTGCAATTTACTTTAGATTTTCTTGATCTTAATCAGATAATGTTCGAATTGGGTGAATATTTCACTATAGCAGAAGAAAATAAACTGTTATTTCCAGTTACCAGAAATCGGATGATGAGCTAAATAGGAAATTATAATTAATTCCTCTAGCTTATCCATAGAAAACATCGTATGATATCGATGAAATTACTATATAAATGTATTTCAGGATAAATAATACTTATCTAGGTATTCTTTATAAAGCATTTGGTAGACTCCACAATATTATGTGAAAGTCAAACATTAGGTATTAATGATACCTACAGCTAAATATTTTGATGCAACGAGTTTTTTCCGTGTGGATCTTAGACTAGAGTATAGCTAGTATAGTCAACCTTTGGTTATCTCTTATGTAGGTGATACATTAAAATATTATGACCCCTCTAAATTCTTTATTTATGGGTTATGTAAAATTTACTGTATTTATTTTACTGTATGTTACAGATAAATTTAGATAGAAAATGAACGAGAACTGATGTTAGAAAACTGTTGAAAAAATATAAAACTATCTGCATAGGTTCAGTTACGTATAATGGGATGAGAATAATATCTTCAAGTTTCAATTAAAAAAAGACAAAATGCTGTCGGTCGTATTTACAAAATCATGATTTCTTAAAATACTTTAACATCAAGTCTTAAAAAAATAATAACATGGAAAATGCTTTATTACCGGAATACCTTTAAGGAATGTTCAAAGGAACCAACTTTTATAAATAAAACTGTACTTTTTGACAACATATTTTTTCTTACACCGTGTATACTTCGTATCAAATTTATAACTCCTGCGTCAACAGCTAAAGGTTGACAATCCCTGCCAGCCACCTATCATATTCGCATTCGCGTTAACTAAAGTGACACGTTAGTAGGAAATAGATTTCCATTAATGAAAGTATACTTTTATGTGTCAGTGATATTATCATTAATTCACGATTTTACTTAAGTATACCCAAGGATTCAAGTAACTGTAGAAGTACATTTTTCCTACTGTGCAATGTTTTGTGTTTTCCGTAGTGAACGATAAACAGGAGACTTCAATCTGATCACTAACATTTTTGTGGGAAAAGTAAGGTATTCTTTGTGCCGACCATAAAATATGCCTAAAATACAAGTATTTCCTGGTTCTGCCAATCACCCAGTATTTGTGTCACATGAAAAGGATCACAAAATTTTGTTGTGTTGGAATCACCTTTTTTACAATGGGAGACGTCAATCTGACCATAAAATACAGTTAAGACGAAAATGTTTTGTGTCACTGTTGCGCAAGAAGGTTCATCACATGAAGTCAATCTGATCACAAAGTAATTTGTGGTGCTGAATCTTTCTAACAGTGGGAGCCGTCAATCTGACCACAAAATATGATTAAGTTGAAATTGTACTTTTATGTTATTGTATGAAGGGCCATCACGGGAAGTCAATCTGATAACAAAATTTGTGGTGTTGTACCTTGTTCATGTGGGAGACGTCAATCTGACTACAAAACAAACTGGGTTGAAAAAGCAAAGTTTTGTGTCACTGTTATGAAAAGTAGACACCAGTGGTGTTAAACTCATTCAGTGGGAGAAGCCAATCTGGTCACAAAACTATGACTGGGTAAATACAAGTATCACTTGGAATATTTCATGTCATTGTCTTAATGAGGAAACCTAACCGATACCGCAAATAATGTGTGCTGTTTTATCTAGTATATTACGAAACTGCACAAAACATAGCTAGTGGGTAAATACAATTCAGTTGAGCTTGGGGATCCTTTATTTAATTCAACTCAGTGACTATGCGGACCTATCTCCACCAAGATGATGGTGAGTTGCATTCACTCAAGCTTCCTAGTGTCATTCGTTTTCATTGATGGAATTTATCATAAACTGTGTAGGTTGCTCGTAAAATTATTGAAACTATAAATTAGAATCACTCGATGTTATTGGGTATTCTGGAATAGCTGTAATGAGTTTGAGAGAGCGACAAGCCGCGCCAACCGGCGCGGTGCGTCGTGAGCTCAAACGAATGGAAGCTGGTCCAGAATGCCCAATAACATCCTACTGACATTGGCTCTTCCATTCGCGTTGCAGGCATCGTAATGTACAGCAAAGCATATATGGAACTATATATTTTCTAAGGACTTATCCTTTACAATGAAAAAATACCGTCCTTATTTGATACATTTTGTTTCTAGATTTCTCACCGACATCGTGACCAGAGCAGAGACCAGATGACAACTGGTCGATATGGTCGTCAGCCCACAAAACGACTGGAAACAAACAATCACTGTACGCAGTTTTTATCATATTTGTGTCGCAAAGACTTTTCGGCATGTGAAGTGAAACACGTGAAACTTTTTAGTGGAAATCAATATGGCGTACTTTTATTGGTATATCTGTACGAAAGACTTTCTGTTATTTGTACGTGAATTGTATGTAGCTCGTTGTACTTAATGTTATAGAAAAAAAAAATAAACAACTGACATCTGTGTTAATTTATATTCTATGTTAACAAATATATTTTAGAAGCTTCTGATGGGATGTACTAAAAGTGATTGATTTGTAAGTTTAGACTTTAATTCGTTCGTGTTTGTAAATAGACTAAAAAGCGGTAATCTTATCACGATTATCTGAGTTTTGGAGAACATTTTGCGACTTGATAACATACACTGTTAAGTGTCTAATACGTCACTTACAAATATGATTGCGATATTAATAAAAAATTGGAAGAAGATCTAAACATCGATAATTTGAAGTTAAATTATCAAATTTACTTATGGTGTATGAAGAGTGATTTTTTTAGTTATCTCTGTTTGATCTCTTTCTAGTATCAAAAGGACTAGTAAAATATTAATTGTCAATTTGGCAAATTGCTTATGAGGCACAATGCCTCTCACTCTTAGATACATTCATACATACACAGCTATCGCCGTGTATCCTGTATCTCAGAGAGGAAAAGAATTATCCATCAGATTCTCACTCTGGATTCGTCAAAAGTATACTAATTTTATAACAATAAGTATTTTTTTTTATTAAATTGTGCAAGTGAGATACCGTAAACGTAAGAACAGCCATCACTTAACTGAGTAAAGCTTACGATAAACAATGTGCTGTTGACTGTAGCACACTATTGTCTCTCGTTTTCCGAGCGCTGTTGGCTGTTGCGAAGATGACCGAAGATTGCGAAGATGTAGTTTCTTTGAGCGAAGATAGATAGAAAAAAAACGATCATGTATTTTGCAGAAGCTATTAGTGATGCCTAACTTTAATCGCCTCAGGAAATCTTGTTCCACTTCTTAAATGCTGAAAATCTAATTTTATACGACTAATTTCAGTTAAATGCTACTTAAACTACATTTAATAAACTGGTATAGCTCAGTTTAACTGTAATACATATTGCTTATATTTGTTTGAAATGTGCTTTGTTACCAAATACTTCCCAGGTTGTGCAGGAATGTATATAAAATTTATATTGTAAAATAACAGTTCATTGATACAATAAATAAATTGATTTAAGTGAAGAAACTTGTTTAATCTTTCATTTCTACAGTTGCATTTTAAGCTGATTTTTTTACACGATTCAAAATTTAGAGCCTAACTTAATTATTGTAACTTTATTTAATTTTAAATTGCTTAAGACACTTTAGAAAGATGTTTTCCTAAAAAGTAATGGCCAATAGAAGCCGAAACTTTAGTTCACTAAGGCCATTAATTCAAGATTCATTTCGGGAACGAAACAAAACATTTGAGAATTAAATCAGACACGGTTAATTAGTTTTGTTTGTACCTGTACTTACATAAACAAACAAGAAAACGTAGCACCATAAACAGCGAAAATGTGACTGTACATCACAGACGGTAAGACTTTTTGCCTTTATTTATGAAGAATACACAATTGGGGTTTAATCATGGATGATAAGCAATATAACTAGTTTATTCAGATGTAACTGAATAATGATTTGACGAGTGAATAGCTGAAAACTAATTTACTTCTTATTTTTAAGTAGAAAACTTACCTCAACTAAATATTTGCATAATAAAATTATTAAATAATAATATTCATACTGTTTTATTTTTAATGCACTGACCCGTGCTAAGGACAAAACCTATTTAGAGGCAAAAAAAATCACCCATGCCGAACCCGCAACCTCTGGCTATCCGTGCCAGCGCTCTTCCAATTGAGCCAATGGGCGACTCACCGGCATCAGTGAAATTTCGAACCTCTTTACACTATTCTCTGTATTACGTACAGGCAGCGACATCTGGCTTAAGCAAATTGCATCACTTACAGCCCCGACTACCTACTTTGCAGTAAGGTTTTACATCGGAACGATATCACTGTACCCTCATGATTACGCTGCCTGTACGTAATACAGAGAATAGTGTAAAGAGGTTCGAAATGAGTCGCCCATTGGCTCAATTGGAAGAGCGCTGGCACGGATAGCCAGAGATTGCGCGTTCGAATCCCGGCATGGGTGAAATTTTTAGCCTCTAAATAGGTTTTTAAATAATAATATTTGTTAAAAAAAATATACATTTTTCTTAACCATATAAATAAGAGAGTCATTGGCATTCGGCTCTGAACAAACCATTTTCAGACTGCTTTATTTCATTAACTCGCCCTAAGCGTTCCTGCGTCTGTTGTTGACACGATATCAGACTCGCTTCATTCGAAGCCTTTCTACGAAATAATTCGTTGGCAGTTTCAGTCTCGAGTCAAGTATTTCAACGTTGGTACTATCTGGAAAATTCATTAGCGTCTATTGAACAATGCGGATGGATATATTGCCTCTCTTGCCTGAACGAAACTGACTTAATTTCAAATTGCGATGTCTGAATACATCTTAAGCGACATTAGGTATATATTACTAGCTGATCCCGCAAACGATACTTCGCCATAATCATTAGCCTACGACCTAATCTTAGACTGACCGAATAAACACAAAAAAATCATAAAAATGGGTTTAGCCGTTTCGGAGGAGTTCGATAACCGTACGAGATTGTTATATATTAGATTAATTCTTAATTGCACAAAATATAGTGTACAAAAAGGCGACTGAACGCTAATGGATTTTTCTACCACACACCTTAGAGTATTAAGTAGTTACTAATACTAATTCAGACACTTCGTTTTCTTTTCCTATTTATACCGTTTTCATTCTTACCTTTCGGACAGCAAATGAATATAATATTGTCTGAAAGGGAGAAGCTACTAAAAATGTATAAGGTACTTACATACTTATTCTTTGTTTTTGCGTCGGCCATCCGTACTGTTTGCAATTTTTAACATTTTAATATATTTAAGATTAAAAAAACCGTTTGATAAAAGTAGACTGAGTATTACGCACATTGGAAACATATTATTGTTAATCTATTGTTTCACTATAGATTCATATTTTTTGTTCTTTTGTCTTCTCGGTGTCAGTGTCAAATAAATTCGTGTTTCAGTGACTATAAATTCAATCTCTCCGCGCCCTAAAATGGTGATTTTTCAAGACGTCCAATCTCAATGTGTCAGTAAAGTAAAACGGATAAAATTATTCTATTCTATGAAATAGAACGTTTATTAACCACATTTTTTGAGGTACTAATTATTTTCTATTACTTCAAGAAACACATTTTTTTCATAAAATCTCAGTAAGGTCCTATTTTAAGCTATGTATGTAAACAATTAGGTACGAACACAAATTAGAAGAACAAATGCAGTGGAATTCATCACATACCTACGTCGCGCGTCTTTTATTTTTAACAAACTTTTTTTTAATTTGGCTCGCACGCGGTTTCTTTATCATACAACCAGTTACTTGATTATACAATGTTCGTGATTGATCTCTTTGGTGATTGAAACTTTTACTAGAAATATCCGCATTCCAAATTCTAATCTCTTTTCCTCCCTTAGGACCTATATTGCTCATTATTTACGAGGATTAAAGTCGCTCTTTAAGAATAGATGTTTAAGAAAAAAAATTAAACGTAATATTTCCAATATTTGGAACTCTTTTTAAATTTCTTTTTGCACAAAGTATGCGCCTTTATTTTCTTCTTAAAAGTAAGTACAACAGGGGTTGAGCTTACGAGCGAACGAGCGTGCAAGCCAATATTTTACTACTATTCAACACAAGGATAATAAAGTTAGCGTCGTTTTATGACAAGCGTCCAAGAGCCGGATCAAACAGAATTTCAATGAGGGCCAACGTACTTGCATGCCACCCCAGCACAGATGGTCTATTTTTATCGTATACCCTATGTAACTTTACGTCCTACTGAATTTATATTATTTCTCGTACATACCTATATCTCTCTATGGATTGGTTCGCGATCAACATCTGTCTCTTGATGTGCGTCGTTCATTTTTTCATAACTCGGGCTGAGGCGATTGTGAATCACAATATCTAGTATATAAAAATCGCTAGTAGCATTTTTTCCAAGCTCTTGCGTAGTTCGCAAGGCACGTTAAGCCATTGGTGCTGGCTGTCATGTAATGGCAGTCGTTAAGTCATGTCAGAGGCCTTATGGGCGGCTTGATAATTTCTGACAGTAAAGCCTGCCACTGTCTTACAATCCTCCACCAACGCGGACTTGGCGCCCGTGGTGGAGCATGGCCTAACCTTCTGCTATGCAGGAAGAGACCTGTGCCCCAGCAGCAGGGACACGCAAGGGTTGATATCGAAAGAGTAAGACGTAACTACAGATTGCTTAAATTGCAGGAGGGTTTTAGACAGTTAGTTTTAATTGTTAGAGTAATCGTGTTATTTTATAAATAAGCCATTAGTCTTTATAAAACAAAACATAACCTTCGACTCTATCTCGGAGGGGTACCAGAGACTGCCACTTGCCACGATCTTGACAGATCACCTTCGCGTCATCAACGATCATTAGTCATTGCATGCGCGCATGCCGGTTCTGGATACTTTTTATCTTCCCCTTTGCAAAAAATGCTAATCCTAAAACTACTCCTCAGATCATCTGAATGCCTTAACGACCGCCATTACCTACATGACAGCCGGCACCAACGACTTAACGTGCCATAGACTTTTTAAACTGTCTCTCGTGTTTATTTAAGAATGTGAAAGTTTAACCTTCTTGCTACCCTCAAGTGGTAGCAATATGTTCTATTTGTTTGAATTTCCCTTTTTGCTTCGTAAATAAGAGACAGAAATGAAAGTGGAGGGTATTCCGTGGTTGCTAGGTATTTGTGTTTTTATCAGACCTCGGAGCCCCATATTCCTCGGGATTATTTGAAGGCACGTTTACGGTTCGAATGTAACAACACAGGTTTGCTTATACAGTACGCAATTCAAGACACGGACGTTATGCGGTGTTTTCGTTTTACAATAACTTTTGTTCTATGACCTATTGTGTGTATATTCAAGTTAGGTAGTATTACAATGTTATGGCATTATTATTGTGAAATATAGATGTCGAAATATAGATAACCTATTTATTTTATATACTATTTAGTATTAAGCCCGCCAATTGTACAATCTTTACAGGTACAATAAAGAATTTAATAATAATAATAATAGAGGCTAAAAATTCCACCCATGCCGGGATTCGAACCCGCGACCTCTGGCTCTTTACAATATTCTCTGTATTACGTACATACAGAGAATATTGTAAAGAGGTTCGAAATTTCACTGATGCCGGTGAATCGCCCATTAGCTCAGTTGGAAAGAGTGCTGGCACGGATAACCAGAGGTTGCGGCATGGGTGGAATTTTTAGCCTCTAAATAGGTATTTCAAAAATTGTCTTTAGCACGGGTTAGCGCATAAAAAAAAAGAGTATAATACTAACCTTATTCCAGCCTTGAAGCGGTGGTAGCTCAGTGGGTAGAACCATAGACTGGCAAGCGAGAGCCCCAGGTTCGATCCCGAGTGCGGGCATGTACCAATGACTTTGTTTAATTTCAAAGTTACGTACATTTGCGAATTTGTAGTCGCAATACCACACGCTAACGGTGAAGGAAACATCGTGAGGACACCCGCGGCTTGGTTGGCTTCGCACGTATTGACTAGTCTTTCCTGTGGGCTAGGCCGACTAAGCTGTCAGGGTGGTATAGGTGCTGGGCAAGCCTACACCATCTATAAAACCATGTCCCAGACACTATAGCGTCGGAGTGGTCCCTTCACCCATCTAGTGTGAGTGAAGATACCACTGGACGCTGTATAAATCATCTCATTAAGTAGATGCAAAAAGGCCAATATTATTATTATATTCCAACCTTACCCCCATTTGATATCAGGGAGTTGCCTAAATCCCGACTCCATCGAAATTGATGTTACCGTAACATAACTTTTTGCCTGGGACATTGTTTCTTAGACGGTGTAGGCTTGCCCAACACCTGTACCATCCTGACAGCTTAGTCGGCCTAGCCCACAGGAAAGACTAGTCAATACGAGCGCAGCCAACCAATGCGGCGGGTTTACTCACGACGTTTTCCTTCTCCGCTAGCGTGTGGTGCATGAAAGGAGCCTCCCCGAACGTCGTGCTCAATAAACCCCTACGTCTGGCACACAATCAGTGAGTCGCAGGAATTTTTAATAAAATATAGATCATACTCGTTTATAAACAGGTTTGAAGCGCTCGTGGCCTAGGCGAACTGAGTGATTGGAAACAATCACATGAGTTAAGCAACAATAGGTGCGTTCAGGTGCAGGATGGGTGACCGTCCCGTGACTACCGCTAGTGGCATTTATTCGAGCGCTTCCGTGCTTCGCCGTTGTTGGTACCGGGTGTCGTTAAGCCATGTCAGAGGCCTTATGGGCGGCTTGATAACTTCTGACAGTAAGGCCCGCCACTGTCTTACAATCCTCCACCAACCCGGACTTGGCCCCCGTGGTGGAGTATGGTCTAACCTTCCTGCGATGTAGGAAGAGACCCGTGCCGCAGCAGTGGGACAATACAAGGGTTGATAACGAATAAATAGGGTTTGCAATAAAAGTCCGTTTGTGAGATGCAAAGTGATTATAATTCAACCTTTGAAGGCAGACACACAAGACTCGAGGGACTGTTACATAAACTTAAAAAGTACCTTATTGTATTATCTAAGCCGTATTTAGCCATGGAATTAGAAAATTATGTTTTTAAATGTTATAAAAGTACGTGGAGTATATACATCTACAGTTCATGTTATATATAAGACGTTAAAATTCACAAATTTTTACTTGTAATAACTTGTGTATATATATGGTTACTTGAATTTCCACATAATAAATATTTGTAATAACTTACATATACCTGATTTAGTTGCAAATTATATAAGGCTATAAATTGGTACACAAAACATTATCTTATGTAACTAATGATCAGCTCCTTCCCACGGTACCTACTCCACGCCAAGTTGTCTACTTATCAAAGGTAGGTAAAGGTAGGTATAATTAGTCAGCCTATGGGCAGTAAGGTTCAATTACATCGATACTGCACGGTTTTACGCAACAATCCAACACCAGGAGCTCCAGCCGCATCGGACTTCTGTCACTTAACACGTCCCGTGTTTTTCTAGCAGAAGGTACATCCTCTTCGGACGAGCAGAAGTCGGTGTTTTCATCTGTTTGTGCTAAAGTAAAAACAAGTATTAGAAAAAAAGTTATAAGACCTTTGGCCTTTGAATCTACGTAATGAGATTTTTCATACCACGTCCAGTGGCACCTTCACTCACAAGATGGGCGAAGGGACCACACGGCCGCCGCCGTGCTTAGGATATTGTTTTTAGATGGAGTATACCATCCTACGAGCTTAGCTACCGATCTATCACTCGGAACAATCATCGACCAGGCCTACCTATCTACATGCGACGAGGGGACCAGAATTGCACCTCCTGACGTTACGGGTTGAATTTAGTAAGCCTCTATCTCTAATATTAAGGAATCTCCTCTTTGTAATTCCAGTTATTTTTAGGCTTAGTCTGTAACCCTGTTTAAACTCAGGAGTCAAAAAATAATAAAGTATTATTCTTCTTTAGGCTGTATTATGTAGTCCACTGTTGGACATAGCCCTCCCCTAGTGAGCGCCAAAGCGCCCTGTCTTCAGCTTGCTGCATCCAGCATCTGTCGGCAGTTTTTCGCAGATCATCATCCCACCTGGTCGGAGGGTGTCCTACACTAGGTTTGCCGAGTCGCGGTCTCCACTTAAGAACACATTTACTCCAACGGTTGTCGGTTCTTCGCGAGATATGGCCAGCCCTTCTCTGAGCTATGTCGATAACTTTGGTTCTCTGTCGGATGCATTCGTTACGAATCCTTTCCTTCAGAGAAACTCCGAGCATAGCTCTCTTCGTAGTATTATTATTAATTACTATTTAGTTGCGGGTTTTGCGGTCGCCTTCGGTAATATTCTGGCTGAGAACTTGTTGTTATGGGTTGATTTTCAGTAGGTCTAACTCTGCTATTATTTTTTCTTGTTGGCTTATTACATACATCATTTGTATTACAAAACGAAAGTATTTGAATGTTACGCTACGGTATTAATAAATTTACATCAATACATTTGGTAAGTGAGTTTTTATTGACTGATTTTTATTGACGGCACAGAACATAAAAAAAGAGTAGAAGTCGTAAGTGGGCGGTGCCCGCGTGCCTCACATTAGCAATGTATTGCCTATGCGTAGTGGGTGACAGTTTTGTTTACTTCAGTTGCCGTGCGCTTCTAGTAAAGAAAAAAATGGTGAAAACTTGATTAAAATGCCTTGTTGTGCTGTGTTAGAGAGCAAAAATAAAACATCGGAAAATATTTTAAACTTGCTTTATCAATTTTTTACCAAAAGCTAGCTTATAAGGTAGCTTTTGGTAAACCTTATAAGCTACCTTTTAAACTAGCTTTTTGTAAAAGGTTTTCCGAATCAATTAAAATTGGGAATAAAGTAAATCCATTAATTATGTATCTGGCCTATAATGATCGGTGCCGAAAAAGGGGCAGCACATGCCCAGGGGTCTAGAGCGGCTAGGATTGCAAATCCGCCACTAACGCTTAACGACTGCCTTTTAATGACAGCCAGCAACAACGGCCTTACGAGCCTTGGGAAGCGCGGAAGCACTTGGGAAAAATGCCACTAGCGGTAGTCACGGGATGGTCACCCATCTAACACCTGACCGCGCCTCGTCGTCGTCGTCGTCGTCAGGCTTAACTAGTCCACTGCTGAATATAGCCCTCTCCTAAAGAGCGCCACGTTGTGCTATCATAGGGGGTAATGCCTATAATCCCCACGCTGGGCATGCAGGTTGGGGATCGCAGTTCGGTGGAATTGTACTTAATTGACCGCGCCTGATGTTGCTTAACTTAAGTGATTGATTCCAATCGCTTAGCGTGCCTTGGGAAACGAGGAAGCGCTCGGAATAAATGCCACTAGCGGCAGTCACGGGACGGTCACCCATCCAACACCTGACCGTACCTGTTGCTGCTTAACTCAAGTGATTGATTCCAATCACTCGGTTCTACTAGACCACGAGCGCTTCTAAGCGAGAATCGACTTGAGCGCTGTTATTTTTTAAGGATATGTGAAAATATAGAATAGTAGCTAAATAAAACAGACGCCATACGCAGCTCTTGTTTTTGCTCGCCGTTTTGCGCTGTAGCTGTTCCAGATCCATGTTTTTTGCCTAGTACCATCATAATAGGTTCAGGCGCTGAAAAAAAAATCAGAATCAAGAAACAAAATAATAAGACGTAAGTATGTAGTTGGCGTATCAACGCGGGCACGAGGTGCTACGGGTTGGCAGGGGGTGCTAGGGGATATTTAATTTGTATGTGAAGATTGTTTACCGGTGCGGCGGTAGTCTGGTGCGCAGAGCAATGGACTCGGAAGTGAGCGACCCTGGTTTGATTCCCGGTGTAGGCATGTATGTACCAATGACTTTATTTTGTAAGTAATAAACACTTGTGAAGTTATAGTAATACCCTTACAAACAAAAAAAAATCAATTAAATCGATCCAGGCGTCTTTGAGTAATAAGGGGACAGACATAAAACATTAAAACTTGGCGACGATATGAGAATCTCCTTTTTTTTAAAGTCGGTTAAATATAAAAACACTACGGAATTAATGGAAAAACTTAAGATTTATTATATTAAACAGCTTGGATTCACATAGCTCACATAAACAAGGCTGCATCAAAAGGATCGGAAGTTTAAATAAGTAGTGCCACAGAGATAGGTACTTATGGCCGTTCCAGTTTCTCGTATATGAAAATGATTTGTCCTATGTAGTTCCAAACATCTCAAAGATAGTATTTTTTATTTTATTTTTGTTTATTTATTTATTATATTGCCCAACATTACAGTGTTAACTAGTTCGTTGAACAATTTTTTTAGACTGTAATAAACTGTAAATTCAACACAATTAACAAAACTAGCCTAAGTAAATATTTAACAAATTAACAACACAGATTTTTTTTAATTCTTCTATGCATTCACTCAAAGAGCAAATAAATGAATTCTATTCGTTATCGTTATCAACCCTTGTATGTCCCCACTGCTGGGGCACGGGTCTCTTCCTGCCTCGCATTCATTATTATTAATAATATAATAATGAATTCTATTATTATATTATTAATTCTATTATTCGCAGAAGACTAGTCACTTGTTTTTAAAATTAAGAGACAATAGAATAGGACCATGACCAAGAGGGCCAACGACTTTCATGGGCTTTATAGAAACATAGACAATAAAATGCCCTATGACACAAATGATGCTCACAAATGAAGGTACTAACTTGGTTCACTTGTAATAATAATAATATTGGCCTTTTTGCATCTACTTAATGAGATGATTTATACAACGAACCTCGAACCTGGGGCTCTCGCTTGCCAGTCTATGGTTCTACCCACTGAGCTACCACCGCTTCTCACTTGTAATAACTTATTATTAAATTCGTAAAAGATAAAATGTCTTCACTTCAATGTTACAAATGTTAAAATGGTTGAAAACACCGCTGTGTTGGGGACTGACAATCTATCTTCTACAAGATATTATCTTGTAGAAGATGTCTGATAGTTTGATGCAAAGCTTTGGTCGGGCCCTCATATAGAAAAAAATACAAAAACGGTTAGTTCTGCAAGAATAAAAAAAATCAAGGAACTAACTGATTTCACAACTGCTGAAATTGTTTATTTAAGTTTCTTTCATTGAACGTCCTATGACACACCAGGCCACTCAGAAAGTTTTTCGAAAAAAAGTTTTTATGTTTATGACTTGTAATTGTTGAACTAAAAATTTCATAAGCACAACACATTGACTTTTAGTCCGGATTTACGTACGGGTGTTGTTATATCGGAAAAGTCCGACCAGGTTTCGCTCTTCTCACACTGTGAGACGAGCAACCGACGACGCGAGCTCCGTCTCTGCTCACCATGATTAAGCTCTGCAAATCGGAGCGAAACCTGGTCGGATTCCTCCGATATGACAACACCCGTAAATAGATCCGGACTAAAAGTCTACAAAGTTAACCATACAATTTTAAAAACCTATTTAGAGGCTTAAAAATTCCACCTATGCCGGGATTCGTCGGACTTTTCCGATATAACAACACGCGTAAGTAAATCCGGACTAAAAGTCTACGAATTGTAATTGTTTTGAAAACGTCGATTATGAAAAGGTAAAAATATTCTGTACGATTTTCAAATTTCTCTCCGCATTTTTTTGAGAGCCAATTCAAATTTTCTTGTCTCATTAAAAAATGGATCTGCATCGAGAACATTTACGTGCTATCATTTTTTACGATTTCAAAAATGTGGCTTAAAACCTGATGAGTCATTTGATCGACTTCGAATTGCTTTTATGGAAGAAGGACCTTCAAAAGCAACCATCTACCGCTGGTATAGCGAGTTCAAACGCGGTCGTCTTACTTTGGGGGATGAACAAAGGAGTGGTCGTCCTACGACGGCTGTCACCGAACAAAGTGTGCTGGCAGTAAAAAAAATAATTCAAGAAAACAGACGAATTACGTACGAAGAGATTCAACATACACTGCAGATTGGTTCAGGAAGTATTCACAACATTTTGCACGAGCACCTTCGCGTAAGGAGAATAGTTTCCTGCTGGGTGCCGCACAACCTCACCGAAGCTCAGAAGCAGGCCCGTGTAGATTGGTGCCGTGATATGTTACAAAAATTTGATGCTGGCTCGTCACGGCGCGTTTATGACATTGTGACAGGTGACGAATTCTGGATTTATCAATATGATCCAGAAACAAAGCGTCAGTCGACAGTTTCGCTGTTTGAAAATGAACCAACGCCTACGAAAGTCAAGCGATGGAGGAGCGCAGACGAGGGTACCTAATTTCAATTCCACTTCGAGACCAAAGCAGCATCAATGCTGAATGGTATAGCACAAAATGCCTGCTAGAAGTTTTATCTGAATTGAGCAACAAGCGACCGAACACTGGGCTCCACGCAGGTCCTTCTTCACCACGACAACGCGCCCGCGCACTCGGCGATCAAAACGAGGGACTTCCTGGACTCCACACCGGTCAGAGTCTTGGGACAACCTTCTTGCAGTCCTGATTTGGCTCCTTGTGACTTCTTTTAATTCAATAAAATAAAAAATCAGCTCAAAGAGATACAGTTTTCTTCGCCGGAAGACGCGCTAGCAGCGTTTGAGAAGGCCGTGGAAGAGGTGTCTGCGGAGGAGTGGAAAAAATGTTTTGAAAGTTGGTTCAGACGCATGAAACTTTGTATAGAGGCTGGTGGAGAGTTCTTTGAAAAGATTGAATAACAATATTTTTCATTGAAGATAGTTTTTTAGTTTCTCAAAACTTTCTGAGTGTCCCACGTACTGCTTGGGGTCGAGTAGCCTCTCTTCGTCTTGCAGAAGAGAGCGATCGAATTCATTTATAAGCTAGGCAGTAGGGATTAGTTAAAAAAATCTTTTAAGTAACTAACACCCTGACACTTGCCAGTATATAAATCTTTGAGAACATTATGTACGCCAGGAAAAATATCGTTAAATGTATAACTATAGGTAGCCAACCCAATGAAAATACTGGAAATAAACATACACTTAGGTTGGCAAATGTTAACACATCCTTTATGAAGCATTGTGTAAGATCCGACAATAAGGTACATGAAGATATAATAAGCTTGCCAGAATCAATATGTAAAAAATATGTAAAGTACACTTTGCCAGACAAGGACTACTATAACATTAAAGAATATTTGGATGACAAAGATGAATTTTTATTTTATTCTTGAATTTTTAAATAAAAACCTTTTCATATTTTATTTTGATTTCAGTTGTTTCAATAACAATCATATTTTACCTACTAGACTATGGAAAATATAGTTACCTCAGAGGTCCATCATGTGTTTAATTTTGCTGTAACTAGATGATATTTCGTAGAGCTTAGGCTGACTTTATTAAATAGTTATTTAAGTATCATTTTGCTTCAGAATGGTGATTTAAGTGATGCACATCGGCCTTAGGCCCTAGTCATAGAAAGCGCCCGAGGCACACGTACGATAGGCTGCGGATTTTTAATTTTTCCTTGGTCGTTTTCTCTGAATCAGTAATATATTTAAAATAATTACAGTTGAAGTAAGCAAGTTGAGAGCTCTAAAGTACAGCGTAAAGTATTATCTTCCATTATGCTGTATGCTCAGTCATTATGAGTATCAGTATGCTCCATTTGACGAGCGTACGAAAGGCGTCCAAAGCTCGCTCGCGGCGCGCCGTAAGCGGAGCGTTCCGGGCGCGCGCCTCGAGCTCTTGCTACGACTAGGGCCTTAATCTCTTTACATATAATAAAAATATCAAATAGTTGCTAAATAAAATAATAGATGCCATACGATCCCCGTGGTGGTACGTAGTGCGTGCTCGGGTGCGATTCCGTCTCTTCTTAAGCGGGGGGCCGATTACAGCTGCTACTTGATGAAAAAAAGATAAAAAAAGATGCAGAAAAAAAATATCAGTTTATGGCTTAGTTGGTAAGGATGCTGGCAGAGTACAGATCGGTTCACTAAAGTTGGCACGTTACGATGTGTTCAAAAATAAGACGCTTTTGCCAAGCTATGTTTTGTATTGGTCAACTGGTTTTCATAAGGTAAATACCTAGATAATAATATATTTTCATTTCATTTCATTTATTCAATGCAGTCATAAACAATTTAAATAGATGTAGTAACTTAACTAATTGAACGTGAACCCTGTAAGGGTATGGCAGATTTACATGTTACATGGCGTATATAATTGTAAAGCATGCATGTACTTAAGTACCCTAAAATAAAATTAACTTAAAGTAGTTAGTAGTTAAGAAAAACTGATAATCATGGTTATCTATATCAATCTAACATCGAATCTAATTGCAGTGTATGCTTAATGTACCTATTGTGTTACTATTTTTGTTTCCTTGCAGAAATCTAGCGGTCTGTTGCTATAGGTGAAAACCTGTAAATGGCTCACTAACTAGTTTATAAGTTTTGTATGTTGTTTTATCAGCTGTTGGTTTTCCATAAATAAAAAATAAATAAATAAAATATGCATTTGTGTATATAATAGGTAATTATAAATCTTTATCACACACTGTATTCATGTATGGTGTAAGTATTAGGACTTTTTAACTAAAATATTGGTTGAATGTATTTGCACCTGTTTTTGGGTATATAATTCTATATTATTGATGTTTAGTGTTACATTATCTTTATTATTTTGGTTTTTCGGTGTTACTTTTATTTGTAGTTTTATCCATTTCTTGTATATACATTTTTTTATATTTTGATACTTCTTTTTTAGTACTTTCGTATATGTATTGTAATGATTTTTGAGTACGTTATGTTTTGTTTGATTAACTAATGCGCTTAATTAATTAAGGCACTCCCCTTCCTCAGCTGTCTTTAAAAGCAAGGTTAGGGAGTTTTCTCTGTCCCTGCAACTCTAATATTCATGCATTCTCCTTTTCATTGTCTTTACCGTATGTCTCCATATAGGTACACAATACTGTATTTATTTCCTCATCGCGTAGATTGTTATTATAACGTATTTATGTAAGTTTATCATAACTATATATGTAATTGTTTATGTAGGTATATTTTTATTTACATGAGTAGTGTATTCATATATTCATATTTGCACCGACTACCCGTCTCTTATTTCCTTCAGCAACTTTCCGTCGTAAGGTTGTCTCGAAGAAATTGCTTTTAGCAATAAAGCCACCATTTGTACTTTCTATCTTTACATGTTCTATAATATATGCTCTGGTGTACAATAAAGAATATTCTTATCTTATCTTATCCCGTAATTAGCCAATGTTGACTTTTATTTAGGAGTTTGACGTTTTTCGAAGGGAAATTTTGGTCTAAAAGAGATCGGATTCGATCTTCAAACACATTGTGTGATACGTTAATATTTTTATTAGCTTCTAAAATAAAATTTTAGTTTAATTTTCCTAGTTCTGTTTTGAAGGTACTGACATTCATTTTCTACATTTTTTAAACTACGCTTTACTTTGTAAGTTATGTTTTCTTGCAATTGTGTACAGGCTTCAAAACTGTAGACGTCGACTATATGCTGCCGCAAACTCATATACTTGTACATATGGTTGCTGGGTCTCTTAGATCCATGTTTCAGATCGACAAAAAGCTTGGAATCTATTTTCTTGCAGTATGCTTTCAAATATATCTATCTTATTCTTTCATAATCTTAAAAGTTCCAAAAGGACCTTTGTTTATTGTTAGCTTGGTGAAATGGCGTTCTGGGCTGTTCTGGAATCCTTACAGCAATGCCAAGTAGACTATCGTTATATCGAGGTGTTGAGATGTCTGTATGAAGCCGCCACCATCAGTGTCCAAGTACAGGGCCATAACTGCGCCACATATGTATGTTAGCGCCCAAATTTATTGGTGTTTTTTTATTTTTTGCAGTTCTGTTCTCAATCTAGATGTTTTTTGTTCAATCAGTCTGCCTCACCGACTAGTATAATGCAATAATCCCTTTCTGTAAAGTCTCAAAGTTTGTCCTGCAAATTATTTTCCGTTAGAATTCATGTGGTGGTAGAACTGACTTTTCAACGATTCAAAGGTGTTCTCAATGGCTGCAAGCGCCGAGTTATTCTTGTTCCCATTCAGAATACAGATTTTTGTGGCACTGGTCTGACAGTCCTGATAATGCTTCACAGTTTCATCATTTGACTCCTCTTCCTCAGTATTTTCTAATACTTCTCCAGTGCTCTTTGCAGGTTTAGTTTGTGTAGGTGTAGCTTCTATTTTAGATTTAAGTTGTGTAGAAATTGGAGTATCTCTTAGATTATTATTTTTGTTTTTTGGTGAGCGGTATTTAGTTAATGAATCCTCTGTGAATATTTTGTTTCATGTTTTTATTTTGTTTTCGCAGTTTATGACCTACCCTTTGAATTCATTATTCTCAAAATTAAGCTTATCGATTTCATCATTCGCTGCTTCCATCTTAGCTTTTAATTTTTTTTTATTTCTACTTTAAGCTCCGTTATTTGCTCATTAGTCGGGATGTTCATATCAGAAAGACTTAGGAAGCTTGTTCCCGTATCAGATGTAGCTGTGCCATCTATTATTGACAATTCATCATCGGACACAGTATCATTCCGCGTTGGCTTTTTCTTTGCTCCGGTTGCTTCAGTACACTTCAACACAGTCTCGATGATAGACATGTTGTACTCATAAGCTCCACCGCGCACCAAAGGTGCAGAGAGACTTGTCATGATGTGCATTCAGTTCGACGTCACGCGGTGCGGTTGCCTACAAAAACTAAACAAGCGAAATGTGTGAATGTGTTGCACGCGCCAGCTTTAGTTAACTGATCTGTATACGAGGTATATTTTATTTGTATGTGAATATTGTTTATCAAACCTTATATGACATTTATAATAAAAAGTCAATTGAAAACATTCTCTCTCTCTGTTTAAAATAACGAAGCCACTCTCAACAAAAACGTGCTTACGTGTTTTACGGGCTTGTTCAAGATTGGTACAGACAAGGAAGATAGCGTTGTACAGGTCTGCATCGCACAGCTTAAACAATTTTTTATACCGCTTCTGCTCATAGAACAGCTTTTCATCAATCCTGTTGCTGTAAGTGACTTCCGCTACAGCTCCCATTGCCATAAGGCTAACAAGAATGACCGTGATTTTCATTCTGGAAAGAGAGATCACAATCATGATAAAGATCTCGTCATCAATAGTATTACTGTAATTTTTGCTTTTGCTTCTATTGAAAAGACCTACAAGCAAAATTGTAATATAGAGATAAAAACGAAAGATACAAAAAAATATAAATTGGATGCTGCAGTGCCAAGTTTTGCTTAGCTTTACGGGATTATTATTTTGTGGTATGGGAAAATAACGGCATTTAGGACTAAGGTGTTATTAATTGGGTACCTAGAGAAGTTAGTAATTATATCTCTGAAGCAGCAAAGTCAGGTTTCACTGAAATCCGAAAACAGTGCGACGAATCAGTAGTGCACCGCAATAGTGAATGTGCAAATTTTCGCATTATTTATCAAATATAATGGAAAATTATTTATTACAACATTTAACTGTCTTGTTGGTATTGCGCTATCACATATGGTTACCATGACGGAGGTTATGGTTTCTTTTCCTACTGGGGGCTCAACGTCGAGATAGCCTGCTACGAACTTGTTTATCATATCACGACTCTATTCCAGCCGGCCTGCTTTTGAGGGTAGGTAAGGTTATGGCGAAGCGTAAAACTATCCTCACGCGAAGATGCACTTGTAGAATCTCGTGAAGACTTTCCAATCCAATCTCCTGTATGTGAGTGAATTGCCGATGCAAAAAAACTCACGGTAAACCTGAGTATGGTATTGTATAGAATCAGGCGTTACTTTGCGGAAATCCATAATAGCATTAAAAGTTAAAATTACTTTGCTGAATTCCGCCAAAAATCCTACAAGCACCATGCGTTTAGCTAATGCACCGCCCTCCCTCCACTTTTTCAAGCAGAAGCAAGACACAAACACACCACCACCAACACCAATACTTGTGTGAGAAAACACGCGACGCGTTTCGCCTCTAACATGAGGCATCCTCAGGCTCCCAAATGCAAGTGACCGTCTCCGCAAAAACGCTCCGTATTTATAGGCTAGGCCGCCCCTCCTCCCTGATGACGCAATGTAACCGTTAAACTGGTGACCGTTAAACCGTTTCAACCGCCTATGGGCTATTATTGTTTTGTGCAAATATATCGATTAATGGGGAAATAGAGGAGCTGCCCACCTGTTCATTCAGCATGGTAAACAACCTATCCCTAGATAATTTGGAAATTTCCAGCTGTTCAAGTATAGACAATCTCAACCCCTTACTGCAGGTGTGTAAAATTTCCAAATTATGGTTATTATTAAGTACATGACCCGTATCCAAAAGGTGTTTGGCAAAATGAGATTTACCCGGATGATTGTTTCGAAAAGCCGCCACATGCTCCCTATACCGAGTTATACAACTCCTACCGGTCTGGCCAATATACACTCCATTACATTCCGGACAAGCAACTCTATACACCCCAGAATCTATCCACCCTCTCTTTTTGATTGCACAGATTTCTAGCCAAAGAGTTACTCGTCTTGAACGCAACCCGTATCCCAGATCTTTTTAACGTCCGGTGAATTTTTTCACAAATTGGACCTACATAGGTAATACTTGACTTCATTTTTTGAGGCCTTTCAGGTGGCAATGCGTTAAAAAGTCTACTAACCATACCGTTCCGCTTCCTGACCACCAGCCTATCAATCATTCGCCTGCTATATTCGTTTGCAACTGCTATTTGATAGATGGTAAGTAGTTCCTTGTTGTAATTAGCAGAAGACATTGGCACAGTTAGCAAACGGTGAATATAGCAATGGAATGCATCAAGTATTACCTATGTAGGTCCAATTTCTGAAAAAATCCACCGGACGTTAAAAAGGTCTGGGATACGGGTTGCGTTCAGGACGAGCAACTCTTTGGCTAGAAATCTGTGCAATCAAAAAGAGCGGGTGGATAGATTCCAGCGGTCTGGGGTGTATAGAGTTGCTTGTCCGGAATGTAATAGAGTGTATATTGGCCAGACCGGTAGGAGTTTTATAACTCGGTATAGGGAGCATGTGGCGGCTTTCCGAAACAATCATCCGGATAAATCTCATTTTGCCAAACACCTTTTGGACACGGGTCATGTACTTAATAATAACCATAATTTGGAAATTTTACACACCTGCAGTAAGGGGTTGAGATTGTCTATACTTGAACAGCTGGAAATTTTCAAATTATCTAGGGATAGGTTGTTTACAATGCTGAATGAACAGGTGGGCAGCTCCTCTATTTCCCCATTAATGGATATATTTGCACAAAACAATAATAGCCCATAGGCGGTTGAAACGGTTTAACGGTCACCAGTTTAACGGTTACATTGCGTCATCAGGGGGAGGGGCGGCCTAGCCTATAAATACGGAGCGTTTTTGCGGAGACGGTCACTTGCATTTGGGAGCCTGAGGATGCCTCGTGTTAGAGGCGAAACGCGTCGCGTGTTTTCTCACACAAGTATTGGTGTTGGTGGTGGTGTGTTCGTGTCTTGCTTCTGCTTTAAAAAAGGGGGAGGGAGGGCGGTGCATTAGCTAACCGCATGGTGCTTGTGGGATTTTTGGCGGAATTCAGCAAAGTAATTTTAACTTTTAATGCTGAGAATGGTAGTTCAAAATGCTGTTTTGTGACATTGTGTATTTTTTCTTAGTAAAGTAAGTAATTCTCTACCTTGGCAAAAAAAAAGTTACTGCGTCCATTGCACCCAAAAAAAATGTCAAAGTGTCATTTTATCTTCATGGTCACCTGTCCTGAACCATATTCCGCTCATAAAATCTCATGGCCTGAAAATACTATTCAATATATGGATTATTTTTTTCATTTTATGAAATTAAATAGTCTGTAAAAAACCGTTTGATTGCTTAATATCTTCCTATTCATACATTTGACTGGCAGACAACTTTTTTCCGCAAAAAAGTAATAATTTTAGTGGAAAGTTTTAGTAAAATACCTCCGTCAACATTGAATTGTAATGGCGCCCCCTTTAAATTTACTCACTTCGAATGAGTCCGGCTCGAGCTCTCAGTGCGTTCGCACTGGTCGCAACGTCTTGTGGTTTCCCGCTTAAAATTGAGTTTATCATTTTATATACATGGGGACAATTTTTTTTTCAGAATTTATTTCAAAACTGTGTATTTAATTCGTTGTAAGTACTGCATTGTTTGAGCATTGTTGATATTATGCAACAACACCAACTGTATTGAATAGTTGCATGGGAATATTGTGTGGTCTCGGCCCTCGGCCTGGACGGAGCTCTGCCTTCGGCCTCAACGCGGCGAGGTCCCTCGTGCCAACTTCGCGGAGCTCAGCCTCCGGCCTCGTAAGTTTGTCACTTTTGGCTTTTGCACTGGAACATGTGCGCGCTGTATTGGCTGAACGGTCTTGACCTTCAGTCTCGGCCTGAATGTGACTCGGCCTTCGGCGTCACAGCGGCAGGGTTTCTCATGCTCGCTTCACGGAGCTCGGCTGGTTTGTCTGTTTTGTAGGTTATAAAATCTATTTTTAGTTGTATCATTTCAGTGCATTCTTTCTATTTCAGTGGACTCATGAAATTTAATCCTTAAATATTTAAGTAAGTTTTGTTGATAATTGATGTCCACTCACGATCATGTTATAAAAAAGGTAGTTTTATTTGTTACCAAAAATATTAGAATAGGGCTGGAATAAAAATCTCACCGAAATGATACAAAAAATCTTTTGTTGAAATTCACCGATGTGCTAAACGTGCTGAACTTATTGTCGTGGATTACATTTTTCACTGCTAAGACGTTTTCTTCCATAACAGCCGTCACTTCTTTCTTTATACCACAAATCTTGTCGACCGCGCTTGAAGTCATTATACCAACGATACACGGTTGCCCTAAAAGATGGATAAAGATTTTGACAGGCTATGTCAGTCGTTTGAAGTTTATTAAACGACATGACATGTCCGCACTAGAAATATACATTGTATAAAATAACTTTGTATATTTGACAAGTTGGAGTAGCAATACCCCTCGCTTTATTCTTTATTCTTGTCGAAAGCGACGACGTCCTCTCAGACATCTCGCTCCCAAAAATGCGCCAATGCGAGCGCGCCGGGTGATGCCTCTATGAGATCCCGCAAACTGCACTGTGGAGCTTCAGGGCAGACACAAAGATGCATTGTCGTTTGTGCAGCTCCACATTCAATACCACTCGCTGAATGTAAAGGAAAACATCGTAAGGAAACCTGTGTATCTGAGATGTTAAAATACCTCAGCGCTTTAGATTGCCAATCCGCGCTGGGTACGCGTTTTATTAACTGGGTACGCGTTAATTTAGCCCATACTGATAATATTAGCAGAAGCTTAAAGTAAACAAACAAAGACATCTTACCTGCCAAATAAGATCGTCTTGTTCTTTCGATAGGGTTGATGTAAGTGTCTAAATCACAAAAAAACGTTTAGATTTATAAAGCACTTTGGTGAGATAATTATGGAAGCGGCCATGTTGACTAGGAGAATAATTTTGATTGCCTCTTTACTTGATTGCGGCTTTTCTAGAACTTTTCTACTGTGCCTCTCGATCGTGCTATTTTAATATCATCTGCATATCATCATCATCGTCAGGCTAGTTCACCTACGGGTGAACATAAGCTTCCCCTAATGAGTGCCATAGCGCCCTGTCTTCAACTTGCCGCATCCAGCATCTGCATGCAGTTGTCAGTACAGTACAGACAGTAGTCAGCCGATGTAAATGTGTTATAGATAGAGGTTGCACTGGAGCTGATTTTAGTCTTTCGGTAGCTCTTAGCGGTCTCTTTTTCAGGCTCGCTTTCACTATGGGTGTTTGTTTCAGTATTTTTTTCCGAGGATGAGTTTGCGGGGCCTTCCACGGAAGCACTACTAGAAGGTATTTCGTTTGTCTGTTTATTTTTTCTACGCTTGTATTTGCTTACTGACTGACTTTTATGTGGCGTACGATGCTTTGTATCTTCTGTATAAATCTTGGTTAGTGTTTTTATTTTACTTTTAGTGTTCAAGAGCTTTTGTTGAAGTTGGTTATTTTCGCTGCTTAATCGGTCAATTTCTGCGTGTGCTGTAATAACTTCGTATTGAGCTCTTGAATTTCAGATTTTAGTTTTGTTATTTGTTCATTATTTTCGTTTGATAGCTCCGGGAGGCTTAGGAAACTAGTTTCCAGTTCCGAGTTATTACTATTGTCCAGTGCAGATATATCGTCATCTGACACTGTCTCATTTCTTAACATAAGTTGGCGTCATTTTGTGGTGGTTTTCAAGCAAGCCGCAGATTTACTTTCTTTTTTAAGCGTTCTGGGCAATCCCAACCTTTAGCCATTCTAAGCTTTAGCGGAGTACCGACGCAATCACGGTGGTATATGTATTTGCAGACCGGTTTAGTGCATTTTATATTTTTTATTGTAGCTGTGGATTTCTTACATTTATTACATTTAGAAGCTATGGTTTGAAGTTCACAAAATTATTTATATTATTTTACAACCAGTTCAAAAAATTAACAGTTCGAAAAATTATTTATAGTATTTAACAACCACAAAAAGTGAAGCTTCCGCTATGAATCGTGTTGTTTGACTTAATTGTCAAAGTCTTAACCGCTGCGCTAATTTGCTTCTCGCTAGTTATCATCATCCCACCTGATCGGAGGGCGTCCTACACTACGTTTGCCGAGTAGCGGTCTCCACTCAAGAACACGTTTACTCCAACGGTTGTCGGTTGTTCACCAAAAATGGCCAGCCCACATGACATACTACAATGCATTTACAGAATCTTTGGCCAGGTGTTCATACTAACATACAGTGTATTATCTTCCAGCGAAGATCCATCTTTAGGATTATTAGAATTTTCTGGTAACTATACTGGTCTGTAATATCGCACTTATT
The DNA here is from genome assembly GCA_934045075.1 of Yponomeuta sedellus. Taxonomy (NCBI): domain Eukaryota; kingdom Metazoa; phylum Arthropoda; class Insecta; order Lepidoptera; family Yponomeutidae; genus Yponomeuta; species Yponomeuta sedellus. Next base: position 16,677,230 of record OW203727.1, on the reverse strand, counting down.
CAGTCTTCTTACGTGGGTGATCTGATTGGATGACTTGAGCTGCAAGCTGGCTTAGGTAGGTTTCCAGTCTGTGCTTTTATCTGTTAGCACTTAATTTTATTTCGATTTTTCCTCTCTTATCGTCTCCGTATGTCCAACCAACGTAGCACTCCTGTTTTAATATCCTATTTGACAGGTTTTAATACCATCTCAGATCTTTCGTTGGTGTTTAATAAGTCGTCAAAATGTGATAATTTTTAAATCTTACACGTGATTTTTCAAAAAAAAAAAAACTTTTCTTTGCGATAACGATGCTACGAACTGTTATGCACGACTCTCCATTAAGGCGCTTTGGGGTGCTAACTAGCGCCACTAATGGAATAAAAATCATAACTCATTTTACACTACGTTTTTTCTAGGCCGTATGTTCTATTAGTTATCACAGATACTAAGATTTATGTTAAGGTACTTTTTGAAAAAGAAACGTATTATAAAACAAGTTATGATTTTTGTTCCATTGGTGGCGCTAGTTAGCATCTCAAAGCGCCTTAATTAGGAGTCGCGCACAACAATTCGTAACATTGTTATTGCAAAAACCCCTCTATCGCGTAGGACTATCGATATTATCAAAGGCTTATTAGCTGTTGTAATAATTTCACCTGTATACGAGACTATGCAAATGTATTACCTTGATTACCGTGCTCAATACCTACCATAAAATATCAATTAACAGAGTGCATTTCAAACCCATTTTAATTACTGTTCTTAGAAAGTACAGTTAAAGATGAATATTTATTTATCACTTTCTAATGCGATAAATATTTTTTTTTGTATTTTATTACATTTAAATTAAAATTGAATCCTAAAGTTTAGTTTCATAAAATTCGATAATCTAATCCCATAGTTTAAATAAACCTAAAATCTTGTTTTTGTTTAGTTAATAAGACAATTTTAACTGAAATAAAGTTTCATAAGATAGTTAGATAAGTAGGTAGTCCATATTAAGTATTTTGTAGCATCTATCTGTAGTAGGTAGTAACTCTCAGACACCGAATATTAAGTACAAATTAATTAACTAGGTACTAGAAATGTTAATCGATTATGTAGTGAGTGACTGATTATGTAGTTAATCGATGTAATAGTCTGTTGTTAAGTGATACGAAATTCAGTTCGGAAGTTGACATGTTTTTTCCATTGATGATGCAGGCATTGTAAGACATTGTAACAAAGCATTTTTGAGCTAAAACCCTATGGTTATAACCATATTATAACTCAATGGAATGCGCGTCCACTCCCGTCACTGGAACATTTATTATCGCGCACGGGTAGTACTTGTATTAGTACCACAGAACAGAAAGTTCTGCAGGTAGTAATGACGCCCTCGGTGGCGGTTTGGCACGCTGACTGTAAAACCGAAGGTCTCGGGTTCGATCCCTTGCCGGGTCAAACTAGGAAACGAACTTTTCTTGTTTGTCTCGGGTCTTGGATGTTATCTATGTATTTATTGTATTAAATCTATCGTTAAGTTAACACTTATAACACAAGTCATTTAATTGTACTTAGTATAGGGCTAACGAGATCTGTGTAATATGTCCATGAATATTTATTTATTATTTATTAGTTAGTAGGTAAAAATTATTTCCAATGGATTTCAATAGCCAACAGGAACCTATGCAAAGGCGTTGCAGAGATGTATGTCATGTTGTGGGTTTATCGCAATTGTAATAGTTGTTTTTTTCCTATTTAGAATGCAATTACGTTTTAATGACCTAACAATTATTATGAAGTCAATCCCTGCTCCCTCTAATCTCAAGACTGCCTGGACAAATAAAGTGTTAAAAATATTACGTTTGTATATATGTTTGTATTTACATGCTTAACTGGACTTGTATCAGTTTATTCACATTAAGAATTCCTTTCAGTGTATTGGCTTTGTATAGTATCAAAATATGTTTATCTGTACTGTCTGAAAAAAATATTTATAGCGTCACAACAATCGGATGTAAAATTATATATCTATACCAGAATGGTGTAGACACAATTTCAATGTGTCTATCTGCGCGATTCTGGATTTTGTATGGAAGATATTGCTCTATACTATAGTATCGCGCTTAACTGTTGTATGAAATTTAGAACGGTTTCATATTGTATGATAACGGCAACGATATATAGTATAAATGTTGTTGCAGCATATATGGGACTATATATTTTCGAAGGACTTATCCGGCCATCATGTGACATAAACGGCCCTTATTTTATACCTTTGTATCCAGATTTCTCACCGACATCGTGACCAGAGTAGAAGACCAAATGACAACTGGTCGATAATTATGGTTGTCAGCCCACAAAATGACTGGAAAAAAACTTAGCATTAAAATGTAAAAATTACTTTGCTAAATTCCTCCAAAAATCCCACAAGCACCATGCGGTTAGTTAATGCACCGCCTCCCCGCGCACTTTTTCAAGCAGAAGCCAGATACAAACACACCACCACCGACACCGATAGGTACTTGTGTGAGTAAATACGCGACGCGTTTAGCCTCTAACACGAGGCATCCTCAGGCTCACAAGTGACCGTCACCGCAAAAACACTCCGTATTTATAGGCTAGGCCGCCCCGCCCCCCGATAACGTAATCTAACGTCAAACTAAGGGTCATTTCATTATTGTTTTTCGCAAAAATAGAGGCTAATGGGGAAATAGAGGAGTTGCCCACCTGTCCATTCAGCATTGTAAACAACCTATCCCTAGATAATTTGGAAATTTCCAGCTGCTCAAGTATAGATAATCTCAACCCCTTACTGCAGATGTGTAAAATTTTCAAATTATGGTTATTATGGTTAAGTAAATGACCCGTATGCAACAATTGCTTGGTGATGTGTCCGTATCTTGCTTCTGTAGAAAGAGTGGGATGGAAGGCGGTACATTAACTAACCGTATGGTGTTTGTGGGATTTTTGGCGGAATTTAGCAAAGTAATTTTCACATTTTAATGCCATTATGGATTTCTGCAAAGTAACGCCTGATTCCATACCATAATTTCCTTATCTGGAAAAAAACTAACACTGTACGCAGTTTTTATCATTTTCGTGTCGCAAAGACTTCTCGGCACTATGTGAAGTGAAACAGGTGAATAGGTATTTTTGGTGGAAGTCAAATGGTATATCTGTACGAAAGACTTTATGTTATTTGTACGTGAATTGTTTGTAACTCGTTGTACTTAACGTAATTGAAAAAAAAAAAAACAACTGACATCTGTGTTAATTTATATTCTATGTTAACAAATATATTTTAGAAGCTTATGATGGGATGTACTAAAAGTGATTGATTGGTAAGTTTAGATAAAACGTACGTTTTAATCGGTAAGTTTAAAACGTACGTGGTAGTGAATAGACTAAGAAACGGCAATCTTAGCACGATTATTTGAGTTTCTGAGAACATTTTGTGAGTTGATAACATAGACTGTTAAGTGTCCAATACGTCACTTACAAATATGATTGCGATATTAATTAAAAATTGGAAAAAGTTCTAACATCGATAATTTGAAGTTAAATTATCAAATATACTTATGGTGTAATGAAGAGTGATTTTTTTAATTTACATGTTCTGTCTAGTATCAAAAGGATTCGTTAACTATTAATTGCCAATTTGGCAAAATTGCTTGTGAGGCACAATGCCTCTCACTCTAAGATACATTCATACATAAACTATTGCCGTGTATCCTCAGAGAGGAAAAGATTTATCCATCAAATCCTCAGTCTGGATTCGTCAAAAGTATACAAATTTTATTACAATAAGTAAAAAAATTAATTAAATTGTGCAATTTTAAAAACCTATTTAGAGGCTAAAAAATTCACCCATGCCAGGATTCGAACCCGCGACCTCTGGCTATCCGTGCCAGAGTTTTAGCCTCTAAATAGGTTTTTTTTTTAAATTGTCCTTAGCACGGGTTAGTGCATTAAAAATAAAAATAGTATAAATTGTGCAAGTGAGACAGCATACACGTAAGAACAGTCATCACGTGAGTAAAGTTTACGATAAAAAATGTGCTGTTGACTGTAGCACAGGATTGTCTCTCGTTTTCGGAGTGCTGTTGGCTGTTGCGATGGTGACCTATAGTTTCTTTGAGCGAAAGTAGACAGAAAAAAAAACGATCGTGTATTTTGCAGAAGCTATTAGTAATGCTTTAATTGCCTCAGGCAATCAATCTTGTTCCACTTCTTAAATGCTGAAAACCTAAATTTGTATGACTAATTTCAGTTAAATGCTACTTAAACTACATTTAAGAAACTGGTATAGCTCAGTTTAACACTAATACATATGACCTAAGTTTGTTTGAAATGTGCTTTGTTACCAAATACTACCCAGGTTGAGCAGGATTGTATTATATACAATCTTGCACAACCTTGATATTGTAAAATAACAGTTCATTGATACAATAAATAGATTGATTTAAGTGAACAAACTTGTTTTAATCTTTCATTTCTATTAAGTTGCATTTTAAGCTGACTTTTTTACACGATTCAAAATTTACAGCCTAACTTAATAATTGTAACTTTCCCGAACGACGTGCTCAATAAACCCGTACGTCTGGCACACGCTGGGCAACAATCAGCGAGTCCCTTACGCTGATTGGCTAATCCTTTCGCCACGATGACTTGCCATCGACATAATAAGAAGAAGAAGCGTGTGGTATTGCGACACGCATACCAGACGCAGGAATTTGTAATAAAATATAGATCATATATAAATAGGGTTTGCAATGAAAGTCCGTTTGTTGGATGCAAAGTAATTATAATTCAACCTTTGAAGGCAGACACACAAGACTCTAGGAACTGTTACATAAACTTAAAAAGTACCTTGCCTTCTATAGGCCGCATTCAGCCGTTGAATTCAAAAATTATCTTTTGAATGTTATAAGAATACGTGGAGTATAATATTTCTAAAGTTCATGATATAAGATGTTAAAATTCATGAATTTTTACTTGTAATAACTTGTGTATATAGCTGATTTGGTTACTTGAATTTTCACATTATAAATATTTGTAATAACTTACATATTTGCTGATTTAGTTGCAAATCATATAAGAGTATAAATTGGTACGCAAAATATTATCTTTGTAACTAATGATCTGCCCCTTCCCACGGTATCCCACGCCAAGTTGTCTACCTATCAAAGGTAGGTAAAGGTAGGTATAATTAGTCATCCTATGATGGTGGGCAGTAAGGTTCAATGATATCGATACTGCACGGTTTCACGCAACAATCCAACTTCCGGAGCTCCGGCCGCATCGCACTGCTGTCACTTGACACGTCCCGGGGTTCTCTATCGGGAAGTACACCCTCTTGGGACCAGCCATAGTCCGTGATTCCATGTGCTTGTGCTAAAGTAAAAAAAAGTGTTAGAAAACAGTTATAAGACCTTAAGCCTTTGAATCTACGTCATGAGATTTTTCACACAACGTCCAGTGGCACCTTCACTCACAAGAATGGCGAAGGGACCACACGGCCGCCGCTGTGCTTAGGATATTGTTTTTATATGGAGTATACCATCCTACGAGCTTAGCTACCGATCTATCACTCGGAACCATCATCGACCAGGCCTACCTATCTACATGCGACGAGGGGACATCGACCAGGCCTACCTATCTACGAGTATATGCACCTACTGACGTTACGGGTTGAATTTAGTAGGCCACTAACTCTAATATTAAGGAATCTCCTCTTTGTAATTCCAGTTATTTTTAGGCTTAGTCTGTCACCCTGTATAAACACAGAAGCAAAAAAAAAGAAGAATAAAATTATTATTAATTTCCATCTTAGGAAGGTTAAGCCATACTCCACCGCTGGGGCCAAGTCCGGGTTGGTGGAAGATTTCTGCGATACAGGAAGAGACCCGTGCCCCTACAGTGGGGACATATAAAGGGTCGATATCGATAGTTACCATCTAGTTGCGGGTTTTGCAGTCGCCTTCGGTAATATTCTGGCTGAGAACTTTTGCGTAATGAGTTTACTCTGGTATTTTTTTTTTGTTGGCTTATGATGATTATACGTACATTATTTGTATTGCAAAACGAAAGTATTTGAATGTTATGTTACGGTATTAATTTTACATCAATAAATTAGTTCAGTGAGTCTGAGTTTTTATTGACTGATTTATTGCCTGACGGTTATCATCGTTATAAAAACTAAAAGTAAACCAAACTTTGAACTGTACATACCCGTATATAGACAGAGATAAAGAACACTTTATGGTACGTAAAAAAGGAAATTACACCGATATTTCTTAAAAGAGTACACACGGCGGCCTTATCACTTAGTGATCTCTTTCAGACAACCTTGAGATAGACTGCAGCAATACCTCATTTATGTAAATTTATTCACATCGTTACAATGCCTTTGGTCCGCCCCACTTCTGTAACGGATGTTTGCTGAAGCACGCGTGGACTGTTTTACGCCACAGTCTGTTTTTACGCAGACAGCCTTGACTGTTCTTATATTAATCGCTGTCTCAGTGTTTCTACATCTGTGGAACGACTGAGTTCGTGAAATGTAAAATATATACATACAAATACTAACACAGCTATAAGAATCATTGTTACTAACATTTTGAGCCACGGATGCTTTAAAAATATTGTCGTTTTGCATTACATAATAAACTAACAAGAAAAAAGAATAACAGTGTTAGACCTACTGAAAGTCAGTCTATTACTCAAAATTTAATCTCGGCTAGAACTCACTGAGGGTGACCACAAAATCCAATATCGAATGTTTGTTACAATATTTTAAGGTAAAGAATTTACATTCTGTTTGCTGAATGTCAGTGTACAATGTAAGATGTAAATACCTTCCACGTTTTCAACAATCCGACTATTGTGTTAATTTCAACCACAGTATTTACTACGCAACAAGAAGTGGTAGATCAATGTTCTAGACAAAGTCGTCCGAAACGTAACCAACTATAGTGCACGATTGTGAAGTTCACATTTGCAACAGACAAATGCAAACATGTTTCGCTCAGTCTAGACCAGGAATCTGCCTGTTGTGCTTTTCCGACAAAAAAAATAATAAAAAAGTGAATCCGAAATTAAGTAAATAATGTGTAGTGCTTACGCAAGTTTGACAAACCGGCAGTTTAGAGCATGGTCTATCCTTCCCAGTAACACAACCCAGCTTCAATGCAACTGATTCCAGTTAATTGCACAATATTCTACCGTCCGTCCGTACCGTACTTCAGAGGTCTGTCATGATATTTTTCTACTGCTTAGGCCCGCTTCCTTAAGTAGCATAAACCGAAAATTCTACATGCTAAAGTCAATTCATATTGTGACTTAAGAGACAAGAATTGATGCGATTCAGCCTTAATGTCTTAACATTGATACGGTCGTTTACTAAACAATTTTCGAAAACATTTTCTGCGCTAAAAGAAATAATAACTGCGGGGAGTTATGATTTGATCAATAACGACGGCTAATTACTCAAATTGCTGGAATTTTATTTTGACCGATGCGCGCTTGAAATCTGCACCCAATAGCATACGTGTCAAAACCGACATTAGAATCGACTTGATATCAAACCTTGTATGTCCCCACTTTGTGGTGTCGGCCTAGAGAATAGCACCAACCCAATTCTTCCCGCGGGTGTCACAAATGTGACACAAACCGGGGGGTGGGCAGCAGCGCCCCCTGCAGTACAATTCCACCGAACTGCGATCCCCAAACCGCATGCCCGGCGTGGGGATTATGGGCATTACCCCCTATGATAGCACAACGTGGCGCTCTTTAGGGGAGGGCTATGTCCAGCAGTGGACTAGTATTAGCCTGACGACGACGACGTTGTCCCCACTGCTGGGGTACGGGTCTCTTCCTGCATCGCAGAAAGGTTAGGCCATACTTGACCAGGGGAGCCAAGTTCGATTTGGTAGAGGATTGTAAGACAGTGGCGGGACTTACTGTCAGAAGTTATCAAACCTGACATGGCTTAACGACTGCCATTTCAGGAAAGCTGTCACCTAAGGCTTAACGTGCCTTGGGAAGCATGGGAGCGCTCGGAAATAATGCCACTAGCGATAGTTACGGGACGGTCACTCATACAACACCTGACAGCGCCTGTTGTTGCTTAACTGAAGTGATTGATTCCAGTCACTCGGTTCGACTTGCGAGAATCTTGAGTTATTTTCTACGGTTATGTAAAAATATCAAATAGTAGCTAAATAAAATAGACGGCATACGCAGCCCTTGCTCTTGCTCGCCATTTTGCGCTGTAGCTGTTCCAGATCGATGTTTTATGCCTTGCATCTTCGTAAGCGGAGGTCCAGGCGCTGAAAAAAAAATCTGAATCAAGAAACAAAAATAATGAGACGCATGTAGTTGGCGTATCAACGCTGCCACGGGGTGCTAAGGGTTGGCACGGGGTGCTAGGGGATATTTTATTCTTGTGCGGCGGTAGCCTGGTGCGTAGAGCAATGGACTCGGAAGTGAGAGACCCTGTTTCGATTCCCGGTGTGGGCATGTCTGTACCAATGCCTTTATTTTGTAAGTAATGTACACTCGTGAAGTTATAGTAGCAATACCACTCGCTAACAGAGAAGGAAAACATCTTGAGGAAACCAGAGTGTCTGAGCTGTTCAAATACCTCATCGCTTTAAATTGCCATTTCGCGGTGGGCACGCGTGGGAACTAAGTCTATTCTCTCTCTCTCTCTGAGAGAAGGCCTGCGCCGTGCAGTGAACTTTTATAGGCTACATAAAAAAATTGTTTATGATTCTTTACACGGTCGTCGTAAGACGAAAAGCTGCAACCACATCAGGCTTAATTTCGAGTAAATTTAAGATTAATGACAAGTGATCCTCGAAGAATTTCTGATAAGTTGTCACTGATAAATTCTAATTGAAAACGTGGGAGGGAGGGCGGTGCATTGGCTAACCGCATGGTGCTTGTGGGATTTTTGGCGGAATTTAGCAAAGTAATTTTAACTTTTTATGCTATTATGGATTTCCGCAAAGTAACGCCTGATTCTATACAAAATTTAAGAAGTGGTGGAGAGACTACCCTTTACCATATTGACGACCTCTGTAGCACATCTGCCTAGAATGCAAGAGGTTCCCGGGTTCGAACCCCAGCTGGAGACAAAAAAATAACACCCAGGTCTTGGACGTACACATGCTTCTGATTCTCACGACACAGGGTATCCTAGTGTGGGGCCACAATCAATGTATGTGCCTGTATGTACATGTTTTGTTGTGTTATATGTTAGGGTAGAATAGCGAAACGTTGCTTGATAAATAAAAAATAAATAAACGCCATACCCGTTCCACCAACTTGGCCTTGAAGCTTAGGTCCTTTGCGTGGTGGTGACACCGGTCGAAACTTTGTAAGCGGGGGGCCGTTTTTATCTTTTTATGAAAAGAAAAAAATACTGTTAACGAAAGAAAAAGGGTCACTTGAATGCTTCCGCTGCAAATCAAAATTATATTACAAAACTTGAACGTTTCAGGTGCAAATCAGATTTTATCCTGTCACCTTTGATTTGGTCGTAGATCGGTTCACGTAACATTTGCAAACTTGGCAAAACTACATGCACGTACTGGCTTCGAATTTAAAGGCCATATCCATTTAATTATATCTATGTTTTTAATGCTGTAGTGGTTTGACGGTTATATTTACTTATTTTTGTTAAAAAAAATATATCTATTTTGGCAAAATATTATAACAAACATAAGGCTCACTTTCAGGTACGAACTTGGTTCACTTAAAAAGTAAAAGTAAAAATCATTTATTTGCCAGAACATGGGTACCAAAGTTCTTAAAAAAAATTTTCAAGATCCATCATGATTATTCATGATCTACCGACCGGTGTGCAAATTTGTTACATAAATAATCAATAATGTTAGGTTAAATAATAATTAGACTTAATAATACAATTCATTAATTCATATAATAAAATTACTATAAATTATGCCAATATTTTTTTACATATAATAAAATTAACAGGTAATTTACAATAATTGAAATAAAATAATAAAAATAAATGTCAGAATTAAAATCAGATCACAGTATGTAACAAAGGAGTAGCATAGTACTTAATCCTTTAAAATCTGTCATTAATGTAGTCGTCAACATTATAATACATTTTTCCAATTACGAGTAGTCTTAGTAAGATTGATATTAACATTATTATAATTAAGCCATTCAATAATAGTATTTACAGTCAATTTTATTTCATTGTCATAGTCATACTGATTTTTACATTTAAAAATTATAGTAGTGTCGTCAGCAAATAGGATAGAGTAGTTATCGATAGCATCAGGCAGATCGGAGAAACAATTAAGGTCCCAAAACACTTCGTAAAGTATGCTCATCCTAGCATATGTGACAAGCGTACCTACTGTTATACCTATAATTTGTAAGGGATGATGCTGACGATTTGCCTAGTCAGCACTTCCAGTACGAAGCTCCGTGACGAGAGTCAGTCGAGAGCCAGTCTCTCTCCGTCGGTCTCACAGTAGACACCCATATTCAAAATGCATTTCCATATCCTTTGTTTTTTTTAATGTAAGTTTTAGTTTAGTCAAAAGTGTTTTTTTTTTAAAAAGGGAAATTCCCTAAACCCTACAACAGTACGATAGGCGTCCAAAGCTCATTCGTCGCGCGCTTTAACCGCAGCGTCAACTATTTGATCTCTTAACGTATCATATGTAAAAATATCAAATAAAATAATAGATGCCATACCATCCCCGTTGTGGTACGTAGTACTTGCTTGGGTGCTATTTCGTAGCTTCGTAAGCGGGGGGCCGTCTGCAGCTTTTGCTTGATGAAAAAAAAGATAACAATGCAGAAAGAAAAATTGTCAGCTTATGACTTAGTTGGTAAGAGTCAGGTCGGTAAACTAAAGCTGGCACGTTACGGTTTGTTTAAAAATAAGACGTTTTCGCCAATCCCCGGCCGGGTCAAACTATGAAACGAACTTTTCTAGTCTGTCTCGGGTCTTGATTTGATTTGATTTCATTTGATTTGATTTCTTTATTGATCCATCAACAGAGGTTACATTAACTTACAGATTATTAATTAGCTGTGCATTATTATAATCATTGCTTAATGTGCCTCCAATTACAGATGGATAACACATGCATAAATAGTAATTTTCTAAAAGAGAACAATATCATGCATTTTGAGTTTTCGGATTCACATGCAAAACAAAAATATTTATTTAGTAAAACTAAAAATGTATACAAATATAAAATTTAAAATCTTATTTCATTACAATTTCATTTCACTAAACCATTAATCATAGTAATGTTTTAAGTACAAGTAAAGGTAATGTTTAATTAAGTACGCCAGAATCATTAATTAATTCTTCTACCCCACAAATACTTTTAACGCTTGAAGAGCTTGATATTTCGGATGTATCGCTGACGGAATTTCCTAGTGTTACCTATCGACGGCCTCGGTGGCGCAGCGGTTTGGCACGCTGACCGAACCGAGCGGTAAAACCGAAGGTCTCGGGTTCGATCCCTGGCCGGGTCAAACTAGGAAACGAACTTTTCTAGTTTGTCTCGGGTCTTGGATTTTATCTATGTATTTATTGTATTAAATTTATCGTCGAGTTAGAACCTAGACCACAAGTTATTAAGTTGTACTTAGTATAGGGCTAACGAGATCTGTGTAATAGGTCCATGAATATTTATATTTCTTTCTTTCTTATTTCTTTATTAGAAGTGACTCAGTGAAATTATTCACGTAGAAAACTTACTTACTCATACTTATCTTTCATTAAACGGTTTTCACCATTACCTGTTTTATTATGATGCACAAAACATTTCAAAACGTTGTATAGTATATTACGAGACTGTTCTTTTAATGTTTTTTCGGAACCAATTATTTCAGAAGACATTGTATTTTAGGTATTCTAACCTATAAATATGTAAACAATCACAGACAAAACAATAACATACGTCGGTTAACACGTGATTGACGCCATCTGATGAATTAAAAAAAGAACACACGGTATTTTATACAGTAGCAAAAGCAAAGCAATAGCTGTCTTCTTTGTACTCGTAAGCTTGACCGCGCGTCAAAGGCGCAGAGAGACTTGTCATGATGTGCATTCAGTTTGACATCACAAAAACGAAACAGCTAGCAAAATGTGTGAATGTGTTGAACGCGCCAGCTTTAGTCGACTGACCTGTGTATGTTGCGTGAATGTGTTGAACGCGCCAGCTTTAGTCAACTGACCTGTATATATTATACGGGGTATTTTTATTAGACAATAGAATAGGACCATGACCAAGAGGGCTCACGTCATGGCCTTTGACATGGGCTTTATAGAAAAATAGACAATAGAATGACCTATGACAAAAATAATGCTCACTTTCAGGTACTAACTTGGTTCACTTGTAATAACTTATTATTAAATTGGAATAAGAAAAAAAGTCTTAACTTCAATATTACAAATGTTAAAATCGTTGGAAGCAACGCTATGTCGGGAACGACAAACTAGATCTTGTTAAAGATGTTTGATGCAAAGCTTTTTTCGGGCTCTCATATAGAAAAAATACAAAAACGGTTAGTTCTGCAACATATACAGTCAAAAAAATCAAGGAAGTAACTGATATCACAACTGCAGAGTTTGTTTATTTAAGAGTTTGTTTCATTAATTGAACGTTCCGTGGTACTACATGGTACTACAGTCGGGTCGAGTAGCAGCATTGAGCCTCTCTTCGTTTTGCAGAAGAGAGCGATCGTATTCATTTATGAGCTAGGCACTAGGGATTCGTTAAAAATTCTTTCAAGTAACTAACTCCCTTACAGTTGCCAGTAAATATATCTTTGAGAATATTATTTACGTCAGGAAAAATATCAGTAAGTTTATAACTATAGTGCTATATTATTCTTTAAAAATTATATAAAGTTCTATTTAACGGATTACATCAAACGTCCCCGCTTCCGTGGTGCGCGCGTTATACGCGCTGATAAAGGATGAACGCGATATCTTCGTAGTCATATCCTTTTTTAATTTTTCCTTGGTCGTTTTCTTCAAATCAGTAATATACTTAAAATAATTACAGTTGAAGTAAGCAAGTTGAGAGTTCTAAAGTACAACGTAAAGTATGCTCATCCTAGCATAATATGCTAGGATGAGCATACTTTACGTATACACATATTATGTGACGAGCGTACGATAGGCGTCCAAAGCTCACTTGCCGCGCGATTTAAGCGCAGCGTCAACTATTTGATCTCTTAACGTACGCATGTAAAAATATCAAATAAAATAATAGATGCCATACCATCCCCGTCGTGGTACGTAGTACTTGCTTGGGTTCTATTTCGTAGCTTCGTAAGCGGGGGGCCGTCTGCAGCTTCTACTTGATGAAAAAAAAAGATAACAATGCAGAAAGAAAAATTGTCAGCTTATGGCTTAGTTGAGGGTGCTAGGAGAGTCAGGTCGGTTAACTAAAGCTGGCACGTTACGGTATGTTTAAAATAAGACGTTTTTGCCAAGCTAAGTTTTGTATTGTTCAACTGATTTTAATAAGGTAAATAGATAAAAATATGTTTTAAGTATATACCTTAAAAGTAATGTTTAATTAAGTACACCAGAATCATTAATTAATTCTTCTACCCCACTAATACTTTCAACGCCTGAAGAGCTTGATATTTCGGATGTGTTGCCGACGGAATTTCCTAGTGTTACCTATTTACGGCCTCGGTGGCGCAGCGCTTTGGCACGCTAACCCGAAAACCGAAGGTCTCGGGTTCTATCCCCGGCCGGGTCAAACTATGAAACGAACTTTTCTAGTTTGTCTCGGGTCTTGGATGTTATCTATGTATTTATTGTATTAAATTTATCGTCGAGTTAGAACCTATAACACAAGTCATTAAGTTGTACTTAGTATAGGGCTAACGAGATCTGTCTAATAGGTCTGTGGCGAGCACATGTCAACTCTGCGAGCGCACTACAAACTCCAATATTCCTGCATCGCGCAAAGGGTTTCAATGACATAGCATAAATATAATGTCCGACTAACATTAGTTGGACCGGCCGTCCCCAGGCATATGATCTGCCTGGCGGGAAATTTCCCTTTATAATGGAATAGCACGATCACCCGCTCTTCCCTATAGGTCCATGAATATTTATATTTCTTTCTTTCTTATTTCTTTATTAGAAGTGACTCAGTGAAATTATTCACGTACAAACTTACTTACTCATACTAATCTTTTATTAAATAGTTTTCACCATTACTTGTTTTATTATGATGCACAAAACAGGTGAAAACGTTGTATGGTATTTTACGAGACTGTTCTTTTAATGTTTTTTCGTAACCAATTATTTCAGAAGACATTGTATTTTAGGTGTTCTAACCTGTAAATATGTAAACAATCACAGACAAAACAATAACATACGTCGGTTGACACGTGATTGACGCCAACTGATGAATTAAAAAAAGAACGGTATTTTATATAGTAGCAAAAGCAAAGCAATAGCTGTCTTCTTTGTACTCGTAAGCTTGACCGCGCGTCAGAGGCGCAGAGAGACTTGTCATGATGTGCATTCAGTTCGACGTCACAAAAACGAAACACCTAGCAAAATGTGTGAATGTGTTGAACGCGGCAGCTTTAGTCAACTGACCTGTATACAGGGCGTCCCAAAGTTATGGGCCATGAAGGGAAAGTTCCTTAAATATCGTAGATAGGGTATTTCGCTGAAAGAAGACTTTATGTTATTTTTAAAAGTTAGTAATTCTGCATTCAAAGATTTTCAAAAAATTATTTGCCTTGTCTGGGAATCGAACCGACTTATATTTAAAAAAAAAACACCCATACTTTTTTGATGCCAATCGAAAGAATGGCCAAAAAATAATAACTCTTTTTAAGTAACATAGTATTTTAAAAGAAAGAAACAGCGTGAAATTATTCATTTTAATAAAATTAAAAACATACATGAAACTGCCGTAGTCAATTAAGTTGAAAATTTTAAATGAAAATCAACAGGCAGCGGACTCATTAAAAGATTGACAATTTGCGTAAGACAAGAGGGATCACATTTTGAGCATTTAATTAATTAATTTACAAAAAAATTCTCACTTCATCACTGCAATTAAATATCACAACTGCAGAGTTTGTTAATTTAAGTTTCTTTAATTGAACGTTCGATGGCTTACTACAGTCGGGTCGAGTAGCAGCATTGAGCCTCTCTTCGTCTTGCAGAAGAGAGCGATCGTATTCATTTATGAGCTAGGCACTAGGGATTCGTTAAAAATTCTTTCAAGTAACTAACTCCCTTACAGTTGCCAGTAAATATATCTTTGAGAATATTATGTACATCAGGAAAAATATCAGTAAGTTTATAACTATAGTGCTATATATTCTTTAAAAATTATATAAAGTTCTATTTAACGGATTACATCAAACGCCCCCGCTTCCGTGGTGCGCGCGTTATACGCGCTGATAAAGGATGAACGCGATATCTTCGTAGTCATATCCTTTTTTAATTTTTCCTTGGTCGTTTTCTTCAAATCAGTAATATACTTAAAATAATTACAGTTGAAGTAAGCAAGTTGAGAGTTCTAAAGTACAACGTAAAGTATGCTCATCCTAGCATAATATGCTAGGATGAGCATACTTTACGTATACACATATTATGTGACGAGCGTACGATAGGCGTCCAAAGCTCACTTGCCGCGCGATTTAAGCGCAGCGTCAACTATTTGATCTCTTAACGTACGCATGTAAAAATATCAAATAAAATAATAGATGCCATACCATCCCCGTCGTGGTACGTAGTACTTGCTTGGGTGCTATTTCGTAGCTTCGTAAGCGGGGGGCCGTCTGCAGCTTTTACTTGATGAAAAAAAAAAGATAACAATGCAGAAAGAAAAATTGTCAGCTTATGGCTTAGTTGGTAAGGGTGCTGGGAGAGTCAGGTCGGTTAACTAAAGCTGGCACGTTACGGTATGTTTAAAAATAAGACGGTTTTGCCAAGCTAAGTTTTATATTGTTCAACTGGTTTTTATAAAGTAAATAGATAAAAATATGTTTTAAGTACATACCCGTAAAAGTAATGTTTAATTAAGTACACCAGAATCATTAATTAATTCTTCTACCCCACAAATACTTTTAACGCTTGAAGAGCTTGATATTTCGGATGTATCGCTGACGGAATTTCCTAGTGTTACCTATCGACGGCCTCGGTGGCGCAGCGGTTTGGCACGCTGACCGAACCGACCGGTAAAACCGAAGGTCTCGGGTTCGATCCCTGGCCGGGTCAAACTAGGAAACGAACTTTTCTAGTTTGTCTCGGGTCTTGGATGTTATCTATGTATTTATTGTATTAAATTTATCGTCGAGTTAGAACCTATAACACAAGTTATTAAGTTGTACTTAGTATAGGGCTAACGAGATCTGTGTAATAGGTCCATGAATATTTATTTTCTTTCTTTCTTATTTCTTTATTAGAAGTGACTCAGAAGTGAATAATTTCATCACGTACAAACTTACTTGCTCATACTAATCTTTCAGTAAATGGTTTTCACCATTACTTGTTTTATTATGATGCACAAAACAGTTAAAAACCATGTATGGTATTTTACGAGACTGTGCTCTTAATGTTTTTTCGGAACCAATTATTTCAGAAGAAATTGTATTTTAGGTATTCTAACCTTTAAATATGTAAACAATCACAGAGAAAACAACAACATATTACGTCGGTTGACACGTGATTGACGCCAACTGATGAATTAAAAAAGGAACACACGGTATTTTATACAGTAGCAAAAGCAAAGCAATAGCTGTCTTCTTTGTACTCGTAAGCTTGACCGCGCGTCAAAGGCGCAGAGAGACTTGTCATGATGTGCATTCAGTTCGACGTCACAAAAACGAAACACCTAGCAAAATGTGTGAATGTGTTGAACGCGGCAGCTTTAGTCAACTAACCTGTATAATTACATGTATATATTATACGGGGTATACTTTATTTGATTGTGAATATTGTTTAAACATTTTCTCTTTCTGAAAACATCTTCTGAAACCAAATCATCATGGGTTAATTTAAAATAACGAAGCAACTCTCAACAAAAACGTGCTTACGTGTGGTACGGGCTTGTTCAAGATTGGAACAAACAAGGAAGATAGCGTTGTACAGGTCTGCATCGCACAGCTTAAACAATTTTTTACTGCGCTTCTGCTCATAGAACAGCTTTTCATCAATCCTGGTGCTGTAAGTGACTTCCGCTATAGCTCCCATTGCGATAAGGCCAACAAGAATGACCGTGATTTTCATTCTGGAAAGAGAGATCACAATCAAGATAAAGATCTCGTCATCAATAGTACTCCTGTAAGTGATTATCGCTTTTGCTTCCATTGAAAAGACCTACAAGCAAGATCGTGATACAAAGAGATAAAAAACAAAAGACACAAAAAAAAAACATTTGGATGCTGCAGTGCCACGTTTGTTTATCTTTACGGGATTATTACTATGTGGTATGGGAAACTAACTGCAGTCAGGACTAAGGTGTTATTAATTGGGTATTATTCGATTTCCAGTGCTTGTATGTATCAATAACTTTATTATATTATTATTATTTAGAGGCTAAACATTCCACCCACGCCGGGATACGAACTCGCGACCTCTGGCTATCAGTGCCAGCGCTCTTTCCAACTGAGCCAATGGGCGACTCACCGGCATCAGTGAAATTTCAAACCTCTTTACAATATTCTCTGTATTACGCACAGGCAGCCACATCTGGCTAAAGTAATTTGCATCACTTGCAGCCCTGAGTCAATAACTTTGTACATTTGTCAAATTAGAGTAACAGTACACTCGCTGACTGTAAAGGAAAACATCGTGAGGAAACCTGTGTGTCAGAGATGTTCAAATACCTCAGCGCTTTAAATTGCCAATCAGCGCTGTTTACAAGTGGTAATTTAGCCCACACTAAATTACCACTTGTAATTAATTAGCAGAAGCTTAAAGTTATTAAGCAAAGACAGCTTACCTGCCAAATAAGATCGTCTTGTTCTTTCGATAGGGTTGATGTGAATGTCTAAATTAAATAAACATTAAGATTTATAAAGCGCTTGGTGACATACATAATGGAAGCTACCATGTTAACTAGGAGAACGATATTGACTGCCTCTTTACTTGATCACGGATTTTCTAGAACTATTCTACTGTGCCTCTCGATGGTGATATCAATCTTCATGGCAATATCATCATCAGGCTATATTTGCCCATTGCTGGACATAGCCTTCCCCTAATGAGCGCCATAGCTCCCAGTCTTCTGCTTGCCGTATCCAGCATCTGCATGCAGATTTTAGCAGATCATCATCCCACCTGATCGGAGGGCGTCTTACACTACGTTTGCCGAGTCGCGGTCTCCACTCAAGAACACGTTTACTCCATCGGTTGTCGGTTGTTCACCAAAAATGGCCAGCCCTCATGACATACTACAATGCATTTACATAATCCTTGTCCAGGTGTTCATACTAACATACAGTGTATTATCTTCCAGCGAAGATCCATCTTTAGGATTAGTAGAATTTTCTGGTTACTATGCAGGTCTGTAATATCGCACTTATTCAGTCTTTTTACTTAAGTAATCTAATTGGATGACTTGAACTGCAAGCTTGTTAGGAGGGTTTCCAGTCTGTGCTTTTATCTGTTAGCAGTTAATTTTATGTCCTCTGCAACAGTAATAATAAGATACAATTTCTCCTCCCTTATCCTCTCCGTATGTCCAAACAAACGTAGCAATCCTGTTTTAATATCACAGATTTTTGAATACCATCTCAGATCTTTTGTTGGTGTTTAATAATTTGTCAGAATGAGATAATTTAAAAAAATATCTTGTTATTTTTAAAAGAAAAATAATATAAAAATTATTTTTAAAATGAGCCGCGAAAACGGTGTCTTGAGCAATATGGCGTCGCACAATAATTAGTGACGTCACTGGTCAGTAAACGAACAAACGTCAAGTCAACTCTTGGGTTCTCATTACGTCATAAATCAGTAAATATAGCGATATAATCGATTGGTACAGATAAAGTTTCATTTTGTTTTTTTTAAATTGTCCTTTTTGTACGTCATTTGCCTTAAAACGGTTTAAAACTCATAATTAATTGATACCTATGTAATATAGGTAATTAACACTTTGTTCACGCTGTCAAATAGCCTATTCTATTATTTTTTTCAGTACACACAAAAGTACCTCGTGACTAGATTCTCAAACAAACTTAGGTTGTTTTAATGCACAATTGCAATCCGGCATTTTATATATAACCAAACCACACCATGGGTTCGCCTTGTAAAGTCCCTTCTTAAGGCGCTTTGGGGTGCTAAGAAGGTGGGCAATTGGTGTCGAATGGAATAAAATGTCCTATAAATAGTTATCACAGATACTTAAATGTTTTATGTTAGGGCACTTTTTGAAAAAGAACCGTGTTATAAAACAAGTTATGATTTTTGTTCCATTGGTGGCGCTAGTTAGCACCCCAAAGCGCCTTAATGAAGAGTCGCGCACAACTGTTCGTAACATCGTGATCATGCGATAGAGGGGAAGCAAAACCTCTCTATCGCATAGGACTATCAATGTAATCAAAGGCTTATTAGCTGTTGTAATAATTTCACCTATATGCGTGACTATGCAAATGTATTACCTTAATTACCGTACTCATACCTACCATAAAATATCAATTAACAGAGAGCATTTCAAAACCATTTTAATTACTGTTAGAAAGTACAGTAAAAGTTTTTTTTAGTTAATAAGCCAATTTTAACTGAAATGAAGTTTCGTAAGGTAGTTAGATACGTAGGGAGTCCATATTAGGTATTTTGTAGCATCTATCTGTAGTAGGTAGTAGCTCTCAGGGCGAGATAAATAGTCGTTGCTTAGCCCAAGTCCGTACTCATGCTTCCCTAAGCATTACTTCAGGCTAACTTAGCGAAGCATCAATAAATAAATAGTCGTTGCTTAGCCCAAGTCCGTACTCATGCTTCCCTAAGCATTACTTCAGGCTAACTTAGCTAAGCATCAATGCGCTACTAAAATAGATGTTTGCTCACAGAACATGTTCTGTGTGTTTGCTTAGCTAAGCATGTTTTTAGGCCAATGCTAAGAATTAGTCCGGGTTAGCGATTTAGAGAGTGCCAAAGTACTGTCTATGATAGACAAATCGATTCTTAAGCAAGTGCTTTCGCTAAGACTCGTTCTTAGAAGCGACTATTAATCCCACAATCTGACACCAGATATTAAGTACAGATTAATCAACTAGGTACTTAACGAAGAAGACATTGTCGTACCGAGGTTGAAAGGTTAATCGATTACGTAGTGAGTGACTGATAATGTAGTTAATCGATGTAATACTCTGTTGTTAAGAGATACAAAATTCGGTTCGGAATTTGACATGTTTCTTCCGGTGACCATGCTCAATGGAATGCGCGTCCACTCCCGTCACTGGGACAATTATTATCGGTAGTACTCGTAATAGTACCACAGAACATAATGTTCTGTGGGTAGTTAGTAGGTACAAATTGTTTCCAATTTGTGTCACGATTTATGTCACGTTGTGGGTTTATCGCAATTGTAATGGTTGTTTGTATCCTATTTATAATGCAATTATGTTTTTATGAAATAACAAGTGTTATGAAGTCAAGCTTGCTTGCTCCCTCTAATCTCAAGACTGCCTGGACAAATAAAGTGTTACAAACATTACGTTTGTATATATGTTTGTTTTCACATGCTTAACTGGACTTGTATCAGTTTATTCACATTAAGAATTCCTTTGAGTGTATTGACCTTGTATATTATCAAAATATGTTGATCTGTACTGTCTGAAAAAAATATTCATAGCGTCACAACAATCGGATGTAAAATCAGTTGTAAAATTATATATCTATACCAGAATGGTGTAGACACAATTTCAGTGTCGGAACGATATCAATAGGTTTTTAAATTTGTCCTTAGCACGGGTTAGTGCATTAAAAATAAAAATAGTATAATCATGTGGGTACAGTGATATCGTTCCGATGTAAAACCTAACTGCAAAGTAGGTAGTCGGGGCTGTAAGTGATGCAATTTGCTTAAGCCAGATGTCGCTGCCTGTACGTAATACAGAGAATAGTGCAAAGAGGTTTGAAATTTCACTGATGCCGGTGAGTCGCCCATTGGCTCAATTGGAAGAGCGCTGGCACGGATAGCCAGAGGTTGCGGGTTCGAATCCCGGCATGGGTGAAATTTTTAGCCTCTAAATAGGTTTTTAAATTTGTCCTTAGCACGGGTTAGTGCATTAAAAATAAAAATAGTATAATATTCAATTTTAGTAATCATTGTTAGTTTGACTAAAGCTTAAGTCCTCAGATCATAGAAAGAAGGAGATATGCCCTAGCCGCGAAATAAGTCCGGTACCGCTGTCGCCACTTTTGAATATGTGTGCGTTTTCATTACATGCACAATATTGTAAATATAAGGTTCACGCACACGTCTGTCCAGTCATTTACTAGCGTTCTAATCTTTTAATTGGTTCGCACACTATGAAAAACAATTGTACGAATACACTCGTACACGTAAACAACAGCGTCGGTGAACTCCTTAGGGATGGAACACTTGTATCAAATAATACATCTATCGATAAAATTATCCGATGAGAGGTTATTCATTTATTAACAGTATACTTCGTGTTGGGATGATACAAAAAACAGAGCATGTTTAATTTACAAAAACAATATTATTAAAACAAATAATCCTATTTTGATTTACTGTCCTGTGAAATGTAAATATTTATTAAATACGTGTCTTTTTGACAGTATTTGTGGCTTCAGTATATGATAAAGACGCAAACTTGGCTTTCTACTGATATAGAATTTGATTATTTTGATAATGATGATGACCCCTGTACTGTATACTAATACGATATGTTAAATTTGTTGGACAGAACACCACTGAAGCATACTTGGTAGTGACTCTGTCCGGAAAGCTAGGTCTTCTGGGTTTAAATCCTGGTAATGGAAAGAACTAATATGTGTGAAGAGCATGTCCACGGTCAGGGACGCATTTGTACCTGGATCTTGGATATTTCTTTGTATTTTGTTTAGTATATGAATCCCAATGTAACGTGAAATGCACTTACATTACCATTTACAAATTGGATTTAAATATTGGTAACTCTGTTAGGACTCTGTAAATTAACAGCAGTTTTTGTTGGGTGAAAGAATGAAGTGCTGACTTTTTAAGAATACAATAGCAATCAATTACTTTCTCATTCTCTGAAAATAATTCACCCAGCTATATAAAAAATAGAATAAACACATGTATAAACTCGAAAAACAACCATTTTTCTAAACAAATTGCCACTTGTCTGAGTAACAGCGATATATTGGAAATCAGTAGCCACGCTTGGATTATAAGGATTAAGTAAAGAATATGTTTATGGCTGTGATTGAAATGTATCATGGACCTGTAAATAAAGTAACTTCCTAATTAAAAATACAGTAAATAGGACGAACTTTTGTAAGGTAGTCAAAAAAAATTTCAATGAAACTTATATATAGATTAAAAAATAAAATCAGCATCCGACTGAAATCCTAAAGAGAATATTTTCATTATCGTCATCATTCAGCCACAAGATATCCACTGCTGGACATAGGCCTCCTCCATGGATTTCCAAAAAGACCAGTTGAAAGCGGCTTACATCCAGCGTCTTCCTTCGACTAGGATGAGATCTTCTCTCCATCTTGTCGTTCGACGCTGCACTTGCCGATATGACATATAAGCAAGGACCGACATACCATATTGTGGCCTCCATTCGAGAACTTGTCGGATCTAAAATGGTAAATAAATTATTAAAATACTGAAAATGCTTTATTTAACTTGTTTTTCATTACACAATCGAATTTCATTTATAACATAAGGCTCATAAAAAATTAAACATATAAGACTATGATTTAGTATCACAACCACAACACCTGATTTGTTTCTTTAGAAACACTTTCTTTTGGAGAGTTATGCGTCGTCCATATGAAATGAAGATTAGAATAAAGTGATAATTGAATATTCTAAACCATGTAAAATTTTATCGTGATTTTAAATATACTGGTACCTCAACCTTTATGGAACTCGTTATTACTGGTATTTTCAAAGTAGGAACTGCCCACGGAAATATTTTTTCCCCCACTTTAGCATCTGGAAACACTTCTCTGTAAAATAGATGGAGCAAATGGTACTTTATTTGAGAGGAAATCAGTTATACCCTCTGTATTTTGATCCATTTTTCTTTCGTATTTTTCTTTATCTTTATTAGAAACTTTTTGAAATACATGATCGAAGCTAGGCCTGTTTTTAATAAGACAAAATCCTTCTACTAAAATAAAAGCTTCCTTAGCAACGCAAGCTGAAATCTACGCAGATGGAGTCGCGGGCAATAGTCGACGATAAGACTAGATACCTAGTCTTACAGTAATTGGTTCTAGTAATTTTGGAAGTTTGGACGAACGATTAGAAATGCCTCAATAATATCGATACTTAATCAGTCTGAAAAGAAAGGTACTACCCCATCACTATGTCTCCAGCTGACCTACCGGTGAATTTGACATTTCGCGGCAAATACATGCGGCCGTACCTCGAAACATCGCATTGAACAATGATCAGTTTTGCGTGACGGTTCACTGCGGGCTGGCTTTTCCTAGTTAGCAAACTTCCACGAAAATCCTATATAGAAACAGCAGTGGAGTAACTACAATGTAATAAATACGTCCCATTTATGTTCTTAGTAATGTGATGCACATTGCACATAAAATTATTATAATAATGATTTTTCGTAGTTTATAAGACGAATATAGTGAGTAAAATAGGTTTACCGGTGAAAAGACACTCTCCTGTTTTTGAATAGCATGTATCACAGCGATTTCTGCAGGTAATCACTGCGCAATTAGGCATTTTTCTCAGATGTTACTACGACGGCTGGTGCGAAGCGATTGACGGCCATATTTTAAAGTTTCGCAGAGGTTAGCCCAAATGGGCTAACGTTGGGCGACAGTGCCACGCCCACAAGGCACTTCTCCTTATTTTTGTGTTCTGAGCTTAAGTCTAAAGAAGTCCGACTCACATCACAACGTCGTCGCCCGCCAACGAAAAAAGAAGTGAGACCATGTGATGACAAAAGCTTTTGGTCAAGCCACCTGTCGAGCATTGTAATACTTAAAGGTTAACGCCCGTGCACTGTAGTCCACTAGGTGAAACTTGTGGTAGTCAAAATGGCAGACTTTTGGTATGTGTGGAACGTTGGGTAACTTTTATAATAATAAATAAACTCTGGAACGACTTCAGGTGTGATTTTATTTGTAGATTTATAGTAACTTTAAAACAGAAAACTGGATAAAAAACGGAAAAACAGGTAAAATAGTCAGATCTGGTCAAAGGGTAAAGTAGTAGTGGTGAAAAATTAGGGAAATCGAAGAATGTGTGACGTATATAATTTAAATATTTGAAAATGATAGATGGAAAAAGAAATAAAATGGTGTGAAGAGGTTTGCACCGTTACATGTGTATACAAAAGACTTTCTGTTATTTGCACGTAAATTGTATGTAGCTCGTTGTACTTAATGTAATTTAAAAAAGCAACTGACATCTGTGTTAATTTATTTTTCATGTTAAAAAATAGTTCTAATTAGAAACTTCTGATGGGATGTAATAAAAGTTATTGATTTGTATATTTATATTTTAAAACGGTAACGGATGTAAATAGACATTAATGTACAAGAAGAAGAGGTATTCTTACGACTTTTATTTAAGTTTCCGAGAACATTTTGCTAGTTGATGACATACACTGTTAATCGATATTTTGAATTTAAATTAAATTTGAATTAAAATTAAAATTTACTTATGGTGTAATGAAGAGTGATTTTTTTAAATTTATGTTGTCTGTCTAGTATCAAAATGATTCGTAAACTATTAATTGCCGATTCGGCAAAATTGCCTATGAGGCACGATGCCTCTCACTCTGAGATACATATATAAATTATAGCGGTGTATCCTGTAGCACAATTATCCATCAAATAACATTAACATAACATTTACATACAAGCACATACATTGCTTCTGGCCCCACACTAGGATACCCTGTATCGTGGGAACCAGAAACAACGACATCACAAACATGTAAACATCCAAGACCTGGGATTTTTTTGTTTCCAGCCGGGATTCGAACCCGGGACCTCTTGCATCGTAGGCAGACGCGCTACCGCTACGCTACAGAGGTCGTCCTCTGTAGCATCCTCCTCATTCCGGGTTCGTCAAAAGTAAGAATATTTGTTTTTAGACATATTTGTTTATATTTGTTTACTATACTTTTGTATAGTTTACGATAAACAATGTGCTGGTGACTGTAGCACACGATTGTTTCTCGTTTTCGGAGCGCTGTTGGCTGTTGCGATGATGACCTATAGTTTCTTTGACTGAAAGTAAATAGAAAAAAACGATCGTGTATTTTGCAGAAGCTTTTAATAGTGATGACTATCTTTAATCTCCTCAGGCAATCAACCTTGTTACATTTCTTAAATGCTGAAAACCTAATTTTAAACTACATTTAAGAATCTGGAATAGCTCAGTTAAACTGTAATACATATTGCTTATGATTATATGAAATTTTATTTTTATTTTTATTTTTATTTTTATTTTTATTTTTGTTTTTATTTTTATTTTTATTTTTATTTTTATTTTTATTTTTATTTTTATTTTTATTTTTATTTTTATTTTTATTTTTATTTTTATTTTTATTTTTATTTTTATTTTTATTTTTATTTTTATTTTTATTTTTATTTTTATTTTTATTTTTATTTTTATTTTTATTTTTATTTTTATTTTTATTTTTATTTTTATTTTTATTTTTATTTTTATTTTTATTTTTATTTTTATTTTTATTTTTATTTTTATTTTTATTTTTATTTTTATTTTTATTTTTATTTTTATTTTTATTTTTATTTTTATTTTTATTTTTAT
Organism: Yponomeuta sedellus; assembly: GCA_934045075.1. Lineage (NCBI taxonomy): Eukaryota > Metazoa > Arthropoda > Insecta > Lepidoptera > Yponomeutidae > Yponomeuta > Yponomeuta sedellus. The sequence continues at coordinate 16,651,266 of OW203727.1, read as the reverse complement.
TTTTATTTTTATTTTTATTTTTATTTTTATTTTTATTTTTATTTTTATTTTTATTTTTATTTTTATTTTTATTTTTATTTTTATTTTTATTTTTATTTTTATTTTTATTTTTATTTTTATTTTTATTTTTATTTTTATTTTTATTTTTATTTTTATTTTTATTTTTATTTTTATTTTTATTTTTATTTTTATTTTTATTTTTATTTTTATTTTTATTTTTATTTTTATTTTTATTTTTATTTTTATTTTTATTTTTATTTTTATTTTTATTTTTATTTTTATTTTTATTTTTATTTTTATTTTTATTTTTATTTTTATTTTTATTTTTATTTTTATTTTTATTTTTATTTTTATTTTTATTTTTATTTTTATTTTTATTTTTATTTTTATTTTTATTTTTATTTTTATTTTTATTTTTATTTTTATTTTTATTTTTATTTTTATTTTTATTTTTATTTTTATTTTTATTTTTATTTTTATTTTTATTTTTATTTTTATTTTTATTTTTATTTTTATTTTTATTTTTATTTTTATTTTTATTTTTATTTTTATTTTTATTTTTATTTTTATTTTTATTTTTATTTTTATTTTTATTTTTATTTTTATTTTTATTTTTATTTTTATTTTTATTTTTATTTTTATTTTTATTTTTATTTTTATTTTTATTTTTATTTTTATTTTTATTTTTATTTTTATTTTTATTTTTATTTTTATTTTTATTTTTATTTTTATTTTTATTTTTATTTTTATTTTTATTTTTATTTTTATTTTTATTTTTATTTTTATTTTTATTTTTATTTTTATTTTTATTTTTATTTTTATTTTTATTTTTATTTTTATTTTTATTTTTATTTTTATTTTTATTTTTATTTAAATAGGACAACCAACAGGTGATACAACAATACAGTCACAGAGAAAAAAAAAAACATACACACAAATAACATGGTAATTGCTCACCCACTTATAGTTATACTTATATGAAATATGCTTTGTTACCAAATACTACCCAGGTTTTTGGACTAAAACTTTCGTAAGCACAACAGATTGTAGACATTGTAGACCGATATAACAACCACCGTAAGTAGATCCGGACTAAAAGTCTACTGCCCAGGTTATGCAAGATTGTATATAAAATTCAAATTGTAAAATAACAGGTCATTGGTACAATAAATAAATTGATTTATGGTGGATTTTTCAATCCTCTGATAACATATATCCGTCTAATAAAGTTAATACTTTATTAACTTATATTTTTATATTGTTGTGTAATCACAACAATATAAAAATTTCATCGCGAAATGATAAAAGAAAGGCAATTACCACACATTTATGAAATTGTTGTTCAATACTTTAATAACTTTTATCCGAGGATTGAAAAATCACCCCTTAAGTGAACAAACTTGTCTTAATCTTTAATTTAATCTTTCATTTCCATTAAGTTGCATTTTAAGCTGACTTTTTTACACAATTAAAAATTTAGAGCCTAACTTAATAATTGTAACTTTATTTCAGACATTTTCGAAAGATGTTTTTTTTAAAAAGTTTTGGCTAATGGAAGCTGAAACTTTAGTTCACTCAGGCTATTAATTCAAGATTCGTTTCGGGATCGAAACAAAACATTTGAGAAGTGCTTCAATTAAATCAGACTCGGTTAATTAATTTTGTTTGTACCTATGCTCAAATAAACAAACAAGAAAACGAAGCACCATAAACAGCGAAAATGTAACGGTAGGTACATCACAGACGGTAAAACTTTTTGCCTATATTTATGAAGAATACACAATTATTGTTTAATCATGGATGATAAGCAACAACTAGTTTATTCACGTGTAACCAAGGATGTTTTAAACGTTCTTGCGTGTAACTGAATAATGATCCGACGGGTGAATAATTGACGGCTTACTTCTTATTTATAAGTACAAAACTTACCTCAACTGAAGCTTTTCATGTACTCTCAAATGTATGATAGATGTGCATAAAGGGTAGTAATGTAATCTAATCTCCGGCCCCATAGGTCGGGGTCCCACGACAACGAGCATGTTTTCCTTCTCCGCTAGCGTGTGGTGCATGAAAGGAGCCTCCCCGAACGACGTGCTCAAAAACCCGTACGTCTGGCACACGCTGGGCAACAATCAGAGAGTTCCTTACGCTGATTGGCTAATCCTTTCACCACGATGACTTGCCATCGACACGATAAGAAGAAGAAGCGTGTGGTATTGCGACACGCATACCAGACGCAGGAATTTGTAATAGAATATAGATCATATATAAATAGGGTTTGCAATGAAAGTCCGTTTGTTGGATGCAAAGTAATTATAATTCAACCTTTGAAGGCAGACACACAAGACTCTAGGAACTGTTACATAAACTTAAAAAGTACCTTGCCTTCTATAGGCCGCATTCAGCCGTGCAATTCAAAAATTATCCTTTAAATGTTATTAGAATACGTGGAGTATTATATATTTCTACAGTTCATGATATAAGATGTTAAATTCATGAATTTTTACTTGTAACAACTTGTGTTTAAAGCTGATTTGGTTACTTGAATTTTCACATTATATATATTTGTAATACATGTGTCTGATTTAATTATATAAGAATATAAATTGGTACACACAATATTATCTTATGTAACTAATGATCAGCCCCTTCCCACTACTCGGCGTCAGGTTGTCTACTTATCAAAGGTAGGTATAATTAGTCATCCTATGGGCAGTAAGGTTCAATCTCATCGATACCTATGGCACGGTTTCATACAACAATCCTCGACCATGATGTCCAGCCGCTTCGTTGCTTAACCCTTTCCTGGGTTCTCTATTAGGAAGTACACCCTCTTGGGACCAGCCGTAGTCCGTGATTCCATGTGCTTGTGCTAAAGTAAAAACAAGTATTAGAAAAAAGTTTTGGCCTTTGAATCTACGTCATGAGATTTTTCACACAACGTCCAGTGGTACCTTCACTCACAAGATGGGCAAAGGGACCACACGGCCGCCGCTGTGCTTAGGATATTGTTTTTAGATGCAGTATACCATCCTTCGAGCTTAGCTACCGATCTATCACTCGGAACCATCATCGACCAGGCCTACCTATCTACGAGTATATGCGACGAGGGGACCAGCATTGCACCTACTGACGTTACGGGTTGAATTAGTAGGCCACTAACTCTAACATTAAGGAATCTCCTCTTTGTAATTCCAGTTATTTTTAGGCTTAGTCTGTCACCCTGTATAAACTCAGAAGCAAAAAAAATGGGTAAAATATTATTATTATTAATAACCATCTAGTTGCGGCTGCCTGCCTTAATATTCTGTCTGAGAACTGTTCGTTATGGGTTGATTTTCAGTAGGTCTAACTCTGGTATAAATTTTTCTTGTTGGCTTATTATGTTTTATACATACATTATTTGTATTACAAAATGAAAGTATTTGAATGTTTTGCTACGGTATTAATAAATTTACATAAATAAATTAGGTCAGTGAGACTGAGTTTTTATTGACTGATTGTTGACTGTTACTAACATTTTGAGCCACGGATGCTTTAAATGTTTTGTTATTCTGATTGTATTCAATTACTGTCGTTTTTAATTACCTAATAAACTAACAAGAAAAAAGAATACCAGTGTTAGACCTACTGAAAGTCAGTCTTTTGCGCAAAAGTTAATCTCAGCTAGAACTCAACTGAGGGCGACCTCAAAATCCACTATCGAATGTTTGTTACAATATTTCAATGTAAAGAATTTACATTCTGTATGCTGAATGTCAGTGTACAATGTAAGATATAAATACCTTCCACGTTTTCAACAATCCGACTATTGTGTTAATTTCAACCACAGTATTTACTACGCAACAAGAAGTGGTGGATCAATGTTCTAGACAAAGTCGTCCGAAACGTAACCAACTATAGTGCACGATTGTGAAGTTCACATTTGCAACATACAAATGCAAACATGTTTCGCTCAGTCTAGACCAGGATTCTGCCTGTTGTGCTTTTCCGACAAAAAATAATAATAAAGAAAGTGAATCCGAAATTAAGTTAACAATGTGTAGTGCTTACGCAAGTTTTACAAACCTGCTGTTTAGAGCATGGTCTATCCCTCCCAGTAACACAACCCAGCTTCAATGCAACTGATTCCAGTTGTTTACACAACTATCATATTCTACCCTCGCGACATACATGTCATAACCGACATGAGAATCGACTTGATATCAAACCTTGTAGATATGTCCCCACTGCATCGCAAAAAGGTTAGGCCATACTCCACCACGGGGGCCAAGTTCGGGTTGGTAGAGGATTGCAAGATAGTGGCGGTCCTTACTGTCAGAAGTTATCAAGCCGCCCATAAGGCCTCTGACATGGCATAACGACTGCCATTTCATGAAAGCCGGCACCAACGGCTTAGCGTGCCTTGGGAAACGCGAAAGCGCTCGGCAAAAATGCTACTAGCGGTAGTCACGGGACGGTCACCCATCCAACACCTGACCGCACCTGTTGTTGCTTAACTCAAGTGATTGATTCTAATCGCTCGGTTCGAGTAGGCCACGAGCGCTTCTAAGCAAGAATCGACTTGAGCGATGTTACTTTCTAAGGATATGCGAAAATATCGAATAGTAGCTAAATAAAATAGACGGCATACGCAGCCCTTGCTCTTGCTCGCCGTTTTGCGTTGTACCTGTTTCAGATCGACGTGATCTGCCTTGTATCTTCGTAAGCGGAGGTCCAGGCGCTGAAAAAACAATAAGAATCAAGAAACAAAAATAATAAGACGCATGTAGTTGGCGTATCAACGCTGGCACGTGGTGCTAAGGGTTGGCACGGGGTGCTAGGGGATATTTTATTCTATGTGAATATTGTTTACCAGTGCGGCGGTAGCCTAGTGCGTAGAGCAACTCAGAAGTGAGAGACCCTGGTTCGATTCCCGGTGTCGGCATGTGTGTACCAATGACTTTATTTTGTAAGTAATGTACACTTGTGAAGTTATAGTAGCAATACCACTCGATAACGGTGAAGGAAAACATCATGAGGAAATCTCACTGACTCCGATGGGTCGGTCACTTAGAATGGATGGGAAAGGATCGGGCGGTGACGAAGGCATACCTGGCGCTTTCAAACGAGGAAAGACCGGCTGGCCGCCCTTTCATTGCTAGAAGGATGAAGTGGTCAAGGACCTGTTTGAGCCCTAGGACTGGCAAGAGACCGCGCAGGACAGAGTCATGTGGCGACATCTTGTGTCGGAAGCCAAGACCCATTTACAAGATTTTACCCTGACATGTTTGAAAAGAATATTCTGGTAGATTCTTATGCTAAAAACATTTGCAAACGTGCAATTCAGAACATAAGCTAGCTGAGTTCCAATTCCAGCTTGTATGCAATTTCAGTTGATGTCAGTTGTTTCTATTGAAAAATATTATAGTTGTTACTAGCGCATTTTTCCGTCGAGAATATTCATATTCATTTATTGCATTGTCATGTCTCATTACAGTTCGTATTTGTAATTTTACATGACACCCTGTAAGGGCACTACAATAATATTAAAACATATTAAAACAACAGTATTTAAACGTAATAGGTGTTACATTGAGCCTTAAATTATTCATCTATATTATCCAGTATCTTCATGCAGAAACATTATCATCATGTATTATAATATTGTTAGAATATTATGTATGTACATTTAGGCAAAAAACAGTGTAAATATCAAAATACATTATTTATGTTGGCCTCAGCAACGTATATTTGAATCACTCGAAAAACTCGTGTAGTGAATAATAGCATTTTTGGACCAGGTACTTATTAAGTGCATTTTTAAATAGTTTATTTCTATTTATGTCTTTTATTTGTGTTGGTAAGGAGTTAAAAACTTTTGCTGCCATTGTGAGAGGACCGGAGTTGACCATTTCTAATTTCGCTGTACATTTAAGTGGCTAAGCATTTTTTAGGTCTTAAGTTTTCGGGTCTTACATGTGGAGGGAACAATTTTGTGTTATTTCTAACGAAGATGCACAGTTCAAAAATGTATAACGATGTTACAGTTAGGATTTCGTATTGAATAAAGAATTTTCTACAGCTCGTCATTGAATCTATATTCGCTAGAATTTGTGTACACTTCTTCTGAAGGGTAAAAAGCTTATTAGCATCTGTACTATTTCCCCAAAGCATTATTCCGTAACGGAGCCAGGCTTGTGCGTAGGCATGGTATGCGCACGAAGTAGTTTTCAGGTCTGTTGTCCTTTTTAGCTCAGATAACGCGTACACGAAGCTCGAAAGTTTACTGGCTACTTTCGATATGTGACTTTTCCAATTTAGATTGGTGTCTAATATTATTCCTAGCAGGCAGTGTGAGTCTACTAGCTCTATAGTAGTTCCGTTATATTGATACTGTACATCTAAGGGGCGCCTCTGGTATGGTTTAAATTGCATTAGTTTGGTTTTTTGATAGTTAATTTTAAGATTGTGACTGTTTAGCCAAATCTCTAGTTTATTTAAATTTGAATTTAACGTTTGATTAATTTCTTCTACGTTCTGACAAGTTCTGACGAAATGTCGATAATATTTGGTAAATCATTAATGTATATTAAGAAAAGTAAAGTTCCTATCACGCTGCCTTGAGGGATAGATTTACTAAGGTGAATTTTATTAGATCTTTTTTTTGCTAATCTGTCCAGTGGAAGAGTCAAAATCTTCGATATCTACATATTGGGTCCGACCGTGTAAGTAAGACTCAAACCACTTGTACGACATACTCAATACTCAATACTCAATACTTTATTGCATTCCACAAGTTTCAAGGTTGTTACATTATAACTTAACAGTTATTTGATAAGATCTTTGTGGACCCTGTTGGGCACGCAACATTTTAAAGTGCTATATAAAAGTATGTATTACATTAATTTAAATTTAATTTGATTAATTAATTATCATACAATTTTAATTGATTATATTTATAAAGTTACATTTATACAATTATTTATCTCATTTCATCTTTACTATCTTTTAAATATTCTTCTATCGTATAATAACATTTTGAAATTAGTATTTTCTTTAAATCTTTATTGAAACTGTAGTCGTTATTTAATTCTTTCAGGTGATTTGGGAGTTTATTATAAATTTTTATAGCCATTACCAGTGTACTGGAAGAGTGTAATTGCATTCGAGAGGTGGGTAATAACAATTTATTTTTGTGTCTTATGGGTCTTATAGTGACATCTTCTTTTTTTATGAAAAGTTCTTTATGTTGTCTGACAAATTTTGAAATTTCTAATATGTAAATAGATGTTAGGGTAAGTAGGTTATAATTTATAAAATATGGTTTACAACTGTCGGTATTCACTATATTTGCCATTATTCTTACCAATTTTTTTTGCTGGGTGAAGAGTTGCGGTGCGTCTGTACTGTTACCCCACATTATAATTCCATACGACAGCCAGGCGTAAGCGTATGCGTAATAAGTTAAGAGGGCTGTTTGCACATTAGTTGTTTTTTTTTACTTCTCGAAGACCGTATGCGAAGGATGACAATTTTGATTTAATTTTTTGTATATGTGCTTTCCAATTAATGTGCTTATCTATAATTAATCCTAACAATGATATATTATCAACTTGTTCTATTTTAAACCTATTAAACGATATATCTATGTTTAATGAGCGTTTTTGATATGGGTGGAAAGTAATAATTTTTGTTTTTTGGAAGTTAATTTCTAAATTGTGTTTATTTAGCCATTCATTCGTGTCAAAAAGCATAGTATGTAATTTTGAATTTATAATTGTGCTATCTTGGCATGATGTGAGCAGAGAGATATCGTCCGCGAATAAAATACATAAGTCGTCCAAAATTTTGGGTAGATCGTTGATATATATTAAAAATAATAAACTACCAATAACACTGCCTTGTGGAATAGATGCATTTACAATTATAGGTTCTGACCTTATCTTTTCCATTTGTTTTAGCTCGTAGTTGTAAAACTCAATTTCTACTGACTGTTCTCGGTCTTTTAAGTAGGAAGCAAGCCATGCGTGTGCTTCTCCACGAACTCCTATGCCATATAGTTTATTTAAAAGGATTTTATTTTGAACTTTGTCGTAAGCCTTCGACATATCGAGCAGCAAACCGACTGCATATTTTTTGTTATTAATTATTTCTAATGCTTCTTGAATAAATTTAAATACTGCTGTTATTGTAGATCTTTTTTTCCGAAAACCATATTGACATTCATCAAATATCTTGAACTTTTCACAGAACGAGTAGATACGGTTAAACATAACTCTTTCGAAAATTTTTGACGCTGTGGGTAACAATGCAATGGGTCGGTAATTGTTAGGGTCAGATTTTTTGTTCTTTTTATGTAATGGTTTTATTAGAGCTACTTTAAGTTTATCTGGGAAGATGCTTTCCTTGAATGATTGATTTATTAACATAGTGAACGGTTCAGTTAGCTCTTTTGCACATTTTTTTATTAAGGATGGGGGAAGCTCATCAAAGCCATGACTACTTTTATCATTTAGGTTCTTGATGATTTTAAAAATTTCTTTTTCTTCTACCGGTTTTAGAAACATTGAATTTTCCGTAGGTTGAATAACGGAATATCCTTTTCGAACGGGTTTCTTAGGGTCTTGTGTGTTGCCTATCGAGGAGAAAAAAACATTAAATAAGTTAGCTATTTGTTTCGGATCTGTAATTCGCGTCTGGTCTAGTTGTAAGGTTATATTATTTTTCTCCTTTTTAAATTTTTTGTTAGTTCTTTCATTTATAATACTCCACATACATTTAGTTTTATTATTAGATTTTTTAATTTTATTTTTATATTGCAGTTTTTTTGCAGTTGCGATAGTTTTTTTAAGTATCTTTTCGTAGTGTTTATAATATTTGGTTATTATTTCGTTGTTAGCTTGCATTGAAAAAATTTTTAGTAATCTTTTGTTTTGACATGATTGTTTAATACCTATAGTTAGCCAGTGTTTTTTAAATATTTTATTTATTTTGATATTTTGTTTTGGGATTTGTTCATTTAGGATTTGTAGTAAGGTGGCGTTAAAAGAGTTATAGTTTTCATTAACATTATTATCTTGTTTTAATGTATCATGCCAGTTTATTGATTTTAGCTTAGATTTGAAATTTTCTATATTTTTACTATGAAATAATCTTTTTTTTATGTTCCATTGTATTTGAACGCTCGTCCTAGATATCTGTAAGGCTAATATTGTTGCGGCGTGGTCAGAAAGTCCAAAATCTTCTACTTTTGTATGTGTTATTCCCTTTTTGAAGTTTGTAAATATTAAATCTATGCATGAAGATATAGATGGAGTTACATGTGTAGGGTGATTTATGTGTTGAAAAAAATTATGTTCCTTCATTAAATTTAAGAAATTATTTGTTTTTGTATTTTTTTGCAATATGTTAATATTAAAGTCACCTCCTAATATTATTTTTAATTTATTGTATTTATTATTTAGTTGATGGAGTATTTTTTCTAAATGTTTAAAAAATGTTTCTTCCTCTCTTCCGTTCCAGTACATCGTTACAATCAAAATATTTTCTTCTATTAGTTCAGTAGCACAGACTTCTATAACATATTCTACTGACAAATTAGCTACATCGGTCCTGTCAATGATTTCGATATGATCTTTGATAATTATGCATGTACCACCACCTCGTTTTAATTCCCTACAAAACGAGGCTGCAATTTTGTATTGGTTGAATTGTATATATTTTAATTTCTCTTTGGTAAGCCAAGATTCTGATATTCCGTATGCCTTGTATACGTTTCGATTATTGTCCATAAAAGTTTCCATGGTATCCTGTTTGTTGTAGAGGCTTTGGAGATTCTGGAACATTATTTCAAAATTACTGTCTGAATCAATGAAATGTTCTATTATTCTGCTGGGATTCGTTGCTGCTTTTTGATCTATTTTCTTGAAATGAAGTTGTCGTTGTCGGTGTCTCTTTTGTGTTTTCGTTGTTGGTAACTTGTTTCCCTTCAATAAATAATTTGTTGTTTCGTATCACTGCATGTAATCCGTTTGCTCTTGCTAAGAGCATTTCTTGTTTTAATATATTTCGTGCTTTTCTGTCTTTCTCATTTAGATGTTCTGTTATGTTGATATCTGTTCCTTGAAAGTAGTGTGCATTTTCCTTTAGGTATTTTGTCATTCTCTTGCTGATCAGTTCAATGACAAGTGGCCGGGTTTTATTATTGATGTATCTTCCTATCCTATATGTTTCTTCTATATATCCATGCAGGTCTATGTCGAAGAATTCTCGGAATAAGTTAATGATTCTTCTGTCGAGGTCTCGTTCATTTTCTTTGTATATCTCATTCAGCCCGTATATCACAATTTTTCTGTCGCTATTTTCACATGTCTTTGTGACATCTTGATGATATGTTTTTTCTTCTATTTTTTTAATTTCTTTCTTCATTACTTCAGTTTCATTTCAAGTATTTTTATTTTATTCTCTAGTTGTAACACTTTATCTTTAGTTTCTTTGTTTTGTATCTCCACTATTTTAAATTGTTTTTTAAATTCCTCTCTTATGCTGCTAATAGCTTTATTTAATTCCTCTTGCATTGTTTTTTGAATTTGTGTTGTTATTGATTTGTTGTTTTCCTTTAGTTTTTGGGTGATTAAGTCGCTTAAGATTTCCAGGGTTATTGTTTTTTGCAGGCCTGTAGTCCCTGAATTTTCATTGTTAATTGTATCTCCTAAATAGCTAATGTCTTCCGAGTCAGAATCACAGGTAAAATGGTTTTTTCTTCTATGTGTGACATTTTCAGATTTTTTTTCTTGTTTGTCATCTTGCGACTCAGGTTTTCCTTCTATTTGGGATGGTTTTGGTTGTGTTTCCGACATTGCGGAAGAGATATTTTCTTTCTGCTGATCGTGAGGCCTACGTATAGGGGTGTCGTCTCTTATGGGTCTTCGCTGAGTGATCTGTGAGCAGCTAGGACAAAGCCATGTTTTCAACAACTTGGCTTTGTTCTGTAAAAAGCATGCCTTCGTTATATTATGGCAGCTGTAGTGGTTATGACCCTTGCATCCTACGCATACTGTTTGCTCTCCTAGCATGATTGTTTTGTTGCATATTGTACAAATCATCGTGGTGTGGTTAAAATCTCCAATATTTTTAGGTAATGAATTAATCTGCTATCCCGGTCTTTCTTAAGCTTGAGCTGTTAAAACGTACCTCGAAGTTTGTTCGCACCCAGCCACACTGTTATCGCAGATCCTGAGTAGTAGCCGCCGTCTGCCGCGGGTCGTGGTCGTCGCGGTGTAATGTAGCTGCCGTGGATCGCGAGTAGTGGCCGCTCAGCTCGCCGATGAGACGGAACAACAAAAACAAGCGGCAGCGCAGGGTAGGAGATGTGAGGATTACCGTTCGAACTTGAGATGAATTTGATGTTATCTCACTAACGCGGATATATTTTGTAGTGTGGTATAACTTATTATAGAGAGAATATTATTGTCGACTTAATTGTGCCAATGGATATCGGTGACGACGCTTTTTTAAACACGATTTGATTTAAATCGACGGAGCTATAAATTGTGTGTCTATCACTTGTGACGCGCGAACGCACTCATGCCTCTCACTCCTATCCCGTAAAGTTTTTTTAAAAGTGGTTTGTATAGGACTCTATCGTATGCTTTACTCATATCTAGGAGGGTGCCGATCGCGTATTTTTTGTTCTTTAGTACTGCCAGTATTTCGTTGACATATGCAGTTACTGCTGATGAAGTTGATCGTCCTTTACGAAATCCATATTAATAGTCACTTAGTGTATTGAATTCATCGCAAAAGGAGTATATTCGATTGTACATAGCTGACTCTAATATTTTAGAGAATGTGGGAAGCAGTGCAATGGGACGATAGTTGTTTCAATCACGGCGGCTATCATTTTTGTGTAAGGGTTTTACGATTGCTATTTTTAAAAGATCAGGAACAATCCCTTGTGTAAACGATTGGTTGATAATGAGAGATAGAGGCTGTGCCAACTCAGGAGCGCATTTTTTTAAAAGTGTGGGCGGTATTTCATCGTATCCACAGCTTTGCTTATTTTTCATTTTTCGTATTAAAGAGGAAATTTCATTTGCGTCGGTAGGACAAAGAAATACTGAATTTCCTGTGGGGGAGAGCACCTGATGGCCGGACGGAGGGCTTGCGCCTTGTTTAGGAGCACCCACAGATGCAAAGAAGTCATTAAAATAGTTCGCAATTCGAAGGGGGTCCTCACATAGTTGATTAGTGATATCTAACGTTATATTTTTTCTGTCTCTTCTCGCCACATTGCTTTTATTATATTGCTGGACTTCATGACTTTATTTTTAAAGTAATTTTTTTTTGCTTTCGCTACGCTCTTCTTTAACAGTTTTTTATAATTTTTGTTATAATTATTCAATATAGGATTATTTGTTTGTGAAATAAATAGTTTAAGTAATCGTTTAGTTTTGCATGATATTCGAATGCCTTTGGTTATCCATGTGTTTTTTGTTCTATTTTTAATTTTCATTTTGGTTTTTGGGATAGTATTTTCTAGAATGTGTGTTATATTTTTGTGGAATAAGTTGTAACTTTTATTAGGATATTCATTAAAATAAATAAATAAATAAGATGGAGATTCATTACTATGCAGTATATTATTCCAATCAACTTTACCAATTTCTAATTTAAACCGATTAATATTTTGCTCAGAAAATATTCTTTCGTAAGTAAACCAATTTTCCTTTTTATTTTGAGTATTAATTGGTAAACGTACTAAAATTCCTTTGTGATCAGAGAAACCAAAGTCCTTTACTTTTCAGACACTTTTTTCTTCGGATTATGTACGTTGCTGAAAACTAGGTCTAAACACGAGGAAGTATTTTGCGTTACTCTAGTTGGTTCTCGTACTTCCTGTGTAAAGTTGAAACTTTTCATGACATTTAGTAAATCCGATGACAAATTGTTTTGTTTTAATACGTTAACATTCAAATCACCGCCTATGATAATATTTTTTGTTTTATCTTTGATCGTAATTAGCGTTAGTAAATTTCTGAGTGATTCATAAAATATATTTCGATACCTTTTATTATCAGGCCAATACAACGCTATTAATAATACATTTATTTTTGGTAATTCTACTGCACAGATCTCAAAAATAGATTCTATAGCCATATTTAAGATATCCAAACGTTCCATATAGTCTAAATTTTCCTTAAGCATAATGCAAACCCCTCCCCCTTCTCGCTCAGAACGACAGTAGCTCGTTACCAACTTAAATCCTTCGATCTGCAATAAATCTTTTTTGCTGTTGTAATCCATGTTTCTATAATACATATGGACTAAATATTAGAATATTCGTTTGTGGCTGCTTCTAATAAGTGGCGCTTGTTCTTCACACTTCTTATATTTTGGTATAGTATGTTAAAATGTGTTGCTCGCGTCGGCTCGAAAAAACTTTTCTCTATTTAAACTTGTATTTAAAAGCTCTGACTCATGAGAGTAGTCGCTTTCGTAGTGGGTACAGGACCAGTCATTTATGATGCCGATTGTTTTTTTTTATGTCTTGGAATATCTGCTTTAAGCCGTTCTTATTTAGTGCTCCGTTTCTTGGGTGAAACATGGTATGATCGTATTTCAAGTTCAGGTTAGTGTCTACAATATATGCTTGCTCATGCGTCAAAATATCTAAATAGAGTAGATTATTAAATATGGAGGCATAAGATACCTACTTCAGAGGTTTATCATAAATGTAACTAAATGTTCTTTGTAAGCCTTTGGCAGACCTGCCTCACATTCTTAAATATAAATTCTGTACAAACTTAGAAGCGCTCGTGGCCTAGGCGAACCGAGTGATTGGAATCAATCACTTGGTAAAGCAACAACAGGCGCGGTCAGGTACGGGATGGGTGAGCGTCCCGTGACGACCGCTGGTGGCATTTTTTCGAGCTCTTTCGTGATTCGCAAGGCACGCTAAGCCGTTGGTGCCGGCTGTCATATAATGGCAGTCTTTAAGCCATGTCAGAGGCCTTATGGGCGGCTTGATAACTTCTGACAGTAAGGCCCGCCACTGTCTTACAATCCTCCACCAACCCGGACTTGGCCCCCGTGGTGGAGTATGGCCTAACCTTCCTGCGTTGCAGGAAGAGACCTGTGCCCCAGCAGTGGGGACATACAAGGGTTGATAACGAACAAACTTAGTTTGGTTTATTTACAAACGTCATATCATTCTACGAAAGGACATATACTGTAATTTATTTTTTATTAGTTCGTTTCCAATTCTAAGCACGATTAAACCTTGATTTGAGGCCTTGTACTTAGTGTAAAAGTTTTATTGCTATACGGCCGGTCATAAATAAATAAAACCAAAACTGCGTTTGCATGGGAACTGCTCCTTGAGGACCCGCCTAAGTAGCATCATTGAATTAATTCAATGGTAGCACTTAACAAAAATTCTTCTTACAAAAACATACTTCATTCACATGGCGACTTAGAAGACATTTAGGAATTGGTGCTAGTAGCCTCTTAACATATTGACGACCTCTGTAGCGCACCTGCCTACAATGCGAGAGGTCCCGGGTTCGAACCCCAGCTGGAGACAAAAAAAACACCCAGGTCTAGGATGTTTACATGTTTGTGATGTCGCTGTTTCTGGTTCTCACGACACAGGGTACCCTAGTGTGGGGCCACAGTCGATGAATGTGCCTGTATATGCTATGTTATATGTTACGGTAGAATATCGAAACGTTGTTTAATAAATAAATAAATAAATAAATAAAAAAAAAAAATGCCATACGCTTTTTATCATCTTCGCCTTGATTTTCAGCTTTGTTGCCTCGTGGTGGCACCCGTAGGACCTTTGTAAGTGGGTGGCCGCTTTCATCTTCTAATGAAAAAAAAGCAAATCAGATTTTACCCTGTCATGTTTGGTCTGGTTGGTCGATTCATGTAACATTTGCAACCGTGCGCGTGATCGATGCGTGGCAACCCAGCTTCACTGCAACTGATTCCAGTTGTTTACACAACTATCATATTCTACCGTCCGTTCGTACCGTACTTCAGAGGTCTGTTATCTCGTGACCACGATGACTGCAACGTCGTCGAAACGTCGAGGTAAAATAGAAATAAATTACTACGAGATTAAGCCGCAAAACTATTCTAACTAAGGAAAGTCTTTAATTTAGAAAACAGTTTCTGCGCTGCTACAAAGAAAAAATAACTGCGCGGAGTTAAGATTTGTTCAATAGCGATGGTTTATTACTCAAAATGCTGGAATTTTGTTGTTGCTATAATAAATGTATTTCTTTCTTTCTAAATGTATTTTATTTTGATCGATGCGCGCTAGAAATCTGCACCCAGTAGCATACGTGTCAAAACCGACATGACAATCGACTTGATATTAACCCTTGTATGTCCCAAATGCTGGGACACGGGCCTCTTCCTGAATCGCAGAAAGGCTAGGCCCTACTCCACCACGGCGGCCAAGTTCGGGTTGGTGGAGGATTGTAAGACAGTGGCGGTCCTTACTGTCAGAAGTTATCAAGCCGCCCATAAGGCCTCTGGACATGGCATGATGACTGCCATTACATAAAATCCGGCACCAACGGCTTAGCGTGCCTTGGGAAACGCGGAAGCGCTCGGAATAAATGCCACTAGCGGCAGTCACGGGACGGTCACCCATCCAACACCTGACCGCACCTGTTGTTGCTAACGCAAGTGATTGATTCTAATCGCTCGGTTCGACTAGGCCACGAGCACTTCTAAGCGAGAATCGACTTGAGCGGTGTTACTTTCTAAGGTTATGTGAAAATATCGAATAGTAGCTAAATAAAATAGACGGCATACGCAAACCTTGCTCTTGCTCGCCATTTTGCGTTGTACCTGTTTCAGATCGACGTGATCTGCCTTTTATCTTCGTAAGCGGAGGTCCAGGCGCTGAAAAAAAACAGAATCAAGAAACAAAAATAGTAAGACGCATGTAGTTGGCGTATCAACGCTGGCACGTGGTGCTAAGGGTTGGCACGGGGTGCTAGGGGATATTTTATTCTATGTGAATATTGTTTACCAGTGCGGCGGTAGCCTAGTGCGTAGAGCAACTCAGAAGTGAGAGACCCTGGTTCGATTCCCGGTGTCGGCATGTGTGTACCAATGACTTTATTTTGTAAGTAATGTACACTCGTGAAGTTATAGTAGCAATACCACTCGCTAACGGTGAAGGTAAACATCATGAGGAAATCTCACTGACTCCGATGGGTCGGTCACTTAGAATGGATGGGAAAGGATCGGGCGGTGACGAAGGCATACCTGGCGCTTTCAAACGAGGAAAGACCGGCTGGCCGCCCTTTCATTGCTAGAAGGATGAAGTGGTCAAGGACCTGTGTGAGCCCTAGGACTGGCAAGAGACCGCGCAGGACAGAGTCATGTGGCGACATCTTGTGTCGGAAGCCAAGACCCATTTACAAGATTTTACCCTGACATGTTTGAAAAGAATATTCTGGTAGATTCTTATGCTAAAAACATTTGCAAACGTGCAATTCAGAACATAAGCTAGCTGAGTTCCAATTCCAGCTTGTATGCAATTTCAGTTGATGTCAGTTGTTTCTATTGAAAAATATTATAGTTGTTACTAGCGCATTTTTCCGTCGACAATATGGAGGCATGAGAAACCTACTTCAGAGGTTTGTCATAAATGTAACTAAATGTTCTTTGTAAGCCTTTGGCAGACCTGCCTCACATTCTTAAATATAAATTCTGTACAAACTTAGTTTGGTTTATTTACAAACGTCATATCATTCTACGAAAAGACTGATATACTGTAATTTATTTTTTATTAGTTCGTTTCCAATTCTAAGCACGATTAAACCTTGATTTGAGTCCTTGTATTGTAAAAGTTTCATTGCTATACGGCCGGTCATAAATAAATAAAACCAAAACTGCGTTTGCATGGGAACTGCTCCTTGAGGACCCGCCTAAGTAGCATCATTGAATTAATTCAATGGTAGCATTTAACAAAAATTCTTCTTACAAAAACATACTTCATTCACATGGCGACTTAGAAGACATTTAAGAATTGGTGCTAGTAGCCTCTTAACATATTGACGACCTCTGTAGCGCACCTGCCTACAATGCGAGAGGTTCCGGGTTCGAACCCCAGCTGGAGACAAAAAAAAACACCCAGGTCTAGGATGTTTACATGTTTGTGATGTCGCTGTTTCTGGTTCTCACGACACAGGGTACCCTAGTGTGGGGCCACAGTCGATGAATGTGCCTGTATATGCTATGTTATATGTTACGGTAGAATATCGAAACGTTGCTTAATAAATAAATAAATGCCATACGCTTTTTCTCATCTTCGCCTTGATTCTCAGCTTTGTTGCCTCGTGGTGGCTCCCGTAGGACCTTTGTAAGTGGGTGGCCGCTTTCATCTTCTTATGAAAAGAAAAAAAGCAAATCAGATTTTACCCTGTCATGTTTGGTCTGGTTGGTCGATTCATGTAACATTTGCAACCGTGCGCGTGATCGATGCGTGGCAACCCAGCTTCAATGCAACTGATTCCAGTTGTTTACACCACTATCATATTCTACCGTCCGTTCGTACCGTACTTCAAAGGTCTGTTATCTCGTGACCACGATGACTGCAACGTCGTCGAAACGTCGAGGTAAAATAGAAATAAATTACTACGTGATTAAGCCGCAAAACTATTCTAACTAAGGAAAGTCTTTAATTTCGAAAACAGTTTCTGCGCTGCTACATAGAAAAAATAACTGCGCGGAGTTAAGATTTGTTCAATAGCGATGGTTTATTACTCAAAATGCTGGAATTTTATTTTGATCGATGCGCGCTTGAAATCTGCACCCAATAGCATACGTGTCAAAACCGACATGACAATCGACTTGATATTAACCCTTGTATGTCCCAAATGCTGGGACACGGGCCTCTTCCTGAATCGCAGAAAGGCTAGGCCCTACTCCACCACGGCGGCCAAGTTCGGGTTGGTGGAGGATTGTAAGACAGTGGCGGTCCTTACTGTCAGAAGTTATCAAGCCGCCCATAAGGCCTCTGGACATGGCATGATGACTGCCATTACATAAAATCCGGCACCAACGGCTTAGCGTGCCTTGGGAAACGCGGAAGCGCTCGGAATAAATGCCACTAGCGGCAGTCACGGGACGGTCACCCATCCAACACCTGACCGCACCTGTTGTTGCTAACGCAAGTGATTGATTCTAATCGCTCGGTTCGACTAGGCCACGAGCACTTCTAAGCGAGAATCGACTTGAGCGGTGTTACTTTCTAAGGTTATGTGAAAATATCGAATAGTAGCTAAATAAAATAGACGGCATACGCAAACCTTGCTCTTGCTCGCCATTTTGCGTTGTACCTGTTTCAGATCGACGTGATCTGCCTTTTATCTTCGTAAGCGGAGGTCCAGGCGCTGAAAAAAAACAGAATCAAGAAACAAAAATAGTAAGACGCATGTAGTTGGCGTATCAACGCTGGCACGTGGTGCTAAGGGTTGGCACGGGGTGCTAGGGGATATTTTATTCTATGTGAATATTGTTTACCAGTGCGGCGGTAGCCTAGTGCGTAGAGCAACTCAGAAGTGAGAGACCCTGGTTCGATTCCCGGTGTCGGCATGTGTGTACCAATGACTTTATTTTGTAAGTAATGTACACTCGTGAAGTTATAGTAGCAATACCACTCGCTAACGGTGAAGGTAAACATCATGAGGAAATCTCACTGACTCCGATGGGTCGGTCACTTAGAATGGATGGGAAAGGATCGGGCGGTGACGAAGGCATACCTGGCGCTTTCAAACGAGGAAAGACCGGCTGGCCGCCCTTTCATTGCTAGAAGGATGAAGTGGTCAAGGACCTGTGTGAGCCCTAGGACTGGCAAGAGACCGCGCAGGACAGAGTCATGTGGCGACATCTTGTGTCGGAAGCCAAGACCCATTTACAAGATTTTACCCTGACATGTTTGAAAAGAATATTCTGGTAGATTCTTATGCTAAAAACATTTGCAAACGTGCAATTCAGAACATAAGCTAGCTGAGTTCCAATTCCAGCTTGTATGCAATTTCAGTTGATGTCAGTTGTTTCTATTGAAAAATATTATAGTTGTTACTAGCGCATTTTTCCGTCGACAATATGGAGGCATGAGAAACCTACTTCAGAGGTTTGTCATAAATGTAACTAAATGTTCTTTGTAAGCCTTTGGCAGACCTGCCTCACATTCTTAAATATAAATTCTGTACAAACTTAGTTTGGTTTATTTACAAACGTCATATCATTCTACGAAAAGACTGATATACTGTAATTTATTTTTTATTAGTTCGTTTCCAATTCTAAGCACGATTAAACCTTGATTTGAGTCCTTGTATTGTAAAAGTTTCATTGCTATACGGCCGGTCATAAATAAATAAAACCAAAACTGCGTTTGCATGGGAACTGCTCCTTGAGGACCCGCCTAAGTAGCATCATTGAATTAATTCAATGGTAGCATTTAACAAAAATTCTTCTTACAAAAACATACTTCATTCACATGGCGACTTAGAAGACATTTAAGAATTGGTGCTAGTAGCCTCTTAACATATTGACGACCTCTGTAGCGCACCTGCCTACAATGCGAGAGGTTTCTGGTTCGGACCCCAGCTGGAGACAAAAAAAAATCACCCAGGTCTAGGATGTTTACATGTTTGTGATGTCGCTGTTTCTGGTTCTCACGACACAGGGTACCCTAGTGTGGGGCCACAGTCGATGAATGTGCCTGTATATGCTATGTTATATGTTACGGTAGAATATCGAAACGTTGCTTAATAAATAAATAAATGCCATACGCTTTTTCTCATCTTCGCCTTGATTCTCAGCTTTGTTGCCTCGTGGTGGCTCCCGTAGGACCTTTGTAAGTGGGTGGCCGCTTTCATCTTCTTATGAAAAGAAAAAAAGCAAATCAGATTTTACCCTGTCATGTTTGGTCTGGTTGGTCGATTCATGTAACATTTGCAACCGTGCGCGTGATCGATGCGTGGCAACCCAGCTTCAATGCAACTGATTCCAGTTGTTTACACCACTATCATATTCTACCGTCCGTTCGTACCGTACTTCAAAGGTCTGTTATCTCGTGACCACGATGACTGCAACGTCGTCGAAACGTCGAGGTAAAATAGAAATAAATTACTACGTGATTAAGCCGCAAAACTATTCTAACTAAGGAAAGTCTTTAATTTCGAAAACAGTTTCTGCGCTGCTACATAGAAAAAATAACTGCGCGGAGTTAAGATTTGTTCAATAGCGATGGTTTATTACTCAAAATGCTGGAATTTTATTTTGATCGATGCGCGCTTGAAATCTGCACCCGTGCATACGTGTCAAAACCGACATGACAATCGACTTGATATTAACCCTTGTATGTCCCAAATGCTGGGACACGGGCCTCTTCCTGAATCGCAGAAAGGCTAGGCCCTACTCCACCACGGCGGCCAAGTTCGGGTTGGTGGAGGATTGTAAGACAGTGGCGGTCCTTACTGTCAGAAGTTATCAAGCCGCCCATAAGGCCTCGGACATGGCATGATGACTGCCATTACATAAAATCCGGCACCAACGGCTTAGCGTGCCTTGGGAAACGCGGAAGCGCTCGGAATAAATGCCACTAGCGGCAGTCACGGGACGGTCACCCATCCAACACCTGACCGCACCTGTTGTTGCTAACGCAAGTGATTGATTCTAATCGCTCGGTTCGACTAGGCCACGAGCACTTCTAAGCGAGAATCGACTTGAGCGGTGTTACTTTCTAAGGTTATGTGAAAATATCGAATAGTAGCTAAATAAAATAGACGGCATACGCAAACCTTGCTCTTGCTCGCCATTTTGCGTTGTACCTGTTTCAGATCGACGTGATCTGCCTTTTATCTTCGTAAGCGGAGGTCCAGGCGCTGAAAAAAAACAGAATCAAGAAACAAAAATAGTAAGACGCATGTAGTTGGCGTATCAACGCTGGCACGTGGTGCTAAGGGTTGGCACGGGGTGCTAGGGGATATTTTATTCTATGTGAATATTGTTTACCAGTGCGGCGGTAGCCTAGTGCGTAGAGCAACTCAGAAGTGAGAGACCCTGGTTCGATTCCCGGTGTCGGCATGTGTGTACCAATGACTTTATTTTGTAAGTAATGTACACTCGTGAAGTTATAGTAGCAATACCACTCGCTAACGGTGAAGGTAAACATCATGAGGAAATCTCACTGACTCCGATGGGTCGGTCACTTAGAATGGATGGGAAAGGATCGGGCGGTGACGAAGGCATACCTGGCGCTTTCAAACGAGGAAAGACCGGCTGGCCGCCCTTTCATTGCTAGAAGGATGAAGTGGTCAAGGACCTGTGTGAGCCCTAGGACTGGCAAGAGACCGCGCAGGACAGAGTCATGTGGCGACATCTTGTGTCGGAAGCCAAGACCCATTTACAAGATTTTACCCTGACATGTTTGAAAAGAATATTCTGGTAGATTCTTATGCTAAAAACATTTGCAAACGTGCAATTCAGAACATAAGCTAGCTGAGTTCCAATTCCAGCTTGTATGCAATTTCAGTTGATGTCAGTTGTTTCTATTGAAAAATATTATAGTTGTTACTAGCGCATTTTTCCGTCGAGAATATGGAGGCATGAGAAACCTACTTCAGAGGTTTGTCATAAATGTAACTAAATGTTCTTTGTAAGCCTTTGGCAGACCTGCCTCACATTCTTAAATATAAATTCTGTACAAACTTAGTTTGGTTTATTTACAAACGTCATATCATTCTACGAAAAGACTGATATACTGTAATTTATTTTTTATTAGTTCGTTTCCAATTCTAAGCACGATTAAACCTTGATTTGAGTCCTTGTATTGTAAAAGTTTCATTGCTATACGGCCGGTCATAAATAAATAAAACCAAAACTGCGTTTGCATGGGAACTGCTCCTTGAGGACCCGCCTAAGTAGCATCATTGAATTAATTCAATGGTAGCATTTAACAAAAATTCTTCTTACAAAAACATACTTCATTCACATGGCGACTTAGAAGACATTTAAGAATTGGTGCTAGTAGCCTCTTAACATATTGACGACCTCTGTAGCGCACCTGCCTACAATGCGAGAGGTTTCGGGTTCGGACCCCAGCTGGAGACAAAAAAAAATCACCCAGGTCTAGGATGTTTACATGTTTGTGATGTCGCTGTTTCTGGTTCTCACGACACAGGGTACCCTAGTGTGGGGCCACAGTCGATGAATGTGCCTGTATATGCTATGTTATATGTTACGGTAGAATATCGAAACGTTGCTTAATAAATAAATAAATGCCATACGCTTTTTCTCATCTTCGCCTTGATTCTCAGCTTTGTTGCCTCGTGGTGGCTCCCGTAGGACCTTTGTAAGTGGGTGGCCGCTTTCATCTTCTTATGAAAAGAAAAAAAGCAAATCAGATTTTACCCTGTCATGTTTGGTCTGGTTGGTCGATTCATGTAACATTTGCAACCGTGCGCGTGATCGATGCGTGGCAACCCAGCTTCAATGCAACTGATTCCAGTTGTTTACACCACTATCATATTCTACCGTCCGTTCGTACCGTACTTCAAAGGTCTGTTATCTCGTGACCACGATGACTGCAACGTCGTCGAAACGTCGAGGTAAAATAGAAATAAATTACTACGTGATTAAGCCGCAAAACTATTCTAACTAAGGAAAGTCTTTAATTTCGAAAACAGTTTCTGCGCTGCTACATAGAAAAAATAACTGCGCGGAGTTAAGATTTGTTCAATAGCGATGGTTTATTACTCAAAATGCTGGAATTTTATTTTGATCGATGCGCGCTTGAAATCTGCACCCAATAGCATACGTGTCAAAACCGACATGACAATCGACTTGATATTAACCCTTGTATGTCCCAAATGCTGGGACACGGGCCTCTTCCTGAATCGCAGAAAGGCTAGGCCCTACTCCACCACGGCGGCCAAGTTCGGGTTGGTGGAGGATTGTAAGACAGTGGCGGTCCTTACTGTCAGAAGTTATCAAGCCGCCCATAAGGCCTCTGGACATGGCATGATGACTGCCATTACATAAAATCCGGCACCAACGGCTTAGCGTGCCTTGGGAAACGCGGAAGCGCTCGGAATAAATGCCACTAGCGGCAGTCACGGGACGGTCACCCATCCAACACCTGACCGCACCTGTTGTTGCTAACGCAAGTGATTGATTCTAATCGCTCGGTTCGACTAGGTCACGAGCACTTCTAAGCGAGAATCGACTTGAGCGGTGTTACTTTCTAAGGTTATGTGAAAATATCGAATAGTAGCTAAATAAAATAGACGGCATACGCAAACCTTGCTCTTGCTCGCCATTTTGCGTTGTACCTGTTTCAGATCGACGTGATCTGCCTTTTATCTTCGTAAGCGGAGGTCCAGGCGCTGAAAAAAAACAGAATCAAGAAACAAAAATAGTAAGACGCATGTAGTTGGCGTATCAACGCTGGCACGTGGTGCTAAGGGTTGGCACGGGGTGCTAGGGGATATTTTATTCTATGTGAATATTGTTTACCAGTGCGGCGGTAGCCTAGTGCGTAGAGCAACTCAGAAGTGAGAGACCCTGGTTCGATTCCCGGTGTCGGCATGTGTGTACCAATGACTTTATTTTGTAAGTAATGTACACTCGTGAAGTTATAGTAGCAATACCACTCGCTAACGGTGAAGGTAAACATCATGAGGAAATCTCACTGACTCCGATGGGTCGGTCACTTAGAATGGATGGGAAAGGATCGGGCGGTGACGAAGGCATACCTGGCGCTTTCAAACGAGGAAAGACCGGCTGGCCGCCCTTTCATTGCTAGAAGGATGAAGTGGTCAAGGACCTGTGTGAGCCCTAGGACTGGCAAGAGACCGCGCAGGACAGAGTCATGTGGCGACATCTTGTGTCGGAAGCCAAGACCCATTTACAAGATTTTACCCTGACATGTTTGAAAAGAATATTCTGGTAGATTCTTATGCTAAAAACATTTGCAAACGTGCAATTCAGAACATAAGCTAGCTGAGTTCCAATTCCAGCTTGTATGCAATTTCAGTTGATGTCAGTTGTTTCTATTGAAAAATATTATAGTTGTTACTAGCGCATTTTTCCGTCGACAATATGGAGGCATGAGAAACCTACTTCAGAGGTTTGTCATAAATGTAACTAAATGTTCTTTGTAAGCCTTTGGCAGACCTGCCTCACATTCTTAAATATAAATTCTGTACAAACTTAGTTTGGTTTATTTACAAACGTCATATCATTCTACGAAAAGACTGATATACTGTAATTTATTTTTTATTAGTTCGTTTCCAATTCTAAGCACGATTAAACCTTGATTTGAGTCCTTGTATTGTAAAAGTTTCATTGCTATACGGCCGGTCATAAATAAATAAAACCAAAACTGCGTTTGCATGGGAACTGCTCCTTGAGGACCCGCCTAAGTAGCATCATTGAATTAATTCAATGGTAGCATTTAACAAAAATTCTTCTTACAAAAACATACTTCATTCACATGGCGACTTAGAAGACATTTAAGAATTGGTGCTAGTAGCCTCTTAACATATTGACGACCTCTGTAGCGCACCTGCCTACAATGCGAGAGGTTTCGGGTTCGGACCCCAGCTGGAGACAAAAAAAAATCACCCAGGTCTAGGATGTTTACATGTTTGTGATGTCGCTGTTTCTGGTTCTCACGACACAGGGTACCCTAGTGTGGGGCCACAGTCGATGAATGTGCCTGTATATGCTATGTTATATGTTACGGTAGAATATCGAAACGTTGCTTAATAAATAAATAAATGCCATACGCTTTTTCTCATCTTCGCCTTGATTCTCAGCTTTGTTGCCTCGTGGTGGCTCCCGTAGGACCTTTGTAAGTGGGTGGCCGCTTTCATCTTCTTATGAAAAGAAAAAAAGCAAATCAGATTTTACCCTGTCATGTTTGGTCTGGTTGGTCGATTCATGTAACATTTGCAACCGTGCGCGTGATCGATGCGTGGCAACCCAGCTTCAATGCAACTGATTCCAGTTGTTTACACCACTATCATATTCTACCGTCCGTTCGTACCGTACTTCAAAGGTCTGTTATCTCGTGACCACGATGACTGCAACGTCGTCGAAACGTCGAGGTAAAATAGAAATAAATTACTACGTGATTAAGCCGCAAAACTATTCTAACTAAGGAAAGTCTTTAATTTCGAAAACAGTTTCTGCGCTGCTACATAGAAAAAATAACTGCGCGGAGTTAAGATTTGTTCAATAGCGATGGTTTATTACTCAAAATGCTGGAATTTTATTTTGATCGATGCGCGCTTGAAATCTGCACCCAATAGCATACGTGTCAAAACCGACATGACAATCGACTTGATATTAACCCTTGTATGTCCCAAATGCTGGGACACGGGCCTCTTCCTGAATCGCAGAAAGGCTAGGCCCTACTCCACCACGGCGGCCAAGTTCGGGTTGGTGGAGGATTGTAAGACAGTGGCGGTCCTTACTGTCAGAAGTTATCAAGCCGCCCATAAGGCCTCTGGACATGGCATGATGACTGCCATTACATAAAATCCGGCACCAACGGCTTAGCGTGCCTTGGGAAACGCGGAAGCGCTCGGAATAAATGCCACTAGCGGCAGTCACGGGACGGTCACCCATCCAACACCTGACCGCACCTGTTGTTGCTAACGCAAGTGATTGATTCTAATCGCTCGGTTCGACTAGGCCACGAGCACTTCTAAGCGAGAATCGACTTGAGCGGTGTTACTTTCTAAGGTTATGTGAAAATATCGAATAGTAGCTAAATAAAATAGACGGCATACGCAAACCTTGCTCTTGCTCGCCATTTTGCGTTGTACCTGTTTCAGATCGACGTGATCTGCCTTTTATCTTCGTAAGCGGAGGTCCAGGCGCTGAAAAAAAACAGAATCAAGAAACAAAAATAGTAAGACGCATGTAGTTGGCGTATCAACGCTGGCACGTGGTGCTAAGGGTTGGCACGGGGTGCTAGGGGATATTTTATTCTATGTGAATATTGTTTACCAGTGCGGCGGTAGCCTAGTGCGTAGAGCAACTCAGAAGTGAGAGACCCTGGTTCGATTCCCGGTGTCGGCATGTGTGTACCAATGACTTTATTTTGTAAGTAATGTACACTCGTGAAGTTATAGTAGCAATACCACTCGCTAACGGTGAAGGTAAACATCATGAGGAAATCTCACTGACTCCGATGGGTCGGTCACTTAGAATGGATGGGAAAGGATCGGGTGGTGACGAAGGCATACCTGGCGCTTTCAAACGAGGAAAGACCGGCTGGCCGCCCTTTCATTGCTAGAAGGATGAAGTGGTCAAGGACCTGTGTGAGCCCTAGGACTGGCAAGAGACCGCGCAGGACAGAGTCATGTGGCGACATCTTGTGTCGGAAGCCAAGACCCATTTACAAGATTTTACCCTGACATGTTTGAAAAGAATATTCTGGTAGATTCTTATGCTAAAAACATTTGCAAACGTGCAATTCAGAACATAAGCTAGCTGAGTTCCAATTCCAGCTTGTATGCAATTTCAGTTGATGTCAGTTGTTTCTATTGAAAAATATTATAGTTGTTACTAGCGCATTTTTCCGTCGACAATATGGAGGCATGAGAAACCTACTTCAGAGGTTTGTCATAAATGTAACTAAATGTTCTTTGTAAGCCTTTGGCAGACCTGCCTCACATTCTTAAATATAAATTCTGTACAAACTTAGTTTGGTTTATTTACAAACGTCATATCATTCTACGAAAAGACTGATATACTGTAATTTATTTTTTATTAGTTCGTTTCCAATTCTAAGCACGATTAAACCTTGATTTGAGTCCTTGTATTGTAAAAGTTTCATTGCTATACGGCCGGTCATAAATAAATAAAACCAAAACTGCGTTTGCATGGGAACTGCTCCTTGAGGACCCGCCTAAGTAGCATCATTGAATTAATTCAATGGTAGCATTTAACAAAAATTCTTCTTACAAAAACATACTTCATTCACATGGCGACTTAGAAGACATTTAAGAATTGGTGCTAGTAGCCTCTTAACATATTGACGACCTCTGTAGCGCACCTGCCTACAATGCGAGAGGTTTCGGGTTCGGACCCCAGCTGGAGACAAAAAAAAATCACCCAGGTCTAGGATGTTTACATGTTTGTGATGTCGCTGTTTCTGGTTCTCACGACACAGGGTACCCTAGTGTGGGGCCACAGTCGATGAATGTGCCTGTATATGCTATGTTATATGTTACGGTAGAATATCGAAACGTTGCTTAATAAATAAATAAATGCCATACGCTTTTTCTCATCTTCGCCTTGATTCTCAGCTTTGTTGCCTCGTGGTGGCTCCCGTAGGACCTTTGTAAGTGGGTGGCCGCTTTCATCTTCTTATGAAAAGAAAAAAAGCAAATCAGATTTTACCCTGTCATGTTTGGTCTGGTTGGTCGATTCATGTAACATTTGCAACCGTGCGCGTGATCGATGCGTGGCAACCCAGCTTCAATGCAACTGATTCCAGTTGTTTACACCACTATCATATTCTACCGTCCGTTCGTACCGTACTTCAAAGGTCTGTTATCTCGTGACCACGATGACTGCAACGTCGTCGAAACGTCGAGGTAAAATAGAAATAAATTACTACGTGATTAAGCCGCAAAACTATTCTAACTAAGGAAAGTCTTTAATTTCGAAAACAGTTTCTGCGCTGCTACATAGAAAAAATAACTGCGCGGAGTTAAGATTTGTTCAATAGCGATGGTTTATTACTCAAAATGCTGGAATTTTATTTTGATCGATGCGCGCTTGAAATCTGCACCCGTGCATACGTGTCAAAACCGACATGACAATCGACTTGATATTAACCCTTGTATGTCCCAAATGCTGGGACACGGGCCTCTTCCTGAATCGCAGAAAGGCTAGGCCCTACTCCACCACGGCGGCCAAGTTCGGGTTGGTGGAGGATTGTAAGACAGTGGCGGTCCTTACTGTCAGAAGTTATCAAGCCGCCCATAAGGCCTCTGGACATGGCATGATGACTGCCATTACATAAAATCCGGCACCAACGGCTTAGCGTGCCTTGGGAAACGCGGAAGCGCTCGGAATAAATGCCACTAGCGGCAGTCACGGGACGGTCACCCATCCAACACCTGACCGCACCTGTTGTTGCTAACGCAAGTGATTGATTCTAATCGCTCGGTTCGACTAGGCCACGAGCACTTCTAAGCGAGAATCGACTTGAGCGGTGTTACTTTCTAAGGTTATGTGAAAATATCGAATAGTAGCTAAATAAAATAGACGGCATACGCAAACCTTGCTCTTGCTCGCCATTTTGCGTTGTACCTGTTTCAGATCGACGTGATCTGCCTTTTATCTTCGTAAGCGGAGGTCCAGGCGCTGAAAAAAAACAGAATCAAGAAACAAAAATAGTAAGACGCATGTAGTTGGCGTATCAACGCTGGCACGTGGTGCTAAGGGTTGGCACGGGGTGCTAGGGGATATTTTATTCTATGTGAATATTGTTTACCAGTGCGGCGGTAGCCTAGTGCGTAGAGCAACTCAGAAGTGAGAGACCCTGGTTCGATTCCCGGTGTCGGCATGTGTGTACCAATGACTTTATTTTGTAAGTAATGTACACTCGTGAAGTTATAGTAGCAATACCACTCGCTAACGGTGAAGGTAAACATCATGAGGAAATCTCACTGACTCCGATGGGTCGGTCACTTAGAATGGATGGGAAAGGATCGGGCGGTGACGAAGGCATACCTGGCGCTTTCAAACGAGGAAAGACCGGCTGGCCGCCCTTTCATTGCTAGAAGGATGAAGTGGTCAAGGACCTGTGTGAGCCCTAGGACTGGCAAGAGACCGCGCAGGACAGAGTCATGTGGCGACATCTTGTGTCGGAAGCCAAGACCCATTTACAAGATTTTACCCTGACATGTTTGAAAAGAATATTCTGGTAGATTCTTATGCTAAAAACATTTGCAAACGTGCAATTCAGAACATAAGCTAGCTGAGTTCCAATTCCAGCTTGTATGCAATTTCAGTTGATGTCAGTTGTTTCTATTGAAAAATATTATAGTTGTTACTAGCGCATTTTTCCGTCGAGAATATGGAGGCATGAGAAACCTACTTCAGAGGTTTGTCATAAATGTAACTAAATGTTCTTTGTAAGCCTTTGGCAGACCTGCCTCACATTCTTAAATATAAATTCTGTACAAACTTAGTTTGGTTTATTTACAAACGTCATATCATTCTACGAAAAGACTGATATACTGTAATTTATTTTTTATTAGTTCGTTTCCAATTCTAAGCACGATTAAACCTTGATTTGAGTCCTTGTATTGTAAAAGTTTCATTGCTATACGGCCGGTCATAAATAAATAAAACCAAAACTGCGTTTGCATGGGAACTGCTCCTTGAGGACCCGCCTAAGTAGCATCATTGAATTAATTCAATGGTAGCATTTAACAAAAATTCTTCTTACAAAAACATACTTCATTCACATGGCGACTTAGAAGACATTTAAGCATTGGTGCTAGTAGCCTCTTAACATATTGACGACCTCTGTAGCGCACCTGCCTACAGTGCGAGAGGTTCCGGGTTCGAACCCCAGCTGGAGACAAAAAAAAAAAACACCCAGGTCTAGGATGTTTACATGTTTGTGATGTCGCTGTTTCTGGTTCTCACGACACAGGGTACCCTAGTGTGGGGCCACAGTCGATGAATGTGCCTGTATATGCTATGTTATATGTTACGGTAGAATATCGAAACGTTGCTTAATAAATAAATAAATGCCATACGCTTTTTCTCATCTTCGCCTTGATTCTCAGCTTTGTTGCCTCGTGGTGGCTCCCGTAGGACCTTTGTAAGTGGGTGGCCGCTTTCATCTTCTTATGAAAAGAAAAAAAGCAAATCAGATTTTACCCTGTCATGTTTGGTCTGGTTGGTCGATTCATGTAACATTTGCAACCGTGCGCGTGATCGATGCGTGGCAACCCAGCTTCAATGCAACTGATTCCAGTTGTTTACACCACTATCATATTCTACCGTCCGTTCGTACCGTACTTCAAAGGTCTGTTATCTCGTGACCACGATGACTGCAACGTCGTCGAAACGTCGAGGTAAAATAGAAATAAATTACTACGTGATTAAGCCGCAAAACTATTCTAACTAAGGAAAGTCTTTAATTTCGAAAACAGTTTCTGCGCTGCTACATAGAAAAAATAACTGCGCGGAGTTAAGATTTGTTCAATAGCGATGGTTTATTACTCAAAATGCTGGAATTTTATTTTGATCGATGCGCGCTTGAAATCTGCACCCGTGCATACGTGTCAAAACCGACATGACAATCGACTTGATATTAACCCTTGTATGTCCCAAATGCTGGGACACGGGCCTCTTCCTGAATCGCAGAAAGGCTAGGCCCTACTCCACCACGGCGGCCAAGTTCGGGTTGGTGGAGGATTGTAAGACAGTGGCGGTCCTTACTGTCAGAAGT
This sequence comes from Yponomeuta sedellus, assembly GCA_934045075.1. Lineage (NCBI taxonomy): Eukaryota > Metazoa > Arthropoda > Insecta > Lepidoptera > Yponomeutidae > Yponomeuta > Yponomeuta sedellus. Next base: position 16,620,758 of record OW203727.1, on the reverse strand, counting down.
TATCAAGCCGCCCATAAGGCCTCTGGACATGGCATGATGACTGCCATTACATAAAATCCGGCACCAACGGCTTAGCGTGCCTTGGGAAACGCGGAAGCGCTCGGAATAAATGCCACTAGCGGCAGTCACGGGACGGTCACCCATCCAACACCTGACCGCACCTGTTGTTGCTAACGCAAGTGATTGATTCTAATCGCTCGGTTCGACTAGGCCACGAGCACTTCTAAGCGAGAATCGACTTGAGCGGTGTTACTTTCTAAGGTTATGTGAAAATATCGAATAGTAGCTAAATAAAATAGACGGCATACGCAAACCTTGCTCTTGCTCGCCATTTTGCGTTGTACCTGTTTCAGATCGACGTGATCTGCCTTTTATCTTCGTAAGCGGAGGTCCAGGCGCTGAAAAAAAACAGAATCAAGAAACAAAAATAGTAAGACGCATGTAGTTGGCGTATCAACGCTGGCACGTGGTGCTAAGGGTTGGCACGGGGTGCTAGGGGATATTTTATTCTATGTGAATATTGTTTACCAGTGCGGCGGTAGCCTAGTGCGTAGAGCAACTCAGAAGTGAGAGACCCTGGTTCGATTCCCGGTGTCGGCATGTGTGTACCAATGACTTTATTTTGTAAGTAATGTACACTCGTGAAGTTATAGTAGCAATACCACTCGCTAACGGTGAAGGTAAACATCATGAGGAAATCTCACTGACTCCGATGGGTCGGTCACTTAGAATGGATGGGAAAGGATCGGGCGGTGACGAAGGCATACCTGGCGCTTTCAAACGAGGAAAGACCGGCTGGCCGCCCTTTCATTGCTAGAAGGATGAAGTGGTCAAGGACCTGTGTGAGCCCTAGGACTGGCAAGAGACCGCGCAGGACAGAGTCATGTGGCGACATCTTGTGTCGGAAGCCAAGACCCATTTACAAGATTTTACCCTGACATGTTTGAAAAGAATATTCTGGTAGATTCTTATGCTAAAAACATTTGCAAACGTGCAATTCAGAACATAAGCTAGCTGAGTTCCAATTCCAGCTTGTATGCAATTTCAGTTGATGTCAGTTGTTTCTATTGAAAAATATTATAGTTGTTACTAGCGCATTTTTCCGTCGACAATATGGAGGCATGAGAAACCTACTTCAGAGGTTTGTCATAAATGTAACTAAATGTTCTTTGTAAGCCTTTGGCAGACCTGCCTCACATTCTTAAATATAAATTCTGTACAAACTTAGTTTGGTTTATTTACAAACGTCATATCATTCTACGAAAAGACTGATATACTGTAATTTATTTTTTATTAGTTCGTTTCCAATTCTAAGCACGATTAAACCTTGATTTGAGTCCTTGTATTGTAAAAGTTTCATTGCTATACGGCCGGTCATAAATAAATAAAACCAAAACTGCGTTTGCATGGGAACTGCTCCTTGAGGACCCGCCTAAGTAGCATCATTGAATTAATTCAATGGTAGCATTTAACAAAAATTCTTCTTACAAAAACATACTTCATTCACATGGCGACTTAGAAGACATTTAAGAATTGGTGCTAGTAGCCTCTTAACATATTGACGACCTCTGTAGCGCACCTGCCTACAATGCGAGAGGTTTCGGGTTCGGACCCCAGCTGGAGACAAAAAAAAATCACCCAGGTCTAGGATGTTTACATGTTTGTGATGTCGCTGTTTCTGGTTCTCACGACACAGGGTACCCTAGTGTGGGGCCACAGTCGATGAATGTGCCTGTATATGCTATGTTATATGTTACGGTAGAATATCGAAACGTTGCTTAATAAATAAATAAATGCCATACGCTTTTTCTCATCTTCGCCTTGATTCTCAGCTTTGTTGCCTCGTGGTGGCTCCCGTAGGACCTTTGTAAGTGGGTGGCCGCTTTCATCTTCTTATGAAAAGAAAAAAAGCAAATCAGATTTTACCCTGTCATGTTTGGTCTGGTTGGTCGATTCATGTAACATTTGCAACCGTGCGCGTGATCGATGCGTGGCAACCCAGCTTCAATGCAACTGATTCCAGTTGTTTACACCACTATCATATTCTACCGTCCGTTCGTACCGTACTTCAAAGGTCTGTTATCTCGTGACCACGATGACTGCAACGTCGTCGAAACGTCGAGGTAAAATAGAAATAAATTACTACGTGATTAAGCCGCAAAACTATTCTAACTAAGGAAAGTCTTTAATTTCGAAAACAGTTTCTGCGCTGCTACATAGAAAAAATAACTGCGCGGAGTTAAGATTTGTTCAATAGCGATGGTTTATTACTCAAAATGCTGGAATTTTATTTTGATCGATGCGCGCTTGAAATCTGCACCCGTGCATACGTGTCAAAACCGACATGACAATCGACTTGATATTAACCCTTGTATGTCCCAAATGCTGGGACACGGGCCTCTTCCTGAATCGCAGAAAGGCTAGGCCCTACTCCACCACGGCGGCCAAGTTCGGGTTGGTGGAGGATTGTAAGACAGTGGCGGTCCTTACTGTCAGAAGTTATCAAGCCGCCCATAAGGCCTCGGACATGGCATGATGACTGCCATTACATAAAATCCGGCACCAACGGCTTAGCGTGCCTTGGGAAACGCGGAAGCGCTCGGAATAAATGCCACTAGCGGCAGTCACGGGACGGTCACCCATCCAACACCTGACCGCACCTGTTGTTGCTAACGCAAGTGATTGATTCTAATCGCTCGGTTCGACTAGGCCACGAGCACTTCTAAGCGAGAATCGACTTGAGCGGTGTTACTTTCTAAGGTTATGTGAAAATATCGAATAGTAGCTAAATAAAATAGACGGCATACGCAAACCTTGCTCTTGCTCGCCATTTTGCGTTGTACCTGTTTCAGATCGACGTGATCTGCCTTTTATCTTCGTAAGCGGAGGTCCAGGCGCTGAAAAAAAACAGAATCAAGAAACAAAAATAGTAAGACGCATGTAGTTGGCGTATCAACGCTGGCACGTGGTGCTAAGGGTTGGCACGGGGTGCTAGGGGATATTTTATTCTATGTGAATATTGTTTACCAGTGCGGCGGTAGCCTAGTGCGTAGAGCAACTCAGAAGTGAGAGACCCTGGTTCGATTCCCGGTGTCGGCATGTGTGTACCAATGACTTTATTTTGTAAGTAATGTACACTCGTGAAGTTATAGTAGCAATACCACTCGCTAACGGTGAAGGTAAACATCATGAGGAAATCTCACTGACTCCGATGGGTCGGTCACTTAGAATGGATGGGAAAGGATCGGGCGGTGACGAAGGCATACCTGGCGCTTTCAAACGAGGAAAGACCGGCTGGCCGCCCTTTCATTGCTAGAAGGATGAAGTGGTCAAGGACCTGTGTGAGCCCTAGGACTGGCAAGAGACCGCGCAGGACAGAGTCATGTGGCGACATCTTGTGTCGGAAGCCAAGACCCATTTACAAGATTTTACCCTGACATGTTTGAAAAGAATATTCTGGTAGATTCTTATGCTAAAAACATTTGCAAACGTGCAATTCAGAACATAAGCTAGCTGAGTTCCAATTCCAGCTTGTATGCAATTTCAGTTGATGTCAGTTGTTTCTATTGAAAAATATTATAGTTGTTACTAGCGCATTTTTCCGTCGACAATATGGAGGCATGAGAAACCTACTTCAGAGGTTTGTCATAAATGTAACTAAATGTTCTTTGTAAGCCTTTGGCAGACCTGCCTCACATTCTTAAATATAAATTCTGTACAAACTTAGTTTGGTTTATTTACAAACGTCATATCATTCTACGAAAAGACTGATATACTGTAATTTATTTTTTATTAGTTCGTTTCCAATTCTAAGCACGATTAAACCTTGATTTGAGTCCTTGTATTGTAAAAGTTTCATTGCTATACGGCCGGTCATAAATAAATAAAACCAAAACTGCGTTTGCATGGGAACTGCTCCTTGAGGACCCGCCTAAGTAGCATCATTGAATTAATTCAATGGTAGCATTTAACAAAAATTCTTCTTACAAAAACATACTTCATTCACATGGCGACTTAGAAGACATTTAAGAATTGGTGCTAGTAGCCTCTTAACATATTGACGACCTCTGTAGCGCACCTGCCTACAATGCGAGAGGTTTCGGGTTCGGACCCCAGCTGGAGACAAAAAAAAATCACCCAGGTCTAGGATGTTTACATGTTTGTGATGTCGCTGTTTCTGGTTCTCACGACACAGGGTACCCTAGTGTGGGGCCACAGTCGATGAATGTGCCTGTATATGCTATGTTATATGTTACGGTAGAATATCGAAACGTTGCTTAATAAATAAATAAATGCCATACGCTTTTTCTCATCTTCGCCTTGATTCTCAGCTTTGTTGCCTCGTGGTGGCTCCCGTAGGACCTTTGTAAGTGGGTGGCCGCTTTCATCTTCTTATGAAAAGAAAAAAAGCAAATCAGATTTTACCCTGTCATGTTTGGTCTGGTTGGTCGATTCATGTAACATTTGCAACCGTGCGCGTGATCGATGCGTGGCAACCCAGCTTCAATGCAACTGATTCCAGTTGTTTACACCACTATCATATTCTACCGTCCGTTCGTACCGTACTTCAAAGGTCTGTTATCTCGTGACCACGATGACTGCAACGTCGTCGAAACGTCGAGGTAAAATAGAAATAAATTACTACGTGATTAAGCCGCAAAACTATTCTAACTAAGGAAAGTCTTTAATTTCGAAAACAGTTTCTGCGCTGCTACATAGAAAAAATAACTGCGCGGAGTTAAGATTTGTTCAATAGCGATGGTTTATTACTCAAAATGCTGGAATTTTATTTTGATCGATGCGCGCTTGAAATCTGCACCCGTGCATACGTGTCAAAACCGACATGACAATCGACTTGATATTAACCCTTGTATGTCCCAAATGCTGGGACACGGGCCTCTTCCTGAATCGCAGAAAGGCTAGGCCCTACTCCACCACGGCGGCCAAGTTCGGGTTGGTGGAGGATTGTAAGACAGTGGCGGTCCTTACTGTCAGAAGTTATCAAGCCGCCCATAAGGCCTCGGACATGGCATGATGACTGCCATTACATAAAATCCGGCACCAACGGCTTAGCGTGCCTTGGGAAACGCGGAAGCGCTCGGAATAAATGCCACTAGCGGCAGTCACGGGACGGTCACCCATCCAACACCTGACCGCACCTGTTGTTGCTAACGCAAGTGATTGATTCTAATCGCTCGGTTCGACTAGGCCACGAGCACTTCTAAGCGAGAATCGACTTGAGCGGTGTTACTTTCTAAGGTTATGTGAAAATATCGAATAGTAGCTAAATAAAATAGACGGCATACGCAAACCTTGCTCTTGCTCGCCATTTTGCGTTGTACCTGTTTCAGATCGACGTGATCTGCCTTTTATCTTCGTAAGCGGAGGTCCAGGCGCTGAAAAAAAACAGAATCAAGAAACAAAAATAGTAAGACGCATGTAGTTGGCGTATCAACGCTGGCACGTGGTGCTAAGGGTTGGCACGGGGTGCTAGGGGATATTTTATTCTATGTGAATATTGTTTACCAGTGCGGCGGTAGCCTAGTGCGTAGAGCAACTCAGAAGTGAGAGACCCTGGTTCGATTCCCGGTGTCGGCATGTGTGTACCAATGACTTTATTTTGTAAGTAATGTACACTCGTGAAGTTATAGTAGCAATACCACTCGCTAACGGTGAAGGTAAACATCATGAGGAAATCTCACTGACTCCGATGGGTCGGTCACTTAGAATGGATGGGAAAGGATCGGGCGGTGACGAAGGCATACCTGGCGCTTTCAAACGAGGAAAGACCGGCTGGCCGCCCTTTCATTGCTAGAAGGATGAAGTGGTCAAGGACCTGTGTGAGCCCTAGGACTGGCAAGAGACCGCGCAGGACAGAGTCATGTGGCGACATCTTGTGTCGGAAGCCAAGACCCATTTACAAGATTTTACCCTGACATGTTTGAAAAGAATATTCTGGTAGATTCTTATGCTAAAAACATTTGCAAACGTGCAATTCAGAACATAAGCTAGCTGAGTTCCAATTCCAGCTTGTATGCAATTTCAGTTGATGTCAGTTGTTTCTATTGAAAAATATTATAGTTGTTACTAGCGCATTTTTCCGTCGACAATATGGAGGCATGAGAAACCTACTTCAGAGGTTTGTCATAAATGTAACTAAATGTTCTTTGTAAGCCTTTGGCAGACCTGCCTCACATTCTTAAATATAAATTCTGTACAAACTTAGTTTGGTTTATTTACAAACGTCATATCATTCTACGAAAAGACTGATATACTGTAATTTATTTTTTATTAGTTCGTTTCCAATTCTAAGCACGATTAAACCTTGATTTGAGTCCTTGTATTGTAAAAGTTTCATTGCTATACGGCCGGTCATAAATAAATAAAACCAAAACTGCGTTTGCATGGGAACTGCTCCTTGAGGACCCGCCTAAGTAGCATCATTGAATTAATTCAATGGTAGCATTTAACAAAAATTCTTCTTACAAAAACATACTTCATTCACATGGCGACTTAGAAGACATTTAAGAATTGGTGCTAGTAGCCTCTTAACATATTGACGACCTCTGTAGCGCACCTGCCTACAATGCGAGAGGTTTCGGGTTCGGACCCCAGCTGGAGACAAAAAAAAATCACCCAGGTCTAGGATGTTTACATGTTTGTGATGTCGCTGTTTCTGGTTCTCACGACACAGGGTACCCTAGTGTGGGGCCACAGTCGATGAATGTGCCTGTATATGCTATGTTATATGTTACGGTAGAATATCGAAACGTTGCTTAATAAATAAATAAATGCCATACGCTTTTTCTCATCTTCGCCTTGATTCTCAGCTTTGTTGCCTCGTGGTGGCTCCCGTAGGACCTTTGTAAGTGGGTGGCCGCTTTCATCTTCTTATGAAAAGAAAAAAAGCAAATCAGATTTTACCCTGTCATGTTTGGTCTGGTTGGTCGATTCATGTAACATTTGCAACCGTGCGCGTGATCGATGCGTGGCAACCCAGCTTCAATGCAACTGATTCCAGTTGTTTACACCACTATCATATTCTACCGTCCGTTCGTACCGTACTTCAAAGGTCTGTTATCTCGTGACCACGATGACTGCAACGTCGTCGAAACGTCGAGGTAAAATAGAAATAAATTACTACGTGATTAAGCCGCAAAACTATTCTAACTAAGGAAAGTCTTTAATTTCGAAAACAGTTTCTGCGCTGCTACATAGAAAAAATAACTGCGCGGAGTTAAGATTTGTTCAATAGCGATGGTTTATTACTCAAAATGCTGGAATTTTATTTTGATCGATGCGCGCTTGAAATCTGCACCCGTGCATACGTGTCAAAACCGACATGACAATCGACTTGATATTAACCCTTGTATGTCCCAAATGCTGGGACACGGGCCTCTTCCTGAATCGCAGAAAGGCTAGGCCCTACTCCACCACGGCGGCCAAGTTCGGGTTGGTGGAGGATTGTAAGACAGTGGCGGTCCTTACTGTCAGAAGTTATCAAGCCGCCCATAAGGCCTCGGACATGGCATGATGACTGCCATTACATAAAATCCGGCACCAACGGCTTAGCGTGCCTTGGGAAACGCGGAAGCGCTCGGAATAAATGCCACTAGCGGCAGTCACGGGACGGTCACCCATCCAACACCTGACCGCACCTGTTGTTGCTAACGCAAGTGATTGATTCTAATCGCTCGGTTCGACTAGGCCACGAGCACTTCTAAGCGAGAATCGACTTGAGCGGTGTTACTTTCTAAGGTTATGTGAAAATATCGAATAGTAGCTAAATAAAATAGACGGCATACGCAAACCTTGCTCTTGCTCGCCATTTTGCGTTGTACCTGTTTCAGATCGACGTGATCTGCCTTTTATCTTCGTAAGCGGAGGTCCAGGCGCTGAAAAAAAACAGAATCAAGAAACAAAAATAGTAAGACGCATGTAGTTGGCGTATCAACGCTGGCACGTGGTGCTAAGGGTTGGCACGGGGTGCTAGGGGATATTTTATTCTATGTGAATATTGTTTACCAGTGCGGCGGTAGCCTAGTGCGTAGAGCAACTCAGAAGTGAGAGACCCTGGTTCGATTCCCGGTGTCGGCATGTGTGTACCAATGACTTTATTTTGTAAGTAATGTACACTCGTGAAGTTATAGTAGCAATACCACTCGCTAACGGTGAAGGAAAATATCATGAGGAAATCTCACTGACTCCGATGGGTCGGTCACTTAGAATGGATGGGAAAGGATCGGGCGGTGACGAAGGCATACCTGGCGCTTTCAAACGAGGAAAGACCGGCTGGCCGCCCTTTCATTGCTAGAAGGATGAAGTGGTCAAGGAACTGTGTGAGCCCTAGGACTGGCAAGAGACCGCGCAGGACAGAGTCATGTGGCGACATCTTGTGTCGGAAGCCAAGACCCATTTACAAGATTTTACCCTGACATGTTTGAAAAGAATATTCTGGTAGATTCTTATGCTAAAAACATTCGCAAACGTGCAATTCAGAACATAAGCTAGCTGAGTTCCAATTCCAGCTTGTATGCAATTTCAGTTGATGTCAGTTGTTTCTATTGAAAAATATTATAGTTGTTACTAGCGCATTTTTCCGTCGAGAATATGGAGGCATGAGAAACCTACTTCAGAGGTTTGTCATAAATGTAACTAAATGTTCTTTGTAAGCCTTTGGCAGACCTGCCTCACATTCTTAAATATAAATTCTGTACAAACTTAGTTTGGTTTATTTACAAACGTCATATCATTCTACGAAAAGACTTATATACTGTAATTTATTTTTTATTAGTTCGTTTCCAATTCTAAGCACGATTAAACCTTGATTTGAGTCCTTGTATTGTAAAAGTTTCATTGCTATAGGTACGGCCAGTCATAAATAAATAAAACCAAAACTGCGTTTGCATGGGAACTGCTCCTTGAGGACCCGCCTAAGTAGCATCATTAAATTAATTCAATGGTAGCATTTAACAAAAATTCTTCTTACAAAAACATACTTCATTCACATGGCGACTTAGAAGACATTTAAGCATTGGTGCTAGTAGCCTCTTAACATATTGACGACCTCTGTAGCGCACCTGCCTACAGTGCGAGAGGTTCCGGGTTCGAACCCCAGCTGGAGACAAAAAAAAAAAACACCCAGGTCTAGGATGTTTACATGTTTGTGATGTCGCTGTTTCTGGTTCTCACGACACAGGGTACCCTAGTGTGGGGCCACAGTCGATGAATGTGCCTGTATATGCTATGTTATATGTTACGGTAGAATATCGAAACGTTGCTTAATAAATAAATAAATGCCATACGCTTTTTCTCATCTTCGCCTTGATTCTCAGCTTTGTTGCCTCGTGGTGGCTCCCGTAGGACCTTTGTAAGTGGGTGGCCGCTTTCATCTTCTTATGAAAAGAAAAAAAGCAAATCAGATTTTACCCTGTCATGTTTGGTCTGGTTGGTCGATTCATGTAACATTTGCAACCGTGCGCGTGATCGATGCGTGGCAACTCAGCTTCAATGCAACTGATTCCAGTTGTTTACACCACTATCATATTCTACCGTCCGTTCGTACCGTACTTCAGAGGTCTGTTATCTCGTGACCACGATGACTGCAACGTCGTCGAAACGTCGAGGTAAAATAGCAATAAATTACTATGTGATTAAGCCGCAAAACTATTCTAACTAAGGAAAGTCTTTAATTTCGAAAACAGTTTCTGCGCTGTTACATAGAAAAAATAACTGCGCCGAGTTAAGATTTGTTCAATTGCGACGATTTATTACTCAAAATGCTGGAATTTTATTTTGATCGATGCGCGCTTGAAATCTGCACCCAATAGCATACATGTCAAAACCGACATGAGAATAGACTTGATATTAACCCTTGTATGTCCCCAATGCTGGGGCACGGGTCTCTTCCTGAATCGCAGAAAGGCTAGGCCCTACTCCACCACGGCGGCAAAGTTCGGGTTGGTGGAGGATTGTAAGACAGAGGCGGTCGTTACTGTCGGAAGTTATCAAGCCGCCCATAAGGCCTCTGACATGGCATAACGACTGCCATTTCATGAAAGCCGGTATTAACAGCTTAGCGTCCCTTGGGAAACGCGGAAACGGAGAAAATGCCACTAGCGGTAGCCACGTCACGGTCACCCATCCAACACTTGACCGCACCTGTTGTTGCTTAACTCAAGTGATTGATTCCAGTCGCTCGGTTCGACTAGGCTACGAGCGTTTCTAATGAGAATCGACTTGAGCGGTGTTACTTTCTAAGGATATGTGGAAATATCGAATAGTAGCTAAATAAAATAGTCGGCGTACGCAGTCCTTGCTCTTGCTCGCCGTTTTGCGTTGTACCTGTTTCAGATCGACGTGATCTGCCTTGAATCTTTGTAAGCGGAAGTCCAGGCGCTGAAAAAAAAAATCAGAATCAAGAAACAAAAATAATAAGACGCATGTAGTTGGCGTATCAACACCATGCTATGTTGTCTTCCATACAAATATGAGTTTCAGTCGATAGCGCCACCTATCCCCCAACTTCGGAAGTATTATGAGCTATGTCTCAGCTATGTTTATTCAGTGTTGCCTGTGAAACTAACTGATTGCAAGTTATGGCAATAATTTGCTCACCAATTTTTAAACCTTCTTCAAATAAACAATCAAACTATAAACTAAGACTTCACAAAAACAAGCTCATTTCTAATAAAATAATGTCTTATAAACATACGACAATTTAGAGAGTATTATTTAGAATTAGGTAAGTAATTTAGATATTATTATTACAATCTTATTTCCCTAGAAGATGGCTAATTACATGTGAAAACTAGCAACACAAGATTTTTTATGACGCAACCTCATTTTTCCTCAACGGGTTTCGTTTCGTAAACAAGTTTTTGATGCTAAATTTTCTTATACCTAATATTTGTGGATTTCCAGCTTCGAATTGATTCCTAAATTTGAGAAAGTGACTCTTAAAATGTGGCTTGATGTGAGAAATTAACTCAACAAAAGTGTTTTGGTGTTTTGAGACAGTGACTATAGTGATCCTTTAGTGGTACTTTTTGTGAGAACATACCTAAAAAAATTAAACAAAGAAGCGAGTCAGGGAGACTGGTATTAAAATAAATGTTTAATTTTGTTAAACTATTATACCGTTTTATTTCTCAATAGCAAGTAGGTACTCCTTTTCCTATACAAAAGTTTGTTTCAGTGAAAAAGGATAAATTTTTGGAGTTTTTGATTTTTTATAACATTCCGTCCATTAATTCCTTTTTCATTGAAACAAACTTTAAAACCTCTATAAAATAAACGTTACTAGTATACGCATATATATATATATATATATATATATATATATATATATATATATATGTATACGCACTGTACCATGTACGGTGTGATAGTAGTTATGAGGTTAGAAACTAGATGGCAGCACTGTATCGATATCGCGAGTCGGCCATCTATACGCCAGTATAATTAATATACTTATCTATGATCAACACTGGCACGTGGTGCTAAGGGTTGGCACGGGTTGCTAGGGGATATTTAATTTCTATGTAAATATTGTTTACCAGTGCGGCGGTAGCCTAGTGCGTAAATCAATGGACTCGGAAGTGAGAGACCCTGGTTCGACTCCTAGTGGGGGCATGCATGTACCAATGCCTTTATTTTGTAAGTAAAGTGAACACTTGTGAAGTTATAGTAGCAATACCACTCGCTAACGGCGAAGGAAAACATCATGAGGAAACCAGAGTGTCTGAGGTGTTCAAATACCTTATCGGTTGAAATTGCCAATTCGCGGTGGGCACTCGTGGGAACTAAGCCCACACTCTCTCTCTGAGAGAAGGCCTGTGCCGTGCAGTAGACTTTTATAGGCTACATAAAAAAATGTTTATCAATCCTTACACGGTCGTCGTAAGACGAAAGGCTGCAACCACATCAGGCTTAATTTCGAGTAAATTTAAGATTAGTGACAAGTGATGCTTGAAGCATTTTGATAACTTGTCACTGATAAAAGTTGTTTTACAATTATGAGAAAAAAATAACCAAATTTATTGTGTCATAAAAAGCGTCATTAACTGTTATAATAACCTTTTCGTTGGAGTAAAAAAATATAAATTTGACAACACATTCCTAGCTGAAAATGCGTATCTTGATAATTAGTACTTTTGTAGCTAAACTTATTGTTAATAAAGAGCTTCCAGAAAAACGTGTTTTAGTAATATTGGGGAGGTCACATGAAAAGATAAATACATGATTATTTTCTTTCTCTATCTATTATTTTCTTCTATCTGATTATTTTCTTTCTCTCTTTCTCTCTAAAATGTAATAAAGGTGACATTATTACATTATAATATTATGTCAATATGTTATTCTAGTCACGTGGTACAAAAAAGCACCTTAGGGATTTTATCCGCGTGTGTATGACTTCTTTAAAGTCCTCGAAAGGACATTGTCCACTTTGTATGGGCGATTTGGCCAAACGTGAACAGTCAATTGAATTAAAACTAAGTAGGTAGTAGGTTTTGTAGTATGAGTTAGTAAGACCTCTGACCATCTTTTCTCAAGACTTGAGAAAAGATGGTCAGAGTGGAGTTTTTTTTCCCGCTGCCTTTTTCTCCACTACATTACGGCCCGAAGGCGGCGGCTTTCACTTTCATGTTACATTGTATTTTGACATTCAGCAAAAAAAATGTAAATTCTTTACGTTGAAATAAATTAAATTGAATTGAATTGAATTAAGAACCCTATTACAGTAATTAATTTGCATCGATATACCTGCATTGTGAGTTTTTTGCTGCAAGGTGTCCTATGATTTGCTTGCTTTATTTGCCTACCACAAAGTAAGTCAGGTACACAATCCGTAGTTGAGCCGGGGTCATCAATAAACGAAAAATCGGGATCCATTTTTAACAAGCCAAAGTACGTAATACAGAGAATATTGTAAAGAGGTTCGAAATTTCACTGATGCCGTGAGTCGCCCATTGGCTCAATTGGTAGAGCGCTGGTACGGATAGCCAGAGGTTGCGGGTTCGAATCCCGGCATGGGTGAAATTTTTAGCCTCTAAATAGGTTTTTAAATAAGCCAAAGTAGTAATAAAACAAACAATATTCACGAGAAGCAAAGAAACAGCAAAAACAATGGATGAATGAATCGTTTTGTTTTTTTAGCAGGTGACAATAAAATTTTTTTTGTCTAGTGTTGCCATAAATAAATAGTTTACCCTCAAATCCAGATTATTTCTTTGAATCATTTTATCACACCAATAATTGAATACGACATATCTAACAAGTATTGTAATGCCGTTGCATTAGTGTGCATTATTTTTTACCCAAGTAATACTAAAACGCGATGCATTAGAAAAAATCAAGGCTGGTTGACCAAATAAAGGCTGGATTTGAGATAAAATTCTTATTAGTTTGTAACTGTTTAAAATGTCGATTGATACGAGATAAGGAAAAATATTCGTTTTGAAATTAATTATAATCAGGGGTTATTTTGATTTTTCTCTTACACTCTGTCCACGTATGGCCCAAAATGGACAATGTCCTTTAGTTTGTGGTTGCTTCAAGACACATTTAGCGCCAGTTTTTGGATTAAGAATTGAATCATGAAGTAAACACTATACTATACCTTGATTTTTTATTAGGTGGACTAAACTGACAGTTGGTGGGTTGCCACGTAATGGAAAATAAAAAATAGTGTTGTACTCAGAGTGATCGAATAATAAACATTTTCATTCAAGTATTCGTTCATTCAATTGCAGACTGGTGAATGTAATGTAACTCGCTCCAACTATAAACTCTAAAATTAAATAATACTTAAGTTGGGGGATTTAGTGATAAAATTACAGACATGCCATGTTCATTCCTTTCTGTTTTGGAATAGGAAAAAATAAAATAAAAATCAGATTTAAAATTTTAATCACCATTTAGGTATATCCGAACTATCATTTTCTGAATCAGAATTCGTGATAGATAGATAATCCTGCAACCGATCGACTACGAAAATGGCAGACGATTGTAGCGCATGACATGAACTTTGACATGTATGCGTCATCAGTGCTACCAACTATGCGATAATTTAGAGGTTTGTTTGTTTGTTACGCTTTATTGCACAAAAATTAAGAAACATAAAAATAACTTAAATAACAGGTAAGTGTTGATGTACAAAGGCAGACTCATTTCAAAAGAAATTTCTTCCAGCCAGCCTAAGAAAGATTCTGACCAAAAAACAGAGAGCGAGAGATGGCAAATATAGCTAAACAAGAAAAATTAAATCTAAAATCACCTATTTCAAGTTAATAGTTACCTATTAATAAAATTGTTACTATAGCTATCAATAGATACTTACTAATATACACACATTGTACATAATTATAACTACTTAAATAGTAAATACGTATCCATAATTAAGAGTTGCATCTTTTTTAAAGTATACTCCTAGAAATTACAGAATATCTTGTAAAGTTTATGGGTTTTTAGATGTAGGTATGTTTGTTTAATTGGTAGGTATTTAATGATTACAATTAAGATAAATTATTTTCCCCAAATAAAGGAAATTAAATTGAAGAGTGAGTGATTGAACTAAATCGATCATTCAATCAACACATGAAGTCACATCACTACGATCTTGCTCTGACAACATTTTAAAAAAATAAGTGCATTTTCAGCTGTCAGTTTAGTCCACCTAATGAAAAATCAAGGTATAAGTGATTCTCTGTCTTTTCAGATAATAGTATCAGTTATCAACCCTTGTATGCCCCCACTGCTGGGGCACGTGTCTCTTCCTGCATTGCAGGAAGGTTAGGCCATTCTCTACCACGGGGGCCAAGTCCGGGTTGGTGGATGATAATAATAATAATAATTATATCTCAAAAAGAAACGGCATAGAGGGCCGGTTTCTGAGTTGAAAATTTCACTGAATACTGACGTTCTGCCACGCCACGCTCTTTTATGGGAAGTTTAAAGAGACAGCACTACAGTTAACTGTTTACTTAGCAAAATTCTCAATTCAGAAACTGATAAGATAAATTCATGATAGCGTAGTCAACACATCAATGAACATTTAAAAAAATGGCATCAGCCACTTTCAAAACCAAAGTTTCGAAACCAGTTTCGAAAAGAGAATTATTTTTCTTTTTTGGAAACCTGGTTTCGAATAAAGAAAAATCATTCTGTTTTCGAAGCTGGTTTCCAATACAAAATATAAAATCTTCTTTTGAAACTCTTTCATGGATCAAGGGCGCAAAACAATTTTTTTATAGGACAAATGAAAGAAATCTTCTACCTCAGCATACAAAGGTCGTAGTCCGGACTTCCAAGGCGGAAGTATGGGTGTACTCATATTTCTACATTAGTTACGGGAATAAGTTCACGCGTTAGAATAAGTTCACGATTCCTAAAAAGAAAAATAATTCTCTTTTCGAAACTGGTTTCGAAACTTTGGTTTCGAAAGTGGCCGAAGGGAAAAAAATGGTAGTGTTACCTATTATAAGTGACTCAGTGAAATTATTCACGTACAAACTTACTTACGCATACAAATCTTTTATTAAATGGTTTTCACCATCACCGGTTTTATTATGATGCACGAAATAGTTCAAAACATTGTAAAGTATTTTACTAGGCTGTCCTGTTAATGTTTTTCCGGAACTAATTTCAGAACTTTCAGAAGACATTTTATTGTAAGTATTCTAATCTAGAGGGCCAAAGGTTTTCAGAAAGCATTTAAAGCGAGGAAGTCAGCAAATTCATAGGCTAACTAACGAAGACAACAATATGACAACCAACCGAGGAGAAATACTGCAAGTGGTCGAGAAGTTCTATGCCAGCTTATACAGTTCTCGTACATCGGAACAAATGCCACAACGTCCAGACCCTTGAGCTCCCTTGAGTAAACACAGAACTGAGGATCTCCCGGAAATTAGCTTATATGAAATTAAACATGCTCTCAGGCTCATGAAGTCAGCTAAGTCACCTGGAGAGGACAAGATAACGTATGAGTATCTAAAGTATGGAGGAATACCGGTATTAAAACAGCTGAAATTGCTCTTCAATAAAGTCCTTTTTGAAGGTGTAGCACCGGAATCGTGGAAGAATGCGGTCGTGATACTACTACACAAGAAAGGTGATGTTACCAAACTCTCGAACTACCGACCAATTTCATTGCTAAGCCACATATACAAGCTTTTCACCAAGGTGATCACCCTACGCCTAACAAATAGATTAGACTCGGTCCAACCAGTAGAGCAGGCTGGTTTCCGTAGTGGGTTTTCTACGATCGACCACATCTACACAGTGAGGCAAGTGGCAGAAAAGTGCACTGAGTATAACCAACCCCTTGTAGTGGCCTTTATCGACTACGAAAAGGCGTTCGATACAGTGGAGCACTGGGCCGTAATTAACTCACTGAAAAGATGCCAAGTCGACACGAGATACGTAGAAGCCATCAAAGCAGTCTACCAGGGTGCCACGCTACAAGCTCCATGAGCTGACCAAACCAGTGCCTGTAAAGAGAAGAGTTAGGCAAGGCGATACCATATCTCCAAAACTATTCACCTCGTGTTTGGAAGACATCTTCAAGCTTCTCAACTGGTCAGATAGAGGGATCAACATAGATGGAGAACGGCTAACTCACCTCCGATTTGCTGACGATATTATCATCTTTGCCGAGAACCTGAATGATTTATCAGCTATGTTAGGAGAACTGTACGATGTTTCAGTAATTGTCGGACTAAAAATGAACACGTCAAAAACCAAAATAATGTGCACTGATACCGACGTAGACCACATTACTGTGCATGGACAGACCATAAAGAGAGTGCATGAGTATATCTATTTGGGCCAAACCTTAAACCTGCAAAAATTTGGACAGAATACTGAAATAGACCGCCGTGTCCGTTTAGGATGGGGAGCTTTTGGTAAACTGTCCAAAGTGTTTAAAGGGGCCAATATACCAATAAACCTCAAGCGTCAGGCGTTCGAACAATGTGTCCTCCCCGTCATGGTTTATGGAGCCGAGTCATGGACTCTCACCAAACAAACTGTTCACAAGCTGCAGGTGACTCAGAGAGCTATGGAGAGAGCCATGTTGGGTGTCTCACTCCGAGATCGGATCAGAAACACCGAAATCCGAAGGAGGACGAAACTGACAGACATAGCCAAGGTAATTGCCCGTAAGAAGTGGAAATGGGCAGGCCATATATGCCGTAGACAAGATAAAAGATGGGGTGTAAAAGTACTGGTTTGGAGGCCTAGAGAGGGGCGCAGAAGTGTGGGCAGGCAACCAACAAGATGGACTGACGACCTGGTCAAGGTGGCAGGAAAGGACTGGATTCGAAAAGCCCAAGACCGAAATAAATGGCGTGCATTAGAAGAGACCTACACTCAGCATTGGGTGGCTATGGGTTGAAGAAGAAGAGATTCTAATCTGAAACCGGCGTGCGTGCATGCAACGACTTATGAACGTTGATGAAGCGAAGGTGATCTGTCAGGATCGTGGCAAGTGGCAGTCCTGGTCTCTACCTATTCTCTGGGATACAGACGTGAGGTTATGTATGTATGTATGTATGTATGTATGTATGTATGTATGTATGTATGTATGTATGTATGTATGTATGTATGTATGTATGTATGTATGTATGTATGTATGTATGTATGTATGTATGTATGTATGTATGTATGTATGTATGTATGTATGTATGTATGTATGTATGTATGTATGTATGTATGTATGTATGTATGTATGTATGTATGTATGTATGTATGTATGTATGTATGTATGTATGTATGTATGCATTTTAATCTATAAATATGTGCATTAAAAAGTTAAAATTACTTTGCTAAATGGCGAAATAGATGCTTTAAAAAGTTAAACTACTTTGTTTTGGCGGAGTTTAACAAAGTAATTTTAACTTTTTAATGCTATTATGGATTTCCGCAAAGTAACGCCTGATGCTCTACAACATCTATAAATATGTGAACAATCACAAGCAAAACAATGACATTTACGTCGGTTGACACGTGATTGACGCCAACAGATGAATTAAAAAAGAACACATGGTATTTTATACAGAAGCAAAAGCAAAGCAATCATCATCATCATCATCAGCCCACCGCTGCCCACTGCTGGGTAAAGGCCTTTTCCCCATTATGCCAAGCCTCACGGTCTCTCGCCATCCTCATCCAAGGACCCTCTACTGACTCTGCCACATCGTCTGACCATCGGGCCGCCGGTCTGCCCACCGACCGCTTTCCCGTTCTCGGCCGCCACTCTGTGACTGCTCTGGTCCACCTGCCGTCTTCCCGCCTTGCCAAGTGCCCCGCCCACCTCCACTTTAGTCTCGAGATCCGGTCCCCTACATCGTCAACCTTCGTTTTACGTCGAATAACGATATTTGGAACCCGATCTACGAGTCTAAGGCCCAACATGGAACGCTCCATAGCTCTCTGTGCTACTTTAACTCTTTTAACTACTTTAAAAGCAAAGCAATAGCTGTCTTCTTTGTACTCATAAGCTTGAACGCGCGCCAAAAGTGCAGATAGACTTATAATGATGTGCATTCAGTTCGACGTCACGTGGTGCGCTTGCCCATTAAAACTAAACAAGCAAAATGTATGAATGTGTTGAACGCGCCAGCTTTAGTTAACTGACCTGTATACGGGGTATATTTTATTTGTATGTGAATATTGTTTATCAAGCCTTATATGACATTCATAATAAAAACTCAATTGAAAACATTCTCTCTCCCTCTGAAAACATCTTCTGAAACCAAATCATCATGAGTTAATTTGAAATAACGAAGCAACTCTCAACAAAAACGTGCTTACGTGTGGTACGGGCTTATTTAAGATTGGTACAGACAAGCAGGACAGCGTTGTACAGGTCTGCATTGCACAGCGTAAACAATTTCTTACTTTGCTTCTGCTCATTGAAAAGTGTTTCATCAATCCCGTTGCTGTAAGTGACTTCCGCTATAGCTCCCATTGCCATAAGGCCAACAAGAATGGCCGTGGTTTTCATTCTGGAAAGAGAGATCACAATCAAGATAAAGATCTCGTCATAGTTAATTGAAAAGACCTACAAGCAAGATCGTGATACGTAGGTCAAAAAGTTTTGCGTAACTTAAAAAAAACAACATGTTACCAAAATATAATGTTTATTGCGTTTCAAAATACTGTCCTTTACATTGTAAACATTGTTTCATGCGATCGAACCGTTTTTCTAAAACAGGAGGACCACATATCTGAAGGGATATCTTCTACGTGCTGATTGAACGCTATCTCTGCCTCTTCGGAGTTGGTAAAAGAAACCTCTCATCAAATCTTTGGTTTTGGTGAAAATACCGAAATCACAGGGTGCTAGGTCGGAGCTATGCGCAGGATGGATGGCGAGTTGTACTTTTTCGGAAGCTCAAAATGACTTTGTTTTGTTGGCCGTCTAGAAGAAGCGTTGTCACAATGTAGGAGAAGGCGGCTTTTTGGTCGTCTTCCGCGAACTTTTTCTAACACCCTAGGTAAACAAATGGTAGAATACCAATCGGCATTAAAGCCAGGTTTTCACGGTCTTAGTGCGCTCGGTCCGAGTGCGCCATCCGAGTAAACTAATGCTTCTGATTGGCTACTTTGGTGTTGTCACGAATAACCGTCCAATCAGCATTAGTTTACTCTTATGGCGCATTCGGTCCGAACCTAGCCTCACACTCTTTTGATCTTCAAGTGGAATTGTACAGATGAAACTCGTAGCTGAGAAAAAAAATCTATCATTTTTTTACCAACGTTTCTCGCCTGCCTCTCTTTTGTTGACCTCTTCTCATTTTCAAACACCCATTCACAAGATTGCTGTTTTTTTCGGGTTAAAACGATAAAACCACCTTTCGTGTCCTGTGACAATATCATAAACATCATTAGGATGTCCGTGGTCGTACTTTAGTAGCATTTGTGAGCACCATTCCACGCGAGCCCGCTTCTCCTCAGCTACCTATCAGTTCACAAAGTTTCCGAACTTTCTATTCTTTGTGTATCTGAATTTGGCTCATACCAATTCCCAATAGTCCTCAAATTGTCTCATAGGGTTTTCTTAAATTAGCCGCTTAACAGTAGCCACATTATTTTCCTTCACCTTCGCCCTTCACGAAATTCGTCATGTAAAGAAACTCGACCTCTCTCAAATTCAGCAAACCATCGCCTCACGGTGCTCAAACAAGTTGCTTCTCTCCCAAAAGCATTTTGAAGACGGGCGGCCCAGCTTTGCGGAGAAAAAGAACTTTTAACATCATAAAACATTATCGCTCTAATCTCTAATGGAATCTTTTCGACTTAGTTTTATTTTCGTTGCGTACATTGAACCTTGATGTGTGATAAAAAACAATTGACAAATGATTTCCTGCCAATTGTTTTTTTACTACTAAGAAGGTTGCAACGTTTCAAAAAATATAACATTCGAAATTCAAATAGTTCCGTTAGATATAAGTGCAAAACTTTTAGTGTGCACAATGTATAAAGAGATAAAAAGGAAAAGAGACAAAAAAATAATTTGGATGCTGTAGTGCCAAGTTTGTTTAGCTTCATGGGGTTATTATTATGTGGTATGGAAAACTAACTGCAGATAGGAATAAGGTGTTATTAATTAGATGACTAGATTAGTTAGGTAGTTATAATATATTTGAAGCACTGAATCCAGGTTTCACTGAAATCAGAAAACAGTGCGGTTATAAATCAAGGAAGAATTTCCTTCATTTTGATTAGATTTAAGTGGTCAAGTTTTGATAGCTTTATGGGATTGTCAATGTTTGCAGTGGGAAACTATCTGAAATTAGAACTAAGGTGTTTATAATTGGATACTTGAATTAGGTAATTATATTTGAAGCGCCGAATCCAGCTTTCACTGAAAAAAACAGTGCGACGAAATCAGTAGTGCACAAAAATAATGCTGATTTTTCAAATAAAATGGCAAATTATTTATTACAACGTTTAACAGACTTATTGGTGTTGGGGTATCATCTATGGTTACCATGACGGAGGTCGTGGTTTCTATTCCTAGGGGGGCTCAACGCTTAGATACGCCTGCCTCGAATTTGTTTATCATATCACGACTTCATTCTAGCCAGCCTCCTTTTGAGGGTAGGTACGGTTGTGGCGAAGCGTAAAACTATCCTCACGCGAAGATGCACTTGGAGAATTTCGTGAAGGCTTTTCGATCCAATCTGCTGTATGTGCTTAACTCGCTTATTGTCGTGGATTAAATTTTTCACTGCTAACACGGTTTGTTCCATAACTTCTTTCTTCATACCACAAAGTTTGTCGACCGCACTTGAAGTATGTATGTATGTATGTATGTATGTATGTATGTATGTATGTATGTATGTATGTATGTATGTATGTATGTATGTATGTATGTATGTATGTATGTATGTATGTATGTATGTATGTATGTATGTATGTATGTATGTATGTATGTATGTATGTATGTATGTATGTATGTATGTATGTATGTATGTATGTATGTGTGTATGTATGTATGTATGTATGTATGTATGTATGTTAAAATAGAAATAAAATGTTGTGCCAAAATATTCGCAGATCTATTTTTCAATGTGACGATAATTTAAATTAGTTCGGAAAATACCTACGTAATAAGAAATTTTGTAATTAGACGTACCTATTTTTACTCTTAAATTTATTATTTTCAAAATGGATTATCTCTGGCCGGTCTCCCATACATAAAATATTTTTTTTGAAACACTATGAGTGGCCTGGTATATATTTGACAAATAATCATGGATCTACTTAACTTAAGTAAACATTTTCGTCAGAACAGGGTACGCTACTTCAAATTATCGTATTCATAAATTTAAGTAAACACAGAATTATTTAAAAAGTCATTCCCGTGAAAGTAAAAGCATTTCTTTAATTTCAACGCAGCGGTAGCCCAGTGGGTAGAATAATGAATTCGGAAGCTAGAGACCCAGGTTCGATATCCAGTAAGGTCATGTATCAATAACTTTGTATTTTTTCAACACTAGCAATACTTCTCGCTGACTGTAAAAGAGGACACCGTGAGGAAACCTGTGTGTCAGAGATGTTTATATACCTCAACGCTTTAAATTGCCAATCCGCGGTGGGCACGCGTGGTAATTTAGCCCATACCTACTAATAATGAGCAGAAGCTTAAAGTAAACAAATAAAGCCAGCTTACCTGCCAAATAAGATCGTCTTGTTCTTCCGATAGGGTTGATGTGTCTAAATGGAAAAAAAAAAACGTTTAGAGTTATATAGCACTTTGGTGACATATATATGGAAGCTACCATGTTGAATAGGCGAACGATTGTGGATGCATTTTTACTTGATTGCGGCTTTTCTAGAACTTTTCTACTGTTCCTCTCGATGGTGCTATTTAAAATTTTGATATCTTCATGACCATATCATCATCATCATCAGACTATGTTAACCCACTGCTGGACATAACCTTCCCCTAACGAGTGCCATAGCTCCCTGTCTTCTGCTTGCCGTATCCAGCATCTGCATGCAGTTTTTCGCAGATCGTCATCCCACCTGGTCGGAAGGCGTCCTACACTACGTTTGCCGAGTCGCGGTCTCTACTCAAGAACACGTTTACTCCATCGGTTGTCGGTTCTTCACAAGAAATTTCCAGCCTACATGACATACTACAATGCATATACAGAATCTTTGTCCAGGTGTTCATACTAACATAGTGTAGTATCTTCCAGCGAAGATCCCTCTTTAGGATTACTAGAATTTTTGGGTAACTATCCAGGTCTGTAATATCGCGATTATTTAGTCTTCTTACATAGGTAATCTGATTTGATGACTTGAGCTGCAAGCTGGTTTAGGTGGGTTTCTAGTCAGTGCTTTTATCTGTTAGCTCTTTATTTTATTTCCTCTGCTGCAGTAATAATAAGAGACGATTTTTCCTCCCTTATCCTCTCCGTATGTCCAAACCAACGTAGCAATCCTGTTTTAATATCCTATATCACAGGTTTTTGAATACCATCTCAGATCTTTCGTTGGTGTTTAATAAGTTGTCAGAATGTGATAATTATTCAATCTTTCTTGTTATTTTCTAAAAAACGCTACCACGACCACGAGCAATATGACGTCGCATAATAATTAGTGACGTCACTGGTCAGTCAATGAACAAACGTCAAGTCAACTCTTGGGTTCTCATTACGTCACAAGTCAGTAAATAAAGCGATATTTTCTGACTTTTAACTCTGACTATTTAGACCAATCCTGACTGTTTTTGATAAAATTGCCACCGTTCAAGTTTCACTCTGTTTTTTTTCTGCATGATTCTTGTTGTATTTCATATATGTATACAATTACATACCAATGTATATAATTAATACTTCACGCTGTCAAATAGCCTATTCTAGTCGCTTTTTCAGTTCGCAACGGTCTAAAGCCCAAAAAAGTACCTCGTGACTCGATTTTCAAACAAACTTAGGTTGTTTCAATGCACAATTGCAATCCGGCATTTTAGATATAACCAAACCACACTATGGGTTCGCCTTGTAAAGTCACTTCTTAAGGCGCTTTGGGGTGCTTAGAAGGTGGGCAATTGGTGTCGAATGGAATAAAATGTCCTATAAATAGTTATCACAGATACTTAGATGTTTTATGTTAGGGCACTTTTTGAAAAAGAACCGTACTATAAAACAAGTTATGATTTTTGTTCCATTGGTGGCGCTAGTTAGCAACCCAAAGCGCCTTAATGAAGAGTCACGCGCAACTGTTCGTAACATCGTGATCATGCCATAGAGGGGAAGCAAAACCCCTCAATCGCGTAGGACTATCAATGTAATCAAAGGCTTATTAGCTGTTGTAATAATTTCACCTATATACGTGACTATGCAAATGTATTACCTTAATTACCGTACTCAATACCTACCATAAAATATCAATTAACATGGAGCATTTCAAAATCATTTTAATTAATGTTTTTAGAAAGTACAGTAAAAGATGAAAATTTATTTATTACTTTCTTATGCGGATTAAATTAATATGCGTTAGTATTTTATTAGATATAAAGAAAAATTTAATCTTAACGTTTAATTTTATAAAATTCTAATATATAAGTATAATATCCATAATTTATACAAGAAAAATTTTCCTTTTTTCAGTTAATAAGGCAATTTGACATTAGTACTTTGCCAATAAATTATAATTTATTTAACCACTTAACTAATCCCAACTCGAAATGTGTAATTAATCCATTGATTGATTAGTATTCTTTATCTTCATTGTAACGTCCTATCGTAAACTATCGTCCATTGATGCATAAAGAATACTGAAATAGCAATTATTGGCGCTAGTTTATCAGGAACTTCATTTATATAAAGTAAACAAAAAACGCTGATGTACACTTAAATAACAGTCAAAACGTATATATCATAAACAAATTTAAATACGGACAGGATTGTACTGAATATAAATACCGTTTCTTAAGTAAAATAATGCAGTTAAAATAGAAATTACAACGAGGTCATGGGATATTGGTTGAGATAATTTTTTTTAATTGAACAAGAATTGGCATGATTCGCGTTGCAGCCTATCACTGTTGCCATGCCTTTTGCCTAGCAATTTTAGAACTTCAAATCTGTGTTAATAGATTCTATTAACACAGATTTCTACGATGAGGAAATGAAAAAATATAAATTGTATAACATTAACATTTACATACAAGCACATACATTGCTTCTTGCCCCACACTAGGATAGCCGTGGGAACTAGAAACAACCACATCACAAACATGTAAACATTCAAGACCTGGGCTTTTTTTTTGTCTCCAGCCGGGATTCGAATCCGGGACCTCTTGCATGGTAGGCAGACGCGCTACCGCTACGCCACAGAGGTCGTCGAGATATTATTAGGTTATTTTTTCATTTCCTCATCGCGACATATACCGGTTGATTTATTTGTATACAATTGTGTTTACGCCACGGTATTGCCGAAAAACTACTTTCAACTAATGTCAATGTTCCTTAATTCGTATCCACGTATATCTTTTGTAATTCCTGGTGTACATGCAATAAAGACTAATATTTTATGGATCTATCTATTTGTCCATAAATCGTTATCAACCTATGTATGTCCCCACTGCTGGGGCACGGGTCTCTTCCTGCATCGCAGGAAGGTTAGGTAATACTCCACCACGGGGGCCAAGTCCGGGTTGGCGGAGGATCGTAAGACAGTGGCGGGCCTTACTGCCAGAAGTTATCAAGCCGCCCATTAGGCCTGTGACATGGCTTAACGACTGCCATTATAAGACAACCGGCACCAACGGCTTAGAGTGCCTTGCGAAGCACGGAAGCGCTCGGAAAAATGCCACTAGCGGTAGCCACGGGACGGTCACCCATCCTGTACCTGACCGCGCCTGTTCTTGCTTAACTCAAGTGATTGATTCCTATCACTCGGTTCGTCTAGGCCACGTGCGCTTCTATTTGTCCATAAATACATCCTTTCAATTTGGTACGATTTACCCAGAAATACTAATTAAGTGACTTAAATATGTGACTAATACAGGCCTAGCAGTTGCAACGTCAGCTTGTTCTCGGATTATACAATAAGACTAAGGCGGACATGCGCCACTTGTTAATTATCATTTAAAAAGCTATTTTAAGCAGTAGTTTCCTTTCCAGTGATTCTTTATTGAACAACCCTTGGACTATGTCACGCAAAATAGGCTCTTTAGCAGTCGAGTTGCGGGGACGCTACTTGTCACCAATACCAATGGCAACCCTTGGACTAAGCATGCGTTCATGTGGCTGATGTTTTAGTTTAATAAAAACAATATTGTAAAATTTGAGTAACGTAGCTGGATGTGCAATTGGATATGCAATTGACTAGTACATTTTCTTACGTTTAACTTATCTCTTCATGACAAATTGTACTTCTCCTTCATCCATGCCTTTAAAATTTTAAGAGTCCCTTTATAATCTCCAGGATCTCATCATCAGATCTTATCTGTTTACTACGGGACCACCTTTTAAACAAAAAAAAATGTTCCAACGCGGTTAGCGCGTCTTCGACTAATCGGGGTACTTACATAAAAATATTTAAAAAGTTCCTGATGAACTGAGAACATCTCCTTTTTTTAAAGTTGGTTGAAAAGGCTGAATGGAGGCCGCCAGTGTGAATTAAGATAATTCAAGATGGCATCATCGCAACAGCTAATTTTGTTTACCTCTGTCTACTCTGGCAGGGTGACCATGATATTTGATTGAAGCTGAACTGTTGGGACAGATTTCTTCTTCCTGCGTAATTTAAATGGTCAATAGGTTCAAATGGATTGGCGCATTCTTGATTCGGTGGCTGATAGGATTAATTGGTTTGAAAACACACAGTGAACCCTATTTCCACACAGTGGTTCTGGGTACCTCCCTAGATTGTATATGAGAAGTCTGAGCCACCGTAACGAATGAGTCTGGTTGACAAAGTTGACCGTGATTTGCAGAAGTAAAATACGGTCAACGTTGCAGTTGCCGATATCACGGATAAACTGAAATGGCGAGTACTGTATCTTAGTCACCCTACCAAAGCAAACGCGCCGTCTACTACTGACTACTTGGCTACCTCCAACCAGGTTATTTAACGTTTTATTCAATCACACGGCTGAATGACCTTCAGCCCTTTAATTGGGGGTCGTCCTTAATTAACCTCTATATCAACCCTTGTATGTCCCCACTGCTGTGGCACGGCTCTCTTCCTGCATCGCAGAAAGGTTAGACCATACTCCACCACGAGGTTCCGGGTTGGTGGAGGATTGTAAGACACCGCGATGTCGTGCGGTGTTCCGCAGGGGTCGGTCCTCGGACCGCTCCTGTGGAACATCGGCTACGACTGGGTGCTGCGTGGGGCCAATTTGCGGGGGGTCGGCGTGACATGTTACGCCGACGATACCCTCGTGACGGCCCAGGGCAGCACCCACAGGGAGGCGGCTCTCCTCGGCACGGCGGGTGTCGCCCATGCCGTGCGGAGGATTCGCAGCCTCGGCCTGGAGGTGGCGCTCAATAAGTCCGAGGCTGTGGTCTTTCACGGCCCTCGGAACGCGCCGCCTCCAGGAATGAGCATTGTGGTGGGTGGGACCTCCATCGCCGTCGCACCGCACATGCGCTACTTGGGCATCGTGCTCGACGGTCGATGGAGGTTCACGGAGCACTTCCGGCGCTTGGCCACCAGGCTGGTGGCCACGGCCGGAGCGCTCTCGGGGCTGCTCCCTAATATCGGGGGGCCTGGAGGGAGCTGTCACCGCCTGTACGATGGTGTGGTGCGCTCTATGGCGCTCTACGGGGCGCCAATATGGGTGGACGCCCTAGGGTCCGTGAACCGGACCCTCCTGCGGCGCCCGCAGCGGGTCATGGCGACCCGGCTGGCCCGAGCGTACCGCACCACCTCGTATGAGGCGGCGACGGTGCTGGCTGGTAGCCCTCCGTGAGACCTCGAAGCCGAGGTACTCGCGGAGGTCTACTGGCGCAGCGCGGAGGTTCGCGCCAACGGCGGGATGCCTCTTCCGGAGCAGATCGTGCGGTGGAGAGAGGGAGCCCGCGACGGTCTGTTCCGGGAGTGGGGGGAGAGGTTGGCGCGACCTACCGCCGGCCTCGAGGTGGTGGCCGCCGTTCGGCCCGTCCTTCGGGACTGGGCCGACCGCAGGCACGGCGCCCTGACCTACCGTCTGGCGCAGGTCCTCACCGGGCATGGATGCTTTGGTGTGTACCTGTGCCGGATAGCGGGTCGGGAGCCGTCGACGGCGTGCCACCACTGCGACGTGGCGGAGGACACGGTGCAGCACACGCGCGCCGTGTGCCCCGTATGGGCGGAGCCGCGTGCCCAGCTGGCCGCGGCTATTGGGGCGGACCTCTCGCTGCCGGCGATCGTCAGTGCGATGGTCGGCAGCGAGGAGGCCTGGGGGGCGGTCCTCGCGTTCTGCGAGGCCGTCATGGCGAGGAAGGAGGCGGCGGAGAGGGCGCGAGAGGATGATCCTCTTGCGCTCCCTCTCCGCTGTCGGAGAACCGGGCGCAGACGGCGGGCGTATGCCGACCGTCTGCCGCCATAACGGGGGCCTTCGGGCGGTGGGTCGGGGGGCCCGCCGCTCGACTAAGAGGTCCCGTGCTGGAAGGCGCTCTGCGTGTTCCGGAGTGCCTTCAGCGGAGTAGGGGGGACAAAGGCATCCCCCCGGAGGAGTGCCCGCAAGGGCGCCCGCAGACGGGGTCGTGGAAGTGTGCGCAAGCGTTCCCGTGGCCCCGTCCTTTGCGGTGCGGAGGAACACCCCAGGAGTTTTAGTCGGTATACCGCCCCTTTTCAGGGCGGGGAGTCCGACATAACCACTGTGCTCCCCCGAGCCAGTGGTACCCGTAATTGGGGTTTCTCCTGGGTGGAAAAAAAAAAAAGGATTGTAAGACACTGGCAGGCCTTACTGTCAGAAGTTATCAAGCCGCCCATAGGGTCTCCGACATGAACCTCCTAGGCAGTTAATTCGACGGATAATTTTAACAGTTTGCAGTGAGAAGTCTATAAACACATATATGTCTTTTTTCTAGTTTTCCTTATAAACTTAGCACACAGGCTTATCTCTGCAGCGTAAGCAGCGACTAAGGAATAAATAAGAATAAGGACGCTGTCGTTGCAACTGCTAAGTTTGTTTATTTTATTTAGTTACATAGTATTATGTATACTACTTTAATGTAGTAGGGTAGCACATGTATAGACTATCTTTGTCTTGCAGAAGGGATCAATCCCATTCAAATAAATCGGTAAATACAAGCTAGGTAGTAGCCATCGCTAAGAGATATTTTTAAAGAAATTAAATTCCTAAGCTGTTATGAGTAGATATCAGTTGCAAGCCAAAAAAGTTTATTGTAATGGTTTCATTTGATTCTTTTATGATTTTAACACCTAAAAAAATAATTTGAACTCTCTCATTCATTCCTTCTCATCCGCTCAGTGGGTGTACATCTGGCGTATTCATAATGCCGTAAATGTAATTTTCCCTTCTTTCAAATTGGAAACAATTTCGGTCCGGGAAAAGGATATTGCGCACGGCTTATATTTGGGGGTATCCTTATTTTTATTAAACCAGTGAGACTCATTTTCTTTTATAGAACCTTTGTCGATAAGAGAGCTAAGCATGGGCATGTCAGGTAATGTGATAAGAACATTGTGACTGTATAAGAACATGGTAAATCCGAACATATATAGCGTCCAAAGCTAAATTTCTCTTTAAGAGAAGACCTGTGCGCTGCAGAGGCTTTACTATTCAAATATTCGTCACGTCTTCGCCTTCTTAGGGTTCCCTGGAAATCGCTAAGCTTCCTCCCTGACAAAACGTTTGTAGATATTCGGTACAGCACAAAGAACAACGTAGGATTGAATTTATTCATAGTAACACAAAGTGGATATACGACAAGAGAGTATGTTAACGAGTTTTTGATGTGTTTTGCTCTTTCACTTGTTCCATATTGCTCTTCGCAAAATCGTTACAAAATACAACATGTGTTGCAGTTTTGTGTGGATAGTATTTTGTAATGACTCGTGATGTTCGTACATAGATACAGTCTGTTAGCTTCTAGAATATACCTCGGGCTCTAGAGTAGGCTTCAGTTTTCGCCGAAAGTACACGAACGTAATACTACTTCCTGCTCTGTATAAAACTTTTCTTATTAAGTTCATTTAATTAAGTGTCATATTAGTTCCGATAGTTCTATTACACGAATATATCCGATTCTATCCGATAGTAGCCGAGGTATGTTCTAAAAGCTTTCAAAGATCCAAAGTAAACAACATTAATTTTAAGATATAAATACTTGACAGAATACTTGACGCTCTCGGTGGCGCACGCTGACTGTAGAACCGAAGGTCTCGGGTTCGATCCCCGGCCGGGTCAAACTAGGAAACGAATTTTTCTAGTTTGTCTCGGGTCTTAGACGTTATCTATATATTTATTGCATTAAATCTATCGTCCAGTTAGCACCTATAACACAAGTCATTTAGTTGTACTTAATATAGAGCTAACGAGATCTGTGTAATATGTCCATTAATATTTATTATTATTATTATTATTATTATTATTATTATTATTATTATTATTATTATTATTATTATTATTATTATTATTATTATTATTACTATTATTATTACTATTATTATTATTATTATTATTATTATTATTATTATTATTATTATTATTATTAAGATGTAAAACTAACAACTTAGCAAGCAACAAATGCGGGTTAAACTGGCTTTCGGACGTTAATAGGTCATATAATATTCATCACCGTTTATTGGTGATGAAGGGTAATAAGTTTCATTCATTCACCATACCATACACCATCACGCTGGATGCATGCACGTCTGGCGAATTTTTTGACAGTCTACCTTCTATATTAGAGAGGCACCGGTAGAAGACGGAGAATGTAGAAAAGGGAATGGAGTAAAAAATACAATCAAAACTTTTCGAATATAAAAAATTTAATTGTAAATACCGTTGACAATATAAGTCCTTGTGTTGGAAGCAAAGTCATTATAATTTAACCTTCTTTTACCGTAGTTACACAAAAGTTAGATCGAGAGGTTATCACATGAACTCAAAAGTACCTCGCTTTTTTCTCTAAGTTGTACGTAGCCCCGGAAGTAGAAACCCTATGAAAAGTGTCTTCAGCAGTGATCAGAATACTTAGAAATTTAATACCTGCAGCTTGCGAGGAGACGTAACATAATTTATTAAAACCACCAAAACTGTGGTCTTATTTGTCATCAAATGCCGGTTTGGTTAACGCGGAGTGATTAATTTAACCAATATCGGCAATGCAATAAAACTGAGCCCCGAGATTCGGGGGTCAACAAAAATTATATTACTCTATTTGGAGGATTTAATGCCTATTAATTAATAACATGAGGTGATACGGAGAGGCGGGGGTGCGTCTAAATCTTACTTTTTCATAATTATATGCATGGTGAAAATAACGCTTGTGTTTTATATAGCGGGTCTAATCACGATTATTTATAACGTAAAATGTAAACAGGATTATTTTCTTGTGTCAAGGGCGCTCAAGCGTTTAAAATTGTCTTAAGCAATAAAGTGACATCCCTTCACCACTTCATGTTGTCTTCTACCTCTATTCAAGTTAGGTATAAATACACCAACTATCCCGATCACTGTTGGTAAGATTTTATTAACAGTAGGTTTCAATTTCTTCAGTAGTGCACGGCTTTTCACAACATTCGTCGGCAAGGCCCGCGGCCAGGCGCTTCGGTCGGCCCCAGCGAATCTGTAGCGCGTCTCGGGGTGCTGTCCAGGGGAATTCGTCCTCTTCGGACCAGCCACCGTAGTCGGGTAAAGCGCTGACTGCAGATAAAAAAAAAGTATTAGAAAATAATGTTGTAAGAATAGTACCGCTTATGTACCACTTGTGACCATCAGTCGTGGAAATATGAGCTATTTCGTTTTTTGTAGGATTGACCCACATTAGACTAAAATGATGATGATGGCACAACCTTGCGTTATGACGCTCATTGAAATGAAATGAAAAGGTTTTATTCAAAGTAGCACAGAAACTGCGGCTTAATGAACGTTACAATTCAAACTAGGTGTCCATTTCAAAATCAAGATCATTTAGGAGAAAAAATGGCCAAAAAGCTCCAAACTTAGTCTTTTCAAAAGTCCTTAATTAACATAGTTTACATAATTATTATAAAACATAGAACTCATACATTGTACTGGCTTTAATTCCAGACCTCATTGTCATCTAAACAATCCTTTATGTTATAGTAGCCCTTTTGGCACAAAGTGTGCTTAACATATTTTTTGAACCGCAATTCAGGCAAGCTTAATATATCTTCAGGGATTTTATTATAGAAGCGTATACAACGCCCCATGAAGGATGTATTAACCTTTTCCAGCCTAAATAGTGGAAACAGAAGTTTATGTTTATTTCTAGTATTTACATTGTGTTGGCTACCATTAGGGGAGGGCTGTGTCCAGCAGTGGACTAATATAGCCTGAAGAAGAAGACTAAAATCACAAAAGAATATAATCATGTGGGCACAGCGATATCATTCCAATGTAAAACCTACCTACAAAGTAGGTACTCGGGGCTGCAAGTGATGCAAATTACTTCAGCCAGATGTTGCTGCCTGTACGTAATACAGAGAGTATTTTAAAGAGGTTCGAAATTTCACTGATGTCGGTGGTCGCCCATTAGCTCAGTTGGGAAAGCGCCGGCACGGTTAGCCAGAGGTGGCGGATTCAAGTCCCGGCATGGGTGGAATTTTTAGCCTCTAAATAGGTTTTTATACATATGTAGTTCTAATTTCAATCGTCAAAAAGTTTTTCCTATGAAGCCTATAAAGGTCCCACTGCAGGGCATACATTTTCTCTCAGAGAGAGAGCGAGTATGGTTTTTATTATGTGTGCCCACTGCAGATTGGCAATATGAAGCGCTGAGGTATTTGAACACCTCAGAGACTCAGGTCTCCTCACGATCTTTTACTTCATATTAGCGAGTGATATTGCCACTATAACTTTGCAAACGTAATAGTTAACTTAAAAAAAGATATACCTCAAAAATATAGATGCCGCAGTGATTATATTCTCTGTGATAGATGCCAGATTTTGGCATGCTTTTCATAAATTTCAATTAACTTTGAAAATAATAACAGAACATAACATTTACATACAGGCACATACCTTGCTTCTGGCTCCACACTAGGATACCCTGTGTCGTGGGAACCAGAAAGAACGACATCACAAACATATAAACATCCAAGACCTGGGGTTTTTTTGAACCTCTATACCTAATGCCTGCCTTATTAACGTAAAATAATTTATTAATACTTGTATTACGAGTAACTATTTTTTGTACCCGTTCGGGTAGCGCCCTGGATCTTTAGATTCACAAATCGGCTCAGCAGATAGCAGTGCATGAAGCAACGTCTGTTGGAGCCACTAGTGTTTTATAATACCTAATTATGTAAACTCTGTTAATGAGAAACTTTGAAAAGACTAAGTTTAGAGTTTTCTTGTCAATTTTTTCTCCAAAATGATCTAGATTTCGAAATGACAATTAGTTCAACTTGTAACGTGTACTAAGCCGCATTTCTGTGTTAGTTTGAATAAAACCTTTTTGATTGATTGCTTGACTTTGATTGCGTCCGGCCAGCTGACCCGTAGTGTCAAGTTGGATATCCGTATTTCCCAAAGGACAAAGTCCTCACTGATCGAGGTTGTAGACCAAATCACTCGTAACATAACTGACTAGAGAGCCCGCTTTGTGAAGGTCGAAGTGCTGCTGACAATAAAAATTAAACGGTTCAGCTGCATAACAGAAGTACCCAGTACTGTTTGACCAGACAAGTCTTTTGTACTCTGAGCTTTTACAAAAAATCTCGGTTGTAAAACCTAGGGTTGGCGGACATAAGTACAAAACACATTTTTTTGGGGACGTGAAAAAGACAAAAAGGGCTGGTAAGGGACGTCCCAGGCGGACATAGATCTACCAAATAGGGAATGCATTAGCAAAGAGGAAGATAAAAAGTACCCGGAACCGGCGTGCGTGCATGCAACGCCTTATGAACGTTCATGAAGCGAAGCTGATCTGTCAGGACCGTGGCAAGTGGCAGTCCCTGGTTTCTGCCTACACCTCTGGGATACATATGTGAGGTTATGTATGAATGAAAAAGACTATGTAAAATAACTCTATTTTTTTGACTATAATTATGACTGCCTC
Organism: Yponomeuta sedellus; assembly: GCA_934045075.1. Taxonomy (NCBI): domain Eukaryota; kingdom Metazoa; phylum Arthropoda; class Insecta; order Lepidoptera; family Yponomeutidae; genus Yponomeuta; species Yponomeuta sedellus. Next base: position 16,587,030 of record OW203727.1, on the reverse strand, counting down.
ATTGGTCTAGCCGTTATGGGGTACCAAGACAGAGGCTTGGGTTCGATTTGTACATTTGCACAAGGGGGCTCAGTCTGGGTGTATTTACATGTTTGTGACGACCTTACCTGGTTCACATAGTACAGGGTATCCTTGTTTGGGACTATGCCAATGATTTTGTTGTGTGGACGTTATTAATATTATTAATTACACCAACTATTGCAGATTATACAACATTATTAGTGATTACGAATTGGATCTCTATCATGAAAATCAATCATAAATCAAGGGAACTGCATACATATTTAATTTATATTTAATTAAAATATTAATGAAATATGTGTTATGAAATAATAATTTAATGACAACTAGCTGACTTAGCGAACTTCGTACCGCCTCCCATCGACTCTTAATTTTTTTTTTCTCTCCGTAAGAACCATCCTCGTACTTCAAGGAATATTCTGAAAAAAGAATTAGCGAAATCGGCTCAGCAGCTCTCGAGATTTGCGCTTACCAACACATTCAGCGATTCATTTTTATATAATAGATTTGTCTTATGTGCTTTAGTCCGCTGATCAATTAATATTCTATGAACGAATTCGAGGCATTTATTATTAAAATTCTTTACTGCATCAAAACAGGGTTTTGAACATGGCAGAGCGTTTGCACGCCCATGTGCAAAACCGTTTTAGGATTTGTCACCTCGACCATGTCATGTCAACAAATCCACCAAATTCCAGCTTTTATCCCATCAATTTTAGTTCTTTCAACAACCATCACCCTCTGACGTACATTAATGGCATGAATTGTGTGTGTGTGTCAAAAAGTGCAAATAAATATAAATAATTACATAGTCTATCTAATCTAACCTCGCGTCAGAGGTCTGTCATGTCAACATTTTTTTTAATGCTGAGTTCGTCAACATAGTATATGTCAAAATGACAAAAAGTTAGCTAAATAAAATATATGTACCTGGTTGTTAAATAAAATAAAAACCGACATTGTCTAGTCCTACCGCCAAAGCGCGTAGTAGTTGCTACGCCGTAGCGTGTCTACGGAGGCACGTAGCTTTTATAGGGTTCTTGAACACAAATAAACTTTAATCATCTTACTACCAAAAATTAAGACAGGTGTTGAGCAAGTGTTTCAAAACTGGTAAATAGTTGGTAGTTAATACTAATTTGGAATTGGAAGCGCTCGTGGCATAGGCGAACCAAGTGATTCGAATTAATCACTTGAGTTAAGCAATATCAGGCGCAGTCAGGTACAGGATGGGTGATCGACTCGTGACTACCGCTAGTGGTATTTTTCCGAGCGCTTCCGTGCTTCGCAAGGCACGTAAAGCGCTAAGATTACTTTATTTTATTTGTTCTTGACGAAAATTTATTGGATGTTGTACGGTGCATGTTTCATTTGACTAGAATTATTGTTTCATGACGGCTTACTATTAATTCCAATGATACGTGATCTTTTCCTTACAAATAATAATAATAATAATAATAATAATAATAATAATAATAATAATAATAATAATAATAATAATAATAATAATAATAATAATAATAATAATAATAATAATAATAATAATAATAATAATAATAATAATAATAATAATAATAATAATAATAATAATAATAAATATTCATGGACATATTACACAGATCTCGTTAGCCCTATACTAAGTGCAACTAAATGACTTGTGTTATAGGTGCTAACTGGACGATAGATTTAATACAATAAATACATAGATAACATCAAAGACCTTTGACCAGTTTGACCCGGCCGGGGATCGAATTATAGACGTTCTACAAAAAGATCTTACATATGGCAGCCCGCTTGTCTTCGAATTTCTGCTGTTGCAGGCTGGAGCAGATGATATGGTGAGCCACGGCCAGATTGCGACCGCATAGTGTAACCGGTTGATTATCCCGCTTCTTCCGATCAACTCCCGCCATTGCTCCCATTGACATAAGGCCCACAAGGATGATCGTTATTTTCATTCTGGAAATAGAGAGCAAAAACATCCAACAGCTTTATTTCATTTTAATGTACATAGTCCGATTTTTTCTATTATTCATCAATTATTATTGTCATTACTTTGAAATTGTAAATAAAAACTTTAAAAGTCAAGTCTTATACTACATGTACCGGTCCCAAACTGGGATACCTTGTATTACAGTACAAGTCTTACTTTTAATGTACCTAGTACAAGTATCCTAGGTCAAGAAATATACATAAGAAATCGCCTATTTGCAAAGGTTTTAGGACGGTAGCCCTTAAGAGAAATCCAAAGCACAACCTCTATACTGGCAGTTGAGTGCTACAGCTAAAATGGGGCATACTGTACAAAAGATTTTATTTTTTAAGATATTATGGTACCTAACGCCCTTTTATGCCATATGGGCATACTACTGTTGAAAAATACAATTATTTATTTATTTATATATACATATCTACCATATACTTGATCAGAGAGGCAAAATAAATAAACGACGACAGCGACTAATAAACGTTGATGAAGTAAGTGTTACTTCAAAGAACACAGATCCATAGCAAGTGGCATACACCGGTCTTTACTAACCCGTCGGTTGGGGGTATTTTCTATTTTAAAAAAATTGGCTTTTGCATCTTTGTAATGAAATTATTTTATACAGCGTCCATCGGCACCTTCACTCACAGTAAATAGGTGACAAAACAACTCGGACGCTGCAGCGCCTGGAATAGTTTTTCTGATGGAGTACGCATGCCCAGCACCTATACCATCCACACTCGACAATTCCATACGAGCGGAGCCAATCAAGCGGCGGGTTTCCTCACGATGTTTTCTCTCACATTTCTAATAACATTACAGGTATACAATAAGAGTCGCAAAACTGTCACGTTTGGTGGCGATGTTCACAATAAATAATCTTGGAACTAATTATGTAAACACTTTCGACAGTACAATTCTACCAAACTGCGATCCCCAACTCCCATGCCCAGCGTGGGGATTATGGGCATTATCCCCCAATGTTAGCACAACGTGGCGCTCTTTAGGGGAGGGCTATGTCCAGCAGTGGACTAGTATAGCCTGACGAGGACTTTCGGCTTATCGAGGTACGTTACAGCAAATCACCGCTTACATAAATTTTAGTCAGAAAATGTTCTTCATTATTTAAGGAGAAAATTTTGCGAAAATCTCGCATGAAGATAAAAGCTGCTGTGTTTAATTTCTTTAGGGCTTAGAGGAATTAATTATAGCAGAAGCTCAAAGTAAGCGAAGCAAACCAGCTTACCTGCCAAATAGACTTGTCTTGTTCTTTCGATGGGGTTGATGTAAGTGTCTGTAAATTAAGGGACGTTTAGATTTATATACCGGCTTGGCGAGAGATATTTGGAAGCTACTATGTTGACTGAGAGAGCGATTTCAATTGCATTGGGACTGTCTGGAAGTTTGGACTTTCAGAGCTTCTTTTTGACCCTCAATAGGTAGCTTGTAGAAATTTTCACAGAATATGCGTTACGGAATGCCTAAAAAAATAAATAAAATAAATAAATATTGGACATATAACCAAAACGTTTCGGTTTCCCCCTAATCTCGATAATGGTAACATCTACATTCAAGGGTAGTCAAATCGTGGCGTGATTATTTGCATTTCCAATAGTAATTCTCGGCTTGACTTGACATCCCTAAAAAACATATTATTGCTAAGTAAGACTCCTTTGCGAGAAGCGGTGTGGAACGCCGGCTTCTCAATCGGGAGGTCGTAGATTCGAACTCCGGCATGTACCAATGACTTTGTTTTCTAAGTTATGTACATTTGTGAAATTCTAGCAGCAATACCACTCGCTGACGGTGAAGGAAAACATCGTGATGAAACCCCAGTGTCTGAAGTGTTAACGTACCTCAGCGTTTGCTACGTACAATGGCCCAACTATGAGGCTAAGTGCGGAAATTTCAGGTCTAACTAACTACCCGTTTAGGGTACAGGCCTGAGTATGTATGTAAGATAAATAAATAAATATTAATCGACATATTACACAGATCTTGTTAGCCCTATACTAAGTACAACTAAATGACTTGTGCTACAGGTGCTAGCTCGACGATCGATTTAATACAATAAATACATATTATATAACATCCAAGACCCGAGACAAACTAGAAAACTTCGTTTCCTAGTTTGACCCGGTCGGGGGTCGAACCCGAGACCTTCGGTTTTCAGACAGCGTGCCAAACCGCTGCGCCACTGAGGTCGCAATACAACGTGCTATTGAAACACAAAAAAACCTATCAGTACATACAAACATAAACTCATGCCTGTATACATGAGGGGTAGGCAGGAACCAGAGTTTGTCACTTGCTACAATCCGAAGAAATCTCTTTCATCAACTTTTATTAGTCGTTGTACGCACGCCGATTACAAATATTCTTTATCTTTGCCTTTGGATCACAAAGTTAAAGTGTAGATGGGCGGGACATTTGGCTAGAAGGGAAGACGGCAGGTGGACCAGGGCAGGGCAGGAGTAGTGGCCAAGGGAGGGAAGAGACATACATATACAAGGTAGGTTGGTAGGCAGATCACTGCCACGATGGTCAGACGACATCGTGAGGGTTGCGGGTCAGAAATGGATCAGATTAGCACAGGACCGTGAGGAATGGCGCACTAAAAAGGAGGCCTATGCCCAGCAGTGGGTTGATGTGGGCTGATTATAGATAGATATATTGCCTTTTGCTAATACATCTCCTATTTGGCCAGCCTTGGTTGTCACAGGTCCCTATTAAAGAGAATAAGGACTAAAATATTGTTTTCATTGTTGGGAATCGAAGTCAATGAATGTGAGCGCCTTATTAACTTAATTTTGGGATTAATTGCATACCTAAGGATTTTTTAATTCAAAAATATAAGCCTATTTTAGCTATTGAGTGACACTAAAAATATGAATGCCGTGTATAATACCAATAGTATTTTAGTCTATATTTATGGACACGCACATCACACACAAACAGATCATTATACAATACATATAAATAATTATACAATAATACCGGACTTGACGATCTCTATGGCGTAGCGGTAGCGCATCTGCCTACCATGCAAGAGGTCCCGGGTTAGAACCCCGGCTGGGGACAAAAAAACCCAGGTCTTGGATGTTTACATGTTTTGATGTCGTTGTTTCTGGTTCCCACGACACAGGATATCCTAGTGTGGGGTCAGAAGCAATGTATGTGCCTGTATGTAAATGTTATGTTATGTTTGGCCCCCGTGGTGGAGTATGGCCTATACCTTCCTCAGGGAAGAGACTCGTGTCCCTTGGACATACCTAATGAGTCGATGATGATATGCTAATACCTACTTAGAAAACTAATTTTATTATTATTATTAGCTTTAGGTAATGTCAATTAATTTCCGTGAAAACAAACATTAGTACGTCTAAGTGTGGAAGAACGGAGCTTCCTTATAGGTATTTACATACTTAAAAGGAAATTCTTGCCTGATTACGTTATGGTAAACATTTTGTAAAATAAATAAACTATTTATTTAGTTTGTAACAAGGTTGTAGCGAGGATCCCTTTATCTCGTAAATAAACCAATGTAATCATAGGTTTAGTGACTGTCGTCATAATTTTACGTACATACGCGACTATGCAAATGTAATGCGTGGATGGCTTTCAGATCGCATTGCTTCCAAGGTATTTGATTCTTGTCAAACTTGTAAAACATTTATTCGTACAAAATTCGACACTTACAATATACCGCTACTAGCCATTTCGAGGCTAGTAGCGGTGGTAGCAGAGAGGTAGAACGCCTGCTTCTCATTCGGAAGGTAGTGGTTTCGTTACCCGTTATTTATTTATTTGTTCGTTCGTTCGTTCGTTCGTTCGTTCGTTCGTTCGTTCGTTCGTTCGTTCGTTCGTTCGTTCGTTCGTTCGTTCGTTCGTTCGTTCGTTCGTTCGTTCGTTCGTTCGTTCGTTCGTTCGTTCGTTCGTTCGTTCGTTCGTTCGTTCGTTCGTTCGTTCGTTCGTTCGTTCGTTCGTTCGTTCGTTCGTTCGTTCGTTCGTTCGTTCGTTCGTTCGTTCGTTCGTTCGTTCGTTCGTTCGTTCGTTCGGTCGGTCGGTCGGTCGGTCGGTCGGTCGGTCGGTCGGTCGGTCGGTCGGTCGGTCGGTCGGTCGGTCGGTCGGTCGGTCGGTCGGTCGGTCGGTCGGTCGGTCGGTCCGTCGGTCGGTCGGTCGGTCGGTCGGTCGGTCGGTCGGTCGGTCGGTCGGTCGGTCGGTCGGTCAGTCGGTCGGTCGGTCGGTCGGACAGTCGGTCGGTCGGTACGTCGGTCGGTCGGTCGGTCGGTCGGTCGGTCGGTGGTGTCGGCCTAGAGAATAGCACCAACCCAAATTCTATATAGAGTATATAGGAGATTTAATCTGTGAACGCACTTAAACGATTTTAAAAATTCGTTCACCAGTATTTGGAATGGACCTTCATGTTGGACTTAAGCTAGGTATATGCTAATTCGTTTACCGCGCGAACGTGGTCGCGAGTCAAATATGTAGGATTTGACTAGGATGTATTGTGTGTATATAGAATTTCGACAGTTGGTTATCTTCTCTATGACTTCACGTACATTGTACATGACTGCCTCGTTGGTCTACCGGTAACACGCATACCTAACTCGTTATCAACCCTTGTACGTCCCCACTGTTGGGGCACGGGTCTTTTCCTGCATCACAGGAAGGTTAGGTCATACTCCACCATGGGGGCCAAGTCCAGGTTGGCGGAGGATTGTAAGACAGTGGCGGGCCTTACTGTCAGAAGTTATCAAGCCTATAAGGCCTCTGACATGGCTTAACGACTGCCATTATAACGTGCTTAGCATGCCTTGCAAAGCACGGAAGCGCCCGGAAAAATGCCACGCGGTAGTCATGGGACGGTCACCCATCCTGCACCTGACCGCGCCTGTTCCTGCTTAACTCAAGTGATTGAGTAAAATCACTCGGTTTGCCTAGGCCACGAGCGCATACCTACCTAACAAAGTCGAAGGTGGAAGTCGAAGGTGGAAGTCGAAGGTTTGATTCCTGCTGGTGCTGGTGATTTGAATAAGTAGTCTTATGCTAGATGTAGTTTAGTATTTGGGACTCCCTTGCCTGATTGATGACACCTAAAAATCACAATCACTATTTTTTCTATTCGTAACACCAGTGTTACTGAATGGAGCTTCTTAACATTATATTAATATCTGGTTAGTGTACATAAATCAAGGGGTTTATAATTATGTCTTTAGTACTCGGAGTCTTGACCTACGAAGCGTACCTAAGTACGCGAAGATGCCGCAGTGATAAGAATGATAAAGATTCTTTATAATCTACTTCATATCATGTTAAGTCGTAATTTAGTTTATCAGAGTTATAAATCAATGAGTTTATTAGCTGAAGACAAGGCGCTATGGCGCTCATTAGGGGAGGGCTATGTCTAGCAGTGGACTAATTTATAGCCTGAAAGAGAAGAACAAGAAGAAAAGTTTATTAGTGTAATCATAAAATAACAATAGAAGGCAATCCACTTCAATGTAAGTTGATATTGATGTTTTTGCTTTCAAAACTATATGCTGTGTCGTGGATTTTGTAAATGATGCAAAATCCATAGATGAATGTTAGAAATGTTCACTAATGTGTTATGTAGCATTTTCTTCCTATCCTAAAGGAAGGGTAATGAGATGAGATAAAGAATGTAAACAAAGTTTCAGGGGTTCAAAACATTTTTATTTGAATAAATTATAGTTATATTATAAGTTATCGACATAGCTCAGATAATCATCAAGCTGAAGTGGCAGTGGGCTGGCCATATCTCGCGAAGAATCGACAACCGTTAGAGTAAACGTGATCTTGAGTGGAGACCGCGACTCGGCGAACGTAGTGTAGGACGCCCTCCGACCAGGTGGGATGACGATCTGCGAAGAACTGCCGGCAGAGGCTGGATGGGGCAAGCTGAAGACAGGGCGCTATGGCGCTCATTAGGGGAGGGCTATGTCTAGAGGTGGACTACATAATATAGCCTGAAGAAGAAGAAATTATAGTTATACAAATTTCGGATTCCCTATTTTAATCGCTGTCGTCTGTATTAGTCAAACATGATTAACCGGAAGAGTCCGAATCAGCCGTATTTATGACAAAACTATCCATAGTATTATCAATCATATTGTCAATATGGTTATAAAAATTGTCTTCGTATCACTTTGAACGCAATCTAAACAAGAATGAACTATTATAGTTCACAAAATGGCGCATGACACCAAATGTTGACAACAGCCGTACTGAAAGTTTTCCTGTACCATGAGATACGCAACGACAGCTGTCGTCGATCAAATGACGCCATTACCGCATACGTGTGACAAGGACAGAGATAATAATCGCTCACTATCGCAATATAACTCAGTAACGGTCCGTTTGTTTACATTCTTTACCTCGTCTCATTGGCCTTCCTTTACACGATTACACAACACATTAGTCGCCACTTTCCTTTATTTTCGGAACGAGACAGAAGAATTTAGGGAAGAATATAGTCTGTTTGCTTTTTGAATATACCTCGGGTTCTAGAGTAATGCTCCTTCCTGCTCTGTATAAAACTTATCTTAAATATTTTGAAAAGTTATGTAAAGTTTTAAATAACAATACAAAATAAACCTCACCTTATTCCAATATAATCGGTTCTATCCGATAGTAGCCGAGGTATATTCTAAAAGCTAACAGATTATACTCAAATCATTATACGAGTATATTCTTTTTGTTGCACTAACCCGTTCTAAGGATAATTTTAAAAACTTATTTAGAGGCTATTTAAAGTATGTACTCGGGGCTGCAAGTAATGCAAATTACTTCAGTCAGATTTTGCTGCCTGTAAATAATACAAAGAATATTGTAAAGAAGTTCGAAATTTCGCTAATGCCGGCACTTGCCCATTAGCTAAGTCGGGAGAGCGCTGGTACGGTTAGCCAGAGGTTGCGGGTTCGAGTCCCGGCATGAGCAGAATTTTTAGCGCTCTTTATCCGGAGCCGGAATGAGCACGCAAACGGTTAGTACCTTAAGTACCCTTGCACCTCTAGCTAGCAACCCAATAATACGCAACCAGTTCTGTTCTAATTACCGTTTAATTAGACATTACTGGCTGGCGTTGCCAATAACTGCCCGCTGCGCGGTTTAATAACCCTTTCCTAGCGTATGGCGGATTTGCCACGGAATGTTGATTAAGCGAAAAATGCAAATATTTAATTTTCTCTGCATTTATTGCAATAAAGGTTGAACTTCTGGCTACTAAACTACACTAAACAAGTCGGTGAATATTTTTTACGAAACATATATATGTCTATACTATTTTTATTTTTAATGCACTAACCCGTGCTAAAAATAAAAATAGTATAATCATGTGGGTACAGTGATATCATTCCGATGTAAAAACCTAACTGCAAAGTAGGTACTCGGGGTTGTAAGTGATGCAATTTACTTCAGCCAGATGTCGCTGCCTGTACGTAATACAGAGAATAGTGTAAAAAGGTTCGAAATTTCACTGATGCCGGTGAGTCGCCCATTAGCTCAGTTGGAAAGAGCGCTGGCATAGATAGCCAGAGGTCGCGGGTTCGAATCCCGGCATGGGTGGAATTTTTAGCCTCTAAATAGGTTTTAAAAAATATATAATTATGTCTGTACTAAAACTTGAAGGGTAATCCTAATCGTCTCGGAGCCATTTTATAGTCACATTTAGCGATCCTTTATTTTGCATTCTTTATTTAAACAATTTCGGCGAGCTTTACACCCTGCCGTTAACAGTCGAGGTGAATCTGAAGTGTGGCGAGGTCACAGAGAAGCGCTTGTGGCGTAGTCGAACCGAGTGATTGGAATCAATCACATGAGTTAATCAACAACAGGCGCGGCCAGGTGCAGCATGGGTGACTATCCCTTGACCACTGCTATTGGCATTTTTCCGAGCGCTTCCGTGGTTCACAAGGGACGTTAGGCTGGTGGTGCTGGCTGTAATGTAATGGCAAACGTCAAGCCATGTCAGAGGCCTTATCGGCGGCTTGATAACTTCTGACAGTAAGCCACGCCACTGTCTTACTATCCGCCACCTATCTTGACTTGGCCCTCGTGGTGGAGAATGGCCAAACCTTCCTGCGATGCAGGAAGAGACTCATGCCCCAGCAGTGAGGACATATAGGGGTTGATATCGTACAGAGAACAAGGTACTGCAGGCGGGACGATAAGTTCATAGCCCCGCTTCATCTTCTTCTTTGTATTGCTTCGCTTTGTATTATGTGAATAAATGATTTATCTATACATCTTTTAACTCATGACAAACTTGTGCGTCCCTGATATTTAGGGTCCATGACCGTGAGACCTTGGTGGCGCTAGTATTACTGCATGGAGCATCTTATAGCGGAAGTGGGCAGGACACCTGGCCGAGGCGGAAGAACGCTGACACTACTGACAGTAGTATCAGTGACAGTAGTGTAGCCCTGGCACTACTGACAGTAGTCTCAGTAGTGCCAGGGTTACAATAGAATGGTGGTTGACTACAGAAAAGAGTCGCGAAAGGAAAGAAAGAACATCCTTTCAGTGTGGGCTTCGTTCCGTCCCTTCAAAATGAACTAGTATGAATTGAATGAAATTGAAATGAATTGGTTTAATGAAATGTCTTTTTTGCTCCCCCTTCCCACATTCCTTCTATATGGTCGCTGGCTAATTATACGTATCGAATCCCGATATGCATGCCTAATGTCTAGCTGTCAAAGTTCATATTGCTATTGCAAAAGTCGGGATTCCGATAGGATAAGGCATAATTAGGCCTCAGTATGGCAATTGGTGGGGAGACCAGCGGCCTAAAGATTTAAATACATACATTTACATAAAGGCACATACATTGCTTCTGACCCCAACAATAGGATACCCTATGTCGTGGGAACCAGAAACAAAGACATCACAAACATGTAAACATCCAAGACCTGGGATTTTTTTTGTTGTTTATATATTAGATGATATTTTTGAATCTGCGGAGTACATAGATGATGATGGCTAGAATCGTGAGCTGAATAACATTTGAGGGAGAGGCTTATTGGGCAACGGTAGAATGAAGACGAACTCATCCACCTTTTGGATATGATCATCATCAATCCATCCATCCAATTTCTCTCGATAGAAATCGAGAGCATGCGTTTGAAAACGTTCATTAGTAAGTCGATGGCATCATAAATCATCTTTGTTGAAACACTCTTCACTGCATATGGAATATGGAATGATAAATCCTCTGCCGACGCCAGGCAAACGTATTCTGTGACACATACAGCGTCGACAGCTGACCGTTAAATGTTTCTTGTAAAGTCGCCCGTAACGTAACTGAGTAAGCATAATTATGTAAAGTATTATTATTAAAATTCTTTATTGCATAAAAAAATTGCACGTAGGCGAGCTTAATGCTACTTAGCCATAAGTTCTCCAAATGAATGTTTCTGTTAATTATTTTCGTCGTCGTCGTCGTCGTCACGCTATACTAGCCCACTGCTGGACATAGCCCTCCCCTAAAGAGCGCTACGTTGTGCTGTCATAGGGGGTAATGCCCATAATCCCCACGCCGGGCATGTGTGTTGGGGATCGCAGTTCGGTGGAATTGTACTGCAGGGGGCGCTGTTTCCCACCCCCCAGTTTGTGTCCCTTAGTTGCCTTTTACGACACCCGCGGGAAGAATTGGGTTGGTGCTATTGTCTAGGCCGACACCACAAAGCAGTAATTTTTAAATTACGTAGGTAATTTTTGTAAATAAAAAATAGTAACCGTGTTAGAATTTTGTCTTACTAACGAGTCGTACAAGTGAAACTGGCTGTAAAACTCACTTCGGAAGCAAGTTCCACGTGAGTTTTAACTTTTACCAGTTAGTAGCATGAAACTTTCAATGATTTGAAACAAACGTAGTTGAGTGCTTTCAGCTAATTAAAATAAAAACCTGTTTAGAGGCTAAAAATAAAATAAAAAATTTCACCCATGCGGGGTCTCGAACCCGCGTTAGTCAGAGGACTAACCGTGCCAGCGCTCTCCCAACTAATGGGAGCTAATGGGTGACTCACCGGCATCAGTGAAATTTCGAACCTCTTTACAATACTCTATACTCTCTGTAAAAAACATTACTAACACTATTTTCTTTTATTTGACATTTTTCTTGATACTTGTTTCGAAATAAAAAGATTGAATTGAAATGAGTGCAAAAGCAGAAGCAGTTTTTGAGTAAAGCGGCAGCTTTTCCCTGCGTTTCCGCTTTGTTTCTATTGAAAAGTTTCCGGAATAACGACGCATGGTTCCCGCTTGAGTACATTAGCATTTTTCATAAGTTTGCTACCTTATATGCAATCGTTTGCACCGACTTGGGCCATTTTCTCAACGCGGCGTTCGGGAAATTGCAATCATTATTAATGTTTATTATGGGGACTTGGGGCCGGGCGGCATAGGTTACTACTTACCGACTTCACGAACCCGTAACCTTTCTAAAAAATAGTAGAGTGTTGAAGAAATTGTGTTTTGACGATAATAAGATGCAAAGCGTTATAAGAATATTTATAATATTTACTTTGAATGACAGGATACGCAATAGTCTGATTATAGAACTTTGTGAACTGAAAGAGGATGTAGTGACTAGAATTGAGAAAGGAATGTTGCGTTGGCACATACATACATACATACATACATACATACATACATACATACATACATACATACATACATACATACATACATACATACATACATACATACATACATACATACATACATACATACATACATACATACATACATACATACATACATACATACATACATACATACATACATACATACATACATACATACACACACATACATACATAACCTCACGCCTGTATCCCAGAGGGGTAGACAGAGACCAGGGACTGCCGCTTGCCACAATTCTGACAGGTCACCTTCGCTTGATCAACGTTCGACGTAGTTGCATGCACGAACGCCGGTTCCGGGTACCTTTTATCTTCCCCTTTGCTAATACATCCCTTATTTGGTCGATGTACGTCCGCCAGGGACGTCCCTTTACCAGCAGCCCTTTCACTCACATTCGCAATATATATTTGTTTCGTCAGAGCGGTGGTAGCGGAGCGGTGTAGAACGCCGGCTTCTCAATCGGGAGGTCGTGGGTTCGAACCCCGGCATGTACCAATGACTTTGTTTTCTGAGTTATCTACATTTGTGAAATTATAGTAGCAATACTACTCGCTGACGGTGAAGGAAAACATCGTAAGGAAACCCTAGTGTCTGAGGTGTTAGCGTACCTCAGCGCTTGCTAGGTACAATGGACCAACTATGAGGCTAAGTGCGGAAGTCTCAGGTCTAACTAATTTGTTTCGTCAATCTTTCTTCCTTCGTCCTCTCCACATGTCCAAACCAACTCGGTAATTATTTTTGACACATTATGAGTAAAATGCAAGGTAAGCTAAACCTCTTAAACCACAGCCAAATCTGTAACTAAAGACACTTCGACACCAATCTTCTCCGCCAAAGGTTACCTTTATTTTATTCCGTCTGTTAATGAATACTTCAGTAGGCTCAAGTTTATTTATTAACGACTGCCTGCTAGTACAATGCTTTAAAGTATTCACAGAAGTACTACTTAGTTCCAACTACCAGATGAGCTCTTATATCTTTTTATTTGGCCTTTTACATCCCACTACAGGACACGCTAACGGTGAAGGGAAACATCGTGAGGAAACCCGCGCCTTGGTTGGCTCCGCACGTATTGACTAGTCTTTCCTTTGGGCTAGGCCGACTAAGCTGTCAGGATGCCTGTGAAGATGCCACTGGGCGCAGTTTAAATCATCTCATTAAGTAGATGCAAAAAGGCCAATATTATTATTATTATTATTACAGGGCACTGGTCTTCTCTCAGAAAGAGAAAGTATATGCCCAATTACCACGCGTGCACACCGTGGATTAAGAATTTCTTCAAGTGCCGAGGTTTTTGAACACCTCAGACACTCCGACCACTCGGATGCTGCAGTGCCTGGGACATTGTTTTAGTGTAGCCTTGCCCAGCACCTATACCATCCTGACAACTTAGTCGGCCTAGCCCACAAGAAAGACTAGCCAATACGTGCGGAGTCAACACAGGCGCGGGTTTCTTCACGATGTTTTCCTTTAGTGTCAGCGAGTGGTATTGCTATTAGAACTTCATAAATGTACAAAACTTAGAAAACAAACAAACAACAAACTGTACGTAACACACAGAGTATTGTATTGTATTGTATTGTCATGTGGGTACAGCGATATCATTCCGATGTAAAATCTAACTGCAAAGTAAGGTACTTGGGGCTGCAAGTGATGCAAATTACTTCAGATAGATGTTGCTGCCTGTACGTAATAGAGAGAGTATTTTAAAGAGGTACGAAATTTCACTGATGCAGGTAAGTCGCCCATTAGCTCAGTTGGGAGAGCGCTGGCATGGTTAGCCAGAGGTCACGGGTTCAAGTCCCGGCATGGGTGGTATTTTTAGCCTCTAAATAGGTTTTTAGAAAACAAAGTCACTGGTACAAGTCGGGATTCGATCTCACGACCTTACGATTTTGAAGCCGGCGTTATACCGCTCCGCTACCACCGCTCTATATTATACCAGCATCTATTACGCGCTTCGAGTCCTGAACGATTCCAATGTAATTATTACTGTCTAACTGTCGAATTAGCATCGAATTTGACAGGCGATTGGAATCACTCAGGATTTGCTGCACGTAATTAGGCCAAGGCCGGATCTCGAAAAGGCTATAAGCAGCTCCTCAGGAGCTATTCCCATACAACGTAGTTAGGTTTTTATTTACAAACGAATTGACGGACCGCGATGAAACTTTACCAATGAGCTTAGATCACACAAATTGCGGCGTGATCGTGCACAGAATTGAAAATAAAGTTATTAAAAAGATATTACAGCCTCGTAAGACTGTTCATACGAACTACTCTCAAGGCTATATTTATACATACTTTTCTTTTTGATAGGTTTAATTCAATTGCTCCCTCGCGCCTTGCGTACGCTCAACACTGTTGCTAATCATGTTGACTTGTTTAACTGTTCCCTGAGAGGGTTTACGGAGGCTGTTTTAAATGTGCTATGTTATCCGTAATGGTATAGTTTGTTTATGAAATTTTCTGTTTAGGTGTTTATTAATTTTCTATGTTGTGTTACAATACTTATATTAACAATTTTAGTTAGTTATAAGTTTTATGATGTACCTAGTGTTAGTTTATCCGCTGTAGCCGCTAGATTTTGCAATTAATTGTGAGTTCATGTTCCTGCACTATCGAATTAGGCAAGCCTGTAATGGTAATACTACCATTACAGGCTTCCATTATAGTCATCATACGATGACTATACAAATAAAAAAATTCTAAGCACAATCAAATCTTGATTTCTGTCATCTAAATGTCATGTCGTTTGTAATTAAAAACAAAACTACGTTTGTATGGGAATAGTTCCTTGAGGGCGCTTAAACACCGTATACCTACACACAGTGCGACAGATAATACAGAAGATCTAGAAGTAGATTCAATCAGGTACCTCGAGACAAACCAGTTATGTTTTAACGAGGTCCGAATCCATTTATTCGTTACCTACATTATGTAAGCCTAAATAAGTATTACAAATCGCCTGCTGCTGTGTCTGGCATTTGTGAACTGTGAATACTGAACTATGACCGCGACAAGACCTGTACGCGGTGGTAGCGCACTGGGTAGGACAATCGACTCGCAAGCGAGAGACCAAGGTTCGATCCCCAGTGCCGGCATGTACGAATGACTTTGTTTAATTTGAAAGTGACGTACGTTTGCAAATTTGCATTCGCAATACCACACGCTAACGGTAAAGGAAAACATCGTGAGGAAATCCGCGGCTTAGTTGGCTCCGCACTTATTGACAAGTCTTTCCTGTGTGCTAGGCTGACTAAGGTGTCAGGATGGTATGGGCACAGATTAGATAATATGGTATGGGTGCTGTGCAAGCCTACACCTTCTAAAACAATGTCCCAAGCACTGCAGCATCACAGTGGTTCTTTCACCACTGCAGTGCGCGAAACTTCTACTATTACTACGAGGCCAGACAGACAGATACACTTATATATTGCAAAATACATTGTTACGCAATTCTGAAAGTAATTTTTGTTAATAACTAGCTGACTCAGCGAACTTTGTACCGCCTAACAGTTGATTCTTTAATTTGTTTTTGTTTTTCTCTCCGTAAGAACCATCCTCGTACTTCAAGGAATATTCTAAAAAAAGAATAAGCGAAATCGGTTCAGCTGCTCTCGAAATTTGCGCTTACTAACACATTCAGCGATTTATTTTTATATATTAATAATATTTACTTTAACTTGAATACTCAGTAAATTAAGTACAAAGCGTTTTTTTTTTTAAATAATACATGTGGAGTTACTTTGTTAGCTTGTTCTCACATAAAAATGCAGCTTATATACGTCCCACTGCAGGGCACACGCTTTCTCTCGGAGAGTATGGGCTTAATCATCACGCATGCCCACCTCGGGTTGGCGATTTCAAGCGCTGAGGTATGTTAACCCCTCAGACAGGCAGATCCGATTGATTGGAATCAATCACTTGAGTTATGCAACAACATAAGTGCAGGATGGGTGACCGTTTCGTAATTACCGCTAGTGGCATTTTTCCGAGCGCTTCCGTGTTTCGCAAGGCACGTTAAGCCAACATTCGGTGCCGGCTGTCACGTAATGGCAGTCGTTAAGCCATGTCAGAGTTAAGCCTTATGGACGGCTTGATAACATAACACCAGACAGAAAGGTCCGCCCTGTCTTACAATCCTCCACCAACCCGGGCTTGGCCCCCGTGGTGGAGTATGGCCTAACCTTTCTGCGATGCTGATAGAGACCCGTACCCCAGCAGTGGGGACATTCAAGGGTTAATATCGAGTTCGACACCATTGTGCTGTATGCCCTTTGATAGCATCAGACGATTAGTTGTTCCTTATGTTTAAAAGCAAAGTGGCCCGTTATATTACTGCGGGAGTCTACGTACTGAGCTGATATGCTTGTCGATTGATGCTCTCTACTCTAACGAAAAAAGGCGCTTAATAACTTTTTTTTTCACAAACGGATCGCTGAATCGAAAAATGCTAAGTCCAATCCGTCAATAGAAGATTTCTTTACCTTTATTTCTTGGCGTGTATATCGTCACTGAACTAAGACGCGGACAGACTATAGGGTTCCTTGTTGAATAGGGAACCCCACATTTTTTTCCATTGCTGGCGCTTGTGTACCTTATCTCGACCAATTCAAAATGTCTACTTTGTTGGCCTCGCGTATCAGGAGGCCGTGGATTAAATTTCTACTGCTTGCTGCCGTACAGGGGGTCACAGTCTGGATATATTTCAATGTTTGTGATTTCCTTGCCTCGTTAGCATATTCGCAGTACAGGATATCCAAGTTTGGGGCCAGAGCAAACGACTGTGTTGTGTGGATGTTTTTATTATAATTCACCATGTGGCTTTGTGGCCGAGTCTTCTGGCTCTACAAATTTTGTTCAAAAGGGGTGCTGCTTACGTGATAAATCTTCAACCTTTGCTGTGGTATAATGAATGACGCAGAAATAGCAATCTGTTACACGCCTGCGCCAGCATTGTAGATGAAGCCGTCGATGAGGTGTTTCGAGTCATTTTTTTGTAGTGTGCCAAGGATTGTTTTGCAATGAACTGTTTATGGCCGTTTAATTTATAAATCGAACAAAGGTGGGAGATATCGGCAAACGGATTTCAACTCTGAAGTGGAAATGGCGGGACACTTGCCAGGCGGAATGATGGCAGATGGACGAAGGCAGTGACAGAGTGGCGGCCGTGGAAGGGGGAACGATCGGTGGGCAGACCAGCAGCCAGATGGTCAGATGACCTATATAAAGTAGCCGGCAAACCGTGCTGGTTGGCGTGGAAATGAAGAGGCCTAACCCAGCAGTGGGGTTTACCGGGCTGATGATGATGATGATTTTATAAATAACATACATATATAAGTTGTGTAAGATCTGTCAAATTTTCCTAAATTGTCTAAGACAATTGTAAAAAGACCTATCATTTGACTAAAACAAAAGTCAAGAACTTCCAAATTTCCAGCACCTACATATCCACGTTGAAAAATTAATACTGACTTCAGAACATTACGGCACTAAAAACGAAGTCATATTCGTTTATATTATTTCGGCGTTTTTAGTGCCTTAATGTTCAAGTACATACAGGTTTTACTAAAATACCTGTATGTTCAGGTAGATACAGGTATTTTAGTAAAATGGGTTCTGTGGTTTACTAATTTGTCTAGATCTACTGAGTGTCTACTACATAATGTTGTAAAATAAAGTTTAACCTTATTGTTATATCGCCGTGGTCGCACAGGAGTGCATAATGTCCACAAAAATAATATTTTCAAAAATTATGTGTAGACATATCCCACAATTCTAATAATAATTTGTCACTGTCGTAATAGTGACAAATTACTTGATCCTGACCTTGACACATATAAATTAAAAACCATTCATATGAGTGCCCACCCGGCTTACCGATAAGCACTCACACAACATGTTAAAGGCGAATTAATAAAAGGCAACCCTTAAACACTATTTATTTCTTCAAATAAAAACAGTCTTTAATAACGTTGAACTTTGATATTGGCTATGATTCTTACGGTGCGGCGCAGTAGCCTTAAGTGTCTCAATTATCCATTTTAGAAAAAATTTATGTTTAAATAACACGTTGATTTCCTTTAACGTTGTTATATGCTATAACGTTGCTATGCCATAATAATTAGCCTAAAACACTAATTATACAAAAAATATTTCGTAAAAATTGGTGAAGAAATTTGGCGGAGTTCCAAAACAAACACTGTGACATGAGATTTTTATATATTGGATTTCTAAAATAAGCATTTCCTTCCTCATTTAGAACTTGCGTTTGGCAGCAACTGATTTTTCTTTTTTGAAGTATTTGTGTTATTTGATTAAGATCGCGTTTTATGCGCTCTACCAATATTGAAGAAGGTCCATTCGGTTTACCGCAGTATCTATTTTACAGTGCCACTGCTACGCAGGAAACCGTAACAACATCCTCTTTTTAAAGAAATTGTTTAATACTCGTAAAAACAGAAGGTGTTGTAAATGACGTTCTCTAACCCACAGTTTTCAAGAATTTTGCATTTAAACTTAATTATAAACTCACGCCTTTATCCTGGAGAAGTAGCAAGATCCTGACAGGCAGTTTTCGCTACATCTAATTTCTGCATCCACGCTATTCGATAATTTTTGCATCCACGCACGCCGATTAGTTAAGAATAAAATATATTTATAAAAAATTAACACAGTTTAATCAATCTGAAAAATGCAAAAAAACTGAAAATCGACGATCATAGAGCAAAACAAATATACAATAATTTATAACAAAAAACATTGCACCAAGGGAATGCGCAAAACTTTTACGATCAAACATTTTAATTTAGCTGTTTGCGCCATGTTATCTACATAGATTTAGCCGTTTATTACACAAGCTAGACAACTTGGTAAAGTTTTCCGATAATTGAGATACTAGCTACGTTATAACAAAAGCCTACACGTGTTCTCGACACACGATGTTTCTTGGCAAAAACCGTTTTCAGCCAGAAGTTCCCTTAGGTGTCACCCAAAGTGTCTCCTATGCACAGTCTTTTGGTAGCTCAGTTCAAAGGGAAATCCTCGTATATTCTGGCGTCCAACGGGCAGTACAGTAAAAATTCAGTGATGGCGCAGGGCTGTCGGCAGCACTCATCGGCGATTTGGCGTCGACCACGATGGTAGGTCTCTCGGACCATTCGTTTTTTGAACGTGAAATCTTGCAGTTCTTCTGGGACCAGTGCATCTGGAAGAGAAACATGACATAACATAAACTCACGCCTGTATTCCGCAGGGATAGGCAGGGACCAGGGTCTGCCACTTGCCAAGATACTGATAGACCCCTTCGGCTTCATTAACACTCATTAGTCGTTGCATGCACGCACATCCGGCACATCTGGAAGATTATTATTTTTTTACTTTACCGCCCAAGAAAAACACGATGCATGAAATGGATGTACAAAGAAACGTAAGAAATTGGATGTACAAAGGCGAACTCTCTGTGAAAGATTTGTTCTAACAAACCTTAGGGAGTGGAAGTGGCGGTGTGAAACGGGTACATGATCTTTACAATGATTTATTATTTCAGCATAAGCATACCTTCCCGTTTAGACATGCGAGTCTCTATGTCACTGTAAGTGAAATTAGGAATCTAAGAACACGTCTGACTTTAAGGGAGTTTATATCGCCAGCAATAAAAAAACGATCATAGCTTTGTTTACAAATTGGTTTTGAAAAAAAAGTGTCTGTTATTCTCGATCATCTTAATAGTGAGTTTTGGGACCCGTGGCTTCTTATCTTTTTTGGCTTAGATTTTTGCTTTAGGTTCCTACCTAAAGCAAAAATTCTAAGTCAAAAAAGATAGTACTAACTCTAGAAACAATTGTCACGCTAATATTATTATGGCGAAAGTTTGTTAGTGTGTACCTATGTTTGTTACTTCTTCAGGTCTAAACGGCTGAAAAAATTTTAATAAAATTTTGGTATGACACTCTGGATTAACACATAGGCTATGTTTTACTGCCGAAAAATATCTTAATCCCATGGGAAAGCTAGTTTCCCACAGCTAGTTAAAGGCATAAATGGTATCTAGTTGCAGTTCCGTGATCCTAAGTTAGGCAGAGCGCCAGAATTTCGGTGCAGAGAGTAATTTCAGATAGTGTTATGAATAAACAACCTCAGTATTAATAACCTCAATAATGCGAGGCAGAACATTTTGGACTGCAGAGGTAAGGCAATCGAGATTGTGCGCAAAACTCCCTCCAACTTCTACGAGAAGAGCTTTAAATATTTATAATATTACTTTCCGATACTCGGAGATTGTTGAATACTTTTCTGTACTAAAAATAGACAGGTTTTTAAATTTAATCAAACCTTAAGAGGGAGTTCGGTATGTATGTGACCAGAAAACCAAATCGGCAAAGTGCGACTAAGACTCGCGCGCCGACGGTTTCCTACAAATTTGTAGATAGGTAATGTAACGATCATCATCATGAACCCATTATGTCCACACGGAGGTATAGGCCAAGTCTTCCAACGCTTGCAAGACTAGTGGCTGGTCTTACTGTCAGAAGTTTCTAAAGCCTCTGGCTTGGCTTAACGAATGCCACCTATCGACGGCAGCCGGTAGCAACTGCTTAACGTGCGTTGCGAAACACAGAACCGCTCGGAAAAATGCCACTAACGTTATAGTCATAGTCCGTCACCCATCCATGCACTGAACGCGCCCTATGTTGCTTAACCTTCGTGATTGCCTAAGGTTACTCAGGCAGCCGGAGCTTCGAGCGATTCGTAGAATGTAACGATACTTCATTATGATATAAGGCCGGCGCAGCCGTCTAGACAGAGTTTGATTTATATGATGGAAACCTTTAGGTTTTGTTAAGGTGTCAGTCTCTCCCGAGATAGGCTAGGGATTCGATAAAAGATATAAGAAAAAAATGTTATTAAAAGATATATAAAATCAGTCTGTTTAAATTACAAGAGCGCGCAACAGTACTCACTCATAATATGAGATGTATCCCGCTTGATAATCTTCACTCTGTTGTTGCATATCTTCTCAACCATGCAGGAAAGGTATGTGCTGCATGCTATAATAGTGTTGTTTTCATACAAAACAATGGCCTCATCGGATTTTGTACTGGGACACGTGGATTGGCCACAAGTCAAACTGACTAGGGTTAAGGCTGCCGTCTGAAATAAAAATACAAAATGTTTTTAACGGACTTGGGCCACGTGGTATGGCCTAACCCTCCTGCAATGCAGGAGGAGACCCGTGCTCTAGCAGCGGGGACATACAAAAGGTTGATATCAATTGTTTTTAAAATTGCATTTAAAAGAAAAAAAATACAAGCATGTTTTATGTTGGTTACCACACTAGATGTAAGTCTGTGCGTAATCAGAGGAAGACATGGCATAAAGGGGAAATCATTAGAGTAATTAGTGGGCAAGTGGGCAATTGCAGTCAGTTGCAATATTTATGTAAATAAATATGTACTAATATTACAAAAACAATAGCTATACCGCCTGAAGGAAAATATCTCGAGAAAATCTGAATGTCCGAGATATTTAAATACCTCAGCACCTGAAATTGCCAATACGTGGTGGGAACGCATGGTAATTAAACTCAATACTTTCTCTCTCTCTGTGATCTGCAGTAAGACGTATACTGGCTGCAACATTATGATTACATAAACACTATTCTTTATTAAAATGAAAAAAATATCCCCAAAAATTTTGCCAATGATTTCGAATTCTAGTGTCTTACATAGTTTGGAAGAACAACAGATAATTTCAGACGTGTTGAGGGACTTTATGGTACTTCGAGATCGTGATATAATAAATAGGTAAATGTTGACAGCTGCTGCAGTTGCACTAAAGCTTTGCACTTCGAAACTTGCAGTGTTAGTTCTCAAGTTGCTACCAAAATTGACGGTAGAGATTTGAGAAGTTGTAAGCGGGATGCAAACTTTACCGTGATCAATTTTACAGTAGGTGCTTCAAGAGGTTCTGTTAATCTTGAGGGTGTTATTTTGTTTTAAGCTGTAAACAAATCGACTAAGGGATACACTCTATAATTTTCTAAGTTTATACGCACTTTGGGACCAGAACAAGTGATAGTGTTGTTTGTAAGCTAGGATTACCAACACATCACAACATTCCTACATTCCACGTCTATAAAATGTTACATAATAAATCGCCGATCCAATACGTACCGCTAATAGCATCATCATGACTAGATATCACTCTTCGGACAAATTTTCCTATAATACTTTTAAGCACGTCCAGACGATATCTTCAGACATGCATATTCTAATGTATTGTAACTACTAATGAGAACTTCCAGAGGGCGCTGCGCCTTAAAACCAACGGACTTGGTCCAGAGTACAGCGTTACTTAAAACTTGTTTACAAGATAACAACGTTTACCAAATATTGTCATGGCATAGCAATAAGATAAGACTTCCCTCTAAATAACCACTTTGATTTATTACAGAAAGTATTTATAGACACCCGTTGGTTTCCTAACGATAGTGTTTGAGTTGTCTGGTCGATCGTCTCGAGCTGTTTTTGTATGATAAGTGCGGCTCGTTTCACGTCGCCGAACTATTTGAACTACTTTCGTGAGAAGCGTCTCCTGGAAATAGTTTTGATTTATTTCTATGAGGTGGTATTCACACCGCTGATATCTGGAAAATGATTATATTCTTTTCGTTGCACTAACCCGTGCTAAGGACGATTTTTAAGAACCTATTTAAAGGTTAAAAATTTAACCATTTAGATTCGAACTTCGAGTGCCGGCATGGGCGGTATTTTTAGCCTCTAAATAGGTTTTTAAAAATCTGGTTTAAGTATTGGGCAAACACGTGCGTACACGTTTACAAGCTTTGATATGATTTAATTTTAGTTAAGATTAATAAGATGGTAAATGTTGAAAATGTTGTGGCCGCTTATTAAAGGGGTATTCACCACCATAAGACCTAAAAATTGTAAAAAATACTGTAAAATCTAAATATGAACTATGTTGGTGGTCCTCAATTTTTTTTATGTACTCTATAAACTTCTTACTACAAGGCACAACCCTCTCTCAGAGAGAGAGAAAGTATAGTCTTAATGACCACGATTGGCCTCAGCGAATTAATAAGATATTAAAATAATAAAAATTAAAGGCCACGCGTGGTAATTAAGTCCATACTCTCTCTCACTCTGAGAGAAGGCCTATACGCTTTAGAGTAAAATTTCTAAGCTACAGGGTGGCCAGGGGTGGAGGTATACAACTTTTTTTTTGCCGCCATTTTGTTTTGGCGGTAAATATGACAGTTGTTGCATGAAAATAACTTTGTGTAGATACAGCAAATTTATCACGAAGCGTTTTACGGCGGAAACTCTGAGAAAAATTGCAGCCTATGAGTGACGAAGCTCATTTCGATCTCAGCGGATTTGTTAATAAACAAAATTCTCGCTATTGAGGAGAAGAACAACCTTTTTTGATCCACGAACGACCACTGCATCCTCGTCGAGTAACAGTTTGGTGTAGAATTTGGTCAGGAGGGGTAGTTATTTCTTTGAAGGTGATGGGTGATGCTGTTACAGTGAATGGTGATCGGTACCATGAGATGACTATCAATTTTTTCTCGACTCAAGTGAATCAATTGGGCTTAGGAAACATGCGGTTTCAATAAGACGGGGCCACATTTCACACGGCACGAGCCACATTAGAAACATTGAAAAGAATGTTTCCCGGTCTAATAATTTCGAGAAAGGGTGACGTTGATTGGCCCCCAAGATCGCCTGATTTAACAGCTCCTGACTTTTTTCTGTGGGGCTATCCAAAGGGACGTGTCTATGCTGACAGGCCAATGAATCTTCAGCAATTAAAACAAAATATTCGAGACACAGTCACGGAGATAACGCAGGAAATGTGTGAAAATGTGATGAAAAACGCGATGAAAAGGGTTCGCATCTGCGATGCTGCTAGAGGTGGACATTTGCCTGACATTATTTTCCATGTTTAACTGCCGGCCCTAAATGCTAGATTTTACAAGAAATACTTAATATATTTTATATTTCATAGAATAAAATTACAAAACTAAAGTGTATACCTGTTATTTGGCCACCCTGTATATAAAAAATATACACTGACGGCTGAAGTTTGGGTTCCCAGGCCAAGGTGTAAATTAAAGAGATGGGGAAAACTATTAAAGAGATAGGACGACACTTGCAGAACCGAGGTAACCAACCTATTATATCGGGGATATACCATACAGAGAATATCACTTGCTGTGCAGCACGATAATGCTGCTGTTGTTTTGGATACTTTTGGGGTAGGTGCCTCTCGGGGTTTCATTTAACTGGACGTTTTTAGCTTTGATTTTTATTTGTGTACGTTTTATTAAGAACGGCCTTTCGACGACTTTGTTGTGTGCTGTATGGATGTTTCTTACCCGATGCTCGTGACTTTTTTGAATAAATAGTACAAACAAGCGCAACATACGTGTGTTATAGTACATAATATCATGCCTGTATTCCGGACTGGTAGGCAGGGATCAAGATTATCTGCGACAGTTAATTATGTCTATTAACCACACGCGCCGGTTAATAGACATAATTAACTGTTTGTTCTGATTCGTGACTTTAGTTATAGATTTCATATTATTTGGTTTTACGTATAAGCCACAAATTTAAAATGTCAAAACTTGAATGGTACATATCTATCAAGTTTATGCATAAAGGTCGGTCACTCAATAAAGACCAGTGTGCTAATAGCAGCCGTGTGTTTCACTCGTCCTCTTAATACCCAACAGCATCGAGAGACGAGCATCTACCTACAAATTTTAAAGCTATAAAATGGCGAATTTCGGAGTTTTGTCTACTTTTAATCAGTGAACAAACATACAAAAAACATAAAAATCAAATAGTGTGATGCAAAGGGGCTGATAAGAGTGATAAGACAAAGCAAGAACGGGAATGTCAAACAGATCTGGACGACTTAGCCCTATCTGAGCAGCCGGGTCCGTCTCGACCGCAACCCGAAGAAAAGGCGGACAGTGCCCCGGACACTGCGAATCTGCAGTATGGGCCATCGCCATTACCACCTCTTCAGACTGATTGACGGGAATAAACTACAGATGAAGAGAAAGACTTCCAAGAAGCAATAAGCCCAGATAATGCACAACAAACTGATAATACACAGAGAGGACGGGGCACAGGAATGACACTACGCCCCATAACCAGAGTAGATTATAGGAGTTTATTGTAAAAAAAAATCTAATATAAATATATAATACTAGAATACTAGATAAAAATCTTTAGGGAAATTCACCATGCTCTCTCATTGATTTACGTAGGTATATCTACCTCCACCTAACATACTGAGGGGAGGAATATTGTGTTGTAAAGGTAATTAAGTAAGCTAGTATTATTATTAGGATATTACTATATCCCATCTAAGAATAAGTTCAACATAGTTGATAACTGAAGGGAGGAATTGTTATGCATGCATAAGTGTCGGTCATTCAATAAAGACCAGTGTGCTAATAGCAGCCGTGTGTTTCACTCGTCCTCTTAATACGCAACACAAGTGCTCCCATTTACTTTCTATGCGGCATGGGTAGCTCGATGGCATGAGTCAGGCATTTTGTGGCCCTAAAATGTCATAATTTAACAGGCAATATACTGGAAAGTCACGACTTTCGACATTAAAAACGCGCGACTAGCGCGTCGTACTACCAATGCACCTCGGTTAGTAGGTACGATGGGACGAGTCACGCATTTCGTGGCTACGGAATGTCAGAATTTCACAACTAATGTACTGGGAAGTCGTTTGAAAACGGAAAACCCGCCGCTAGAGTAGTCGTACTACTCAGGCAGGACCCTTTTTTCAAATTGCGTCAGACTCGTTAATTCTAGAACAATACGCGCGTTGCTAACCCGTTGAGGGATGGTCTTGAAATTAAACAAAAGGTTCTTTTGTCCGCTCGTTACGGATATAATTCTACTAGAAGACACTCGCGTTCTATTGATTATGTATAGAATTAAAGCCAGTACATTGAATGAATTCTATGTTTTATAATAGTTATGTAAACTGCCACAAAACTAAACTGCCACAATCTCTTAAGACCAAGGTCTACAACCAATGTGTCCTGCCCATACTTACTTACGGTGCGGAAACATGGACGCTCACCAAGCAAAATATGCACAAAATAAAAGTTGCACAAAGAGCGATGGAGCGTGCCATGCTAGGCATATCACTTGTGGACCGCGTACCCAACGTAGAAATTCGTCGAAGAACCAAGGTCGAAGACGTTGGTGAGCGGATCACAGACTTAAAGTGGAGATGGACGGGACACTTGGCTAGAAGGGAAGACGGCTGGTGGACCAGGGCAGTATCGGAGTGGTGGCCAAGGGAGGGAAGGAGGTTGGTAGGCAGACCACGGACACGATGGTCAGACGACATCGTGAGGGTTGCGGGCCAGAGATGGACCAGGTTAGCACAGGACCGTGAGGAATGGGGTGCGATGCCAGATTACCTCCCCGTGTGCCCTTCCGCTTCCGTTCCTACTGATTCATCTTGAACCAGTGGGAAGGGTAAGTGGCAAGGGCCGGTGCACCCTGGGCGCTGGTCAGTAACTTCTCTTTATGGGATCTTGCTGGCCAGCGGCGAAAAATCTGGCGGGAGGGGTCGCGTGGGCCCTGTTTCACCCTGTGGAGCGGGACCCAGGCGACCAACCGAATGAAGGACCGACTGGGGGGGGGCGCCGCTGCGCGGAAGCGCGCGCGCCTCGTACCAGTCGGACCAGAGTGGCCGCCGGGACGCGGAGGGTCGGAGGACCCTCCGCATCCATCACGGCGGGCCGGAAGGCGCCCTTGCGTGTTCTGAGGGTGCCTTCTGGCACGGAGGGGGCCCGCGCGGTCGCTCTCCGCCTTCTCTGCTTTCAGCGAAGCGCTGGTGGGTGACGCGACGGGCCTCGCGTGTGGGGCGTGCGGGGGCCAACACTGCATTGGCTCCCATGCGCCCCAACGAGGAGGTGCGCCGCCCTCCTCTAATCCCATTGGTCCAAGTAACGATGGGATGGAGAGGGCGGCGCGTTGGGGCGTGTGGTGGCCAAGTTCTATCGCACTTGGCCACTATGCGCTCCAACGAAGAGATGCGGCGCTTTCTAGCCCCGTCGTCGAGCACCGACGGGGCAGGGGGCGCCGCCGAAGGAGTGCCCGAAAGGGCGCCCGCAGACGGGGTCGCGGAAGTGTGCGCAAGCGTCCCCGTGGCCCCGTCCTTTGCGGTGCGGAGGAACACCCCAGGAGTTTTAGTCGGTATACCGCCCTTTTCAGGGCGGGGAGTCCGACATAACCACTGTGCTCCCCCGAGCCAGTGGTACCCGTAATTGGGGTAAAAAAAAAAAGGACCGTGAGGAATGGCGCAATAAAAAGGAGGCCTATGCCCAGCAGTGGGTTGATGTGGGCTGATTATAGATATTATGTAAACTATGTTCATTAAAGACTTTCAAAAGACTAACTTTGGAGTTTGTTTTTCCAATTTATCTCCAAAATTATCTAGATTTTGAAATGGACACCTAGTTTGACTTGTGATGTTCACTAAGCCGCAATTACTGCGCTACTTTGTTTCATTTTATTTCATTTCATTAAAAATAGTAGTTTAATTTCGTGCCAGTATGATCAAGTCTTTAGCAAGAAGTACAGGTTTCCAGTGCGTTAAGTGCACAAGGCACGCGTCTTTATCACGTAGAAAGATCACAGAGGTGTTGGTACGTACAGTTTGACTGGAATCTACAATGATTATTTCGATTTAGGTTGAATGCGTGGTAAACAAGACAAGTAGGTAAGTTGTTCTACCTGGACCGATAAGGGTGGAACGTTGTATATCTTTTATAAATAATAAGAACTGGAACGACTTCAGGTGTTGTTTTACCGGTTGCCCCCGGGTAGTGTAACGGTGCAAACCTCTTTACACCATTTTTATTTCTTTTTCTATCTATCATTTTCAAATATTTAAATTACGTCACACATTATTCGATTTCCCTCATTTTTCATCACTACTACCAAAGAGTATATACTACTACTTTACCCTTCGACCAGATCTGACTATTTTACCTGCTTATCCGTTTTTATCCAATTTTTCTGTTTTATTATACCTACTACTAATCTACAAATAAAACAACACCTGAAGTCGTTCCAGTTCTTATTATTTATAAAAGATATACAACGTTCCAAGGGACGTCTTAGGCGGACATACTTCGACCAAAATAACGGATGTACAAAATGATAGAGCTAGTGATGGACTGTATGAGACGATTATGAATACTGATGGAAACACGGATTATATGATAGAAAGTTAATAAAAAATAAAGCACGATTTCAAGACAGATTTTATTTCATTTCATTTATTAAAAAGTAAAAAAGAACAATTAAAAAAGATACAGTAACTTAACTAATTGAACATGGACCCTGTAAGGGTATGGCAGATTTACATGTTACATGACGTTTTAGCAACCCTGACAACCAAAATGTGACGACGTAAAAACCAGTAAGACAATATTAATAAGGAGAAAAAGGTCGCACTGCAGCCAGTCGCCTTTGTATTAGCAAAAGGCAAGTTTTGGGCTTGCAACGACTTTTTAAAGTTGATTTAGCGAAAGATGTCTGTCTGCAGGATCGTGACAAGTGGTACACCCTGATCTCTACCCCTCCGGGATAGAGGCGTGAGTTTATGTAATGTAATGTACATGGTAAAATGTAGTCAGGATTCGACACAAAGCGATGGATGTTTCGTTTGGGTAATAATAATAATAAAGCATTTATTTCGAACAACTTAGGTCCATATAAACAAACATGTTAATTTCCCCCCATAATGTTAATTTGCTTTTGAATATCGTGAGGAAACCTGAGTATCTGAGGTACGTACAATGAAGAATATTCTTGTTATCATGTTCTTCTTAAAATTAGCAATATTCTATTACAACTATTATTATTATATTCTTGCTGCCTGTACGTAATACAGAGAATATTGTAAAGAGGTTCGAAATTTCACTGATGCCGGTGAGTCGCCCATTAGCTCAGTTGGAAAGAGCGCTGGCACGGATAGCCAGAGGTCGCGGGGTCCGGGCATGGGTGGAATTTTTAGCCTCTAAATAGGTTTTTAAAACTATTATTATGTTGAAATTGAATCGAGAAATTATAGTCAATCGCAAGTTCGCACCAAGCAATCGATTAGTTAGATTAAAAACTTAGATTAAAGTGGTTTTATACAGCAGAAGTCATAGAAAAAATCAAGATTTTTTTTTTAAATAAGACCATACAAATATTTTGTCGGGCTATTCGAGGGCCCAAAAAATGCAAAAAATCAAGATACTCCACTAATAAAAAAACATACTGGTTTCGTTTTATCATTGAATTCTTAATGTTTTCTAAAACGGCTTAGACGCATAAAAACATTATTTTACGAGATAGCTTGAATATTGTTAAATGCTCCACATACTTTGAATCTGATTTGTGGTTAGACACGTGGTACAAAAACGGGCCATACAGCTTTTCTATGTACCATGACTTTTGTATGCGCCATAACTTTTTGACAGGTCGTAATATTTCGTAGAAGAAAAAAAAATAACGTGATTATTTATCTGTTTGTTCATTTTGTAAAGTTATAGTAGCAATACCATTCGTTAATTGTGAAGGAAAACATTGTGAGGAAACCTGAGTGTCAGAGATGTTCAAATACCAATCGTGGGCACGCGTGGTAATTAAGCCTGTGCCCTTCAGTGGGACCTTTATGGGCTAAGAAAAAAATTGTCTTTTAACATGGCCTCTCTAATTATACAAATATTTAAACATGCAAAACAGGTTCTCCGTTGGGTATAATTTGTTTCAGTAAAGCTCTATCTCAGTCGCGGTCCAAAAATAAATTGTTATAGACGATTGCATAAGTTATCGACGTTGACCTTTGTTTACTAAGTACATTTAAAAGATAACAACGCTTGTTGTTGATTGAGATTTGTGATATATTTTTTAGAACGTAAATGACAAAAGCAAAAATAAACAAAGTAATGAATAAACATAATTAGAAAATAATCTAATAGTATGTGGGTGGTTGAAGCGCTCGTGGCCTAGTAGAACCAAGTGATTGGAATCAATCACTATAGGGTAAAGCGGCAACAGACGCGGTCAGGTTCTGGATGGGTGAACATCTCGTGACTGCCGCTAGTGGCATTTTTTTCTAGCGCTTCCATGCTTCACAAGGCACACTAAGCCGTTGGACCCTGCTGTTCTGTAATGGCAGTCTTTAAGCCATGTCCGAGGCCTTATGATATCTTCTGACAGTAAGGACCGCAACGGTTTTACAGACATCCACCAAGCTGGTTTTGCCCCCGTGGTGGAGTATGGCCTAACCTTCCCGCGAAGCATGAAGAGACCCCATTGCCCTATTAGTGGCGACTTACAAAGGGTTGATAACATGTGAGTGGTTATGAATATTGGATATTAAACGGGTCTTATCGCGATTATTTATTACCTAAAATGTAAAGAGTTGCAGTTGGCTTCATCCGTGAAGTCCACCCGTAACAACTGCAACGCTGCCGAAACGTCGAGAATTTAGGTAATTACGTTTTTCTTCATAAATAATCACAATTAGACCAGTTTAATATTATACAACTTTGTATGAACATCGCGAGTCGCTAAAATTGTATAATTTTCAGCAAAGGATCAAATTGGCAGATTTCGTATCAATTGGCGATTGATGTTGATTCTGCTGGATGGAATGTAAACTAATTAAAATATCTGGTTCTGTTTTATTTGCAATTAAAGTTTAATCTTATTACTATATTTTTGCAGAACTTACCTGTATTGCTTAGATACAAAAGGGACTTCACACCACCATAAAATTCGTGTAGAAGTATCGTTGATAGGTGTTTAGAACATGGTATTTATTTAGCTATTGATGAAATGTTTTGAATGAAACAATTTTTACGATGTTACGAAATCTTTCGACAGAAGCAAACACATATTTGATTATCCATGAAATGGTAATAAACTAATTGGGTCAAAAACTTATCAATAAATAGGCATGACACTGTCAAATAACATCCATTGGGAAGTTTCGTATCTTATCACCATATCTAACTTTGTTATATAAAATACATTAATTAACAACTTCCACACAAGACAATCAGGCAAGGCACGTATAATATACGAAAATACACCAAGACTGAAGCCATTGATACAAATGTACGGCGGCTCCCAGTGGAAATCGAACCCATGACCTCTGGCAGGTATGAAGACGTGATACACATTTACCATCACGCCGATGAAATGAATATACAAAGATATTTTTAGGGTACTAGCCTACCCCTAAAATAGGGATGATTTTTTTGTCTATTTCATAATGTGGGCACAGAGGAAAAAAATGTGGGGTAAAATCAAAAGTACCCGTAACCGGCGTGCGTACATGCAACGTCTAATGGAGCGAAAGAGGTCTGTCAGTAAAAGTGGCAAATCCTGGTCTCTATCTTACCTTACATTCGGGACAAGTAAGCGAAGGCAGAGGCTAGGGAGTTTATGAAATGAACTCAAAAATCATCAATTTTATTTCAACGTAAATACTTTACACTCTGTTTGCTGAATAATGTACAATGTAAAATGTAAGCAGCTGCCTTCGGGCCGTGCTGTAGTGGACAAAAAAGCAGCGGGAAAAAAACTACAATCTGACCATCTTTTCTCAAGTCATACATCATAATACATCAGTTGCCACCTATACGTATGATAATATTTCATGATTGCCATCAATAACTTTAAATGTCAAAGCATTAGTGAATTGTCTTACAAAAGTAAGGAAAACACAAGTGCTGCGGCATTTACTCCCAGTTTCTCGTTCACTAACAATCTGTTAATCTACTGTTAAGAGCTGTCAAATGTTTTTTTCGTATGGACTTTGGCCAACTGACAGCTGTTAATCAGCAGCGCCCCCTGATTCCACCAAACTGCGATCCCCAACCCGCATGCTCAGGGATTATGGGCATTACCCTCCAATGATGGCACAACCTTGCGCTATGGCGCTCATTAGGGGAAGGGCTATGTCCAGCGGTGGACTAATATATAGCCTGAAGAAGAAGAAGGCATGAATGGAATTTTTAGCCTCTAAATAGGGTTTAAAATTTATTAAAGTTAAGCTTTACGCGCCTTGAGTGTTGTCAACTTCTCCCGAGTCTCCCTCAAGGAGCAATTCCCTTAGAAAGGTAGTTTGGTTTTTATTGACAGACGCTAGGTCGCATTGCAATGAAACTTTGCCAATACGTTGAGCCTCCTAAGCCCTGGCGCCCTACACGCCCTACTTCATGTTTAATTTTCTTAATTCACACCCAATGAAGTTTACTAGAAGTGTTTTAAATAAACGATTCTTATCTGGAAGCCCACAAGGCGCCAGCGTGGACCCTGTGATAATAGTTCACGAAAACAACATGCACGTGCGCCGGTTATCTCTTATTATTGTGGACACCCTTGGCTTTGTTGTAGAGGTTTCGGTACCTATTATAATTGTTTGGTAATTAATTAACCATAACCTTAGGCAAATTACATTTCGCGATATCATTGATATATTTTCGGACAATGTTAATAAAGTAAAAAAGTTAGTACAGGCAAATTGAACACCAAAAACATAGCAAGATATATGAAATGAAATGAAATGAAATGAAATGAAATGAAATGAAATGAAATGAAATGAAATGAAATGAAATGAAATGAAATGAAATGAAATGAAATGAAATGAAATGAAATGAAATGAAATGAAATGAAATGAAATGAAATGAAATGAAATGAAATGAAATGAAATGAAATGAAATGAAATGAAATGAAATGAAATGAAATGAAATGAAATGAAATGAAATGAAATGAAATGAAATGAAATGAAATGAAATGAAATGAAATGAAATGAAATGAAATGAAATGAAATGAAATGAAATGAAATGAAATGAAATGAAATGAAATGAAATGAAATGAAATGAAATGAAATGAAATGAAATGAAATGAAATGAAATGAAATGAAATGAAATGAAATGAAATGAAATGAAATGAAATGAAATGAAATGAAATGAAATGAAATGAAATGAAATGAAATGAAATGAAATGAAATGAAATGAAATGAAATGAAATGAAATGAAATGAAATGAAATGAAATGAAATGAAATGAAATGAAATGAAATGAAATGAAATGAAATGAAATGAAATGAAATGAAATGAAATGAAATGAAATGAAATGAAATGAAATGAAATGAAATGAAATGAAATGAAATGAAATGAAATGAAATGAAATGAAATGAAATGAAATGAAATGAAATGAAATGAAATGAAATGAAATGAAATGAAATGAAATGAAATGAAATGAAATGAAATGAAATGAAATGAAATGAAATGAAATGAAATGAAATGAAATGAAATGAAATGAAATGAAATGAAATGAAATGAAATGAAATGAAATGAAATGAAATGAAATGAAATGAAATGAAATGAAATGAAATGAAATGAAATGAAATGAAATGAAATGAAATGAAATGAAATGAAATGAAATGAAATGAAATGAAATGAAATGAAATGAAATGAAATGAAATGAAATGAAATGAAATGAAATGAAATGAAATGAAATGAAATGAAATGAAATGAAATGAAATGAAATGAAATGAAATGAAATGAAATGAAATGAAATGAAATGAAATGAAATGAAATGAAATGAAATGAAATGAAATGAAATGATATGAATATACTTTATTGCACACCAGGAATTACAATTTAGAAAATAAGAAGATACAGATTAAGGTACAATTGGCGGTCTTATTACTAAAAGTAATTTCTTCCAGACAACCCTTGATGGAAAACACAAAAGAACTGAAAGACGGGTAGTTGGTGCAACTAATGACATAATTAGGAAAAGAAGGCAAATTTTAATAAACATCCATAGACAATACATAAATAAAATATAAAATAAACATACATAATATATACAAATAATATCATCCGGGAGAAGAAGATAGATGAACATAATACACATACGAAACATTTGAAAGAGGTAATATTTATTGTACCAGTTTTGTACTCAAGTAGTAGTCTCTGACGCTTCCTTTAAAAATAGAGAGAGATGGCGAGCGTCCTATTGCAAGAGGAAGATCATTCCACAGTTGGACAGCTGTGATTGTAAAAGAGCTGCTGAAGAATTTACTCGAGTGACTCGGTATCTTCAGCGTCATATTCTGTGATGTAAGGTCCGACTGTGGGAATCACTTAAAAACTCCAGGCGCATCTTGAGGTACTGGGGAGTGGCGGGATTGAACAACATCGAATATAGAAGAGAAAGTATGTAAGCATATAATAAACCTTTATTATACTTGAGTGCACACGAAACATTGAATAGGACATAACATAAGAAATAGCATGTACAAAGGCGAGCTTATCTCTGTAAGAGATTTCTTCCAGCATACTGTGTACCTATATAATACCTTAACATACCGTACCTTATACCTTTAGTATAAACCTGTATAATTTTGCATGCAGTGATTACTTGTAATTGGCTTGTATACTTATCTTTAAGTTGACTTAAGCATTTTGTGAACGTGTTGCTATATAAGTTGTTAGTAATCCTAAATAAAGAAAATAAAATAAAATAACTAATGTTAATTTCAGTCTGAACACAAAACTATAGAGGGATAAAGATAAACTACTTGTGTCCAACTCCGTCAACGTGGAATTTTATGTCCTACTTGCTGGTGTCCGCGACTTCGTCTGCGCAGGTATTAGCATGGCATGGAAAAGAACTAACATTATGGCATTACAATATCACATAATAATTTTTTTTGGGTCGCATATGAAAGATATCAAACAATATTTTTATAAACGTAGCCTATGTGTTATTATGAAGCGCTCGTGGCCTAGGCGAACCGAGTGATTGGAATCAATCACTTGGTTAAGCAACAACAGGCGCGGTCAGGTACAGGATGGGTGACCGTCCCGTGACTACCGCTAGTGGCATTTTTCCGAGCGCTTCCGTGCTTTGCAAGGCACGCTAAGCCGTTGGTGCCGGCTGTCATATAATGGCAGTCGTTAAGCCATGTCAGAGGCCTTATGGGCGGCTTGATAACATCTGACAGTAAGGCCCGCCACTGTCTTACAATCCTCCACCAACCCGGACTTGTCCCCCGTGGTGGAGTATGACTTAACCTTCCTGCGATACATGAAGAGACCCGTGCCCCAACAGTGGGGACATATAAAGGGTTGATATCGAATATCGATTATTGTGCCGGCTAAGTAATGTAACGCAGCAGTCGACGGGCGATTGTCGATTTGCTTCACTCAATGCGTGAAGTATCCACCTTTCAAGCTTTTCACCTTCCCAATTTGCTTCAAGTGGACAGTTGTATCACTAACACCGCAGCCTGTAGCTAATTCGGACGTATTTTGAGATGGATCCGCTTCCAAAATAGCCTTCAATTTCTCATTATCAACTTTGGTCTCCAGCCGTACACGGGGCTTGTTTTGCAGGTCGAAATTTCCAGAACGAAAACGTTGAAATCAAAAACGCACTGTTTCCTTTTGAGATACCGCGGCCATACATATCATTAAGCCTTCGAGCCGTTTCTGCAACATTTCAAGTTCTCCATTGTCTAAGATGAGTCACGCCAAAGAAAAAAAAAATGAGCAAAAAAACAAATGAATGACTGTTTTCGAAATTCAAACATACTAGCTAAATACTTATATGTATAGAAATGTGTATATGTAAGATGTATAGTATATGTAAACTCAAACATACTAGCTAAATGTGTATATGTATAGAGGAAGGTAATACCTTAGCTCGCGTCCGGTATCTTCTCTCCGCTTCTAATTAATTTTATTATCAGAGAGCCAATTCTCACTACATTAGCAAATAATTCGTATACGACTCTAAGACGTACGACTTGATTTCTACACAAACAGTCGCATGGTAAATATTCCCCCGCACATGACAGATCTACGGTGGAGGGAAATTTTGAAATTGGAACGTACTTATTTTTGCTTATAAATAATCATAATTATTTTCAAAATGTATTATAACTGGCCAGTCAATAATATCTACATAAAAAACTTTTTTTTCGCAATACTTTCTGAGTGGCTAGTCAATATTGACGAAGCTTTTGTCGACGAAGGTTTTGCTTTATTTTAATTATACATTGAATTCAGCAAAATCGGATTTCGCGAGGCCCATGTTAGTACCTAATCATACCGACTAATTTAAATAAACAAACGAACAAAAGCGCCCTTGACTCGAATGGCTAAAATCTCATTATTATTCAATTTGATTGAAACAGCGTGGTTGCAAAAGGCTCGCGGTTTTCCAGTGAATGTACTCAGACTCTGTACTATTATACGTATATCCGACAATGTTTTCGTAAAAGATTTTTCAACCCTTTAGGCAGAAGGAAGCTTTTTATGTGTGCACCCTACTCTGCTACGTTACTCTCTAAGACACAGGCCTTCTCTAGGAAAGAGAGAGAGCTAATATGAGCTAATAATACTCACAATCTGTGCCTCCTATCGTCTCTTCACTTGAACCATAATAATTTTGTAAGCAGCTGGTTGGAATTGTCACGGAGCGGATTTCCTGGTAATATTTTTTTAGTTAGCCGTGTTTATGTCCCACTGTTGGGCAAAGGCTTCCACCATTATCTTCCACTCTTCCCTGTCTTTAGCAGTCATCTTCCATCCGGGCAAGAAGGTTGAACAATCGTCCCCACAGGTCCCCCATGGCCGATCACGTCTGCGATGTCAGTCACGTGGCACCCATACAGTGGCAATTTCCACCCATCTGGGATGAAAGTATATGACTGACAAATTAAGACATAATAAAAAAGTAAAAATCAAGAGCGCCTATTTTGTCCTTCTACAGATAGTCAGTAGAATTTTGCTTATTACTGTTTCATTACGTAATAAATGTATTAATAAATGTGATAATATACTTTTAACAGTTTACAAGCGTGCACTAAGCAAGGAGAGTCACAGGATGGCTATTCAAAAACATAAAACGAACAATTTTAAGGGTACATTTAAATATGCCGCGGCAAAAATATGGAATAATATACCACCCCCATTACAAAAATACATGTCACAATTTACGTTCAAAAAACAATATAGGAACTACTTAATCGAAAAACAAATAAAAGCGGCAGTGTATCAGTATCAGATAACGTAGTTTATGTCCAGCCTCTAAACCTCCTGCTGATGTGATGCGCAGCATACTACACTACAATACAATACAATGCCTTTATTTGTCAAATATGGGTATTTACATGCAGGTGGTTAAGATAAAAAAAAAAAATGTCCGCCATATTTTGCCTCGCGGCGTACAAATATTAGTTTTCTTAATTCTATATATAAAATGTCAAAATAATGGAAAGTATTACAATGTCATTTACTATTCAAAGTACTTAGGTAGTGTATAAGTTGATAAGTGATATTGTCATACTAATGAATAGAAAAAATTAAAATTATTTCGAGAAAAAATCTTCTATCTTCTATCCACTATACTTTATACTGTGCCTGCTATATGAAGAGGGTACTACTACTTTATTTATGCAAATGTTACGTTAACATACAAAATGTTAATGTTATGTCTGGGTGAAACTTTAAATTTAAAATTTCAATTTAAAAAAATGTACAAACACGAAATTTTGTATCTTTTTATTTTGCGCTCAGCGACTCTGTAATTAAGTTTTTATCCCTTAACTTAAAGTTCCAAGGCTTTTGCTGAAAATCAGCGTCGGCAGTGGAGCATGTTCCCTGGCGACTTTAAGCTGAGCATAAGGCCTTTTGCCAAATTTAGTTCTTAAGACATTTTCTCAGTTATTGTACCTTGTTTATTTATTTTTTTGTTGGCAATAAAAACATTTCACTTTCACTCTACTCAGCAACGTTGTACTACGTAAACTAGCGCGTGTATTCCTGAGGGGTTGGCAGATACCAATAGTTGTCGCTTACATGTTAGTCAAAAAGTCATAACGCAGGATTTGTTTTAAGTAAGACTTGTAAGTAAGTAAGACACTTGACCCCAGTGACCCTTGATGGTATGCGAAGACGTGGTCTACGAGTTTTAAAATGTTGAGAAGTAATGTGATTTGGGAAGTGATTAACGTAATATGAATGTTTTTTAAAGCACCATGCGTCGTTACCTAGGTAATACTAGGAGGTGTCAGATTTAGAGGCGGACTATCAGTATTTTCGGCCCTAAAAACAAGTAGATACTAGCTTTCTTTACTAATCTAAAGTTCGTAGTAACCGTTGCTGGTTGTACAAGTACTTAAAATATTTCCTTGTTACTTAAGATGCTTATTGTACAATTGTTTGTTTACCCTAATGAAATAAAATAACCAAAGATATTCCATGATTTTTCATACATGTTATCCACATCATAATTTTATTTATACTCGAGAATTCGCTTAGATATATAACTGCCACACAACAGAATCACTAGTCCTGGTCCTGTGCTTTAGTAACCAGCTTTGTGATGTCCTACAAATATGGAAATACATCCATACTGAGGCCATTTGTACAAATGTACGGCGGCCCCGTGTCAATTGAACCCACGACCTCGGGCATGGCATTCAGATGTGACACCGCTAGCCAACGAGGCGGTCAAACCTCGAGCAAACGTTCTGTTGCCCTCTAAACGTATTGGCAAAGTGCAGTCAAACCTCGAGCAAATCTGGATTTGTGGTGGCCTCTAAACTTCATTGCAAAGTGCTGTCGAACCTCGAGTAGACCTGGGCGCTAATTCTCACTTCATTAGCAAATAATTCGTATACGACTCTAAGGCTTATGACTTGAATTTTATATAAAAGACAAGCGAAAGCCAAAATCTGTATTCTAAACGCCATGCTAGGTTGAATTCGAATGAAAAAATATATGTCTAATGACTCTCTTTATCTTATTTTTATGCGACAAATGTCTAAGCCTTGGAATATTTTGCGTCTAAGCTTTCAATTCGCATAGGCAAGAATCGGCTCCCTGGATTTGTGTTGGCCTCTAAACGTACTAGCAAATGCATCCCCGAGCAAACCTGGATTTGAGTTGGCAAAGTTTCATAGCAATCCAACATGTCTCCTGTAAATACGAAACTACAAGGGCCGCCTTAATAATAAGGAAGGTCCGCCTCTGCGTCGATGATAGAGCAACGTCTGGGCGAGGGTGACACTGACACACGCTCGTCTCCCGGAGCCTCTCGAGACCCGTGATTAATGTGACGTCACGCGGCGCGCTCCAGGCCGTCCCGGGCGATTAACTTGAGCGACTGTACTTAATGCACACACTAAATTATCTAGCTGCGCCGCGACGGTGAAAAAACATGGATCGATTGTCTGAAGAGGCTTTGGGCTGTAAGGTATGTTCGTTTAAGGAACAGTCTAGCCTCTGTAGACTGAGACCCAGAACCGTGCGCGGCAAATAGGTAAAGACTCACTTCATTGTGGTGCCAGTGGCAGACACAATGGATAGCCCCATACATCGCCATTGTGTGTCAATACACGTAATGACGACAAGTGGTGGAGATGGCTGGGACTAAGCAATGTAAATATAAGTTGAATATGTACATATTAACATTATTACTAATTGGCTGATCCAGCAAACATCGTACCGCCTAACAGTCTATTTTATAAAAAAAAATTATCTCCGTAAGAACCATCCTGGTATTTCAAGGAATATTCCAAAAAAAGAATTAGCGAAATCGGTTCAACTGCTCTCGTCATTTGCGCTTACCAACACATTCATTTTTATATTATAGATATAGTATAAAGACCTATTTAGAGGCTAAAAATTATCCTTAGCACGGGTTAGTGCAACAAAAAAAAAATAGTATAAGTACATTAATTACTAACATTATAATGCGCATTGCCGGATATAAAAAAATACAATACAATTATGCGCTGAAGTGTAGGAGCGGGATGTTAACTATTCCCGCCTAAGAGAAAAGAGCTCTTGTAAGCAGCCTCTCGTACAACACGGCCGCTATATCGAGGCTGATAGTGAGCTTCATAACAGTGCCATCTTGTGTTTAGGCTGTTAAAGGCAAGATATTCGTATTTTGTCACCTGGCGGTAAAACCTTCGCCGCGTCTCGCTGTCAATCGCTACTCGACAGTTTATCGTTTTGACGCAGCCGTAGATAGAGTAGTTTTACTCCCTCTACGGACGCAGCGACACAGAAATCGTACAGGAAGTTTCCCTTTCCCTTGAACGTTATCTCGATGAAACGTTTTTGTCTTACGATCGACAGGATATGGACTTCACTTTACGAGGTCATTCTACTCGTAAAGTGGAGTTACTTTGATTGCGAAAGGGACTATAAGCTAACCTTAAAATGTCTTGAACAGGGAGATCAAATCTAACATTTTTGGCTTAACGGCCAAAACTATTAAGATCACAATTTATTTGATTGAGAGATTTGTAATTTACTTTTACCTGAATCTGAAAAAAGTTTATAACTTTTTTAATTGATGTTACTATTACACAGAAAGCGCGTCGATGATAAGTGAAAGGGAAAATGTTTTATTTACCACACATTCATTCAACCATCTTCGATAAATGATTACCCCTTTACTACTCCAATACAGATGTGTGTTGATAGATTATGCAATTAGTCAACGTACCTCCTTGTGATAAAATGATTAAGTATACCAGTTTTAAGGCCGGCCACATAATCGGAATCGCAACGCTATAGCGAATGGAATGGAGTACGAAATAAAATGAAATGGAGACGCTAGCTACTTGTATTGAGTTCAGACCTGGGCCTTTGTTTTTTAATAGAACTACAATTCATGGTACACTATATTAATTCAATGTACATTGCATTGTGAATTAATCCAAAGATTAACAAGTCGACTCAGCCACGCAATGTACCTTGATACCAACCCTTTTCATGTGCCTACTGCTGAGGAAAGGGTCTTTTCCTGCATCGCAGGTAGGTTAGGCCATACTCCACCACGTTGGTCAAGTCCGGGTTGGTGGAGCATTGTAAGACAGTGGCGCCATAGGCAAACCGGTAAAACCAGTCCATAGGTTTGTATGAATTTACTGTAGTTGGAATCCCGAATCGATATTTTGAATCAATATGTGGCCTATCCCGATACGATGATGGAAGTCGAAGGCGTGACAAAAAAACTCCATTTTTTTAAAGACTGAATTCGGGTAAAGTCCCGAGCAAAAGCCAGACTACAATATTATATTCTTTAGAAAGAATATTTTTCTTTTCGTAATATTAAACAAAACACGTTCATCAGCATTAGATTATCTTAACAACGCAATTCCCGTATCTTTTATCACGTATAAAGCGTCAGCGTACGATCAATGTTTACGTATTACCGTACTATATGGGCCCATCTCCCTAATCACTATTTATGGAAGAAACGAACCAATTTCAGCATAATTGGAAAAAGCTACGGTCTAGAGGTAATCGAGTGGTCTTATTTTAATACAAAGGGCCTTTTATTTATTGTGAGTTCTCACAAAATTTACAATACCTCCTTAGTTCTTTGTAATTTTGAAAATGATAAGGTATAACTTTTTGTTATTGGATTTTTCTTTGGCAAATTCAATCAGCCAATCGCAAGTATAGTCCAAAATCTATTTTTCAGTCTGTGGCATAATAAAATTTACTTTTTATCTTCTACATTTTCTTGTATCATTTATACCTACTCAAAACTTGTACACTGGAGCCAGTTTTGTCATTACAGCAATAACAAAGTCGAGACTAAGTTGTGAAAGGCTATTATTCGCTTTGCGAATGTTCACACTTGGTTACAGGGCGTTCTACGCTACGTTTGTCGATTCGCGGTCTCCAATCTAGAACCAGTTCACCCCAACAACGGCCAAGCCTAGCCCGAGTTATCAGTCTGTAAAAAGTGAACCAAAATGAAAAATACAATTAATTCACGACAAATACGACATTTCAAGGGCTTTTTTTAAAAAAAAAAATGCATTTAGAAAAATTTGGTTGTCGCCCCAAGCCGTGTAGAATTTTTTCCGCAGAGATTGTTCTAGAAAACATTTTGTGACTGGGTTCTTTTCGTAGGTTATTAAGCTTATATGTCTTCAAAAGGCCTTGCTAGGTGGCTTTTCTCGTTTTCCCAGAGGGTCGCGGCTTCATCAATCAAAGAAAGGAAAGTGTTTTGGTGGTCAACCCGTTGTCTGAAGTAAACGTTTCCGCTCGAAAAAATAAAACTTTTGGAAGAAAGTGCTCATAAAATATTGTTTTTGAAGGTTCATTTAGCTGGAAATGTATCATACATATACATTTTACTCTTTTATTTCGGAGTGGCAGGCGGAAACCAATCCTCGTTTTGTATTTTCAACCGACTTCAAAAAAAGGAGGAGGTTCTCAATTCGACCCGTATGTGTTTTTCTATGTTTGTTACGCGATAACTCCGCCAATTATGAACCGATTTGAACAAATCTTTTTTCGGCGTATAGGTAATACCTCAAGAGTGGTCCCATTTAAATTTAATAATAAAATAATTAACTTTAAAAAAAAAATAAAACCGACTTCAAATGCGTGAACACAAAAAAAACTAATAAAATAATTAACTTTTAAAAAAAAATAAAACCGACTTCAAATGCGTGAATACAAAAAAAACTAAAAATTAAAAAATAATTCCTAATATCTATTACCTACTACTATAATTTTTCTAAACTATGTCAAAGTAATTAAAGTTAAACCAGCTAAACATCTTACAATAGTTATACTTATATACCTATTACTTTTTGGAGTCGGTGCCAGCCGTATTAAGTTTAGCCGCGAACAAGAGACGTGCGGCGCGGTGGCGGGGGACGCAAGGCGCGAGGCGGGGCCGCGCGGTGCTGCGGGGGACGCGGGCGCGCGCGGCTCTTGCTCGCGGCTTAACATAATACGACTGGCACCGACTCCAAAAAGCAATAGGTATATAAGTATAACTATTGTAAGATATTTAGCTGGTTTAACTTTAATTACTTTGACATAGTTTAGGAAAATTATAGTATTAGGTAATAGATATTAGGAATTATTTTTTAATTTTTAGTTTTTTTTTGTGTTCACGCATTTGAAGTCGGTTTTTTTTTTTTTTTAAAGTTATGATTAACAAGATGATGTGTGTATTAGTAGCATTGGTATCTTTACTTAAAGTTTACTATCCTAAGTTTTACTTTCAACA
Source organism: Yponomeuta sedellus (assembly GCA_934045075.1). Lineage (NCBI taxonomy): Eukaryota > Metazoa > Arthropoda > Insecta > Lepidoptera > Yponomeutidae > Yponomeuta > Yponomeuta sedellus. Next base: position 16,543,196 of record OW203727.1, on the reverse strand, counting down.
AATCCCTTTTTGTTTTATGTAGCATATATGTTTATTTACGTCCCATTGTATAACACAGACTACGAGTATGGGCTGACAGACGAGTATGGGCTTAATTAAGACGCGTGCCCACCGCGGATTGGCAATTTCAAGGGCTTAGGTATGTAAACATCTCAGACATTCAGATTTCCTCGCATTGTTTTCCTTCACAGTTTTAAACAAGGTTTGTTGTGAGAGAAACCACAGCATATCTATATTTTTTACCTGGCCGAAGTTGGCGAACTAAGTACACAGAGCTTGGCAATTTCGGCCATTTCGATAATATACTCAAATCTTAAGAAATAAAGGTCAGAAAAACTCATTAGGGTATCAAAGTAGCGCACAAATATTTAGCTACCTACTCCTAAACAAATAATGACGAGTACGGCTAACTAGTCGATTGTTTAAACAAAGCTGGCGCTACTTTTGATACTCTGTACCCAGTAGATTGCGTAGAATCGTCAACATATAATCTATGGAAATAAAATACTAATGGAGTGTTGCAATTACTTTCGCCATAGTCTGACGTGTCTTTGAAGATTATTGGTTAGGAATTGCCAATTAGAACAAAATTAAATCTTGAAATTTTTCCTTCCTTCCATTTTAATTTTTACCCGACTGCAGCGAAGCCCAAAAGGAGGGTAATGTGTTTAGTTCGTATGTATGTATGTATGTAAGTATGTCCGATTCTATGTTCCCTCATAACTCCTTAACCAATGGTCAGATTTTGTTAAACAAGGTGTCCTTCGATTCGGCATCCTTGCGCGGGTGTCATAGGCTATATAAAATCATAATTATGCGATCAGAACCGTGACGAAAAATAAAATTCGTTAAGAAGCCTCGTTAAAGTACAGCTAGGAGCCACTTGATGGCGCTGTTATATTTAGTTTATTGAATTCAAATACTAATTTTATTGAACTACCCCTAACAGGTGTGAAATATTTAAAACAGAATTTTGCGGATGACGTAGGTTACATAAAATCAGCATTAATAGAGAACCAACGGAACAAAAAATAACATTTACTTCAAAGCAATTAAAGTACCACTTTTAGCCACTTGATGACGCTGCTATATTTTATTTATTCTGATACATGTGAATACATAATTTCGGCTTTGGTCTACATGTAAACAAACCATTTATAGAATCGGTACAAATGCAGAAAGAAATAATTCCTATAAAGTGGGTTGATCCTTCTAGATCATTCATTTAATTAAACAATATAATTTTGTTTAACTACGCCTAACACGTGCAAAGTATTTAAAAGAGAATTTTGCGGGTGTCGTTGATTACATAAAATCAGCATTAATAGAGAACAAACGCAACACAAATAATATTCACTTCTAAGTAATTAAAGTACTGTAGCATTAGTTCCTCTACCCAACCACAGATGGCGCTGTTTGTGTTCTAAATTGCGGTATGGTTTTGTCCGAAGGCCCTACATAATATTAAACAAAATAATTAGAACGCTTGCGAATCACTTCGATCAGTATTGACTGTCCACCGATTATTGGCACAACTAGTAATGTAGGTAATATACCTCGCTTCTGCGCTGTGGTGCGATTAGTACAGTTACTGTAATCCTTAGTTTCATATTGCTTCAATAAATAGATCCATAAGTACGTGCTGTCGTGCTGAAACAACGTTTCTCTTCTTGTCTGCTGAAACCCTGTCCTACAGTACCACTTTTGGCCACTAGATGGCGCTGGCATATATTTATTCTAGTACATGTATAAATTTACATAATATCAGCTTTGCTCTACATGTAAACAAACCGTCTATAGAAACGGTATAAGTGCTGAAAGAAATAATGCCTATAAAGTGTTTATTTCTTTCTATGCCATTCGTTTATCTCATTAATTTAAGAAATATCAACCTCATATTGGGTAAAAATAATTAATTTTTTAACACTGATATTAATTTCCTACTCACACTTAGACCAAAACTAATTGAACAAAATATATAAAGTGAAGCATGTAACTCCTTTTCCCCTGTGCGGTCATAGTCAGACAAGCTGGGTTCAAAGAAGAAACAATAAATGATAAAAAAATATTTGAACGCTCTCACTGGTAACCAAAGACGGATCCTCCGTGACCTCGTATCGTAGGACCCATGAAATTTTAAAAAATTCTAGGTCTATTCATCTTAACGAATTTTATCTCGTTTCGTCCGAAAATAAGATTATGGCCTTTGTGTTAGGTTTCCTGTTCACTTGTGAGACCAAAGATTGCTTATCTACACCTAAATATTCAGTAAAAAATTTCATTGCTTTAGGGGGCCACCTCAAGATGAATTTGTTATAGTTTCATTTTAATACCGGTAATATTTTGGCATTCAGAAAACCAAGATTTTGTATGTCTCCACGCCCATGCCACAACTCTAAATAACTACGCCAGGCCGAAGGCCGAGCCCCATCATGCGGGTGCGAGGAAACTTGCCGCGACTAGGTTCAAGGCCGAGCTCAATACAGGTCGCGGCACGGCCGAAGGCTGTGAAGCGGGCTAGAGGAATACTCCCACGGCGATTCCAAATGCTGAGCTCTATTTACGCTGATGCCAAATGGAGAGACTATTAGCGCGGCCGAAGGCCGCGACAGTTACTTAAAGTTGCTGTTAGGAGAAAACCTGTCGCGCCTTTGTACAGGCCGCGGCTGAAGGCTCAAACCATTTATGTTCCCATTTACAAGTCCTTATTCTAAGTAATTTTAGCGAGACTGAAGACTGGGCCCAGCAATGCAAGCACGAAGAATTCTACTCTGGAGATGTCGAAAGCTGAGCGCCGTTCAGGTCGAGGACATAATTCGTGACTATTCCAGTCCCCACCTACAATCGTTAACATTAAATAACTAGGTGCAGTGGAGCGTTTTTAGGCTACATAAAAAACGGACAATATTATGTAAGGATAATAAAGAAAAAAATCTGTCATTTCCTTTGCAAATATTCTAGATAGTTTAACACTATTAGACCATATTCATTATACTAGCTAAAAAATATCGCACGACATAAATTTTAATGCAGGCAGGTGGTACCTATGACTATATCAAACAAGTATATCAGTAAAAATATTTATGATTTGCCGAGACATGTCCATTGTCGAACAAAAGAAAATAAAGCAATAAACTAAAATTAATTTAGGAAATAAAATAATATAACGATTTAAAGCATGTAAGCAGAACAGATGGACCTTTAAATTTTATCGTTTTACTGAGTCACTAAAAGGTCAAAAATAAAAAAAAATATTTAAAAAAAAAAAGAACCCGACTGCAGTGATATAAATCAACTGAAAGGGAAAAAATAAGATAATTTTATTTTCAAATGCTAATGTCGCATCAGAAAAGTTCATGCTGCTTTACTTGAGGGACCAAATAATATAACTTTATAAGCATTATTTGCTCAAACTGTTGCATTTATTATTTTATATAAATAATAAATGCAACATATCACTGCAGTCGGGTTCTTTTTTTTTTTTAAATATTTTTTTTTATTCATTTATCAGAAACTTGGAAAGTCACTTTTTAAGGACTACCGCCATGTCTGTCTATTATAAGTACATTACGTAGCGGTGACAGAGATATATTTTCTATTTGTTATATGCCAAGAAATTTCGTCACCGGAAGGCTAGATAGGCATGTAAGTATAAGAATGATACGTTTGCAAGTCATAGACCATAAAAGAAGATTTCGCCGGAAGGCTAGATAGGCACGTAAGTATGAGAAAGATATGGTTGCAAGTAGATTAGAATAGACCACAAAGAAGGATTTCATAATTAGACCCAAGGCTTTCGTACTGTGGTGCTACCGATGAATTTTCGGATCAGCTGGACTGTATAATTGACCAACGATGCACAACAAGGGGGATCTTGTACGCACCGTCAAGCAGCAGAAAGTAACATTCTTTTCCTATGAAGCAGGAGATAGCAATGCTGTAGTCTCTTATGATAGGCAAGGAGGAAGCAAAGAGAAGATCGGGCAGGGGAAAGATGATAGTTGTGCAAAACACCAAACAGTTAATTTAACACCAGAAATACGCGAAGGAGTTGTTCAGAATTGCACTGAACAAAGAGCGTTGTAAAGAGCTGACTACCAACCGAAAATGACGGAGAAGCACCTTAATAGGAAAAAAAGAAGGAGAATGATTTGTTATAGTTAAGTCTACTCAATCCACAGACGTGTGGAGCCAACTAACTAGTTGTTTACGAAGGAATACCCTTTAATTTAGACCTTGTTTTCAAACCATGCGGTCCAATATCGGTCGTTAATATATTGTTCCAATGATAGATACTTATACTGGTATTTGCTTATTGTCTGTTCACCTACAGTAAGATAATTTTAGCAAATTAGTGTGATCAATATTTGTTTGCCTATTTGTGAGACAGAAACTCAATAATATTTACACCCATTTATCTCGGTTGGTTGAGCATGTATGTACAGCCTATATGCGTTCCTATGCAAGGGATAGGCTTTGTCTCTGAAATAGAATTACAGGTTCACCTCATGTTAGCGAATTTCAACGCTTTTTCGGGGTTCTTTTTGATTCTCACAGTGGGGTAGGTACTATTACTAAAAAGTTACAGAGTGCATAACTAGTTGATGTGACTGAGTTTGGTCGTACCTGTTGCCATTTTGTTTTTTACGAGTAATCATCTCGGAAATCCCGGCCGGTCACAAAAAAAATCAGTTCTTGGATTTAAAAAACCTATTTAGAGGCTAAAAATTTCACCCATGCCAGGATTCGAACCCGCAACCTCTGGCTATCCGTGCCAGGCTATCCGTGCTGGCACGGATAGCCAGAGGTTGCGGGTTCGAATCCTGGCATGGGTGAAATTTTTAGCCTCTAAATAGGTTTTTTAAATTTGTCCTTAGCACGGGTTAGTGCATTAAAAATAAAAATAGTACAGTTCTTGGATGTTTACATGTTTGTGATGACGTTGTTTCTGGTTCCCACAATACAAGGTATCCTAGTGTGGGGTCAGAAGCAATGTACGAGTATGTGCCTATATGTAAATATTATGTTATGTTGTTATTTATATAGCCAGAGATAATTGCTTCGTCAGTACCTTTCGGTGTCCTTCCCTTACCACATTTAGTAATAAGGCTTCCGTCTGTACAGAATATATTGTGTAATTTTCTTTTTTATGTACTTACCATAACGTGTTCTGTATATATTATCTACTAATAGTCTGTGGTAAAGTCTTGTGATGCCCCTTGTTAAGTCTCATTTATGACGATGGTGATAATGATTTGCTCGACAACGATTCCATTGACGGCAACACCCTGACAATGACTAATTTTAGACTCGGGCGTGTGATGCAAAACCAATCGTTTATATTTAAACAGCGTTTTTGGAGTATTTAAGAGAATCGTGATTTTATAAAAAAGACCGTTTGGTTTTATTAGCCACTTTCTTTACCTAGAGAGTAGCTAAATGGGCTGCGCTAGTTTCTGAAAAGATCTACTTTTACTTCAAACACTCGTTGAAAAAACTACAAAAAAAGGGAGACTAAAAATTCTCGTCCTTAAGTTGAGCGCAAGAAACTTTCACTAAAAACAATGTCCGTTAAAAAAATTAAAAAAAAAATCGGTGTTATTTTAAAAACACGACTCCCTTAGAACACTCGTCAAATGCAGTCCTTTTGTTTTAATTTCTGTTGAACGTTTTTTCGCACCAGAATAAAGCGCCAAATGGGCGATTCGATGACGGCCTATTTTGCTTTATAGAATCTTTATTTACCACTAATTACATTAACTGCATTCGTCGTCCGTTGGAGAGTAGACTCCCGACAGCGCCCTACGCACAAGTCTGCTAGTGGTACTTGACCTAACTCACAAGCATGCAGGTCTTTCATTTCATCACTTTTCAGTTCCTTTCATTTCATCACTTTTCAGTTCCTTTCATTTCAAACGACTCTATGTAACTAAAACTATTTATAAGACTAATTCGTTTGAAAGTTCGAAATGTAGAAACGAAATTGGTATTTCATCCTACATACTTTGATTGAAACAGCTTTGTTTGTTTGAATTACCGCTTTACCTCTACAGTTTTCTAGTATACGAAACCTGAAACTGTCAAATAAATAAAACACACCAACCTGCCACGCGTCCAATAATTATAAAATAAAAAGGTTGCGTAAATTACGACTTTAATTTAAATCGGAGAATGAAATGTCGAGGACCGAAGTTTCTCTTGTTTCGGGGCCCAGCACCATTACCAGTCGCAACTTTGGACTCGAAATAAATAAATAGAACAGAAAGTCATTGCAACTTCATCAGAGGGTAATACATCTTTTTGGTGCCGGCTGTCAGGTAATGGCCGTCGTTAAGCCATGCTAGAGGCCTTATGGGCGGCTTGACATCTTCTGACAGTAAGACCCGCCACTATCTTACAATCCTCCACCAACCTGGACTTGGCCCTCGTGGTTTAGTATGCCTTCCTGCGATGCAGGATGCAGGCTTATATAGTACATAGGCTGCTACTTATGTACCTATGCGGAATCTGGGATTACAATATTTTTAAACGCAATGTCTGACCTCCACGGTCAAATTCGTTCTTTTTTCAAATACTGGCCGCTAATATTTTTCTCTTATATACGTTAGTGTTTTGTTTTTGTTGGGTTTAAAATGTCATATCGCTGAAAAAATGGAACTTACTCGTGAAACTATTCGTGCTATGATTTATTACAATTTTCGACGTGGTTTAACGCAACAACAGTGCGTAGATCAATTAACTTCGACTTTTGGTGGTGAAGATCCATCAAAAACGACTGTGTATCACTATCGCGGGCGCAGTAAGCTCACGGACGAAGTTAAAGAAGGTCGCCCGAAATCGGTGGTTGTGCCACAAAATATCAGCTTCAAACTAATAATGCAAGACCGCCATGTTATGTATCGCGAGATAGAGGCTATTCTGGGCATATGTATGACGAGGATTCATAGGATATTACATGAACATTTGTCTGTAAAAAAAAATTGTTCGCGTTGGATCCCGCACAACTTAACTCAGGATCAAAAAGATGCTCGCGTCCCTTAAGAAACCTTAAAAAAATTCAACGGAGGCGACTCAAAATATGTTTATAATATCTACACAGGTGACGAATCCTGGATCTACGCGTACGATCCCGAAACTAAACAACAATCAACAGTTTGGGTGTTTCAAAATCAGCCGAACCCTACGAAAGTGGCTGCTGTTTTGGTATTAACCACTAATTAAATACCACTGGAGAATCGCAGAACGGTTAATTCGGAGTTGTACACGACCATTTGTTTGCCGGATGTATTTGAAGAAATACGCCAAAACAACCAGCGACGCAGAATCATACTTCACCATGACAATGCCAGCTGTCATACATCTCAGGAAACAACTACATTTTTGGATGGTCAAAAAATAGAATTGATGGGTCATCCACCGTACAGCCCTGATTTGGCTCCCAATGATTTCTATTTATTCCCAAATGTAAAGAATAAATTACGTGGTCAACGATTTTCGACCCGTGAAAATGCCGTAGATGCGTTCAAACAGCACGTTTTGGAGATACCTCAATGAGAGTGGAAAAAGTGTTTTACAAATTGGTTTCATCGAATGCAAAAGTGCATCGATCATAGTGGAGAATACTTTGAAAAACAATAAAAGCATAGGTATTTAGCCATATACATTTGTTTATTTTTTCTATTCCGCATACATAAATAGCAGCCCTCGTATACATTCTTTATAGGGCATTGTATGTGGTTCTTTAATAAAATCCCTGACGATATAATAAGCTTACAACTTATAATAAAATACTAAGTGTTTCGGAGCATTTAGTCCACTCCTTTTTCCAAAATGACTAGATCATTTTCAAATGGACGCCTAGTTTAACTTGTTACATTCTTTCAGTTATACTGTCTGTGTTTGAATTACTTTCTTTTTTATTTCATACTTCTTAGCTTAACAGTTTGTGTAAAGCAATACAAGTGTATAAACTAACGCGGATTGCGAGCGACTGAAACCAAATAGGAACACAAAACCACTTCAGTGGAAATTGTGTTCCTTGAGGACAATGTGTTCCTAGTGTGATTGTAGTCTCCAAAGTTTGCAGATGGTGTAAGTTACGGTTGATATTATAGAACTTAGTATGAGCCCGTACAGGGCGTCCCAAAGGTATGGGCCATGAAGGGAAAGTACCTTAAATATCATAGATAAGGTATTTTGCTAAAAGAAGACTTTATGTTATTTTTAAAAGTTAGTAATTCTGCATTCAAAAAAATTACTTGCCTCGTCTGGGAATCGAACCGACTTAAATGTAAAAAAACACCCCTACTTTTATGATGCCAATCGAAAGAATGGCCAAAAAATAATGAGGCTGATAAACAACAGAGGCTGTGTGTGACATTTAATTAACAGTGATACAAATATTTAACTTAATTCGGGCATCGTTTACTTGACTTTTTGTTGGAAGAGTCTGACCAGGTTTCAAATAAGAGCGAAACCAGGACTATGCCGTGAAGTAATCAAGTAAGTGATTCCGGAATTGAGTTAAAAATGTGTGGTTCTTACGAAAGTTTTAGTCCCCAAGGATCATCAGGACAGTGATTCATAAAACTAAATGTCGTAGTTTATTACAACAATTATAGCTACACTACGTAGCAGAGTCTGCTTCTTAATCTGTGATCATGGTTAATCGACCATGCTATGTATATCGAATTGGCATTGTAAACCATGAATTATAGTTTATGAAACAAGATCCAGGTGAACGTGCCCAGAGGCTTAAGTAAAGGCCTCGACGGAAACCTGTTACCAAGTGGCACTTCTGTCGTATATTTTTTACGAAGCCCTACAAAGGGAATTCGTGCAATTAATGGGTATTAAGAATTTACCAATACTTCGCGGTGGCCCCCGCACGAATCCGCGAAAGAAGTTTAACGATTTTGTAAAATGCCCCCGGGTTTTCAGGATTTGTTTGCAAATTGGATTGCTTACGCGGGTTGGTCTGTTTGCGAAGTTTAGGCGATTGTTTTTTTTAGTTTAGTAATACAATTTGGTAATATAGGGGCGGCGGTAGCTCAGTGGGTAGAACAATGGATTCGGAAGTGAGAGACCCAGGTTGCAGTACAGGCATGTACCAATGACTCTGTTTAATTAGTTACATACATTTATGAAGTTATAGTAGCAATATCACTCGCTAACTGTGAAGGAAAACATTGTGAAGAAACCTGAGTGTCTGAGCTGTTCAAAGGGCGTAAGAAACTAGCAATCTATCGCAGTCACGTGCGGTAATTTAGCCCATACTCTTTCTTTCCGAGAAAAACAAAGAGTAGTTCTGTAAGTCGTAAGAAAGAAAGAGTTCATTTCCTGTGCTCGGCAGTGGAATGTAGAAGGTAGCTTCTAAAAATACAACTATGTCTATTAATAAGATACTAGAGACCCGAAGAGACAGACAAAGTTTTTCAATAGAGTGATACAGCAAGACAATGGATATTATGTGCCTCTATTTCTGATTGGTGATAACATATATACGTGGTGGAGTATGGCCTAACCTTTTGGCAATGCAGGAAGAGACCCGTGTTCCAACAGTGGGGGCATACAAGGGTTGATATATGTGGCAAAAAACCAAGTACTACCACACTCTTATTAAACATAGTGCAAAAACCGGTCCTTGTCTCTAGCATTTTCTACTACTCTACGTTAGAAAGTTTCAAATGAATCAGTCTTGTAAACGTTTTGTAGTTAACTAGAGTCGTTTGAAATCAAAGGATCTGAAAATTGGTAAAGTAAAAGACCGAACTATCATAGGAGTCTACTCACCAATGAACGTACAAACCGACTACAGAGCACCTATTGGAAAATATAAAATCTACAAAGTAAATTAAGCTGCCATCGAATATCCGTCGAATCGCCCATTTCGCTTTTATCATAGCGCAAGAAAAAGCTCATAATGACTTGTTCTCTCTGAATCTATAATATAAAAATGAATCGTTGAATGTGTTGGTAAGCGCAAATCTCGAGAGCAATAGAATATTCCTATATTCCGATAGAATATTCCTTGAAGTACGAGGATCGTTCTTACGAAAGAAAAATAAAACGAGAGAAAAATAAAAAAATAAAATAAAAGAGCCGACTGTGAGGCAGGACGAAGTTCGCTGAGTCAGCTAGTTATGTAAAAAAAACTCATGTCTCAGTGTTTGTTACCGAAGTCCTCCGAAACGGCTTTACCGTTTCTATGATTCTATGAATTTCTATGATTTTTTGGGTATATTTGATAGGTCTGAGCATCGGTCGTAGGCTAATTCTTCATCATCAACACATTATGTCCCCACCCAGGGGCACGGGTCTCTTCCCTGAGGAAGGTATAGGCCATACTCCACTACGGGGGCTAAGTCCGGATTGGTGGAGGCTTGCAAGACTAGTGGCTAGTCTTGCTGTCAGAAGTTTTCAAGCCGCCCTAAGGCCTCTGACTTGGCTTATCGACTACTAACTATTGACGGTAGCCGGCACAAACTGCTTATCGTGCCTTGCGAAGCACGGGACCGCTCGGGAAACTGCCGTTAGTCACAGACGGTCACCCATCCATGCACTGAACGCGCCCTATGTTGCTTACCTTCGTGATCGTTTAAGATCACTGAGACAGCCGGGACTGCGAGCGATTCGTAGGTCGTAGGCTAATTAATTCGGCAAAACATCGTTTGGCGGCTTAGCTAGTATGTATAGCTTTTCCGGAGTGAGGTAGTGTAGGGGTTTCCGAACGAGTCTTACCTATTCATATAATTGGGTTGAAATAGAGGTTATTTTGTCTTACGAAATGTAAGCGATGCAGTAACAACATGCCTCTTCGAGATCAGGCGTGAATTTATCTCATCAAGTTAGTTCCGATTGCACTAAAAGGTGCGAGAATCAGGTTCCTGGGAACTCAGCTTACGGAAGATTTTGAAGACAACGTAGATAATTGCTACTTAATAGGTAATTATGTGGCAATTATCTACGTTATGGTGTCTGAATCTTGTTTAACTATAAAGTTTGTATTTATAAAATTATATTGTTTTAGTAGATTACATAATTATCATCTATTTTAATTTTTCCTTCTCCACGGAGACGATAACATAAAGGCACATTTTTGGCATCATGATTGGCAAATTTTTAGCCCAGTGTGTGACAGATTCTTCACTTTTGAAATGATCACACTGGGCGTTTCAATGAGTTGAACTAGGTTCACATTTTGGTCTCGGATCACATTGGAACTATTGGTGAAATGCGTTTTGGAGCTGAAGTAATCTCAGTTAGGGCTGTAATCAAGATTGCGGTGAATTGATCTAGGTTTTGGACTTTTCGTGAAATTGGGGCTTAGAGGCTTAAAGTATTTAATATTGCCTTATTATGAGATCAACTCTAAAATCGTGAGAGAAAAACAGCTATTCCACTAAATTTTGATACTTGCTCTAGTGAATGCATCAAACAGTTGATTTGTTTTTGATTGCGCTTTCAGTTGCTATAATAACAAAAATTCTTCGTAAACTAGAATAACCTAATTAGTAACATAAGAAAAAGTAGAATAGCCTCCTGAAATTTCACATTCGTTTTTGCAACACTGCATATTTTTTATAAAATGGCGAGGCTAACTGCGGTCGTATATTGGATACATTTTAATTTCCTTTATTGCCGACTTTTTGGCCATACTTAGAATGTAGCAGTTATAACGAATTGGGGACTCTGTAAAATATCTTATTTTTTTATGTAGCCTATATTCGTCCCACTGCGGGGCACAGCCATTCTCTTAGAAAGAGAGAGTATGGGCTTAATTACCACGTGTGCCACCGCGGATTGTCAATTTCAAGCGCCGAGCTCAGATACATCTTCGAATATATATATATATATATATATACTTTTAATAACGCCCTGTATGTTACAATAGGTACCTTAAAAGGTAAACTTACTAAAACGGGATATTGACATAGTCCAAAACTTTATAGGCCACAAACAGCCGTCTTATCTGCCGTCTTCAGACGTATTTACCTTTGTTGGACTGACCAATTACAAGGCGGAATACAGACTAAATATTCGTTCAAACGTTGGCGAGTCGGAGAAGCAGTTAAAAACTAGTCTATACACGTGTACAAAATGAACTACTAAAATCCTAATGACCTACTCACAGCAAACATAAATAAACTGCATAAACTAAATACCTAAAAAATATGTAACTAAAACTATGGCTCAAACATATCACAGAGATAATGTTCTTTCAACCGCTTCTAACACGGAGTTTACACGTTCAGTCCTACGTCAGTTCAGTCCGCGACCTTGATCAACCTCGGATTGATGCCACACTGATGAAGCATCAAAATATTCGAATATTTGTCAGTCTGATCCATCAGTCCATCAATAAGAATAGACAATCAGTCTGCCGTCAGTCTAACCAGACTGATGGAATTGACTGACGCTAGACTGAACGTGTAAACTCCGTCTTATATGTATCAATCGTGGGACTAGCGCATATTTACTGAGTGCATACGAGTATTTGCTTTCTGAGAGAAGCCTTGGGCTCCGCAGCGGGATGTAATAGGCTACTAAAAAAGAAACCAGAAGCATGATTACATTTTATTCTTTCATTTACTTACAAAATAGACAAAGAAATTTCTATTTACTTTTTCACTGTCCGAAAGTTCTCCAACAGGTGGTACTGTTATACTATTATTGTTTATTGAGCAAGGAGAAGTTAGTACTTGAATAGCAACGGCCTGGTTAGTTGTATTTTTTTTCTGTTTGTGCAATAAAGTGTTCTCGAACTGTATCTTCTATCTAAATATCTGGGTATTTTACAAGTAAACGACCCACGCTCAGCCTAGGAATAGATTTCTACATAAGAATGGTCCACAGTCTATAGTATAGGTAATTAACCTATATGGACGAGAAAGCCCACAAAAGATCGATGTGTCGGTTTCAGAGAGCCAACATCCATCATATTGTATCATAATCACGTACTTCGTCTTTTGTACACTCGAAATAATAAAATACATACATAAATTCGCAATTATTCGTACAAGAAAACAAAGTAATTTTTTCAAGTAGGACAGGTTACACTTGACCCCAGTCACGCCTGATGTTAAGCGAAGTCGGGGTCTACGATGTTACGTGCTTACCCGTTAAATACCGGTTAACTCTACTTTTAAAGACACATAGCGGGGTTTGAACGTATGACTTCATGTAAGGCGTGCGATTTCCAGACCATATTACGAGCACCACGTTTTGTGATTCTATATTAACAATATCCTACAGAAACATGTTTCATAGTAAAACTATTTGACATCGGAAAATTGGTAGCCATCATAATACGAACACAGGAATAAACAAAAAAAATCATTTACACGATTTAGACTAGCAAAAGTTCATCATACATCTTTTATTGGGCACTGAATACGGTTCTACAATAAGATTCCTCAAGATGTAATAAACTTACCACCGACGTGGCTTAACAATGTGTTAGGCGTACACTGTGCAAAAAGGATGTTTTAGAAGACAATGATGATATTTGGATTAAAATAATGTTAACGGGGACAGACAACAATCATTCTCATCACTGGCCATGGTAATGATTCTTCCGTTAGTTGGAAATGAAAGAGAATGTTCATCTATTAAAAACATAGCAAGAAATAGTTTCCTATTATTTCGTTCATGCCAGCTCGCTAACCCTTGTCTCAGCCTACCCCTCTAGGACACGGAGTAATCGGTATACATATATAATATATGTCAATATCAATTTATTGTGGTTAAAAAAGTTTAAAGGTTGATTTCCGCCCCCTCGTGAGTGCCGGAGGTAGGTGTGGCGAGTAACTCCGTCACAATGGCGACGACCATTTTTTCAACTTTATCTTGTTCCCTCTAGTAGCTACGTAAAAGGTTGTCTATCCCTGCTGGGCACATATGCCGAGGTAAGGCTTTTAGTGATTGGAGAGCGCCTAACTCCCGAACGCCAGATATCGAACGAGATCTGTCAGGATCGTGGCAATTGGCAGACTCCGGTCTCTGCCTACACCTCTGCGTACCAGACGTGAGTTTATTTACTGACATTTAATGTCATGTTATGTCATGTGACCTCAAGTCACGCCCCACCCTGTCACGTCATATCACGTCAATATTAAAAAAAAGTCCTTGCTTAGACTGCCTCGTTGGTTTAGCGGTAACTCGTTTGATTACGATGCTAGAGATTGTGGGTTCGATTCCTACTGCGGTAGGCGTACTGGATTTGTACAAATGGCTTCAATGGGAGTATTTCCATGATTATAATGTCGTTGCATAGTTACCATATAGTTATTCTAGGCACGCTGATGGATACGGCAAGCTGAAGACAGGACGCTATGGCGCTCATTAGAGAGGGCTATGTCCAGCATTGGACTAATATTGCCTGATAATGATGATGATGAAGTTATTCTAGTTTGGGAATAGGCCAAGTAGTTGTGTTGTGTGGAAGTTACTATTACTATTTATTCAACTCATTTCGACCGAGACACTTTCCTTTTATTTTCAGTCAAAAAAATAAGACGTCTAAAGGTGCGACTGGCACCCGCATCTGACAAGTCCCAACTCCGAAACAAAGTTTCCAAAACAAGCAGGTAAGTTTCAACATTTGGGGAGTAAATAAAGGAAGTTTGTTACCGACAAATCGGAAATTGTATCCCCAACTATTTGAGGGGGAACTTTATCAATATCCTCAGTTGACGCCCAGATGCCGTGGATAAAGTAAGGATAGATGCTCTGTTTATTATTTAACGTGAGAAGAAGTTTTAGGTTTGTATGTTTAAAATCCCGGCTAATCACTTGACAAAATCCACGTAGTCGCGTTGAGTTAGGGTGGAACAACATTTTATAACTTGAGCAAAAATCCGCTCAGTTGGGATTAGTTTGCGATAGACACATAAGGGATTCCTTTTTATTAGGTACTTATTAAATTCCAATAAATGATTACCCTTCATTCTTAACAGTTACGAATGAAGGATAAAATAAAGTCCGAAGAATTATACGCATCTCGCGTCATCCGAAATATGTCCAGACAACACAATTATAATCACTTATCCTTGTCACAAACTAGGTTACCCTATTCCATGGTAACCAGGCAAAGAAATCATTAGCAAGGAAATACACCCGGACTGAGGCTATTTGCATAATGTACGGCCGCCCTCAGTGGCAATTGAACCCACAACCTCGGCATGGTAATCAGATGTGATAACGCAGGCAGTCAAGTCAATTTGGTCAAGTTATTTGCCGGATATCATGAAAACGAGTCACTATAGTTCTAATGTACTGATCCTGACGGGACTTATAGCATTACAATCGAGTGCGTTTACAAGTTCAAATAAAGCCGATATTTCAGATGTTAAATATATAGGTCTGGAGACGCTAGTCCGTAACAAATCTGGATGTGGCTTCCAGCGTTTTTCAGATGCTTAATGTCAGAATGCGCGTGATTAAAATATGAATGAACAGACAATTTTAATTTGAAATAATGCTACTAATGAAAACTTCGTTATACTTAGTTCCACTTGTGTTTCATACTTGCGACATTTTTATTAAATATTTAAAAATAATTAACAATGGCGTTTGTTACAGACTACCGCCGAAGCCGGTCGGTCGGTTCCTAAATGAAAAATCTAGAATCCTAAATTCGTCCGTATCACGTAGTGTTACGGACGACCGACCCACGATCTATATCATCAATGATGATGATTCATCATCATCTCATCAACAGCCATTTGGCAGGACGGACGGACGCCCCACCGTAATTTGGTGGAGGGAGTACCCATCGCTGCGTCATCTGGTTCGTGGTCACCAGGTCAGAACTCTTTCGCCCAACGGCTATCAGTTCTTCGAGCTTTGTGCCCCGCCCACTACCACTTCAACTGAGTATTTGCATACACGATCGTGTTTACGGAAGTTTTAGTTCTATTACTTCTTATATTATATGGCACCGCCTATCGGCTTAATGAGCACCGATTGGTACTCTTTACATGAACCTTTAAGACAAAATCAAAAGAATTTGGTTAACTATAAAAACAATATGTTTGTTTAATGAACGTCAAAGCTGTTAGTTTTACAATTAATAGATTATGTGGAGAAGAAACTAACAAAAAAACTCCTGATTTATTCTTAAAAAGTGCATCAAATTTTATTGCGAATGTGCAAGCAGCATTATTACGCAAAAGCAATTTCCATTGAACGGCAATTACGTGCGTCAACCAGCGCACTCATCAAATACGGTACAGCACGATTAAACTTCGCCAATCGATGGCAATCACTAGGCTACGTAATTACGCCAGTAGTACCTACATAACACAATACAGATGCTAAATATTTGGCGCAAAATACTGCTTCTGCCTCGACTGCGCAATTCCAGAAATAAAAACTTATATTTTACAATAGGTTTCGTTGTAAAACACAATCTCTAATTGGAAATTGCAAAATATCGGGGTTTAAATCGAATAGTATCCAATTAATAATATTAAATCGCGGTTTACGCCCTCTATCAATAGCAAGCCATTATGAATCACAGTCTGTTTTAAATTATCGTCCCACATAGAAGAATGTTAATAGGCGTGACGACAGAATCAAATATTCAAAGATCCATTCATATTAGGGGAATTTAACCAATATTTTCAATAAAGTAAAAAATTATAATACTGCTTTCAGCCATTTTGACTGAAACACCCATCACACCGCATGACGTCACGCTTAGGTTAGCATTGGTAAACTTCATCTGTGCTTTGTTGTGACTGCTAGTGCGGTGTTTGTTTACATGGGCGTGTTGTCAGATTCGACGCCATGACACAGAGCTGTTTTCCCTTCCCATTTAAACGTAAAGAATTTACATTCTATTTGCTAAATGTCAATATACAATGTAAAATGTAAGCGGCTGCCTTCTACGGTGTATATTACTAGCTGACCCGCAAACGTAGTTTTGCCATTTTATACTATTTTTATTTTTAATGCACTAACCCGTGCTAAGGACAATTTTAACCACCTAGAGGCTAAAAATTCCACCCATGCCGGGATTCAACCCGCGACCTCTGGCTATTTGTGCGAGAGGTCATTTTAATTAGCCTGCCACTTATTCTTATGCTGACATTCAGAGACGAAAACTAAAGCTAAGACCGGTCTCAGAAATGTGTACGTGATTTGGACATTTGTAAGACCAGTCTTTGCTTAGTTTTCGTCTCTGAATGTCAGCCTTAGACCTAACAAGCATAAAAAATCATAAATATTAGTGAAGCCGTGTCGGAAGCGATTTTTATATCGATTCGGGTGATTTATAACGATTACTTTTCTCAAAGTTTGGTTTCCACAACACTCAGCACTGGTATAAACACTTGAAAATTGGTTCCCGCCGAATGGACTCAAAAATATACAATTGAACTGTAACTCAATACCATAATGAACCAAGTAATAAAAGAGAAAAATTGTCGGATCAAAAAAGTAATCTCAAAACCTAAAAACAGGCTGTAAAAAACTTTTCCAAATGAATCCAAACTGTGTTGTTTTATATGTGCCTTCCTCTTAATAAAATATTTAGATACTTATAAGTATTTTCATCTATCCTTTTTTGCACGCCCACCAAATTTTTTACCTCCCCTGCACCTCCTGCAGGTTAACTGATTGAAAATGTAACTAGCATTTACTCCAACTTTCCATTAACTTTTATGCAATAAAGAATTAATAATTATAACAATGATCTCTGCCGAGACGTGAATAGATAGACAGAGATAGAAAACACTACGGCCGTACAGAAGACCAAAATAATTCCGTCAATCTCAATTGCCTTAAGGGTCACTATACCATTCGCGATACCTGCTCCGTACAAAACATTTTGATGGAATAAAGGCAGTTCCATCAATTGACTTTACCCGTATAATCCAGAGCCTTCGGCTCGATTTCATACAATAAAGTGGACTAGATAAGCTCATTATACGTTCCGAGTCGACTCTGATTATGCAAACGAGTTTTAATCTGGTCGAGAAGCGCTCGCAGTCAAATACCATTGTAGAAGCGTCAGTTGAAGGAAAGATGGTTTATACTTCGGCCCCAATCACTTCAGAAGGGCAGAAAAAAGATTAGATTTTCTCTCATTTGAAGTAGGACGTGACTCGCAATGTAAAGCGATTGAGAACGGCACGAGTTATACAATAGGATCGTATAGATGATGTTCGTTATCCCTGTACGTGTTTTGAACAAATTATTTTCTAGTTTCTCGGGAACTCCGCAAGGAGTTGGCGCGATGTTTTGAGTAGTTTTGGCTCTTGGTTATTGTATTGACTTACTCACTGAAGAGTCTTTAATAACTTTGGCCTCAATTTGTATTGCCTAGGGTTTCGAACTTTATGGGTCGTAGACACAACTTGTAAACAGAACTCTTCTAAATGTTTCGGCACAGCTGCAGGCATTTTGGTTGTTGGTGTTTAAAGTACCTACATTACTTGTTTGGGTTAATAAAACACATTTATTGCTCAAATGAGTGGTGATCTTCATAGCAAGTGCAAAATTGGATAAAAGCACTTCTTAAAACACTCTTCGAAAGAAGTTTGAGCCAGTCTGAACAGGATTTATTGTACTATTATTTACCTATATGATAATACAATATGAATCTCTAATTTAACCCTGCTTTAACCTCTCTACTACATAGGTAATTAGTAAGAGGATAAATAATTAGCATATTTGTAGTTTATTGTATACCCGTATAGACATATAGACCACCCCTTTAACCCCTGCTCCGATTATTCAAGGTTTGATGGAAGTAAAACTCTTACAGAGATAAGGTTGCCTTTGTACGTGTATTTCTTATGTAATATCCTGTCCAATGTTTCGTGTGTAAGAAAGAAATGTATTGTAATTTAATATCACCCACACTAAGTTTATATTAAGTCACAGTTTCTGAGATATCGATTCTATACTAAGATGCCTCAAGATATAAAAAGCTTGCCAGAAACGCGGTTCAAAAAATGTGAAAGGCAAACTTTGTGCCAAAAGGGCTACTACGACATTAAATATTATTACGTTTACAGAGATGTCTGGAATTACAGTCTGGAACTACAACACTATCACAATCACCTGACCTAGTCCCGAACTAGAAAATTTTGTGCTATGGTAATCAGGCAAGGAGATAAAAAAAATTAAATGCATGGAGATTTATACCATTTTGCACAAATTAAGGACAGCGGCCTCCAGGGGGAAACGAACTCACTACCCCTGCCTTTGTCGAGCAGCCTAGATCAACGAAACAGTCAATATCAGAGATATTCCTATAGAACCTGATGTGGATGCATTCTTAAGGCGCTACGGAGTGCCAATTAGCGCCACCAATGCGATAAAAATCATAACTTCTTTTAGAATACGTTTTTTCAAAAAGTTAACATAATAAATCATAACAACTGTGACAACTACCTTTTGAACTTTACTACAGTCTAGAACTTAGTCTCATTAAACTAGGACTTTAACAGATTTCCGCTAACAACGTCCGTTTTTGGCAAAACTGCTTTAAAGTCCTAGATTCTGGGATCTAGATTCTTGTTAGTAGGTTCTAAAAAAGCTACAGTACTTATTAAGATTTAGGATGATCACTGCTTCTAAAGACGTGGTATAAAACAAGATAGGATTTTTTCCATTAGTCGCGCTAGTTAGCAGCCCGTAGCACCTTAAGAAAAACATAGCTCAGTCTCCAAGAATACCCACCCCAGTTGCAAAATCAGCTTTACCTGGCCAAACTGAAAATCGATTACGAACTTCCTAACTCAGTCCCTGCGGGGAGGAAAATCCTGAACTAATATTTAGAAGGACTCTCAGCCATATCAGGTACTTGTCCAGCAGTAAAAACAATAGATAATCTATTTCCTAAGGGCCATCATAATATTATTGCAGAGACAATGAGACCGTCGCCGACTTTGCTAAAGAAATAAAGAGCTCTGAAGTGAATCGCCCGGGCAACCGACCCTTCTCAAATTAGTCCTGTTGAATCTGTAATGAAGTCGTGTGGAAATCGTTATCAACCCTTGTATGTCCTCACTGCTGGGGCACGGGTCTCTTTCTGCATCGCAGGAAGGTTAGGCCATACTCCAAGACGGGGCCAAGTCCGGGTTGGTGGAGGATTGTTAGACAGTGGCGGGCCTTACTGTCAGAAGTTATTAAGCCGCCCATGAGGCCTCTGACATGGCTTAACGACTGCCATTATATTACAGCCGGCACCAATGGCTTGACGTGCCTTGCGAAGCACGGAAGCGCTCGAAAAAATGCCACTAGCGGTAGTCACGGGACGCTCACCCATCCCGTACCTGACCACGCCTTTTGATGCTTAACCAAGTGATTGATTCCAATCACTCGGTTCGTCTAGGCCACGAGCGCGCGTGGAAATACAACATGCTAAAAATTATTCCCTCTTAGAAGAGAAGCCATGTCAAAGGCCTCGCGGGCGGCTTGATAACTTCTGACAGTAAGGCCTGCCACTGTCTTACAATCCTCCACGAACCCGGACTTGAGCCCGGTGGTGGAGTATAGCCTAACTTTCCGCGATGCAGGAAGAGGCCCATTTCCCAGCAGTGGGGACATACAAGGGTTGATATCGATCGATCGAAGACCTAGACACGGCTTAAACATGGCCTGTATTTAGACACTCGAAAACTCTCGTTTAGCAAATACAGCTTAAATATGCTTGTATTGTGGTAAACATGTTTTGAAACACTTGCTCAACACCTGTCTTAATTTTTTGTAGTAGGTAAGATGGTTAATGTTTATTTGTGTTCAAGAACCCTATAAAAGCTACGTGCCTCCGTAGACACGCTACGGCGTAGCAACTACTACGCGCTTTGGCGGTGGGACTAGACAATGTCGGTTTTTATTTTATTTAACAACCAGGTACATATATTTTATTTAGCAACTTTTCGTCATTTTGAAATATTCTGTGTTAACGAACTCAGCATTAAAAAAATGTTGACATGACAGACCTCTGACGCATTTAGGTTAGGGTTAGATTAGCTAATTATTTATTTGCACTTTTTCACACACACACACAATTCAAGCCATCGAGTCACTAGAATCGGGTTGATATCCTAGAAATATTATGCATAGGTAAATTCGCATGTCTGGATATTTGTCACGCAACTATTTTAGCGCGCAGGGTAATATCCCGAAAAGTACGGGAAGAAAATGAAGTGTCTATCAAGTTTTTTGCCCTCCGTAGGTCAATGATGAATCTCATAAATTTAAGAAAATATAAATTTCGTTAGTCAATTTCTTTGCCTATTAGGCCTATTGTCTATGGCCTATGGGCTCCGCCTATGGTCAGTGGATAAATTTATTCCAAAATTATGACTATTTCTCTATGTACTCAAAAATGGATTTTTTTTTAATTTTCGTAAGCACAATACATTATTAACTTAATTCCGGATTCACTTACTTGCTGTTTTGTCGGAACTGTGCGACCAGGTCTCGCTCTGATTCGCGGAGCTTAATCATGGTGAGTAGAGACGAAGCTCGCGTCATCGATTCCATCTCGTCATCAATGACGATTTATTTGATCGGCGATTACTGCTTTGATGCTGTACCTTGATTGTTTACGCGCTTGACTACCGAAACGGAGGTCGTGGGTTCGGTTCCCACTGAAGGCCGCCTTACTTGATCGGTAAAAATAGCGTGGCTGTATTTCCATGTGTGTGATGTCCTAGCCTTGTTGCCATAGCACAAGGTATACTAGTTTGGGACTGGGACAAGATTTTGTGTTATGTGGAAGTTATTATTATTGTATTGATCGGAAAATATTTTTTGTTTACCAGCACAGAAAATATTTTTCCTGTGCTGTACCTCAGTTTATATAGAGACTGTATTGTAGCAGCATTTTCAAAATGGCTACATAGTGTGGGCGCCACCATAGACAAGCCTTCCAGAGCAGAAGGAAAGTGAAGGCCTAAACCCAACATAGGATCGTGCAAAGGATGATGTAATCAGCGTAAAGCGCCGAAAAACCGTAAGAATGAGGCTGAATGGAATCCCCTCTTGGTAAAAAGTTGATTTTTCTTACCTGAAACTCTCACTTGGGCCCTTTTGCTTATTTGAAATTATGCGAGGGTCGCCCTGTGACCTTTCATTTTAGGGGTCCGCGGGTTGTTTTACAAATAAAGATCTCCTCCGTATTGAAATTCTTGGAATATTGAATGACCATTTTATCCCGAATGGCTACTGGTTTTCTATTTTATTTTTGGCGGTCGCTAGTCGCGGAACTTTACTTGTGGAGGACCGCTTGGTAGTCCGAGGTACATCTGGCAGAAACTCTTCAAACGTATAAGGTACGTTATAATTTTCTTCCGAGCGCTTTCTGAATCTGAACTGTACGTCTGAAGTGACTGAAAGACTTATTGCGTTTGCAAAAGCAATTTAGTACTTGTTTTAATAATGATATTAAGGTTATTTGCCCACGAAAAGTAACACAGGTAATTAACCTCGATCGATCCCCGGCCGGGTCAAACTAGGAAACGAACTTTTTTTAGTTTGTCTCGGGTCTTGGACGTTATCAATGTATTTATTGTATTAAATCTATCGTCGAATTAGCACCTATAACACAAGTCATTTAGTTGTACTTAGTATAGGGCTAACGAGATCTGTGTAATATGTCCATGAATATATTTTTATATTTTATTTTAACCTCCTCCAAGTAGTTGTGTACCTGTTATTGAATAATATGATTTAGACCTTTATACTATTTTTATTTTTAATGCACTAACCTGTGCTAAGGACAATTTTTAAAAAACCTATTTAGAGGCTAAAAATTCAACCCATGCCGGGATTCGAACCCGTAACCTCTGGCTATCCGTGCCAGCGCTCTATCCAAGTGAGCTAATGGGCGACTCACCGGCATCAGTGAAATTTCGAACCTCTTTACACTATTCTCTGTATTACGTACAGGCAGCGACATCTGGCTAAAGTAGATTGCATTACTTACAGCCCCGACTACCTACTTTGCAGTTAGGTTTTTACATCGGAATGATATCGCTGTACCCACATGATTATACTATTTTGATTTTTTAATGCACTAACCCGTGCTAAGGACACTTTTAAAAAACCTATTTAGAGGCTAAAAATTCCTCCCATGCCGGGATTCAAACTCGCGACCTCTGGCTATCCGTGCCAGCGCTCTATCCAACTGAGCTAATAGGCGACTCACCGGCAACAGTGAAATTTCGAACCTCTTTACACTATTCTCTGTATTACGTACAGGCAGCGACATCTGGCTAAACAAATACGGTAAGGCCGCCGTCTGTACTCTTAGGTTAAGAAATATCTGTGTAATTTCCATTTTTATGTACAATAAAACTATCTATCTATCTATCTATTTATCTATCTAACTATCTATCTATCTATCTATCTATCTATCTATCTATCTATCTATCTATCTATCTATCTATCTATCTATCTATCTATCTATCTATCTATCTATCTATCTATCTATCTATCTATCTATCTATCTATCTATCTATCTATCTATCTATCTATCTATCTATCTATCTATCTATCTATCTATCTATCTATCTATCTATCTATCTATCTATCTATCTATCTATCTATCTATCTATCTATCTATCTATCTATCTATCTATCTATCTATCTATCTATCTATCTATCTATCTATCTATCTATCTATCTATCTATCTATCTATCTATCTATCTATCTATCTATCTATCTATCTATCTATCTATCTATCTATCTATCTATCTATCTATCTATCTATCTATCTATCTATCTATCTATCTATCTATCTATCTATCTATCTATCTATCTATCTATCTATCTATCTATCTATCTATCTATCTATCTATCTATCTATCTATCTATCTATCTATCTATCTATCTATCTATCTATCTATCTATCTATCTATCTATCTATCTATCTATCTATCTATCTATCTATCTATCTATCTATCTATCTATCTATCTATCTATCTATCTATCTATCTATCTATCTATCTATCTATCTATCTATCTATCTATCTATCTATCTATCTATCTATCTATCTATCTATCTATCTATCTATCTATCTATCTATCTATCTATCTATCTATCTATCTATCTATCTATCTATCTATCTATCTATCTATCTATCTATCTATCTATCTATCTATCTATCTATCTATCTATCTATCTATCTATCTATCTATCTATCTATCTATCTATCTATCTATCTATCTATCTATCTATCTATCTATCTATCTATCTATCTATCTATCTATCTATCTATCTATCTATCTATCTATCTATCTATCTATCTATCTATCTATCTATCTATCTATCTATCTATCTATCTATCTATCTATCTATCTATCTATCTATCTATCTATCTATCTATCTATCTATCTATCTATCTATCTATCTATCTATCTATCTATCTATCTATCTATCTATCTATCTATCTATCTATCTATCTATCTATCTATCTATCTATCTATCTATCTATCTATCTATCTATCTATCTATCTATCTATCTATCTATCTATC
The DNA here is from genome assembly GCA_934045075.1 of Yponomeuta sedellus. NCBI lineage: Eukaryota > Metazoa > Arthropoda > Insecta > Lepidoptera > Yponomeutidae > Yponomeuta > Yponomeuta sedellus. The sequence goes on along the minus strand of OW203727.1, from coordinate 16,518,696 downwards.
TATCTATCTATCTATCTATCTATCTATCTATCTATCTATCTATCTATCTATCTATCTATCTATCTATCTATCTATCTATCTATCTATCTATCTATCTATCTATCTATCTATCTATCTATCTATCTATCTATCTATCTATCTATCTATCTATCTATCTATCTATCTATCTATCTATCTATCTATCTATCTATCTATCTATCTATCTATCTATCTATCTATCTATCTATCTATCTATCTATCTATCTATCTATCTATCTATCTATCTATCTATCTATCTATCTATCTATCTATCTATCTATCTATCTATCTATCTATCTATCTATCTATCTATCTATCTATCTATCTATCTATCTATCTATCTATCTATCTATCTATCTATCTATCTATCTATCTATCTATCTATCTATCTATCTATCTATCTATCTATCTATCTATCTATCTATCTATCTATCTATCTATCTATCTATCTATCTATCTATCTATCTATCTATCTATCTATCTATCTATCTATCTATCTATCTATCTATCTATCTATCTATCTATCTATCTATCTATCTATCTATCTATCTATCTATCTATCTATCTATCTATCTATCTATCTATCTATCTATCTATCTATCTATCTATCTATCTATCTATCTATCTATCTATCTATCTATCTACGTCTCATACTAACTTATGTATTAGGTTTATCATGATTTGAGAAAAGATGGTCAGAGTTGAGTTTTTCTCACTGTGTTTTATACTTAGAATGAGGTTTGGTTAATGATAGACTATTATAAATTTTATAATATAATAGGTACACCCTATGAAATAGTGTTTTACTTGACTGTAGTAGAAATATCGATGAAATACGGAATATCTGGATAAGTGACACAAGTATGTGCAGTATTTTTTTTTCTCTCTCTAAAAAAATAGTATATTTCATTACAAGTGCGGAAAGGCTGTCATTGCAAAGAGTTCCGACAAATACCCGAGCCGAGGCGGAGCCGAAGGCGAGGGTTGACAGTCGGAACAAGTTGCAATGACGGTTCCGCACGTTTACTGAACAACTATTTTTAATACAGTTGCGAAAAAATGAAGCAATTTATTAAAATCAAATTAGTTGAAAAATGGCGCCAACCATAAAAGAATATAAGCAGAGATTTTTTTTTCTTCACCCATTGTGGTAGGCAAAGGGAACCATGCCCATACAGCTAAGTCTTCAGTAGATTTTTTTTATATGAAATGAAAATTAAATTTAATGAGATGAAATGAAAAAAAAAACCTATTAATAAAGTAATGAAACAAATTAGTAGCTTCTTTTTAGAAATATACGTATTTGCATGAATCATAAAAACTTCTATGAATTTTTTTAGTAAAACTTCATCGTTGGTTTTTTTTAATAGACATTATTTTGACAGTTGGGAAAGAGAACACACGAGTGCGGGAAAGGTAAAAAAAAGCACGAGTGTGTAATAACCATCATCCCGCACGCTATACGTCCCTGCAATACGCCACTTTTTGAGCAACTGTATTAAAAATATTACTCTCTCTCTCTCTCTCTCTATTAGCAGGGTGCTAACGTCGTTTGTTTTTAATTAAATACTATCGAAGTTAAGAAAATAAAATGAACAGCTCTTATTTCTTGCATCAAGATAATCTAAGATAATTCTTTTCACACCACCTGCTCGACAATGCCAAATAACATAATTATCATGCAAACCTTACGTAAAGCAAGTCACTAAAGCCCTTGGCTATGGCCGGGGTGTAATGTTGGACGGAATCTCATTATAAGCCGCTGGGTTGTAATATTTTCACTTTTCATAGTTCTTATTGCAATGGTTTTAGAGTGTAGTTTCGAAATAATAGTTGAACTAATACTCGAAGGTCGGGGCGGCCGGTGCCGCGTCTAAGTTATTTGAAAATCGAACCTAATTTGAAAATCGAACTTTTTCTAAAATCGCCACAGCCACGGTAAGCTGAATGAAACTTTGAAATTAAACAAAAGCCGCGAGTATTGCAATAATATACGTAAGGACTGCAATAATATACTACAATAATAATTATGTAACAACTGCAAATTTTATAAAAATATATCGTAATAGAAGAAAAATTATGTTGTCTTTCCACGACTGGACTAATGTCTCAAAGATATCTAGTATTGATCGATCGCGCATTTTTTAAAACAAGATTTCTCTTTTACGTCTGTACTTAAAAGCAATAGTCTAAAAAGGTAGTGTTTTAAATTACTGAACACTCTCAAACCATCTATATTAATTTCTGTCTGTACAGTTGGTTACTGGTGTCCGTTGCACTACGCGGACCTTTCTAGAGAAAGTGATTGAATGTGCCGGGAGTGGGGATCCAATTGTGAGCCCGTAGCATCGCCCGTAGTCAAACAACATTGCCGCCGAGCGAGAGGCAAGTAGAAATAACACCAAATTCAATCAGCTTATATCGTTTTCCGAGATAAACCAATTGTTTATCATTGCTTAGATTTAAGAAATCATGGTTGTAATTCTTTTTTCTGGCTGTGCAATAAAGTGTTCTCTATCTCTAACTACCCTTCTTTCTTCGTTTATTCTTCCGAGCCGTGTTTCGTCATCAACCCATTATGTTCCCACCGAGGGGCACGGGTCTCTTCCCTGTGGAAGGTATAGGCCATACTCTACCACGGGGGCCAAGTCCGGATTGGTGGAGGCTTGTCTGGTCTTACTTTCAGAAGTTTTCAGCCGCGCTAAGGCCTCCGACTTGGCTTAACGACTGCCATATATCGACGGTAGCCGGAACCAACTGCTTAACATGCCTTGCGAAGCACGGAACCGCTGGGCAAAATGCCACTAGCGTTAGTCATAGACGGTCACCCATCCATGCACTCAACGCGCCCTATGTTGCTTAACCTTCGTGATTGTTTAAGATTACTCAGGCAGCCGGGTATACATGCGATTCTTGGTTAAGATATCAAAATATATCAGCATGTACTCGTTCACTGATGGACGTGGAGGCCTATACGCCGAGCAGTAGACGAGTACGTTTTTATGCAGCCTTTAAAGGTCCTACTGTAGGGTAGAGGCCTTCTGTAAGAAAGAGAGAGTTGGGTATACTACCACGAGTGCCCACCTCAAATTCCTCACTATGTTTTCCTTCACAGTTAGCAGTACCAGTGTATTGCTACTCTATAACGTCTCAAACGCAAATAACATATTTATCTACATATCTTTCTGGAAAGTTTACATACATAACCGCATGAAATTGCCAATCCACCGTGGGGACGTCTAATAAAACTAGTACCTAAATGAGCCCATACTCGACCTCGACGAGGTAGATCGACCTTTACATTACTATCGCGATATCACCCGTAACATAACGGAGTAGAGTTCACACGTGATGTAGACTGTATGGCGAGAATTCCATTAGAGCTTAATAGTTTGGGTTCTTTTGTGAAGCTGAAATCTGCAGAAATTTATCAGAAGCAAAGGAGAATGACCTTTATTTCCCCGGTAATTTGATTGTGGGCACAGCCTGTTGAAGTCCCACTGCAAGCACAGGCTTTCTCTCTTCCTCTGAGAGAAAGCCTGTGATTGCAGTGGAAGCACAGGCTTTCTCTCTTCCTCTGAGAGAAAGCCTGTGATTGCAGTGGAAGCACAGGCTTTCTCTCTTCCTCTGAGAGAAAGCCTGTGATTGCAGTGGAAGCACAGGCTTTCTCTCTTCCTCTGAGAGAAAGCCTGTGATTGCAGTGGGACTTCAATACAGTCCATACAGTCTTCATCACGTGTGATCTCTACTCCGTTATGTTACGGGTGATATCGCGATAGTAATGTAAAGGTCGACCTACCATGGGCGGTAGCTATGGATGCGCGGAAATACTTATTGAAAACATCGGGAGGCATTTTATGGAAATGAAAAATGCAAAGATATATCCTTTTCCTGCTCTGGGACATTTTTGTTTATTTGGTGACAGTATTATTTTCATTTCGAAGTACCGTGACATACATAAAAAAAAACAATTTTTTTTTAATAAATCACATTGTATGTTTTGTTGAGTAATAAACTCAATTGAACTCAATTGACGTTCAAATAAACTGCATTTGAGGAATGGCAAACATGGCATATATTTCCATAAAAGATTATTGTAAAGTTTAACCACTTTTAATAAGTAGGTATTTTGGCTATTAATAAGTTATAAAGCGTCGCTGACATGAGACACGACATCCAGTTTTAATAAATCACCATTAAAGTTTGTGTTTCACAATGTTTTTTTTCTAATTTATATTTTTTTGGAATATCTGTATTTATTTAATCGCACCAAATTCACTGTTTCCCTGCAGAAAAATTACCACTATCAATCAACCGTGGGCAATGTACATCGTTTTTGCGTTTTTCCATTACTCGTTGTATATTCATCTACGGGCTTACTTTTAATATTCGTAATTTTTTAATGAAATAAGAAAACAAATCACTAAAGAAAACAAATATACAATGAGGCTCTTCAAACAGTCATAATAAAAGTAAAGTACCTACCTACTATCTCCACAACAACTCCAGAAACTCTAGGGGCACTCAGACAAATTAACTGATTTTCAGCTTTCAACGGAGTCCTGAACTTTTATAGACCAGTAGTTTACCAATTAATTCCAGGTTTCTGCTGCTGTATTTTATCTATAATAACAAGTACTTGAGCTCTTATTAATTTATTAATAAATCATATTACTTGGTTTCGACGAAAGCAACTTTTTATGATTCACCAGAATCATTTAAGCTTTTCCAATTATGCAATCACAATTGGACCCACTTTATCGGCTCTTGATTCAGAAATGTTGTAACTCAATTCATCATTTATGATTTTCTTTAACTAGCCGATTTATTGTATGATGGGCAAAGGGCTCTCCTTCTCTCGCCACTCCTCCCGGTCACCGGCCATTCCCTACCACCCCAGCAGAAAATTTGTAAGGTCGTCCCGCCCCACCGCCTTGGTCGGCCTCGTTTATGGTATCCGTCGTGTGTATGTTCGTGGGCTGTTTGGGTGTGTTTGAGTTTGACTTTATTGAATTGTTTTCGTGTACAAGATACAATGTTGCAAGGCAAATTTCAATAACTTAAAAAACTACAAAAGACGGTATGCATGCTTGTTTCTTAGTTCTGTCTCTTTATGACACGTACAAAGTCTTATCGGATTGCATTTGAAAGCCTTTGCGATCGCAATTAGTATATAATTTGATAGCTAGATGTTAAGAAGTCCTTCAAGATTCCTAACGAATTGGTGCGCAAAATTATGTTTAAGTATTAAATAGACGTACACCTCTCACACGAGTTATTGAGCACACACTTAACAATTATATTCCATTCCTTTTTTCTGCCAAGAAACGTCGCGACGGAACATCAGCGTTATGGGAGCACCTCGGTGTTGTAATTGTATATCTTCGTGTGTTGTGGCAATTTAATAAGTAATTATCTAACTAGCTATCTATCTTATAAACTTAAAGTAGAGTGTGTAAAGTTAGATGTGCTGTCGGCTATACCATAAAGAAAAAAACAATTATCGAATCTTCTACTCGATGTAAGTATTTCTTACAGGATAAAATCTTAAAGCTGTCTAAACAAAAACCAGTAAGTTAACATCTTGGTGAAAATCACTTATTGTTACGAGAACCACGTCAGGTTCTGTGCGCCAATTCCTATGCCCAAGGTAATTGACAGCTGGCTTTGACATAATAAAGTAAAATTAATTGAATCAATTGGTATAGAGGTGGCTCCACAATCGTGAACTCGCAAACGTTCCAACTTTTGCCTTGAAGCTTTATCGGTCGCCTAAACGTAGGTAGTTAGGTACCGACAAAAACGTTTTAGGTGGCCACAATAGAAAAAGGATTTCCGATACACTATTCAAGGGGCGAATTAGCTGTTACGTGATCGAACTACATTGGCCGTCTAAAATAGTGGTAGTTGGAAATCTATTAGGCACCAACCCACCTATTTAAGGTTGTGTTGGGTCCCTTTCACAATAAACTTAAGAACCAAAATAGATTAAAAATTAGTACGATTAAATATAAGAACGTTCCACGTTAGATGAATACGTTTTTTTTTTTGTAGCACTCTTGTTAGATTAGATTGAAACTCTTTGGGCCGGTTTCTCTAAGTAAATAGGTACTCAAGTAACGTTCTGTCTCGCTCTTTTCTGGGACATTCGAAGAGACAGCTCTACAGGTAACTATTTACTCTGCGAAATTCTCAATTCAGAAATTGCCCCTTTATTGTACACTCTTTTGAAAAGTACATAATAACTTAAATATCTATGTTAAATAGTATCGCTAAAAGCTATCATCGCTAAAAGCGATCTTTTGTGCACGTTAAATTAGTTAAAATACTTAAACTTGTAATGCTGCATATCATTTATAAATAATAAGAACTGGAACGACTTCAGGTGTTGTTTTATTATGTAGATTAGTAGTATAATAAAACAGAAAAACTGGATAAAAACGGACCGCAGGTAAAATAGTCAGATGTGGTAGAAGGGTAAAGTAGTAATGATGAAAAATGAGGAAAATCAAAAAATGTTTATACTATTTTTATTTTTAATGCACTAACCCGTGCTAAGGACAATTTTAAAAGGCTAACTGCAAAGTAGGTAGTCGGGGCTGTAAGTGACGCAATTTACTTAAGCCAGATGTCGCTGCCTCTACGTAATACAGAGAATAGTAAAGAGGTTCGAAATTTCACTGATGCCAGTGAGTCGCCCATTAGCTCAGTTGGAAAGAGCGCTGGCATGGATAGCCAGAGGTCGCGGGTTCAAATCGCGGCATGGGTGGATTTTTGCCTCTAAAAAGGTTTTTAAAATCGAAAAATGTGTGACGTTAAAATATTTGAAAATGATAGATAGAAAAAGAAATAAAAATGGTGTAAAGAGGTTTGCACCGTTACAAACTTACTTTAAAATACACCATACATATTTACCCTTTTGGAGAGGCTTACGTCCAGCAGTGGACTGACACCGATTGATTATGATGATGAATAAACTTTTCAAATTTTTTATAACATTAAAAATATATGAGAATTGTTTACACTTCCAACTTAGTCCAAAATTAGTAACAAAAGGGCAATCAATAACATAAATTGTAAATGACGACCTCTGTGGCGGTAGCGCATCTACCTACCATGCAAGAGGTCCCGGGCTCGAATCTCGGCTGGAAACAAAAAAAAAAACCCAGGTCTTGGATGTTTACATGTTTGTGATTTTGTTGTTTCTGGTTCCCACGACACAGGGTATCCTAGTTTGGGGCCAGAAGCAATGTAGGTAGCCCAATTAAATGAGTATCGTTTACATATTAGCAAAGGCCTTATTTTATCAACTTTTGTGTTAGTTGGCTACACTACACTGCATGTAGAGTTTTACGACGTGAAAGTAAAGTAAAACCTAGGCTATAATAAGGTATGCCTTGGTATGCCTAGGTATAGCTTATAATATTTAGCGGTAAGCTGAAGACAGGGCGCTATGGCGTTCATTAGGGGAGGGCTATGCAGTGGTCTATATAGAAGGTAATAATACAGTAAAAATTATCACCTATACATAAGTAATAATTAATACGAATCACATATTTATTGGGCTGAATTACAAATATCTACATGGAAAAACAGTTGTCTGACCGTGTTTGACCTATTTTAACCACCTGTATGTCCCCACTGCTGGGACACGGGTCTCTTCCTGCATTGCAGGAAGGTTAGGCCATACTCCACCACGGGGGCCAAGTCCGGGTTGGTGGAGGGTTGTAAGACAGTGGCGGGCCTTACTGTCAGAAGTTATCAAGCCGCCTATAAGGCCTCTGACGTGGCTTAACGACTGCCATTACATGACAGCCGGCACCCACGGGTTAACGTGCCTTGCGAAGCACGGAAGCGCTCGGCAAAATGCCACTTGCAGTAGTAACGGGACGGTGACCCATCCAGCATCTGTCCGCGCCTGTTGTTGCTTAACTCTAATCACTCGGTTTGACTAGGCCACGAGCGCTTCTGTTTCTGTATGCAGCCTATAAACGTCCCATTGTAGGGTACATAGTGCTTAGTGCGAGTTTTTAACTACTCGATCGCGTTAACGTAAACTCATATTTCTATGGCATCGAGGAAGCGCCACCTAGCGACAAGTAGGGAAATTAAAATCGCTGAGTGCGAGTTGTAATGGTTTACGTTGAGAAGTGAACACGTTTACCAGCCAAAACACGAATAAACGCGAGTGCGAGTTGTACTGTGACAGCGTTTTGCCAGTTCGAACGGTTAACTTACTGCCTACGCTGACATAAATGAAGAGTTCTTCTTTTGCGTTAAATGGATATATTATTAATAATTTACAAATTTGTTTATAGGAAAATATTCGAGCGTGCGTTGTTTGCGAGTGACGTTTGGAGAGTGATTCGCTGGCGAGCCGCGCGGGGGCGCGCAGGTGAAGTATATCAGCAAAGAGGCTAAATAATCTTCAAGCCGGGCACGTTATATGTACGAGCGCGTACATACTCCGGGCGTTGAAAGCGGAGCTTTCAATATCTTTGGTAGGCTTGACTTAAAAAGCTGGTGATGGTGTCGTCGCTGAATCTTGACTAGGCTCGTCTGAAGTACTGTTCGGTAAGACACACATTGTATTGCTGCCTGAGCTGTTCAATGCGCTCGTATCCATTAGGGCGCTTTATCGTGACTTGTACTCACTACTCAATGCTCGATTAACGCGGTAGTAAAGTTATTCGATTGGATCTGTCAAACTCGCACTAAGCACTCAGGCCTTCTCTCAGAGAGAGAGAGAGATTGGCATTACCTGTTGCTGCTTATTTATTTATTCCTCTGACAATTAAATTGTTCGCCGATCGAATGATTATTTCGTAAATGTTTATTGACGATCATTTACATTTTGCTGTTGACTCCCAGGTTTGTTGGAAGAAATCTCTCAAAGAAATTTTGCTCGTCTTCGTTCATATTATTGATATGAATTCAGATTAAATTGCCTGATTTTTTACCAGGTAAAGCTCTGCAAATCAGAGATAAACCTGGTCGGACTCTTCCGACGAAAAATTTAAGTAATTTAAACCGGGTTTCAATAATGTGTATCATCATCAACCCATTATGTCCACACCGAGGGGTACGGGTCTCTTCCCTAATTGGTGGAGGCTTGCAAGACTAGTGGCTGGTCTTACTATCAGAAGTTTTCAAGCCGTCCTAAGGCCTCTGACTTGGCTTAACGATTTAAGACTGCCATCTATCGACGGCAACCGGCACCAACTGCTTAGTGTGCCTTGCGAAGCACGGAACCGCTCTGAAAAATACCACTAGCGTTAGTCATAGACGGTCACCCATCCATGCACTGAATGCGCTCTTTGTTGCTTAACCTTCGTGATCATTTAAAATCACTCAGGCAGCCACGAGTATTTTGCACATATTATATCATATGTAATATAATTTTGAATGTTTCGCGCGTAATAAGCTAAAATAAGTTTTAAATAAATTTTTATTGTATTAGTTCCAATCCAACGTTAAAGTTCTCACAAGGCCTCATTGGAAACCACTTCGGCCACCCAAATTACATTGGAATCAATGCGAATGAAAATTAAAGCCCTCACTTATGTGGAGTCACGTAATAGTAATAGTAACAAACAGGAGCGTAGTTGCGGCAACACGTGGGATTTGCATCGAATTACGTGGCGGAACTTAGGCTGCCAGCCAAATGTTCGCAGCACAGTCACTACAGCCGCCTTTGCTTGGCTCAAGCAGTGAAAATTGTACACAGAACTCGCTTAGCGTATTTAATAAAGACGCTTGAATTAGCAACTAAGGAGGCCTGTTTCATAGAACTATAATAATGAATAATTCATGGTTTACTATGGCACTTCATACATGTTATTATTACTTCATACTTATTCGTACATTTGCGAATTTGTAGTTGCAATACCACACGCTATAACGGTGAAGAAAAACATCGTGAGGAAACCCGAGGCTTGTTTGGCTCTGCACGTATTGACTAGTCTTTCCTGTGGGCTAGGCCGAATAAGCTGTCAGGATGGTACAGGTGCTGGGCAAGCCTACACTATCTATAAAACCATGTCCCAGGCTCTACAGCGTCGGAGTGGTCCCTTCACCCATCTAGTGTGAGTGAAGATACCACTGGACGCTGTATAAATTATCTCATTAAGTAGATGCAAAAAAGCCAATATTATTATTATTATTATTACTATGTCACTTCGATGTACATGGTAAACTCGCAATGTACCTCGAATAGTCATAATAAACTACGAATTGTAGTTTTATGAAACTCTGCCCTCAGGGACTAGTCTCTTAAAATGAATTATCGTTCAACAGACTCTTAAAAATTTAATATAAGAAAATAATTTGCAAGTTTACGGTTCTCTCTACCATTTGAGATTTGGAGTCAGTTTCAAGCCAAAAGGTTTCAGAAATCACGAATATCTATAAATATACTTTACATTGCAACCGTTAAAACGTTCACAATAATTTTAATCGTAATGTAAATGACGTTTCCTCAATATATTGGTAACGAAATTACAATCGATATCACCCCTTGTATGCCCCCACTGCAGGGACAAGTGTCTCTCTTCCTGCATCGCAAGAAGGCTAGGCCATACTCCACCTCGGGGTCAAGTCCGGGTTGGTGGAGGATTGCTAGACAATGGTGGGTCTTACGAAATTACAATATATTTCAAGATCTCGCTGAGTTTTGTACGAAGTCGTCGCACTGTTCATTCAAATCTGAGCTGCGCCGGCCAACGGCTGCGCCCACCGTCCACACCTGTGCCCATAGGCTAATCTCTCACTTATTACAAACAGCAATGCTAATTGGGTCAACGCTGGCGGCAGTGGCCTAGTGGGTACCTAGTCGGTAAACGCAGGTTCGACTCTCTACATAAGTTTACAGTACAAATTAAAGAAGTTCAGTTGGAAAGAGCGCTGGCACGGATAGCCAGAGGTCGCGGGTTCGAATTCCGGCATGGGTGGAATTTTTACCTCTAAGTACCTAGGTTTTTAAATCGTTTTTAGCACGGGTTAGTGCATTAAAAAAATATAAATTAAAGAAGACCGACGATTTACTTTTTTTTGTCCATTTTTTCTCCAAACTTGAAAGACTTGTAACTTTCATGAAGCCGCAGTATCTGCGCTACTTTTAATAAAACATTCAAATCTTCAATTCATTTCATTATGTAATGCTGATTTAAAAATGTTTATGGGGTGAGATAAGATAAGAAAATTATTTATTGTACACCAGGAAGAGAAAAGCCAAAGATCCCGATCCCGATCTCAGTGGCGTTTCTTGGGAGAGGCCTGTGTCCAGCAGAGGCCTGACACTGGATGATGATGATTTTGATGTACACCAGGAAAAATAAACATAAAATATTTACAAAGACAGTAATGGTACTGTCTTTGTAAATATTTTATGTTTATTAATAAGGCCGCCAATGGTGGCGGCCTTATTACTGCAATTTCTTATGATTGAGATGGACGGGTAATTTCAGATTCGACATTTGGTAATATCTTTAAAGAGCTATAATTTTACATTTTTACCAAAAGGAAAGAATGTGTTCTGTGTTTGCGTATGTGTGTCCGATTCTATTATTCCTCACATCTCCTTAATCAAGTCAATTAATTTTAGAGCAATAAGATAAATCTTTTGCTTTTTGCGGTCATCCCGTTATCCAATAATAAATACCAAAACTTAGTTTTTGAAAAATTAAGCCTGTGTAAGACTTATATTTAATCGCGATATCAATCTCTGAACTTTTAGCGTTCTGTACCCGAAAGGTGCTAATAGTGCCAAATTGCCAATCATCGACTTGCCAAATACCTTTTAAAAAAGGCTCAATCTCTTGAATCGTAATAGAGAGCCAATTGAAATGTTAAATCAAAATGTTAATTAGCAAATAATAAAGTTAAAAATTGATTACAAATAAATAAATTTTCTTCTGAAGAAAAGAAGAAGGAAGTCACGCGCCTTAGATGAGACCTATAACCAGCAGTAGATGAGTAAGGACCGATTGATTGGTTGAAATTGGTCTATATAATTTTTTATGTTATTGGCTCTGGTGTACAGTAAAGAACATTCTTATCATATCTCTATCCGTGGCAAGTAAAGATAGTTGTTTCTCTGCCTCAAAAGTCCTGATATTGTAAAATGGCTGGTTTTCGCACAAAATTTTGCACACTCGGTTTAAGGAGGTTCTATCCTTATACGTCTTTATGGCATGTTTAGGTCAGCATTCCGACTAAAAAGTAGCCAAAATATTTCCTTTCGAGGCTAACTTCTGCCCGTCTGTTGCAGGTTGAATATAAATGAGCCCGCAAATAAGATTTCCTCAAAGTTATTATAAGTTTTTTCTCTTGTCGCGAATGTCAAATTTGTGATTAGAATCTTGACGCAACGTAATTGAAATCGAGGAGAAATAGCCAATGGTTTTATTATTTACATCTCTCGAGGTTCCCAGTTTTGTATTTTGTGTTTTCAGCACTAAACAACGGTTTACAAGCGCCTGCGGTATTTGTAGAGCGTGTAGAGTTGGATTTTAAATCGTATTGCCTCTTCAGTCCTAACCTCAAAAAAGGACACTGATGGACCCTTGAGCGTATTTCGATAAATATAAAAATATCGATCTATAAAATTTTATAAAAATATAATTAAAGAAATTATAAAAATATCAATGTGTAAAAAAATCGTTGAGTAAAATTCTAACAATTTCTTACTGCCATTTTTCAGATTTTTTTATGACACTCTGTATAAAATTAACAGCCTACTAGTCCACTGAAATTAAATAAAATAAAGTTGTCAGGTCATATCCTGCAAAAACGATTAGCAAAAGAGATGAAATAGGGCCCAGAAACAACGTCACCGATTTTTATGAAATTTTAAAGGAATAAAACCTCAGGTCAAGGACATCCAAGACTTGGGTTTTTTTGTAATTTTTGTGTTTGTGATGTCGCTATTTCTGGTTCCCACGACACAGGGTATCCTAGTGTAGGGCTAGAGGCAATGTACGCGTGAAAATGCTATTTTTATTTGGTAGTTCTGAGAATAGGTCGTAGGCTAATTAATATGGCAAAATATGGAGTTTTCGGGGTCACCTAGTAATGGTATAAGTTATATATTTAAGTTTATGCAAACAAAAATCAATAGCCACATATACCTACGTTGGAGATCCATTTGAAAACGGCTCGTCATTTAAGATTTTTGTGGTTATGAACACGAGACACGTGGAAGAAGATTGTCGAGGAGGCCAAGACCCACAAAGGGTTGTAGCGCCATAGGAAGTAAGAAGTAAGTGGTTATGAACACTGCCAAGGTATTTTTTTTCTATTTGTATACATTGACAGGACAACGTGGACAGTCGTTGTCCTGTCAATGTATACAAATAGAAAAAGAAATGAAAATTAATAGAAGGAGATCTCCAAGTTATTAAAAAGTTGCACCGATAGGTAGATAGAAATACCGATCCATGAAGCTAACACAGGAATCGCGACTTGACACCTATTGATTACTTAAAAAACGGTAGAATAAAACTGGCCAATTGCGAGCGGGCTCATGCGTCAAGGGTTCTCTGGAAACATCACATAAAAATATATAATAATAAAATTATTTTACTGGACAAACCAAGCCATAATTAAAAAGGTGACTGAATAATTATATTATGTAAATGATTCAAATAAAGTTAATACCTAAAATTATTGAAAAATTGGGATGAAGTATCAAACCCACGAGCAAAAAGTACCACCACAACAATGGATTACGTGATTGTTGAATCCAAAGGAGAATTTATTGAAACTGCGTGTTTACATTAGGTTAGTATTTCTTAATGATTCGTGATACTCATACATAGTTATATATTAAACGGGTCAAATCGCGATTATTTATTAGGTAAAACGTAATTACCTTATTTCCCGACGTTTCGGCAGCGTTACAGTTGCCGTGGTCTCGGGTAGACTCGCGGTAGGCGGGAATCGCGATTTGACCCGTTTAATATATAACTATACATTAGGTTACTTTACCCAATGTGTAAAAATATGTGTTTACTCTGCTAGTGCGGCTGAATTCGCTACCAGGAAAGAGTGCAGGAAATACAGTAAGCTCATGAGAAATTATATTTTTGTACCACTGGCTATTGAGTCGACCGGAGTTTGGGGTGTGCAGGACAAGGATTTTATTTGGGAGTTACAACAGCGTTTGGGGGACCGCGGCTTGGACTGTCGCTCTGAATCATATCTCGTGCAACTTATCTCTGTGGCTGTTCAATGTGGTAATGCAGCCAGTGTTATGGGGACATTTGTTTCAAATATAGCTCAAACTCATGTATACATATAATACAGGCTTAATTTTAGACAAATCAAATCCATATTTACAAAAGAACACGCAATAAGACATACAATCACAGTACATATAAACAAAAAGTAAACAAAGCACAAATTATCTCCATTAAAGTGTGTGAGCCTTATTTTTTACTTTTTGTATATTTTTAAACAAAATTTCAATCCGCTACACGTTTAATGGGGTAGGTACAGTCCTACAACATAAGGAAAAGAGAAATACAGCGTAGGCCTACGCTTATGCTAAAAGAAGGGTGAGAAGAAGAGGGGTACCTATACTATACTACTAATAGAATACCGTTGGCCCCCTTCTTAGCGTGTCGAGCTATAAGACTGGACATGACTTTGCCATGGTAGTCAAAGGTTTAGCACCCTTTGGCTACGGGACTCTGAGAACTGTAGAAAAAAGCACCTCGAAGCAATGTCGCCGTGTAAACATTAATCACACAGGGTGCTTGGGAAATTAATGGCACCTCATGGCCTGGAACATTCCCCACCTGGATTTTTCTCACACGACAAACTCCAGCGATCAGGAAGGCTACTTACGTATTGGAGCCAATAAGTTGGTGTTTTGGGAGCGAATATTTTAAAGAGGTTTTTCAAGATCGTGGCGTTAATTTTTTTTTAGTACGGAACAATTTTATTACTATGTTGTGATATATTTAAGTTCACCCCGAATGGAGAATTAATATGCCCCAAGATACAATTAAATTTAGTTTGGGGTTCAGAGAAACTTTATACATTATAATTTTTTACTCTGCTCAATAAACATTTTTCATTCATTCATTTATTCATTTCATTAGTGGCAAACTCTGGTCTCTGTCTGCCTCCGCTGGATACAGGCGTGAGTTTATGTATGTATTCTATACTCGTATTCGTACACTTAATCTGGGCAAACGTAGTTTAAAAAGGTAAAAGATAAGATTATTTCTTTAATTTTTTTTCAGACCACGTCTATAATTATCTTTGCGATTTGCGATCTAAATAATCCGTGTAATTGAAAGTATTCATTTATATGGGAAACGAAAGTCGACTTTGTCACACACAATATTATTAATTTTATTGTAGCATTATATTCACTGACCTTATAACTTTAAAATGAAGTATCATTAATCTGTAGCTATCATCAATATTTAGGATAAAAATCATTGGAGTGTATGTATAAGGAAATATACCCCGACAGAATATCCTAACTGGTTAAAGTAGGTAATCCAGCTGTTAAGAAAGATTTTACCGCGATTAAAAGCGAAATCAGACATTGAACAAAATCCACACAATAGTAACCTGCTCAAATAGTACAGTCAAAAGAGAAAACGTATATAGGTAGGTACCTGGTTATATTTGAAACGGGTCTAATCACGATTACCCATTAGGTAAAAGGTAATTACCTTAATTCCTGGTGTTTCGGCAACGTTGCAGTTGCCGTGCCGTCTGACTACCAACGCTCGATGGATACGGGACCAAATGTAAGCAAGTCTGAACAAATAAGTACAACACAGAAAAACTTTCTGACCTCTTTTGTAAGGTAAAACTCCGCTAGGCTTTTCCGTTCCCGAAAACTAAAGATCCTTTGTTCGTGTCTTTTCGATGAAAGTTTACGATTGCCAGGTAAGTTCGAGATCTTTCTCCATTAGTTTAATTTAGCTTTTAAGTGAGAGATTATGTACAGACGTGGTCTGAAGGAGGATTAATTTAGGTCCCTCGTTAGAGAATTATGAATTCAAGAAACATAATTGCATACTATAAAACCGTTCAAGTACGGATCGGACTCACGTACCAACAGTTGCGTAAGTTTTTTTATGTAGTCTGTCAACGTCCCACTGCAGGGCCCAGGCCTTCTCTCAGAGAGAGACAGAGAGTATGGGCCTAATTATTACTCGTACCCACTGCGGATTGACAATTTCAAGCGCTGATTTGAACACATTCACTCAGGTTTCCTCGATGTTCACCTTCAACATCAAACCTGATTCAGAGGAGTTAGGTTTGATCTGGAACCTCTGAAACCTCATAATTAAGCCCATACTCTCTCTTTCTGAGAGAAGGCCTGTGCCCTGCTGAGACGTATATAGGCTATTACAAAGAAGATAAATTACTAAGCTCAATTTATGTGTATTAATCCGGAACTCTCGGTGCGCGAATTACGGCTCGCGCTTGGCCGGCTTTTTTCTGAATAGTTCGGTCTGTATCTTCCGCAGCATTAGGTACTTTACTTTATACTTAATCAGTTATCAACCCTTGTATGTCCCCACTGCTGAGGCACTGGTCTCTTCCTACTCCACCACGCGGGCCCAGCCCGGATTGGTGGAGGATTGTAAAACAGTGGCGGGCCTTACTGTCAGAAGTTATCAAGCCGCCACATGACAGCCGGCACCAACGGCTTAATGTGCCTTGCCAACGCTTGCGTGCCGCCCGGAAAAATGCCCCTAGCGGTAGTCACGGGACGGTCGTCCATCCTGCCCCTGACCGGGCCCGTTGTTACTTAACTCAAGTGATTGATTCCAATCACTCGGTTCGCCTAGGCTAAGAACGCTTCGAGGTATACTTTATTGCACAAACAAAAATCATACATAAAGCACAAAATAATAAAATAAAAAAGTGTAGGTAAACGAGGAGGGGAAAGTGTACAATAATAATTGTTATATATTAGTATTAATCTAACACAATCAATCAAACGTGCTATAAATATTTCCAATTGCTATCAATAATTAAATAAATAACTACAAATAAAATAATAAATACAATACATAAATAAATCGTACATATATAGATACAAACATAAATGATATGAAATACCCTACGGTAATAGTGAAGACATACGGAGCCGAGACATGGAAACTCACGAAAGGGCTGGTCCACCAGTTCAAAGTCGCTCAGCGAGCTATGGAGAGAGCTATGCTCGGAGATTCTCTGAAGGATAGAATTCGTAACGAATGCATTCGACAGAGAACTAAAGTTATCGACATAGCTCAGAGAATTAGCGTGCTGAAGTGGCAGTGGGCTGGCCATATCTCGCGAAGAACCGACAACCGTCGGAGAAAACGTGTTCTTGAGTGGACACCGCGACTCGGCAAATGTAGTGTAGGACGCCCTCCGACCAAGTGGGATGACGATCTGCGAAAAACTGCTGGCAGATGCTGGATGCGGCAAGCTGTAGTCAGGGCGCTATGGCGCTCATTAGGGGAAGGCTATGTCCAGCAGTGGACTACATAATATTGCCTGAAGAAGAAGAATAGTGAAGAACGGTAGTGCTTTCTCAATTCATGTAGGTATATGTTTTCTTCCACGATCGACAGTACAGGCACAATAGCTGCGGGACTTTCATAAATTGAATGGCACCACTCTTTGTCCTTGCACGAACGAAATCTCATCACATCAATTCCTCGTTACACTAAAAGTGATTGCTTCCGCTGTATTAACGAACCGCCTCTTTGTGGCGTGTGGAATTAAATTAGTCTTAACGTACCCGGAGCTAACAAGCGCTTTAATACGCTTTTGCAATGAGAAGAGAATACCTACCTTTATCATAAATTAATCGGATGTTTTAGAAACGCTTAATGTTATTTTTTAGCCTGAGTCGAGTTAGGACCGAGAGTATAGTGCCTAAACCTGTAACGGGGCTTTGGGGTGTTAACTAACGCCACCAATGGAATAAAAATCATAACTTGTTTTATAATGCGTTTTTTTTTCAAAAAGTAAACATCAAAAAACTTAATATCTGTGATAGATAGACAGATAGTATAATCTTTATTGCATGTACACCAGCGATTACATATGAGACTTAAAAAATAACAGTACAGTACAAGTGGCGGCCTTATTACTGAAAGTAATTGTGATAATTAATTATTATTTTTTAGAACCAGCCTGTTTTACACCTCTGTGTGTGCGTAGATGCAAATAAATGTTTTTATCTGTCTACTAGCAAAAACGCTGATATTTTTTTGTTTTTAGTTTTCGAAGAGGAAGGTCACTTCAATATTATGTGGCCCGCTATTAAAAACCTAAGCATAAAAAAAAATTTCACCCCACTTAAAAATCTTATTGCCCAAAAATCAAAATATCAAAGAACTCAAAATATTAAATTATTTTGAGTTGTAGGAATACATGGAATAGTTAATAATTTGATTCGTTATTTTGATGTTTTCTGCATCGTGAAAGATGTTTAAGAACCTCTTAGTTTCGAATTTATATGGGAGTTACATAGTTTGAATTGTAACGTTCTCTACGCCGCAGTTTCTGCGCTACTTTGAATAAAACCTTTTCATTTCATTTCCTCACATATTCTATACACATTTACGACTAGGTACTTAGTAGGCAGAGTGCACGTATCCGATGGTAGTCCGTGATTCTAAATGAGTCTTAGTATTTTGAGATAAGGCGTACGTTCAAACCTCAGTTAATGTGAGGTTTAACCCCATAACACGCCCAGAAATTGAAGTGCTGATAGCTAAACGTTCAAAAACTGCCTTAAACAAAATACATCAAAGTAGATGGCGACCCGAAATGGTAATAGTCTGTGAAATCTCGCAACCAAATATTGGCCGAGATAAAATGCGTAAATCCAACCATGCACTAGTGAGGAAATGGCAGAGGGTAACTGGTGTTCCACCTTGTTGTTCTCGATCACGAGTCAATTAATCGTGAGAGATGGCATTTGGGGAAAAATGCCTATTTTTCCTTTTGGGGAAAAATTTTTAGCCTCTAAATAGGTTTTTAAATTTGTCCTTAGCACGGGTAGTGCATTAAAAATAATATAATCATGAAAAAAAACGTTTTTGTAAAAAGTATCTAAGTAAAGACTATAATCGCACAATCAAGATAATAGTGATAGCCCCCGGTCCGTAATCACGGCCATGGGTCCTAAAAATCACTATGAACACGATCGAGAGGTTTTTCTGACACTTTGCAAAACCGATTTGTAAAGAAAAATTGGTATGTTTTGTTCCCCTTGGTGGTTTCAGTGTTAGGTACTGCATGGAGACTCTTAAGTGACATTTACAGGGCGTTTTATTAAAACTACAATTCATAGCTAGCTAGGACAATTCGTTGCACAATGCGTAGTCTAGTCTTGCTAGGTATTTGTTAATGGGTATTTAGCAAGGGTGGATTACAATGTGAATCGAATTTCATAGTAAACCATGATATTTAGTTACATGAAATAGGGCCCTGTTCAGCGTATTGACCTTTACATGCGTGTAACTCTAATCAGTTCCGGTTGTTACGTTACAAGAGACTATACAACGAAAACATGCAAGGATTCAGATTTTTAAACTCAATTCAGGATTATTTTACAGGTCCTATCGTAGCATGGAAAACAGTGGGCAATATTAGTAATCAACCATTGAAACTAGTCGAATTTAACATTGATATAAGATAAAACGCCTATGCTAACACTGAGATGCATATTATTGGTTAGGTATTGGTCTAACGAGAAACTACCTACCTATCTACGAGTATGTTGTAACGCGGCAGCGCGGCGCCGCGATACAATAGCCGGCCGGAGCGGAATCTTCCATGACGTCACCACGCCTAGCAACAGGGCGCACGCAGCATGCGCGTGCACACCGATGGTCGTCGTGGAGGGGGAAGCGCCCGAGCGTATATAAACCGCCACGAGAGCCAGTCAAGACGGACTTTGCGTCGGGCTCCAACATATACTGGAGGTCGGTCACGCTCTTATGCGGATTCGATCCCGGGTTGGAGTTCTACCCAAATCCCCTGCCGCCGGCGTGGCCGTGTTCCGGGCCAATCGTGGTCGGTGCTGTCCCCGAGCCTCCGGGCTCCTGAAGTATCGACCCGAGGTCCCGCGCACGACCACCACCGCCGGGGTGGCTCACCCCGAGAAGGGCGCGGCATCAGTGCCGCCACCCAGGGTTTAGCAAGCGTGCAATAGATAGTAGCCCGCGAGGCCCCAGTTCTTTGGCATAAAGCCGTTAGGTGTAAGTGCACGAATAGGTTAGTTTCAGTAGTATAAGTGTGGAATGTCTCTGGTCCCTATAATAAACGGAGGTCCAGTCTGTTGCAACTAACCCCGGAGTTTAATTTCCCACCCCCTCAGGGACCCTTAACACGCACCCCCATTAGGAGTAAGGCCTTAGGGGCAGTGAAGTAGCTGGCGCCGAAGGCGCCACGTTACAATTGGCGCCCAACTAAATAACTCACACACCCCAGGGGAAAGGAATATTAACACTAAAGTTAAGTCTAAATTAACAGGGAGGGCGTCGATTCGCTCGAATGCGTTTCCGACGCCGAGGTGTTGGAATAACACAATAGAATAAGACAAATTAACAGGGAGGGCGTCGATTCGCTCGAATGCGTTTCCGACGTCGAGGTGTTGGAATAACACAATAGAATAAGACAAATTAACAGGGAGGGCGTCGATTCGCTCGAATGCGTTTCCGACGTCGAGGTGCTGGAATAACATATTAAAATAAGACAAATTAACAGGGAGGGTGTCGATTCGCTCGGATGCGTTTCCGACGCCAAGGTGCTCGGTGTAACACAATAGTATAAGAATAACTAATACGGAGGGCGTCGATTCGCTCGGATGCGTTTACGACGCCAGGGCACTAATTAGAACAAACTAGAATAATAATAAAAATAACCCTCCTTGACGATTTGCTCAGATGCGTTTCAGATAATACAAACAGAAGTAGGTAAGCCAAGCAGTGAGTTAGGCACATAGTAGGGTAGCAATAATACACATAGGCCTAGTATTCACAGCACGCTAAAACAAAGGAGGGTAGAGTAAAAATAAATATAACAGAGCTAGATAACGAAAGTTACAGAAGATACACCGCACAAGATGCCAGTTTCATGGGTATACGAATTAAGAAAACAAGAACTAGTCGAGCTAGCCACCAGAAAGGGGATAGAATCCGAGAACTTAACCGTAGATGAAATGAGAAAACGAATCCTAAAAAAAATACGTACAGAGGAACTGAACGAAACAGAAACGAACCAAGACGCAGGAAATCAAACAGCGAGCGAGCAGAACAAAGACCGACAGACAGTCGTAGAGGAAACGGACAACTTCTCAGACGCCATGGCAAACATCCCATCAACATCCACGCCATGGGGCATCACCTTCGACGCAAGAGATGACCCCGTAGAGTTTCTAGAAACACTGGAACAACTAGGGATAAACGAAAGAAAAGCAGAGTCATGGCTACAGTTACTCACCAAAATCTTAAAAGGTCAGGCACTCCAGTGGCTGAGGAATAACTGCACAGAATGGAAAACATGGAACGAATTTACGGAAAACTTCAAGCTATACTACTTCCCAGTGAATTATGAAAGGGACTTGTTAGAGAAAATGATAGCAAGGAAACAGAAAGACACGGAAAAATTCACAGAATATGTGACCAACCTGAGAACTATCATGAGGAGGTACGGTAAACTAAGCAAAGAGGAACAACTAGACCGGGTCTACCAGAACACAAACGTGAACTACAGATGTTACGTCAAGAGGCAAGACTTCAAAACCATAGAAGAACTTATAATGCTAGCTAAGGAATTCGAAGACATAGAGCAAGAAAAAAAGCCCAGAAATAAAATACTAGAATACAGACCAAATAGAGGAACAGCGACCAGCACACCAGGATACCGTGGAATAAGAAAAGGGAAAATACACCCAACATACAACGTCGACGAATGCTGCTGGAACTGCGGAAGAAAAGGACATCGATCAGTAGAATGCCGGAGCCGAAGGGTTATTTTCTGCAAGGAATGCGGAACCATGGGAGCAATGACAAGGGACTGCTGCGGAAGATACGGAACAAACTCCGACCAATCCAGGCAGGACCACGCATACACAATGAGAAATGGAGGTAACAAGGAGAACAGGATGTTCGTCGACATAAAGGTAAATAATGGAACATTCAAAGCACTAATTGACACAGGTTCAACGAGTTCATATGTAACTAACGAAGTGCTTAAATGGTGCACAGGACAAGGCGTCAAAGAAGTACGAAGGAAACACAGAGTCACACTAGCCGACGGGAGCACAACGGAAATACAGGGAACCATAACGACGGAACTGGAAATAAACGGAAATAAGCTGATACATCAACTGAACGCGTTACCGAACGCAACAATAAATATAATTGGAATGGATATCATAAGAAGACTCCCGCTACAAATCACTTGGCAAGAAAAAAAAGAGACCGAGGAACCACCTCACCAACATAAACTACCAGAAACACTATCAGAACAAGAAGACAAAGAACTACAGAGACTCCTAGAGGAAGAATTTGATAAATGCGAAAGAAGCCCAAAGGGAAACACGTGGATAAAACACGAAATAAAAATGAAGCATGCAATCCCAGTCAAACAAAAGTATTACCCAAGAAACCCTAAACTGCAAGGAATTATCGACGAAAAGGTGGAAAACATGCTACGAGAAGGAGTAATAGAAAAATCAAGCAGTCCATACAGCTCACCAGTAGTATTGGCAAGAAAAGAAAATGGTGATTACCGGTTCTGCATAGATTTCCGGAAAATAAACGAAATATCGGAAAAAGACGCGTATCCAATACCACAGATAGACGACACATTGGAGAAACTAAGAAAAGCGAACTACTTCTCCAAGTTGGATTTAAAGAATGGTTATTGGAATGTGCCCTTGGAGGAGAAAAGCAAGCCATGCACGGCCTTTACAGTCCCAGGACGGGGTCTGTACCAGTTCAAGGTCATGCCCTTCGGGCTACACTCAAGTGGCGCCACATTCCAACGGTTACTAGATAGGGTAATCGGACCAGAATTGGAGCCAAACGCATACGTGTACTTGGATGATATAATAGTTTGTAGCACAACATTCCACGAACACTTACAACACCTACGAGAAATATTTAAAAGAATCAGAAGCGCACAGCTGAGGATAAACAGGACAAAATGCGAGTTCTGCAAACCGGAAGTAGAATACCTGGGCCACGTAGTTACGAGGGAAGGTATCAAGATGAACGAAGGCAAGGTCAAAGCAATCACCGACTTAAAGGCACCCGGAAACCTAAAAGAACTAAGGAGATTCATAGGGATGACATCCTGGTACCGGAAATTCCTACCCAGGTACGCAGAAGTGATGCAACCCCTAATTAATCTACTAAAAAAAGACCAAAAATTCGAATGGGGGAACAGACAAGAAGAGGCAATGAACCAAATAAAAATACTACTTACAAAAAGCCCAGTCCTGACGCGAGCGGACTTCACAAAAAATTTCACCGTCCAAACAGACGCCAGCGACATAGGAATCGGCGCGGTGTTGACCCAAGAACAGGATGGCCAGGAAAAAGTAGTAATGTATGCAAGCCGGTCACTACAGCCGAGGGAAACGAAATACTCAACGTCAGAAAAAGAGTGCCTAGCAGTTGTATGGGCTATAGAAAAAATGAGAGCGTTCCTCGAAGGATACCAATTCACCGTAATAACAGACCACCAGGCATTAAAATGGTTGAACACACTCAAAAATCCATCCGGAAGACTCGCAAGGTGGGCATTACAATTACAACAATACGATTTTGAGGTAGTCTATAGAAGCGGAAAAGAGAACAGGGTAGCAGACGAATTATCACGTAACCCAGTTTTTTCGGTGTCGACTAATAACACGATCGCCAAGGACTGGTATGCGAAAAAGGAACGAGAAGTGAACCAGAACCCCAGCAAAGATGATAGCTACCGCTTCAGCGAGCAAAAACTGTACAAAAGGATTACCAGCCCAGCGTACGGAGTCAAACTAGATCCACTATCAGAGTGGAAACTATGCGTAAAAGATAATGAAAAAATCACGATTCTCGAACAGAACCACGACTCACCGAACGCAGGACACCTAGGTACAAATAAAACTCTTGGGAAAATAGCGCAACGATATTACTGGCCAGGAATGTTTAGAGACGTCAGATCATATGTTCGGAACTGCGACACGTGCCAAAGGAACAAACCCACACAAACAAAAACAGCGGGCGTGATGCATACAAAAACAGTCACGGAACCCTGGCAGATTATTACTTCAGACCTCATAGGACCACTCCCACGCTCGAGTAAAGGCTATAACTGGATAATAGTGTTTCATGACAAATTCACGAAATGGACAGAACTGAAACCACTGCGCACAGCTACAGCAAAAACAGTAGGAGCCGCGCTAAAAGAATGCATTATCATGCGATACGGTTGCCCGAAAATAGTTCTAACAGACAACGGCCGACAGTTCACAAGCAAACTGTTCAAGGAAGAATTAAAAAGATACGGCATAGAACAACAGTTAACGCCCCCATATACACCTCAATGCAATGCAACAGAAAGAGTAAACAGGACCTTAGAATCCATGATAACCGCATACATTACAGACAATCACAAAAAATGGGATGAACACCTATCAGAATTCAACTTCGCACTAAACACCGCCCGCCAAGAGTCAACGAAATACACGCCAGCTTTTCTGTTATTCGGAAAAGAACTTAGAACGCCGGGCGATAAGAACGAGTTTCCAATGCCAAGACTGAAAGAAAAAGAGCGCATAGAAGAGGTATACAAACTAGTGAGAACAAACCAAAATAGAGCAACGGAAAAACAGAAACACCACTTCGATAAAAACAAAATGGACTGGGAACCACAAATAGGGAAAAAAGTGCTCAAAAGGGAATATCCACTGTCAGACGCTAACAGAAGTTTTTGCGCTAAACTAGCACCGAAATATTCGGGACCATACGAGATAATACAGAGAATATCACCAGTAATATTTAGGCTACAAGACATAAGAAACAGGAAACGCATCAGGACGGCACATGTGAAAGACATAAAGGAATATCACGCCAGAGTGAACGGAAACTCGCATGATACTTCTGGTAGCCTATAATCTATGGAAATAAAAACATTTTTCAATAAGATTTGAAGGTAGATTTAGAAAAAGTAGCCCTTAAAAAGAATCACTGCAGGACGCAAGACACAGTGAAACTTAAGAAACAAGATGGAGCGCATTAGAACGCGACCGGCTAAGGTACCAACCACCACAAGGCCCGTGAAACCCACGGGGCCAGTAATAAGGGGTCCGCCCGCAAAAATAATAATTCGCGCCGACGGGTCAGTAAGGTCGAGGGACGAGACCCTCGATATAGACGTGGACGAGGAAACTCGGCAGTTCCTGGGAATAGGGAGCGAGGAAGAGGAAGAAGTGACCATGTCGCCGCCCGCCCAGGGCAGTACCCGAGACAGAGGGGAGCCACAACCGGGCCCGGCGACATGCGAAATCAGCGCGGACGTACCTGCTGGGCAGAAGAAGCGAAGCCGGAGGAGAAGGGGACGTAAAAGAAACGGTGGTCACAAGAGGGGCGTGGTACGCCTGCCGCACCACGTCAGGAAAAACCAATAAGCGGACACGGGACGCTGCCACCAGTGGGTGCGACAGGCTGGACATGGCGGCGACAGAGCAACAGCACGGCGGGTGACACACCGACGCGCCATGGCCTTTAACCCGGCAACACGTCGTCCCTTCCAACAGTCAGCAGTTCGAGCGAAGCAGTAAGAAAAGGTGACGTAACCCGAACTTATAATTACCAAATAAGCGAAAATCAGACCGATCCTTTCGCAGATTCAGTATGTGCAACAGTCGAGTCATGTAATTAAAACAAAACCACAAGCGAGGTGTACTTAGTGCAAAAGGAAATCAAGTTAGATTCAAAATCAGTAGTCAGTATAACCCTGCACAGATATATAAATGTAGCATAACCAGGACACAGGGTCCATCCCCTTGCCCAAGCAGGTACAAGCCTTGGCAACATATGTACCGAGTGATTTTTACAGGTAAAAATCTCCAGACGGGGGGGGAGAGTGTAACGCGGCAGCGCGGCGCCGCGATACAATAGCCGGCCGGAGCGGAATCTTCCATGACGTCACCACGCCTAGCAACAGGGCGCACGCAGCATGCGCGTGCACACCGATGGTCGTCGTGGAGGGGGAAGCGCCCGAGCGTATATAAACCGCCACGAGAGCCAGTCAAGACGGACTTTGCGTCGGGCTCCAACATATACTGGAGGTCGGTCACGCTCTTATGCGGATTCGATCCCGGGTTGGAGTTCTACCCAAATCCCCTGCCGCCGGCGTGGCCGTGTTCCGGGCCAATCGTGGTCGGTGCTGTCCCCGAGCCTCCGGGCTCCTGAAGTATCGACCCGAGGTCCCGCGCACGACCACCACCGCCGGGGTGGCTCACCCCGAGAAGGGCGCGGCATCAGTGCCGCCACCCAGGGTTTAGCAAGCGTGCAATAGATAGTAGCCCGCGAGGCCCCAGTTCTTTGGCATAAAGCCGTTAGGTGTAAGTGCACGAATAGGTTAGTTTCAGTAGTATAAGTGTGGAATGTCTCTGGTCCCTATAATAAACGGAGGTCCAGTCTGTTGCAACTAACCCCGGAGTTTAATTTCCCACCCCCTCAGGGACCCTTAACACGCACCCCCATTAGGAGTAAGGCCTTAGGGGCAGTGAAGTAGCTGGCGCCGAAGGCGCCACGTTACAATGTAATAGTATTAAAATAGTTATAAACTGTTTGTGTCTGCATGTTAGTCTAGTATGGTATGGTATGGGGTGCGATGCCAGATAACCTTCACGTGTACCCCTCCGCTTTCCGTTCCATCTGATTCCATGAACCAGATGGAGGGGCAAGTGGTGGGGTCGGTGCACCCTGAGCGTTAGTCAGTGACTTCTTCTTGTCGGATCTTACTGGCTAACGGCGAATAATCTGGCGGGAGGGGTCGCGTGGGCCCTATTTCACTTTGTGGAGCGGGACCCAGGCGACCAACCGAATGAAGGACCGACTGGGGGGGGCGCCGCTGCGCGGAAGCGCGCGCGCCTCGTACCAGTCGGACCAGAGTGGCCGCCGGGACGCGGAGGGTCGGGGGACCCTCTGCCTCCATCACGGCGGGCCGGAAGGCGCCCTTGCGTGTTCCGAGGGTGCCTTCTGGCACGGAGGGGGCCTGCGCGGTCGCTCACCGCCTTCTCTGCTTTCAGAGAAGTGCTGGTGGGCGACGTGACGGGCCTCGCGTGTGGGGCGTGTGGGGGCCAACAGTTGACATTGGCCCCCATGCGCCCCAACGAGGAGGTGCGCCGCTCTCCTCTAATCCCATTGGACCACACAACAATGGGATGGAGGGGGCGGCGCGTTGGGGCGTGTGGTGGCCGAGGGGTTCGCACTTGGCCACTATGCGCTCCAACGAAGAGATGCGGCGTTCCCTCGCCCCGTCGTTCGGTCCGATGCGATGGGGCAGGGGCGCCGCCGAAGGAGTGCCCGAAAGGGCGCCCGCAGACGGGGTCGCGGAAGTGTGCGTAAGCGTCCCCGTGGCCCCGTCCTTTGCGGTGCGGAGGAACACCCCAGGAGTTTTAGTCGGTATACCGCCCTTTTCAGGGCGGGGAGTCCGACATAACCACTGTGCTCCCCCGAGCCGGTGGTACCCGTAATTGGGGTTTCTCCTGGGTGAAAAAAAAAAAAAAAAAAAGTATGGTATGGTATCTAGTATAGTATTACAGTCTATGTTAGTTAAATGTATTTAAATCTTACGTTCTATGTTGCCATTCATATTGTATGGTCTATTTGGTGTTATGGTTTATGAATAAACATTTCTTACTCTATCTACCTACCTTTTGCAAAGTAGGTAACGCAAGTAGTGTAGGTAAGTACCTACACCACGGATAGCACGTCGAACTCTACATGCAGACACAGGAACACTGTTGCTAAATAATAAAAGAAAAGAGTCAAAAATACTCTAATCTTATTTAGCTTTACGGGCGACTTTGCAATAACAATATGAATAATAATGTCGCGAATCCGTGGTGGCCATCACGGGTCACAAAGCCGCATTCTTTGCCAAGCAGTCGCACGCGAGATCGCACTACATCCATGTTCGGATGTTAGCCAAATGCATTATTTTTATGAGACGGCGGCCATTATGTGATGTTGCTTGTATGTAGTTATCTAAACTTGTGAGACGATTTTCTATCTCTTCGGGAATATGTTTTGATTTGGTACCTACGTGAGAGCGGTGGTAGCGGAGCGGTGTAGAACGCCGGCTTCTCAATCGGGAGGTCGTGGGTTCGAACCCCGGCATGTACCAATGACTTTGTTTCCTAAGTTATGTACATTTGTGAAATTATAGTAGCAATACTACTCGCTGACGGTGAAGGAAAACATCGTAAGGAAACCCTAGTGTCTGAGGTGTTAGCGTACCTCAGCGCTTGTTACGTACAATGGCCCAACTATGAGGCTAAGTGCGGAAATCTCAGGTCTAACTAACTAACTTGGTACCTACCTACGTATGTAGGTACTTCTGAAATTTAAAATAAATAGGTTTCTTTCAAGTAGCAAAGAAAAGAATCCTAACTTAGAGACACTTCAAGGGTCTTGCTTATATTGATATACCTAAGAATCTTCTTATAACTTACAATAGCTTCTAATATACTGAGGTTAAGGGACTAAAAGGTGACAAAAATACTTGCCCTGTATGTTGATGCTTACGTGGGTACTGCCTATTTAGGTACCTAACTATTTTATTGCGGTAGAAATACAATGATCCGTGCCGTATTTCGTTGGGTATAAAGGAACGATATTAAAAAAAATTGTAGCTTAGACGCAATATTGAGTGATTGAGTGAAAAACACTCACCTCTTCACAAACTTCCTCTATACCTACCTAATATTAGTAGGATACTTACCCACTCTACTTATCTACCTATTTTATTAGAATCTAGTCGAAACGAAAAAAAAACCTCAGTTATGAGACTTCTTATTCAGGCTATATTAGTCCACTGCTGGACATAGCCCTCCCCTTATGAGCGCCATAGCGCGAGGTTATGCCATCATTGGGAGGTAATGCCCATAATCTCCATTTATATTTATATAGGTAAATTTTGATATTTGAAATAAATGGATTGAATTGAATAATCAATTAGGTAGAGACTAATGTACCTATTTTATTATATTTGATTACAATCTAACCAAAATAATTAGGCAGTAATATAATCTAAATAGGTTTTTAAAATATAATCTGTGCCAGATTTCCGTGGTTGCTAACGAAAAATATTTTCAAACGATCAAAGCTGAATCAAAGCCAAGAAATAGGAAGCAGGGGCAAGTTTTTCTTGAATTAGGACCACAAAATCAGTATCTTCAAAGACTCAGTCTTATTTATTAAAAGGCTATTTCTCAAAACACTTCCCAAATTAATGCAGTTAAAAAGGCTAAAAAAAGCTGATTAAACACGATTTCTTAAAATACGCAGTTTATATATTACTCTCTCTCTCTCTGAGAGAAAGCTTGTGTCCTGCAGTGGGATGTTTATAGAAATTATTCTACATAGCTACATAAAAAAAATTCTGTGATAAAGGAAAATATTTTATCACTTATGTAGTAAGAGAAGAACAAAGGTTAGCTAAGATTGGTTCGGACTGTACCTACACATAGGTAAATGGAAATTATTACCTAGTATTATTTTAATTCTTTCTTGCACTAATTACATGAGTAAAGGCACGGATGTCAAAAAGTAAAGGTAATTGCGTGATTAATGCAAGAAGCATTCTCTTCTAGCAAATCTTTGGTCTTGAAGAGACTGGCAAGAGTAGTGCAAGAAAAAAGGTGAAATACAATAATAAATTCACATAAACATAGGGAGATACACTGAAGATACAATCGTAGGTTACGCTCAGAAAATCTCATTGAGGATTGTTTATTGTTAAAACTATTTGCATTGGAACTCTCAATCAACATTGAATTGCAGTCGCCTAATAAAAATAGCATTCAGATTCCATTCTACGGAGAAATGCCTTTTTCAGTAAATAGGACACGAATATTGCCTTTGAAACGATTCCAAAAACTCTACTTTACAGGGTGTGCAAAACAACTCTTTTAATGATTAAAGAAACTGAGTCATGGGCGAGACGAAAAAAAGTTTTGGCAGCACATTTTGGCTTCGTATAGGCTGTCACATAAAAAATAATGTAATGCAAGCAGAGGCCTGCGCCAACGTCAGAGTGGTGGTTTAATACCACCCTGTGTAAGCACCCGTGCAGGCCAGGATTTATGTGAGGATTTGTGAGAGACTCTGATTTCAATCTTTGATTACAATGATGTGTTTAATCAAAGGTTTCAATCACATACAAAGCCTAGGCGTGTTCCGTTTTAAATTTAGTGTTAGTACCTAAGACTGCTCGAGAATAAACCTGCGAAATCAGACTAAGCAGACACAGAGAGCAAGAGAGAGAAGAGAAAGAAAGACATTGTAATAACAGATTCAACCCTTTCTGTCCCCACTGCTGGGGCAAGGGTTTCTTCCTGCATCGCAGGAAGGCTAGGCCATACTCCACCACGGGGGCCAAGTCCGCGTTGGTGGAGGATTGTAAGACAGTGGCGGGCCTTACTGTCAGAGGTTATCAAGCCACCTATAAGGCCTCTGACATGGCTTAACGACTGCCATTACATAATATCCAGCACTAACGGCTTAACGTGCCTTTCGAAGCACGGAAACACTCAGAAAATGCCACTAGCGGTAGTCACGCAACGGTCACCCAGCCAGCACCTGACCGTAACTCAAGTGATTGATTCCAATCACTCGGTTCGACTATTCCACTAGCGCTTCTAAGCTGTGTATGGTCACTTATCCAGCACCCAATCACATATATTGATTCCAATCACACGGTACTAGGTATAATACACACGCGCTCGAAAAACGGGACATACCACAAAAACAAAAGTTTATATTATGGATGGGGTATCCTACATTTTCTATTGATAATAATACCTACTGGAACAGATTCTCCAACTATTTCCATTGCTGGCGGCGGCCGGCGGCATAAAAAACGACATCACCTCAAAATGGAAGAACATTAATTTGTTCTCCTTGTTTTAAACGAGAAGTCGTGCCTTTCTTTTATTCTATTGATAAATTTCTCAATCTGTCAGGATCGTGGCGAGTGGCACTCTCTGGTCTCTGCCTACCCCTCTGGGATACTGACGTGAGGTTATGTTATGTAATTACTCAATGTCTCCTTAGAATTAAAGGAATAGTCAAATAACACAACTGCGTTTTTTGCCGCTATAAAAATAATGGGACACAATTTGGAAAAAATGCTAGTCCCACTTTTTCTATTTTGTGGATAGTGGGAACCCCGGACGGGCTTAATTACCACGCATATGCTCGCCGCGAATTGGGCAATTTCAAGCGCGGAGTTATGTGAAGATCTTAGACATTGAGGTTTCCTCGCGATGTTTTCCTGCGCAGTTAGTTAGTGGTACCTATTGCTACTACAACTTCACAAATGTACCTACCTAGCTTAGACAACAAAGGCCTTGGTACTTTAATGCACGTACCTATGGTATCATGGAGAAAATAATTTCTAATGAATGCGAAGTTACAAAGCGGCCAAGTGCAAGTCGGATTCGTTCTCTGAGGCACGGGGGTTCCGTACAAATTTTTAGGCAGGTAGGTACCTGCTTACTTATTATAAATAGTTTAGGAATCAAGTTTCGCAGTTTTTTCCGAGCCTTTCCCGAAATTCAAAGACCTTTTTTTTATTGATGAAGCGAAGGTGATTTGTCATGATCGTGGCAAGTGGCAGTCCCTGGTCTCTGCCTACCCCTCTGGGATACTGGCGTGAGGTTATGTTATGTATTTTTTTTATTATTCGATTGTACATCATTTAATATTTTTTATGTATTTTTAGCATAACACGATATTATTTCCTTTAATTCATAGTTCTCAACGGTACGGAGAACCTTTTAAATAGGTATTGATTTCCAGGAAATACACATTTTTTCAAATTCATTATTTGTAAATACCCAAATTCTTCCCGCGGGTGTCGTAAAAGGCGACTAAGGGACACAAACCGGGGGGTGGGCAGCAGCGCCCCCTGCAGTACAATTCCACCGAACTGCGATCCCCAACCCGCATGCCCAGCGTGGGGATTATGGGCAGTGCCGCAAAAAAATGTGTCGTCGTCGTCAGGCTATACTAGTCCACTGCTGGACATAGCCCTCCCCTAATGAGCGCCATAGCGCAAGGTTGTGCCATCATTGCCGGTTAGCAGCCGCAACGTTGTTTTGCGTTAACTTAGAAGTAAAGATGCTTTTACAACTTCAAGGGACTGTAGACCTGAGTATGCGACTTTAATTTCAGCTCAATACCTATACCTAAGGGGTTCCTATACCTAAGGGAGCCATTTTTCCTTAAGAGGTACGAAATCGTAAAGAGCGACGCGGATAATGTGGATTTAAAAAAAATGCCTTTAAGGTAGGTAACTTGTAATAAACACTTCAATGAATAATTTAGGATAAGTAATCTGTCAAACAGTGACAAAGTTGCACTTAACTCACATACTAACACTAACAAAAATAGCACATTATTAGAAAACGCTTAGTAGTAAAACTCGGGCTAGTAGTTAATTTTCAGTGCAATTTTCTCTTTCCCAAAGACGCCCACCACGACAGATAACTGATGTTAAACGGACAATTTGCCTACAAAGTAGCGAACTCTTGTTTCCATCACACCTAGACTAAATAAGGCTGTTATAGCCAAGGAAAACTAGTCTCTATGTTGCTGTGTTTAGGTCTGCTTGTTGGCAAACTATTTGCATGTAGTAGCAATTAGCTGGCCGGTTCGGCTAACAGATAACTTTTACTGGCCTAACGTCCGACATATTTCTGTTAGATGTGGCAGTTTCCAATTATAACTTTATTGGGGGAATATTTTAATAATGCCAGCTTAGCTAACCTACCCCTCCATTTGGCTTAGACGAAAATATCTGCTGGGAAATGTTCCGGATTATATACTTAGTTGGAAAGGTGGTTTAGCTGAAAGTGTTGGACTAAGCTAGACTGAAATGTTAAATGTAGTCTCTATTTTTATTCATCTACACACTGTAATTTACGTCAGACACTTAATTTTAATTACAGGCTTCAATCAATACTTATTAAGACGCAGTGATTACACATGTCTCTTATCTAGGTAGGTACTCTTATTTTATCCGACGCGAATTCTACGAAAAAGAAAATGATTGATAGCAACCATCCAGCGATCAACAAAACGATGGAACCGGTGAAATGTTCCAATCGAAGCGGGCCGGGTCCATTAGTCGCGATGCGGTGTAGTAGAACCTTTCCTTGTGAAACGAAACGGGCATAGAGACGCTCCGTGAACCCCCCTTCCATAGCAACAACCAAGATGCGACTTAGAGGCAACGTCAGCGGCGAATACTTCTTCAAATACATCACAGTCGGACTGTTCACGATCTTTTCAGGAATTATCTGCAACAGCCTAGTCCCGTTATAGTAAATTAGATATTCCAGTACCGTATCCCTGTTTAGTGCCATCACGAAGTCGGAGCTTCCGTCGGACATCCGGTCGAGCATCGGGTACACTTCCTTCGACTCGACCCCTCGCCACTTGCTGTACACGGGCGCGTCGTCCGAGTAATACTCCCGAAGAGATAGAGATCCGCCAAAAGGTCGCTTGCTGTGTAACACTTCCTGGAAATTCGTGAAGTCATTCTCATACAGTTTCTCTTTCAGGAAACTGACTAGGGCGCCTTGATAAACAATT
This sequence comes from Yponomeuta sedellus, assembly GCA_934045075.1. Classification (NCBI taxonomy): domain Eukaryota; kingdom Metazoa; phylum Arthropoda; class Insecta; order Lepidoptera; family Yponomeutidae; genus Yponomeuta; species Yponomeuta sedellus. The sequence goes on along the minus strand of OW203727.1, from coordinate 16,484,815 downwards.
CTTATGACGAAACTAAACCAGATCCAGCACAAAACTATCCACAGTAAAGTGAGTTTACGCGGCATCTTCTTCACGGGCAACCCGAGAAACAACACGAACGAGTAAAAGAGCAAATTCGATTTAGGCGGTGCAACGTTCAACGTTCTCCTAATCTTCGACCAGCACGATGTTTTTAAATAGAGGTTCATGAAAACGATCGCTATAAACATTAGTAATATGATGATTCTTATGTAAATTTTTAGAGGGTACAAAAGTTTCTCCCAGGACGGTTTGAGCGCGGGCAGGCCGGCGACCCAAACCATATCCATTGAACTGTATGTAAAGGATATCTGAAAATTTCCATATTTATTGTAAGTTAGGGGCGCCAAGCACATGGAAACGTGTGCCTTGCCGTTAAACACGTCCCCCATTGAACCGGTCCAGTTTTTGCTTTCGTAGTGGCCCCATTTAGATTCGGACGGAACAATAATCCGAAGAGTGGCATTGATTATGCTTATCACTAGCTGTAATATCTCCCCGTCACTTCCAGTTGGCCCAGAGTCGTTATGCAGATACATAAAAGGATATTGCTCGTAGGTCGACACTATAATTGGACAATGTTGCATATTGCTTAGCTTCTCAGGGTAATTATTTATAAAGCATGCATTGTGCGGACATCCCCAATGAATGTCTAAGAGTTCTGGGTCACTGTTGTAGCATTTTCTTGGTAAAATTGGGGAGAAGCTATACGCCTCAGGTTCAGTAGAGTATATGGATCCTTTGAGGAAAATTACGTTTACAACCCTGACGTCTACACAGGCTTGAATAACCTGACGTTCGTCACACTGATCGTTCTCCTGCGATATGCAGACCAGGAGGTACCGTCCGGTACTGTCGTATCCGATGGTGACGAGCCATTTGATCATGGTGACTATATCATTGCTGTCTTCGCCAAACACGACGTATTGCGGGACGGGACATCTGAATTTTGGGGCGAACTGGCCGTATTTAAGTACGACGGATTTTCCGTAGTTCTGCATGAAAGTTTCCACGCCCAACGCTTGAGGTACCGTGAATATCACCAGTGTTATGAAGCGCCACTCGAAGTTGTGGTAGGCTATTTTGGCGGCATACTTTGCCATTTTTTCGAGGATCTCTGGTTCTCTCACTCGGTGGTTGAAATACGATAGGAGTGTGCTGTTATTCATGATGTATGCACGTCCCGTCGAAGTGTGGGGCAATCTGGTCGATGCACGCAAAACTGATTGACTCTGGTAATTTACGGTCAATATTGTTGGACGCGCTGATTGCCGTTTTACATGCTAATCCATTTGCTTATCTTCCAATAACGTTATTGGGTTTTAGAAGGGTTGTGTGTTGTAAGGCAATTATCAGATGTTCACCTGCCTTATATACAGGGTGTAACTAAATTCACGAGTCTATCCGAAGAGAATGACTAGAGATAACAAAACATTTACCTCTAGTTAAACATTAAAAACCTGCTGTTTCATTGTATAAGTTACAACCTATTTCATTAAAATGTAGGTAAGCCAAAGCTGATTTTCTTCGAATTTTTCCCCAAGATAAAAGTTGTTCATTTTGACAAGTATTGAAGTACTTAACTAGAGCGCATGCACGATTAGATGTGAATTCGAATCCCACTTTCGGTCCGTTTCTTTTTCCACATAAAGTTTGTTCCCAAAAATAAACAGAACGTGTAGGTACCGGCTATTGATCATACTAGTAGATATTGTAATAACTCACCCTAACAGCATGACTGTACTTCTAAGAAACGAAGCGGGCTGTGTAAATCAAACAACTTGCGTAGCTGAAAAAAATTATATTTTATGAGAAATTATAATTTACAATATTTCATACAGGCATCCGTCTTCAGTCGGAACTTAAGCTAAAATTCTCACAATCTCACGCAAAAGGTAAAGCAACGTTAGACTATAATATAGTTTTAGCAATATTTTTGTGTAGTCATACTCCCAACTGTCATACACACAGGTAGAACCACACCAATATACGACCTTCAGTCCATTCGTTAGGAAGAGACCTACGAACCTGCGCCTGCGAGCGGCGGAGGCGAGGCATCGAGGCAGACTGTACGTGTGGAAGTAACGCAGTAAAATAGTCCTTAACACGAGGTACAAAAGGTTTTTTTCCTAAGTTAGAAACCACACGCTCCTGACCTGAGACCATAGCTCGCACTATATAAAACAAGCTCTCATGTTCTAGCATACGCTCTCGACTTATCTACGCAGTAAAATTACCATTTCTAACAAGACATTATCGCATCCTTAAATTGTAAACAAATGTGAAGCTAATTCTTTAATATCTTATTAGAAATGTTTGTTTTGTGTAATAAAAACGGAAGGCAATATAAATATAAAATTGTTACGTACTTAGAGGAAAGAAAGTTAACGAATCAAAGATCTTAAGTAATATAACTGGTCGTTCGATTTATTCTACTTCCGCGATTACCACACATTCTGACGTAAATTGCAGTTCAAACATTGCGAAGGATAATCATAGTACGAGTAGCGCAGATCAACCCCTATTACCTATTTACTTTTCCGGTGGATACAATGCTTAACTAAAGAGGGATCCACGTCGTCGCTACTATAATCACCCAACGTATTGCTAACAAATTGTTGACGGAAAAATACGTCCATAAAAACTCATTACACGCACAATTGTTATTGGACGCCTAAGCGAACCAACGAGAATTCGATTATTATGCGGGCTAGACTTACACAATATATAAGTTTTTGGCATTCACTTTACAAAAAAATGTTCTCAATTCGATATTAGTTACAACTAGACTTAAGTAAGTAGCAAATGCCTCGACGCCTTACCTCCGGGCCGGGGCGTAATAGAGCCCGGCCTCTCCGCGACGGTCCACTGGCTACAGTATTGCTGTACAATTACATTAACAGAAACCAATCAGTTCCCGAGTACCGAATGTACGCGAGTACGCGGAATTGCACGTCAGTGGGCAACATCAATAGAAAGTTCCAATATTGTGCGCTAAGTTTCATTTTCACATTATTTTTTTGAGCATTTCAGACAGCTGTATCTTAATTTAATCATACAGTTTTGCTATTGACACTGACTGAGGTTACTGTTCTTGCTTAGCCCTTAGGAAATGCTTACGGAAGTACAGAAATTAAATGACACAACAACGAATAAGTTAATACACTAAAAGTTATACATCATCAAAATATAGAAACTCTGTTCCTTACTATACATAAATAACTCAATAAAACACAAAGCAACACATCTATTTAAATTAAGCCATTAGCGTAATAAAATACTCTAAAATATGGAAAACAATTTAAAATATAGATTTGTGCTAGAGATTAGGTATAATAGTTATAATAAATATGCCAATAGCAAAACTTGGCACTAGTCTGTCGGCTCAGTTCACTCAGCACATTTAGACCGCAATGTACAATATATTACATTCACGTGGTTGAAGCATCAGTGCGAACATCGGTGTCGGTTTTTACAATTCACATTATATCGCTTTATTGAATCCCTTGTGTTCCTAGTAAAAAAAGTTTATATCAAATGCATCAAAAATGTCCTTAAACAACTAACGTAGTAACTTCCTATACTTCACATCCGGCTAGATGAATGGAATTCTCTTACACGGTAACCGGGAGGATACGAATCGTCACCACCGAACAAACTGCTAACTCAAGCCTAAGGCAGTATTCAAACCAAACGTATAGTCAGGCGCCGAATGTGAGCAGGCTCACTGTGAGCCCCAGTGTAAACGTGAAAATACGTAGCCAATCAGCGTCCGCGGCGCGTAGTGACGCGCTATATTAATCGGCCGCCGAATGTCAGCGTCTACGTATAGCGTAATAATGTATTGTCGGTTAGACGTGAACGAAAATGTGAATATGTATGGAAATACAATAAATTGCGCAACGCTTGCTCACTTTCGCCGGTCAGTTTGGTGTGAACTCAGCCTAAATGTAGAAACAAAACATTATACTTTTGCGCGAAGTCATTTCGTGTAGAGAAAACACCATAATTATTTTTTTCAATATAAACAGCTTAAATAATAATATACAATATTCAAGTAACAAAATTTCAATGTACAAAAGTAATGTAACGTATAATTTTTTTTCTTTTTTAAATACATAGGATAATAAATCTCTCAAGCTAACAAATAAAACGGTAGTGATATTATATTACACTTAATCGAGCAGTTGGGGGAGAGTCCGCGCTACCAGCGAGCATTCAAAGGCGCATTTTAGTTGAAACTGAAGCGTGGCTTGCCAAATCGAAAGATTTTGACATTTATGTGCGTTTAATCAGCAATATCAAGGCGTCTTTGAATGGATGGTGCAGCTAGCTTGCGTTGCAGCATGCCACTAACAGTATAACGTATTTTAGAGTAAAGTTTGCAATTATGTTTACTGGCCGACGTATACTAAACATTTCGCAGCAATTTTGCAGGGAGCAAGCTTGGCTAGCGACAACCGTCGCCCTTTGGTTTCTCCGTGATTTGTTCAGAAAACTTCTAAGTCACCAACGTAAAGTAGGTACTAGTGCTGCAGTCACAATCGCCTCAGCTTACGAGTCGTGTCGGGTGAATCTGAATCGTTCACCTCCTTAGAGCTGAAAGGAGTGTTACCACAGAATAGCAAAACCAGCCTTATAGAATCCCATTAGAGGGGCACAAGCCTTCTCTTAATGAGATAATGAACGAGAACGCGCTTCGATGTTTTCCTTCACCGGTAAAAATATATTGATTTGTAAATGGACTCGGTCTGATACATGCCGAGATGCCAATCCAATTCACGCGTGAGAAGTAGTAGAGTTAGCAACCACAAGCTCGAAATAGTGTCGGAACACGAGCTTGAGAAACAGCATATTGGTTGAGGCGCGGACTTCCCCCTTCATGACACAAGAGCGGGCGGCCGGGAGCGACCCGCCTGGTAATATACACGCGAATATTCATTGGACTAGTTTGTTCAAATCCATCCGTCTGGACATAATAAATTGTATTACTAATGTAGAAAGTTATTATGGCAACAAACTTTACAAAAAGAAAGGAAAGTAATAAAAAAATCCCCTAAAACAATGACTAAAAGCGGCTTGCGGCGAGGCTAAGACCCGACCGCAACTTTAAAAATGCACAATTTAAATCACCGATATAGACATACAATTAATCATGAATAATTTATTTTCTTCTTCACCGTAAAAAAACATGTCAAAAAATGAGGACGACGAGTCGTGAAGGTTTCGCGTGCTCCGCCCGGGGGGGTGGGCGCGGGGCGAAGTGGGGCGGTGGCCGCGGGTGAGGAAGGATAGGGGGGGAGAAGGATTCAGAAAGTATCAGGGCAGAGGCCAACCAGGCCAAACCCGGCTCCACACTAGCGGGTAAGAATGCCAAATAACTGATAGCTTACTTTTGTTTCCAAATTGATTTTGATTTAAAGTCACGTGGATTTACTCATACATAATAAAAAAAAAACATCAACGCATCGTATCACTTGGTTACACATTTTTCTAGTTAGGAACCATTTCAAATATGATCGATTTTAGGGTGACACGTTGACGCAATCTGTGTTCGGCAAACATCGAAAGAAACATGCCCGTCTGTAAACGTGTGGAGCGGGCGTCAGAAAACCTACTGAAGGTTGGTAACTGGCTTTGGTATTTAGGTACATAGATACATTACGAGACTACATCACTGCCAATGCCCCCACTTATAAACTGAGGCATAAACATCAGCAGCCGACGTACACAATGCAAAATGCTCTTTCGCTTGTTCATGACAAGGTGCACAATGGCGCGGAGCTGTTTACAAGAGCCACCGACCGCCGCGCCACACTTCGAATTGATGCTAGTTTTTTTTTGGGTTAAATGACTTAAAAACTATCCTTACGTTCTCATTAAACATTTTAAGTTGAATAAGTTCGTCCATTCGATCTCAGTTCGTGAATTTACACATTCTGTCTCGTGAAAATGCTGATGATGTTTGTTTTATGTTTATGTGTTATACACAATCACAGATTTGTGTTCGGGACCGCGGCCTCGCCGGCTTAGACGAGGTTGTACTCTTTTAGGTTGGACTGTAGGATCGTGTCCTTTACGGCAGCAAACACGAAGCGGATGTTCTCGGTGTCTGTAATAAGCAGAATTTCAAATGTTATACAAGATGGCGGTACATCGGTTTTGTTTAGTTCATACATAACGCACAGTTATGGCGCATGGAAAGATGAAAGACTATAACATCAAAGCTGCGTACTCGCGATTTCAGTAGGGCCTATTTTAGACAATCGGAAGCTACTCGTATTGTGTACGGAAGATCTAAGTACAAAAAGGCTGTTTCCATCCAAACGCACTAAAATCATCGGTAGTCACGATACGACTAAAATAGTTTACTCGGTCCCAGTGTACCTACTTAAGCAGCTAAAAGAGCCCCGCACAGTCAGGTCAATTTGATCCTTTCTAATTAAGCACACCAAATCTAGGACTCGTAAGGTTTTTACTGGATCTTTGATAATTATGACAAATGATTTGTGTGCATAATATGTGTAGGAACTGATGGCAGATGGCACCATACTTATCGAAACTTGTCATGGGAGAAAATATATACCTACTTATGCATGAGGGCGGTCACACACATTGATTTTGTTCATAACGTAGTAAACCCACATACATATGTATACGTGGACAGTTACGTAATCAAGGCGCTGGATGCGAATTCCTGATACGCGTTCCGAATCAGGAAAACGAATATGCGTGACCTGCTCTAAACTATCTTAAACCTGATACAACTGCCATAGATGGACATTGTGTAACTGTTGATCAGTACAACGCATATGTTATAACTTACGTATTTATGCTTCGTTAGATGCTGCGCTGGATCAATATACTACTAGGCTCTTACTAATAAACACCGTGTAAGCCTGGTATAGTTACACAGTGTTTTGTTCACGTCATTTGAATGTAATTTTCAGTTGGAAGAAAAGAGACAAAACACTGCATAGTTATACAATACTTACACCAACTTTATTAGTAAGGCTGCTAGAGTATTTTGTAATAGTAAACTTAGAACAAGCGTGCAAAGCATTCCAATGGTTTGAAGAGTCATGCCAGAGATAAACCGAAGCAGCTGTAGTTTGCTTAGTGTATCGATCCCACGGTCGGCCTTCACGCGAGCAAGTAAATGACTTGAAGACTGAAACTGTGTCACAACTCCTACTTTACACTTTACAATATAAGGATCAGGGATCAGAAGACTATCAACGCCCTGCGCGTCATGTATAATAATGGGCTGCGAATGTTGTTGGGGGTGTCAGGACACTGCACCGCATCAGTTATGTTTGCAGAGGCATAGACAAATGGGTTTCACGCCATTCTCAAGAACAGAACAACCTCTTTCTCGCGCAGAGTGCGAGACAGCTCCAACGGCATTCTATATCGGACTAGCTGACCCAGCGAAGGTCGTTTTTTTTTTATTTTTCTCTCCGTAAGAACCATCCTCGTACTGCAAGGAATATTCGAAAAAAGAAATAGTGACATCGGTTCAGCTGCTCCCGAGATTTGCGCTTACCAACACGCGTCGTTCATATTGCAAAACGTTCAATGTCAAAAAACACTATTTTCGCTTTTTCATCTAAATTGAAGGAAAACTTGATTCTGAATGTAAGTTTAAGACAATATAATGTAAGCCTGAGTAGGTAAGGGTTATGATTTTCTTAAAGAAAATTTCTTTGTATTTTTTTAATTTTTCATACAAATTTGGTGAAAAAACGTACACATGTTTTTGTTGACATGGCGCATTTTGCAATATGAACGACGATAGATAAGCTTGACTGTCCTATCTTGAGGCCTTAGATGAAAATGCATACCTCAAACCCATAATCTACCCGTCACCCACGACACAGGCTGCGCCTAGTGTGGGAGACCATAATTAATGAAATATTTTTTTTTATAAATATTTTTATTTATTTTTTATCATTACCTTTTTTTTTTTTATTTAGCCTACAAACGTCCCACTGCAAGGCATAGGCTTTCTCTCAGAGTATGGGCTAATTAACCACGCGTGCCCACCGCGGATTGGCAATTTCAAGCGCTGAGGTATTTTAGCACCTCAGACACTCAGGTTTCTTCGCGGTGTTTTCCTTCACCGTTAGCGAGTAGTACTGCTACTATAACTTCACAATGTAGCGTGGCGAAAAGGGGCGATAGCCCACTGGGTAGAACCATCGTCTCTGAAGCGGGAGACCCAGTTTCGATTCCCAGTGCGGTCATGCACCAATGACTATGTTTTGTAAATTATGTACATTAGAATTTTAGGTCTGAATTATTTATTTTATGTTTTAAAAGCCTATTTAGAGGCTAAAGATTCCACCCATGCCGGGATCCGAACCCGCGACCTCTGGCTATCCATGCCAGCGCTCTTTCCAACTGAGCTAATGGGCAACTCACCGGTATCAGTCACATTTCGAATCTCTTTACAATATTCTCTGTATTACGTACAGGCAGCGACATCTGGCTGAAGTAATTTGCATCACTGGCAGCCCGAGCACTATTTTTATGTTTACTCTTATAGGTTAAGCTTACACTGAAAACTATGGATCATTAGTATTTCTTAATGATTCATATATAATGAGTTATATATTAAACGGGTCAAATCACGATTATTTATTAGGTAAAACGTAATAACCTTACTTTCCGACGTTTCGGCAGTGTTACAGTTGCCGTGGTCGCGAGTAGAGCCGTTTGATATATAACTATGTATGGATCATTAGTCTGAAATAAGCGTATATTATTCCGATTACTCTCGACTACCTATGATAGTTGAGAAAAATTAGTTTTGAAACAAGGTTACCATTGAACTAAACAGATTAAGGTTGATGCGTATAAATAGAGGTCAGTATCCAATCAGCTTACAACCGTACCTTGACACGAAGTAGCCTTGACCGACTAACTCCGTTTCATGGCTAATAATATCTGATTCTTAGTCTTGATCCTCTGTGTCTTGATTTGCTGTGTGGTGTCGGCCTAGAGAATAGCACCGACTATGGAACTCAAACTGGAGGGTGGGCAGCAGCGTCCCCTGCAGTACAATTCTACTAAACTGCGATCCCCAACCCGCATGCCCAGCGTGGGGATTATGGGCATTACCCCCTAATGATGGCACAACCTTGCGCTCATTAGGGAAGGGCTATGTCCAGCAGTGGACTTATATAGCCTGAAGAAGAAGAAGAAGTCTTGATCCAATTTGTTTTAATACTTATGTCTAGGACAGTGTCTACGCGAGATTTAGGGACGGCTCGGATTTTTTAAGAGTATATATATTTGAATGAACCCTTCAGCTGAATGCAGACTTATTTAACAGAAAAGTTACTAATTACAGACCAAAATATTTGTATTATTAACTTCATTCCAATCACTTATCAACTTTATCAACTGTTACGAAAGATTTAATTCAACTGAATTTTACTGAATATTTGTATTTAGTAACTTTCCTATTGTTTTGTCCCGCGTTGAATGTTTGCAAAAGCGTCGTTATGTTAGGCAAAGCTATAGGAACGTATTTCTGTATGGATAAATCTCAATTTGAAAAACGAATACTCTATGTAATGCGTAAGTTTTTTAAACACATATTCATTAATTGAATTGATGGTTAATATTTATTTGCAACCTCTATGGAAATCATTAGTGTCAATGTAGACGTTCCAGCGTTTTTCAAAATGAGAATTAGGTACCTACCTATAAATAAAAATCGTGTGAGAGCAACAATGCCACAACAAAGACAAACGTAGGTACAAAACAGTTAAAATTCAACAAAATTTTCCAACGTTGAGAGGAATTAATTTCACACGAATTTTCCTTATAGAAACATTTGTCTAATATATCTCTTACGACATGGAGAGCGGACAGAAAATAAAATAAAGTATTTTGTAATAAACTTTAATTCGCAGTAAACGTAACAGCCATGCAATGCAACGTAGGTACATAAAGCATACAAATAAAGGCAGATAGACAAAACTACGCTAAATTGAACTCTTTCAGGGCAGATTGCATAATAGTATCTTTCACGGCGCAGAACACGAGTTTAATGTTTTCGGTGTCTTTATAAATATCCAAGGCAGCATGCAAAAGTGAAGAAAGAAATAAAGAACACAGAATATTTAAAGAATTATAAGTCCCACTTGCGGCCACCCACAGAATGCTGATGACATTCAGTTTGGATTACAAGTATCAACTTGAAATTGTGAGTTTTAACTCACAATCTAGTTTTAACTAGAAACGTGTTATTTTTATCAATATAAATGTGAAATATACAGTCCTTCTAAACTACTGAAAAAAAATTATGAGGTAATTGGTAGATATGTATATGAAACAATGCCACATCCGTAAGTTAATTTATTAAGTTATATTTTATAACAATAGTTGAGATATTTGTACATTATTATAGTTTTTAGAAACAACTTTACCAAAATTATTAATTATTGTATGAAATATTTATAAAATTAAATATTAAGTAGGAACTTTTAAAATTGCGAATTCTCAATTCGCCCGATGCGGCGGGGTTCCTACTATTTACACAAATATTTCTAAAATTCGTGGCGTTACACTCTCTGGCATTCACTTTACGGAGCATGCCATCCCACACCGTAGTAACATTTTGCAGTAACGATTTGTAGTAACATGAGTAACACTATGAATTACTGCGAAAGTTTGCGTATTTCAAAATCCAGATACGCATAAAATAGGGAGCTGTAATTGCGTGATTCGTGTCAGAAATTCATACTTAACATGCTGTGGGCTTAGCCGGGAGTGAGTTAATATGGATTAGATTACACTGGGACTGAACACACAAGGAAATTATATATGTTACAATCAAAACTCTTAAACGGTCAAAACTAGTTTTGACTGCTAAAGTCAAAATTCCGAAAAATAAGGTAAAATTCTAATATGTATCCAACAATGTCGAGTTGGTTTTCGGTCTTACATGTTCAAACTAACATGCTCTTTCGCGCTCCGCTACGCTACGCGCTTTGGAGCACCTATATTTTTTGCTGTCGCAGATTGAGTTATCCATCATTTTAGGTGTTTTTACCATTTGGTATTTCAAATGTTACTGACTAGAAGCTTTGCACAAAAGTACTTTTGATTGATTTTAGCAGTCAAAACTAGTTTTGACCGTTTAAGAGTTTTGACTGTAACATAATACATTAAAAGCCTTAAATATATTTCTTTTGTCGTAGACGATAGACATAATTGCGGATGGATTGGATGCGGTCATGCAAAATAGCTTAATGCAGGGGTTCTCAAACTTTTACAGTTCGTGGCGCACTTACAGGTTCTTGTATTTGGTCACGGCGCTTCAGTCAGTCTTCAACTTACAAATTAATATAGCGCAAAAAAATATGTTTCTGGTGAAGAAATCATATAAGAATATCACACTAGAACACGTAATATAAAAGAATTGGCGGCCTTATTGCTCAAAGCAATAAAGAGAATGTATTACTTTCCACGAAGCCCGCGTATGGTGTATGCCGCGGTTCACAACTTGGGATCCCCCGACTTAAAGCAAGAAAAGAGTTCGACTATTTCAAGCAATTGGGCAACAAGAAATGCTTATTACGGATGTAATACACACCGAGAAGACTAATTTTATCACACTAACTAGGTTCACCACCAGCCAAGTTCAAAGTTGCCAATATGGTCCCATACTAGAAGATTCGAACTAAGCCGATTCTGAACCACTTCAGCCAAGAAAATACAGTTATTAAGATCCTGTTTATACAAAGAAAGAGACTGTACTGTCAATATCGCTGTATCAAATGTGAAAATCATAATATGATAATTCGTTATGAGGAAATATAAGTAGTCTCGCATGTTCCCGTACACATTTTAGTTAATTAGCTAGATATACACTAGACACTGGTATTAAAACTACAAAACACAGTGCAAGCTTTGCAATAACAAGCAACTACCAAACCAAAAACTACCAAAACCACACAAACACTCACCCAATATCAAGATAACTAAAGCTTAACACAATCATGATTAGTAAATTGATCCAGCATAGTTTCTTTTCCAAGAATCCAGGAATAGTCCAGCAATGGCGGTTGTTGACAAAAAAGTCTGTATTTAAACTCCTGATACTATTGGACTGATACGATTTTTCAAAAGGCAGGGGCCGATTTTGTCGTTATTTTGCCGTTCCGTATTAGGTAACAAAATTGACAGTGATCCATGGCAATTTAATACTTTTACTTTCCCTTTTTAGCCATAGATTCAAGCCTTTAAAATATAGGGTATATTTAAGAAATTTCGCGAATGTAGTAACTCTGCAAAGAGGACAAAATTGTTACTAAGCCATCGCTGGGATCGGCATAATTCTACATTCAACAGGTCAAGTCGACTGGATTTATTATCATCTATCGATCTAAGCCCATTGCCATTGTAAATGGCTCTTCTCCATCTCGGCACCACTTGCCACGGTAGCCATGTAAATTATTTAACTTCCACTGGTGGGCAAAGGCCTTGATCCAAAAGGGCACTGGTCCCTTGATTTTCATCACAGGTTTGTTGGTCGCAGTCGCAGTTTCTGCACTATTTCGAACAAAAATATTTAAAATTAGATTTTAACTACGATCATGGTCCGGCTTGCTTAATCGACCACGTGTCGCTTACATGCGACAAAAATGCTTCATCGAACGGAATAGAAAAACAACATGGTGGCCACATACCTGTCGCGCATGTGAAGTGAGAGTAGATGATCTTCTCGGCGTCCGGATTCAGGTCGACGAACATTCGCAGAATGAACTCGCGCGCCGCATTCGCCTCGCGCTGGGGCCCTGTTGGTGCGAAGGGGGCACTAGCGATACAGTGGGGCACTGGCCATACGGTAGGGTGCTAGAGGGGAACTAAAGTTGGGGCGGTTATGCACTGGACGGTGCATAATCAAGCCAATGAGTCGAACGGAAGAAACAATAGATGTTAATTAATGTTAGTAGACTTATTTATAGACGGGTCGTTTATAGGAAACATAGAAATTATAGAGGTTTTGCTGTATCTGAGTAGAAGAAATGAAACAAATTATTAAAACTACGAGAGAACGACAGTGATGAGTCTGACCACTATTTGTTTGCAATAACTATTTCTTCCATTCGACCTAACATGGCAGGCGTAGATTTAGATTTATTCTATGGATATCCATAGGAAATTATACGATATCCTTAGGGCCAGCGTAATGTAGTGGTAACTTTCTGCAAACGAAGATTTCACTACAATAGGATTTGAATGTATGTATCACTATGTCTTTGTGTTAGGATACAGCTACCTAGAGAAAAGCTAGGTCAGAGTTGTTAGAAAAATATGAAATAGGGTATAAAGAAGTTTATTTTATTTCGCTCTTTTATTTAACAGTTCTTTGCATTATACAAAAGCCAATTCTACGCCAGCCATGTCGGGGATCAGGTATGCTATGGGAGAGTGAATAATAGCGAATAAACAGTTTCAAACTTCAACTAGAATCAGACTGAACTCTGAAACTTGAGCAAATACTACATAATCCTTATAATCAAACAAACTTTAGCCTGAAAATCGTCGACGTTCACAATGAAAACCAAGTCATCTAGCCAATTACAAAACGTGGCAAATCTTCTGTTAAATCAACCTGTGGCCGTTGTGAAGTGGGAGTAACAGGATCTGTCGGGATCCGGGTTCTCCTTGAGATATTTCTGTAGAACGAAGTCCATCGCCTTTGGAGGGTCCAATTTTGGACCTAATCAATAACAATTTGGGGTTAGTATTATTAAAATTACAACCTCGTACATAAGTCACCAGAACTTGGATAATTTCATGACGATTTGTTGTTAACCAAAAACAAATCATCTTTGTTCATTCTGACTAATGGGGCAATTTCTTACAAATTCACTAACACTAGTTCCGTACAAGTAAACGAACCTTTGATTGAAGTCGCTGAAATACGGAAATATCTGTCGCTTCCCTACTCAGCCAAGGCGCAAGGAGATAACTGGAGTTAGACCACTATTGCTTTTTTATGGTTATCCGTGCCGGGTGTCGCAGAAGTCTTAAAAAATGCAGATTTTTGGACCCATGCACGCCTCGCTATCTCTTCCCGCTCCTACAATGATTTTCCTACATGTCGTATCAGTTAGTGTCACTCACCAAATTTTTCGTATATACCTAACATGTATATATTTTTTGCTTTCAACGAAGGTGTGATGAGTGAAATGAGTTGGCTCAAATATTACATACTAAATTTAACCCACGGCTTCGTTCGCGTTAGGAATTATCCTACGGGATCGCATTACCGGGATATAAAGTATCCTATGTCTAAATTCAGATCTTGATGTGTGTATCTGTACGCAAAGTATTGCGTGATTGAGTAACAAACATCCAAACAACTTCACTCACTTTCACATTTATAATATAGAAGGGTTTTGTTTGTAGAGTTCAGAGATTTCCAAATATATTTCTTTGCGTTTATATCATTTGTATACACATACTGACACCTGTGTCTCGGAGGGGTAGGCAGAGACCAGGGTCTTCCACTTGTTGCGTTCCTGACAGATCTCTTTAGCTTATCAACATTCATCAGTCGTTGCATTCACGCACGCCGGCATTATCTTTATATTACGACACTACATCGGTAAATAAATAAAATAGTTAAAAATTTACCTAAAGTTTAAGTTACCTACTTCGGTAACAAATATTATAAAATACCCCAGTTCCGGGGATTTAGATAACTATTCGATGGTTTTATCACCGCCATTTGAAGTTTCCTGTTCAATTGCAGGAACTTTTATTTTGCCGTTTCCGATCCTTCCTTATCCTATGGAATATTGTTTTGTTTTCTTTCCAGAAATACCTAGTATTCGTTAATATGACTCTAAGCTCTATTATCTATGGGACTCTATCAATGTGACTACAACGTAAGTCCATCTGTCTAACATACAAAGGGACTTTTCTCTTGAATCGGAATCGGTAGCCGGTTGAAATGTTCACAGAACATGTGTTATTATAGTAGGTTTAATAACAAATATTAGAAAAAATTATAATTAAGGGGATCTTTTGTTAAAACTTATTTTATGTTTTAGCTCTATCGACATAAGTGACAATTTTTTTTTTCAGATGAAGTTCAGGTTTTTTAAACAGTACAACAAAAGGGAGAAGGATTTTTTAGACTTCTTTTGTTCTCTAGACAAGTAACTAGTTTCGAATTGTATCACCTTGCACGGCATTAATTTTATTATCTCGTGAAATAACCATCTCTAATTTGCCACTCTCGACTGTGGACGTACTTCAATCAAAGTATAATTAGTTTATACTCACGAAGTAATCTGGGAATAAAGTAGTCTAATACAGAATGAACCAAACATAAAGAATGAAATCTGTTCCACAATGGAAACACACTACTGTAGTCAGGTAATAAAGCGCAAATTCAAGCGGCACGTACCATCATACTCAGGGAAGTAGTCGACGAGGTGTGAATACATGATTTTCTCTTCGAGTAGATCCTTCTTGTTTAGGAACAGGATTACTGATGAATGCTGGAACCACGGGTACGTGATGATCGTCTTAAAAAGAGCCTTCGACTCCTCCATTCGGTTCTGCAATGAGACAAACGTCTTTTGTCAAGTAGTTGTAACATCATAGCATGGGCAGCCTATATACTCGTACATCCGACTGCAGGGAATAGGCCTTCTCTCAGATAAAGAGTATTAGATAAATCACCACGCGAGCCCATGGCAGATTGACGAATTCAAGCGCTCAGGAATGTTAACCTCAGACACTCAAGTTTCCTCATCAAGTTTTTCTTCACAATTAGAAAGTAGTATTGCTACTGCAAATTCACAAATGTACGTAACTTACAAAACAAAGTCACTGGTGGTACATGCTGGAATCGAACACAAGACCTCTCGAATGTGAGGCAAGCGTTCAACCGATGGGCTACCACCCCCTTTGTATCGTGGGTACAAGTAGCCACCAGAGCCTAACATGTCGCGGGTAGACTCTGATTTTGTCTAGTCTAAACAAAAACAACGCAGCTACTTTCGTTTGCTAGTTAAAAAGTACTGTAACTATTAACAAATCGAGTTTACGCCTGACATGTTAGGCATACAGACGCGTTAAATCGAATATAGAACACACCATTGTGTGCCACCGCGGTTTCATAGTAAATGTAGTGATTTTGGCGAAGCGCATACGAGACATCGGCTAGCTACCATGACTAACTTGCCTTCTAGTTCGTTCAAAGGCAAACAAAGGTTTCTGTCTTCTAGAAGAAACTTCTGTGTGTCTTTAGCTTCAAGTAGCTAATTGAAACGATTCGATTCAGCGCGCCCACGATCTTTGGTTTTGGTAACAAGGAGCAAAGAAGGGCTAAATTTTGTCGAGACGGACAAGGTTAGCTCGATCAGTTAGAGTTACAGATAAGGCAATATTTTTATTAATGTGTTCAGTAAATTACTAGAAGTAATTAAAGGTTCAACATCCGCTCTTCGGTCCAATTTTGCCTTCGATGCTACAGAATGCAAAATCCACAGTCACTTGTGCTCGCCCTAAGCCAGAAGGATGTTACCATTTTGCGGTAATAGTTTTGTTTCGACTCATTCAAGCAGTTTTTGAATCATATTTTTGCCAGTTCAGTACCGCCATCGTATGTGTTATGGATGGTAGATAGAGAGTTAGGTATTCACATTTTTAAAATTTAAATTTTTTCACGTACCAGCTAATGTCAGGCAAGACCATAAGCCAGTTACAATGTTTCCTATCAGACTCTAAAGTACCATGTCGAAAGTTCACAGTGAAACAACCCAATTACGATACCCCGTGCTATGAAAATCAGGCAGGGATTCCACAAACATGGACAACATCCAGATCGGGACAGATTTGTGAAAAAAATTACTAATTCAAAGTCTACAACTTGAGCGAAAAGCTCAACACTCGGGGTGTATTTGCTACCCGTTTAGATGGTCCTGCGAGCCGGATGCCTGGCCATGATGCGAAGAAGATATGGTGCCATCGATTCGACTATAAGAGAATAATAACGGGCAGAGTGAGCCCCAGGTTAAACAAAAAACGAGCAGAAACGGCTGAAGTCAGCGACCGACATGCTCGCCAAAAAACCAAAGTGAACCTACGACGTAAAGATTGCGACTGACGTGAACTTCAACCTGCCATACGTGTAGAAATTTTGATAATTGTGCTACTGTAAAAGTTTGGATTCTTGCTAGTGTGAAGATTTACCGATACTGTCAAACGGGGTGATTGGAGACGGGAGCATGAACAGAAACAATACCTAACTGGAAAGGTTTTTTGTCACCGATTTTCTATTGAACTTACAACGACTATAACGTCGTCTATTGACAGATATTTCAGTCAGACCTGAGATATCACTGAACTAAACTTTATAGTTAAAATTCAATTCAACGACGTTTCAGCGGAAAACAAATCTATTCATACTCCAGTTTCTAATCACGTGTTTTACAGTATAAGTGAAAAAAAAGTTTGAGAAAAGCCCATTCTTTGGTTCCTTTTCATCAGATTTTCCTACAATTTACCAATGTTAATGGTGTCTAAGTGCTTCGAAAGTCGAGACCTGGTCACGCGGGTATAGAAATTTGAATGTTTTGTAAAAGAGCCAACGTTTGTGGCTGGTTAATTCTGGTAGAAGTCTGAAATTAACGAATGTTACATGGAAATTCGGACGTTTAGTGTCTTTCGTGTGAGTATGATTATTAATTAATATAAAAGAAAATGTTACAACTTATTACAATAAGGCCCCACAAAACAAGGCGCCTCATTTGACTGGTAACTCGATATTAATGAATAATTTTAGGATTCTTCCACTTTGGACCTTAACAGTACACACTTTAAAAACCTATTTAGAGGCTAAAAATTCCACCCATGCCGGGATTCGAACCCGCGACCTCTGGCTATCCGTGCCAGAGCTCTTTCCAACTGAGCTAATGGACGACTCAGCGGCATCAATGAAATTTCGAACCTCTTTACAATATTCTCTGTATTACGTACTTTTTACTGTGTATCGCGTTACCGTATACTGATATCATCAGGTCAGTCGCCGCCTTTACAGATAACATCAATAGCAAATTAATCATTCATCCATCAATAAAATATACTGTGTTAGATTGTCTAACTCAGCAGGTTGCACTTCAATATTTTTTCTTTCTACAGGGTGTACATAATATAAACTCTTATATTCTCCTCAATGGATTATACTTTCATACGAACAACTTTTAATGATATGAGGAAACTTTGAAAACATAAAATGAAAATCCGCTGTTTAATACCTTTCCTTATAAGTCGGATTTTCTCCATTGCATTGAAGGCCACGAGCGCTTCATTATTGATGTCATTATTGACGCAAAATGATTGGAATCAATTACTTGTGTTAATACACAACAGTCGCGGTCACGCGCAGGATGGGTGACCGTCCTGTGACTACCGCTAGTGGCATTTTACCAAGCGCTTCCGTGCTTCGCAAGGTACGTTTTAACCGTTAGTGCCGGCTTTTATGTAATGGCAGTCGTTAAGCCATAGGCCTTATGGGCGGCTCGATAACTTCTGACAGTAAGGCCCGCGACTGTCTTATAATTCTCTGCCAACCCGGACTTGGCCCCCGTGCTGGAGTATGGCCTAACCTCCCTGCGATGCAGGAAGAGACCCGTGCGCCAGCTGTGGGGACATACAAGGGTTGATATCGATATGTCTGGTTTGGTAATTTTGGGACGGAATAGGTTTTATTTTCTCTTTTAAATAGTTACCATTAAAAGTTGTTCTTAATAAGTAAAACCCGCTTGGTTAGGAAAGATAAAAGGAACTTGTTATACCCCGTATTAACTTATCAAACAAATACTCTTTCTGCATTAACTTATTACCTCATACAAATAGTACACTTACCTCGTTTTCCGACTCGAATAAAATTTGATCATATTCACTAAGCGCTACTAAGAATATGATTGACGTGACGTTCTCGAAACAGTGGATCCACTTCCTTCGCTCAGATCTCTGTCCGCCGACGTCCACCATTCTGTGGATGCGTGCAAGAAAAAGTCAGAACACAGACAGACAAATTGGCTAAATGTAGTGACGACAAGATCGATCGATAGAACATTCTTTTTTGTACACCAGAACACATCAAATAAAAAAAATGTAAAGATACACAGTACAATTGGCGATCTTATTGTTAAAAGCAATTTCTTAAAGAAGAACGTATTAGCGTTCCTTATCGCAGACCATTTTGCAGAAATCAGCTAATTCCTTGTATCCTGGATGGGTCTTTCGGTACGTGGCCAATCCACTCAATACGTAGTACAGTTGACAGCAAGTCAAGCATTACATTTCTGTTGCAGTCATCCTTAACGGAACTAATTACAGTGCACGTATGTAAAGGTAGATGTGCTGTTGATAGTACTGTCTCTTGATACCCGCTATCATTATATTGACATCATTGATATCATTGACACAGGCGAAACAGAGCTAAGCCGCGGCGAAGTCGACCAAGAAATCCATTCACGAATGTCGATTACACAGACCACGTCACGGCGCTGTTTCTGTACAAACTAGAACATTAGCTAAGCTATTTCACCGCGGTGATAGAAATGTCACGTGAAAACAATGAAATTTCAGGCCGCTGCAGTGAGGACACTCAGGTACGACCACACCGTTATCATTTTCGCTCATGTGAACGGACCCTAAGAATACGGCCTTCTAAACCTTCCTCACTCCAACCTCCTCCGTTACTCCAATCCTATTAACCATTTGAACGTCAAGTGAAGTGTTGCTTATCAGGTATACAGGGATTACATAACAGGGGTAATTGCTAAGCCTGTTAGTCAAAACGTAGCGTGGCGCTTGCACAAGTCGTAATATTAGTCGTAATGTATTCGTCTTGGTAACCGTCGGATTTTCTTATTTGCCAGAATTATAGGCTCAATCTTGTAAGACTAAGCCTACGCCTAGGCAAAGTGAATGTTATAAACACCAAAACTGTTAATTTTATTTAATAAACAATTTATCAGAGCTATAATATCTTTCTCTGTCTCTGTTTCACTAACTGCGAGAAAACCAGTTGCAAAGAAAACGAGGTGATATGAAACAAATCACCGTCATTCAATTAATCAGACAGTACTAATGTACAAGCAAAGCTTCACAATAGCCACTACCGACACACATAGTGCACTAAGCATTAACATTTGTGAACACCACAGTACATACCGGAAAATATAATTAGTTGCAATCGAATAGTTCACGACAGGCATCCTACAATTAATGGAAAAAAAAACATATTTACAACAGACACCACACTGTAAAGGTAAAAATTAAACAAGAAAAACAAACTAAAGCCAAAGCATGGACGAAGCCTAGCGAATAATGTCCAGATATAATTCAGAGATCAATGAATATTACAAACCATGCTAATGCTATGAATTTTTAGTTTGAACGAAGCTTCATATTTCAGTCACTGATGGAAAGCTTTAGCTCAAAACTAATCCTTAGCAACTACACCACAGCAACTTACCTCATTCTCCATTCCAGGGGTAAAGGATTCTAGCTCGTGTTACAATCGGCACAGGGTTTATCTGGCGGTTATACAAAGGATGATCGTTTGCCTACCTGAATATTATGCCGTCAAGATCGAAAGGATACTCAATGATGCCGGTGGTGGGCTGACGGGCGCGCAGGATATCTTGCTCGGTCGGCAAGTAGTCGTCTTTCTCGATACGTGCCAAATCGCTTAAGTAGCTGTAAGGCAGTTCATGCGTTGAAGCTATGTTAGGCGACATGCGATTTGAGGCGACTGCAATTTGTGACGTCATCAAAGTAATAGGGGTATTTAATATTGCGCTTCATGGACAGTATTACTAATCTTCTGTCAATATTAAGTGTTCTGTGGACATGCCCCTCAATTCATAGTGCTCTGTTCGGGTCGCAAATTTACGTTTGGTGCTGTACAAAACCGGCCTTCCATAATTCAAAGAGCTAAATCTAGTGACAAATTAAATTCATGCATAAATTAATAATAGGACAGACTAGATTTAAGTTATATATCTGTTTACCGCACTCAATATAAGAATCATGCCTTGGGAGCTGATAAACAGTACCATAAGTATGCCAGTATCTCTGGCAGAGTGAAATTGATAATGCTTCTATGAAAGTACAACCATTGGGTAAAGGAGCCCATCTAAACAGCTGTGATATATTTTTTAATTGTGTAGGAATATATATTTTTTTAATTACCTATCCAATAATATCCCGATCACCACACTCCATATTAAAATCCCAAGGTTTTTATTAAGTCATGAAATGTTAGCCGTAATACATAAAAATCTCGTGTCACAGTGTATGTTATCCAACTCCTCCGAAAAGGCCTCACCGGATTTTATGAAATTATTTGTGTATACCTTATAGGTTAGAGAATTAATTAATATGGCAAAACGTTCGCCGGATCAAGCAGTTATAGCATACTTTACTTCCATGAAACGCAGTGGTTTAATGTAACTGTTATATGAATACAAAATGAAACTCTACCCTCATTTTCGTGACTCAAAATTGCAGTCTCAACAGAAACGTAAAAACTAACACATAAAGAAGAAGAACAAAGAATATGAATCGAACAGAAAAGACATGCGCTCCGAAGCCCCACATGCTTCCCGAGGCGTGGCATGCAGCGGCGCGGCACCGCCTTTACCTAAATCGTATCTCCTCCAGATCGAAGGGGTATTCTATGATGCCTGTGGTCGGCACTCTCACGCGCAGTATGTCTTGCTCCGTGGGTAGATAATTCGGCGCGGCCACGCGGTCTATCTCCTGCAAATAGCTATAAAGGGAGGGATAAAATTATGCTTAACTAACTCCTGAGCTATTTGCAAAATTACTCTAAAAATCCAAAACAAAAAAAAATATTTCAATGTTAAGAATTTACATTGTGTTCGCTGAATGTCAATGTACAATGTAAACAGTAAGCCGATGCATTCGGGCCGTAGTGTAGTGGAGAAAAAGGCAACGGAAGAAAAAACTCGACACTGACCATCTTTTCTCAAATCATCTTAAACCGGTCTAATAAATAAATCACTTGGCAACCTATATGGTAAGATTCCATGATTTCATCTCACACACCTTGCCTCGTCATGTTATTCCTTCCACACAAATATTGTCTCAGTGGCTTTATATCAAAATAAAGGTACGTGAGATGCGCGATCCTTTTATATTTACAGACACGAAATCACGCCCCTGTATCGCTGAGGGTAGCTAGAGACCAAGATTTGCTCATAAACCTCGTACGCTCTATCAACTCTACAACATTCATCTCTACAACATTCTTTAGTCACCTGCGGGGTTTTTGCACCTGAATATTAATAATAATTATAAAATTGCACGCACAAAATGGAGTAGTCGATAGCAGGTGAGGCTATGCCAATTTTCGGGTCTACTAAATCAAGTTAGGTATGCAAAATGATTTCTTCCGTATTTGTAAAAACGTATTTGACGTTTTGTGTACCCGAAATAAATCTTTTCTTTATAATTATTTTTAAACATCGTCATTGCAAAGTATCAGTGACCGCTCGTCTGATGTTCATCATCCGCCCAGCTTTGCCCACAGTTGGGTATAAGCCTTTTTTCCATTCCGCCACCTTTCGGGATCTCTCACCAAGAATCAGACTGCGGGCGGCCAGTGGGGAGACCGAAAGCCCGATAGTCGGACGATGTGACCAAGTCGTCGATCTATTTGTGATTATTGAGTAATTCAGTCTTAACAATATACATTCGAAAAATCTCGTGTCCTCTGCACTCGCGTTCGAAAATTCAATCATGCTAGTGTCGTCGGAAAAGTAGTCTCTCACAAGTCGTTTGGTCGGTCACCAGCTGTTTTCTGTCAGCTGACCTGTCTTTGGGCGCTTACACATAAACACGACACGACGTCGCGTCGTGCTGAATGCAACACGTTGTCAGGATCGTGGCAAGTGGCAGACCTTGGTTCCTGCATACCCCTCTGGGATATATGCGCGACTTTATATATGTATGGAATTGGAGCCAAATTAACGCGTAGTACTGCAACCCGACGTCGTATTGTGTTTATGTGCCAGAGCCCTATCTACTGGCATCCCCATTCCCAGTCACACTCAGTAGGTACATAGGCTAGCTACACGATGGTTCGACGATATTAAGGAATTAATTAATTAATTAATTAATCAATGAACGAATGACTGAAGGAATGACTTATTTATTGTCACAAACACATAGGTATGCCTGTATAACAATATTAGTAAATAAAATAACAATGTGTGCGTGTGACAATTGTACTTTTTCAGCGTCAGAAATAATTTTCATCAAAAATCTGTCCGTTTCAGTTTCCGCCGCAGCAGTGGGTGACCTTATAATGTATTAAAACTACATTGTAGCATGTCTGTTCATATAAAGAAAAACATTTCCCGGACAGTTTACACTGTGCCATCAAGTCTAGGCTACCGTTAAAACTCCCATATAAAAACGCGCCAATAAAACGGCGTTTATTTACAGCGTAGCAGCAACAACCATAAATGCAGACTACTTACAAAATGTATAGATACAAAAGATTGCATGTGAGAAACAGATGTTCCGAATCGCAAAATAGAGCTACAAATGAATAGTCGAAGTATTATTTTATTATTGTAAGAAGAAAGTGCAGGTTATTTTGCACAATAAAACATCCGATATTTTAATACCGGTACAGCTGATATGACAAGCTTGGGCTCGAATCTTGACTGTTTCTAAAAGAGATGTCAATATATCCTTTAAATGGTTTTACTTTCTACTAAAACATTAATGAGGATATAATATCAGAATGGGTATGATGGCACGAGACCGTTTGAGAATAGAGGATAGACTAAATTTCTGTGGGCGTATCATTTTTATTTAACAAAAAAGAAAATAAAATTATACATTGAAATTACAAATACTTTCAAGTCTTCGCCTGTTAAATGTCCACTGCATAGAATTTTTCCGTTTAGTAATTTTTATTGTTACTTGATGAATTGAATTTTTACTTTTTTTCACTCAGTCAACATACATACAGACATATTAAGACACTTCAAAACGTTTTATTTACAATTATTTAAAGCTTTGTTTATCAATCTATGCGCGGCGAATTTCTAAATCAATGGCACAGCAATGTGTCACAGGAACACTATTTCCAGCCGTTTGATTCATCTCAAAACAAAGCTTTATCAATAGTTTAATGGACTGTATAAAAATGCGTTTAACTTTCCAAACTATCCGTTTATTAATCTTCAATCACAGTTCAATTCGCTTTTCTTACAACTTTTCTTGATCGTTAGTATTTTTCAACTCTCAATTATCAACTGTCAAATATCAACTCACTGCGGGGCCGGGCGCCCCGCTATTTATACCAAACCCTATCATCCATCCCTTTCTAGCAAATATATCTATCTCACTCGCACAATATATACCTATCCTTCTTTTACATATATGTCTATCTCACTCGCACACTTCGAGAAGGTTCGATATCTTTCCATACCTCTTGGAAGTTTCCAGAATGTTCCCGAATGATCAAGTACGTAATATTATACTTATAATCTCTCCACTCTACTTACTAATCTAGAAAGTGCGGGAAGTACCCGGAAAGACATCGTAGGTACTAGAAAACCATAGAACGCTCCAGAATATCGTCTGGAAGTACCTAAGATCGCATCGAAGGTAATATAAATACGTTCTAGAAAACTATCGAACATTCCAGAATATCTTTCTATCTCTTTCTTACAAATAGCTATCTCTCTGCAGCACGTAGAATATTCTGGAAGGTTCCCTTGTCTCTACACACATGAGTAGTTATTACGTAATCTACCTGCACCTAGCATCTAGATTATTCTAAACGGTTCGATTACACTCTCGCCGTCCGTAACAGTCTCCCCCCGGCGAAGATTTGTCGAAGCCTCACGATGTTACAAGGAGGACGGCGAGTCTTGACACTAGTTGTCTGTACATGTCTGAAGTCCACTTCGCCGTAACAACCTCCAGGATCCCAAGTCAGATGCTGATGCCAGATCACTTCCATAGGTAACCTTGTCGCAGTCCTGCGACTAGCAAGACCGAGCGGGTCACATCCAGTCATCATCGTGCTCAGCACCTTTTCTGTTTCCGCCCAATTGTTACTCCGTGCATGAATCTCTTCCTGGATCTCACTGACAGCGGTGTCGATTCTCAAATTTTCTTCAGCGGGATCGCATGAAAATCTCACCATTGCCTCGGTGTGATTCTGTTGGACCTTTAGCAATGCCGTCTGTGGACTGGTTCTCTTCGCTGACGAGATACTCTCCGATGTGCATGGATTATTTCAACCATGTAAATTGACACTTGCCCGCGCGTGGAATTGCAGCACCTCATTGCTTAACCGCGTCTCTTCGTCTTTCATGACAAAGCTCGCGACATTATGATCCTTGTGATGACTTTCACAGACATCTATTGTAGCATCTAGCTTTTCGTTTGCATAGTCTGCTGCGTTCTGCACATTGTGCGCCAAAGACGGAGAGCTCGATGTTCCAAAGATCTTATTTGTCGTCTTGTCTTGCTGTGGAGGAGTCTCCTTGGCATCTCCTTGCCACAATAACATTTGTGCAGCTTCATCTTCGTACCGCATCTCGCCTTTGCTTGAATCTTCAGTGCCATCACTTTTTCCTGCGTAGCACTTTTCCAGGCTATTCTCCAACTGAGTGGTATTTTCCTTCTTTAAGACACGGTCGGTGTCCATCACCTGACTGTATTTCCGTTCAGTTTTTCCCAAAGCGTTTGTGGCACGCTGTTCGTCTGGGTGTGTCATCATCACAAGTGGTATTGAGTCGACCTCGGAGTGCGATCTTGTCAAGTCATCGATTCGTTCTAGACACGCCTCTGTCGTGTCTATGTTCTTGCCCACTAGTTTACCCGTGTCACATACGTGTAAACACGAATCGACACTTTCCAAAAGCGCACGTGGTATAGTGCCGTAGATAACCCAGCCGAGTTTCGTCTTCGAAGCGGCTGGCTCGTCATCTTTTCCTTTTCGCACTTCTTGCGATATAGTCAGATGCCAGTTGTCCGATCCGATTAGTATACGAGGTGTGATTGCATTATAGCAAGCTTCTTCAAGGTCTCTCAGATGACTCAACCGCGTCACACTTCCTGGCACCATCTGCTGATTTAGCATCAAGTCCTTAATAGTGTACGCGTTCATATCATACTTTCTTTCCTCTGTCCGACCTTGTATACTAATCTGAATCCGTTGACTGTTGCGCTCTTGTAGACTATTAACACCACGTAGACTTAGTGGTGCCGTAGGTCCAACTGCTCCAATCTTCTGCGCAATCTCTTCGTCAACGAGTGTCACTGTCGCCCCCTCGTCGAATAATGCGAAGGTGCTCACCTCTCCTGCTGGCCCGCTGATTGTCACTGGGCAGGCTTTCAGTATTACTTGCTGCTGGGCTTGACTTCTCGACCCAGCAGCAAGTACTGCTACACTTGCTGCACTCTCCAAAGCAGCAGCCGCGTTGCCTTCGTTCCCAGGCGTCGCCGTCCCTGATGCTGCATAGGGTTCAACATGTAGAAGCGGGTGATGTGGACGCGTGCAGCCATTTATATTGCAAGTCTTGACCTTGCAATCAGTCCTTTTATGTCGCTTGCTGATGCATTTGAAGCAAGCGTTCAGCTTCTTTACAAAGTCCCATCGTGCGTTGACACTCATATCACAAAACTTTTTGCACTTGGGTAACTGGTGGTTCTCACCGCAGCCCAAACATGGCTGACGTGCCTCCTCGATGGTAGCCAGCACAGTTTCTTTTCTAAATCGTGGCTTCAGCTGTAAAGCCACTTTAAATCCAGGTCTATCTTCTCTTGCCACATGTGTCTGTGTGAACATATTAGAGTCCCGGATGTAACGCAGAGTTATGTTGGCTTCTCTCATGAGGAACTCCGACAAGATAACCAATTCAGGTTCCGATTGGTCTCGATGGTCATAGGCATAATCTGCCCATCGCATCTTTGTGCACGGGGTCAGCTTCTCTATGATCTCTTGAACCAGCATAGGATTTTGGATGTGGCCTCTGTCGTCTAAGTTCTTCAATATGCAGACAATGTTCTTCACTCTCACTGCAAAGCTATTCAACTCTGGCGCTGTGTCGTTCAACCGAGGTAGACACTTGATATCGCGAAGTGCTTGTCCGATGATTATCTCTGGCCTACCAAAGCTCTGTTCCAAAGTCTCCATAATCTCATCAGGACTTGCAGAAGTGTACAGTAGCGCGGCTACGGCCTCCTTCGCAATACCACGCAAACTATTGCGAAGTCTCGCCACGTTTTCCGCAGGTGGTATGTTGTACAATGCGGTTGTCTCCCGCATGGCAGCCTTAAAAGGTAGCCATTCAAACGGAGCTCCCGAGAAAATCGGTAGCTCGAGAGCCTGGCGAGGTGGTGGCCTGTCCCGGGCTAGCTTCTCAATTGCAGCTGCTAGCCGGTCCATGCTGTCTTCTCCACGTCGACAATGTCCTTTGTCCGGAGATCGATTGCGATCTCGGTAGATCTCTCTTTCACACTCGGCTTCTGGGCCCACGGTTCTGCGGGGCGCGGGGAGGGAGCATTCCACGATTTGCTCTCTCCATTCTGGAGCTGGCTCCACACGTACATCGCGCGCCAGGTATTCTCCTCGTTCAGTCTTCGAACGAGGCAGAGGTTCCAGTTGGTAGTCGTGGGCGATACCCGCCCGTTCTCGCCGGGTAGCTCCCGATCCCACGGGTATGCGATCGGCATCCCGGTGGAGCAAGTCGGCGATGGCAGGTTCGCGTGCGAATCCACGAAACGTACCTTCTGACGTATCCACGATGGCAGCAGGCTCCCCCCGTCGTTCTAGAAGGGCACGTGCAGAAGTCTCAGCTTGAGTCGGCGCTGACTGCTGGAGCCACATATCCACATGATCTGTGATGGTCGGCTCGTCGTCGTCCTCATCATACTGCTCCGGCTCTTCAATCTCCGAGAGACTCAATTCCAGTCGCTTCTTCACCAGTGCAGCTTCATTTTCCAGTTGCTTGCGTCTTAACTCTGCTTCAGCTTCAATCTCCAACTGCTTGTTTTTGATCTCGGCCAGTCGAATTTCTGCCTCAAGCTCAGCCTGACAGATGCGGGTCCGTGCGCTAGCAGACGATCGGCCTGAGCGCACACTGCGTCTATCCGAAGACAAGGCTGACGATAACGATGCCTGACTCACCGCAGACTCTGTGACGTCACGCGATCGCCCCACAGGAACGTTCCCCCCATCGGTCGTAACGTCAGTCTCGACGGCTGTGTTCTCACGTAGTTTCTTCAAACTCCCCGTCGTCATTCTCAAACTTTCCATAGCTTTCGCAGATTCCTGATCCGGCTCGAAGGACCAAACTTTAATGGACTGTATAAAAATGCGTTTAACTTTCCAAACTATCCGTTTATTAATCTTCAATCACAGTTCAATTCGCTTTTCTTACAACTTTTCTTGATCGTTAGTATTTTTCAACTCTCAATTATCAACTGTCAAATATCAACTCACTGCGGGGCCGGGCGCCCCGCTATTTATACCAAACCCTATCATCCATCCCTTTCTAGCAAATATATCTATCTCACTCGCACAATATATACCTATCCTTCTTTTACATATATGTCTATCTCACTCGCACACTTCGAGAAGGTTCGATATCTTTCCATACCTCTTGGAAGTTTCCAGAATGTTCCCGAATGATCAAGTACGTAATATTATACTTATAATCTCTCCACTCTACTTACTAATCTAGAAAGTGCGGGAAGTACCCGGAAAGACATCGTAGGTACTAGAAAACCATAGAACGCTCCAGAATATCGTCTGGAAGTACCTAAGATCGCATCGAAGGTAATATAAATACGTTCTAGAAAACTATCGAACATTCCAGAATATCTTTCTATCTCTTTCTTACAAATAGCTATCTCTCTGCAGCACGTAGAATATTCTGGAAGGTTCCCTTGTCTCTACACACATGAGTAGTTATTACGTAATCTACCTGCACCTAGCATCTAGATTATTCTAAACGGTTCGATTACACTCTCGCCGTCCGTAACAAATAGCGAGGAATGTGAATGCGCGCGCCTCTCGATCGAGCTGGGGAGATAAATTGCGACTAACTGTAACTACCTAGTTTGATTACATTCGTTCAGGTGCACTAGTATAATATTGGTTGCCAATACTTGGAGCTATGTTTTTAATCATTCGATTGGCACTACCACCAACCACATAAAAATGAGGGTTTGTAGTGATTTCGGAATTAAGTTGGTAATGTGTGTTGGTAATGTAATGAATGTTAAATTAAAAATAAACATAATTAAAAAAAAATAACAGTTTTGTCTAACAAATAAATTCAAATTTCGAATAAAAGATTATGTCGGAGAAGGCCCAATTATTGTCACAATGGTAATTTTATAAATGCTCCACGAATTTGCGTCAAACTGGGATAGAAATGGCATTGCTTTTATACCATAGATGATGAAGACATTTTCAATATATACACATATAAATATCTTTTCCGGGCATTTCGGGGTCCCGAAAATCGCTGAATTAAATATTCCATTAATAAAAAAACATATTAGACTCCGTTTTTCATTGAATTCTAAACGGTTTCTAAAAAGGGTGTAGATGCACAAAAACATATTATTACAGAATTCACAAAATATCAAATTCTCTAAATGACGATTTCATTCACAATGACATTTTACGATCGGGTCATGTGAAATGTTATTTTATAATACTGAGACGCCTAGAATATTTGCCTGAGAATCGAGATTTAATTAGATCCCAATTAGAAGTCAATAAAATGAAAATGTCAATCAAGTAATTGTCACTGAATAATAATAGGCTCTTCTACGCTAATATTATATAGCTGAAAAAGTTCGTAAGTTTATATGTTTGTACTTAACCTAATATCCGAAAACACTTATGCGATATCCAAAATTCCGTCACCAGTGCCACCAACGAGAGTCGACTTAATCCTTTGATGTATGGCTTATAAAATAAATAAGATTAAAAAAACATATTTAGAACGATAGGCTCTACGTTATTTTAGTATCAGGTTTTTTATCAGTGTTTATACAGGACCAAATGAGGATAGGACATAACTGCCGAAAAGTGCCAATTCTACTAATATTATAAACGCGAAAATTTGTAAGTATGGATGTACGTATGTTTGTTACTCTTTCACGTAAAAACTACGGAATGGAAACTTTACAATAATTTAGCTTACACATCAGAATAACACATAGGCTACAATTTATAAAGATATTGTGTGAATTGTTCAAGATATAACGAGAAGTGTCAAGTAGAGTAAAATCTACCATCTGCGAGCTACTCTGGAGTGCGCTGCCAAAAATGTGCTGCCAAAACCTTTTTTACACCACCCTAATATCGATATCAACCCTTGTATGTCCCCATTGCTGGGGCACGGGTTTCTTCGTGCATCGCAAGAAGGTTAGGCCATACTACACCACGGGGGCCAAGTCCGGGTTGGCGGAGGATTGTATAACACTGGCGGGCCTTACTGTCAGAAGTTATCAAGCCGCCCATAAGGCCTCCCACATGGCTTAACGACTGCCATTACATGACAGCCGGCACCAACTGCTTCACGTGCCTTGCGAAACAAGGAAGCGCTCGGAAATATGCCACTAGCGGTAGTCACGGGGACGGTCACCCATCCTGCATCTGACCGCGCCTGTTATGGCTTAACTCAGGTAATTGGTTCCAATCACCCGATTCGACCAGGCCACGAGCGACTCATATAAGCCACGAGCGATTCATGTAAGCGCACCCAAATATAATCTACTCAAAATACTAATCCTGCACATACGAAGTCGCGGGCACCAGCTAGTAATTTTTAAAACATAGCAATATCCACCTATGGCTTTCCACAAATTACACAATCTAATAACCTTCCGTAAGATATTGCTAGTCCACTTAGTATATTGATATAAAGTAATGTGGATTTTGCTTCACGACGTAAACGATTACACTGATGGACTCAATCTATTTGGACAGTTAATAACTAGGTTACTGAAAACGTAGAACTGTCATTTGCATTGGCCTTAATAATTTACATTACTTACAGCTGTAGTCACCACAATAATTTTACTGTATGTAGGTTATTTGACATTGTTCATTTAAACTCATGCCGGTATCCCGGAGGGGTAGGCCGGAGCCGAGTTGTACACATCTACGATACGTAGTTATTACGATAATTCGATGTACACCGAGTCTTCCTACAAGTAAATCTGCGGATCGACCTTGCAATGTACATCTAAATGTCAGAGTAAAACGTGAATTGTTGTTCTATGAAACGGGCCCGAGGGTACGCCACTTGTCGCGATCCTGACAGACCTCTTGTTGGATTATATGAAGGAAGGAAGGAAGGAATCGGTGATAAGCGCAAGGATTGCAATATATTTCAGTAAGGCTAAGCGCGCACGGGTTACTTTTGTCACCGTGACTGTTTTGTCACTCCGTAGATATGGATGGAGATGCGCGAAACGTCACCCAGTTGTCACGTCGTAACATACGCGCATCTCCATACATATTCACGGTCTTGATAAGAGTGACGAAACAGTCACGGTGACAAAAGTGACCCGTGCGCGCGTAGCTTTAAACAACCAAGAGACCGACGGGAACAGATAATAAATTACATTGACATTTCGATGTATAGAGTATCGTCTTCTTTATGTTTCTCTTTCTTGTCACTCAAGTCCCACTGAAGCGCACAGGCCTTCTTTCAGAGAGAGAGAGAGAGAGAGAGAGAGAGAGAGAAAGAGAGAGAGATAAAGAGAGAGTATCTGCATAATTACCACGAGTGGCCACCACGGATTGGCAATTTCAAGCGCTAAGATATTGAAGAAGACGTCTGAAAGATAGGCAAATACACGAATTGGAAGAGAGAGTCAAAGGCACGAGACACGTGGAAGATTGTGGAGGAGGCCAAGACCCACAAAGGGTTGTAGCGCCATAGGAAGAAGAAGGAGATATTTGAACTCCTCAGACTCTCCTACGATGTTTTCCTTCACCGTCACCGTCATTCAAATATCAGAATACTATTGTTCTTAGCAGAATCCTAATACAGGGTGATTTAAATATTAAAATTCACAATTACTGATCTCGGATTATTACCCGACTGCAGCGAAGCCCAAAAGGAGGGTAATGTGTTTAGTTCGTATGTATGTATGTATGTAAGTATGTCCGATTCTATGTTCCCTCATAACTCCTTAACCAATGGTCAGATTTTGTTAAACAAGGTGTCATTCGATTCGGCATCCTTGCGCGGGTGTCATAGGCTATATAAAATCATAATTATGCGATCAGAACCGTGACGAAAAATAAAATTCGTTAAGAAGCTTCGTTAAAGTACAGCTAGGAGCTACTAGATGGCGCTGTTATATTCAGTTTATTGAATTCGAATACTAATTTTATTGAACTACCCCTAACAGGTGTGAAATATTTAAAACAGAATTTTGCGGATGACGTAGGTTACATAAAATCAGTATTAATAGAGAACCAACGGAACAAAAAATAACATTTACTTCTAAGCAATTAAAGTACCACTTTTAGCCACTTGATGGCGCTGCTATATTTTATTTATTCTAATACATGTGTATACATAATTTCGGCTTTGGTCTACATGTAAACAAACCATTTATAGAATCGGTGCAAATGCGGAAAGAAATAATTCCTATAAAGTGGTTTGATCCTTCTAGATCATTCATTTAATTAAAAAATATAATTTTGTTTAACTACGCCTAACACGTGCAAAGTATTTAAAAGAGAATTTTGCGGGTGTCGTTGATTACATAAAATCAGCATTAATAGAGAACAAACGCAACACAAATAATATTCACTTCTAAGTAATTAAAGTACTGTAGCATTAGTTCCTCTACCCAACCACAGATGGCGCTGTTTGTGTTCTAAATTGCGGTATGGTTTTGTCCGAAGGCCCTACATAATATTAAACAACAAAATTGGATAGTATTTGAGCGCTTGCGAATCACTTCGACCAACACTGACTGTTCACTTATAATTGGCACGACTAGTGACATAGGTAATATACCTCGCTTTGCGCTGTGGTGCGAGTAGTACAGTTACTGTAATCCTTAGTTTCATATTGCTACAATAAATAGATCCCTAAGTACGTGCT
This sequence comes from Yponomeuta sedellus, assembly GCA_934045075.1. Taxonomy (NCBI): domain Eukaryota; kingdom Metazoa; phylum Arthropoda; class Insecta; order Lepidoptera; family Yponomeutidae; genus Yponomeuta; species Yponomeuta sedellus. The sequence goes on along the minus strand of OW203727.1, from coordinate 16,451,600 downwards.
GTCGTGCTAAAACAACGTTTCTCTTCTTGTCTGCTGAAACCCTGTCCTGTCCTGTCCATGTAAACAAACCGTCTATAGAAACGGTATTATGTGCTGAAAGAAATAATGCCTATAAAGTGTTTATTTCTTTCTACGCCATTCGTTTATCTCATTAATTTAAGAAATATCAACCTCATAGGGGGTAAAAATAATTATTTTTTAACACTGATATTAATTTCCTACTGACACTTAGACCAAAAGTAACTGAACAAAATATATAAAGTGTAGCATGTAACCTTTTCCCCTGTGCGGTTATAGTCAGACAAGCTGGGTTCAAAGAAGAAACAATAAATGATAAAAAAATATTTGAACGCTCTCACTGGTAACCGAAGACGGATCCTCCGTGACCTCGTATCGTTAGGACCCATGAAATTTTAAAAAATTCTAGCTCTATTCATCTTAACGAATTTTATCTCGTTTCCTCCGAAAATAAGATGATGATTTTGTGTTAGGTTTCCTGTTCACTTGTGAGACCAAAGATAGCTTATCTACACCTTAATATTCAGTAAAATTTTTCAATGCTTTAGGGGGCCACCTCAAGATGAATTTGTTATAGTTTGATTTTAATACCGGTAATATTTTGGCATTCAGAAAACCAAGATTTTGTGTGTCTCCACGCCGATGCTACAACTCTAAATAACTCCGCCAGGCCGAAGGCCGAGCCCCATCATGCGGGTGCGAGGAAACTTGCTGCGAAGAGGTTGAAGACCGAGCTCAATACAGGTCGCGGCACGGCCGAAGGCTGTGAAGCGGGCTACAGGAATACTCCCACGGCGATTCCAAATGCTGAGCTCTATTTACGCTGATGCCAAATGGAGAGACTATTAGCGCGGCCGAAGGCCGCGACAGTTACTTAAAGTTGCTGTTAGGAGGAAACCTGTCACGCCTTTGTACAGGCCGCGGCTGAAGGCTCAGACCATTTATGTTCCCATTTACAAGTCCTTATTCTAAGTAATTAGCGAGACCGAAGACTGGGCCCAGCAATGCAAGCACGAAGAATTCTACTCTGGAGATGTCGAAAGCTGAGCGCCGTTCAGGTCGAGGACATAATTCGTGACTATTCCAGTCCCCACCTACAATCGTTAACATTAAATAACTAGGTGCAGTGGAGCGTTTTTAGGCTACATAAAAAACAGACAATTTATGTAAGGATAATAAAGAAAAAAATCTGTCGTTTCTTTTGCAAATATTCTAGATAGTTTAACACCATTAGACCATATTCATTATACTAGCTAAAAAATATCATACGACATAAATTTTTAATGCAGGCAGGTGGTACCTATGACTAAATCAAACAAGTATATCAGTAAAAATATTTATGATTTGCCGAGACATGTCCATTGTCGAACAAAAGAAAATAAAGCAATAAACTAAAATTCATATAAGAAATAAAATAATATAACGATTTAAAGCATGTAAGCAGAACAGGATGGACCTTTAAATTTTATCGTTTTACTGAGTCACTAAAAGGTCAAAAATAAAAAAATATATTTAAAAAAATAAAAGAACCCGACTGCAGTGATAAATCAACTGAAAGGGAAAAAATAAGATAATTTTATTTTCAAATGCTAATGTCGAATCAGAAGAGTTCATGCTGCTTTACTTGAGGGACCAAATAATATAACTTTATAAGCGTTATTTGCTCAAACTGTTGCATTTATTATTTTATATAAAATGTTGCAGTCGGGACCCATTACTGTTTGTTTAAAGTCCTCTAATGGGTCCCGACTGCAACATTTTATATAAAATAATAAATGCAACAGTTTGAGCAAATAACGCTTATAAAGTTATATTATTTGGTCCCTCAAGTAAAGCAGCATGAACTCTTCTGTTTCGACATTAGCATTTGAAAATAAAATTATCTTATTTTTTCCCTTTCAGTTGATTTATCACTGCAGTCGGGTTCTTTTATTTTTTTAAATATATTTTTTTGTAATATTTAGTTAACCTAGGTTATGTAATAAATTACTCCTATATTATATTGTTTACTGGCACTACCCCTTCCACGGTCCGCATTATCGTGGGTTAGCTGGAAGAAAATACTATCTAGTATTAAGCTCGCCTTTGTAGAAATTCGTTTTTAGTGCAATAAAGAGTTTTCATTCATTCATTCATTTTTTTTTTTTCATTTCGGCAATTATTCCTTTAACGTAACGAAGAGCGTAAGCGAGACGGCGCTAATTTTGTCACTTTCGATATATGCGAGTAGACCTAATATTTGGTAACATAACCAATTTGGAAAAAAACACACCTAACACTATATAGATCGGCCAGCCTTGATTGGTGCAATGGTGTCATGGAGCACCTGGTTTTGTACGCTTGTGTTCCCTTCAACGGCCAAGTCACACCACATTAACTATAATGTTAAAGAAATCGCAGTAAGGAACCTTAGACTTGGCACGACTTTGTCTGGATTTCATTACTTTTTACAGATAAACGAGCAGCTCCATCGGGACTAACTTCTTTATGCAGCCTATATAAATCCCATCACTGCAGAGCACAGGCCTTCTCTCAGAGGGAGAATACGGGCTTAATTGCTAGCATCGCGAATCAGAAATTTCAGAGCTGATATGTGTAGACACTTCAGGCACCGTTAGCGAGTGGCATTGCTACAAGTTCACAAATCTACGTAACATAGAAAAAAACCCATTGCTTCATTCGCCCGGGTTCGAACCCGCGACATTCCCAAAGTGAGGCCAGTTTAACCGCTCCGCCACACCGCTTTATTCATATTAAACTACTACTTTGATGCCTTCAAAAATCAAACCACAACCACAACATGTAGAAATACGATCGAACCAGCGAGAACTGACAACGGATAACCAGAACAAGGAAATTGCTGTGTTTCCTTGTAAGTAGTGTACGTTTTATTTCGCATGGCAAAACTGATGGCGAAAGCAAACAATTGACTGTGGGACTGATATCGGCTGCCACGCTAGATACGATATTTCGTGACTAATAAGCCTTCTAGTTAGGCAGATAGGCGGGAATTTGGCGGGGAATCGATGGATGAGGACGGCCAAAGACCGGGAAGCTTGGAGGAAGTGAGGGATGTCTGTGTCCTGTAATGGACGTCAAAGGGCTCATGATGATGATAGATAGATAGGGTACTTTTATAGGAAAACCACAAAAGAGTTAGTGTAAAAGACTAATCACCTATATATCAAAAGCGGCAAGCTGAAGACAGGGCGCTATGGCGCTCATTAGGGGAGGGCTATGTCCAGCAGTGGACTACATAATATAGCCTGAAGAAGAAAAAGAAGATATCAAAATCTCGTGTCAGTGTTCATAATGGAACTCCTCCGAAAATTCTTCATCAATATTTATATTCATAATTATTTTTTGTGTTTATGTTGTAAGTCTGAGAATAGATCGTAGGCCAATTAATATGGGAAAACAACGTTTGCGGCGTCATGTAGTAATATCCAATAGACGACAATAGATGCAGTTAATAGTATTACGCCGATTGGCAAATCCTTTCACATCGATGGCTTGCCACCGACACGCTAAGAAGAATAGATGCCGTCATTAAGAAAACCTATTTGGAATACTGTTGGGGTGTGTGCCCAGAAAATAACAGACTCGACGAAATACTCTGCGAACATCGATAGTCAATGGATCAATAAAAATGATAATCAAATGAAAACGACGCAACGACTAATGAACGTAAGCGTAGCGAATGTGATCTATCGAGAGCATGGCAAGTGGTCATCCCTGATTTATGACAACCCCTCTAGGATACAGACCGAGTTAATGTTATGTTTACAAAAGACAGTTGGTAACACTTAAGATATAATCAAGTTGGAGGCCTTAGGGCGGCTCGAAAACTTCTGACAGTAGGACCAGCCACTAGACTTGCAAGCCTCCACTCAGACGGACTTGGCCCCCGTGATGGAGTATGGCTTATACCTTCCTCAAGGAAGAGACGTGCCCCTCAGTGGGGACATAATGGGTTGATGATGAATCTGGGCTTTAAAGCAATCTGACAGATAGATGCTGACAGTAATTGAATTGACGAGAAACCGTACGATCAATTCAATCTGTCATAATTGTTTGAAAGATCTTTTTAATAAGCTGACGCCACAGACTTGACGCGTTTGTGCGAGCGAAGCTGAATAGTCTTAACATAATCTAGGGCCTCCTGCCAGTTGAACCTTAGTCTGACTTCTATTAAGAGAAACAGGGTATTTGTACCCCGGTTCTGTTAACTAGTCTGTCAACTAGCACAAATTTAAACACTAGCTCAGTTAAAATCACGAAATCTCCGGAACCAACCATCTCGATTCCCATAGGCATCTACGTAATTAGATGTTTATTAAATTCAATGAAATTTATTTATTTCAGACAATTAGTCCATATTTACATTTCAAATTAAAATATTGTGGCATATTCACCCACACTAGAGTCGTGAAAGGACCACTCGGACGCTGCAGTGCTTAGGGACATTTTTTTAGATCTACCTCTACCATCCTGACAGCTTAGTCGGCCTAGCCCACGAGCCCGATCCACAACCGGGCATGTACCAATAACTTTGTTTAATTTCAAAGTTACGTACCTACACTTGCGAATTTGTAATCGCAATACCACACGCTAACCGGGGCGGAAAAAAATCGTGAGGAAACCCGCGGCTTGCTTGGCTCTGCACGTATTAACCTTCTAGATATCCTCTAAATATTTTTGTGGATGCCTTTCAAAGTACATAAAATTCCTATCGATTGGCGAGCAATCATGTTCCAGGAAAATCATAATTTTCCTGTTAAATTATACTTGTTTTATTTGTTCCTGTTTCGAAACAATTATCCGTCTGCAAACGATGCGTTCTATATGTATTGCAACAAAGTAACGATTCAAATAAAAAAGTGAATCATTCCCTCAACACTCAGAGACAGGATCAGTTTAAAAAGTGCTTTTTTTAGCTGCCACTTAAAATTTGCAAGTCATGATTCATCAGGGCTGAGCGCAAAGTCGGAGTCTTAAGTTCAGAATAATATTTTATGCATTTTTGCAACAGCTAACTGTTTGAAAGACAACAGTGGTCACAGATATTCAGGATTGATAACTCGTGTGAAGATTGCGAATAGTTAGCTCGCCAGTTCGCTGGACCGTCGCTGATAGCGCGTTATTTAATTTAGAAAATGCGTAATCACTGGAATACTCCAATTAGAGTTTGTATTTTACAACTGTATATTTTTGTAAATATCATGGTTTACGTGTAACTGTCCACTATCGCTGTTCCTTGATCTTCTGTCACAGAGAACAGTTTATTATAAGCAGCTGATACTTTTTTTGGATATTTCGGTGTTCCTAGAGTACCGTTTTAACCTATTTTACGTTTTACCATTACCGTTTTACTATCAGTAACCCCTCTATGTTTATAATACCTTTATAATCTAAGACTAAGTATTTATGTACATTTTTTTACAAAAAATACCCTATTTTTCTAAATGTATACCTAGCTCGACTTGTAACGTTCATTAAGTCGCAGTTTCTTACAATTTTGAATAAAAACACTTTGATTTAATTTTAGATACAGGTAAAAGGTGGATCGTATTCAACGTGGCAAGTGCGACCGCATACTGTTACACTAGTAAGCTACTGTTAGACAGACTGACAGATATTTCTTGAAAGTGGAAACCCAAAATTACTTTCAATATTTGGCAACCGTGCATACTACCACCTAAATCTCTCACAAAAGCCAATCACGCACCCACTCTCCAGGGTCTTGTGAATATCACATCACTCGATCAACTCTCTTACTTGAGGCAAAATTAAAACTTACTTCTATTTACGCCTAGTGGATGAGATACACAATATCGTCCAGTCATCCGCACTCATTTCAGGAAAAATTAAATGAGCATCTCTCCGCACCCATCGAATAGACCGTACGGAAGTCATTGAAAGCCTTACAATTTTTAAATTTCATATTTCAATGTCTCCCCATACCTGAGGTTCCATAGGGTTTCATACAGCGCATTTTAATCGTTTCTAGTGGCTCGTTCGATTCTCTTAGATGCGCGGTCACATTAAGATTTACACACTAGGATACAATGACAATATCGACTTACTACTTGGCAGAGTCAGTTAACTGGTACTCCCGCCTGCGATCGTAGCACTCCTGGATGCCGGAGTCTGCCCAGAGGCCTTTGATGGCCTCCACGTATGGGCTCTCGAACGTCGTCACGCTCTCGAAGTCGATAGCAGATATCAGCTCCGCCTTTTCCTGGAAAGCGACGACACAGTGCTCGCTTAGGCTCTACACTTAAGCAACATGGAAACCACAGAAAATCTGAGAGCGATGACGAGGCATCGTGAGTTTGCTATGCAAAAATGTACAATACAAGGTGCCGACAACGCCGGCGTGCGAACGGAACCATACAAACTAAAATAATCCTTAACGATTACAAAGTTAGAGAATACATCATAATAATCAGCCAGTGCCAGTCCACTGATGGACATAGACCTCTGCTAAGAAACGCCACTCAGCTCAATCTTCGGCTCTTCTTTTCCCATCGCTGTCCACTGCTAGATACTACAAAAAGCACGCCCGCAGTGCAAAAAAGTACATCCAAGAGCATTTTCAAGTACGTCAGTTGTTGTTGAGAATGCCGGGTAGTCTGTTACTATGCCGCGAAAACGTCAACGCCAGAATTTCAATATAATTATTTAATAATCCATAACAGGTCGATAGAAATAATCCCTAAACTGATAGGTTTAAGTATAATTTTAGATTGAAATGTTAACACTACCAGCGCATTTTTCCGAGCGCTTCCATGCTTCGCAAGGCACGTTAATCCGTTGATACCGGCTGTCATGTAATGGCAGTCGTTAAGCCATATCAGAGGCCTCATAGGCGGCTTGATAACTTCTGGCAGTAAGGCCCGCCACTGTCTTACAATCCTCCACCAACCCGGACGTGGTCCCCGTGGTGGAGAATGGCCTAACCTTCCTGCGATGCAGAAAGAGACCCGTGCCCGAGCAGTGTGGACATACAAGGGTTGATATCGACGACTCAACAGAGACAGATTATTTAATCTGTGGTCACGTCTTTTCCTTGTAAAATCTCCACCACAGACATTTCATAAATACTCCAAAGATATTTTATCCGGCGCATGTCGAGTGTATTAAGGAATTCGTTTTTTTCGACCCATTTACTCTCTGTGGAATCTGGGTCTGACACAAGGGCTTTCCATTTATCTCTGTTCATGGCTAGCGATGACAGCTCCAGCCAAGTTACTCCCCTTTCCTTCGTCTCAGAGAGCACATCTCTCCCATGTCTGGGACCGTCTTCCGAGTCGGGTTTTAAGGAATTGTGTTGTTATAAAGCTAAGATAATTATTTATTTGCACTTTTTGACAAGCTAAAAACTTCAAATAAATGATGGAAATGTTGCTTGCGTACCTACCTATTGCTAAATCAGCCGATTCTGTAAGAGCAAACGGATCCGACTGGGCATTTCATTGGTCGCACAAATTCGGAAACACGAAGCGGATTACTTACCATTGCAGTAAACCTTACAATTATTACATTTTACTTAAAGAATCGCGATTAGATCCGTTTTATATGTAACTGTGAATGAGTATCATTAAAAAATACTATGCTTACCGCGGATGCTAATGGCAAGGGACTGTGAGAGATAGCATTTGAGACAAAAGACCTATATCCAGCAGTGGGCAGCGGTGGGCTGGTGACGATGATGCTTACAGTGAAGGCAAAAGATAGAGATGATGGTCAATAAAATAGTGTTCGTACTAACCTACAAAATGCAAATGCCCTTGGCCTGAAATGTAAGACAGGCTGATATTGTGAAGAATTGTAATTTTCACAAACTTTCACAAAAAAAACCATTTAAGTCAAGCATTTAGATTTAATGGAGGAATAAAATAGACAAACATGCATACATTATTTCTGAAAAATATATACTTTTTTGATTGGGACATTTTTGTAATGTAATAATTGCTTAGTGCATAAGTTAATGCGTCGTGTCAACCTGTTAAGTTTTCAGAATTCATGTCATGTTGGTCAGTTTCTTTATTCCACCATAACTTCTAAACAACTTAAACTTATTTTAGAAGTGTGAACTCACACTTCTAAAATAAGTTCAAGTTGTCTGTGTGAATTGTTAAATTATAATTTTTTAATTAGGATTTTAAAGTCTTCTACCCCCTATTGAAACAAACTGTTGGATATGACCATACCGGAAATACATTTCACGACATCCGGTCTCAGCTGCCAGTTGGTGTTGACAGTGGATGTTTCTTATCACGAGGACAGCTTCGAATTCATCGCAGAATTTGAGATGTTGAACTGTACTTACTGTGTTGGACGGATTTCCGTATTGTATATTGAGTAGGTCCATAGCGCGTATCATGCTCTGCATCGCCATAAAGATGTTCTGGTAGACGAGCTTGATGAAGCCGCGCTTGTCTTCGTCGCTGTAGCCAGAACCGTGGATGATTCTCATCTGCTTGATGAACGTTGACTTGCCTGACTCGCCAGTACCTGCCGGACGGAAATGGATTTAGAAATAGGGTCCTATATTTTTAAGGCCAAGAAAGAATAAAAACAGTCTTTAGTTTAACAGAACCCCACAAAAATTCAAGATTTGACTTCAAGCTTCTGAGACAGTGCTATTTAGTACGCCCGCTGTCACATTACACTAACCTACAACAATATTTGTAGCTAAATAATTTGCTAACAGTCAAAATAATCCAAGGTGTCAGTGACAAATATGATTACGGACCTGCAGGGAATTTACAGAGGACTTTTCGGTTTCTTAGGTTAGAATGCAGTCATTGTGAAAACAATATTCACAGAGCAGGGTGCGCTATGTATGGCTGCCCTACTGTTGAAATTTCCTCGAGCAATAGCTGTTTTGAGCGCGGCATGTCTGAAGAAAAGTTGACGTTAACGGGAAAGAAGATAAGCATAAAATTGGCTTTAGGATAGGAAACCTACCCTAGGCATGTGTCATGTAGAATCAGGATAATTACGGAACGTTTCAACAAAATGTGGACGATACTGCCATGTGAATTATTCATGTACGCAATATAGAAACAGACTGGGATCAGTTGCCTCGAGGTAAACCAGATTTCAAGCTGGTCCAAGTTGGCAATACAATAAGATAAACCTTACCAGGTGGAGCTATGCTCTATAGACTCCAAACTATGCAATGGGCCACGACATACTTTCTAGTGGTTGTGATACAGAGACTGGTTAAGGATTTCATCACTGGGAACAGCCCAGAATAAATGCAAAGGACACGAAAAACGGTTTTGGACACGAAATGACAGGTCGATGACATTAAGGCGGCAGAAGGATGCGGGGCGAGATTCGCAGAGAACCGGCGACGTTGGCGTGACGGTGAAGAAGTCCATGCCAACAGTGGACGTCTTACATGGGATGATATAATGTATGGGATAGATAGATGGATGTGGGTGCCACAGGACAAATACAAGTTGATCCGATTTGGATATGGCCTTTCTCAGCAGAGGGTCACGAAAAATGCTACGTAAAAAAATGAAGATGGGTTAAGGGTGCTACCATGTGAGGTAGGAACACACTAAATAAAGAGGGTTATGCCTGCTTGCATAAACGATATGGATTTAAAATCTTAGTTGACGAGATGGTGATCAGATGTTATTGTCATGTGAATTGGAAATAGGCAACACAATGGGCCACGAAAAGTTGGAAGAAGTAGGCCCTTCCATGAATACTGTAAGATCGTAAACAAAATCCACAATTACGACTATAAAATTATGACTTTGTTTTGAATTCACATTGGTGGTTTATTGTTTATTTAGCATTATGTGCATATAACTGGCCCGAAAATCCACGCAGTCGCTATGGGTTTGCGATTGACGCTTCTCAACTTCTATTATTTTATTTTACTAAACTAAATCGGAAGAATTCTTAAGTCACGACAAACGTTCCATCCAATGAGAGCCGAAATACACGTAATACATGTGTGCGTATTCAAGTGCGCAATCATTTGGTCAAGTTATATGCCAGGAATTCTAAAAAAGATACTAAATGTCTTGGCTGTGCCCGAACTTTGCGTTAGTGAGTTATGACAGAAATTGTAAATGGTAAGGTGTAAGTTTGCAAGCTCGTAAATATATTTTTTGTGTTCTTCTCTTTTCTGCAGTCAAACACATTATCTAGTTATATAGTAACACATATCTGTTCATAGTTGACATATTCGGTTAATGGTATGGAGACATGGTATGGACGTCTATCTTTTAATAATTTGGAAAAAAATCCGTGACTGATTGGAATATCGGAACGCAGAGAGTGCCAGAACTATAGATGATACAGATTTCTCAGACATCTACATAAAACAGTAAACACTACTTCCAAGCACCAGATTTTGTTTTGATAAGGAAAATTCTGGGAAATCTGTTTGACAAACGTTACTCAACTGTCTAGAACACAGCCCAAAGTAACTGTTATATGTGACAAAATTGGTTATATTTTAGTAACCTTTAATTTGTGAGAATAGAACCAAAATATAACATATTAAGGGTTTGAAACTCATTGGATTAACTTCATTAGAAAAAATACTTAAACAGTTTATTATTTTAGGGCGTGTTATAAGAGCTGCCATACCTTTTACAAAGTCACTAACAATACTCTTATTGTATAAAAGTCATAAGTAAAAAAACCTATTTCCCATAACTACCATTGTGACTTGATTAGCGAACCCAGTCGTGCTTGATAAATACAATTACAGACAAATTGAGCCTTTATACTAACAAGACTAAGGTGTTTTGTTCCAGGTTGCACAGATCTAGTGATTTCGGACTCTCAAAGCATGCTCTATGTCAAGGTGAGGCCTGACTATCTGATACAATTGGGACTACCACATTGTATCTTTAGCAATGGTGCTGTACTTTTTCTAACAGCTTAGATAGGTACCTAATCTAGAATATACAAAAAAATCATGCACAGGCGTCTACCATACCCAGGCGACCACCCAAGAGGCATTTTTTAAATTTTGCTTAATTTTCGTTTCAATACATTTTTACACTTACGATTTGACGTCCCCACGTCTGCTGGGGTACTTGTGTACTCAAAATATACAAACAGGAACCTACTGGAATACCACCCAGAGACCTATTGCTGTGTCCAACGACTGTCTGTCTGTCCATCTGACTGTCTTGAACTGAATTATGGCAATTGTGAAAGGTATGGCAGATTTTTCCACAAATAATAAAAAGCAATAAAAATAATAATCCAACTCACAACCTCCGACTAGGGAGTCAAATTGCAATAACATGGAAAACAGCCAGCAATATCACTTTTTCAAGAACACTGCTAAACATCTACAGAGAGATGTCCGTGTCGCTTGTGCTGGCTGCTACTGATTGAATAAGTGAAGACCTTTTATTGCCATATTTGAAACACTTATGCTCTATGAAATAACTCTTATTTTGGTATCAAATTCATGCATTGGAATGGACATTGGAAAATGTATGAAATCTACTGCTAGTACCTACAACAATTTTTCCTGATATTGCTATTAATTTTGTCAAATTATTTTGCTCAGTCTGGTAACAATATAAAATAAAATTAATTTGTGACAGTTTCAAATAATGTTACCAACACAAATGTTAATGTTTTGTGTTTTAACTTATATATAATTTATAATGACAATTCGAGGCACATTGTGTAGCAGAGTCTACTTGTTGCAGGTTAATCAACTTTGCTTTTACATTGAATTGTCATAGTGATAATGTAGGTCTCTCTCTCATAACATTGGAAACATGACTCTACTTCAAAGCTCTGCGATAGTATAGCAGGTATGTCTCGAAGTTCAGTTTTGGTGTCCTATACCCCTTACACAGATATGCCAGACACAGAGTCAACGATGGCTGCCACATTGGCTGAAGTCAGTGCAGTCTTAACTTCAGACAAAAACCCCGAAAATGGGTCACACATACTACAAACACATCTGGAAGACATACCTAGATGGATAGCACAATCACTATTGTGCTAACCTAATCCTATCATATTGTTATATGATAGGATTTAACCATGTTTGATTTAATTCACTAATTAAATCAAGCATGGTTAAATCCTATCATATAACACTGCCCACTGATAAAAGTAGGAAGTGACATCTCCCTCATAATACAGTACGGATTTCATCAGAACACAGACATGGAAAACACATACACAAAAGAATTGTGAAGAGCTAGACAATAAATTTCGGTGTATAGAGTCGCCTAACATAAAAATAGACTCTCCTGGAGCCATCTGGAACCACTCTCTGCAAGATGCTTAGTATCTAAGTGTTATCCATGCAATAAGAGCAAACTGGCAATTGAAGGGGCGGCCTGAAACGCCAATTTTCATTCAAAAATATTGCTTATAGTTGTGATACTCATGGAAAGCTAGAAAGGATGAGAAAAAAATTCTGTGAAGCAGGCCCCTGTTCGATGGTCCGATCTATCTGGTTGAAGATTGTATTTGCTGCTCGCAGGTCTCTACTTACCCCTCTAGGTTACAGGTGTGAGTTTATATGTGTATACATATGCATATTTAGATAATTGTATTCATAACAAACTGTAATAAGGTATGTGTGGATTTATAAACAAGCAAGAGAAATTAATTGTTGCTTGATGATGATGATTCACATTTTCTATCTCTGAGAGAAGAACGGTGTTATGGAAATGGTTTAAATTATGCTGAAATAGATCGAAATAATGTTTAACAGTTTTGTAATAACAATAAGAAAATATTTAATAAATAATTACATATTTTGGATGGACCAGCCTATTTTCGAGTTATAGTCAAGATGAAGCATTTCTTTTTCATGAAATCCTGATCCACCAAAAAAGTGATCGTATAGTAATTGTTTTTTTTTTATATTTATGAAGTTTTATTAGAATAGAATAGTTTATTTACTGACAGTATCTATAAATATAATAGTATTGGATAAATACAGCCCCAGAATGTTTAGTCACAAAAACATCAGATTAGCTAATAGCGAATAGAATGCTAATTCTCAGAGCATAAAACAGCCCTCCCTGTTCAGATACACTGCTTATAAACAGGTAAATTTCTAAGAATTTTATCAAACACTAACCACATAAAGGATAATTTATTACACCAAATAACCTCAATAGTTTCCTTATAAGCACAGTAGAATAAGAGTGTAACAATACAATAGTGTATGTTTAAATAACAATCCAATGTGTTTAATAGGTTTTTAAATCCAATGTGATTGAGTATCAGAAACATAAGAAACAACTCACCGAGCAGTAGGAGTTTGAGTTCTCTCCGTGCATCCCGCTTGTCCTTTCGGAGTTGCCGCTCTATTTCTTGGTTGATTTTTTTCTGTTCTTTGGCTTCTTCTGACATGCAACACTCCATGTTTCCTCAGTGCGGGGGGCCGCGACCCGTCCTCGCGCGCGGAGCCCTGTCCTTTCGGCAGGCCTTTCAACCGAGGCACACCACTCCTAGAACAAGCATATTTCACACTTCAGGCGTTTCTTCCGACGCCGCAACTACAATCCGTCACTAAAGCACTTACAAACGCGGCGGCGCGCCTAACACCATCCGAACTAGACGCGAATTAGTGCTCAAACCGACAATCCGGCCACTGGGTGTGGTGACTTATGATCGGTGATATACATATACGCTTCTGTCAACTGCCGACATAAACACTTTGAATTCCGTTTATATACGAGCGTGGAACCTTGCGGGGCGATCGCATAATCTTGTTATTGTAACTAGATTCGAGAAACCTATGGCTATTCACCACACGTGTGTATTAATAAGATTAAAACTGTGAGCAAACAGCGGATTGATGATAATCTACTGATAACTAGAACGGCCTATGTCTAGGTTACGATGGGATTCGCCAGGAATCACCGGACGCGACACGTACGTATGGGATTCACTGTTTGATTTGTTACGTACCCGAATGTATATCCATAGGGCAGGATCAAAAGTTTCACTTCAATTTATTGCACTAAATCCACGGTAATCACTCAAGTCATACAACGTCCGCCTCTCTCAATATGGCGCTGGGAGATTTTGGGAGAACTTCTGCGCGTGCGTTAAATAAGTATTAGTAAAAAAATGGGAGCTATAAATTGAATTAAACTTTGGTAAAATTATTCAAGTTTCACAAATTCAACTAATGGGCCATGAGTTAAGACTAATTCAAATACGAAAAATTAGATTTATTCATGCTCGTTACATCCTAGGATGACAGTTTTATCCGTCAAATGTGTCAATCAAATTTTTTGATTTGATTTTTTGATCAAGAGATAAAAAATTAACTATTAATTTAACTTTTAGCAGCGGTGGTCGTCAAAACAGTTATCATAAAATCTTATAATGCACAGAGAAAATTATTTTTTGTGGACAACACCACTTTTGGCTGTTGTTTAAGGCACTATGTAGTGAATTTTGATCGGAGCTGAATGAAACTAAATAATGCATTGTCTATGATATGTCTCGGGTTGCCATAGAACGTAACTTTAGGGCGTGATATAAATCGAATGATTAAATCGACTCCATTCGATTCTTTAGCAAACTTTCCAACGCGAAGGATCCTCCTTTTTCCGCATCCTTAATTTCTTCAACTATGGCGTCGTGTTTGCATTATAGCTTTTCAAACATTCCTAAATCATTCAAACTGCTCCTCAACACGTTTAATCGTTTAATACCTACGTATGCGATGTATTACAAGGCGGTGATGGTATGAAGCCGTAGTATTGCCACAATGCCACGCTCCCGTCCTAGACACGGACGGATTAGCCTTGAAATGAACAGACTATTGCATTGCTGAGGTCAGGTGTAAAATTAGTACGAACGAAATCGAACTCTAACTTAAAATCACGATTTTAATTCAAATTGAAGAAATTTAAATGGATTGTTTAAGTATTTGTTCTTTCATACATTGTAAAAAGCGAAAGAAATACAAGTAGGACTCGCTCCCTGAGGGTTCAGACTAGTTGAAACAAGTAGATAATTACAAACTTGACTTTGCAGTGTAAAACCAAGGATATTTTAGCTACATTTTCTGGTAAAGCTTTCTTGCTATAAAACCCAACTGCAATTAGATGTTTGTGTGATTGTATCTTTTATGTGAAATAAGTACTCATTAATAGTTTTCGGATTTTGTCCTATTGTGCTGAAAAATAGCATCATTTCTAGATCTAGGTGTGGCCAACCGGACTGTTAGCGCTACCTAGCGGCATTATACTATAAACTACGAGATGCTTCGCTCAGCGCCTCTATTATGTAAGTTTTCACTGCGTTGAGTGAAGTCGATTTTTACTTTTTTAAGCCACTCCAGTTGTCAAATGCAGGTAGTTTGACACTTCGGAAAAGTAAAATGAACACCACAATAGGTACAGTAGATTTAGTTTACCTAACTCAGCTCGTTAAAATTTGTTCCATTACCTATTATATGGCGTGCTCAGCAATAAATCTAGATACTGCATCTTCCTGGAACTAGCAAGAAGATGTTAAATAATTATGTTTTTATTGCTATTTATAAATGAATAAGAAAAAAAATATGAGTTAGAAATTTGTAATTTTTTATTACCTACTTTGCAACCAAATTACAGTACACATCATAAAAGTCCCTTCGGGAATCTACGTTCGCGCTGACTAGGAAGAAGTGTAACGAAAGTACCCGAAGCTATATGTACATTCAACATGATCTTTAACCCATACGGTTAAGGTGCAGAATTGATTGCCGAAGTAGCGCTACATATTTCGCTCACGCTAATATCGCCAAACTAATAGTCACCGCATCGATGGCGTTGAATCAACCAATAGCAACAAAGGCGCGCGGCCTGCCATAAAATGAAACTACCTGATTGGTCGATCAACTTGCCGCACATCCAAAATTTGGTCATCTGCGCAGGTACATCCGCGAGACTTATTTCTTGTGTAGCACTGTACTTGCTGATTGCTTCTAGTTATACTTGTGTTACAAAGAAAACGCCTGCTAAAAATAATTTGCAACAACTCACTAACCCACCTTCACCTACTATTGCTAATTTAATCGGGCGGGCGGCGGTTTAAAAAAAAAGTAAACAAGCTCACATTTTTATAATAAGCATCCAAAATCCAAATACAAGTTCAGCAATCTGAACAATACGATACAGCGTATCGAAGAGCCCTTTCGAACAAAAGTACCAACTCAGAGGAATTGTTCATTACAAAATATAGTATTGTTGTTACCACAGAAAAATCGAAGGTACGTAGAACATTCGGTGTTCGAAACTTCGAACAAAAGTCTCGGACCCACATAAAATAATAAATTATATGTTTAATTGTAATTTACGTTTAATGGCTCGTGAGTAAAGGGACTGTTAAGGGGATCCAGGAAGTAGGTAGGTACCCAACACTGGTGCCACCGAGGTAATAAAGTTCGAGTTTCCGAGTGCTTCCGTGCTTCGCAAGGCTCGTTAGGCCGTTGGTGCCGGTTGTCACGTAATAGCAGCCATTGCATGTCAGAGGCCTTATTTACGGCTTGATAACTTCTGACAGTAAGGCCCGCCATGTTTTACAACCCTCCACCGACCCGAACTTGGCCCCCGCGGTAGAGTATGGCCGTGGGTACCTACATAAAAAGGGTAGATATCTGCCATATGGATCGATTTTTTCAAATCGAGTTTGCAAAAAGTGTCTGCAATCTCTTAATCATGTTAATCGTGAGCTCATCATGTGATATTGGTTGATTGTCGCTGAGATCCGTCACTTTATTTGTAAATTGAAAAAAACCTATTTAGAAGCTAAAAATTCCGCCTCTTTAAATTTTTTTAGCCTCTAAATAGGTGTTTATAATTGTCCTCAGCACGGGTTAGTGCAACCAAAAGAATATAATCATGTGGGTACAACGATATTATTACAATGTAAAACCTAACTGCAAAGTAAAACTCGGGGCTGCAAGTGATGCAAATTACTTCAGCCACATGTCGCTGCCTGTACGAAATTTCGCTGATGCCGGCACCTGGCCATTGGCTTACGTTTAGCCAGAGGTCGCGGGTTCGTGTCCCGGCATGGGCGGAATTTTTAGCCTTTAAATAGGTTTTTAAAATGGTCCTCAGCATGGGTTAGTGCAACAAAAAGAATATAAATTGAAAAAAACCAAACTACTTTTGTATGGAAATCGCTCTTTGAGGGACGAGGGAGAGACCTTAAGAATAGGTCGGTAGCAAATAGTAGCAATGGAAGGGTCGGTAGCTAATCCAGTTCCAGACTACTCTAGAAACGAGTTGGTAAGACGCACGTAGTTACTCGGCAAGGTCGTCTCTGTTCTAAGGTTGATGTACGGGCTATGTAAGTCTCTACAAGAAGCCCAAGAAATACAAGTGGTATGCATAGTCGTGCTGTTGTCAACCGGACTCTAGCCTTGAAATCTTACGGTCTTATTCAGAGATAAAGTCTCTACCGCAGACTAGCGGCCTTATTTATAAAAACACACCTAAAATGCTCACTAAAATAGTCTTTGATGGAGATTTTACGAGGAAAACGTCACAGATTAAATAAACTGACTCTAGGCAGTGCTTTAGAGGAATCGTGTTTTTAATAAATAGGTAACGGTACTTTTACTGGTGGTTACTGGAGTTTGTTTATCGGCTAGTTACGTCATGATCAAAGAGACTTTCAGTCTTCTTCGTGGCGAATCTCAGGCATCGTAGATATAACTTATTCTGATGTTCCCCGAGGTTTCTTGATAGGTTCCATTATCAAACTGGTGGAGAGGGTAGGTACCTACCTACCGAATTTGTTTAGCTCGTATGAGGCTCGTATGTAGGTATATCATACCTATATCCCATTGTTTCTATCTGTCTATTCATCAACTATTGCTCAGATAGATATTATGTCATTAGGCGGCGGACAAAGGCTATACCTATGAAATCATCGTGAATACCATTAAAAAGTTAAAATTACTTTGCTAAATTCCGCCCAAAATCCCACAAGCACCATGCGGTTGCTCATGCAAGTCAATGACTTGCATTTGGGAGCCTGAGGATGCCTCGTGTTAAGTCGTGTTAGATGCGAAACGCGTCACGTGTTTTCTCACACAAGTATTGGTATCGGTGGTGATGTGTTCGTGTCTTCTGCTTGAAAAAGTGGGAGGGAGGGCAGTGCATTAACCAACCGCATGGTGCTTGTGGGATTTTGGGCGGATTTTAGCAAAGTGATTTTAACTTTTTAATGCTATTATGGATTTCCGCAAAGTAACGCCTGATTCTATACATCATCATGAATACTCCAAAAACCAAAAACATTACAAATTTCCTGCTCAATTTTGCAAGACGTCACATACATAGTCACTAGAAAGCCTTAGTTATTTATATTAATGTTACTACTCCATACTAGGTGGCGTCGATATTGCTATAATAAAAGAAGACAAGACAGTAATAAACAAAAACAAAAATACCGACATCAGTAGCTGATTAGCCTCAACTAAATAATATAGGATCCAGATCTGGCCCATTGATTGGGAAGAGGTGAGGTATCTAATTATCTATGGCGGTACCTGCTTCGTAGTATTTATGCTTAGCAGTCAGGCGTTTTTTTTAAATTTCAGTTACTATCTATTTCCTTATTGGTATTTTCGGTGCTGTAAGATTCAGAAAGCGAACTAATGGTCTCATGGAGACTACTTCAGCAAAGGTATATTTTTCCGGAAGGCTATCAACGCTCCCACATTGTTGCTGAAGGTATCCATTCTACCAATGATGATGGACCAGTGTTCTTTTCTTTTGCAATGAATGATAAAATAACAGAGTCGAAATCGTATAAAAATATATTTTTTTTCTAAAATTTCACACATTGTGGCTACTACAAATATATAACCCCGGTCTCCGCCATCCGAATACAGGTGCCTATTTAGATACAAATAAAATTTAATTATCACAATAGCTTAGATCTAAACAATACGAAAACGTTTTCGAAAGCCTATCCACCTACTTCCTAGTTTCTACATTCATGCAGTTAATTGGTAGGCCATTATGATATCGTCGTATATCTTACTGTTAACATTGTATTAACTTACAACCTACGAATAGAATTACTGTCAATGCTTGCATTTTTATATCAGTACTGTAGGCTATCATCAACGTCTATGAGACACAAGAAAGCCAAGAAAATCACAATTCAGTGGCATTTACGTAAGTGTTTACTACTATACCTACTAACTGGATTAGATAAATTTATTAATTTAATGAAATAGATTGCTCTCTACTCAATGAATTATTTGGATACAGTCAAGAAAATATACATCCAAAACATCCTTTACAAATCAAACACTAGTTTACTCAACACCTTGTAAACTAAAAAAATATGTGTCCGTTGCTTCTGCCTACTTCATAGAGCCCTCATCTTTCAAAGTGTGATGATATTGTGATGCTAGCAGTCATCCTGTTCTCATCCTTCACACAGAAACCACATCCTTGTTAGGCGGCACCCACCCCCCAAAAGCCTTCTCTAACTCCTGAGCTACTGCTATGGTAAGATGATCATTGCACCGGTTGGCAGCAATTTGGAAGCCCACTGGCAAGCCCTTATCGGTCAGGCCTAAGGGACAGGCGGTGACTGGAAGTCCAAGAGCGTTGAAGACGGTCAGGTAACCACAGTTGAGGAAGTTGTAGAAGACCCGATAGTGGAGGTTCGCTGGCTCCGGGTACGTTGGGAAAAATAGAACCCCGTCGTCGCCTAGAGCTTCCTGGAAAAAAGGAAATATGAAATTGTATGATGAGAGTGACAATAGGTTGAACCTATTGTCATTCTGTTTTGAAACGGTGACTAAAATTGTGTTGGAAGTTGCCGTATGTATAGGAAACCATTATCGACTTTACTATCATGCTTTACAGATTCAATACCTACACAGCTTAGAAGCGCTCGTGGCCTAGTCAAACCGGGTGATTGGAATAAATCACTTGAGTTAAGCAACAATACGGATGGGTGACCGTTCCGTCACTACCGCTAGTGGCATTTTTCCGAGCGCTTCCGTGCTTCGCAAGGCACGTTAAGCCGTTGGCGCCGGCTGTCATGTAATGGCAGTCGTTAAGCTGTGTCAGAGGCGTTATGGTCGGGTTGAATACTTTTGACAATAAGGCCCGCCACTGTCTTACAATCCTCCACCAACCCGGACTTGGCCCCCGCGATGGAGTACGGCCTAACCTTCCTGCGATGCAGGAAGAGACTCGTGCCCCAGCAGTGGGGGCATACTCGTACAAGGGTTGATAACGAACACAGCTTAGAACGTCTAATGCTTCAAATACGTCAACTACATAGTCATCT
This sequence comes from Yponomeuta sedellus, assembly GCA_934045075.1. Lineage (NCBI taxonomy): Eukaryota > Metazoa > Arthropoda > Insecta > Lepidoptera > Yponomeutidae > Yponomeuta > Yponomeuta sedellus. The sequence goes on along the minus strand of OW203727.1, from coordinate 16,431,281 downwards.
ACTGGTGCGGATATAAGATTTTGGTTTTGTTGTCTATTATATTGAAAGAAAGGATGGTCTTTAAATTAAAGTTCTTTTAAAATACATCCTTTTTAAGGAAAATGCTGCATTTTTCTGGGAAAGTCTGTCTAGTTCACCAAGCTTAAATAAATAACTAGGTAATTCTCAATTTTAAAACTAAATATCACAACCGTTATCTGTTTTTCTTCGAAGCTGTATGATCCGCTTGACTCCGGTTACTTTAAGCGTGCAAACACCTCAGGTGGTTATTTAATTATTGGGATTAAAAATGTTCTCAGTTTTCCTCACTTTTTGTTTTTCGAATTGAGAGTCACCAAAATAATTATGTAGGTTTACATTTGCTACGAAAACCACCTATGAATGATCATACGCACCCGCACTTCCTTTTTGATCTCATCAAAGATGCTCAGCAGCTTTGCATAGTAACTATCGGGCAAGGTGTCAAAAAACTTTTGCAATGGTCCATAGACGACACAAGTGAAATTATGGTCTGAAAGCCCGACCATCTTTTTTATCAGCTCGGGCCAGACGGAGACCCATTGTTCCCGCTTCTCCGGATGTGTGTAGATGTTCTGAACGTTACGGATGTTCATCAAAACCCTTATGCTGATCTCCCACATGTGGTGGAAGTTCTTTATCTTGAGCTGGAAGGGGATGAATACATATTTTTTGAGAATGAGATTAAGTGGTGATTTTTAAGGTCGACGGTAATTGCTCTAAAATTTTAAAGAATGACGGTCTTTATCTTTATAGAGATCGTCATTATTAGCAGCAAAGGTAGTACGACCACGCGAGGCGCGCGTTAAAGTAAAAAATTGCGACTTTCTAGTAGATTATTTTTCAAATTGGCCATTTTAGCGCCTCAAAACTTGTGGCTCGTGCTGTCGTAGGTAGTATGACATTAGGTATAATAATGACGTCGTCTCAAGAAAATACTGGCTGGCAGACTTGAGTAAAATACTTTAGATAAGATAAAGCTTTAGACAAATGGAAGTTAAGTTGCCAATCTACTGGCTTTTAGCCCAAATAAACAGGATCTATCTCTAAATTTCAGCAGTAATTTAGTAAATATGATGACGATCTCCGCAGGCAAGAAATCGACTGACCTGATGGTTTGTATTTGTGTTTAGGCTAAGAAATTTGATAGAAGTAGATATAATTTGTCTAGATTTGATTGTCAAAGTATATACATAATGCACAAATGAGGAACTTACCTCTTTAACCTCAATATCGTGCGTAGCCTTAATATACTCCCGTGCTTTCGTCATTGCCTTCTTGACATCTGAGCCGATTTTGTTCGTCACATTACTGTCGTCACCTTCCATGTAGAAATATTTCAGTTTTGTTACGTCTACCTGTGATAAACCAACAAAAATATATTAAAAGCTGATACGTGGCATAGGAAAAATGTTTCAGCTACCTACTCGTAGAAATCAGAACAAAATTTATACTAACGTAAATAATTATTTACATTCAGTTTGTTGAATGTGAATGTTAGTCGCCGCCTTCGATTCGATTTGTAGTAAAGAGAAAGGTAGGGAAAAAACAGGGCACTAGGACACAAACTCTTGTAGTCTTATAAACTATTGGCAGTACTACAATGAACTACTGCCAATGCTAAAACATCAGTTAGTATTCCTACAAAAGTAGGAAAACTAATGGTGTGGTCAAAAATAATCCATTCACAAAATAAAAAATCTTCTAATCTCAAAACTATATTGAGCACATGGGTCAAGATTTAGACGAGTTATTGACGTGTCCCTTTAGCTGAAACTATCAAATAACTCTTCAAGTCTTCATCCACTGTCTTACAATCCTCCACCAACCCGGACTTGGCCGCTGTGGTGAAGTATAGCCTAACCTTCCTGCAATGCAGGAAGAGACCCGTATCCCAGAAGTGGAGACATACAAGGGATTAAGTTAGGTACTGACAAACAAAACCACTCGCACTTCTACCGCAACCTACCGGCTTATCGAATGGGACCTCGGGCCCATTTTCCTGTCGCAGGACCTTCAGCATCAGCGTTAAGTCCTCGGCGTACCGGGTCAACGGCCCGAGGGCAAAGTAGTCTTCGAATTCTGGATCAAGGCAGTCCGGTACGTGACCTGAAAATTCATAACTTCCTCGTTACACTGCGGTGCCTACAGTAAGTGGTAGGTATGCGTATGAGTGCACTTGAGCACGGAGGAGTAAGATTGCTACGTAGTGAGCTTGTTAGAAATTCTTCATGCCTTCATAACTAATAGCGTGAAAAACGCAGTTTTTGATGCACGATTAAAAAGTCACGGCAAAGAAAGTTAGCAGATGTTAACAATTACCGTAAGCCGTGCAAAGAGCAAGTTTGGCCCTTTCTAAGTTTGGTTTTTCGATGTGATATTAAGTAAGTATGTACTGTATCAATAATTATTTTTCTGTCTTAAATTTTGTATTTATATTATTCTTGAAATGTATTGAAAAAAATATCTAATTGCTTCTGACATTACAATGTAACAGAGATGCCCTTTAAATCACCAAGCAATTAAAACGTTCAGTTTATTCGTGTCCATTAACACTTATTACCGTAATATGAGGATGGTAGTTAACATTCATTAGGTGAAATGTTTACAAATAAAAAAAACTCGTGAAGCAGTATCAAAATTATTGTGATTTTGTTAACGTTTTGAAGGTTATCTTACCTTCAACAGATAGAAGTCTAGGTGTGGGTTTGTGTCCAAATATCCCTGTATACATAGGAGGTAGGCGCAGCGAGCCAGCTATGTCTGAACCCACTCCAACGATAGAAGCGGCGGCTGATATCAATGCTGCCTAGAATGAAAAAAAAAATGAAGGTGATATAGGAGAATAAAAATACATGGTACCTAAAGTTCACCACCACCTTTTTGGTAGAAGACAACAACTTCGAGCACAAGCTCGTGGAATGTTAATCCTAATCCAATATTTTGTTCCATCAAGTGTGCGTCGAGCAAACCATAAGCTTATTCCAAGAGAAAACATATTTTTGTTCCAAGAATTCCTGCTGTGTCTTTTGGCAATGAAAAGTGCCGTAGACTGTCACAGAAAGTTAGCCAGAATGTTTTTCGTTTTGGGCATGCCTTAGTACTTGATCACAAGACTGGGCTACTTTCAGATCTAAGTACCTTCTTATAGCTAGTCGTTTCCTTACTTTCCTTCATTCTCCCCTCTTCTTCCCTTCTAGACAGCTGGGCTGGGCTTCATAAAACTAGAATTCATAGTTCACAAGACAATTCGATGTGCGTTGCCTTCCTACTAATTAATGTGCATCAAATAGTCATAGTAAACCATGAATTATAGTTCCATGAAATGGGACTCTGGTGCCTACTGTAATACCCAAAACTACGGGAGTAAAATCATTAAGTACAACCGCACATTTCTTCACTCACCTCACCACCCGAGGAGCCCCCAGTGCTTCTTTTCTGATCGTACGGGTTCTTCGTCAACCCAGTAACATTGTTGTAGGTCTCCCAGTTCATGCAGAGCTGGGGTGTGTTGGTCACGGCCAAGGGTATAGCGCCCGCAGCCCTGGCCAGGCGGACGATTGCTGCGTCCTTTTTGGCTGGATTCCGGTATGGTGTGACCGTGCCGCAGTCGTTGCTCATACCTACAGGAAAGGTTTTGTTTAGAAGGATCTAAGTGCATATTTGTGCTTTTTTTACATAATTTTCTTAAATATTTACGTGCTAGAATGTCACGCAACCGTCAGTCTATGATACTAGAATATTACTATTTGTTTCAATAATAATAAAAAAATGTATTTTGTTTAGTAAAAGCTTTCTTTCCTATTGCTGGGACAACTTATCAATCAACTGCCTGCAACTGAACATCGGAAGTTTTGAAGTATTTATTTTAATATTGGCATTGATTTAATGAAAAGAAAAGTAAAACTATGAAAGTAATTTAAAAACAGACAATAATATATAATATAGTAAAATTGTGTCCAATATTGTATAGCTGGAACATTTTACGTGAAAGTTGACAACGGATTCAACTTTTTTGTGTATTGTGGTAGGTCAAGAAAAAGTATCATAATAATCATGACCTTACTCACCTTCTACAGCAATACTCTCTTTGACGGTCATAGGAACACCCAGAAGAGGATATTCTTTGGCTAAGTCATCAGGTGTCCGGTCTGTACTGGCAATCATCTTGTCGATACTCCTGGCTTCCCTTAGAGCTACTTCGTACCGAGGCTCCACTATAGCGTTGAGATACGGATTTACTTCTTTGCATCGTTCTATGTAGGCCGTCACTACTTCTTCTGACGAGGTCTGGAAGGTGAGAAAAACGTAAATTACTGGTCTTGTATTTTTAATTGTAGTACTACATTATCTAATTTGCATACGAGCCACATGATGTTAATCAACGTTCATGTCGAAATTGAATGAGTGAGCAATCGTAGGCGAAGACCTCACTGTACTAACGCCTTTATTTGCTCATAGAATATTTTTCTCCATTGATGGTGCTTCATTTAGATTTGAAATAGTTCAAGAAGAACGTTTCTTTGATCATTATATCAAACGTGAGTAAGTCGATAAGTGAGAACGTTCTATCTATCTATCTACGTCGGTAAATACACAAAGTACAGTTCCTACAGTATGCACTTGTTCATCTAAAAAAGTCTATAAAACTACAACTAATTACTTCGAAGCTGTCTTCTAAATTGCATTTATACCTACTTGTACAGATGTAATTTCCTCCAAAATTGCCCGCGACAGTGACTCTCTACTGAGATTTCACCGACGATCCACCTGTAACTTTCGCCATTTAAAATCGCATTTTTAGCTGCTTCGTCATCACATTAAAGCAGTTTTTTGTCAGCTTCATGCTGAATTAATACTAACTTAGGCAAATCTTTGACTCGCGATGACTCTGACATTGATATTAGTAAATACTAATTACGTAGTTATTGACTAACGAGCTTTAAAGATGAAAACAAAGTCATTGGCACATTTTTGCCAGGATTTGAACCCACGAACTCACCTAAGTGACTCCAGCGTTCGATATACTTGCTACTAATGCGTAATCGATAGAGATAGCAGCTTGATCAAGGGGGTCGAGAAAGTATATACATCGTACTTGTATAGGAAAGCAAACAATAGCAGTCAATCCTTGGAAACTAACTTACGACTCAGAAAAACCTTAAGACAGGAAGAAAACAGGGGCTTCATGCATTAATACTAGCACCACCAAAGGAATAAATATCATTTTTGTACATATCGTTTTTGCAAATAGTGTCAGACAAATCTCTCACATGTTGAAAGTGATTTTTAGGGCCCGCGACCGAGAACCTAGGATCACATATCTGCAACTAGATTGTTTTTTGCCGAAAGTTACCGTCTTGGGGTTTATGCCAATTTGTCCTGAGTTTTTGACTCGATCAGGTTGCTATGTCAGCAAACTAGATAATTGCACCAGCGAGCTGGCATGCGTCTGCAGTTTGGGAGCGTAAGAGTGTTGTTGGTTCTAAAGTCAGTGTGAACAGCCCACTTCCATCATCGCTGCGTTACACACCTGCTTAGTCCGAATCATCTGAGCGAGTGTAGTCGCCGACTTCATCAGCAGCGGATTTTGCGGCGGCGGGCATTTCTTGTTCCGTCTGATTGTCAACAGGAAGGTCAGTGGCCTCGCCACTATCCCTACAGTCGAGACCAGGAACCGCAGCAGCCATCGCATGAACCCGTTTAGCATCACCGTCTGTAAATACGAGAATTTGAGTGTTAGTTATGTCATGACTTGTTTATCTACTTGGCGTCTTCATCAGTGAGTTAGGTATATTACAGACGTGGAATACCTGTTGTCAGTAGGTATTCAGTTAATTTACTCGGATAATTGGATAACTCGGATAATGGCAATTTATGTTTTTTTTTAATGGACATAGAAGGAGTTAATGATCTACGAGATGTACCTTTGAGTGCTACATTCGAAGTGTTCGCAATCAAGATTGCTGACGAACTTAGCAGTTTATAATTATGTATACAATTAAACATTGTTTACCTCCACGGCAATCACCCTAAAGACGAAAATAACTACACTAGATATTGCTCCATGTAATCTCGATATAGGCTTTGCGAAGTAAGGAGGGTAAACAGTTTGAAATCCGTATAATAACACTTCAGTCCAAACAAAGCTTTGATAGATGTAGGCACTAATTAGTATTAATATCCCACGAGTGATAACCCTTAAAGGGGCATCGACGCAACCGTTTATAAACTCAAACAAAGAACGCAGCATTTTGAATAAATAAGTACATAACACGCGCGATTACAACTTTTTCTTAAAACACACATTTGTAAAACTGCCAGTCTTATATTTTTTTGGCTTATTTTATGTAACAAAAATGCTTCTAGTCGCGTCTTGTTTATAATTAATTAGTGCATAACTAGACCGCGCGGTAGTCGGAAATGTACTGATTATAAAATTAGTAGTAGGGCAATGAGCATTGACAAGGATAATTAATTACACAAAGCCGTGTTTATCTGCATAGTCTGATATCAGAAGAGAGTTCATTTCTTTGCTAGTCTTACCCCCGGTTTCACGTACACTATGAAGATATTAATATACAGTTCAAGTTCAAAAAACAAATGACAATTGTAAAAATTAGAAAAAGGAGATTGTAAAAGTTGCGTACGAGAAACCGCGGGTAAGCCACGATTTCTCGTACTGTAACCTCAATCTGTTATCAGTATCAGATAGTTAACATTTTTATGTCCATGCTTCAGAAGCTAAAGTAACTTGATAAGAATGACAAAGTCAAGACTGTTTTTCTCAGGAAAAAGTAAGTATTTAAACGAGTAAGTAAGAAATGTAAGCTACGATTCGATATGGAAAAAATGAAAATTAAATGAAATGAAATCTCGTCAGACGAGATCATGCGACTTAGAAGACGAGTGTGACTTATGTCGCATTCGACGATACAATTTCATAAGAGTGATTCAAAAATAGAGCTCCAGGAGCTCTATTTTTGAATCACTCGTCTCGCGTCGAGCGCTCGATTTCTACTGATTTTCGTTCGACATACAAAATTCCGTATTTTTGAATCACTCGACTGCAACGAATGGTCCTTACCACTCGTCTCGTATGTCGATCGATAGATTAACATTACAATTTCATACGAGTGATGTATGTATCGTCGAATGCGACATAAGTGACACTCGTGTTCTAAGTCGCATGATCTCGTTTTTCCGTATTTTTGAATCGTTCGCCGGAAGTGTTGCCAGTACAATTTGAAGTATTGTATTTTATCCGTTCTACGCAGAAATTACAAAATCCGGAAACTACCGTAACGAAAACGGAACGTAAAATATTTCGTTTTATTGGCTGTTTAGATGAAAAATATTTGCCTTTAGTTGCAAAACAGACAAAACACTAGTCATATATCGTAAATAATAACACTTTGGTTTGTTTTTGTTCGAAAATGTCGAAACAAAAAATCAATTCGGCACAAAAGCACAAACTCCTCGATTTGAAATTAACACAAATTTTGACAATTAATCTATCGATCGATATACGAAATGAATGGTAAGGACCATTCGTTGCAGTCGAGTTATTCAAAAATACGGAATTTCGTATGTCGAACGAAAATCAGTAGAAATCGAGCGCTCGACGCGAGACGAGTGATTCAAAAATAGATCTCCAGGTGGGATGACGATCTGCGAAAAACTGCTGACAGATGCTGGATGCGGCAAGCTGAAGACAGGGCGCTATGGCGCTTATTAGGGGAGGGCTATGTCCAGCAGTGGACTACATAATATAGCCTGAAGAAGAGAAGACGACAAGTAGTACGGAATCCTCGGAGTGCGATTTCATCTCGCACTTGACCGTTTTTTGTATTATCTATCCTAATTAAAGTAATAGACAGCATTTAAATACCTGTCGGTAGTCATCGTCGCATTTTTCCACGCCCGAAAATATGTCAATACGACACTCTATATCAGACATTACGGATTTTTATTACCAACTTTTATATAATTTTTATTTCACTTTTCTTGAACTTTCTTTTAAGTTACACATATCTAGGTACTGCCCGGACGAAAATGCACTGATTATTCCGTAATTTCTTTTTACAAGATAACTTTTATACCATTCGAACATCTTATAGCATCTGATTAGATAAGAAAACATGATCTTTTTTAATTACGTGATTTGATATCGATTTCTTCCATAATATCGTTTAATGTTAACTAACGGCCTTTTATATCAACTCTTTGTATGCCCCTACTGCTGGGGCCCACCCCCTTTGGGGTTTTTTCCTGCATCGCAGGAAGGTAAGGCCATACTACACCACAGGGCCAAGTCCACGTTGGTGGAGGATTCTAAGAGAGTGGTGGGCCTTACTGTCAGATAGAAGTTATCAAGCCGCCCTTAACATAGCTTTAATATGGATTTTATCTGAAATAAAATATTATTATTATTATTAACGTCGGCCATTACATGACAGCCGGCATCAAACGGCATAACGTGCCTTGCGAACCACGAAAGAGCTAGGAAAAATGTCACTAGCGGTAGTCCCAGGATGGTAACCCATCCAGCACCTGACCGCGCCTACTGTTGCTTAACCTAAGTGATTGATTTTAATCGCTCGGTTTCACTTTAGTCTTTAGTTGAAGCGCTTGAGGAAGACCTTTAACTATAACAAAATCGTAGGAAGTCGTGGGTTTGAATCCCGTCATCCACCAATGACTTTCTAAGTTTCGTACATCTGTAATGTTGTAGCAATACCAATGGCTGAATAGTGAAGGAAAATATCGTGAGAAAACCTAAGAGCCTGAGGTATTCACATACCTCGGCGCCTGAAATTGCCTATCCGCCGTGGGTTGGCGTGTTGATTAAGCCCACACTCTCCCTCTGAGTGAAGGTCTATGCCCTGCAGTGGGACGTATATGAGCCAGATTTAAAAAAACAATTAAGAACTTTGTAATATACAGGATTGTCACAGCATTGCTTTCCCTCCTATCTTATCAAGTTCCCGCTAACGGCTCCATAATTTTAGATTGAAATGTTTTCAATTAGCAAATCCGTTCTGAAACATACACTAGATAAGATAAGATAATTATTTATTTGCACTTTTTGACACATACACACTTTTTCAAAAGAAACAAAACAAAAGCTTAAAATAAAGCCCTTCACACACAGCAGCTATAATGTATATTAATGTACATTACATCCCGGGATGTATAGCTTTAAATTATCTTAATGTATCACACACACAACAGATACTTCATTTCATTGGCATACGTCCCGATTGACACACTCTCCAGCTGCTAAAGTGTTATAAAGGGTGTTCTTATTTTTAATGTTATAATACTATGGACCCGTCGAGTTACTTACTATCAGATCTACTAGATAGTTCATCAGAAGATTTTGACGCGCGTATTGCCACATGTGCTAAAAACAGAACGATGTGGATTGAAGATCACATAAAGTATAAGGAAATTTCCGGAGAGTTTAAAATATTTGATGAATTATCTGACGGAAAATTTTGTGATTATTTCCGGGAGTCATGATTAACCTTTTCCGAACTCAACTGTCAACAGACTGATTGACTGAGTGACTGAAACAGACTGTACTGTGTGTGTCTCTGTCTATCACAGAAACTTTTTGAACATCCTTTTCGAAGAAAGATATACGGAAATGTATTGAGATGTATTAAGATGTATCGAAATATAAATGTATATTTTCGTATCGCTCTGTATTTTAAGATTCGAAGATGTAAAAATATACATTATTGCTATCGTGTGTGGTCTCCTGACGATTTCTGTGGAAAGATTTAATGAGATGTATCGTGCTATAGTGTACATCTTTACATTATAGCTGCTGTGTGTGCAGCCCTTAATACGTAAAAGTTCTTCATGCATGACTAAAGACAACAAAAAAATTTTCCATGAAAACCATTGTATGGCGTGTGTGTGATGCAGCAGTACAAAATGGCCGTATCTCACCGACACTTTAGAGTAACTTTTTTGTAGTCGAAAACGACGAAAACGATGACGATTGGAATCGCTCAGGATTGAGTGCGCACATTATAGGGGCGAATCATTAAGAAATACTATTGACATAGTATGTCTCGCGATACTCATACATAGTTATATATTAAACGGGACAAATCGCGATTATTTATTAGGTAAAACGTAATTATCTTATTTCCCGACGTTGCCGAAACGTCGGGAAATAAGTAAATACCGGAAATACGTTTTACCTAATAAATGATCGCGATTTGACCCGTTTAATACATAACAATACTATTCACATGCCTACTTTGACGTAAGGTACGCACCCACAGTCTTACCTACTTACAAAATTCCTTTATTGGGTATACATTCCAACCTTTGCAAGTCGTAAAATGTACTAGTTGAGCCTGTTTGCAAAGAAAAATAATTATTGCCAATCTATCAGCGAATATATATTTTCTGATTAGAAAAGAATCGTTTTGCCAAACTGGATTAGTTCATCTTAAACTGTGACCGGATACGTTTAAGAGGTAAGAATTATTGCTTGAGATCAATGAATTAATAATTAATGATAATTAGCATGACAATCCATATTTTATTGTGTTCGCTTGCAAAGAGGTAACCTACAATAAATTATTACCTATAACCAGTTCAAGAAGAACTTGAATAACTGGTTACGGCAAAAGTTATAGGGAAAGGTTAATGTATGTTAGTCCAATGACCTCTTGAAAATTAAAGGGCTGATAGCATTGATATTGATAGCACAGAGCTAATAGCATTAACGTAAAAAATCATATAGTTTTTTACAAAACGTAAAAGAATTAGTCTCAAACATAATTTTCTCGAATTAATAAACAAAAAAAAAAAAATTAGTTAAACAATGATAAACCAAAAGAGAAACCAACATTTTTTATACTTATAAAAACTAGCTGGGCCCCGCGGTGTTACCCACGGTCTGTCAATTTTTCCATGGGAATTACATATTTTCCCGCAGTAAAACGTGGCCTGGCGAACGATAACGAATCCAGGGTATCGGCTAGCTTCATACCAAATTTTATTAAAATCCCTCAAGCCGCTTAGACGTGAAAAAGTAACAAACATACACACTCACAAACTTTCGTCGTTATAGTGTTAGTTTGATGTGAAGTATGATGTGATGTGATGTAATGATGTGATGTGAGGTGATATATGGTGAAGTGTGATTACAGCGAAATCTCGTCGGGTGATTACTATTGCCCCATTTCGTATACGTAAAATTTGGGTACCTATGTGTGGTATGGCTCATGTATTTTTTTACAACTTCAATCGATCCTGCTGCTAAAAAGAAGATTAGTTACGATACAATCATCAAAAGCAGAATGCAGATGTAGGAATCAACCATCATCAATATCCGAAGCAGGGGCCTTTTTCACAGAATTACTATTCATGATTTACAATGACGAAGCGCTCGTGGTCTAGCCGAACCGAGTGATTGGAATCAATCACTTGAGTTAAGCAACAGTAGGTGCGGTCAGGTGCTGGATGGGCGACCATCCTGTGACCACCGCTAGTGGCATTTTTTTCCGATCGCTTCCGTGCTTCGCAAGGCACCGTTAAGCCGTTGGTGCCGGCTGTCATGTACCTAATGGCAGTCGTTAAGCCATGTCAAAGGCCGGCTTGATAACTTCTGACAGTAAGGCTCGCCACTGTCTTACGAGTACAATCCTCCACCAACCCGGACTTGGCCCCCGTGGTGGAGGATGGCGTAACCTTCCTGCGGTGCAGAAAAACCCGTGCCACAGCAGTGGGGACATACAAGGGTTGATATCGAATGACGATTCGATGTGCATGGCAAAGTTGAATAACCCAAAGATTAACAAATATAGCCTCTGGTACGTAGTGTAGACCTCGAATCGTCATAATAAACTACAAAGTTTTATGAACCTCGGTCCAGATGTAGGAATCTACATCATTACTCCCATACTGTGGAGAAAGTGGGCTGAATATAAAATCTAGAGCAATACGGGCATTGTGTGCCAGCTGTTGACACCACAATGATAGCTATTCGTTCTAATTCCTAGGAAATCGCCGCTTTGTTGTTTAATCGACACGTTTTCCCCTTTGTTTGCAGTCACCTTTATAAATATTAGTCTAATTTCCCTTGTAAATGTAACCCTTCCGGTCTGCGGGCGTTAGAAACGTGACTTTTGATACAAATATTTTTAAACGTTTTATTAGTTTTGACTGGAGAGCACTACAAATACACTTCTATAATGTAAACGCACCTACCCATCAGGTTGATATGCTGTCGATTGTACCTACATAATCTAGCACATATGTGTGAGTCAGTTGGTCGGTGAGTTGATTGATCGGTCGTTCGGTTGGTGGGTTGGTCGGTCGGTCGCTCGTTCGGTCGGTCTATAACCCGTACCTATTCTTGTACGTGCACGTTTAGAATGTGCGAGCAAGACGGAATTTTAGACGTGACAGGAGCAAAAATAAAATAAAAAAAATATTCCAACGTAAAAAATTACATTCTGTTTGTTGAATGTCAATAGACAACGTTAGCCGCTGTCTTCGGGTCAATTTGTAGCGGAGAAAAAGTCAGTGAAAAAAGCCCCATTCTGTCTGAGCATCTTTTCCCAAAGTCTATACAACAAGGTTTACGTCTCTTTAACTGGAAGTTGTTCAAACTGGCCCTTGGCTTATCTCTTCATACCTTTTATTTGTAATCTGATACTAGCAGAACTGGCGACTTCGTTCGCGTGGAATTCTGATTAGCATATAGTCCTTCTTCTTCTTCTTCTTCAGGCTATATTATGTATTGTATTTTCTAAGGTTAAGGTTATAGAAACAGTTTTGACTATATTATGTAGTCCACTGCTGGACATAGCCCTCCCCTAATGAGCGCCATAGCGCCCTGCCTTCAGCTTGCCGCATCCAGCATCTGCCGGTAGTTTTTCGCAGATCGTCATCCCACCTGGTCGGAGGGCGTCCTACACTACGTTTGTCGAGTCGTGGTCTCCATTCAAGAACACGTTTACTCCAACGGTCCATATCCACCCCGAAGGTTAATCTAGGTACATTGTAAAAATATATTTTTTTAAATTAAATCGTATAACTTGTTTCATAGTTTACCTCTTAAATGCAAATCTGCAAACATTTCCTCTTTATAAAGCTGGAGGTCATCCAGATCAAGTGGCGGAAGAAATCAAGTCAAAAGTGTATAGGCCAACGCGTTTGCAGTAATATTTCGCAGTGCTAGTGTCTACTTCGCCTGGTTTGCTATGTGTCTACACAGTTTTGAAACGATTACTTAAAATTTACCGGACAGCCGAGTCGGTCAAGCAAAGAGATTGCGCCATGCATTACGTTTGGCGTCGTATTTTAGGAATCTAAAGTCTTGGGGAAGGCGGTCTTTTTGACCAGGAAACTTACCTCCGGTTTCTTGTACAGAAAAATATGTTAATATCGCAGAATAATGTGTTTGTTTTAAACAGCTGTGTAACTTTTTTATATGCACCACTGACAGCTGTCTATAGTAGACTACATTTCTGGAGTACAAGAAACGGGATGTCAAAGTGTTCCAGTCCTTTAAGGACTCACCTTTTCTCAGTTTCAGTTTCATGTACTCTAACAAGCTGGTAACCTTCTGATAAGTTAACACCAGATTGTTAGCCTATATATTATCTGTAAGTGACGTGAAAGGTATGATTGTTTGTTACTAACAATTTGGTGTTAGTTGTCAGTAATTTTTTGTGCATTTTGTTTGCATAGCAGTGTTGTAGACGTGTGCATTTTTAATATTAAGGGGCTCCAGAGTCATGGGAAACAAACATAATCATGTTTTTTTTACACATCCTATTTGCAAAAAGTAACTTGTAAATAGTTATTTCTACTACCTAAAATAAGAGAAAATAGCATTAACGCCAAAAACCGCCGTTCTTGGCGTAAATGATATCTAGTCCCAGGATCGTGCTAGATATTCGGTGGTGATACCTATAAGTCACTATTATTTAGGAGATAGATCTTACCCTTTTTGAAAAAACAATCTGGTAACATACTCGTATATTATATATGTCCCACTGTAGGGTACATGCCTTTTCCCAGAGAGATAGTTTGGGCTTAATAACCACCCTCGCCCACCATAAATTGGCAATTTTAAACACTGAGGTACGTGAACTCGTGTACGTGTAAAATACTATTTAGTATTAAGCCCGCCAATTGTACAATCTTTACAGGTACATTAAAGAATTTAAAAATAATAATAATAACTCCTCATACATTCAGGTTTCCTCACGATGTTGTCCATTAGCGTTACTAGAAACTTTATTATACTTTATTGCACACAAAACATTTCACAGGATATTAGGTACATAATAAATAACAGGTACAAGGCGTAAAGGCATAAATAACATGCCTATATCTGTAAGTGATCTGTAAGGTATGTTTTTTTACATTATCGGAGATATTAAACCGAACCGAGCCTGTTAACTTAAAATGGCTAGAGGTACCAAAGTACTTTTCAACTACAGCATCAACAGTCTATTTATTCTTACTTGTCCAATTTAGTAAACAAGATTCTAACCTTAAAATTGAGATTAGATGCCTAAACTAGACATTTTCTCGCAAATTCATGAACTATGTTTATAAAATTGGCAGCGTGCTATCTAAAAGAGTGTTCCAGGTTACTTCATTTATGGAAATATGGCAGTTTTGGACTAAAAAGTCACAGTTTAAGGGTAGAATCTTGTTTACTAAATTGGACAAGTAAGAATAAATAGACTGTAGTTTAACACGTCTCTTAACGAACTATGCTTAGATAGGTGACCACTCAGGAGATGGGCCCTTCCTCATTTGCGTTTAGTTTTCTGAGATTGGCTGAAGAAAGTAAAATTAATATTCATTAAGGAATGTTACCGACAATCCGGTTCCTTTATTTGATAAACTAATTTGATGCTCAGATTTCAAACATTTACATAAATACCTATATAAAAATCGAAGACGCCTTTTCTCTATGGAGTAGCGTTCATTAATAACTTAAATTAAAATCACTTTATTTGTTGCAAGTCAAGTAATCTGAGGCTCAGTGAGGCTTAAAATCATGAGAAATATTGTAAAACTTCTTGTTATACTATTTTTTTTATTTTTAATGCACTCACCCGTGCTAAGGAACAAATTTAAAAACCTATTTAGAGGCTAAAAATTTCACCCATGCCGGGATTCGAACCCGCAACCTCTGGCACGGATAGCCAGAGGTTGCGGGTTCGAATCCCGGCATGGGTGAAATTTTTAGCCTCTAAATAGGTTTTTAAACTTCTTGTTACTGTGCTTGTGCCTTGTGAAAAGATATTACGTACACACCAAGAAAAATGTGTGTAAAATCTGAACTAATTCTAAACGGACAGTTTCAAATATTGAAACTAACCAAAAAACTGACTCTTTAACATGAGTACCTACTGTAAGAAAAAAGTTACCTTGGTTTCCTACCTAGCAAATTAACTGCCTAGTTATTTTGAATAAATAAAAAACTGGTCAAAAGCTAATTCTACGTATAATTCCTAATCACGTCTAGTTTTTGTTCTTAGTAAAATTATATATGTAAAGTAGTTAGCTTTATTAAAATAATAATTTCTGAGTTTTTAGAGTTCTCGTCTTAATAATCTTTTGCATTTTTTCCAATCATTAGCTGAACTAAGGAGGAACAGGGGCCTTATGGGTGGCTTGATAACTTCTGGCCTAATACTGCCTTACAATCCTCCAACCACCCGGACTTGGCCCCCGTGGTGCAGTATGGCCTTAACTTCCTGCGATGCAGTAAGAGACCCGTGCCCTAGCAGTGGGGAGATACCCAGGGTTAGTATCATCATCATTAGCTAAACTATCTTAAAAATGAATAACTTATTAATCGCTTGCTGGGGTCCCTATATTAAAAATAAGTGTTAAAAATAAGTAC
Organism: Yponomeuta sedellus; assembly: GCA_934045075.1. Lineage (NCBI taxonomy): Eukaryota > Metazoa > Arthropoda > Insecta > Lepidoptera > Yponomeutidae > Yponomeuta > Yponomeuta sedellus. The sequence goes on along the minus strand of OW203727.1, from coordinate 16,415,359 downwards.
CAAAGCTTAGAATTTATTATGAAAATAAGTACTAAAAAACGTATGTAATTATTAACTTGTCATATAGCAAAGAGTTTTTCACGTTACAGGCAAGGCCTAGTGTGGAAACCATGAACATCACAGAAATATTACCATCCATAATATATTTAATAATAAGTAGCTACTTATTCACATTTTAGATACTTATTTGTCTACACTCTCTTTCTATTTAAATTCTTTATGTAAGCTATTAAGTAAAACGGCATCCACAACACAGGCTAAGCCTAGTGTGGGAGCCAACGAACTAACATATTTGTAATTTTTTTTCTATTAATAAACACTTTTATCATCCCACCATCTCGGAAAGAGTATTTTTAATCTTCAATATTTGAGTGGAAAAGCCGTTTTTATTCTCTAGAGGATAAAGTAAATTGAATTTAGAACATCGTGTGCACTAAGTTTGTGAATTAAAAAAGTGTACCTATCTTGTGATTGTAAACGTTTTTTTTGCATTTAGTCATTTCCTCGGTGAGGTGGAATGAAAAGTTACGTGTTGCACTCGAGTGCTAAGATTTTTCACCTCGTGCTCTTTTGATTCCCTCGCTAACGCTCAGGATTCTAATTTTGAATCACTCGCTCCGCTCGTGATTCAATTTTAGAATCCTTCGCTTGCTCGGTCATCAAAATTGAACACGCGGTTAAAAAGCAACTTTGCACTCTTGTATAACAAATAACTATTACTTTACTTTATTAGATCCTATATATATTACGGCGGGCAACAAATCCTAAGCTATTCCAATCGTGTAACTGTCAAATTCCATACTAATTTGACAGTTAGACGATTGGAAGCGCTCAGGATTCAGCGTCGCATAATTAAGACTTTGGACTATAATAAACCTAAAAACCTATTTAGAGGCTAAAAATTCCCTTTAGAGGCTAAAAGCTCTTTCCAACTGAGCTAATGGGCGACTCAGTTGCAAAGAGCGCTGGCACGGATAGCCAGAGGTCGCGGGTTCGAATCCCGGCCTGGGTGGAATTTTTAGCCTCTAAATAGGTTTTTAAAAATTGACCTTAGCACGGGTTAGTGCATTAAAATGAATATAATTATAATAAACCTAAGTCCAAATTTCTCTATACCTGTTTCAGCCAGTCAGTGATGGAATAGTAATTTTTTTATAATTTAATTAATTAGTGTGTGATTTCACGTATTTAATGAGCCGTTTTTCAGCACAAATGTACAAACCACTTCAAAGATGGCGCTTATAGGCGAGCACATACAAGAGCAGGGATACTTCTGTCAAATTTTGCTTACCACAGATTAAAAACCTATTTAGAGGCTAAAAATTCCACCCATGCCGGGATTAGAACCCGCGACCTCTGGTTATCCGTGCCAACGCTCTTTCCAACTGAGCTAATGGGCGACTCACCGGCATCACTTGCAAATTACGTCGCTGCCTGTACGTAATACAGAGAATATTGTAAAGAGGTTCGAAATTTCACTGATGCCGGTGAGTCGCCCATTAGCTCAGTTGGAAAGAGCGCTGGCACGGATAGCCAGAGGTCGCGGTTTCGAATCCCTGCATGGGTGGAATTTTTAGTCTCTAAATAGGTTTTTAAATTGTCCTTAGCACGGGTTAGTGCATTAAAAAAAAATAGAACAGATTAATTTTGACAGCCGTTTTCCAGTTCTTCTATGGCCACGCCTGTGAGCGCCATCTATGAATTGTTTTGTTAATTTATGCTGAAAACAGCTGATTACGGGCAAGTGGTATGCAAAGTTACAATTTTGTAGGTTTTATGGATTTTGAGTTAGGGGGAGGAAGATCAAAGTCACCTAAATATTAAATAAATAAATTTCTGAACTGAGAATTTCACTAAGTAAATACCTAAGTAACGTTGTGACATGCTTTTTGCTTATATTCTTTTTATTGCACTAACCCGTGCTGAGAACAATTTTAAAAACCTATTTATAGGCTAAACATGTTTTGCTGAGAAATTCGAAGAGACAGCACTTTTTTGAACTAAAACTTTCGTAAGCATGTAGACTTTTAGTCTGGATCTACTTACGGGTGTTGTTTAAGTGATTCAGCTCTGTGAATCGGAGCGAAACCTGGTCGGACTCTTCCGATATAACTACACCCGTAAGTAGATCCGGACTAAAAGTCTACAGACAGCACGTTGTCAAGTATATACTTAGCAAAATTCTCAATTCAGAAACTGGCCCTTATAATTTAATGGTTCATGTAATTTTTACACATCTGTGGTGTAAAAAAAACAGGTCGGAGCGCCGCGTATTTTGACACGACCTTGACATGGACGTCAATCCGTTTAATAGTAACAGCCTTATTTATTAAAAACTTAATAAATATGTATCATTAAAACAGGTTGTAAGATAAGGAAAATCGTTGTCACAGAATATTTAAGCTGCACTTGAGGAATGCTTGAGAGGAATGGTGTCATTTACAAATAAATAATAACACGAATTTCTTAATAACTCGGATTAGCAATAAAGATTATATTTTATTCACATAGCCACCCGCAAAGTAATTTTCCAGTATTTTATAAGCGGTGGTAGCTCTGTGGGTACAACAATGGACTCGCAAGCGAGAGTCAGAGCGGGCTTGTACCAGTGACTTTGTTTAATTTCAAAGATACGTACATTTGCGAATTTGTTATCGCAATACCACACGCGAACCGTGAAGGAAAACATTGCGAGGAAACCCGGGCCGCGGCTTGGTCGGCTCCGCACGTTTTGACTAGTCTTTACTGTGAGCTAAGCCGACTAAGCTGCCGGGATGGTATAGGTGCTGGGCAAGCCTACACCATCTATAATACCATGTCCCTGGCACTACAACATCCGAGTGGTTCTTTCACCCATCTAGTGTGAGTGAAAATGCCACTGGACGCTGTATAAATCATCTCATTACGTAGATGCAAAAAGCCAATGTTTTTCGTTCCCACCGGCCGACTATTGATATTGATACAACCTTGGGCACGTTTTGCCAAGACCAGTTACGTCAACCTGACAAGTGCCGAGACTTAAGTGTAATCTCTACGCTGGTTAAGTAATGACATCTTAGACACGTTTCGTGACTGTTGTAACAATTATCCATTTCTGATGAAGAGTTATGAAAATCATAATCACCCATGCGATAAGCAATGCACTTTGCACTTGCTTCGATCTCGACGCCCGACTCAAAAACTACGCACACTGAATTTAGATACACTTCAATAGTATATGAATGAGAGGCAAAGAGGCCTGTACAAACAGGGACTGGGTAACTACTATAACAAAGGTTGTCTGGAAGAGATCGCTCTTAGCGATAAGACAGCCAATTGTATAACATTACTTAGATTTAAGAATCATGGTTGTAATATTTTTCTGGTTGTGCAATAAAGTGTTCTCTATCTATCTATCTATCTATGGGTAACTAGGTAAAAAAAATGGTTTAATTAAATTTAGTGTACAAAACCTAAATTTAATTAAACCAAATTTTTTTGACGACATATAAGTGCCTATAAACTGCGAACAACAGCTGTGGTTTGCAATTCCAATGCAAATTATTATTTTAGTTTTACTTTAGATGTTTCTTTTTGATTGCAAGTGAATGTATTTTAATGCAAATTTGAATTCGGGTTTTAATTTTTTATTTGGTTTCTAAAGGAATGGTTAGAACTCTTCTTTTGTAACTATTGTCTCTGTAATTATTTTCTGGTGTGTACAGTAAATAATATTCTCATCTCATCTTAGAAATTTCGATTAGATTCCTTAGGAAGAAATCAGAAATTTTTAACCTGAAAAAATTACAGTCTGTGAACCTCTGCATCTGCATCTACGTAATGAGATGATTTATGCAGCGTCCAAAGGCATCTTCACTCAGACTACGTGGGTGAAGGGTCCACTCGGTCGCTGCAGTGCCTAGTACATTGTTGGGACGATACACGTTTAAATACAGCTTAAATACGTTTTAGTGTTGAACACAGGCCTTCTCTCATAGAGAGAGAGAGACAGAGACGTGCTTAATCACCACACGCACCCACCGCCGCATTCTTCGTTATCAACCCTTGTATGCCGCCACTGCTGAGGCACGGGTCTCTTCCTGCATCGCAGGAAGGTTAGGCCATATTCCACCACGGGGTCCAAGTCAGGTTGGTGGATGATTGTAAGGCAGTGGATGAAGACTTGGTCACACAGAGTTATTTGATAGTTTTAGCTAAAGGAAAATGTCATTTACTTTTGTAAGTCTTGACCCATGTGGTCAATATAGTTGTGAGATTAGAAGATTTTTGCAGTTTGTGAAAATATTATTTTTGACCACACCATTAGTGTTTTTCTACTTTTGTGACGGGCCTTACTGTCAGAAGTTATCAAGCCGCCCATAAGGCCTCTGACATGGCTTAACGACTGCCATTGCATGACACCCGGCACCAACGGCTTAAAGTGCCTTGCCAAGCACGGAAGCGCTCGGAAAAATACCACTAGCGGTAGTCACGGGACGGTCACCCATCCTGCACCTGACTACGCCTGTTGTTGTGTAACTCAAGTGATTGATTCCAATCACTCGGTTCGCCTAGGCCCGAGCGCTTCCGCCACCGCCGCATATTGGCAATGTATGGTTATGTTCAACTAGGTAGATGTTCCAGCCGGTGTATTTGTCGGTATGGTGAAAACTAGCAACCTCGCAATTAACTCCCGGTTTAAAGAGATGTCATTGAATGCAATACCGTACACTGCACATGCTCAGTTGGATTGTGAATGTAGTTTTAAGCACTGAGTTTTGCTTCATGTCGAACGTTTCGAGTTTTCGCCTTGAGACTTTTACGAGCTTTATAATACCTGTTGTAGTCTCCTGTAGGTGATTAACCGGTTGGCAGTGCAATGGATGTATGTGTTGGCTTGGCATATACCACTACCAATATGGTGCCTCACATTCTACACTTCTCTGTGTAGAATGTCCTTTTGAATACTCTTTAGAAAGTTAGAGTCACTTGCGCAAGCTCGTAAATCTTGATAACAATTTAAACCTCCTAATACAAAAAACCTTCAAAATGAACTAAACCTAGATTTAAGCAAACTGTGCAATTCTTATGGTTAATTTCTCGAAGAGTGCCTACAAATCGGGCCCTAATTGGCCAGTAGCAAAGTAGCTAAGCCAGTCCAAATTAGAACATGAATTATTTCATTTTAATATTTCTGTGCCGTATTGTGTATTCACGTATCAGCCCAGTTTTAGCAATAAATACAACTCTATTGACAATGCAACCAATCGTAACTGGGCATCATCGTCATCATCATGTAATCAGCACCGCAGCACAGCACCATCTGACACTAGTCAGTCCACTGTTGGAAATAGCATGGGCTTCCCCCAAGACACGCCACTGAGACCCATTTTTGGCTCCATATTGAGCATCCGCGCCTTTATTCCATTTACATTACGCGCCATCTTACAGGTTTTTTTAAATCAAGTTATGATTTTAACGGGTCTGAATCCATTTAAATTGAATTAATTATGTAGGTACAGTCTATTTATTCTTACTTGTCCAATTTAGTAAACAAGATTCTACCCGTAAACTGTAACTTTTTAGTCCAAAACTGCCATATTTCCATAAATGAAGTAACTTGGAACACTCTTTTAGTAGATTCCTAGCTCATGAATTTGCGAGAAAATGTCTAGTTTATGCATCTAATCTCAATTTTAAGGTTAGAATCTTGTTTACTAAATTGGACAAGTAAGAATAAATAGACTGTAAACATAATGTAGGCTCAATACATGATGTTGAGTTCAACAAATAATAAATGATATTTAGTTCAATAAAGGCCATATATAAATTAAATTTAAGTGAACTATTTGTATATAAGTACTTATATACAAATAGTTCAATTAAATTTATTTTATTTCAACGTAAAGAATTTACATTCTATTGCTGCTGAATGTCAAAGTACAATGTGACATGAAAGTGAAAGCGAAAGCCGCTGCCTTTGGGCCGTAGTGTAGTGGAGAAAAAGGCAGCGGTAAAAAACTTCACTGACCATCTTTTCTCAGATTATATTAAACCTAATACATCTGTTACCACTCATATGTATGATAAGATTCCATGATGATTGTAGTTAGTTACTAAGTAATAAAAATCGGCCAAGTAGGTGTCGGGCCACGCACAATGTAGGGCTAAAGAGACTCGCAACGGATCCCTATAAAAAAATGGTTTTCATACATTCATTAATGAAAAGCTTTTTAAAGATGAAGCGATAGATACTACACATTAAAGTGCAGTGAGAAAATTATATGCTACCCTGTTATTTTGAAGGTCGGGCCTTGCGAGGTTAAGAAATTTATCCTACGGTTTTGTCGGCATGATAAATAAGCGAGGCCATGTCCAGCAGTGGACTAATAGCCTGAAGAAGAAGAAGATAGCTGGCTGGATACAATTTTGGCAGAAAGAATGGTAGATCTCCACAGTGCAGCCTGCAGAATCTCACGGAGACAATCACCCAGCGCAATCGCGGTGATGTCTGAGCAGGAGTCGACGCTTTCGACACGAAAGAAGAAGGAGAAGGATTGGTAGAAATTGCGGTGAGGGCGCAAATGCACTAAACAGCAATGTTTGTCAATAACTGAACTGGCTGAACTATAAGTTAAAATGCCTATGCCATTTAAAATGCCTGGCGGTTTTAACTACGTCTAAAACATAACTTTGTGTAGTTACTAAAACCTTGGCGGATTTCACATATACAAGTTTTAACGACCAAGCTATCTTTGCTATCAAACCAGTCATTTTAGCATCGTGAAGCGTATTATCGTGTCCTAAATCACCTACCTACGGCAATTTTACGATAGTTTTAAAATTGAAGTTAAATTGTTTTTTGTTTAGTTTAAATGTTTATTGAACTAATTCTTCAAGTCCTAATAGCAATACCACTGTGAAGCGAATAACCGTAAGGAAACCTGAATGTCTGAGGTGTTCAGATGCCTCAGCGCTTGAATTTACCAAATCCGTGGTAAGCACGGGCGTACGCGCATATTCAACCCATAATCTCTGAGCATTCCACTGCAGGAAGTAGGTTAAGTAACCTAAAAAAATTTAATAATATCACATCACACTACGAGTAGTCATCGCACTTCACACTAATATTATAAAGGTGAACGTTTGTGAGTGTGTAGGTATGTTTGTTACTTCTTCGCGTCTAAACGGCTGGAGCAAGTTTATTCAAAATTGGTACCTATGGACTTAGCTGACACCCTGAATTAACACGTAAGCTACGTTTTACTGCGAGAAAATATGTTATTGCCATAGGGCAATTGATAAACCGCGGGTAACATCACGGGTCCTGGCTAGTATATCACACTAATATTATAAAGGCGAAAGTTTGTTAGTATGTACCTATGTTTGATACTTATTCACGTCTAAACGAATTGGACGAGTTTAATAAAATTTGGTATGGAGTTAGCTGACACCCTGGATTAACACATAGGCTACGTTTTAATGCGGGAAAATATCTTACTCTCATGGGAAGATCGATAAACCACGGGTAACACCACGGGGCACAGCTAGTGTGTAAATAAAGAACGCCTGACGATCGCTGGGCAGGAGATCTATTTTTGAATCACTCGTATGAAATTGTATCGTCAAATGCGACATAAGTCACACTCGTCTTCTAAGTCGCATGATCTCGTTTTTCCGTATTTTCGAATCCAAATATCCATTAAGGATTAGATATTCTTCAAGATTCATTTTCTACATTGAAGATCACAATATTCACAATCTACAACAGTTATCAGGAGCTAATTCACATTTATCGCTAGGTACGTATCTGTGCGCAGCACAATACAAATTAACACAAATTTTGACAATTAATCTATCGATCGACAAACGAGACGAGTGGTAAGGACTATTCGTTGCAGTCGAGTGATTCAAAAATACGGAATTTCGTATGTCGAACAAAAATCAGTAGAAATCGAGCGCTCGACGCGAGACGAGTGATTCAAAAATAGAGCTCAAGATCACCAGCCCGGTGGGCCAACGACTTTGTGAAAGCGACTGGGAAACATTGGACGAGACTAGCAAAGGGCTGAATGTATTGGCGTGAAAGAGATGGCCTGTTCTCAGCAGTGGGATATGTTTTTGGACGGATTAGATAATAAATAGATAGAATGCAGGGGAAGAATTTTGGCCTCCGTAATGAATTTCGAAAATCTTTCTCAAAATTAAAAGATCCTCAATCTGAGAGTATTTTCATATTTGTTACGGCCTTGCCTTGTTACCCTAGTTACTACAGGTTACAGTAATTTGGGTCAAGTGATTTTGTTGTGAATGTGAGTGGAAGGGCTGGTAAGGGATGTCCCAGGCGGCTATGCATCGAACAAATAGGGGATGTATTAGCAAAATCGAAGAAACAAAGTACCCGGCGTGCGTGCATGCAACGACCAAAACTGGCCAAGTGCGTTTCGGGTCATGCGTAGCGTAGAGTTCAGAAGAAAGAGAGGGTTTTATGAAGATGAAGTTGGTAGTTCTGTAAAGTAAGAACTAATAACTTCATCAAAGTAATTTTTAATGGATTTTGTACCAAGTTTTGCTTTTATAAGTCGGTTGGTATTACAAAGCAAACAATTTTATTTAAAATAAAGCCTTTAAAACCAAAAAAGCCTGATACTTTCTAAGTTGTAATAAGATACTTATCACGACTATTTTCTGTAGCATTTTAAGTTCTTTAATTTTCCCTGGATGAGCACAGCCACCTTCGGCTCATCCAAGGAATCTTGGCAAAGAGCTTTGACTAAGTCTACGATAGCGCCACCAGAAGTTTCGTGGCCTTTATATATTGGCCTTTTTCATCTACTTAATGAGATGATCTATGCAGCGTCCAGTGGCATTTTCACTCACACTAGATGGGTGAAGGGACCACTCCGACGCTGTACTGCCTGGGACATTGTTTTTATAGATGGTGTAGGCTTGCCCAGCACCTATACCATCCTGACAGCTTAATCGGCCTAGCCCACAGGAAAGACTAGTGAATACGTGCGGAGCCAGCCAAGCCGTAGGTTTCCTCACGATGTTTTCCTTCACAGTTAGCGTGTGGTATTGCGACTACAAATTCGCAAATGTACGAAATGACTTTGTTTAATTTCAAAGTTGCAGTTTCGTAGAACGTGTGAATATTATAGCCAATTCTCTGTGAACTGGTTTATTCAACGTGTTCTTTGATGATAAGGTCTTTTGACATTTGGATGGACGTCAGTGAAACAGGTTGTGGTTTCAAGCTTGACCTAGACAATGCAAAATAAAAAACATAATATAGTTGTTATTGCTACAAGGTTGTTTTAAGGAGAAACTTAGTACATTTTTATCGTTTCTTAGAGACGACAGAAGATTTTTTTAAGGCCTATACTCAGCAGTAGGGAGATGTGGCTGATCAAGATGATATTGACTTTGTTACAATTTTGCTGAAGTCTCAGCTATTTCTTACAATTAATAAAAAAAAAACTGTTTATTTCCTAACAAGAAACCACAAAATATTCTAGCTCTGGAAGCTAAAAATCTTCTACATAAGATTATAGTGCTTCCAGAGGTTGCTCTTTATTAAAGATAAAATTTGACAATCATTCCACTCCGCTTACACGTACTTTTACTTACATGAGTATACGTAAAAATACGGGTATGCCGAATAAAATTATACACGAAAGTGATTATATTAAATAATATTTTAAATTTAGAAAAGTATTGTTATTATAGCAACAAAACCTTTAGCCCAATCCTTTTGACCGGATAGAAATTCTTTTGTATCATAACGATTTGCAATTTATCGCATTATTTACAAGAAGCAACATTCGAATGCGGAATATATTAAACCGTTTTAAAAAAGGAGGTGGTTCTCAATTCGAGGCCTATACTCCTTTTTTTAAAAAAAATATTGCACGAAGCTTTTGGCGACTTCCGACAAGTCGGCTTTGGTCCAGAGTTGAATTAATGGGCTTAGAGTTTTTATTAAACCTGTATAAAATTAAAACCTATGTTGGAGTTTTTTTTGTCCATTTTTTCTATAAAATGATCAAGATTTTGATGGACACCTGGTTTGAATTGTAACGTTCATTAAGCCGCAGTTTCTATGCTACTTTGAATAAAACCATTTCATTTCATTATAGAGCATTATGTATCTCTGTCGTAACATTAAGCTATATATTTATGTTTATATCTATGTATAGTTTTGTAGAGCTATGGAGAGAGCTACGCTCGGAGTTTCTCTGAAGGATAGGTTTCGTGACGAATGTATCCGACAGAGAACCAATATTATCGACATAGCTCAGAGAATCAGCAAGCTGAAGTGGCAGTGGACAGGCCATATCTCGCGAAAAACCGACAACCATTGGGTTCTTTAGTGGAGACCGCGACTCGGCAAACGTATTGTAGGACGCCCTCCGACTAGGTGGGATGACGATCTGCGAAAAACTGCAGGCAGATGCTGGATGCGGCAAGCTGAAGACAGGGCGCCAAGACGCTCATTAGGGGAGGGCTATGTCCAGCAGTGGACTAGTACAGCCTGACGACGACGATATTAATTTCTTCCGGTAGGTTATTTAATATTAACGTAGTATATTTTGTACACGAATATAGACCCGCTTTTTACTGCTTCTTCGACTCTCTAAGGTTTGCTCGCCTTTGTACATGTTATTTCTTATGTAATGTCCCGTTAAAGGTTTCGTGTGCAATAGTGTTATAATAATAATGTAATAATAAGAAGCGCTCGTGGCCTAAGCGAATCGAGTGATTGGAATCAATCACTTGGTTAAGCAATAACAGGCATGGTCAGGTACAGGATGGGTGAGCGTCCCGTGACTACCGCTAGTGGCATTTTTCCGAGCGCTTCCGTGCTTCACAAGGCGCGCTAAGCCGTTGGTGCCGGCTGTCATATAATGGCAGTCGTTAAGCCATGTCAGAGGCCTTATGGGCGGCTTGATAACTTCTGACAGTAAGGCTCGGCATTGTCTTACAATCCTCCACCAACCCGGACTTGGCCCCCGTGGTAGAGTATGGCCTAACCTTCTTGAGATGCAGGAAGAGACCCGTGCCCCAGCAGTTAGGACATGCAAGGGTTGATAACGATAATGAATAATGTAATATACCTACTACTATGAGAGGCCTGTTTTACCCCTTGATACAAGTTAGTGTCTCTTAAACACTTCAAGTTATTGTTTAGTATTTTTGCGACGATTAAAGTAAGCTTGTACATTAAACATATTTTGTGAGCTTATAGGGGCCACTTTACTCAAGTTAGACCGGTTTTGACCGAAGTTTATTATACGTATCTACGCTAAGTCATCTACGTTGTATCTGCCAGTTACTAGATAAAGGACTATATTGCATAAATCAGTGCCAAGATCTAGTGTAATTATGCAAGTCAGTCTCGGAGTGATCTTTGACCGTAATTATTTATCAACTTGCTTTTTATAGCGACTTCATGCATGTTGATAAAGATTTTTTCATGCAAACTTTATCGTTCCTTTTCACTTCTAGTGGAATTCCAAACACCCTCCTTTAGTGCACCCATAGGGTAAGCACTCAAATTTGTAGGCCCACTTGTTTAATCTGTGCGTTATCAGTTAATCGTCATTCAGTCGGTCATTAATTTAATGATTGTGTTGTGTGTGTAAGTTATTATTATAATATTTGTAAGATTAAATAATAATAAATAAATATTCATGGACATATTACACAGATCTTGGTACGCCCATACTAAGTACAACTAAATGACTTGTACTACAGGTGCTAACTCGACGATAGATTGAATACAATAAATACATAGATAACAGCCAAGACGGGAGACAAACTAGATAAGTTCGTTTCCTAGTTTGACCCGGCCGGGATCAAATCCGAAACTTTCGGTTTTACAGTCAGTGTGCCAGCGCAGCCAGAAGAAGATTATATTTATTATATGTATAGATACTAATTGTTTTTTTTATTTGTTGTTCCCATTTGCGTTTTGTCCTAAGTTTGCCAAACTTTAATAAAATTGTGTTTATTACGGTTGGACGATGACATGACGATCAAAAGTTTTATCTGATGATAAGTCAGATGTTTCGAAATAGTATAATTTATTACAGATTGAAAATTTCAAGCGCTGAGTAAAGTGAATACCTCATACACTCAGCATTCCTCACGATGTTTTCCTTCAAAGATAGCGAGTGAAGTTGCTACTATAACACGCATTGGGCTTGCGTAGTGATTAAGCCCATACTCTCTCACTGAATGAAGGCCTGTGCCCTATAGAGAAGCATAATTACACAGGCTGCATTACTTACAGTTAAAATTTTATGAACAAACTAGTTCACCCCGCAAACGCTGTTTTGCCATATTAATTTAGCCATTGTCAGATCTATCAAATATAAAAAAAATCATATAAATCGGTAAAACCGTTTCGGAGGAGTTCGATAATGAAATCGAACGCATAGTATTTTTTAAGGTTAACACGAGCACTAGACATAATAAAAACCGTATTTACGCGGATTTTACTCGTTTAATTTTACATTTTTACAATTTTCCGACGTTTCGGCACTTTTTCAAGTACCGTGGTCTCGGAAGACTAAGGTGACAGGCGACTTTTTGAAATCATTAACTGTTAGTTTACTACCGTCGGCAAAAAATACAAAAGAAATCCTGAAGTTACGTTCCAAAATAGGTAAACCAATTATTTTATTTATAATGTGAAATCAAACAAGTAAAATCCGTGTAAGTACCTACAGTTTTTATTAAATTGAACGCAGTCAAATCAAAGCTGAGAGAGTTGTATAAATTCATCCTATATTACGCACCACACCAAATTCTGAGCGATTCCAATCGTCTCACTGTCAAAATAATATGAAGTTTGACAGGTAGACAATTGAAATCACTCATCGCTCGATTATTATTATAATTTTTTTTCAGTATATTTGGTAAGTCTGAGAATAGGGCCTAGGCTAATGCAAGACAACGATTGCGGGCTCAACTAGTAAACAATTAAATCTCTTTTTATATGCTCTTTGATAACATAACTGCCAATGGCAGCCGTGGCCACGGTTATTAACCTGTTTTTACTAGGTAATATTAATTAGACTGCTTGATGATATACTTCATTATACATGCAAGAGACCCGTTGCAGCTTTCTCCTTGTTCTAATTTGTAAAGCGGCACAATATAATCAATAACATGATACTAAGGGTATTGTTGAAGACTCCTTGGAACTATTTTATAATTCTGTATATTTTTTCGTTTGACTTTTCTCTGTCATGTCACTCATGCTGTAATATTGTTGCCGTCACCATTTTATTGGCCATTTTTTGTGTTATTTTCATATTATACTACGTTTTACCCGTTTCTCATTAGTTTCCTTCTTTATACAGTCTATTCCGTAACAGGTTTGCTACGTAAATTAGATTCGCGATTAGGCGTGATGCTATTATCTAACCTGTCTTTTTGAAGAGAAAACTTTAATTGCCTTTTAGCGGACAAGCGAACGAAGCTTAAAACTTCACGCATGGTTGGTGACGCCGAATCGGATATACCGCAGATTACATAAAGATATGGGATATACTCAGCTTCAGTTGATCGGTAATGCTGAATGGTGTATGCTCGTCTAAATTTAGAAAATGCTATAGAGAAGCTCGCTGGCTTCTCTAGTTCTTATGGCACGAACCGGAAGTGTAATACAAAACAGCGCTACACTTACTTGAGATTGTGATGGTTTGAATATTTTCACTACATTGTACTTCAAATTCGTTTTCTGAAAATAGTTCGAAAATTCCGGTATGGTTCATGAAGAAAAGTTTGTTTAGGTTACTTCTGCCACCTAATGTAGCTAGAAGTTTCCACTGTATAAATGATCCAACTAGCCTATTAAAGTATTGTGGTAAAAAAGTAAAACTTAAATATAAATATAGAAATCAGCCCATCTGGAGACAGAAACGGTCATTTAAATTCGCCAAGATGTCGAATGAAAGTAAAACTTTTATCGAAAGTGGCGAAACTATGTCAGTGGGTTCATTAAACAAAAGTTAGGTAGGTATTTTTGTTGGCGTACGAAAACTAGTTATTAGCCTAGCTGGATGCGTGACTGGATTTTAACTAGATTCTGTTCTAAAGATTGGTTCATATTAAAACAACCTTGAAATTTTTGTTCCAAAGTCGTCTTTAACTGAGTACAGTTGGATTGCACGTATGTACCGTCGACAGCTCCGTAACGTTTACGTAAACGTTAAGGAGCTGTCGACTGTACTAACTTAAGCACGAAGTTAGGTACAGTGAAACGGGGTGCTGAACGACTGGTGTATGATTAGAATAAAAAGTGGATATAAGTTATTTTGCTGAACTTACAATTATAGCAACGTATTTAAACATTATCTGATCCGGGGCCTAATTAAGCGCACAAAAATCTGAGCAAATTCTCTACAGGAAAAATATAAATCCACGATATGGTATTGGCTGGCCGGAGGTCGAAAGTGCGTGAGATTGTAGAGACTACAGGCATATCTCACAGCTTAGTCGTTTCGATTTTAAAGCAAGATTTGGGGATGACAAAGCTATCCGCGAGGTGGGCGCCCCGCTTTCTCTGAAAAGAGTGTTTGGCGCTCTTTTAAAGCAAATCGAGTGAGTTTTTGTGCCGTTTCGTAACTGTGCACGAAACCTGGATTAACCACAATTTACCCGAGATGAAGGATCAGTCGAAACAGTGTATTTCTAAGTGTGAATCGGCGCCGAAAAAAAGTTATGAATACAGTTTGTAGGATGCAAGTGCATGCAATCTATTACCTCTAAAAGGGTAAAACCATAAGTGGCGAATAATATGCCAACTTATTAGACCGATTCGACCAAGATTGAAAAGAAAAACGACCACATTTTGGCAAAGAAAAAAGTGTTCTTTCACCAGCACAATGCTAGGATCCATACGGGCGTAGTAGCAATGACAAAATTTAGCGAATTAGTTGAGGCATACACTGTATCCGGAGAATTCCGGAATAGCTCCCAGGGACTACTCTTTGTCAACCAACCGAAAAAATGGCTCGGTGGAAAGCGATTTGATTCGAATATCGCTGAAAAAATTACCTATTTTGAAGACTGAGAAATCCTATTTTGTTGGAAGGGGTTGAAACACTTGAGAAATATAAAAATTTGGTTAAAAAAAAGAGCATAATATACGTACCAATGACAAATCATCAACCTTTCCATTTCAGTTATAAAATCACGCATAAAGTAACTGACTGTATTGGGGTAAAGATTGATATACTGTCAAATATACGTGATTTTGGCTAAAAGAAAAAAGTAATTTAGCACAAAATTAGTTCACCTAAGACACCACATAAACCTTTACATTTTAGTCACATTATCACCCATAACGTAACTAAGTGCATTGATGTAAAAGTTGATGTGCAGTCGATTGTACGTGATTGTAAAGAAAAAATAATACTTACACCTTAAAAAAATCCAAGGACACCAAACAATACCACAACAACTTCGCTATCAAAACAAACAATCGGGAACCCACAACAATGTCTTCGGCGAACTGTTACGAGTAACGGTGAAAATTGAACGTGGAATGCGCGCGGCCGTCCGATGGCGTGCGCAGCGATCTCTGCGCAAGAGTCGAACGCCGGCCAACAGGCGGGGGTACAGTCCGGCTCCGCCGCAGGTAGAATTACAAAATTGTGATTCCGAATGGACATTGGACTTTGTCCAAAATATTGATAAGAGTTACAATTTTTTTTGTATTATTCCTTATCTGCGATCATTTTTATGAGTAATAGTGGCAAATCATAGCATTTTAAAGATATAAGATCAGTAAATATTTTGCCACGACAATAAATTAATAATGTACACCGATTTCTTCCAATTATTTTTGTGATATGTGTGTGACTTTTACACGACCTTCTAATCGCTCGCTTTTCGCTAGTTCTAGTGTGTGTTCGCTTTACACGTAAATTAAAGAAATTTTAATATTTTTTTATGCATATGTAGGGGGTCTTGGTTGATATTAGCAATTTTTATTAATTATCTTCTTTACAGAACTGACCGTTTCATCAAACTCTCGTTCTTGAATGAATTTTTATTTATTGCACGATGCGGCAAGCTGAAGACAGGGATGGTTTGAATATTTTCACTACATTGTACTTCAAATTCGTTTTCTGAAAATAGTTCGAAAATTCCGGTATGGTTCATGAAGAAAAGTTTGTTTAGGTTACTTCTGCCACCTAATGTAGCTAGAAGTTTCCACTGTATAAATGATCCAACTAGCCTATTAAAGTATTGTGGTAAAAAAGTAAAACTTAAATATAAATATAGAAATCAGCCCATCTGGAGACAGAAACGGTCATTTAAATTCGCCAAGATGTCGAATGAAAGTAAAACTTTTATCGAAAGTGGCGAAACTATGTCAGTGGGTTCATTAAACAAAAGTTAGGTAGGTATTTTTGTTGGCGTACGAAAACTAGTTATTAGCCTAGCTGGATGCGTGACTGGATTTTAACTAGATTCTGTTCTAAAGATTGGTTCATATTAAAACAACCTTGAAATTTTTGTTCCAAAGTCGTCTTTAACTGAGTACAGTTGGATTGCACGTATGTACCGTCGACAGCTCCGTAACGTTTACGTAAACGTTAAGGAGCTGTCGACTGTACTAACTTAAGCACGAAGTTAGGTACAGTGAAACGGGGTGCTGAACGACTGGTGTATGATTAGAATAAAAAGTGGATATAAGTTATTTTGCTGAACTTACAATTATAGCAACGTATTTAAACATTATCTGATCCGGGGCCTAATTAAGCGCACAAAAATCTGAGCAAATTCTCTACAGGAAAAATATAAATCCACGATATGGTATTGGCTGGCCGGAGGTCGAAAGTGCGTGAGATTGTAGAGACTACAGGCATATCTCACAGCTTAGTCGTTTCGATTTTAAAGCAAGATTTGGGGATGACAAAGCTATCCGCGAGGTGGGCGCCCCGCTTTCTCTGAAAAGAGTGTTTGGCGCTCTTTTAAAGCAAATCGAGTGAGTTTTTGTGCCGTTTCGTAACTGTGCACGAAACCTGGATTAACCACAATTTACCCGAGATGAAGGATCAGTCGAAACAGTGTATTTCTAAGTGTGAATCGGCGCCGAAAAAAAGTTATGAATACAGTTTGTAGGATGCAAGTGCATGCAATCTATTACCTCTAAAAGGGTAAAACCATAAGTGGCGAATAATATGCCAACTTATTAGACCGATTCGACCAAGATTGAAAAGAAAAACGACCACATTTTGGCAAAGAAAAAAGTGTTCTTTCACCAGCACAATGCTAGGATCCATACGGGCGTAGTAGCAATGACAAAATTTAGCGAATTAGTTGAGGCATACACTGTATCCGGAGAATTCCGGAATAGCTCCCAGGGACTACTCTTTGTCAACCAACCGAAAAAATGGCTCGGTGGAAAGCGATTTGATTCGAATATCGCTGAAAAAATTACCTATTTTGAAGACTGAGAAATCCTATTTTGTTGGAAGGGGTTGAAACACTTGAGAAATATAAAAATTTGGTTAAAAAAAAGAGCATAATATATGTACCAATGACAAATCATCAACCTTTCCATTTCAGTTATAAAATCACGCATAAAGTAACTGACTGTATTGGGGTAAAGATTGATATACTGTCAAATATACGTGATTTTGGCTAAAAGAAAAAAGTAATTTAGCACAAAATTAGTTCACCTAAGACACCACATAAACCTTTACATTTTAGTCACATTATCACCCATAACGTAACTAAGTGCATTGATGTAAAAGTTGATGTGCAGTCGATTGTACGTGATTGTAAAGAAAAAATAATACTTACACCTTAAAAAAATCCAAGGACACCAAACAATACCACAACAACTTCGCTATCAAAACAAACAATCGGGAACCCACAACAATGTCTTCGGCGAACTGTTACGAGTAACGGTGAAAATTGAACGTGGAATGCGCGCGGCCGTCCGATGGCGTGCGCAGCGATCTCTGCGCAAGAGTCGAACGCCGGCCAACCGGCGGGGGTACAGTCCGGCTCCGCCGCAGGTGGAATTACAAAATTGTGAGTCCGAATGGACATTGGACTTTGTCCAAAATATTGATAAGAGTTACAATTTTATTTGTATTATTCCTTATCTGCGATCATTTTTATGAGTAATAGCGGCAAATCATAGCATTTTAAAGATATAAGATCAGTAAATATTTTGCCACAACAATAAATTAATAATATACACCGATTTCTTCCAATTATTTTTGTGATATGTGTGTGACTTTTACACGACCTTCTAATCGCTCGCTTTTCGCTAGTTCTAGTGTGTGTTCGCTTTACACGTAAATTAAAGAAATTTTAATATTTTTTGTGTATATGTAGGGGGTTTTGGTTGATATTAGCAATTTTTATTAATTATCTTTTTTACAGAACTGACCGTTTCATCAAACTCTCGTTCTTGAATGAATTTTTATTTATTGCACGATGCGTCAAGCTGAAGACAGGGCGCTATGGCGCTTATTAGGGGAGGGCTATGTCCAGCAGTGGACTAATACAGCCTGAAGAAGAAGAAGAAGCACAAAATGGGAACTGTATGTACATACAGATCTTTTGCAATAATGGTGACATTAATATTAATTATTAAGTTCTTAAGGCTCTAGATCTCATCAATTACATACAAAACCAACCAAGGGCGTGTCCAGCCACGCGAAACCTTTAGGTTCTGTAGAAAGAGGGGTTTTACACGACGAACGATTTCTTTAAGGTTATTTTCCATGGAATTTTTCCTTTTAGAAGTTGGTCGACTATTATTAGCTTGGAATGCCTGCTTAACTGAGATAGTTTTCCTTTTAAGCTCATTATATGTGCTACTGCTCTGAAAATATTCTTGGCGTTTACTGGGGTTATTGGCGTGATTGATTTATATATAATTGCCTGAGTTAAGTAAGAATATTTTCGGAGCTTAATCGCGTAGAAATTTATTGCTATTTTACCACGACGTTTCAACCATCGTGGTCACGAGAAGACTTATGGCTGGCACCCGTTCGCATCGTCGGCTGATGAGGTTTCAGACTACCCTCAATCAGCCATCAAAAAGCACTATTAGGGTTGCGATACACTACACTGACAATGTCGGACGATAATCCATGCGACTTTTTTCCACTCTCACATCTTGATGACCGGATACCACGTTTGCGACAGTTTCTAACTATGTGTACAAGTCGCGAAAGTTTAAAATATGCCTAAGTTTAGTTGAGCTGCAAACAGACGGACATACAGATAAACGGATATGGTGAAACTATAAGGGATCTTTGTTGACGGCGGAACCCGGAGTTAAAAAAAAGCGCAATAGATGTTATCTTAATTTTTTGTCCATCTTCTTTCTGTAATAAATTATCTTCAAAGTTATAAAAAAACTCCGATTCGAGATAGATGGAGAAAAAAATTTAAGATGTTATCTTAATTTTTTGTCCATCTGTTCTCTGTAATAAATTATCTTCAAGGTTATAAAAAAATACGATTCGCGATAGATGGAGAAAAAATAAAGATATTATCTTAATTTTTTGGCCATCTTCTTGCCGTAAAAAATTATCTTCAAAGTTATAAAAAATTCACGATTCCCGATAGATGGAGAAAAAAATGAAGATGTTATCTTAATATTTTGTCCATCTTCTCTCTGTAATAAATTATCTTCAAAGTTATAAAAAAACTCCGATTCGCGATAGATGGAGAAAAAAATTTAAGATGTTATCTTAATTTTTTGTAGCAATTGAGCAATGTATGTGCCTGTATGTAAATGTTATGTTTATGTTTATGTTTATGTTTTGTCCATCTGTTCTCTGTAATAAATTATCTTCAAGGTTATAAAAATTCACGATACCATATCAGTCACCCCCATGCTGATGATGTTGTTATTAGGTAGATTATCATTATCTAAATAACAATAATTATTATAATAATAATGCATAACGATAAGCCAGCATTGAAATGTGAATGCTTGTGAGCCTGAGGATGCCTCGTGTTAGAGGTGCAACGCGTCGCGCTTTTTTTCACACAAGTGGTGGTGTGGTCGTGTCTTTCTTCTGCTTGAAAAATTGGAAGGGAGGGCATTAACTAACCGCATGGTGCTTGTCGGATTTTTGGCGCAATTTAGCAAAGTAATTTTTAACATTTTAATGATATTATTTATTTATTAGATAGGTAGAGGACACTTTATTGCACAACCAGAAAAAAGAATGCAACCATGATTTCTTAAATTACAAACAGAACCAAGTTATACAATTGGTTCTGTTTTTACGTATAATAAAGTTTTCTCTATCTATATATATTTCAACCTAAGATCGCTGTCAAGCTCAAGTGTCATATTTACTTTTAGCCTACAGTACAACGAGAACTTGCCTAGTTTTCTGGCCCGGAAAGCGTATATCCGTAAACTATATTTCATTATTCAATCCACTTAAGCACCTATCTGTTGCGTACATAAATATTAAATATAGTGGAACTAATTCTAACATTAATAGCATTACACACACTCAGACCATTTTGTTACACTGAATTGTTTCGCGCAAGATTCAGAATGCATATGCCAACTATTGTATTGGACATTATGCCCTTTCTTAACTTTTGCAAGAGTAATGGCCGTCTTCTAAATTGAGAATTTCATTGAGTAAATACTTAAGTAACGTTCTGTCACGCTTTCTGCTGAGAAATTCGAAGAGACAGCACTACAGTTGAGTATATATTTAGCGAAATTCTTAATTCAGAAACTGGCCCAAAGTACGTGGGACACTCAAAAGTTTTGAGAAACTAAAAAAGTAACTTCTATGAAAAAAATATTTTTATAAAATCTTTTCAAAGAACTCTCCTCCAGCCTCTATACTAAGTTTCATACGTCTGAAAAAATTTTCAAAACATTTTTTCCATTCCTCCGCAGACACCTCTTCCACGGCCTTCTCAAACGCTGCTAGCGCGTCTTCCGGCGATGAAAACTGTATCCCTTTGAACAGATTTTTAATTTTAGGGAATAAAAAGAAGTCACACGGAGCCAAATCAGGACTGCAAGGAGGGTGTCCCAAGACTCTGACCGGTGTGGAGTCCAGGAAGTCCCTCGTTTTGATCGCAGAGTGCGCGGGCGCGTTGTCATGGTGAAGAAGGACCCCGCGGAGCCCGGTGTTCGGTCGCTTGTTGCTCAATTCAGAAAAAAACTTCTGGCAGGCATTTTGTGCTATACCATTCAACGTTGATGCTGCTTTGGTCTCGAAGTGGAATTGTAATTAGGTACCCCGTCAAAGTGAAGAAACTAGCGTTCAAAATTTTTCCTGCGCTCCTCGATCGCTTCACTTTCATAGGCGTTGGTTTATTTTGAAACAGCCAAACTGCCGACTGACGCTTTGTTTCTGGATTATATTGATAAATCCAGGATTCGTCACCTGTCACAATGTCGTAAACGCGCCGTGACGAGCCAGAATCAAATTTTTGTAACATATCACGGCACCAATCCACACGGGCCTTCGGTGAGGTTGTGCGGCACCCAGCGGGAAACTATAGGTGCTCGTGCAAAATCTTGTGGACACTTCGTGAACCAATCTGCAGCGTATGCTATATCACTTAGTATGTAATTCGTCTGTTTTCTTGAATTATTTTTTTTACTGCTATCATACTTTCTTCGGTGACAGCCGTCGTAGGACGACCAATCCTTTGTTCATACCCCAAAGTAAGACGACCGCGATTGAACCCGCTATATCAGCGGTAGGTGGTTGCTTTTGACGGCCCTTCATCTATAAAAGTAATTTGAGGTCAATCAAATGACTCATCAGGTTTTAAGCCACATTTGAAATCGTACATAGGCTGCTACTTATGTATGCGGAATCTGGGATTCCAATAATTTTAAACGCAATGTCTGACCTCCATGGTCAAATTCGTTATTTTTTTAAATACTGGCCGCTAATATTTTTCTCTTATATACGTTAGTGTTTTGTTTTTGTTGGGTTTAAAATGTCATATCGCTGAAAAAATGGAACTCTCTCGTGAAAATATTCGTGCTATGATTTATTACGATTTTCGACGTGGTTAAACGCAACAACAGTGGGTACATCAATTAACTTCGACTTTTGGTGATGAAGCTCCATCAAAAACGACTGTGTATCACTGGTTTAGTGAGTTTAATTGCGGGCGCAGTAAGCTCACGGACGAAGTTAAAGAAGGTCGCCCGAAATCGGTGGTTGTGCCGACTTTAGCCACAAAATATTAAAGCTGTGCGAAAACTAATAATGCAAGACCGCCATGTTACGTATCGCGAGATAGAGGTCATTTTGGGCATATGTATGACAAGTATTTATAGGATATTACATGAACATTTGTCTGTAAAAAAAATTTGTTCACGTTGGATCCCGCACAACTTAACTCAGGATCAAAAAGATGCTCGCGTCGAATGGTGCAAGAAAACCTTAAAAAAATTCAACGGAGGCGACTCAAAATCTGTTTATAATATCTACACAGGTGATGAATCCTGGATCTACCCGTACAATCCCGAAACTAAACAACAATCAACAGTTTGGGTGTTTCAAAATGAGCCGAACCCTACGAAATTGGCTCGTGCAAAAAGCACTGTAAAGCAAATGGTGGCCTGCTTTTTTAGTACTAATGGCCATGTGGCTACAATACCACTAGAGAATCGCAGAACGGTTAATTCAGAGTGGTACACGAACATTTGGTTGCCGGAAGTATTTGAAGAAATACGCCAAAACAACCAGCGACGCAGAATCAAACTTCCCCAAGACAATGCCAGCTATCATACATCTCAGGAAACAACAACATTATTGGATGGTCAAAAAATAGAATTGATGGGTCATCCACCGTACAGCCCTGATTTGGCTCCCAATGATTTCTATTTATTTCCAAATGTAAAGAATAAATTACGTGGTCAACGATTTTCGACCCGTGAAGATGCCGTAGATGCGTTCAAACAGCACGTTGTGGAGATACCTCAATCAGAGTGGAAAAAGTGTTTTACATATTGGTTTCATCGAATGCAAAAGTACATCGATCATAGTGGAGAATACTTTGAAAGCATATTTAGCCATATACATTTGTTTATGTTTTCTATTCCGCATACATAGTAGCAGCCCTCGTAAAAAATCATAGCACGAAAATGTTCTCGATGCAGATCCTTTTTTTAATGAGACAAGAAAATTTTAATTGACCCTCAAAAAAATGCGGAGGGAAATTTGAAAATCGAACAGTAGTATTTTTACTTTTAAATAATCGACGTTTTCAAAACAATTACAAGTGGCCAGTGTCTTATACATAAAAACTTTTTTTCGAAAAACTTTCTGAGTGGCCTGGCATAACTGTTGACAATAAAAAGAATTTTCCACTAAAATTATGTACTTCTTACGCTTACGCCTTGTTTCCGTATCAAAAACGGTCTTTATTTTTAGTTGCTGGCGTTATACCTGCTATAACCAGCATATAAAAACGTAAAAAGTGAGATACACATAAAAATTATAATACCTTTATAAAAAATTCTTGTCACTGTGTTTTCTGTCGCAGTTTTCGAACTGCTTTAAAACGCTTACACCGGTTTTTATGATATTTTTTGTGTATGTTTGGTTGGTCTGAAAAATGGTCGTAGGCCAACTAATAAAGCAAAACAATTGCGAGGTCAGCTGGTCACTGTGATAACAAATTATTGCAATTTATAAGGAACAACATTTTGTGATAATCTGGCTGCCATTTCCTTGAGCTGTAGTTCACAACCCTCAGTGACAATTCAATACACATCGCGAAGCGCGATGCACCCATAGACTAACGATGAATCGCCTTATTTATAAAAAATATTTATAAATAAGGCGATTCATCATATAATTACTTATTTTTAAAACACTCCCCTAAGGCAGTTTCAAAAGTTTGTGGTAAAGAGAAACACGTAAATATAGATTATTTAAACTGCTTCTGAGGACGGTTTTAAAATTTTCTTGTTTTTTTTTATACGTACTAAAGAAAATTATTATGAAAATTAAGTTCAAAATGATTTATTTCAGCAAAGATTTTTCACACAGAGGATTGACATCAGGTTGCCTTATTACAATAATAAGAGTAATTCAATAGTGCAATCATCTGTGGCCCCACACTAAGCAAGCTTGTATCGTGGGATACCAGAAATACAATTATAATTTAATTATTTCGCAATGGTAAGGCAGAATTATTAACAAAATTGAATGCCATAAATAACATTAGTTTAAAGCATGCAACAAGATTGTAGAGTGGTGGTGTAGTGTAATGTGGAGTGGTGTACAATAGAATATAATACAATACAATAGAATATAATACAATACAATTAAATATTATACAATATTATAATATTATAACAGGAACTCAGAATACAACTCTGAGAATATCCTCCGTTTGGTATTGTAATGAAGTTAAAAGTATGTTGGCCTTTGCATCTACGCAATGAGATGATTTAGATAGATAAAACATTTATTTGATCTGCATACACACACATATAGAGCAGCATTTGAAATAAAACAGAAAAAAGCAAAATTTTACAGCAATGTGACAAACAGAAACGGCGAAAGTAAACACAAGCCAATCAACACAAAGTACAAGGCAACAATCTGTGGGTGCGCCAAATGCAAAGGGGCTCCGACTCAGCATATAAATAAATAAATATTCATGGACATATTACACAGATCTCGTTAGCCCTATACTAAGTACGACTAAATGACTTGTGTTATAGGTGTTAACTCGACGATAGATTTAATACAATAAATACATAGATAACATCCAGAAAAAACTAGATAAGTTCGTTTCCTAGTTTGACCCGGCCGGGGATCGAACCCGAGACCTTCGGTTTTACAGTCAGCGTGCCAAACCGCTGCGCCACCGAGGTCGTATATCCTTCAGATGACTGTCCTAACAGACAGTGTGTGT
The DNA here is from genome assembly GCA_934045075.1 of Yponomeuta sedellus. Classification (NCBI taxonomy): domain Eukaryota; kingdom Metazoa; phylum Arthropoda; class Insecta; order Lepidoptera; family Yponomeutidae; genus Yponomeuta; species Yponomeuta sedellus. The sequence goes on along the minus strand of OW203727.1, from coordinate 16,390,456 downwards.
AAACTCACTATTGATACAATGGAAATGATATGCTGGAGAGGCGGACCACTCCAACGCTAGTCTTCCGTCAGTACCCAGTAGTGTGCTGACGTGCAGCACTCGGAAAAATGTATGATTTGAACAGCATGTTCGAGCAGAGAGGAGAGCGTGTGTGACTCTCGCTCTGCTCTATGATGGACGGTGATGGAAAGATGGTTCAGCATGTGATATCAACCCTTATATATCCCCACTGCTTGTTCACGAGTCTCTTCCTGCGTCGTATAAAAGTTAGGCCATACTGCACCACGAGAGCCAAGATCGAGATGGTGGAGGTTCGTAAGTGAGTGTTGGGTATTACTGTCAGAAGTTATCAAGCCGCCCATAAGGCCTCTGACATGCCTTAACGATTGCCATTACACGACAGCCGGCACCAACGGCTTAACATGCCTTGCGAAGCACGGAAGCGCTCGGAGAGAATGCTACCAGCGGTAGTCATCCATCTAGCACCAGACCGCGCCAGTTGTTGCTTAACTCCAGTGATTGATTCTAATCACTCGGTTCCACTAGACCCCGAGCGCTTCAGCTAGTGCAGCTTGCAAACGTATATTTCTACATGTTTCTACCACATTTATTGATGTTAGTGCCTTACTGGTGAGCGGCTCAAGCTGACTATGTTCCTGCAATGTTCTTACCGCGTGAACTGAGAATTGCTTCCAGCTGTGTCAGCGATTCAGCGACCTACTATCTCATACACAGCGTCTAGTGGCACCTTCACTCACACTAGATGGGTAAAAGAACCTCTCTAAAAGCTCAGTAATATTCTTCTTCTTCTTCTTCAGTCTATATTAGTCCACTGCTGGACATAGCCCTCCCCTAATGAGGTTGGCCCATCATTTGGGGGGTAATGCCCATAATCCCCACGCTGGGCATGCGGGTTAGGAATAATATTATGACTTAGCAATTAGTGACGTCTTAGCGATATATAAAAATTAATCGCTGAATGTGTTGCTAAAAGCAATTAATCTCGAGAGCAGCTGAACCGATTTCGCTAATTCATTTTTTAGAATATTCCTTGAAGTATTCCGTGAGGATGGTTCAGAGAGGAAAATTTAAAAAATGTAAAGATTGTTAGGCGTTACAAAGTTCGTCGGGTCAGCTAGTTTGTCATAAGTAGGTAAACCCATACTTGTACTATCACTAAATATGTGGAGTTAACTAGGTGCCAATAATTTCAAACTTACTGATATTTTTCCTGGCGTAACTTTATTCTCATAAATATATTGATTAGGAACTGTCGGGATATTTTTTTTATCTTATAACGAGCAATTCTGACGTAGGTGCAAACGCATGCAAATTAACTAATTATTTATACGTATATTGTATTGAGAAAATTTTTAAATTAAGATTCAATACGAAGGTCTAATAACAATATGAATTAAATTTCGATGTGAAGCTAACTTCAAAATAACTAATTCGCATTGATTTCCTAAACCAATAATTTTAATAAAATTAGTGTAGATACCATACTTTATTGGCTTGAAACCAATCTTAGAAAAAATACCCAAAATAAACCCAAGGCTTTGAATGACAGGATACGCAGTAGTCTGATTAGAGAACGTTGTGGACTGAAAGAGGATGTAGTGACTAGAATTGAGAAAGGAATGTTACGTTGGTTTGGACATGTGGAGAGGATGAAGTAAGAAAGATTGACGAAACAAATATATATTGCGAATGTGAGTGGAAGGGCTGGTAAGCGACGTCCCAGGCAGATAAACATCGATCAAATAGGGGATGTATTAGTAAACGGGAAGATAAAAAGTACCCGGAACTGGCATGTGTGCATGCAACGATTTTTGAACGTTGATGAACCGAAGGTGATCTGTCAGGATCGTGGCAAATGGCAGTCCTTGGTCTCTGCCTATCCCTCTGGGATACAGGCGTTAGGTTATGCATGTATGAACCCAAGGGTAAGTCACAGTAAATAAAACAAAGTTAACTAGTTCATTGGTACTGGATTCATACTATTCAAAAAGGTGTAAACAACACGTTAAATGTATTACGAGTATATAAGATATACATAAAACATGTTCCACGTTTCAGTAAGAAATATAAAATCGCTTTCTTTGATACTTTGCCCAAATTTATTTTGCACAAAATCTACCGGTCTAGAGCCAAGTGATTACCGTACAAAAGCTTATGACAACGACATGTCAAATTGCAATATTTGAAACGCTGCCATTATTTTTAAATTACTCAGATCGAGGTATGATCTAGAATTATGAAGGACGCGTCTAGTGTTACAAATAGAAGTAAAAATGGTTATGGTATTTGATTTCATTCATTTATGTAGGTAACAATCAATAGAAGACATACATAGATAGAGAACACCTAATAGCACAACCACGATGATGAAAAGACAACCATGAGTTATCGCGATTCCATGATTTGCTTTGCTTTCCTGTGTTTATAAGCCTTCATAAAAAAAAAGTTTATTTCTCAATCAATTTGGCCGTGATTGTCCACTGTTGGGCATCGACACCGTAATGATATTAATGTACTTAGATTAATTAAAATAAGTGTTTCAGAATTAGACGACAATATATTTTTCTGAACTACATAGTAAAATCCATCATTGGCTGCACGTACAAATTATTGAGTAACTATTGTTTATTTTAATTGTAATATATTACTGTGGATTTCTGTTGAATAAATAAAATTAATGAATCAATTATAATTCAAGGGCTTCAAAATATGATCTACATTTAACTGCCAGGAACTAGCAAACCGGTTATGTACAGGTCATAAAGGCTAAGTGCCCCAGTCTCTACATTTTCTTCCTCTTTTTTTGCACGCAACGCTTGCGCAATTATACCGAGCATTATTAGACCAAAGTTAATAAAAAAGTAAAAGTACAGTCTGTTACAGTGCATTTATACCAGGCAAGCATTCTCGCTCATCACGCCTGGTTAAATTCATTTTTTGAGGGAATTCTATGAAGACACAAAAAATGTACTGCTTTTTCCACAGACCTAACTGTGACGTATATCATTTTCCGACATAACACCTATTGTTGTACCGCTCGAAATATTTCTAACTCACAATAAAGTAGAGGTAATCATGATATTTACAGCCGAGACCTCAAAATCGGCATCAATAGTAAAACCACTCAAGTGTAAATATTTTTTTATTTATCAATTGCAACATTATTGGTTTTTTTTTACATTATTGATATTATATAATATTGAACATTTTTAAATTTGCTTCTAAAATTGTAATAAGATTCTTTCTATTAGAAGTCTTATGCCTTCCAATAGAACGTCTCCCAGATTTTTCACTTATTTTTGATTAATTTAATTGCAATTCTAAACACGATCAAACCTTGAATTAGGTCTCTTAATACAGTATGTACATATCAATGTACACAACACAATAAATAAATGAAAAAATTGGAAAATATGTTCCTTTTATACATTTTACTCTTGTTTAATGAATGTATGAAACATAATGATTTTTTTTTAGCGATTTCAATGTTGGTCTCATAATAAAAGTAGTATTGGCGAGGTTGAAGTATTGCGTTATTCTATAACACCAAAAGTTTCACACGACACTCTCCTAAACACTTTGAAGAGTTACACAAGATTTGTTGTGAAAGGTAGGTATTATTCAAGATGTTTGTAAGCGGCCAACGTTTAGGTACTATGTAAGTTTAAGTTTATTATGGGCTTTGTTGAATCACTTAACATAACATTCACTGAACTACCACGTCACTGAACAACATAATAATACCAACATACAAAACCCCTATAAGCCACTTGCCTTGATTCAGATAGATCACCTTCACTTCATCGTTCGCTTCTTCGCTTCGTTAGTCGTTGTATGCCCGCACGTCGGCTACTTTTATCTAACCCTTTGCTGCCTCTATTTGGTCGAAGAGTGTCTGCCCGTCACTAACCGGCAAGCTCTCGATATACTGTGGTCTCTGCCTACCCCTCTGGAATACAGGCGTGAGTTTATTTATTGGACCGCTACTTTACCAAGATCACTGGGTAAAATAGCTAATCGTCACAATTTGACATTCCTAACTTCTCGCATTCGCCTGTATGGTCTAAATGCGCCACAAAGACGGTTTGGTTAAAAAAATGTTAACTAAACCGGCGTCAGTCACTTTCATCTACCACCAAATGATTATGTTTATGGTAACGCACTTCTTACGTAAGATATGTTCACACAGTGTCTTTACACAACTAATCTTTCTTTCACCATGAAACTTTCTTCGGTTACAATTCACATACGAGTATAGGAGCAATTCGGAGCGAAATGCTCGTAGCATCACAAATAGCAAAATGTTTTATTTGTTCTTGTTTTATAATACCTAAGATTTGGCAAAAAAATTACATAATCCGCTATTTGACCCTCATTTCAAGTAAGTGTTAAATGGTAAATAACTCTTCCATTATGTACACCAAAAAATATTTTAGTATATTTTTTGAGGACCTAAAAGCAACAAAAAAATATATATTTTAAAACTTTATTTTCCTAAACAGCCAAAAATGCGGTCAGCCATTTTTGTCTATGGTTCGAAGTCCAAAAAATTTTAAACAAAGTTTGACATTAAATTTTCTGTAAGTAATCTCTGAGCATAGTGAAATGACAACAACGCAACCATGATTTCATCGAATTTACATCCAAAATATACCAATTAATATTATTATTGCATTGTTCGAGAATGAAAAAACACATCAAGAAAGACCCTGGGAAGTTGTGGATTCGTGTACCCAGTGAAATTAACATTCGAAAAACTTAGCTCAAACTTGCCAAAAGAGACGCCGACTCTTTATCAATTGAAACTCGGGTGTATTTATGTGAAGATCACTTTGATGTAAGTCTTATAATAATCAATGTCCACTGGCTCTGGCTGAAAGATGTTTGTTTACATACTTTAGATGGTTTCAAGATGGCGGATAGCGTTTTCGCCGTTACGAATTAAACGAGGAAAAATTTTTTTTACTTTGCAAATATTGCAGCCATCCTGCATACTTACTTAGCAAAATTTCGTTTTCTTATGTTAAATACTATAGGAAATATTCATTTATCACGTCAAATTTGATACCTACGTGTCAAATAGTGGATTAGAAATAGATTCTAGGCTGTAGATTATAAAAATTGCAAAACCATAATTGTGATAATGATGATGGTGATTTATGATGTCTATGGATGAGTGACGGATGTCACTGACTTTACCTTGTTTCCTACGTCAATGAAAATAGATGATGATGTTGATGTTGTTGTTTTTGTTGATGATGTTCACTTTTTGCAAAAAAGTACAGTAAAAAAACGTTTTTTTATGTAGCCTATATGCGTCCCATTGCAGGGCATAGCCCTTCTCTCAGAAAGAGAGAGATAACCACGCGTGCCTACCGCCGATTGGCAATTTCAAGCGCTGAAGTAGTTGAACACCTTGACCACTCGGGTTTCCTTACGGTGTTTCCCTTCACGGTTAGCGATTGGTATTGCTACTATAACTTCACAAATGTACGTATCTTAGAAAACAAAGTCATTGGTACATGCGCGCAATGGGAATCGAACCTGGGTCTCTCGCTTCCGAGTCCATCGTTATGCCCATTGGGCTTCCGCCGCTCTAAACCATAAAACGAAGAGTAGGAAACAAAATACGACGTGATATGCATTTGGATGCATGTACCTTGTCTGAGATGTTCAAATACTTCAGCGCTTGAAATTGCCAATCCGCGGTGGGCACCCGTGGTAATTAAGCCCATTCTCTCTCTCTGAGAGAAGGCCTGTGCCCTCCAGTAAGACGATGAGAGACTACATAAAAAAATATTATGGTTCTTCTTGGACTACCGAAGGTTGGCAGTCAGCTCCACATCCACATCTCTGTCTCTCGCAAGAAAAGCTCGGCAGCACTTGTGATTGCAGTCCAATTTCATAGGTTTTTCAACTAGGATTTCTATTACGTAACTCTTACGAGCGATATTCCCCATCATTATTAGATGCAAGAGACCGTCTATTGTTTGTCCGAATACATGCCCTATGCAATCTTTCTCCTTCAGACATACAACTGAAATAACGCAACATAAGTGCGTTTTGGCAATACTTTTTGGGTGAACTCCTCGGGTTTGACCGTGAGTTCAACGTGAATTTCAGATGATTTTACAGACAAGAAGTCATTTGAAGAGTAAGCTTGATTTAGGCGCAAAACAACATAACGCAGCGTAGAGTGGCTTAGAATAGTGTTGAATTTATTACAATATAAAAAATAAATAAAAGCGCCATCTAGAAAGTATAAGGAGAACTAAGTTGTAAGGTATCTAGTGCTATTATTGTAAGGTCGGTAAAGTCTACCAGCTGGTGATGTCGAAGGATGAACGTAGCTTTTTTGCCACTAGGTGGCAGGAGCGGTAATTTTTTTTATGTTAGGTACATAATTTTTTTTATATAATTTTATTTTATCATACCAATATATTTCCGATGGATCTCATAAATATGTTTAAGTAGCTAAATCATTTGCGTGTAATTTTAACCCCTTAAAAAATATTACAGTGTTTTTGTGATTACAAAATTCATTTTCGCTACTCAGCAATAGATGGCGGCACCTGTTGCTTAAATGAATAAATATATTTAATTCAACACCGGTGAGAAAACTTTTGTGTGTTTTGTAATAACACAGGAAGAGTGTATTATTAAGTTGTAAGTACACATTGGGAATTGTAACACTTGACTTATTTATTTTTACCATTGTTTTGTGTTGTATCAATATTAAGCAATCACAAGTTCAGTAATTGAGGTATGAATACATTAGACATTATAAGAAAGGTGTTTTTTGAAAACCTTGCAGATATTCGCAACCATCACCAATTGTTTGGTTTATAAACAATCAGTAGACTGCACTAATTTAGTTTTGATTTGCAGTGGACAGCGCTTTGCATCAGCCTCCTCAATACATCAAGACGAGAACTATCCACAGTTAAAAATTACTAGCGACCTTGCGAACCATATTTTATACCACGGTTAATTTGAGCAAGGGAATGAAAGACTCTTTGCTTCTCGCTCATATATAGGCGGCACTATTGTATAAGCGAGAGGCAAATAGTTGTCCTGTCAGTTTGTTTCATTAACAGTGTTATAAGGATAGATCAGCTGTCAACTGTACGGTTGACAGAACACCAACTACATGTTAATTGCAAGGTCACTAAAGGTTAATGTCACTAAATACAGTGCACATAAAGGTTGATGTGCTATCGACTGTACAGCTCGACAGCAGCAAGTACCGCCCCCCCCAGTGGGTCGGTATAAAAATCAGTTAATGACAAAAAACGGGAGGGCCCGTCCGCGCTTGCGAGCGGTGGCGTTACGACATGTTACCATAAATCAGAGGGGGGAAACCACCCCCGCGGCTGCGGTACCGCGAAGACGAATTTCGAACGAGTCTCGACTTGAGAAACTGTCTATCTGTCCAGCCAGGCTATTCCAGATCATACATATATGGCTGGCCCCACGTTGGGTGCCAGTGGAAGTTTTCTTGCCATATATAATATTAAAATATAAATAAAATAAAATAAAATTAAACACAGTGTTGTTCAAAAACAACACTGTGTTTTATTTTGATACTGTAAAAATAAAATTGATCAGATAAAACAGGAAAAATAGATAATTTGCAAACTAAAAATTGTCAAAGATGGCGTGGCAAGTGAAAATTCAAAGAAAATCTGGAATAGGATATTTTAAATTTTCAGTTAAATATGATAGAGTAGAATGAAAAAAATACATGAAGATGTTTGCAACGTAACAGGCCTCTTCACGTTCACACCAACACTTATAGTCTATTTATTCTTACTTGTCCAATTTAGTAAACAAGATTCTACCCTTAAAGTGTGACTTTTTAGTCCAAAACTGCCATATTTCCATAAATGAAGTAACCTGGAACACTCTTTTAGATAACACGCTGCCAATTTTCTAAACATAGTTCATGAACTTGCGAGAAAGTGTCTAGTTTAGGCATCTAATCTCACTTTTAAGGTAAGAATCTTGTTTACTAAATTGGACAAGTAAGAATAGACTGTAGATGAATTTGAACTAACGTAAAAAAAATTAAGTCTTTTGGAGGAATCGTATTTTTAGGGTTCCGTACCTCAAAAGGAAAAAACGGAACCCTTATAGGATCACTTTGTTGTCCGTCTGTCCGTCTGTCAAGACCCTTTTTCTCAGGAACGCGTGGAGGTATGAAGCTGAAATTTATATCAATTACTCAAGTCTACTGTCCCTTGAAGCTGTGAAAAAATCAAACTTCTAAGCCAACGCAATCAAAAGATACAGCCGTTTATGCCGCAAATTTTCGACACTTGCAAGGGAATCAAAACCTACAGGGTGCTTCCCGTGAACTCAGAATCTTGAAATTTGGTACAAAGCAACGTCTTATAGCATAGATAAAGGAAAAATTACGAAAACCATACATTTTTAGTTACATCTCATAATATATATTTTTTTAATAATTTTAAACTTACTACCCATTTCCTCATAAACGCGTAGAGGTATTAAATTGAAATTCATACCAAATACTCAGGTCTATAATACAGGTTTGTACGGAACCCTCGGTGCGCGAGTCTGACTCGCACTTGGCCGGTTTTTTTTTTTTATAAGGCCGATAAATCCGGCGCAACCGATGGTACCCCAGCGACCTTCCCTCACCGTCAGAAGGATGATCTTTTTCGCGATCCTACATTTTTATAACGGGCAACATCCACTAGGTTCCTTTTTTCCGCTCCCGCAATATCACTACGCCGCATTCTGTGTTTGTATAATGTAGCGACGGGTGGACGCGCCTAGGGTGGTGTGTGTAAGGGTTCACGCTTTCAGGAGTAGGTACGTTATGTCGTCAAGGAAGATTTTCCGCAAGTGTGGCCAAGAAGTTTCGAGCCGAGTCGCCTGCAGTACTGGCATACGGAGATTTTTTGACAGTTCAGAGCTGGGTTAGATCTACCAGTTTGTCATAATCTTTAGGGTACCGTAATCGACGTAGGAAACTTTATAATTTGGCTTTCCCGTCCGTCTATCTGTCTGTTTGTCGGTCTGTCCGCGGCTTAGCTTAGACGATTAGTGCTAGAAAACTGACATTGAGCATATATTAATTACGCAGAGTGCACGATAGAGTGAATAGATTAAAAATGTTTTTTCTTCGGGAACCTCCCGTATAAGTGTAGTAAATTAGGGATGAGTATTTTTTTCTCGTTTACTCCATCGAGAGATAGATATAATATTCTTTATTTATGTACACCAGCAATTACTAAAGGGGCTTGAGAGGTTGACCCACAGATAGGTTGACCCCTTAGTGTGGAGTTTCGTTGGAGTGGTTGTTCAAAAATGTTGTGGATCTAGGAAAAGATTTTTTCGATTTAGGGATTCCATTGCCAAATATCAAGCTGGAAAATTTGGAAGTTGGAAAATTGTAAAAATGTAATAAACGAGCATAAATCCGTATAAAAACAGTTTTAATTATTTCTACAGCTCGTGTTAACCTTAGAAAATACTAAATATCAAGCTTAAAAGCGCCAACTGTTGTAAAAGCAGAGCGTCCCCCCTCTCTCCCAGCTAAAGGGTTGACTGTTAAACCTTGAAAAAAAAGCTTTACGGGTCAACGAGTAGGTAATAGTCGACCAACTTATAAAAGGAAAACTTCGTACAAATTCCATTGAAAATTACTTTGACGAAGTTGCTAGTTATGTAAAGCAAGTAGGAACCCTATATAGTATAAGGAACCCTACAATGCGCGTGGGCCGACATTGTCCGTGCTGGGAGGCATTGTTCAAAATAAAAAACTTTTCGAAGTTACTGAAAGTGTTAGAAGAATAAAAAAACATTGTTTTCAATGTTTTGAAAGGAGTTGTTCCCAAAAGACTGCCTGAAACTGAGTTTTGTTATTCTGATGGTTACTTTGACAGCATCCAAATCCCCACTACCACAGTTGTTGGGGTAGTATCTAACATACTACCATCACGGTTTCTCACACAATAACAACCTGTTGGTCTACTGATAACAGCCGTCAAATGGCAAAAAAAACAATGTATGAGAAACCGGGGGTAAGTCTATTTGGATCCTTCAGTAGCGCGGTATCACGATAAGGTGACCAAGTTTCTTTGTTTAGCGACAACACTTGACGAAGGTGGACTTTGCACATGCAAGCTACCTACGTAACGTTTCAAATAAAACCTTGCACGAAAGCACAGGAAACTAGGTTTATGTACTTTAGGCATAGCAGGAGCCTGATTCTACTAACAGAGGTCTAATTATGCACACCAAATCCTAAGGTTTGCGACAGCCATAATAAGAATTAGCTGCCTGCTAACAGCTTATAATTTATATTAAGAATTAGCTGAAACCAAACACTTTGTTCTGTATACATATATATTTTTTATGGTCTTAAATTTAAACAAAATCCCATAAAAATTACTTTCAGTTAGTCCCCAATTTTCTATTTTTCTATATTCTTAACTCGTCCCGTATCCAATATTTTTATTCCGTGATAAACCTTTTCGACCTTGGTTCTTCGACTAATTTCTACGTTGGGTACGCGGTCCACAAGCGATATGCCCAGCATGGCACGCCCCATCGCTCTTTGTGCAACTTTTATATTGTGCATATTTTGCTTGGTGAGCGTCCATGTTTCCGTACCGTAAGTAAGTATGGGCAGGACACATTGGTTGTAGACCTTGGTCTTAAGAGATTGTGGCAGTTTAGTCTTGAAGACGTCATCCAGTTTACCAAATGCTGCCCATCCCAGCAGAAGACGTTGGTGAGCGGATCACAGACTAAAAGTGGAGATGGGCGGGACACTTGGCTAGAAGGGAAGACGGCCGGTGGACCAGGGCAGTATCGGAGTGGTGGCCAAGGGAGGGAAGGAGGTTGGTAGGCAGACCACCGACACGATGGTCAGACGACATCGTGAGGGTTGCGGGTCAGAGATGGATCAGGTTAGCACAGGACCGTGAGGAATGGCGCAATAAAAAGGAGGCCTATGCCCAGCAGTGGGTTGATGTGGGCTGATTATAGATATAAATAAACCTTTTAAAAAGCTAAATTGGTTTAGCCGATTGTCAAGTGATGCGCATACTAACGAACAATATTTTAAAACCAGAATAATATATTCAAAGTGTAATTGAAATATCTAAAAGCAATAATATAGATAATCACATACCTTTGAAAAAAAAAACTAGAAAACTTCATGTCTTATTATTACATTTTCCACACAATCACGAAAATTTATGTGGTCAATTTATATGACAATAAAATTATAATCGCTTTTTAATTAAAGTTTTTCTAAGTAGTATAATTTATCGAAAATGCAGAACAATAATTAGACTATAACAGCTTTTTTTTATAAAAACAAACTCTACGTTTTTAGAGTGAAATGAAATAATCTGTGATAGAAATTTTACTAGGAAAAGATATAAATGCCGTTAAAATAACGCCTTTAATATAGATAGATAGAGAAATAGAAAACACTTTATTGTACATAATAACAGAAATGAAAAGATATGAAAAACTTTTATTAGCTAGCTCTACTTTATCAAGCGCTACTTTAGCGCAGAAACTGCGGCTTAATGAACGTTACAAATCATACTAGGTGTCCATTTCAAAGCTGGAAATGGAAATTACTAAGATTAAGAGTGTTTCAGTAGAATCGTGTTTTTTTATAAATAAGGACCTACAGTTTTACTCTCTTGATCATCTTAACTAGTATAAAAATAAAACGACAAGAAAAAATCGCACTAAAAAAATAGATGATTTTCTCATGGATCTCATATATAACATCTTGACCAAGTTTATATGACACCACCTTTTCCCATCCCTTTCCTTCCCTTTCATTCATATTTTCTAAAAAGGGAATTTTGGATGAGATCGGACAATGTGGTACAGAATTTTCACTGAATATGTAAAGCATCTACAATACAAAAATACGAATTTAATTAATTTTATGATTTATGTGACATTGTTCTTTATAAACAAAATATAATAAAAAAATATATATATAAAAATTACGAACAGGTCCGTTTTTATGTAAAAAACCATTATACTGACAAATTGAAAACCTGCTTCGTTTTTTAGAAGTCACTTAAAAATAAGTACGAAAAAAATTACGTTTTGAATATTTTTATTTCGTTCAGTTAGCAGAAACGTACTCCGTTCGGGAGTTCAGCTGAACAGTGGCGGGCGACGCGTTAGGCGACTTGGAGGGGGGAGGGTTGGGGAGGACGCTTCCCCCTCCAACCCCCACCTCCCGCCAGGCGTCTGTTAAAATGATACGCTTCTATTTATAAGTTGTTGCGTTCTTTTACACTTGGAATCCGGTGATCTTTATTGAATAGCAATGGCAACTTGACTTTTATCGCGTTTTATCTAGAGTTAACACAAATGAACTTTAACGTTATCAAAGAATTTAAATACACCTGTCACAGCTTGCACAAGTCGCTGGTTTCAAGTTGAATAAATAGATCAAAAATAATGTTATATAGGATACAAAATTAAAGTTGTACGTCATTTTGTTACCAGTACATAATAAATAACAATATAAAGTTATACATAGCTACAATTTTAGATCGTATTATTTTAATTTTTACTGTTTCCACTCTGTTGATTCGTGGCAGATAAAGAAGGCATCTTTGCAGACCCGTATTGGCGGACCCCCAGGGATATCACAGAAACAAATTGCGTTGAATTGAATTATATACCTATAAAAAAACCACAACCACCACAATTTTTTTTCAAAAAGTAGAGTTAATTCTAAGTGGTTCAGTTTGTAAATTAAAAGGATGCTAGTAAGTTTTTTTTATATTTTTAGTTTGCAAAATGAAAACATAAAAAAAATTAAGTATAGTTGAAGACAAAAATCTTAGCCCTTCAAAAGTTCATAGCTCCGTTGTTTAGTATGAGAGTAAAACACTTAGTATCATGCTAAATATAATTTTTTTGATTCAAAGAAAATTTTTATCGACCCGTATCTCAAAGGAAATTCGTGACAGCCATAGAAATTCCACAACCTCTCAAGGAAGACCGCCCAAACCTTCGATCCCGGCCTAAGTACCTGAAAAGGTGCCAATAAATAACTGAAAACACCACGACGTATCTCCACTAGGCCATCAAACTGAACCAACTCTAACTACCGCACGTTTAAGGTCGATATTTGTTTGGCGAAACTCTGTGTTGTAAACCAAAGGCCCAAGTTAAACAAGTCCTCGAAGAAACAACGGGCCGGGGCTGGTAAAAGATAGTACAGAAAGGCGTATTTTTGAAAGTGGCTTAAAATTGTTGCAGTTGAGGTTATTAAATATCTCGTGGAAATGTGCTTTTTTGAAAGAATCAGTGGTATCAAATACTTCATATCACGCGTCGTTTAAAAATTTTGTGGGTGTACTAAAACATTTTTTTGATTAAAGCGATCTGTTTGCGAAATAATAATAAGCTTTAAGGCGCTTAGGGGCGCTAACTAGCGCCATCGATGGCATAAAAATCATGACTTGTTTTTTATAGGTTTTTTTCAAAAAGTAAACATGAGAAATCTTAAAATGTGTGGTAACTTTTTTTAGAACATGCGCCCTAGAATGTAATATTAAAGTCTTACATTGTTGATCCTAAGTTCTAGACTGTAGATTCTAAAAATAGTTATCACAATTGTTAGGATTTCTGATGTTCACTTTTGGATAAAAAGGTATTACAAGTTATGATTTTTGTTCCATTAGTGGCGCAAGTTAGCGCCCCTAAGCGCATTAAAGGATTTTATGTAGGAGTAGTGCGATTTGAAACTTTTCTTGTTAAACTGCTGTTTGTAAAAACGTGACAATGTTCAGCACAGTAGCACGTTATAATGAAGTCAAACAAAAAATTATCACAGCCGAGAAGGTTTTACAAGTCAAAGAGTGAAAGTCAAATTGGTTTTACAAGTCAAAGAGTGATAGTCAAATTCCATTGAAAATAAATATATTAAGTTAATACCGGATTCACTTACTTGATTTTGAGTAAGTGAATCTGGAATTGATATAAGTTATAAAAAAAATATATTCTAATCTTTTTGATAAAAGAAATCTTTAAATTATAAAATTCTTTCAGATTTTAAAGATTTTAAATCTTTTAAATTGTAACATTCTTTAGAATTTAAAAAAACTCAATCTTTAAAGTTTAAAATTCCTTTAGAAATTATAAATTTGTTTTTTTTTAAACCAAGAAGTTTAGTCTAACGCGTCGTATGCATAACCCGTTCAGCCGTCCCTCTGTACAATTTTACTCTGTGGCCAGAGGGTCACCCAAGGGAGAGGATGGGTGTCCTAAATCTCCCAAACCGGGATCTTGGAGGCGAATTACCGAAAAGATGTTTTGGGATACGCCGATACGGTTATAGATAGACATGTATCTACTCTGCTGCCGGCTGCGGTAGGTGGAGTTTGGGTTATACTTATAATATTGGAGGAGAGGTTGCGGTTCTTGGATTATGTATGTGTGTGGAACCTTTATTTACTTTAGCAGGGATTTTAAGAGGAAACTCTTAGGCTACTTTCAGTATAGTTGTGAAGCGCCTATTTCATCAACAAACTAAACCCGGTTTTAACATCAAGTTTGAATCTTGTAGCAGTGCGCTATTTGAAGTTATTTTATGTTATATATATTATTAATTACTATGTTGCAGTAGTAATGCTACACGCTAACTGCGAAGGAAAAAGTTGTGAGGAAACCCGCGCCGCGGCTTGGTTGGCCCGTACGTATTGACTTTTCTTTCCTTTGGGCTATGCCGGCTAACTTTCTGGATAGTATAGGTGCTTGGCAAGCCTTCTGCGTCTAAAACAATGTCCGGGGCACTGCAGCGTCCATTCACCCATCTACTGTGAATGAACGTGCCACTGGACGCTATATAAATCGTCTCATTAAGGAGATGCAAAGGCCATTTTTTTACTTGCTAATAGACAGAGTTTAGCTGTCGCGGTAAAAGTAGGCCTTTGAACCAGGGTTCGGAAGTGGTAAATGTTTTTAATAACGATACCGTTATAAAATGGTGAAATCGAAATATTCAGTTAATATACATTATTAATCTTCTATAATTAATTATTAATCTTTTTTTTTTTGTAAATTGGCATTGTACCAATGACTTTGTTTTCTAAGCTATATACATCTGTGAAACTAACTGTGAAGGAAAACATCGTGAAGAAACCTGAGGGGTGTTCAAATACCTCAGCGCTTGAAATTGCCAATCCGCGGCGGGCACATCTTAGTTAAGCCCACTGCGAAAAGGCCTGTGCCCTGCAGTGGGACGTTTATAGGCTACCTAGAAAGAAATCGTCAATTATGCGATTTCATTACATTTTGCTTGGGCGGCCATTGGGCGGCGCTCGACGTGGTCCGCATGGGCGATTTGTCAGGGAATACCCGTACCCGAAATATACCGGTCTAACATTTTAAAATTACTAGCCAATCATACTACTTTTCAGAATTCGAATTTATGACCCATACGTAAATTAAAGGGAGCTTAATTCTTAGCTTAATCTTTGGGCAAACATTTGTAAAGCAGTTTTTTTTTAATAGTGGAGACAAATGTTATCTAAAACGTAGCATTTAAGTCCTGAAAAGAACTAAAAAAGTAAAACCTGAAGCTCGTAAGTTTTCATATTAATTATCTCATAGATCAAGAAAAAATCGGCTGTAATTTTTCAAGAGTTTCTTTTGTCAACATCTCCCAATTCACATAGTGACAGGTGACGAGTTATGTCACAGGGCAAGCCGTCAGTCACCCACATCATTCGGTGCCCGCGCTTCGCACTTTTGCCGCCTTTTTACGTTCGCGTCGAAGTTTTTCAATATGGCGGCAAGCGGCCGACGCTACGCGCTACCGTGCCACCATTAGAGCTCCACCAACTCTTTTCTACCCCCGAAACAACCAATTCTAACCTCTGCTCCTCAGCGCTTAAGAGTCACGCCAACTTTCACATAACTTGGCCGGCGTATAACCACCGACACTTCGCCGATGCTATAAACTCACAAATCATGAAACGTACCATCTATTCCTTCGAACAGGCGAGAGTAAGCTTTCGAGCGGGTGCTTTAAGAATGGTTTCACACTGACTGCGAACCTGAAGCGCTGAGAACCAAATTGTTTGGCTTAACAATTCATTTTGAACCTTGAAACCCCGCAGGAGAAAACTTACTTTCAATGAACCTACCGGCTTGGCTGAGAGACGAACAAAGAGAGCGAGAAACGAGGCCAACATTCGTTAATAATGTAATGTATATTTATTCGTCTACGTTATTTTGCCCGTGTCGGTGTGCCGTCGACTAGCGATGGCTTTTGTATTAATTGTTTTAGGAGATGAAACATTAAATAGCTTTACCGTTAATCGCTAAGTTTTAACTATTTCAAAAAAACTTACTTGTATTTTTTACTGGCTGAGCATCTATGTGGGTCTTACATTTCTGGTGTTGGCAATAAGTCACCCTGTATAGCGAAGGCTGTTTCCAGGAAAGATGCTGGCACAAGGTCATTTCTGAAAAACGAAATTTCGACACAAAGGGTGGCAGAGGAAAATCGTTATTGTCATTTAATATTTATACTTGCTTTAAGTCTGTTTTTCTGTGCGGCCTAATTTATATGGCGTCGGGTGCTCCGCATCTAATCAATACAGGGCGGGCGGTGTGGCGGTAAGCGCGTCACGCGTTCGGCCGCCCTCGGCTCTCGTTCGGGTGTTTCCGCGCGTGACAAGGAGCGAGACATCGACAAGCTAGCGCTCTCGCTCCAATCGTAATTCCATTTTCCGCCCGCCTTGGCAAATTGAAATGTCGTAACTCTTGGGGGAATATCGGCTTTCTGCCCAAGAAAAATATTCTTCGTTGCAGCAGCAACGATTTTAGGCGTTTTATCGCCGATTTTTGAATAGAGAATCTTAAAAACACGTCGGTACCTAAGTATCTGCCTTTTTTGACAAACATGGAAAGAGAGTTTCATGTTTAAGCAAGCTTGTGAAATATATAATTCAGAAACCGGCAGGTAGTTATTATTTTCTAGTCTATCATTCATTACACCGACTTAGGTCCCCTTGCAATGTTATCCGGATTTACCGCGTCTCTTGGGAATAACCAGCCTTGCTTACAGAGTGGCTGCGATTTGAGACTGCGACTTGGACACGACTTCATGGAAAATCTTACGGTTACCATACTTTTGAGTCCCTGAGCCGTTATTTTCAATGACTAATTAAAAACGTAGTGTACGGCCTGGACCACGTAGAATGGACGTAGGGAGGGCGCAGAAAGACGCGCCCGTTCCAATTCACTTTCATACTAAATCTTACTGAGGGGTCGGGGGACGAAGCCCACACAGAAAAGACGTGGTGAGGGCGCGAATTTAATGCAACGCGTCACGTCTTTACCTACCGCGCCCTCGCCTCAAGTCCTTTCTGTGTGGCAAAACTTTACATCTTTACTAAGGAGATGTGCATCTTGCTTTTTGGGTTAACTTATGTCTATAGGACATTAAGCACTTTTCTATTAAAATAATTTCTGTGTCCACCTAGTTTCTAAATTCACACCCCGTCGAAAAACCTGTTTTATTGTAAAATATAAAACATATGTTTATATTTATTTATATTATGATTTGCATTTTGCTTTTTGGGTTCACCTATGTCTATAGGCTACTAAGCAAATTTCTGTTAATGTAATTTCTGTGTACAACTAGTTTCTAAGTTCACACTCACATCGTCTAGTCAAAAAATCTATGTTTTTTTATAAAACATAATAATAATATTGGCCGTTTTGCATCTACTTAATGAGATGATTTATACAGCGTCCAGTGGTATCTTCACTCACACTAGATGGGTGAAGGGACCACTCCGATGCTGTAGTGCCTGGGACATGGTTTTATAGATGGTGTAGGCTTGCCCAGCACCTATACCATCCTGACAGCTTAGTCGGCCTAGCCCACAGGAAAGACTAGTCAATACGTGCGGAGCCAACCAAGCCGCGGGTTTCCTCACGATGTTTTCCTTCACCGTTAGCGTGTGGTATTGCGACTACAAATTCGCAAATGTACGTAACTTTGAAATTAAACAAAGTCACTGGTACATGCCCGCACTCGGTTCTACCCACTGAGCTACCACCGCTTCATAAAACATAAAACATAGGTTTATATTTATTTATTTATATGGTGATTTGCATTTTGCTTTAGTGATATGATAACCTATGTGAATAGGACATTAAGTAATTTCTGTGTACCTACGCTTTATTGTGAAATAAGGAAACAAAGACCATGTGAGAATTTCAACAGCAAATTTAATAATTTATTACAGTGGGAAATCATTGGTAGTTTATTTTTCGCGGAACTGGTTGAGGCAGGTCATGAACTCGTGAGTAAATGCAGCTATTATTTGCAACTCTACATGGCTCCGAAAGTTTTTATATAATTTCGCAAATAACTGTATTTTCCTTTGTTGTTTACTTTATAAAACTGAAGTTCATATATGGACTTCAAGTTTGTGTCAAGAAACTTAAGTATAAGTACGAGTATTACTTGGAAATCAAACTTTTACAAAACTGAGATAGATAGCACCTTAGATGTTTTACCTTTTAACACTTTAATGGCAATATTTTTATTAATAGTAACTATGCAATATATACACACGCTAAATTCAATGGAATAAAAGACATTTTCAAGTTTTGTGAAGCAAGAATCACGTAGTCGTTTTGTCGACGCTTTAGCCAGCCCAGTAAATAAACCAACAAGAATACCTGGGAAAAACAAGTCAAATTTTACATTTCGGTTCCAAAGTCGTCCGTAACGTAATTGCGTAAAGTGCACGCGTGTAACGGTAGCTATACTAACGACCGGTGCCCAACATGCGTCACAAACAATATCTCAAAAAGAAACAGCCGTTCCTGGAAAATAAAAGCAATTTAGAGCGTAAATTAGTGGCTCATCCCTTAAGAGGCCCAGTAGGTCAGATAAATTGAACCGGCGGTGTTGTGTTCACACTTAAATAACTAGAACCCACACTTTGGGCAGGACCGTAGGCGGGGTGGGTCACCCGCCTAGATAGAGTACAGAGGAAGTAAAGTACTGTATCTGGGAACGGGATCTTGTAAAGTCTAGACGCCAAATCACCAAGTATTTGTTCTGCATTAACTGCCCTACCAAAGCAGACGTGCAAACTAAATACTTGGCTAGCCACACTCAGCCATATTATTAACATTTTATTAAATCACATAGCTGATTGACCTACAGCCCTTGAATTGGCGCCGCCGCCTAATGAACGTCTTAGTCAATTCGATGGGTATGTTAACAAATCGGCGGGGACATTTACTAAAAAAAACGTTAAATATTTTTAAGATTAGAGACTAACTGTACAAACGAAAAAAAACCCGCTCATGTGCCATTGACGGGCGGTCTATAGGCACAACAAAAGAACGAGAACGTATTTGTTTGCACTTGTATAAATTGTAGTCTTTAACTTCGTTAGTGCTTAAAAACTCTTTTACAATTCAATTCAATTTATTTCAACGTAAAGAATTTACATTCTGTTTGCTGAATGTCAAAGTACAATTCAACATGAAAGTGAAAGCCGAAATCATTACATTACATTGAAATAATTTCGGCTTCTACTTGCAATCGGCTTGCATTTTGCTGTCCGGTTGTAACGTGGGTAGACCTTTATATTTGTGAATGGTTTGGATGTCGCCAGCATCAGCGATCTAGTTTGGCAAACAAAAAAAACGACATTTTGCAGAGCTTACGGCAGTTCCTCAGTTTAAATAATAAGTAACACAATTAAATTAAAAATATAGATTGACACTGTTCATTTGAAAGAAAAGAAAAAATATTCTAGGTTCGGAAGTTAAATCTTCCATGGAGCTTCCATTTACCATGAGCAACCTCTGAAGGCATTATACCTCCAGAGGTTGTTCATTATTAAAGATGAAGTCTATTTAATAAACTCCACTTACACTTTTACTTAAATAAATATAAGCAAGATACATGCGTGCCGATGCGCACTATGCATGCAAGTGGTGGTATTAACGTCTATTAAGCTTTTATTTAAGTTGACAGTAAGACCAGCTACTAGTCTTGCAAGCCATCAATCCGGACTTCACCCCCGTACTGAAGTACCTATGGGCTATATCTTCCTTAGGGAAGAGAACCGTGCCTCTCAGGGGCGACATAATGGGATGATGATGAAGCTTTTATATAAAAGAAAAAATTGGTTAACCTTTTGAGACTCGCTTCCTAAAAGTAAGCTGTGGCACTAAAAGAATAAACAGAAGTCTGACTGTTTACTACACTAGCATACTTTGTCTGCCGTCATGTGACTGTACCGTCACTCGATTTTGTGCCCAAATGCCTGAGCACGCAACAGATAGAGTCCGCTGAAGAAGTTACTCTATGAACTAAACAACCTTCGTCTCTATCGGCTAAGCAATACAAATCAATTTGCTTTGCCACGCGCGTTCGCAGCGCCACTTTTGCGGGTTGAGTTTTTCTCTTGTGTCTGTGGGATGCTATTTCCTTTTAATTACTTAAGTGTTGCATGTTGAGTTTTAAAGCAAACGTTATTCTAGTTCAGAGCATCTATTGTGTACTGTTTAAAAAAATATAATAGGAATGTTAGTAAGAATTTAAATTAAGTAAAAAAAAGTATGTACCTTCTCGAAGACAGTTTTAAATCGTACTGGCCAGACAATTGTTGAGTATTTTTTTATTATAACAGAAAAAATTGCTTCAGTTGTCCTCTTTGTTAGACGTTGAGGGAGAAAAGGATGCTGGGGTGAGGGGGGGCGGGGGGTTGACCTGACGGCGCGTGGGGTCGGGGGGCTTGGGGGTTGGGGGAGGGCAGAAAGGGTGCGGGAATTTTGCATTAATAATGTTGATATCGGCCGGGGTCTCGATTAATTTGATTAGTTAACTTGTAATAGTGATGATAACTTGTTTCTTGTTACATTGAGAAAACTTTTTTTATTCTTTACAACGCTTCTTTTCATCACTTTCTTGGCCACTTTTAACGTTTATCTGGGAACAGTATTCGGGAGCGGCAAATATGTCATTTTCTTTCTTCGCCTTTTTTCAGTTAGTTTTCATAAAGCGAGAGCCTATTGAGTGAGTGAGTAAGCTCGTCGCATACATTTTAGGTCGTTGGTTAATGATATCAATTGCCAGCGTCTCCTTTATCATTGTCTGGTTAGCGCGTGGTCCAAGATGATTTAATTTTAAGAAAGAAGGACAGAATTTTTTTAACAATGTATTACTCTACCTTCGCAGTCTGTTAACAGTTTGTCTGTCTGTCCGTAAGTTTGACTTTTAACCTGCAATTTTTTCGCAGTAACGGTCGGGTCATCTAAGCCGTATGGGCCCAGAGAGGTGGGCAAAAATCGTCACTGACTGGGTTCCGCGCGACGGATATCGCAAACGTGGCCGACCCAAGCGGAGATGGCAGGACGACCTTACAACCTTTCTGCCGGACTGGCAGGAAGTGGCCATGAACAGGGAGGAATGGAAGACAAAAGGGGAGGCCTTTGCCCAGCAGTGGGACACAATCGAGGCTACATAAAAAAAAACGGTCGGTCAAAAAAAGCTTTTGTTAAATTTCAAGGTCGTCACTCATCAAGAGCGATTTATCTTTAGAACCCCTAAGAAGCCTTATTTACAAAAACACATTTCGACTAAATTGACGTTTTATTTAATCTGTGGTTACGTCTTTTCCTCGTAAAAGCTCCCCCACAGACAATATTAATCGGCGTTTTATGGAATCGTGTTTTTATAAAAAAAACCATGATTCGATAACCCTTGTATGTCTCCACGGCTGGGACACGGGTCTCGTCCTGCATCGCAGGAAGGTTTGTCCATACTCCACCACGGGGGCCAAGTCCGGGTTGGCGGAGGATTGTAAGACAGTGGCGGGCCTTATGTCAAAAGCTATCAAGCCCATAAGGCCTCTGACACGGCTAGGCGACTGCCATTACATGACAGCCGGCACCAACGGCTTAACGTGCCTTGCGAAGCACGGAAGCGCGCGGAAATAAGCCACTAGCGGTAGTCACGGGACGCATATGTATAGCAGAACTTCTGACAGTAAGGCCCGCTACTGTCTTACAATCCTCCACCAACCCGGACTTGGCCCCCGCGGTAAAGCATGGCCTAACCTTCCTGCGATACAGGAAAAGATCCATGCCCCAGCAGTGGGGACATACAAGGGTTGTAACGAATCTGCTATACCCTTACAGGGTTCAATTAGTTAAGGCGCTTCGTGGTGCTAACTAGCGCCACCAATGTAGAAAATATCATAATTTGCTTTGTAAAACGTTTTTATCTAAAAGTGAACATCGTAATCGTAACAATTACGACATGTAAAGATATAAAGTAAAATTGGTGACCTTATTGCTCAAAGTAATTGACAACCTTATGGTGCAGTAAAAAAATCATAATTTTTTTTGTAATGCGTTTTTATCTAAAAGTCTTAACTTAGTCAAATGTTAACAATTGCAACCATATTTTTTAGAAACTACAGTCAAGAACCTAGGATCAATAGACTTGAACCTTAGTCAATTTCCGCCAAAAACCACCGTTTTCAGCGGAAATCGTAACATATTATAAAACGATGTACTTTTGTGTACAATGAAGAATATTCTCATTTTATCTTATGTTATCCATAAAATGAAATAATCAGCGGTTGAAACATACAAAATCCAAAGGCCTATTAGACAAACCAAACAATAAAAATATTTTTTCGCAGGAATTAATTAAGGCTGATCTGCAACATCTGATAAAAGTTGCGTTAAAACGATACTTTCGGTAAAACTCGGGAGTCTCCGGAGCTAGGGGGTGTGGGGTGGTGGAGGGGGAGACTTAACCTTTCCTTAACTTCTACAAGTGAGATTGAGTAGTCAATGTTACAGAGCGGCTACAACATTTTGTGTGTTAGTTTTTATTTAAGAAAATACGGATGTTTTTTTTCTTACTCTTGATGATAGTTGAGAACACTAGTTAAAGTGAAAAATACTAATAAAATAACTAAAATGCTAACTAAAGTCTGGCTCTACAGGCTTTGATCTTAGTATAAGTTCTAGAAAACACTAACTGAGTTCAGCCCTTTCTTCCGCTAATTAAGGTTATTTTTTTTCATAAGCATTTGTTATGTTGCTTTATTTGTAAAATTTGTAAATTATTGCATATATTGTCTATTGAAGGTAATAACTTACCTAATTGATGTACGACCTTCTTATTCTTCTTAACAGAAAACAAATTAAAAAAAATATTTAATTTTTAACGTAAACTATTGACTAGAAGTTGATAAAGTGACTTCGAAAAATATCAACAACAATACTTTTCGTCTGTTATGAATTTCCCAAAAATTTTAACGTATTTCTAAATTAACAAAGTACAGTTTTAATCACATCGATACTAATTGCCAGTTTCTAAATTGAGAATCTTGCTCTAAGTAAATAGTCAACTGTAATGCTGACTCTTCCAATTTCTAAAAAAAGAGTGTAACAGAAAGTTACATAATTATTTACTGAATGAAATTCTCACTTCAGAATCCGGTCCTTAGACTACCACCAAACAACATTGTCACACCAAAACCTTCACTGTCACACTGCAATCCTCTACACAGATGTAATCCCCAGATTCCCGGCTTGATCTAAGTTTGACTGTGGAAGGAAACTTAGGTCCGATGCGGTGGCGATGTACAAAAAGGCCACCTATGGAGCTGGCGGCCTCTCCCCACTCTACCGGTCCATTCCTTAGTCATTCTTATCGAAAAAGTTACCATAACTGGTAGCACATCGATCGAACCTGCGACGGCGGGTTCGAATCCTGAAATACTATGGCCCAAAGACTTTGAAACTTAGAAAACTAACCTAACTTTGAAAATAGCATGAGGAAACCCGAGAGTCTGAAGTGTTCATAACTATACCTCAGCACTAACTACGTATAATGGCTCAGCTATGAGGCTAAGTGTAGAGGTCTAAGGTCAACAAGATAACTCGTTAAAATAATGTAACATTTGTATACCATTGAAACATATTCTCGACTTCCTTCGACTGAGTTTTGTTACTTAACTTCTTCTCCATATAATCTATTAATTGTGACACTAACAACTTTGATGTTCATTAAGTAGGTAAACATTATGTTTTCATAATGAACAAAAATATTTAAGGGCAGGGGAGGCCTTTTCCCAGCAGTGAGATGCTGTATCGGGAAAGTAAAAAAATATATATATATTTGAATTGAATTGGACATCGTTCTTAAAAAAGTTAAAAAAGACCTCTAAGTATTCCTACGCCACAAACCTGCGTCCAAATCTTTTTTTACTCACAGGCATTGCTCCACTGCTTTCTAGTGAGCAGATTTTGTACTAAAACGATGGAGGAGTACACCACCCGATCGAGTAAGGTACCCCCCCACCCGTCTTGGTCCCTTAATTAATGCGATGAAAACTTGGACAATCGACCCGAGATTTCTCGGAATTTTCCGGCCAGGCAGAATCCTTATTACTTTCGGGGGCTTTCTTTTTAAATTAAAGCGTAAACGATTTTGACACTGGCCACCTACAATGGTCACTGATAAAGCGATCGGAAAGCGAAAAGCATCTTTTGTTCTGCTGTAATTAACTTATAAGGTGAAGCCCCCATGTTTTTTTCGTAAGCCACTCAACGTTACGAATAAATTTTTGCTGACGCTGCTAATTTTATTTCAGACTTTCCAGTGTATTTTGAAGGATTTTAAAATTGTAATTTCTTTTGAGAGTCTCACAAACTAAAGCGCTCGCAGTGGTTATGGCCGTGTGATGGTCATTTATAGTGTTTGTATTATGGACGTACTTAACCTAAGAGTATCTGTCAACTAACTGTTATGCAGTTTGGCAGAACTAATTTCTGTATTTTATTGGATTGTAAACGGACAAACTTACTAGGCTTTTTATTGTAAGAGTCCGACCAGCTTTCGTTCTGTCTGTCTCTGGCTCTGTAATTTCTTTATTTTTGTCTGTGTAAACTCTTCAATAAAACCAAGAGTTTCTGACCGCGAACGCAGAAATAACTAGTTTAGCAATGAATCAATTCGTCGTGTTCAGAACCCGTTGCTTTACATTCTTCCATTCAAATAATACTGCAGTAAATTATTGCCCCCGCGATCACTTTGGTTTGTGTGTTCCTTTAGTAGTAATGAAAGCTGTTCTGCGATAGGGCCTCCTAATCAATAAGACTTGAACAATACGTTATGGCTGCTGCTTTATTTATTTTTTACCATGCCCCGTTAATAGAGGCCGTGGGTTCGATTTCCAGTGCGGGCATGTACCAATGACTTCTTTTTCTGAGTTATGTACATTTATTAACCTAAAGTAGCAATACCATTCTCTAATGGAAAATATCGTGAGGAAACCTGAGGTGTTCAACTACTTCAGCGTTTGAAATTGCCAATTGGCGGTGGGCACGCGTGGCAATTAAGCCCATACTCTCTCTGAGAGAAGGCCCTACAGCGGAAAAAAAATGTTTAAGGAGGCAGCCGGGGAAGAAAAATTAAGCTTATATTTAGCAGCAGCTCCCGGCATTCCCTGTTCGCAAGTTAAACTGGCGTAGCGACGGAAGTGAGGCTTCTTCACTGCTCCGCCGTGAATAAATTATGTATAACGATAAGATTCATGCCTTCGCAATATTGAAGGCTTTTCTGATAATTAAACTGCCCGCCCCGCCCCCCGGCCCTTCCTCGCCCGGAGATTTTTTACACCGCAGAATGCTGCGCAAGAAAATACTTTTCCTTTTCCGAAAAAATGATGAGCGATGTCTCTGCACCAGTGGTACCTAACGTTTTCGTCATGAGGGACCATTTTACCGAAATTCTGTCTTGCCAGGGACGGACGGCAGGCAGATAGACAGCGGGAAACGTACCTAATGTCAGTAGTTAATGCTCAGCAGTTGGTTTATTTATTATTTTATTTATTAATACTTTATTGCACCATAAAATCGTACAATGCGGCGAACTTAATGCCATAAGCATTTATTTGTTACTTGTTACTCTCAATTGGTAGAGCGCTGGCACGGATAGCCAGAGGTTGCGGGTTCGAATCCCGGCATGGGTGAAATTTTTAGCCTCTAAATAGGTTTTTTAATTTGTTCCTTAACACGGGTTAGTGCATTAAAAATAAAAATAGTATAAGCATGTGAGTACAGTGATATCGTTACGATGTTAAACCTAACTGCAAAGTAGGTAGTCGGGGCTGTAAGTAATGTAATTTGCTTAAGTCAGATGTCGCTGCCTGTACGTAATACAGAGAATAGTGTAAAGAGGTTCGAAATTTCACTGATGCCGTGAGTCGCCCATTGGCTCAATTGGTAGAGCGCTGGCACGGATAGCCAGAGGTTGCGGGTTCGAATCCCGGCATGGGTGAAATTTTTAGCCTCTAAATAGGTTTTAAAATTTGTTCCTTAGCACGGGAATTTGCATTTGAATTTGCAATGCATTAAAAATAAAAATAGTTTAACTTGTTACTCTGTTTATTTGTTACTTTCGATTTATTTTTCTTCTTAGTGATATTTAATTTTTTTATCACATTTATGCTGATTTCCTGTAGCGTAGGTAAGTCACACGCGCATACCTGATGAACATTTGAGATATTATGTGTCAAAAACTGACCATTGGTTAAGATGTTATGAGGGAACATAGAATCGGACATACTTACATACATAACATACATACGAGCCAAACACATTACCCTCCTTTTGGGCACCGCCGCATTCGGGAAAAAGACGTTTCTTTTCAACTGTTCGTTCCAAAAAATACATAATAGTTGACCGCGTACTCTCTGCGTCTTGAACACTCTAAGAGTAAGCAAAGCTCTTTCAATAAATCAATAGACCACCTATTACCCTGATGCCGCGGTGAGTCGCCCATTAACTCAGTTGGGAGAGCGCTAGCACGGTTAGCCAGAGGTCGCGGGTTCGAGTCCCAGCATGGGTGGAATTTTTAGCCTCTAAATAGGTTTTTAAAAAAGGACTTTATTGAATTAAAGATAATTTAGATAACAAGATGTCTGGCATTACACCCAGTTCTATTCATGAGTTTGTGGCTTTAGAATAAGAATTTGAACTATGATAGTAATGTTGAGCGCACATCAACATTTACATACTTGCACTCTTCCTATCTTAAGGGCGACTTTGCAACAAAAATGCATAAATTAATATGCTGTCGACTATACAGTACGGGTATTCTTAAACCTACTAAAAATTAAACGAAGGTAAATACAGATTCTTACTGCATTCATTAAATCTCAAGTAATTAACATTCTATAAAATAAACGCTTAAACTATGGAACGAAGCAATTTTTACTTTTACGACAGCCACATAACTCTTTGTTGGCTACAAAAAGTTTAGCATTAGCCTTACGACGCACACAGTAGAGGTGAAATTGCCATAAATAACGTGCACAGTCAAGGAGATCGAATGCAAGGAGCACCTCAACAAAAACCCTAATGTCACCTTGGTGTGACCAGTTGCAGACGATTGTGGACGATGAATCGCACGGAAGCTACGAAACGAGTGAAAGCAATGGAGGTGATATTTGCAGGGAATCAAGATGCCAAAAAATGTCTAAGAAGAAATCGGGGACAGCCCAAAGGGAACGAAAAGACTAACCCCCTACGTTCATAAGTTCCCATTAGTTCAATTTTTAACTGCTTATTCTTAAATATTTCGTAGTTTTAGGTAACACTGTAGATTGCTCGGAATTAAATTTTATCTTACGATAAAGCTGTTACGAAAAAACTTAAATGAAACATTAATTACAAAAGTTACTATGATCTCAGTAAAAATCGGGAAGGTTGTTGCCGATCGCGTCAGATTTTTACGGATGTCCGAAATTTCAATCCGAGGTGGCGATGCGGCGGCGGTGGCGCTGGCGGTAGTGGTGGCAGTACAGACCGTCACCACCGCCCCCACCGCCACCGAGTTGGTGTTTCATGCTTTAGTAACTTTTTTTGCCGTATGGTGGCAGTTGAACCAAAGTTCTTTTAGTTTTCTGTTCTTCAATTATCAATTTTATGTCAATAGTGTCTAATGTACTGAACGGCTTATATTTTTATTATTAAAGTTATTTAATCTGAAGTATTAAAGTAAATTAAAAGTATTGTAAGCATTTTTAAATGAACATATTTGATCGCTATCATTAATATCGCTGGATAACCACCACCGCCAGCCAGCCGGTGGTTAGAGAACCCATAGGCTCGCTGTATCGACAATCTGAGGCAGATTGCTGGCTGTGGCTGGATGAGGATAGCCGAGGACAGAAGGAAGTTGCTTGCAAGGAAGTTGGGGGAGTCTTATAGTCCAGCAGTGGACGGGTGCACTCTGGATTGATTGAAGCCTAAACTCGTTCGGTTTACTGTTAAAAACTAATATTTTGAGGTACAGCGATATCATTCCGATGTAAAACCTAACTGCAAAGTAGGTCGGGGCTGGAAGTGATGCAAATTACTTCAGCCAGATGTTGCTGCCTGTACGTAATACAGAGAGTATTGTGAAGAGGTTCGAAATTTCACTGATGGGCCGGTGAGTCGCCCATTAGCTCAGTTGGCAGAGCGCTGGCACGGTTAGCCAGAGGTCGCGGGTTCGAGTCCCGGCATGGGTGGAATTTTTAGGCTCTAAATAGGTTTTGATATTTTGTAATATTTTGACGGTAATTTCTTGAATAGATTCTGGGTAGGAATTTATTTATTTACTTTTAACTTAGTAGTAACTTGGTACCGACTTCTTGATTTGAACTAGCTTCGTAGCTTCACTGCTCAACGTCTGGCGGTCGAGGTGTATCAACTAAGCTTAACGTGACCGAAAGAACGCGACCTAAAGGCTTGCGCAGACTAGCGGCATTTGCCAATTTAACTAGTTAATAATTGGTATATTTTCTTACCATGTCAGTGTTACAATATTATTGTCCTTCAGCGTTTACCTCGTACCTTTTAACCTTACCGTAACACCCACACAGCATTAGTACAAATTGTGGCAGGAAAATGGCCGAGCATTTGAATTAATCCTCGACATAGCTTAAACAACAATCGGAGCTGTTCCAATATAACAAACAGAGTATGGCAGGGCGGCCCCTTTATTCCGTCAACCGTTTAAACCAGTATGAATTCTAACTGCATGCCTGCTGAATAATTATCGCTAGAACTATCGATACTGCACACATCACTAGCGCCAACGTGTGGTCACAGGTCTCGCACAAGCCACGTGTGTGTGTTGTTTACATGTGTGTGGAGGAATTGCGCATATGGTGAAAGGGGTTGGGGTCATAGGGATGGGAAAGGGGGCGGTCATGTGGGAGCGAAGTAACTGCTCAGGCTTGTAGCTAGCTCGGTACATTTTATTGTACCTTGCCTCTCTCTAGATACAACTGGCGTTGAGTGGTCCTTATATGGTTTATCGATGTCGATAAAACGAAGGTTATGGCGGGATGTAGCTCGGGATTGGATGGTTTAAAGTTTACGGTTTATTCTTTTGCGAAATGCGTGTCGTGTTTGTATTTTTCCATAACATGAGACCGCCCGAGAAGGTGTAACTGGAATAATAATACCAGTATCTGGATCTGTGTCTTCACTAATAGAATAAGTGATTCGTGTATGGATGAAAATTAAAGTACTTTAAATCAAAGTTAACGAATCTTCTTGTGCTTTCTTGGATGCCCCAAACAAAAAAATATATAATGCACGCAACCTTTTCAGGGCTCACCTACGAGTATGTACGTGTGAGTAGTTCTATAAGTTATGGTAACATTTAAACTTTTGAATTGATTTAATGGTACATTATATTGTATTACGTAATGTAGTATTATAAACCATTTATTAGAACTAAAAAACCAACACCATATCTAAAAGTCTAGTTGGACTAAGACGTATTTTTTTGTGAACGCAATACTCTGCAAGTGTATAATTTGTTTTGTTTTCAAGCAGGTTTTTCCCGGTGCAGGAAGTTCTAAACAAAAAAAATCTCATACTCAGGGTGTGAAACATTGTGAAGTGTTTTTGAAGCTCAGCTCGGTTTCTTGAAAAAATCTTTTGAATCTGTAATAGTTTTGAGTCTCCAACAAATAAATAACGCCTACATTTGTGCCCTTTATGTAAGCTCCTATTTCTGCGTTACGTGGTTTAAAAAAAACTTTTTAAATAGATTGGCATGTAATGCATGCTTGAAAGAAGTGTGCGTCTAAAAGTGCCAATAAATAATGTAGCCGTCTATCTAAAGAGGCTTATAGCTGAATAATGTTTACACTTATGTTCTAAGTAAGACAGGTTGACACTTGACCCCAGTCACTCTGAAAAACTTAAATGGAATCTGGTGGTCCGTCCATTTCTCCGTCTATAAGTCAACAAAGGTCGTTTTTCAGAAACGGGCAAAGCAACTTATTGAAAATTTAAGAAAATGAATCAAATTTGACCAAAAATGTAAATTTTTGGTTTAGCACAAAAGTAATTTCTTCTTCTTGTTCTTCTTCTTCTGGCTATATTATGTAGTCCACTGCTGGACATAGCCCTTAGCCCCCCAAAAGTAATTAACAGAACTATTTTTGTAGTTGCGTTTTATGGAGTTCATACTTATGCTCTGCAAAAGAAATTGTGAAAAATCTGCCCACGATGCAGGACCATATCTGGGGATAAATAAGAGATAAGAAAATATTTTTTCGAATTTCCTACTGTAGGTACGTAACGTTGTCTAACGTATGACGTCGCTACAATTTCACTTATTTAATATAATATATAGGCTAATAGTAATAGGAAATTGATTGCATAAAGTTTTTTTCCAATTAATAGCACAACACTATCAATGCAGTCTTTAAAAATGTCTGTCTGCCTGAGAAAGGCTAAAAAATGAGAAAATGGCGGTACTCCATGTACTTAACAGTTATTTCGGAATCACATATGTTTAAAAAAGCCGTTCTTATTTTTTTGCTTTCTTCTCCTTTCAAAGTTTTCCTTCTAAGTTTTAAGCTGTGCGGTCTTTACATTGCTATGTATTGTAAAACAAACTATATATGTAATTAATATTGAATTTTCTAATGGTACTGAAGCCATTCCCATACAAACGTAGTTTGGCTTACGACAGGATACAAATGGAGGTTTGATTATGCTTTGAGAACATGAGAGTAAAAAAAGAAGTTATAACCTCATAAGACTTTTTATTATAAGCTATTTTCCAGGTTATAATTTTTTTTGATAAGTGTTTCCAATTTTAAGCATAATCAAACCTCAAGTTGTGGCCTGTAAGCGTACTGGCAAATTTTAAATGCGAACCGACATGTCGTTTGAAAACAACGTATGTTAATTGCTCCTTGAGCGATACTCTTATGAGGACGTTAAGGTTAGGTTAATGAAAACAAACATTGTATGAGAAACTGATTTAGACTATTAAAATGTGAAAATTCGTATTTTCTCACACAAGTATTGGTGTCGGTGGTGGTCTGTTCGTCTTGCTTCTGCTTGAAAAAGTGGAAAAAGCGGTGCAAAACTAACCGCATGGTGCTTGTGGGATTTTTGGCGGAATTTATCGAAGTAATTTTGACATTTTAATGCTGTTATGGATTTCCGCAAAGTAACGCCTCATTCCATACAATATCATTTAGACTCATCTTTTGTCGATATCGATAGCCCCTGTCGCAATAGAGTTACCCAACCCTAGTGAACTTGTTTAGGGCTTCGCAACTGAACTGCGGCCCTCTGTGCTCCCAATAATTATATTACAAGTTCATTAAGATACCCCGGTGGCTATTTGTGACCAGTTTTTCACACTTGTTTTGCTTTCGCAGATTTGCTTTGGGGAGGAGTCTGGCGTGTGATAGGATTTTCGCCTATGTATTGCTGTAGTCTTTACATGGATATTGGCTCGATATGTTTATTGTGTTATGGTAACAGCTGCATATGTAAGGAAAGCGACGACATGTTATTAAGTTGATTGTAGCTCTATATGGCTGATAGCCCACTGTTATGAAACCGCGAAAAAAGGATCATAACAGGGAAGTTTTTGTACACCAATTACAATTTTTACCATATTTGTATGATAATAATAACCACCATCACCAACCCATAGTGTCCCCACCGAGGGGCACGGGTCTCTAATATCATTATTAATATATACCTTCCCTAAGGAAGGTATATATTAATAATGATATTTATTTCGGACTTGGCCTCCGTGGTGCAGTATAGCCTAACCATCCTGCTATGCAGGAAGAGATCCGTGCCCCAGCAGTGAGGACATACAGGGAACATAAAGGGTTGATACCATTTTGTACAACAAGATTCATATTTGGTTGGTACATTTTAAACTAACAACGACAACATTATACAACGTAATAATCTATAAATGGTAAGTAGGTATAGTAGACAGCTCATCAACCTTTTAAAACATGCACTCTAAATAATTTGTTACGGTCAGGACGACTTTGCAACAATAATTTAAAGGTTGACCTTGTGTTAACAGTACAAGTCAAGGTCGTAATTATGTACGGAGGATTGATCAAAAACCACAACTAGACAATCAGCAAGAAGCGCTTAGATTATTAACCCAGTATTAAGTCACTATAACCTTTCATCCAAATAATAAGCAACCTTAAATGGTATGAATAAGACCCAAAATTCTACAGCCACAAGTGGAAGGTTAGACTAAAGATCTGACAGATCGCTTGGGTCGCAATTAGGGGAGCAGTGATAGGGCACTTGTGTTGACATACGTGCATTTAAACTTAGAAACTACGTTAGTCGACCCCGCTTGCATAAAAGCGTAAGTTATAAAATTAAATATAACACCGGAACAAATTTTGTAAAAAAAAAAATATATCAGGGTATTACTGAATTATATAACTATAATTATATTGAAATATATTACTTATAAAAGTAAACATGTAATTAATAGTACAAGTATATTAATAATAAAATGAAACGTGTTTCTTTCAGGTTGCAAGACCCAAGCTAATGAAACAAAGAACAGAATAAAGACGAAATATATAAAAAAAAACATAATACGCACTAGTTGAATTTGCTTGCCACGGTAGTGACAGATAAACGCGCAGTAAAAAAAAATTTAAATCTATTTAATTCCGGATAATATTTTTTGACTGTCGGATTTTTGGAAATCCGAGTGCTAGTGCTAACAAAGCACTTTTGTTAGCACTTACATCTAGTGCTAACAAAAGTTATAGAATATTAATAACTAATTAAAGCTTTGTTTAATGACATTGTGTAAAATTTGAGTCCTTTAGATATTATATATATTTTCCAATAATAACCACCGATTATTTTCAGCCTGGCAAATCCCCAATTGACAAATAGGAAAACATAAACAAACAGTTTTACATAGCAATTTATGACACGAAATAGAGTGTGAAAAAAGAAACAAACAATAAAACGATAAATTCCTAACACCATAAACGAAAGTAAGAAGTTGTGACAATTTTACAACGGTTAGCAACGGAAAAAATAATTAACTGTCGGAAAAAATTACGCTTTGCATCCCGGCCGTAAAAATTTGGTGACACAAACTTCCACCCCTCCTGAAAAAAAAAAACAACAAATTTTATCGCCACCTGAATAACTGATAACATCGCGGTAAATTTGATGTCAATATGTGTTAACACTAAGCTATTTAGTTCACGACTCTCACACTCCTTCACCACCCATCCATAGAATAGAATGACGCAGAAGTGCTGTGCATTGTCAAAAAAGTTCCACCATTTTCAATATAAGGGTGTATCAAAATTCTTTTAACTGCTTTTGAAGATCAACAATTTTAACGCTTGAAGCCAGTAATTATTACATTATTTTACAGATACAGATACTTTGCCCTAAATTGCTTTAAACGCAATTTTGTGTTGACTTAAGGACACTGAAACGTAAGTTTTTTACTACGAGGGTTAGCGTGGCAGAAAACAGACAGGCTCCATATTAGGCTCTATTCTTGGGCAGAATAGATATATAAATAAATAGATATTGTGGAATTTACCTTTTGCATCATGGGTAGAGTCAAGTATTTTTTTTAAAGGCACTTTCAAAAAATATCTCGTCACAAAATCGAATTAGTAGGACCATTAGTAACCCGTGCTTTGCAAGGCACGTTAAGCAGTTGGTGCCGGCTGCCGCCGATAGATGGCAGTCGTTAAGTCAAGTCCTTAGGGCGGCTTGAAAACTTCTGACACTAAGAGTGCTTTCACATATAGGCGACGTGTTTGTCGGGAGAGTGTAGCGCTTCTAAGTCGCGCTGCAGTAGCGCGACACGTAATCCATACATATTTGCTCCAGCGCGGAAACCGCGCTGTGGTCACGCGTCAGAAGCACGACTGCAGCGCTCTGAGCTTGCGGTGGCATGTACGACGCGTAGTCGCGTGCGATCAGCCGGCGTTAGATCAGTGCTAATTACATTCCTACGATATGTTTGATACCTACCGACTGAAATATCAAACCATTATTCTGAAATCCAATCCGGTCAGTCTTGGGCGTTTTGAAGACAAAACCGCAGCAGAAATAATACAGCGTCTAGATGCTATTCTCAGGGAGACGACATAATTTGTAGACTGATTTTTTGGTCATTATGATACAGTTAAACAAAATCGGTTATTGTTTTTTATCGCTTTGATGACTGTTATATAATCACGATTTAAATATAATTTTTTAAGTAAGTACTGCCTTCGTCGTCTTCGTATTCGACGACGATGGTATTGGAGAAGTAAAAAAAGGAGCAGCAGTAACAATGTGTCTCCGTTGGAATCTTTATTGGAAATGAGCTAGTTATCCCAACTTCAACGCGCGTCTGCAGCGTGACTGTGAAGCCCGACTGTCGCTAGCGACGATGCGGCGACTTAGCCGCGCTACAGCCGCTGTTATGTGAAGGATTCGCTGTGCAGCGCAATAGTCGCATGACAAATATGTTTATACGTGAAAGCTATCTAAGACCAGCCACTAGCCTTGCAAGCCTCCACCGATTCGGAGTTGGCTCTCGTGGTGGAGTATGGCCTATACCTTTCTTAGCGAATAGACGCGTGCCCCTCTGTGGGGATGATGATGATCAAAAGCCAGCCAGAGAGGTGTGTGCAGGCCGCGGCTCCGCGTGTCGTTGTTGTGATAAACAGAGAGGGAGTCCTAACTGTCCGCGCATTTATTAAAAAAGATTTCTCAACTCAAAAAAAGTGTCGCCACCCCATTTTGTTAAATTTACGTTAAATTTACTCTAAATAGATGCAATTTTTAGGGTTTCGTAGTAAACAAGGATCCATTTCGGTCCGTATGTCTCTTCTCTGTTTTGTCTGTAGGCTAAAATTTGAAAAGAAAAAATGTCTGCGAGGGATTTAGAGACACAATTTTTTTCTCGCCTACACTAATAGTGTGAGGTATCATTGTATTGTTAATGTTTTAATATTGCGAGTGTAAAAAGGCTGTTTTTTGATTTAGCTTCTAGTTTTAGGCGGATTTTTTGTTAAAGTACAATGTCACCCATTCGCCCGGCTAATAGTTTAGTGTAAAATTTTGATAAAATTCAGGGCAAAAGCACAAATAATAAACTTAAAAGAAAACTATAACGACTAAGCAGGATTTAGAAGTTAACGACTAATAAGCAACTTATAAAAGGAAAACTGCGTACAAATTTCATTAAAAAACCTATTTAGAGGCTAAAAACTCCATTCATGCCGGGACTCGAACCCGCGACCTCCGGCCATCCGTGCCAGTGACATTTGACACTATCTGCCGTCTAAGGGAGCTTGAGAGATGGAATTTATTTCAGCAAAGTAGATGTTTTACATTAATTTATACAATCACTTACAGGAAAGTTGGTGTGGAAAGGACTAAAAAGTCAAGAGTTATATTTGTAGTAACTACTTAATCTGTGACCCTTTACCTCCCTACGCACACAGACTCAATACACGCCACCCACTCTCCGTTTACCATTGTGTGCGTCACTTACACAGTCAACTCAAGCAATATTTCACAACCGCACACAGACACCGACTGTATTTGTGTTAAGTCCCTTGCCCCATGAAAAGTTTTGTAGTACTAAATTTGTTCGCTAGTTGTGTCTAGACACGATATGCTTTTAACTTCACGACGAATCCTGTGAGGATACTTTGATAAGTTATTTTGGATTGCCGAATTTCGAATTATTTTTCTAGGTACCTGTAAAATTGATGACGTCGGCTGAAAGTGCCAAGCAGTGCTACGGCGTAGCGAGTTGATCCGCTACGAGAAATAAGCTTGAAATTTATTTCCGCTTACAGTTCAGTGTTTTAAAAAGTATTTGAAAAAGAATAAAAAAGGAAACAGATTAACACAGTTTTTAAAAAGTTAAAGTGACAAAGAAATTTTTATTTAGTTTTTTTAGGTACAATAAAGTATTCCCATTCTTAAATAGTATGGGAAAATCAAGGCGAGGGAATGATTCGAATATGAATCAGTATGTAATGCTTCAGACCGAGAAGGGAGTCTGCGTTCGCGCGGTGTAAGACCAGTTAGACAGAGATCGAATATTGAATACCTATCGACTTCGCCGTCAAACGCTGAATGTTGCCAGCGTCGGGGCCAGAAAATGCACCATTTCCACCCGATTTAGAGTGGGAAATTTGGGCATGGATATGGCAACATAGGTTGTATTGCGCGCCCACTCGACGGCTTGCGAGGGGTGGCGGGGCCCGCTTGCTCTCAACTGTGGCAGATAATCAATATCCGCTTGGCTTGTGGACACTATGTATGGCGATAGATCTGTCCTACTCTCGCCGCTTCAGTTTTACTATCGCCATCTCTGTTACTCCATTATCTGAAATGGACAGTGGCGTAGATTTGGTAAATGATAACTGTGAGAAAGTATTTATCACGACAATGGTGCGTGATATGTAATTATATGGCCTATCCGTACGCGATACAGGGGTGCGTCGATATGTTTTTATTAAAGCTGATATCGTACAAACTCGTGTTTGTTTGAGCTCCATTATGCGGGTACTTTTTCATTAGTTGACCGCTCCGGTACGTCGCTTCGTAATGGAACTATGATCTAATTGAGGTCAATTTGCTGCAACGTCAATGTAATTGTTGCTTCAATTGGATGTGATCTTATTAAGATTAGGCTTTTTAGTTGTTTTTCTTCTTGGTGGGTTAAAATATTCCATTGAACACGTAATGTTCCTTAAAACTTGTTCGAAGCTGTATAAGAATGAAAGGAAACACGTTTTTCTTTAAACTTTATTCTTAGAAAGCTTGCAAAGTTCTTGCATAAGTAAAGTTGCCATTTGATAAGAATGTCGCGAAAGATAGTATAACAATATATACGAAGGTACTGTTACGTACTTTCAAGGTATTTGAACGAAGGTTACGTACTTTGAAAAGTTTCGATAAAAGATTCTTTGAAAGACTTTCAAGAAACCTTGATTTTTTGTCGGACTAAGTAACCAAAATTATAAAACGAAAAAAAAATACAATTAAATTCGAAATAATAAATAAATACATTTCAATTTAGAGCTTGCTGCCTTATGTCGATACTTCTGTTTAGGTAGTGTTTTTATAATATTTGGATTACAACATCTGACAGTAAAATGTTCTCGAGATTTTTTAGTTCAAGGAATGGCTTCACTCTTTTTCAATTTAAATTTTCCTTAATATCCGAGCAATTTGAGAACTTTACCGATATCTTTTAAAAGATAAATCCTTACGCAGGAGGATTCTCGACCATCAGAACTTCTTAAAGGAAAATAAAAAAAAACTTAGTTTTACATAAAAAACAAGTTTTTTTCCAATTTCCCTTTAACATAACTGAGTAGAATGCTCATATGTAAAAAACGGCCGGCTGGTTGTAGCTGATCTAATCTATAATATAAAAATGAATCCTCGAATGTGTTGGTAAGCACAAATCTCGAGAGCAGCTAAACCGATTTCGCTAATCCTTTTTTTAGAATATTCCTTGAAGTACGAGGATGGTTCTTATGGAGAGAAAAATAAAAAATAAAATTATTGAATCGACTGTTAGGCGGTACGAAGTTCGCTGGGTCAGCTAGTTTCATATAAATAAGTAACTCCCACACAACACAGGCAAGATTACCATATACATGAAAAAACACGCAGACTGAGGCTATTTGTACGGTGGCCCCTAGTGGGAATCGAATCCACGATCTCCAGTATTGTAATCAGCCGTGATGCCTCTGGACTAACGAGCCAGTCATTTTTTTCTTTGCAAAGTCACTCCTAACGTGAATGTACTCAGGTCGACTTTATGTAACAGTTAGAGCCACAGCAAATTCATTAAAGCTGATATATTTACAGAGAATATCTAATCTGTTGCGTCCCCTATTCATCAACGGAAGGGGCAATCGAATTATTGCCCCATTATTTTGGGGGCAAGTCAGATCATCGTGTGTGAATGAGGGGTCTTTTGGCTATGCTTCAAAGTTCACACAGGGCCCGCTAAATGATTATAATGTGGCCGTTTGATGTTATGAATTCATAGAGCCTTTGGTTATCATAGTTATATTAATGGTTGTCTGGAATAAATGGTGGGTAATCACTAATTCCCTAAGATACAGGTTTTGCCTAGTTTAGGGGATAGAAGACCGACACTGTGTTTGAACTCATGTTGTACAGCCTCTGCCTATTTTAAGTGTGTGCGTACCTATACTTTAGTCACTCTCTCTGTCATTTGATTGTATTTGTGTTTTCGCTATACTTATGTACAATAAAAATTATTATTATTATTAAAGGTAAAACTCATTATTAAAGGTAAACTAATTAAAATAAAGCGCTTGCGGCCTAGACGAACCAAGTGACTGAAATCAATTACTTGAGTTACGCAACAACAGGTGTGGTCAGATGCAGGATGGGTGACCGTTCCGGGACTACCGCTAGTAGCATTTCTTTTCAAGTGCTTCCGTAGATTTCAAGGCACGTTAAACCGTTGGTGTCGGCTGTCGTGTAATGGCAGTCGTCAAGCCTGTCAGAGACCTTATGGGCGATTTGATAACTTCTGACAGTAAGGCCCGCCACTGTCTTACAATCCTCCACCAACTCGGACTTGGCCCTTGTGGTGGAGTAACCTTCCTGCGATGCAGGAAGAGACCCGTGCCCCAGCAGTGGGGATATATAAGGGATCAACCCTTATATATCCCCACTGCTGGGGCACGGGTCTCTTCCTGCATATCAATCACCAATTAAAAATGTATTAGCTCATGTTTTATACAAGGCAACAAACGAGGCAAGAGAGCTGGGCAGTCAGTGTTTTGGTGAAATTTGCAGTAGATATGCCACGCATTAACGAACTTACCAATGGAAAAAAGATTATAAATTGTGACTGAACAATTAAGATGATGATTAAGTTATTAGGCGCTACCCCTTAAATGTTGCATAGCTAAACTTCATTTAAGTTGGACTTTTAAAATGAGTGTTTTTCAATCACGTGACCATACCCACGGTAAATTATTTATAACTAGATGCTGCCCGCGACTTCGTCTGCGCAGGATTAGCATTTCGAGTAGCTTATATTAGCGTGGCGTATAAAAGAACTTGATCACTTGAGTTAACCATTAACAGGCGCGGTAAGGTGCAGGATGGGTGACCGTCCTGTGACTACCGCTAGTGGCATTTTTCCGAGCGCTTCCGTGCTTTGCAAGGCACGTTAAGCCGTTGATGCCGGCTGTCATGTAATGGTAGTCGTTAAGTCATGTCAGAGGCCTCATGGACGGCTTGATAACTTCTGACAGTAAGGCCCGCCACTGTCTTACAATCCTCCACCAACCCGGACTTGGCCCCCGTGGTGGAGTATGGCCTAACCTTCCTGCGATGTAGGAAGAGACCCGTGCCCCAACAGTGGGGACTTACCAGGGTTGATATCGATCGATAAAAGAACTAACATTATGGGTGTCAGTCCACTACGGGGGGCGAGTCTCTAAAATGTTGTTTAATAGAGTCACATTAGTCCGGTAATTGTCGTTTTATTTACACTACCGGTAGTCTGGTACTAAATCGCATTGCATTGGTATAACCCGTGCAATTTAACTCGGCGCCTCGCGCGATTTGATCTTCTTCACGAGAGATGCCTATTTAATTTGCGCGGGTTACACCCGTGAAATGACATTGTACTGCTTTCGCTTTTTAGACTACCAAATTGAGTCAAATAACAACATTGTCGTGATTAGACCATTCTATTGAAAAACTACGTAAGTATTAGACTCTGTGGCGCAGCGCTTAGGACGACCTCTGTGGCGCAGCGCTAGCGCATCCCGGGTTCGATCCCCGGCTGCGGAAAAAAACACCCCAGGTCTTGGATGTTTACATGTTTGTGATGTCATTGTTTCTGGTTCCCATGACACAGGGTATCCTAGTGTGGGACCATAAGCAATAATGTATGTAAAAAAAAAGGAATGGTCAGAGGCCGCTCCTAAGATACGCCACTAAGCCCGATCTTCAGCTGTTCCCTCCGAGCCACTACCCACCGCTTTACAAATGTCGTCGCTCCACCTTGCCATTGGTCGCCTGGTTGATCTAAATGCGATTATCGATTGTACCTCTAGCGGACTGTACCGTACAGGTATTCGGTAAACCCATCAAGCTTGAGTGGGGCAGATCAGTTAATTACGTCATTGTTCAGTTGGCGATCGATAATGACGGCCGCTGCTTATGTATTCAGGTTGGCTCCGACTCTGTTCTAATATTGTCTCTCCGTGTAGATTACCTGGATCACACGGTTAATATTACGGCCTCTATTATGCACTAGAATTAGGACAAGTTCTTAGACTGCATCGCGGCTGGATTATCCACTAATTTGGATTCTAAATAATCACACCAAGTCACTGTTAGATTAAATACTAACCATAGGCTAAGTTCTATATTTATTGCTACTAAGAATACACTGGACCATGTTGTCTGTATCGCGTCTGAATCTCTCGTGGCCTTGTGGTGGAGTATCGCCTATACCTTCCTCAGGGAAGAGACCCGTGCCCCTCGGTGGGGACATAATTGGTTGATGATGATGATGATGATTTTGTCCGTAAATTAAATAAATTAGACTGCCTGCTAAGTGGTGCTAACGGAGCGGTAGAACGCCGGCTTTTCATTCTAGAGGTCGAGGGTTCAAACCTTGGCCTATACCAATGACTTTGTTGTCTAAGTTACATCCATTTATGAACTTATAGTAGTAATACCACTCGCTAACATCGTAAGGAAATCTGAAACGAAACAAAACGAGACGAGACGAGACGAGACGAGACGAGACGAGACGAGACGAGACGAGACGAGACGAGACGAGACGAGACGAGACGAGACGAGACGAGACGAGACGAGACGAGACGAGACGAGACGAGACGAGACGAGACGAAACGAAACGAAACGAAACGAAACGAAACGAAACGAAACGAAACGAAACGAAACGAAACGAAACGAAACGAAACGAAACGAAACGAAACGAAACGAAACGAAACGAAACGAAACGAAACGAAACGAAACGAAACGAAACGAAACGAAACGAAACGAAACGAAACGAAACGAAACGAAACGAAACGAAACGAAACGAAACGAAACGAAAAGAAAAGAAACGAAACGAAATGAAATGAAATGAAAAGGTTTTATTCAAAGTAGCACAGAAACTGCGGCTTAATGAACGTTACAATTCAAACTAGATGTCCATTTCAAAAACTAAATCATTTAGGAGAAAAAATGGACAAAAAAACTCCAAACTTAGTCTTTTCAAAAGTCCTTAATTAACATAGTTTACATAATTATTATAAAACATAGAACTCATACATTGTACTGTCTTTAATTCCAGACCTCATTGTCATCTAAATAATCCTTTATGGTATAGTAGCCCTTTTGGCACAAAGTGTGCTTAACATATTTTTTGAACCGCGATTCAGGCAAGCTTAATATATCTTCAGGGATTTTATTATAGAAGCGTATACAATGCCCCATGATGGATGTATTAACCTTTGCCAGCCTAAATAGTGGGAACAAAAGTTTATGTTTATTTTTAGTATTTACATTGTGTTGGCTACCTAAAGTTTTAAAGTTACTGATATTTTTCCTAACGTACATAATGTTTTCATATATATACTGACTGAAATCTCTACTACCCAGCCTATAAATGAATCTGATCGCTCTCTTCTGCAAGTCGAAGATGGTCTCAATGTCTGCTGCCCGTCCCCACAGTAGTATGCCATAGGACATAAGACTATGGAAGTAACAAGTAATAAAATAAACAAGCCTAGCAGTTGCGACGTCAGTTAGTTCCCTAATTCTTTTGACTGCATATGCTGCTGAACTAATTCTATTTGGTAATTTTTCTATATGAGGACGCCATTGAAGCTTTGCATCAATTGTGATACCTAGAAATACAGTTTAATTCTAGAAATACAGGTCTAATTTGTCATTCCCCAGTAAAACATTGCTGGCTACCATTTTGACATTTGGAAGAGTGAACTTTATACATTTCGTCTTTTTTGAATTTAACAATAAGTTATTATAAGTAAACCAATTTAGTACCCAAGAGAGAGCATTATTTGTATTGTCAAGGTCATTTTCTTGTCTCTTAATTTTAAAAATAAGTGACGTGTCATCTGCAAATAATACTATCTCTGACATATTTTGAACCATGAACAGTAAATCATTTACATATACGAGGAAGACGAACGGCCCCAAAATCGATCTCTGTGGCACTCCTATCCTGACCTCTGACCCTGAAGATTTAGTTCTATTTATATCAGCTCTTTGAACTCTCCCTTCTAAATATGATGTCATACGTTTTAGGCTATTCCCGTTTATACCATAGTGCTTTAATTTTAAAAGAAGTGTTTTATGGTCAACGATTGCGTTGACCATAAAAATGTCAACGCAATCGTTGCTTTCGACAAATGCTTTCGACAAGTCACAGAATACGCCTATAGCATCCTTGCACTAAATATATATTAAACTAACATGACGCAGGCGTCCGTTGTAGAGCGCCCTTGCGTAAAGCCGAATTGCTGACCATGGAGAAGTTGATAGTCATGATAGACCTGAGTGACAGAGGTCTTCATATAGGTACCTCAGCACTTGTAATTGCTAATCCACGGTGGGCATGCGTGATGACTAAGCCCATTCTTTCTAGTGGAAACTAACGCCACCAATGGATTAAAAATCATAAATTGTTTTTTAAAGCGTATTATTTTCAAAAAATTAACATCATAAATCTTAATATGAAACAAAGCAACAACGCCTAAAGAACAAATTTGCAATCAGGAATTTGTGACAACCATTTGTATGATATTTGACAAATACGCGATTGCCATTGCTCAGAATTTAATGAACGTAATATAGGAGCAGATTATTGTTACTGTAAAACAGAAAGATAATTTTTTATCTAAAATCCAAAATTTAAATCCACCTAGTTTGGATTCTCATGCGATAAAAAATTATGTGTACTTAATATTTAAGCCAACCTGTAAATTAGAATATATTTACACGTATATCGT
Source organism: Yponomeuta sedellus (assembly GCA_934045075.1). Classification (NCBI taxonomy): domain Eukaryota; kingdom Metazoa; phylum Arthropoda; class Insecta; order Lepidoptera; family Yponomeutidae; genus Yponomeuta; species Yponomeuta sedellus. Next base: position 16,347,002 of record OW203727.1, on the reverse strand, counting down.
ATGTTTGTTGAGCAATAAATATATTTATCCTTAAATTAAAATTCGCAATAGATACCATGTTTGTTTTAATTGAGCCGCAATATTCTCACCAATTCACAAAGAAAATCTCTTTTTATCTCTCTTTGTGATTCATAAATAATAGAAGCCCACTTTTTCGCGTCTACAATTTCAATTTCATCACGACAATGGCATTGTATAGTTACGCCACGCGGCGGCATCGTTTTTTTCCTATATGTCTAAGGATTATGCCCCTAAAGGTCCCTCAATCCACCCTTACTTTGATTGCGTTTATTTTGTGACCCGCCGTAATCTCGTCCCAGTCGTTTTGTTTGTATTTTTACCTTTAAATATCTTCACTGCCAATATATTAAAATCTTTATTTCGTACTGATATCAACCCTTTGTCGGGACATCACTGTTGGGCATGGGTTTTTTCCTGCATCCCATTAAGGTTAGACCATACATACTCCATCACGGTGGCCAAGTCTGGTTTGGTGGAGGATTGTAAGACAGTGGCGGAACTTACTGATAGAAGTTATCAAGCCACCTATAAGGCCTCTGACATGGCTTAACGACTCACAGCCGGCACCCGTAAATAAGTTACAGTCACACAATAAATAACGGACTTCAAAACACTACGTCACTAAAACACAAATAATTTGAGCGAATATGTCCTTTTAATTCAAAATAGCTACATGTATTTGGGTATTATAGCAGTATAATTTTGAGTCGGTGCTGAAATGTAATTTGCGTGACCAACATACATTTTGAGTACCGGCACAATTTTTCCTTTTTACTATTTTTATGAATGCGATTCCACCAAGTTTTATTTTCCGATAACAAATACCTATCAAAGGTTTTAATTTAATACTTGTTGTGGATTAGGTAATTGATTAAAATACTCATTTTGTAATCACCTTCTAATATTACTGCTCTACCCCAGTATTCAAACAAAAGATAAACTAGCGAAGAGATGTGGAGGTTCACATAATGCAGTTGGTTGTTGGTCGATCCTTGAACTCGGCCGCTTGGAACGAAACCTTCGTGGGACGAGTTGCGGGCCACCCTTGAGCAGACAGATTGTCCCGGACCCTTCGCCCTGCAGTAACTGACCGGTTGATGTTGATCGATAGTTATACCGTGGCTGTATCCGATGCCCTATCGAGGGTTATTTGATTTGCATGGTGGAATATGTTTTTTGTCGGTGATGAAGTTAGTTTTCCTATTTCGTCCTTACATATACTTATGGTCTTATTTATAAAAGCAGCCCTCAGTAGTTTATTTTGTATGCTCTTGGTAAATTCACAGCTGTTCACGGTATATTAACAATTTTTTACTGTGCGAGAAACTGGAGGTTCATGCGACAAAATGCACTAAACATTCTTCAGCCAAATCCTTCTTTCTTAATACTTCAATATCTTCGTGTCTCGTAACCTTACTAAATTAAACATCAAAAAACTAACATGACATAAACTCATGCCTGTATATATAAATCACTCCTATATATTGTTTTTCTGGCACTACCTCTTTTACCCTCTGCATAAACGTGGGTTAGCTGAAAGAAAATACTATCTATACCTGAGCCAAATTCGATAACGAATAGCGATAAACAAACCGTTGCTTGGCAACCACTTGTTTACATGTAAAAGGCAGATGTTAACAACCTTTTCTAGAAATTATTTTCATACAAATGATAATCGTTCCTTTCTCCTACTAATGTAAAATGCTTATTTATGTTTATATGTTTATGATTTTATAGTGAAAGGCTAAACCGATTTGAATATGACATATGACAACACTGAAATATGACACACAAATGTAACAAACATCCACGCGAGCCATGCCGCATGATTTTCCTAATAGAATTAAGGGCGTTTAAGCAAAAAACATACAAACTCTTCAACTTTATAATATTAATAAGTACCTTAAGTAATATTATTGCTACTATGAAAATCAGGAGATTGGGACCTACTGCAAATATTGCAATAAAAGAAAGTTCTTTGTATATATTTTTAGTCATATGTTCATCACTGTCACTGGCCAAAAAGGAGGATGAATTTGTGTCTCCGGAGACTTGAATTATAAATTCATCAATGACATTATCCATTACACCATCAAATTCGGCGTTTTCTTCTCTTCTTTAATTACGTGTTAAACACAACGTTGACATGCTGCTGGAGTAATCTTACTTATTCCCTCATGTAACAGGACCTTTATTGAGTTCAGCCATTTAAAAAGTTTAATTTTTGGCAGCAACATGGCCTTTTACTTGCCCCCATATGATTTCATCAAAGCACTTCCATATTTTTGTCTTGTGCCATTTTGTCACACACATAAGCCATAATATGGCAAGTATATTATACTTATGCCATATACACGTATTGACAAACGACTAAACTTCACTTGTTGGCATAAGCTAAATTCCCCAAAATGTTTTTCACACCTGAATTTCATCCATGTTTCTTTTTCTGTAGGGCTATCGCGTAAAATTAATGTAATTTTTTTTATAGTTTTTCGAAATAACAAGGTAATACGCATGTTATTTAAGTGATTCTAGTGAAATATGCTGCAATAGGAATTGTTAATAAATAGTTAACATGTAAAAGGCTATACTCATGTAAACAATAGAAGATTTTACTATTTTTATTTTTAATACACTAACCCGTGCTAAGGAACAAATTTAAAAACCTATTTAGAGACTAAAAATTTCACCCATGCCGGGATTCGAACCCGCAACCTCTGGCACGGATAGCCAGAGGTTGCGGGTTCAAATCCCGGCATGGGTGAAATTTTTAGCCCCTAAATAGGTTTTTAAATAGAAGATTTGTAAAACGTGAGTTGTGATAACCCTAAATTGGTTTGTTCACCTCTATTCTTTATCGAATTTGGCTTAGGTATAGTATTAAGCTAGCCTTTGCACAAATTTCTTTTTTAGTGCAATAAAGAAATTTCGACTTATGAACGTTGATGAAGCGAAGGTGATCTGTCAGGATTGTGGCAAGTGGCAGTCTCTGGTCTCTGCCTACCCTTATGGGATACAGGCTTGAGGTTATGTATGTATATATGTATGTATGTATGTATGTATGTATGTATGTATGTATGTATGTATGTATGTATGTATGTATGTATGTATGTATGTATGTATGTATGTATGTATGTATGTATGTATGTATGTATGTATGTATGTATGTATGTATGTATGTATGTATGTATGTATGTATGTATGTATGTATGTATGTATGTATGTATGTATGTATGTATGTATGTATGTATGTATGTATGTATGTATGTATGTATGTATGTATGTAAAGAAAATTCATTCATTCATTACCCAGAGGGTTAGGCAGAGACTATAGACTGTAATTTACCACAATCCTGATAGATCACTTTCGCTTCATTAACATTGATTAGTCGTGGCAGGCACGCACGTTGGTTTCGGATACTCTTTATCTTGCCCTTTGCTTCCTAAACTCAATCCGACTTCATCCAGGCCAAGTTAAACAACGTAACCTAATCAAGAAGTATGCATAATTGATCGCTCGTGTGTAGTTAATAGCAGTTTCGGCAAACTCCTCAGTTAAAGTGATGGGCTGGTACATTATTTAAGGGAAACTTAAGGAACTAGTTGCCATTGGAATGTTACACACGGTAATGGCATACAGCAAACTTATCATAAGATAGCCAATCTCAAATTTATTTAATTAAATTTCATTGTTTTTTTTTAATTTAGAACACAAAACGGATTACAGTCACATTTACTACAGAGATAGAGAAATAGAAACCACTTTATTGCACAACCAGAAATAACAATACAACCATGAATTCTTAAATCTAAGTAATGTTATACAATTGGCGGTCTTTACGCTCGATCTTTTCCAGACAACCTTAATTAATACATACATTATAGATCAGATCTAACCAATGACCCTAAAATTATTTATCTAGCATATATATAATATAGTACTTACAATTTTTAACCCATACTCAATATCTTTTTTAACATAACAATATAGGGACATACATTGCTTCTGACCCACACTAGGATACCCTGTGTCGTGAGAACCAGAAACAACGACATCACAAACATGTAAAAATCCAAGACATGGGGTTTTTTTTTGTCCCCAGACAGAGTTCGAACCCAGGACCTCTTGCATGGTAGGGAGATGCGCTACCGCTGCGATACAGAGGTCGTCATATCTCGACATAACTGTTGTCAAATCATCATAGATTATCCTAACCTCTTGTGTACCACTAGGTGAGCGTACAATATTAAGTAAATTATTTATATAATTTATGTCAACCCCTTCTGTATTAGGCTAATGTAATTAAACTACAGATCCTGTTTTAAACAGAACGTACATTGTTTGCTTAATATGCCAATATGGCGTAGTTAAATTTGGATCATTCAGTCAGCGTTACCTTTGTTCGATGTGCCTATTGTTTTGTGTATTGCTTTATTAGTTTAATGGAGGAAGTGTTTTTTTAATGTACAGACGACAGCTCATCAACCTTGAATTGCTTGCACTGAACTCGGTTAGGTACTTTTAAAATAAAACTGTAAGTTTGGTGACTGCAGACAACTGCTTATCAATCTTAAGCTTAGGGTCGCTAACTAGCCAATATATGAATAAAAATCATAAGTTGTAGACTTTTAGTCCGGACCTACTTACGGGTGTTGTTATATCGGAAGAGTCCGACCAGGGTGCCAATTCTTACTTCATTAGCAAATAAGTCGTATACAACTCTTAATTGTTATGACTTGGAATTATACGAAAAAAGTCGAGCGATCCCCAAAATCTGTATTCTGAACGCCATTCTACATACATTGAATTAGAATGAGATAATAAATGTCTAATGACTCTGTCGAATTATCTTATTTTATTCGACAAAAGTCTAAGCCTTCGAGTATTTTGCGTCTACGCTTTCAATCCGCATGGGCGAGAATCGGCCCCCAGGTTTTGTTCCGATTCGCAGAGCTTAATCATGGTGAGCAGAGACGGAGCTCGCGTCGTCGGTTGCTCGTCTCACACTGCGGGTCTCACCTGGTCGGACTCTTCCGATATAACAACACCCCGTAAGTAGATCCGGACTAAAAGTCTACAATGTGTTGTGCTTACGATCATAAGTTCTTATAGAATACTTTTTTTTTTCAAAAAGTAAACATCATATATCTTAACCGCTATGACAACTAGTTTTAGAACTTAAAGTCTAGAACCTAGGGTCGGCAACCTAGGACTCTAAACGATTTCCGTCGAAAAGGGCCGTTTTTAGCGGAAATCGATTTAAGTCCTAGGATGTTTATACTGCATTCTATGCTGTATGTTCTAAAAATAGTTATCACAGATATAACGATTTTTTATGTTGACTCTTTGAAAAAAAAAACGTTTTTAAAATAAGTTATGATTTGTATTCCATTGGTGGCGGCAGTTAGCACCCCGCAGCGCCTTAAAATGTTGCACTACTTAGATAGCTTTGAAATTAAACTGTAAGTTTCGTGACTGTACGGTCCACAACTCATCAACCTTAAAATGCTTGCACTGAACTCACTTAGGTAGCTTTGAAACAAGACTATAAGTTTGGTGGCTATACAGTCGACAACTACCTAAGCTGTTGGGATAGTATAGGTGCTGGGCAAACTACCTCCATCTAAAAAACTATGTTACAAGCACTGAAGTTTCCTAATGGTCCCTTCACCCATCTAGTGAGAGTTAAGGTGCTACTAGACGCTCTATAAAATCATCTCATTACGTAGAACAATGGGTTCGCAAGCGAGAGACCCAGGTTCTATCCCCAGTGCGGGCATGTACCGATGACTTTCTTTAATTTCAAAGTTACGTACATTCGCGAATCAGTAGACGCAATTACACGCGCTAACCGTGAAGGAAAACATCGTGAGGAAACCCGCAGTTTGGTTGGCTTCGCATATATTGACTAGTCTTTCCTGGGCTAAGCCGACTAAGCTGTCAGGATGGTATAGGTGCTGGGCAAGCCTACACCATCTAAAACTATGTTCTAGGCACTAACTACAGCATCCAGCATTCATTTAATGTGAGTGAAAATGCCACTGGACGCTGTGTATAAATCAACATTGCGTAGATGCTAAAAGGTTGATACTACGTAGTTGCAGAAGGCCAAAAATAAGCAGTGTCCTCGAATAGGCATTGCTACGAAGATACAAAAGCGCATTTGACATTTCAATCGGCCTCCGAAGGGCGCTAGGCCGGGGGTTCGGCGCCGATTCACCGTTGATTCGCAGTAATTGATTGCCGGGGGCGAGCGCTTGCTCATACTGTCACGTAGCTGCGGCGTCAATGTTACAGAGGAATCAGCATGCTGGGCCTAGAACAATGGTTCGGATGGTAACCCTTTAGATCTCATTACTACTAAACCAACTACAAGCAGCCATACATCTAGCGCATAATCGGAAGGAATGGAGAGAGCTGGTGGCTGAAGATGCCCCAAAGTCACGTCCCTCAGCCATAAGGATACGACGAAGAAGAAGACTACTAAACCAAATAGTAAATGGCTTCTTCTATAAGGCATCTTTAGAAAGAGTAAACATAACAAAAAATGTCTTAATAAATATAGTTGTCCTATTTAGAATCTTCTGATAAGAACTCAGGTCGAAGAATTTGGGACTTTAAAACAGTTTTGCAAAAAATAACTGAAATCGATTAAAGTCCTAACTTATCCACCAACCTAACTTATCCACCACCACCACCAAGCGCTTTGCCCCGATGTTTTTGTTCACCGTTAGTATTGGCGTTACAAATTCAAAAGTGCTCGTAACATGGAAAACAGCGTCATGCCAGGTTAGAATCTACGCCCTCTTGAATGTCAGGCGAGTGTACTACAAACCGGGCTACCATCGCTTGCGAGGCCTTGCTTCTGTCCTTTTGCTGGCTGTTGTTGCACAGAGTTCCATTTCCATTATGTTGTGTATGTTATTTATTCGACAGGTTTTATAGATCTAAAACGTTCTTTAACAAACATGTTTTAAGTCAACACTCTTGCCTTAGTGTTCTATGCTTTTTCGGTACGGATTGTCTTTCTAGTTGGGTAACAGGTTTGGTTACAAAACTGATGTCGAGGGTTCGTTTCCCGCTGGTTGCCACCGTTTTAGGATTTGTTCAAATGGTCTCAGTCTGGATGTCTTTCCATGTTTGTGGTGTTCTTATTAACTTGTCAAAGGGTACCCTAGCAACTAAAATGTAAGGATGTCCTGCCGTCTACTGTAATACACAGCAGAATGATCATAATTTTTTTACACAAACTTTTCGTAAATTCAATTGCTACCACTATTACATTAGTTTGCCACCACTTTTCAAGGACTTCTAATCTACCAATTTATACCTAATATTTGTGTTTTATTCAGCATTTATGAAAAACTTCAATGTACATTTTTCAGCAAGTGTGTTTTTTTTAAAATAACCCTTCACATCACAGAAAAAGCTGTCAAACAAAGAGTGACGTAAGTATGAAACGTATTCACCAATGGGAAGGACCAAACACTCCATCCAAATCTCACCCTAAATTACATGGCTCCGCTAGTATTAAACATCAATTTTACCCCACACTCGTCGCCTAGGCGGGCGGCGAAATTTACATACATATTAATTTGCTAGCGACACAGTACCCCAGCCGTTTGCAATCTGTGTAATTTTGTACTGGCTTCCCCGTGTTAGGAGTTGCAAACCTAAGCACCAAACTAAATTCACCTCTAACACTTCGTAATAGAGCTCACAGGTGTTGGCTAGGAGCGAACGTGTTGAAATTGTAGGTGTAGTGAATTTGTTGTGAACGGTAATCAGTCTATTCGGTTGGTGACATATTAAACGGTAGTGGAATCATGTCGTGATTGTTAATTCTGTCAAATCCCTGTTTGCTTGCACTGCGCTTGTGTTCCAAATGGGCTAACGAGGTTAGCTTGATATGATATGCTTTTGTGTGCCTGTCTGGGATTCTGTAACGATAATGGGCGGTTTCACACTGGATAACTGCATGACATTTTTTTTGTAAAATAGCCTAGATCGTAATGTCGTCGTCGTCAGGTTTTAATAGTCCACTACTGGACATAGCCCTCCCCTAATGAGCGCCATAGCGCCCTGTCTTCAGCTTGCCGCATCCAGCATCTGCCACCAGTTTTTCGCAGATCGTCATCCCACCTAGTCGGAGGAATTGTAATGTGTAATATTGTGTTATTACTTTGAAATCGTCCAATCGAAAGTCTTAACTTTTATAAGTCTAGCAGTGTCTCGCTTACCTACTAAATATAAATCATGGGTTCGATTCCAGACTTCCCATATGAGGTTGCCGTGTATTTATTTCTAATGCAAGTGACTCGCATTAATAATACCTTTAACGATGCCTTAATCTGATAACAATGTCCCAGGCACTGCAGCGTCTGAGTGAACCCTTCACCCATCTAATGTGAGTGAAAATGCCACTGGACGCTGTAATAAATCTTCTCATTACGTAGATGAAAAGGCCAATTGTATTTGGTTTGTAAAGTATTAGTTCATATATATTACTAAAGTAATTATATTCTTTTTAATGCCCTAACCCGTGCTAAGGACAATTTTAAAAACCTTGCTGTGGTGTACATACTTGTATGAATAAATAAAGTTGCTTGGTGAGCGCCGCCCCTCGGCACTCCTGCGGTAGACGTAGCGGCGGACTGACGCATCACCGGCGTATAACCGAATAAAGGCTGCATTATTGTGAGACTAGAAGTATCCCCTAATACATTTGAAGGAGACGTCACATTGGCGACGAGGATAAAAAACGTGAGTAAAAGTGCAAAAGATGCAACAAAATAATAGTTCCAACTACAATTGTTCAGGTTGTCATCTGTTAAAAGAAGAGTACCTACCTACTAATGTAGCATACATGGTGTAAATAGTGCAAAATTACCTAATATTCACCGACACACAACGCTGTGCGTATACAAAGTATAGGTGAAACCATGACAATTTTAATGTAAACAAATGACAACCGCGGCAACGCTAGTCAAGTACCTACCTACAAACGTGCCTGCTATACTTACCAATAAACGATTCCGTTGTTATGCAGTGCAGCCGATTCACTTTGATATTAATTTTCCTTACCTACCTAGTAAAGTTAAAGTAATAATGTTCCATATTGATAATACTTATGACATATTTGAACAAAGCTGTCCGTGTGGGGAACGACGTATTACATAACATCTATAATGGTACATTGCGCAGATATACAAACTGAGGTATATCTATGGTTCGTAACGGACTTATTACCTAATATCTAGTTTACAAACCAAGAAAAAAAACTGTACAGAAAACATGTCTGCATATTCTTACTGTTGATTCCAAAACTCATTTACCTACCATCTTTCCTCAATAGCTCTTAAAAAAAAATCATTTGTTATACGATATACTTATCTGTGCATTAGCGAGTAGGTAAATATGAAATCGAGACGCAGATATTAAACTTTTGTTTACATCGTGATTTTGTAACCGGCATGCCTGCATAACAATAAATGTACCTGTAAGTATTAGCCAAGTTGAAAAACAACAAAACCCAATACAAAGGGTGCACAAAAACTCAAACGTAGAGTTCATTCGGTAGCTGGGAAGTTGCAAATCGGGTAATATGTCTATGCTACTATTACGTTTAGATATATTTGAGAAATATGTATTAAATAAATCAGCAGCTTCTACCTCCTCTTCAATTTTTGTAACTCCGTCAGTTAGTCCAGCAAAACTTTCAACTTTTCGAGATTTTCTTCCTTTTACATTTTCATTTACTATACTCCAAGTGGTTTTTATTTTATTACTTGAATTTACGATGCGGAATTCATTATCTTTCTTTTTAGTATGCGCTATCACCTTATGTAAAATTGCACAATACTTCTTATAATGATGTGAGAGCAGTAAATTATTCCTCGAGTGTTTAATTTTGATGAAAAGGTCACGTTTTGTTTCACATGATTTCTTGATGCCTTTTGTAATCCATTTCGGTTTTAAGTTTCTTTTGGCTTCCTTTATTTTGATTAGTGGGCAAAACCTATGAAATGCACTTATCAAAATGTCGTGAAATAGATTAAAAGATTGATTTGTGTCAGAGAGTAAACAAACTTGGTCCCAGTTCATGTCACTTAAAAAAATCTTTAGGTGATCTAAATTGCCTTGATTTAGATCCCTTACAAGTCTATAACTACCCACTGGGTTGGAATCCAACTCCATGACCAAGTTAGCACGTTGGAGGCAGTGATCAGAAAGACCAGGCTCAATCACTTTGACGTCTTGCAAGCATATGTTTGAGATGATGTTATCTATACAGGTACTGCTATGATCGGTAATTCGTGTGGGTTCCAACACATACGGCTTTAAACTAAAAGATTTAAGAAGGCTAAGAAAATCTCTCGTTTCAGCACTAGTTACCAATAAATTTATGTTAAAATCACCACATAGCAAGAACCTTCGGTTCGGCCTGTTGCCTAACATGTGATTTAACACAGTTTCAATATTGTTGAGAAAAAAGTCATTCTTTATAGTTTTTGGTCTGTATGCGCAAACCACATGAATATTGTTCAAATTAATGCCACAAACTTCAAATATGTTTGGTATAGAAAACTGTTTTAGAGACAGAAGTTCTTCGAACTTCATAGTGTCGTGGATAAAAATGCATACACCACCCTTACCATTTCTATTTTCACGACAATAGGATGAAGCTAACGTAAAATTTGTGAAACTGATTCGATCGAGGTCACTTTTCATTCTGTGGTGCTCTGTTATGCACAAAATTTTTACATTTTTTCCATATTCAGAACTTAGCCAATTCTGAAGTACGGCTTGTTTTTTGTAATTTAAGCTCTGTATATTTATGTGGGCTATTTGTGTAATTACAGACTTCAAGGAAAGTTTTTTGTTACGTTTTTTGTGAGTTACGAAAAAAAGATTCTTTTGCTAGAGTGTCCTTGGTTTTAGTTGGCAAAGGCGAATGTTTTTTAAAGTAGTATGGAATAGTTCCTTTTTTTGCATAATTTTCGGCGCCATCTTCTAGTTTCTTCTTTTTGCTATTATTTTTAGTCTCTTGAATTCGAAAGAAATATGGTATAGTTCCTCTTTTTAAAGATCCCTTTGGAAATTTTGCATTTTGGTTCTTAAACACTTTTCCAAAATTTGTAATAAAATTTTCCTTGTAATACAAGTAATCTATTTCTATGTTTAACTTCGCACTTAAGTGTAGCTTATTCTTTCTTTCCACAAAATAACAATCGCGAAGCCTAGTGGCCATGGTTTTTAGTTCTTTATTGAGCCCGTTTGTGTCAAGAAAATGGTTGACTTTAATTTGACATAAAAATATTACAATTCCTTTATCATTTGTTTGCAGTACTCTGTCCAAGTCTGAGACAAACTTAGTAGTTTTTTCATGTGATCCCAATATAAGGATTATAATATCCTTTTTGGAGCTTCTAATTATCAATTCCCTAAGGTCTGCTAGGAGTACAGAACATGACGAGTCAGGCTTAACGAGAGCAGAGATCCCATAATCGCTGTAACCCTGAGTTCTTCTTAAGTCGTGGAGTTTTTGTGCAACGCCACGCGCTCCTTCATCCCCCAAGATGTGGATAACAGGTTTTTTCTTGCTTTGCTGTGAGTGGCGCCCAATAATTTGTTCTGATGACTGACGCTTTTGTATTGGAAGATGCTGAGAATCCTCGGGCTTCTTCACATTTTCTGAGACAGTGTCCTGGATAGCAGGATTTGGTAAATTTGGGATTGTCTCTAATTTATCAGAGTAGTTCGAAGATTCCACGTTCTCGAACACAATTTTCTTTTTCGTACTTTTCCGTATAATGCTAGAACATGTAGAAGAGAGTAACTTAGGCGTAGAAGTAGTTACGCTTGAACTAATTTTCATTAGTACACTTATTTTCCTATTCAGTTCTTGGATGTCTAACTTCAGTTTGGTATTTTCTTCATTTAAATTAATAATTTCTTCATGCGCACTATTTAATTCTATTTTGAGGCCTGTGACTTCCTCAGTCAAGTCTTGAACCAACGTGTCATTTCTTTGCGAAATATTGGGCAAGCTCTTTGTGGTTGAATCAAGAAAACTTGAGCTATCGTCCACGACAGAAGCGTTATGAAAGGAATGTTCTTCTAAAGAATTACATTTTGGCAATAAGTTTGGCGTACACTTAGATATCTTCGGAGTTTGGAACTTATCTTTATGTTCCTTTTTATCTGCGCCGGAAGGAATATTTTTCCTGGTGTTCTGTTGAAGTTTGTTCCCGCGGCCTGTATTAACATTTGTGCACGATTCGCATTTCCATGTTTTCCTAGTCGAATATAAAGCGGAAAATCTAGCAGTTGTCATATTCAGACATTGATAGTGAAATTGTGTCTTACAAACAGCGCATTTTAGTAAATCACTAAGTGTTATTACCTTTCGGCACACTTGACAGCTCATTTTTTTATTTATTAGAGCCAATACTTAGACAGTCAATGTGTAGATCTCGGTTTTTTACGAGGAATGGAACGTGATTGCCACTGACGGCTAGGTGACAGTTTTCTCTTCGCCTTGATTGGTTGTTTGGACGTCACAATCCGACAGCATCAGACAGTTTGACGTATTTTATCGCCTTCTCGCTCACGCAAAAAGTCGTTATTGTTATTCTTCGAACACAAACATAAGAAATTGTTTGTTTTAACTCACGATTTTGGGCGCTTAGTTGGTTGTATCTTGACAAAAGCGATGGTTCTAACCATAAGCTTTATTCCTATAACACCTTTTGTGCACTATTGGTAGATTTACTATTTTTAATCAAGTGTTAAAAGCAGAGCGATTTATTTGTACTGTTTACGGCGCACCGTTCCGTTCCGGTCTCGGGGCGCAGAGACTTCGTAAACATCTATACGTTGCAAAAATTTATAAAATCGCATAAAATGCGTAAAATGATAAACGAATTGGTAACATACAATTAAGTGAGTGAGCACTCGCACAAAAAGTAATTGGAAAATACCTACATAAATAAAACGAGAATAGTTCGGGATTTGTGTGACCTTAGAAAATAATTCACCCCGAACATATTAACATAAATTGAAACATAACGAGCTTTTACCCGCGACTTCGTCTGCGAAGACTTGTTTTCTGACACGTTTTACGATTAGTTGCACATCGCTTTGGCATAGAGTCAGGGTACCTATCTAACTAATACCTACTCAACTAGTCGCTCCAGAGGTGTTTCTTTTTACCTGGGTACAGATCGTACCACTATGACGTCACAGTTACCGGCAATAGAAAGTTTTGATTGCGAGGGCGATCCCACTTCACTAGGCCATCGGTGGGAACGATGGAAACGAGCTCTTGACGTGTACCTCTTAGCTTCAGGCATCGAACGGCCTCTAATCAAACGTGCAACCCTACTGCATATGGGTGGATTAGGCTCACAATTAGTTTAATATAACCTTCCTGGTGCGAATGTGGAAGAGGAGGAATCTGCTGAGGTATTTGAGATCGCGATTGAAAAGTTAGATGAATACTTTTCATCCAAGCAGAGTTTCGTGTATGGACGGCATGTGTTTCGTCTTATAAAACAAGAAGCAGAAGAGAAGTTTGAAAAATTTGTTATTCGGTTACGAAATCAGTGCGCAAAATGTAATTTAAAAAAAAAAAGAAAACGTTCTCATTGACCAAATTACAGAAAAGTGTGCTTCGACAGAACTTAAAAAGAAGATCTTACAGCTAGGCGATTCAGCCACAATTGAAAAGTCATTATCGAGGCAAACCCTCTTGAAACGGTAGACAGACAACTAAAAGAATTTCAAGGGAAACAACATGAACAAGTCAATAGGATCGGAACGAGACCAAATAAACTTAAAGCCACTAACGCGGGCACAAAAGATCGGTGCTCGAGGTGTGGTAGCGAATATCACAATAGTAATGATGCCCGTTGTCCAGCTAAAGACTAAATTTGCGATAAATGTGGGTCATTTCAAAATGCAATGTCGTACAAGGAGTTCCAAACGCACGGCACCAACAAATATAGAAAAACCCAATTTCACAAAAAGACCAAGATCAAATGAACCGACACTCGAGACACAAGCCAAACAGCCAGTCAATCTGTAAATTACATATTCCACATGATGGACGAATCAGATGCTGAAATTACTTGTGAACTAGGTGGAGTCAAAGTGAATATATTAATAGACTCTGGCAGCAAAAGAAACATCATCAGTGACAAAACTTGGGAATACCTAAAATCCAACTCAGTTGTAGTGTCAAATCAACAACGAGGGTCGGACCAAGTTGATTCCTGTCCTGTTTGTTTGTTGTCTGTTTGTTGAGTCCTGGTTGATGATGAAGTTCATGCCTGCTTGAGTCCGAGTAACTGCAGTACATTGTCCGTGTCAATGTCCACGATTGGAAAAATCCGGTGAGCAGTTTTCATTTAAGAGTGAAAAGTTGAAATGTCCCTATTTCGTTGCTTCAGTAACTTTGGTTGGTAGCAGTGAACACTGTGCTGTTAATAAGTTTATTTGCTTAGTAGTGAAAGTAATGGAAATTTACTAAGATTTATCCCTAAAGTAGCATGCATCATTCATTGCCCTTGGTTTTCAGTTTTTACTAGTACTAAGCTAAAACTGATTGACAACAGTTTTATCAAATTTACCCACTTTCGGTAAAAAAAAGTGGTAGTTACGTAGTAGTTGATTCTACGTACATCTGACAGCTGATTTGTTTACATTTTCGTTACAAGTAGCCGGGCGATCAAGATATTGTTAAGTTTAACCTCGATCGTATTCACGTAGTCTACCTACAACCTGGATACTTTGCCTTTTGCTCTAAATCCGGGTGCTAAAGTGGTTTGTTTACTTTATATTTTGATTTTCAAAAGAAAGTAGATTCCTTTTAATTGGACAAGTTACTGTGCTACTGTTCTGTACACAGAAATGAATACGACAGCGTGAAACGGCGTGAGCAGCGAGTTCACAAGGCGATGCACCAGTTCAGCAACGCAGCCTGTCGAATCTGTCGAACATCGAGGGTTGAGCAGCATGTCAAGCCGTTCTATTGCGTTGTGTGTGAATGAATGAATGTGGTAAAGAATGAATGTGGTGAGCAGTTTCTTTTCTATTACGATTTCTCTGTATAGCAAAACTGTTTCCTCGTAAAGACGTTTTCCATACTGTTATTACCTTTACCACTAATTGACAAAGAGTAGTTTCAACTATTTGCGATAAAATGAGTGCAGAAGTTTTGATCTAAGTTTGCAAAAAAGAAATGGAATTTAAAATTGATTTAAAGATCACTTTGAATAAAATTATTAAATGTACCTACTCTGTATTAAAATAGCCGGAAAGGTTCTTGATCAATAAGTTTCTCTTTGGAAAGTTTTTTTTTGTGGTGAGAATTAAAATTGAGTTTACAAGTGGGTATACGGCCAATGGACTGATGTTGATGTTTGTGCCTGATGACGTAGACGGGCAGGACGCAGATCTTCTCCGATTGAAGAAGAGTGTGACATGTAAGTGTTACCCGATATTCAACCCAACCAAGTAATGAGAGTTTTCTTTGCTTGAGCTTTGAAAGTGTTGATCATGAGCCATTTCTGAAATCTGAAAACTGTGACTATGTGCTAGTGAAAGTACCTACGTGCTTTGGACGTACATGGCACGTGGGGTAATCTTGAACTACGGCGATACTTCCATTACATTAGAGTCAATTGTAGTCTAGTGGTGATATATTATGGCAAGATACTCTCCCTGAATTCCAATTGGCTACTAACTGTTACCAATATAGAATAACGAAATCAAGTCCGCCTGAGCTTCTAATTTGCCGTGTAGCGAGACCTTTAAATCTCGTGTTACCGAACGAGACAGAACGCGAAGTTGACATCGAAGACGTTAGAGCTAAAGCTGTACTTAATAACTAATGCTGCTGACTATAACAAAAAAGGGTTTTTGATTTCAAGAAATCTAAAGTTGTTAATTTCAGTGTCGGAGATTTTGTTTTGATTTTGTTTTGTTTTGATCAAACCAAATTTGATCCAAAATTTAAGAGTCCTTTTAGAGTGATAGAGGGTTTGGAAGGTGACCGATATGTTTTAAAATCACTGAGTTGTAAACGTACGTACAAGTACGCACACGATAGACTAAGAAAAATGCCGGAGGGTCAAATACCAGTCGGATGTGTCAGAGAGTGATGAAAAAGTTGAAGAGCATGTTGATGCTGTGACGGAGTAAGAGGTGCTCGGTTCGGTTGGTCTGCCGCACCAGAGACCATGCCGTAATCGTAGCTCGTTGAAAGTCGGTAGTTACTCGAGGAGAGTGATACGTGGGTACGCGATGGGCAGATGGTTCTGGCGGGGACTGGATCTTTGTAAAGATCAGAGTGTGTATGCTTTGCGATCCTTGGAGAGGATGTAAAAGTTGGTGAGCTAGAGTAGCTCTAGGCCACGAACGGGACACTTACTTGATTTTTTTTAAGGTTTTAGACTGAAAGAGTTTGGCTCTTGTTGTTGATGGTACTTGATACTCTACGCATTGATTATACTTGATTGCATGATTTTCATAATTAATTTTCATATCAAGGACGGATTATTTGATGTTTGTACAGTGTAAATAGACTGTTTGATAATGGCTAGTAAATTGAAAATTGAAAAGAGGAAAAGACAAAATAATGATGTTGAAATCGAGAATAATTTAATTTCAGAATAACATTTAAGCTTAGTGTTAAATAATAAGTAGTTATCAGTAATTTTAGGACACTAAAAATTTGATGTGATTCTACATTAAGTTATTATAACTGTTTGCTTTGATAGGGAAATTTGATGACGATTGTGATAAGTGGCAATTATAATTTAATTTAGAATAGTATTTCTGGTTGGTCATTTGTGTGTATTGCAATTCAAAATTTATTGAAAGGAAGAGATGTGGTGTACATACTTGTATGAATAAATAAAGTTGCTTGGTGAGCGCCGCCCCCCGGCACTCCTGCGGTAGACGTAGCGGCGGACGGACGCATCACCGGCGTATAACCGAATAAAGGCTGCATTATTGTGAGACTAGAAGTATCCCCTAATACATTTGAAGGAGACGTCACATTTGGTTCGATGTGGTGTGATAAATTGATTAAAAGATATAATCTCGATTTGAGGGTAAACTATTTATTTATGGCAACTCTAGACAAAAAAAAAGTTGTTTGAATTGTCATTGTCACCGGCTAAAAAAACAAAACGATTCATTCATTCAATGTTTTTGCTGTTTCTTTGCTTCTTGTGAATATTGTTTGTTTTATTACTACTGTGGCTTGCTAGAATGGATCCTTGTGACGTCTCCTTCAAATGTATTAGGGGATACTTCTAGTCTCACAATAATGCAGCCTTTATTCGGTTATACGCCGGTGATGCGTCCGTCCGCCGCTACGTCTACCGCAGGAGTGCCGGGGGGCGGCGCTCACCAAGCAACTTTATTTATTCATACAAGTATGTACACCACACTTGCCAAAATTTTAAAAACCTTGGATAACTATGTCAGAGGTTGCGGGTTCGAGTCCCGGCATGGGTGGAATTTTTACCCTCTAAATTGGTTTTTAATATTAGTAAAGTAGTTTGAAACTGGAAACATATTATTAAAACTTACGCTATGGTGATCCACATTACGCCGGGCCGAGTCCATTTGGGCACAATGATACAAACTAAAATAATATTTACACTTTTGCAAATTAAAGCCTGGTGACAAAACTCTGCCCATACATTACCTAAGCGAAGATTTTTATTTGTGTTTACTTACTATTAAATTTAGTAAGTCCAGAAATAGACTATAATAATCTCAGAACACAAAAATAAGGAGAAGTGCCTTGTGGGCGTGGCACTGTCGCCCAACGTTAGCCCATTTGGGCTAACCTCTGCGAAACTTTAAAATATGGCCGTCAATCGCTTCGCGCCAGCCGTCGAGTAACATCTGAGAAAAATGCTTAATTGCGCAGTGATTACCTGCAGAAATCGCTGTGATACATGCTATTCAAAAACAGGGGAGTATCTTTTCACCGGTAAACCTATTTTACTCACTATATTCGTCTTATAAACTACGAAAAATCATAATTATAATAATTTTATGTGCAATGTGCATCCCATTACTAAGAACGTAAATGGGACGTATTTATTACATTGTAGTTACTCCACTGCTGTTTCTATATAGGATTTTCGTGGAGGTTTGCTAACTAGGAAAAGCCAGCCCGCAGTGAACCGTCACGCAAAACTGATCATTGTTCAATGCGATGTTTCGAGATACGGCCGCATGTATTTGCCGCGAAATGTCAAATTCTCCAGAAGGTCAGCTGGAGACATAGTGATGGGGTAGTTTCTTTCTTTTCAGACTGATTAAGTATCGATATTATTGAGGCATTAATAATCGTTCGTCCAGACTTCCAAAATTACTAGAACCAATTTTATTATTGTAAGACTAGGTATCTAGTCTTATCGTCGACTATTGCCCGCGACTCCATCTGCGTAGACTTCAGCTTGCGTTGCTAAGGAAGCTTTTATTTTAGTAGAAGGATTTTGTCTTATTAAAAACAGGCCTAGCTTCGAACATGTATTTCAAAAAGTTTCTAATAAAGATAAAGAAAAATACGAAAGAAAAATGGATCAAAATACTGAGGGTATAACTGATTTCCTTTCAAATAAAGTACCATTTGCTTCATCTATTTTACAGAGAAGTGTTTCCGGATGCTAAAGTGGGGGAAAAAATATTTCCGTGGGCAGTTTGAAAATACCAGTAATAAAGGTTGAGGTACCATAAAGGTTGAGGTACCAGTATATTTAAAATCACGATAAAATTTTACATGGTTTAGAATATTCAATTATCACTTCACAATCACAATCTTCATTTCATATGGACGACGCATAACTCTCCAAAAGAAAGTGTTTCTAAAGAAACAAATCAGGTGATGTGGTTGTGGTATTAAATCATAGTCTTATATATTAAATTTTTTATGAGCGTTATGTTATAAATGAAATTAGATTATGCAATGAAAAATAAGTTAAATAAATTTTCAGTATTTTAATAATTTATTTACCATTTTAGATCCGACAAGTTCTCGAATGGAGGCCACAATAGGGTATGTCGGTACTTTCTTATATGTCATATCGGCAAGTGCAGCGTCGGACGACAAGATGGAGAGAAGATCTCATCCTAGTCGAAGGAAGACGCTGGATGTAAGCCGTTTTCAACTGGTCTTTTTGGAAATCCATGGAGGAGGCCTATATCCAGCAGTGGATATCTTGTGGCTGAATGATGACGATAATGAAAATATTCTCTGTAGGATTTCAGTCGGATGCTGATTTTATTTTTTTTAATCTATATATGTTTCGAAAGTTTCATTGAATTTTTTTTGACAAGCTTATAAAAGTTCTTCCTATTTACTGTATTTTTAATTAGGAACTTACTTTATTTACAGGCCCATGATACATTTCATCAAATTTCATGAAAATCACAGCCATAAACATATTCTTTAGTTAATCCTTATAATCCAAGCGTGGCTACTGAATTCCAATATATCACTTTTACTCAGACAAGTGGCCATTTCTTCAGAAAAATGGTTGTTTTTCGAGTTTAAGTGTGTGTTTATTCTATTTTTTATATAGCTGGGTGAATTATTTTCAGAGAATGAGAAAGTAATTGCTATTGTATTCTTAAAAAGTGAGCACTTCATTCTTTCACCCAACAAAAACTGCTGTTAATTTACAGTCCTAACAGAGTTACCAATATTTAAAGCCAATTTGCAAATGGTAATGTAAGTGCATTTCACGTTACATTGGGATTCATTTACTAAATAAAATACAAAGAAATATCCAAGATCCAGGTACAAATGCGTCCCTGACCGTGGACATGCTCTTCACACAAATATTAGTTCTTTCCATAACCAGTCACTACCATGTATGCTTCGGTGGTGTTCTGTCCAAACAAATTTAACCTAAAACCATTTTTAACTTATCGTATTAGTATACAGTACAGGGGTCATCATCATTATCAAAATAATCAAATTCTATATTAGTAGAAAGCCAAGTTTTGCATCTTTATCATATACTGAAGCCACAAATACTGTCAAAAAGACACGTACTTAATAAATATTTACATTGCACAGGACAGTAAATTAAAATAGGGTTATTTGTTTTCATAATATTGTTTTTGTAAATTTAACATGCTCTGTTTTTTTGTATCATCCCAACACGAAGTATACTGTTAATAAATGAATAACCTCTCATCGGATCATTTTATCGATAGATGTATTATTTGATGCAAGTGTTCCATCCCTAAGGAGTTCACCGACGCTGTTGTTTACGTGTACGAGTGTATTCGTACAATTGTTTTTCATAGTGTGCAAACCAATTAAAAGATTAGAACGCTAGTAAATGACTGGACAGACGTGTGCGTGAACCTTATATTTACAATATTGTGCATGTAATGAAAACGCACACATATTCAAAAGTGGCGACAGCGGTACCGGACTTATTTCGCGGCTAGGGCATATCTCCTTCTTTCTATGATCTGAGATAATAATCCACACCTCACAAAAACATAACACAATCATTAAGTATAAGTTATTGTATAGAATCAGGCGTTACTTTGCGGAAATTCATATTGGCATTAAAATGTCATAATTAATTTGCTAAATTATTATAATTTATTGTAAAAATTTAAATATTACGATTAACCTAATTAGTTACGAACACATCTCAGTAAACATACCTAAGTTTCTTAATATAGTAAGTCACAAAATCTACCCATCGACACGTTAAGAAGAAGAACACCTACCTATCCTATAGATCTGCCCCCCTATAGAATCCGGACCCATCAGCATGGAATGGAAAAGTAGTAAGTAATGTATGCCATTTGCATATTTTAATTGTAGTACGGCTCCGATCCCCCGCAGTGTGAATGTGGCATAAGCGCCCGATTTGCATGTGATTCGATCACAAAGTAAATTATACTAGAAGGCCCACTTGTGCTCGACGTGGATTGGCGATTTCAAACGCTGATATACATACGTGATGACGACCTCTGTGGCGTAGCGGTAGCGCGTCTGCCTACCGTGCAAGAGGTCCTGGGTTCGAATCTCGGCTGGAAAAAAGCCCAGGTCTTGGATGTTTACATGTTTGTGATGTCGTTGTTTCTGGTTCCCACGACACAGGGTATCCTAGTGTGGGGCCAGAATCAATGTATGTGCTTGTATGTAAATGTTATGTTATGTTTATCACCTCATATCATAGAACATCACATTTACGTAGCCGACTGTCTCCCTGCAGAGCACAGGCCTTCTCTCAGAATAACACCGTAGAACTAAAAATAATATGAAAAATTGCCAGTGCGTGCCAGGTCACTGTAGAGTTCCGGAGAAAGAAGGATTTTTTATCTGCTCTAAAGAACTAACATCTTCATAACATACTTTTAAACTTTTGCGACTTGTACACATAGTTACTACACGCAATTAGGCCCCGAAAATATTCTAACTAACAACTTCATCAAAGTAAATTACGAATTTTAAGTTTTGCGTTGGTTTTTTAAGCTATTCATTAAGAAAAGATATCCCAAAAATTTTTTTTAAGATTTTATTGTACCGTTTTATTGGCGTGATCAATATGTACATTATTAATATATACGATTCGCTAAATGTAAAAAAAAAATCATGAGGAAACCCGAGTATCTGAAGCGTTCCACTACCTCAGCGCTTGAAATGGCCAATCCGTGGTTAGCACGCGTGGTAATTAAGCTAATAATCTCTCTTTCTGAGAGAAGGCTTCTGGCCTGTAGTGGAACTTATAAAGACTACATACAAAAAAATATGTACAACTCGTCATATTCATCATCAACCCATTATGTCCCTACCGAGGGGCACTGGGCTTTTCCCAAAGGTAGATTATAGGCCATACTCCACCACGGGGACCAAGGCCAGATTGGTGGAAGCTTGCAAGACTAATGGCTGCTCTCACTGAAGTTTTCAAGCCGCCTTAAGGCCTCTGACTTGGCATCTATCGATGGCAGCCGGCACCAACTGATCAACGTGCCTTATGAAGCACGTAACCGCTCGGGAAAATGCCACTAGCGTCAGTCATAGACCAATGATCACGCATGCATCATGCGTGACACGATGACACGACCTATGGAATGCGAGGCCAACGTTCTACCTATGTGCTACCACCACCGCTGATGGGTATGTTTTATTCAAAAAATTCTGGGTATATTTCACTCTGTGCAATCCTATGACGTAGGATAGACTTGTAGATGTAGAGTAAAGACTTTGGGTGTTAGTTAATTGAGGTAGGCAACGGCATGTCTACCAATATCATGCAAAATAAAAAGTTAACTTACTGGCCAGTAGGCTAGAATGATAAAGGTTATGTAAAAGTTAAGTTTATACGGCAAGAATTCATTGTTTTCTTAAGGTAAAGTTAATAGGACAAGAATTCATTATTTCCTTAAAGGTAAAGTTTACAAGACAAGAATTCATTAATTTATAAAAGGTAAAGTTTATAAGACAAGAAATCATTATTTTCTTTACCTTTAGTATTTATCCTAAAGTTATAAGTTTTGACGTTCATAATGAGCGTATTTAAGTTTCAGTTTAGAATTTATTATATTAGCTGCCTCAAACGGTGTTAGTGAAATGCAAGTGATGATATTGGAAATAATGCTTGAGAATAACAAGTTTTTTAAAAATTTTTGATTTCAACCTTAAACCTGGGAACGCTTCATGTGTGTGGTAAATGATTTATACAGGGTCTAGTGTTAACTCTTCCATTGCAGAAAATCGTTGTGGGAATACAGGAAACCAACTGGCTGTTAATCAAACATAATGTCATACAGACAAAAAATCTGTGTTACTATACATGTTGAAACGTGACTGGCTCGAAACCACGGATATGTAATTAGTAATTAAAAATAGCATCTGTTTAGACTATTAGTTATACGTTTAGTAAATAACAAAAAAAGAGTTGGGTAATCTTGAGCGCGCACAATGAGTACTGCCTCACCGCTGGCTATCAGAACCTTGACCGTCCTGAGGCATGTGCGTAGCGTTATGGCTGGCTACTAATGGTTTTGATAGTTTCGAGTTTGTTTCGAGATATTTTAAGAAAGGACCTTTTAAAAAAAACAAAGTAGCGGATTCGTTCATTTTGATATGACTTTTAAGCCCGGCAAAATTCATGGTATAGCCTTTGACTAAGGTATAGCCACTGTTTACTGCAACGTATTGTATATTGTTTGCTCGCTGACGCGGCTTTACCTACACTATAATATAAGTGAAGACACGCTGTAGTTATAATATAATAATATAACCTTATATTATAAGGTAAATCAACTTAGATGCACTATCAAGGCTTCCACTATTTGACGAACTTTTCCCCATCTAGAGCCAACAGACACTTTCAGTAATGGCTGACAATCTCGCAAATAAAGCACGACTCCTCAGTCAATAAGCAATAAGCCATCGACATTAAGGCCACGATAACATATTCGATCGCGAGTCAGATGACACGGCGAGGGTGTGATGGGGGCGCCACGCGCAACATGGTACGTGACGTCACAAGTCTATTTCCTCCACAAGCTGGAATTAAAATAACCAACCCTAGGGATGTACACAAGTGTCGATAGAAAATATCGACACTTTATGTGAGCTCATGTTGATTGGTTTTGAGATAAAGATGTGTCAAAGAAATTAAGAAAAGGGAAGGAAAGGAAAGTATATTTAAGTACAAACGGCCGTGAAAATGGTCCAATAGGGTGGAATTGCGTTCGGTAAATTGCATCTGCTACTTTTCACTCCTTGAGTGAGAAAATGTGAGAATAAATGCACTGCGCCGAAGCGAAGGCGTCAAAACTTACTTATTTTGCTGGCTCAGGGACTCGAAATAGGTCTTGGCCTCCGACAAAAGAAGTCACCACTTGTTTCTGTTCTACCCTTCTATTAAGTAGCATTCCACTCTATCGAGTGAAGCATTTAGACAACTCCAAAGTGTCAAAAAAATTAGGCATTTGACAGCCAGAGAAGCTAAAGAAAAGTTTAATTCAACTTCACTCAACTCAGTGGATTTTTACATAATTATGCCCCTGAGCGGTCTCTTGCCAGTCGCCTGCTTAGAACTCAGGCACGTTCTTGCCTACTTCATTCTTCCAGTGATATCTGGGGTAGCCCACCGGTATTTGACCATTTGGCAGAACCAGATATTTGATTAAAAAAATATTTATTGTACAATAAGCATATGTGTACAAAGGCGAGCTTAATGAGTATGCCTGAACCGAATCCGGCAGTTCGGTAACATAAGAAAGCTAAAATACCTGAGCACTGGTCATATCTGCAGAAGAAGCGTAACCAATTGGAACAAAAAGGTTCTTAAGTGGAGACCATGAATCGGTAAACGTTGTATAGAACTTCAGTTCACTGGGACCACAAACCTGGTTGCAGGACAAAGAAAAAAAAAATGCGTACTGTAGGGAGGCGTATTCAGCAGTGAGTATATATCCTTGTTTGCTCAGCCTCAGGTGTATTAATAAATATTTGCTTAAATATATAATGCGAATTATATCCACAAAAATGTGAAAGCTATGAAAAGAGTATATTTTCTGTAAGATGATTATAACTACAAATTAATATAAGACAGAAATATTTTTTACTGTAAATCAGAGAACGTGACATAAAAATATGTAAAAATATAGAGTACAATTGGCGGCTTTGTTGCTAAAAGTAATTTCTACAACTCTTTAATACATCTCTATAATGGAAAGTGCTGAAGAAAAAGAGAGTCGGGTATTCAGTGCAATTAACATACCATAAATCTTTGAATTTAGGCAGTTTAGCAGATAAGGGAGTGTCTATATTTTAATGGTACTACGTGACTCAATTTCAGAAAGCAACGTTATCTTCGGCGGTGGGGTAGATTTTCTTTTGTTTTAGTGTGTCGATAGCTTGTAGTTGTCCTCCTATTTGCAGTCCAAGCATTAATTTGTAAAGGCTTTTTGCAACAATCTGTATAGTTCAATAATTATTTACCCCAATACAAAATACCAATAACTACTTTAAAATTTCATTAATTGGCATAAAGTTTCGTCAAACATAGAAAGGAAACAGTAATACTATAAAAATCTCAAAATTTTAAATAATACCTACAAAACTTTACCACTAATGCGGAGAGTATATTTTCTCACTAAGAATTAGATTGAAGCTTTATGATACCAGCAAGTAATTAGTACAGTATCAATATTTATTCTATCTTTATTTTTGTCTTTTCTACCGTCTCTTCAGCTCAATAGAAGTATCGATAACTTGTTTATCGATTTTTCTTCTTACTTTATCTTAGCCATCCCTATCACCCACCAGTGAGCTGAGACCCGTCAGACTACGCCTTTAGTTCCCTCTACAGTTTGGTAAGATTGAAAAAGAAGGAGGGGTGGTAGTTCACCGTAAAAAGGTTTGACATTTAGCACTAGTATAGGCAAGTCAATGGAAAAATTCCAAGAACGTTTATTCTATAAGAACGGATTAGGTACAGGAGCGTTCTATTCTTGATATCCTATGAACTTTCCTCGATCAGTAGTAAGTAATAATACAATTAGCGGTCACTATATAGGGTGTACAAAAGATTCCCTTGTTTTCCGAAAAGAGAAACTTCTACTCAATATTACAAACAAATTTTCTTCATCTCGAAAAATTAAAATACCTTTCACACAACACAATCACTTGTTCTGGTCCCAAACTATGATACCATTTGCTTATGGCGACGAGACAAGGACATCCCAAACATGAAAATACAGCCAAACTCAGGGCATTTATATAAATGTATAGCCCCCCTGTGGGAATCGTACCCACGACCTCGGCCGTTGTAATCAGACATAAAACCGATAGACCAACGAGGCAGGTAGTCACATTGTTTGATGATTATTCTATTAGCGCTCTTTTTTACCTCTGACATGTAGAGTTCCATCTTTCTTCTCTTAAAGTAGAAAGGCACAAATAAGTTTAAAACAGAAGCTTTTAGTCGTTGTCATCATCGTCAGGCTGTACTAGTCCACTGCTGGACATAGCCCTCCCCTAATGTAGGATGTAGGAGGTAAGACAACTGTTTTTCCATGTAGATATTTGTAATTCAGCCCAATAAATATGTCGTCGTCAGGCTATACTAGTCCACTGCTGGACATAAGCCCTCCCCTAAAGAGCGCCACATTGTGCTATCATAGGGGGTAATGCCCATAATCCCCACGCTGGGCATGCGGGTTGGGGATCGCATGCCCAGCGTGGGGATTATGGATTACATACAAATATGTGATTCGTATTAATTATTACTTATGTATAGGTGATAATTTTTACTCTATTCTTACCTTCTTCCTCTTCTTCTTCTTCAGGCTATATTAGACCACTGCATAGCCCTCCCCTAATGAACGCCATAGCGCCCTGTCTTCAGCTTGCCGCATCCAGCATCTGCCTGCAGTTTTTCGCAGATCGTCATCCCACCTAGTCGGAGGGCACCCCACACTATGTTTGCCGAGTCGCGGTCTCCACTCAAGAACACGTTTACTCCAACGTTTGTCGGTCATACAACAAAAATTCAAAGATATCGAATTATCATAGTAAACCATGAATTATGGTTCTAAGTAATGGGACCAGCTCTACATATTGGATTAGATTAGATTAGATTAGAAGTCTTTATTGTAGAAATAAAATACATAAACGGCTTACATATCAAGGTTTTGCCGTATACAATTCTTATCGCTCTGTCTTATCGCTTAAACCAATCTCATCCAGACAACAATGGGAAGGACGGAAATGAAAGATGAGGAGAGTAGGTAAGTAGTTGTTCAATATGTTGAAAAAATAACTGACTTACAACTAATATTCATATTCATTACCGCCCGAAGTTTGAAGCCTACAATACATGATTACTTCACTTCCTTACGCGTGTTTAAGTAGCAGCTTCCCGTATTGTTTAAAGCCCGTAGAAACAACAAACAAAACCGCGTCCGAAGATAGAGCTTAATACGGAATTAGCCCTTAATCATAAACAAAGAGGTTAAGTACCCCCGTAAATAGCTTCCCTTCCCTAGCACGCAATGTGTATGGCAGAAAGACAACAGATAATTTTAGAAATCTTAAATAAGCACTTTCTCTAGGTGGAGATGCATAAAGTCACGTAGGTTCTAAAAAAAGGTATCTAACTTCAATATCATTAAAGCAATATCAAGACTTAAGATAAGATAAGATGAGAATATTATTTATTGTACACCAGAGAACATATTATACAGAAGTTTCCTTGACCAACAAGAAACGCAGTACCACTAACCTCTGAAATAGGTGGCTGCACTGAATTTAAGAGTAGCTTAAGAGTTACACTTGCCAGTAATCAAGTATAACTCTTAAATATTGCTTAAGTCGCCGTCTCAGATACGTACCATAACTATGTCCTCCATATGTATTCTAGTATGTTGTAAATGTGATCTGTGGAGTTAATCTTTCACATAAACGCTGCCGGTATCCGCTGAAGACCGTCAGTCTAGCATTGGTACCCCAATAATCCATTATAGAAAAATATCACTTGAGACACTTTTCTATCGGTTGCTCGGTATTCAACGCAATTGTAACTAAATAAATAAAATTATAGCAAGTAAAAACAGATATTCTGTAACATAAGAATATTCTTTATTGTACAACAGGAAAAAATACACAAAATATTTACAAACACTCTTTAATTGGTAGATAACCCGAGTCCTACAAAAATAGTTTCAACTCGGCTTCTGTGAAAGCCACTAGATGGCGTGACCAAACTCTATGGTACCCACGACATGTGTGCAATAGCTACTCTTCTGTAGTGCACGTATTTGGTGCTAACATCGCCTGCGCTGTTATTTCTGTGAGACGATAAATTATCACACGTGAGTTATAGACGGGATAACGAAATAGCGTAAAAATATAACCTACTACTTTGTTACTGTTTGTTTATTGGCAGTTAATGGGATCCTTTGGGTTCACGATGTTGTTGTTGTGGTTTTTCTTGTTGTGAAGTAATTTGAAGTTTAAAGCTGGTCGGTGGTAGCGGAGCGGTGGAGCCCCGGCTTCTCAATCGCGAGGTCGTAGGCTCGAGTCCCAGCATGCACCTATGACTTTGTTTTCTAAGTTATGTAAATTTGTAAAGTTACTGTAGCAATACGTTAACCGACGACACCTGAGTGTCTGATGTGTTCAACTACCTCAGCGATTGAAATTGCCAATGCGCGGTGGGCACGCTTGGTAATTAACCCCAAAAATGTAGGGGTATACGAGTATGCTATACGAGTAGGTACCTATATTAAAAAACGGTAATACATGCAAGTATAAAACTTGGTGCGATTGTGGGACTTATTATAATATATTCACAAAGAATAAAAAACGGCCAAGCGCGACGAGCAGAGCTACTCAATAAACTCAATGCACAACTAGCAAGTTAGCAATAATAAAAAAGATTAATATAATAATATGCAGACTATAATACTTGACTTTGACAAACAGTTCCGACAAAAATCCGGAACTAAGCTAATAAGGTGTAGAGTTCACATAAGTTTTAGTTTCAAAATAATTTACGTTTTCTTGTATTATTAACAGCCAGGACTTGTCCCCCATGGTAGAGTTCAGCCTAACGTTCCTGCAATGCAGGAAGAGACCTGTGCCCCAGCATTGGGGACATACAAAGGGTTGATATCATTTTATATTTCATAATTTTTGTTGTAATAATAATTACTGGTACTGAAGTAATATTTAACATTTTCACTCGCTCGAACACCCACCCGCTTTCGCTACTGCCCGCCAGGGGGCAAACACGCCTCGACGCCCCCTGCCGGCGGCAGTTGACAACTCTTTCCCAGCTTTTCCAGGCGATACTTATCGCGATGGTGACCGAATAAATTACACCCTACCGACATGTGCGGCGTTGCCGTGCAAGGAAAAGGGGGTGGTTTCTTCCGTGCATAGATAAATAGAGAGTATACCTTATTCGCATAACTTATTATCACGCCTGTACGCCGGTGGGGTAGACGGGGACCAGGGTATGCCAGTTGTTACAACATAAATATACAACTACAAAAATATTACTTAGAAAATAGGATTGTTACTCTGAAGTCCGAAGTAGTGCTTATGGATACTCTACTTTTAAATATCTTTGTAATACTAGCTTTTGACGATGTTAGCTTAATTTACATAAATGTTGTGCTTACGTATAATGGTGTACACACACGTAATTTTATCGTTTTGTAACACTTTTGTACTATGTTCGATATGTATGCTATTGATGTGCCTAATACTATTAAGTCTTATGCGGTTAAAAGTTCATTTTTGTTCTGTTATTCTAAGCTGTAAATACAATCGAACCACGTTATGTGTCCGCCAAACATATTGGCATAGTTTCATTGCGATTCGGTACGTCGTCATTCGTAAACAAAAAAACCAAACTAGGTTTCTATGGAAATAGCTCCTTGAGGGAGATCCTGGGCGGGAAAGAAAGATGTATTTATCGATACAAGGCGGCTGTATTATGAGTGAGAACACCATGTTTTAGGTGCCACGCGTCCTACAAACCGAACTGGCCCCGCTGCGACATTTCCGGATACCCGTACATTAGTTACGAAAACCATAATTTTGTACGCAATTCGGGTGTTTGCATTTCGGTAGTTATTTAGAAAATCTCATGTTTTACTCGTGTGTAAAATGTTTTTGGCTTTCCACTGCTCGTTTATGTTTGTCGCGTCAAACAAGCTATTATTATGGTATGCGTGATAATTCCGTACACGATTAGAGAGCGACAGAATACACAGAATACAGGAGGTTAGCAACCTATTCTTCTTCTTCAGGCTATATAATGTAGTCCACTGCTGGACATAGCCCTCCCATAATGAGCGCCATAGCGCCCTGTCTTCAGCTTGCCGCATCCAGCATCTGCCGGCAGTTTTTCGCAGATCGTCATCCCACCTGGTTGGAGGGCGTCCTACACTACGTTTGCCGAGTCGCGGTCTCCACTCAAGAACACGTTTACTCCAACGGTTGTCGGTTCTTCGCGAGATATGGCCAGCCACTGTCACTTCAGCTTGCTGATTCTCTGAGCTATGTCGATAACTTTGGTTCTCTGTCGGAACCTATTACAAAGTAGAAACTAAGTTTTGTAATTTCATAGCGTGGTATGCAGCTATTGCAGCCCTTTTGTAATCGCTAAAGCATTATAGACCATGAGGCCTTGAATACACAGAAAGAACGTGTGAGAGGGCGCAGAAAAGACGCGTCGTCTTTTCAATACGATGTCAACCTTTGGTATGTCCCCACTGCTGGGGCACGCGTCTATTTTTGCATCGCAGGAAGGTAAGACCATACTCCACCATAGGGGCCAAGTCCGTGTTGGTGGAGGATTGTGAGACGGCGACAGGTCATCCTGTCAGAAATTATCTAGCCGCCAATAAGGCCTCTGATATGACTTACCGACTGCCATTACATGACAGCTAGCAGGCCTTGCGAAGTAGGGAATCGGTCGGAAAAAATGCCACTAGCGGTAGTCACGGGATGGTCACCCATCCAGCACCTGACCGCGCCTATTTTTTTTGTTTTAACCCAAGTGATTGTTTCCAATCACTCGGTTCCACTAAGCCACGAGCGCTTCTTCATTCTTCTTCTTTTCAATCCTCTTTTATACAAACGTACTCAAGAAACGGGGCGAGTCCAGAAGAAAAGGATAGGGCGAGGGCGCGAATTCTAAACAATAAAAAACAATCTAGCCTCAGGGTCTAAAATTGCAAAAATTAACTGTTGCAGTTACATAGCGCGTTATGCAGGTCTTCTGCAACCACTGAAAGAGCTCTAAAAGAGCTCTTGATATATCGCTAAGAACTGAACTAATTCAAAAGGAGATAAAGCATGTGCGCAGTACGTAGCCTGCTGAACGTCAATGAAGCGAAATAAGTATATGAGTTCAAGGTGAATGATGTATATGAATCAATGGATAATAAAATCAACAATAGATATACTTTGTTCAGTGGTCCGCTTATGAGCATTATATTTTTGTTGCTAAGTCGCCGGTAAAATAATTGAGTCGAGCGCGAGGATGTAAATGTTGTTGTGGTGTAGATGTGCTTGGTTTGACTGAACTCTGTTATTTAGGTTGCCAGTAATGATAGCAGTTTAATCCAGAGATTTTTCCCAATTCGCCGTACGTTATAATCTACATCTTTGTGTCTGAAGCTCCACAGTGCAGTTTGCGGAATCTTATGGAGGCATCACCCGGCGCGCTCGCAGTGGCGCGGTTTTGGGAGCGAGAGGTCTGAGAGGAGGGCGGCGCTTTTGACACGAAAGAAGAAGATAATCTGTCACGGTGGTGGATTAAAGAAGTGTCGTAGAAAAATACGGAATGAAAAAATTTATATCATCTATGCAGCGGTAAAAGCCGAGAGGTAGCAGTAACGCCGACCTCTCATTCGGGAGATTTGCTGCAGTCCAGACAAAATTATTTCGCTTCATGAACATTCATTAGTCGTTGCATGCACGGACACCGGTTTCCGGTACTTTTTCGGAGACTTTAATAATACATCTCCTATTTGGTTGAAGTATGTCTACCCGGGGCGTTCCGTACTGGCCCTTCTATCCAAATTCTCGATATATTTCTTTCATACTTCATTCTGTCCACATGCACCACACAACGTAGTATACCTTTCTCAATTTTAATCACTACATCCTCATTTAGTAAAAGTTGCTTGTAGATTTCCCCATATTCTGTTATGTATGTATGATTTTTTTCTGCGTCTTGAAGTCGTGATTATGTAAATACTAATATGAAGTTTGTTCGGGAGATCCAACCAGTAAGGCATTCGGGAACGCAATGGTCTCCCGCCGCTAGCGTGCGAATTGAAGGCATTTTCGACTCCCCCCCCTTTCCTTTTTATAACTACTCTTAAATATTTTAAATTTTTAACGCTTCTCAACTAAATTCGTGATTCAACTATTATTAAGATGGTAAATATAATAAAAATATTTTTTTAAATGTACACAGAACTCTGACTTATTAAACGTTACAAATACAACTGTTCCTAGTAGGTGGTACATACTTTAAGGTTAATACGTCCGTATAAAGTTAAATATATCATGCTGTGGTATCAGAGCGGTGTAGAACGCCGGCTTTTCAATCGGGAGGTCGTGGGTTCGAATCCCGGCATATACTAATGACATTGTCTTCTAAGTTATGTACAAGTATGAAATTATAGTAGCAATACCACTCGCTGACTGTGAAGGAAAACATCGTGAGGAAACCCTAGTGTCTGAAGTGTTAATGGACCTCAGCGCTTGCGTACGTACATTGGCCCAACTATGAGGCTAACGGCCGTAAGTGTGGAAATCTTAGGTGTAGCTAGCTAAGTTAAATATACGTATATAATGCAAAATTATGACAATATGCATGCATACAAATATATAGGCAAGTTTCTTGGAAATAATTCGCGGAAACCCTTAGGGACAACAAGTATTAGGCAACCTCGCTTTGCCTCCCATCTCAAGGGGTTGACCCGAATAAGTTCATCCCTTACCGGGCCAGCCTTTGGGACTCATTTCCCTACTCCTAATACATTCTAGTTGTATTCTAGTGTGCATAACAACCAGTGCTTATACGAGGGTTGGCACTGATTTAATTTTGTTCAAGGCATAAAGGAGGAAAGCTTTGAGCAACATGGATGTCGCGTAACGCCTGAGCGTTTATCAGTATTCGAGTTATCTTGTAGATTAATAGTTTTTTTGCATCTACCTCTCTTAGGAAATGTTTGGAATTCAATAAAATTCGAGGTGTTTTTTGTCTAAGAGTAACTTGATGAGCGATTGTCACATTCGAGTTATCTCCCAAAATAATGGTCTATGCTTCTATACCTACCTACCCTTTTTTGAAAACGTTTAATATTCAGATACACCAAAATGTTTTTTATTATTAGAGTAACTTGAATTTCGTATTTTTGGCACCCCGAAAATGACAAAAAAATATTTTAATTTTTTTTTATATCTTGAGTTTCTCTATGTCGTCTGTGGTATGAAAGCAATGCCACTTCGATCTAACTTTGACACAAATTCACCATTACCACAAAGGAGTGACTTGTATTTCTTAATCCCGCTTCATATCTGAAACTAGGCTCATAACCTACCAGAGAACTGGTACAACAGTATTAGGTATTTCCTACGTGATGCCACGCATAAGTAGGTCGTCTGCGACCAGCGTAACTTGGTCTCCGACGTATGAAGCGGTTTCCGCTTTGTGGCCTGATTTCCTACTGAAAGAGAGGATGAGGAGATAGTGCAGTGGAAAAATAGTTTGGCTTACCTGCCCCATTATTTTTGAGATCAATATCGCCCTATTAAGGCGATTTAGTAATACCAAAATTAAAATCCTATCTAGAGGCTAAAAATTCCACCCATGCCGGGACTCGAACCTGTGACCTCTGGCTAACCGAGCCAGCGCTCTCCCAACTGAGCTAATGGGCGACTACCAACATCAGTGAAATTTCGGACCTCTTTACAATACTCTCTGTATTACGTATAGGCATGGGTGGAATTTTTAGCTTATAAATAGGATTTTAAAATTGTTATTAGCACAGGTTAGTGCATTAAAAAGAACATAATACCAAATTAGCTTACATAATTTCAAACTGAAAAATTAACATCATACTTTTTTGCTTAGGATGGTAGTACACAACCACTGCTTTGTGCAAAGGATCTAAAGACTTTTAATGAAGAACCGTGATATGTACCTCGTTCTATTTATTGTTTACTCCAATAGTTGAGAAGACCACGTGTTTTTCGCAATAAAAAATTACGACATCAATCGTATTCGGTGGACCAACATACACGTAAACAATCGATCGACCACCCAAGCGCACCATTGTTACGACAGAAGGACGAACATTTTGTTACATACTTTGGGCCTAATCCGCAACAAATTCTAGAGAATAGGGCGCGTATTTTTTTGATTTATTTATAACTAGCTGACCGAGCGAACTTCGTACCGCCTAAAAGTCGATTCTTGATTTTTTATTCTCTCCAAAAGAACCATTGTCCAGGGTAAAAGTAAAGATCTTGCTGCTTATAGAAGAAATCCGTGTAATGTCTTTAGATAGGTTTACAATTGGCGCGGGCGCGCACCCCTTCTCCGCCTCAGACCCCGCTGTCGCCCGCGGGGTGGTGCCACCTTATTGGGAAATCCCAACAACCATCCTCGTAATTCAAGGAATATTCTAAAAAAAAATATTGCGAAATCGGTTCAGCTGCTCTCGAGATTTGCGCTTACCAACACATTCCGATACATTTTTATATTATTGAAGATTCGAGCGACGAATAAATACGTCACAGGTACATACATTAAAATGGTTAAGACAATGGCAAAATTCAAAGGTGACGACGAGAGTAATTCTTGTGAATTCTTTGTGAAACTCCTGTCAAATACGAACAAAATCAGATAAAGAAACACCTTGGGCAGACAGTAGATAATTCCACTTTGTGCGAATGTAAACTACTTGTTGTGTGGTGTCGGCCTAGAGAATAGCACCTCCCAATTTTTTCCCGCGGGGTCGTAAAAGGCGACTAAGGAACACAAACCGGGGGGTGGGCAGCAGCGCCCCCTGTAGTACAATTCCACCAATCTGCGATCCCCAACCCGCATGCCCAGCGTGGCGATTATGGGCATTACCCCCCAATGATGGCTCAACCTTGCGCCATGGCGCTCATTAGGGGAGGGCTATGTTCAGCAGTGGACTAATATAGCCTGAAGAATAAGTAGACTACTTGTTCTTGACAAGGAGGATTTTTTTATACCTGTGGTCCAAAGCATTGTTTCAGTAGTGTTTAGGAGCCCGTACCCCAACGGTACCAATATTTCATGTTAATTAAAGTATGTCTATCCAAACCGTAAAGATATTTTTCTACTGCACGGTAATAGGTGGCCACTTAACATTTTCAAAGATTTTTATATAAAATAGTAAGCTGAGTAATAAAAAAAACAAACATTAAAAAAGGGTCCCGAAGCAAGAAGCGTATTAATGTAAACTTTGAAAATTGCTCTATCGTCACAAAACTGTATCAATCAAACAAGCGTCAACGAAAGTGTGATTTAAGTGTAAACTTTATAATATAACAACAAATAATAAATAGTAGGAAAATATAAGTCAGAATGTGGAGAAGGGTTATTGGAATATATTATTACGGAACCCTAAGTGAGCAAGTCCGACCTTAAAGAAACACTCGCATTGATAACGCCGTAGGAAACGGCGATGTCAATAAAATAAATTACTTGACTAGTACATAAAACATTTTTTCACGCTGTATTTTGTTTGCTTTGATAGCCGCCCTTCTGTACATAATTAGTGATAAGAAATGCAACACATTGTGCTTTGGTGTACAGTAAAAAAAATCTTATCTTATCATATTTAGACTACTTCGATATTCAGACTCCAACGACACAGGTTGCCCTTTAGGAGTCAAGGACCTCCAACAGCGTTTTAACCTAATAGAACCTTTTAAAACGTAATATGTTTCTATAATTTATAGTTAATAAATTACTTATTAAGTGTAGACTTTTAAGTATAGACGTAAAAAAAAGAAATTTGTTTCAAAAAATTCGCGAACATACTGACTTTCCGTCTACCAAAACAATGATCCGCGGAACTGCGGCGCACATGCACTGCAAAGGGTCAGAGACCAGGGACTGCCACTTGCCACGATCCTAAATTCCTAACAGATCACATTCGCTTCCTTAACGTTCTATAGTCATTGAATGCACGAACGCCGGTATTTTTGAAAAGTATTTAAAACAGAACTAGAGCATCCGGTAACTTTTGTTTAGACATCTTCAATTTTATTTGGCATTCAAATCATTCATGTCCTATAATTATCCAACAATTATAGAATTTAGGTTGTAAGTCAGTTTATGTACATATTCTTCCAATATACTTCACGTACACCTACCTACCTACTTTCTTCATCTATCAGTTCTATCCTTCCCAAGGTTGTCTGGAAGATAACGCTTTTACCGCCAATTGTATTCGGCAATACTAAGATATGTAAGCCTTTTTATGTTTGTTGTTTTGTATGTACAAGAAAGAGTTGTAATGTAATCTAATCTATAGAAAAAACGCTCTGAACGTTTACATTTAGAACGGTACTTCTGATGAGGTTGTTTTGTGACTTAAGCCGATTATAGACAAAAGAAGGTACATGCTGGATGACCACAGACACATCTGGGTTTTATCGCTATTATAAATCACAATTACCGAAAATATCTGCTAACGAACGAGCTGCCAGTGCGGCGACCATCAGTATCCAAAGTTTATGAAGGTATTGTAACTTATTTTAATGAACCTATAACCAATACATTTTTTGTGGAAAAACTAATTTAATGCAATAAATGCAATTAAGTGAAGATCAATCCAAATAGCATCGGTAGCCCAGTGGGTAGAACAGTGGACTCGGAGGCGAGAGACCTAGGTTCGATTCCCATTGTATGTTTTTTGTATGGCTTCAAAATATATCATTATGTAATGAATTAGGCAGTAATTTGTCAAAAAAATCGATCGTAAACAAGCTTTAAGGGGGTAACACCCGCATGCGCCACATTTACAGAAATTGTTTGCAAAGTGTCTGTACAATCTCTGAACGCAATTTAACATTAGTCAATTGAGAATTACAAGTACTTGATATAATAGGAGAGGCATTTGTGGCTCAAACTGTTAATAACAATAGTTTTTATTGGAATCTTAGTTCGATAACTGAAAGGGTCGATAATTCAACCCTTGTCTGTCCCCACTGCTGGGGCACGGGTCTTTGCATGGCAGGAAGGTTAGGCCTTACTCCACCACGAACCTTACTGTCAGAAGTTATCAAGCCGCCGATAAAGCCTCTGACATGACAGCCTAATGAATGAAGCGTTTATCGATATTTGAGTTACGAGTATCTCGTAATATAATATTTTCATCCATCTATACTCTTATAAGAAAACGCTTAAAAATCAATGAATTACTAAATTAAATAAGTTTTTCTTACTAGACTATCTTTTTTATGCTATTTTTGCGCTCTCAAAACCCCGAAAAAAAATTATGGTGTTTATTTATAACTTTTCCTAAACTTTCACAACTTTTCTAGGTAAAAAAAGCAAGGTCACTAGTTCCAAACTAGTTAGACGCAAGTTCCTCATTGTCAATAACTTCGCAGTTCCTGAGTCTCATCAAGGAGTCTTTGATACTCCTTGGTCATATTATGAATTTTTATATTTTGTGTGACCGATACAATCTGACGATCAGTCTATACATCATCATCAACCCATTATGTCCCCACCGAGGGGCATGGGTCTCTTTCCTGAGGTAAGTATAGGCCATACTCTACCACGGGGGCCAAGTCCGGATTGGTGGAGGCTTGCAAGACTAGTGGCTGGTCTTACTGCCAGAAGTTTTCAAGCCACCCTTAGTTTTCAGGCCTCCGGTTTAACGATTGCCAACTGTCGACGGCAGCCGGCACCAACTGCTTAACGTGCCTTGTGAAGCACGGAATCGCTCGGAAAAATGCCACTAGCGTTAGTCATAGACGGTTTACCCATCCCTGCACTGAACGCGCCCTGTGTTGCTTAAGCTTCATGATCGTATAAGATCACTCAGGCAGCCGGGGCTACCAGCGATAATCTATGCTTGATTCTAATTTGTAACCAGCCGTCCTCGGCAGAGCTAAATCTGATTTGCCGTAAATTAAACTAGCTACCTACCTACTGACCTGCGCACGCGTAAATCTTTCGTTGATTTACGTTCGACTCCATTCCATGTGTAAACTGATATGAACAGAGAAACGTGATGGTCTAATTCGAATTTTGAAATGTTAATTGGGCTGAGTTTATATTCCAAAGTCCAAAGTGTAGTGTGTATCATTACAAATTTGGGATGGAAGTTAGTACCAGCCGATAATGTCAAGAAGATACTTTAACGATACTACCTCAGAGTTTTTTAGTGAGAGAGCCTATGTCGGCTCAGAACTACGAATTGTAGTAAATAAAACGACAATTCGTGCTTTCTTCTTCTTTTCTTCGTCTTTGAATTCGAGGTGTACCTTGAGTGTATTGCGTAGCGGTTGTTTCTTCTTGTTAATCTGTGGCTTAGTCGGCTTTGCAACGTACATCGAATTGTCATAATAAATACGAATGAGTAATTTTATGAAACATGCCACTGGGCGCTGCAGTCTGAAATACTATTACATACAAGGGTAACGTGCTGTGTGGTGTCGGCCTAGAGAATAGCACCAACCCAATTCTTCCCGCGGGTTTCGTAAAAGGCGACTAAGGGGCACAAACGGGGGGTGGGCAGCAGCGCCCCCTGCAGTACAATTCCACCGAACTGCGATCCCCTACCCGCATGCCCAGCGTGGAGATTATGGGCATTACCCCCTATGATAGCACAACGTGGCGCTCTTTAGGGGAGGGCTATGTCCAGCAGTGGACTAGTATAGCCTGACGACGACGATGACGACGACAACGAACCACATTTTTATACCCTCTCGCACAGACACACAAACACATATACACACATACACATACACCGAGAGTGGACTCAAAAATACATTGTCGTCTATTTTAACCTTTTAACCTTACACTTATTTCAGCTTCTAAATTAGTTCTTAGTTAGGCTGTAGGATTTTTTGTCAAACTATTAGTTGTGTTATGACTTATGAATAAAGAAGTCAACATCAAAATAAACATTAAACTTAGATGAATCGTTTTTGTTAAGTATTTATTTATGTTTATTCATTAAAAAATACACAAAATAACCATTACATTACGTTTCCAAGGCGCTAATGCAGTTTAATGGCAAGCTCTCAATGCAACTAATCAAACAATATAACATAAACTCATGCGTGTATCCCAGAGGGGTAGGCGAAGACCATTGTCTGCCACTTGCCACGATCCTGTCTTTGCTTCTGCGATGTGTCATGTTGGTATAATAAATGTCTTTCTTCTATCCTAGCGACCCTCTTTTGCTTTACCAAAATAAAAACAAACTAATTACAAACATTACAATGATTACAAACATGTGAAATGATTGTACTTAAAGTATCTATCCTCGTATGGTGATCAAAGGTTGTCTGGAAGAGATCACTTTTAGTGATAAGGCCGCCGTCTGTATTCTTAGGTTAAGAAATATCTGTGTAATTTCCATTTTTACGTACAATAATGTATTCTCTATCTCTATCTATCTATCATTATCATTCAATCCTCATCTAACTGTAGCCCAGGTAAAAACAAATAGTTAATTAGTTACATAATGTTATCAAGCGCCGAAGAGTAACCTTGCAGTGCATTAAATTCTATTAAAACATCAACCGCCATATAAAATTTCCCTAAAAATCGATAAACAAATCGGACACTGCAATAACACGCGCGCTTACGTAGCTCGCGATAAGATAAACAGTTGGAATTAAATGATTAGTCACGCATTTTTCTCTCGACATCAAGGTATTTTCATTGCTTCGGCTCGAGCACGTTGGAAATTTACGTAAAAAATTACGGTTGCAAATGCTTTGGCTTATGTAACGTTTTCGTCAGGCTAGTCCTGAAATGAATTATGAATTGTTCTTACATCGTCGATATCAACCCTTGTATGCCTCCACTGCTACGGGCATGGGTCTCTTCCCGCATCACAGGAAGTTAAGGCCGTACTCCACCACGGGGGCCAAGTAGATTATCGATTTTTATGAATTATTTTAACATCATGTTTTAACATCACTGCCCACTGCTGGGTATAGCCTGCCTTTTTCCCCAAATGATATCCCTCACGATCCCTTGGCACGGATCCTGTGCCGAAACAACGACAACCTGTTTTGACAAAACTTGCTGAAAAAGTATATTGACACATACGTACATTACATATACCCACACCTTTGTTCCGAATTCATAAAAATACAACTCACAGTTTATTACGACAATTCGATGTACATAGCCAATTAGAATCGTCCTATTTGTTTATCTGTGAGTTAGTCAACTTTGCAGTGTACAACAATCATTTAACCTATGCGCCGCCGTCGCACTCCATTAATATACGTATTTTCAAAAAGTTTAACTTTACGACCGTACCTTAATTCTCGGTCGCCCCAATAGTGTAACTAACTAACTAACATGGTGAAATCCTTACGGCATTACATTTGCCTGCTGAAAGTTTAAGGCCGGTATTACAGAACGATGCTCAAGCACAGATTGATCTCAGATCGCCCAATCATTACTTGAGCACTGAATCGATGCTCAAGCACTCCCTTTATTTTCAAACAGTTCTTGAGTAGAGATCAGCCAATCACTGCTTAACCCTTAATCGGCCATAGGACAATTATTTCCCACCACAAATGTGACCACTAACCAATTTTTTATTATTTTTCTATTGGTGGCAAACTTAAATAAATTGAACGCATCTTTAGATCGATACTTTTCTTATGTATTTTATGGCAACACTTATTCCTAAACGTCATCGCTGCATGTCAATCGGTATTCAAAAACAACCGTTAATTTTTCACGTACATTTGCTCCCCGAATTTGAGTCTATTTTTGGTACTACATCAAGAAAAAATCCTGTAAGTATTTAATGGTTTTTGGTTGTATTTGATAGATATGTGTTGGTTTGTATGGTAATGAAGACAATGTGTGTAAGTTGTTGCATTACTATTTTTTTCTCATTCAAAAAAGTGGGAACCTATTTCCCTGTGGCCGTTTATGAAAGTATTTAAGTGGGAATATATTTCCCTGTAACTGTTTAGGACAACTAATAAATATTGATATATAAAAAAAGTTTGTCTGTTTTTTCTATATTACAGTCAATGGTGTACTAAAAATAAGAAAAAAGTTGAGGATAGGTAGTTAAAAACAATTGTTGACAATTTGTCGGATCTGTCACAGTTAATACTCCAGAAAACACCAATAAATATCTCTTAAAAATAAAAAAAGGTGAAAATTTCGGCGTACCAAACGAGATACGCCTCA
Organism: Yponomeuta sedellus; assembly: GCA_934045075.1. Taxonomy (NCBI): domain Eukaryota; kingdom Metazoa; phylum Arthropoda; class Insecta; order Lepidoptera; family Yponomeutidae; genus Yponomeuta; species Yponomeuta sedellus. The sequence goes on along the minus strand of OW203727.1, from coordinate 16,305,986 downwards.
GGAATGTAGGTCTGCATATGACTATTAAAGAGAGCACATACAAAAGGTGTTGCATTTGTAGTTCGAAACAAACACGGACAAACATCAAATGCGCTGGCACGGATAACCAGAGGTCGCGGGTTAAAATCCCGGCATGGGTGGAATTTTTAGCCTCTTAAGATACTTAAGTACTTAAGATTTACCTCCGGACTTTTAATTTTATTCCCTAAAAATAAATCAACGAGTGAAACAGAAGGCAATAGCTAGTCAAGTGGGAATTTATTTCCCACATATATGTTACTGGATATAGGAAAACTATTTCCCACAAAAAAAAAACCCTTAACGCTTATAGGGAAATTATTTCCCATCGTAAAAAAAACCACTTCCCAACATTCAATAATTTTGATTTTGTGTTTTTATTTAATTTTAAGAAAACAATATTCTAATATAAAACAATTTACTTGATTGGAGCCATGGCCGATTAAGGGTTAAGTAGAGATTCAGAACTGCAATCAGATTGTCTATGATCAAAGTTTGTTTTCCATGACAAGAAAAATACTAATGTAGATTTTTATTCCGTTTTACGCATGTTACAAAAACGTGACGATGAAACTTAGTAAATTATGTGAAATATACAGAGGAAACTAAAATAGTTTTTATTTATTCGGAAATAAAAATGTTCCAAGTTTCTTTATTTCGTTATTAGTTTGTAATGAACCGTATATTTAAAGGAAGCAAAACGTTCACGCTTCTTAATTCATTTATTCGCTTTGAGTACAGAACGGAACGTAACAAATGTCTGCTTTAAAATAATTTTATTCCACAATTCTCTTGACGTCTGTCTGTTTATTTACGTTTGTTTACTAAATTTACTAATATCTGTACATAGTCGGTTTGGTGTAATTTGAACATTAGTCGCTGTTTTGAAACGAGGTGTGAGAAAATGGAACTTTACCGTAGTGGAGAGGATCCTCCTTGTGGAACATAACAAGTCAACTTCACTGCAGTGGAGAGGGTCCTCCTCGTAGAAGATAAAAAGTCAACTTCATCGCAGTGGAGAGGAACCTGCTCATGGAACATAAAACTTCAACTTCACCGCAGTGGAGAGGAACCTGCTAGTTGAACATAAAACTTCAACTTCATCTCAGTAGAGAGGAACCTGCTCATGGAACATAAAACTTCAACTTCACTGCAGTGGAGAGGAACCTGCTCATTGAACATAAAACTTCAACTTCACCGCAGCGGAGAGGAACCTGCTCATTGAACATAAAACTTCAACTTCACCGCAGCGGAGAGGAACCTGCTCATTGCACATAAAACTTCAACTTCACCGCAGTGGAGAGGAACCTGCTCATTGAACATAAAACTTCAACTTCACTGCAGCTGAGAGGAACCTGCTCATTGAACATAAAACTTCAACTTCACCGCAGCGGAGAGGAACCTGCTCATTGCACATAAAACTTCTACTTCACCGCAGTGGAGAGGAACCTGCTCGTTGAACATAAAACTTCAACTTCATTTCAGAAGAGAGGAACCTGCTCATGGAACATAAAACTTCAACTTCACCGCAGTGGAGAGGAACCTGCTCATTGAACATAAAACTTCAACTTCACCGCAGTGGAGAGGAACCTGCTCATTGAACATAAAACTTCAACTTCACCGCAGCGGAGAGGAACCTGCTCGTTGACCATAAAACTTCAACTTCACCACAGTGAAGAGGATCCTCCTCGAGGAAGATAAAAAGTCATCTTCAACACAGTGGATTTATAGGATATGTTTCAATTATTTCCAATTTTATGAGCAATAAAAAAGCTGAGATTGTTTTACTGATTATTTTATTTATTCCTTTTGTGACTGTCATGTTGGCCTAGCCTCTAAGGCGCTTGGTTACCAAGACCGAGCTTGTGGGTTCGATTCCCACTGTGGGCCTATATTTGTACAAGTGGCCACAGTCTCGGACTACTTTCATGTTTGTGATGTCCTTGCCTGGTTATCATAGCAGGTAGTGTTGTGTGAAATTTTTTCAATGAAATCACCCCAATATTAATGTAATTGTTTTTGCACATAAACACTTATTAGAATCCATGCAGTAGGGGTCTTGAGCGTCCCTTAAATGCCTAAGCGGCTGCTGCTATCATTAACTATTTCGTCATGGTAATCAAGGTTTTCGAATATACGAATTTTGCAATAAACATTCCAAATTGACAATTATAATAACTGGCCGATCGACTCTCAAGCGTGGTTCCGACCACACTTGACTAAATACAGATTTGATCTTTACTTAAGTAGAGATTGCTACCCAAGTATCGTTCTCGAATTAGCTATTACTCAGTTGAGTCGCGCTTGATGAATCTCGACTCAAGTAACGTTCTAAAATTAAATCCATACTCAAAACTAGTCTTAAGTAGAGATTGGCGCTTGAGTACGCTTCTGTAATACCGGCCTAAGTACTTTTCCAGCACTCCGCTACTCGCTCATAGATGGCGCTAGTTGGCTCTAAGAGGGCTCCGCAACGTTTCAAAAGTTCAAAGTTCGCTGTCTGACTACATACAGTTGGCAAAGTGCCGGGCGAAATTTAAACGCAAGGATTTTATGCAGAATCCACATTCTAAGTAGCTTATTGCTTGCCATGAGATGCTGCTACTGTGGTTAGCAGACGGTTGTATAGTCGCGCCGCTTGCGAAACTTGAAGAAAACTTTACCTATCCATTTTAAAAAGCAATTTTAATACCAATAAGTATAAAAAGTTGATATCTATAGATCATGGTTTTTGTCAACACAATTTGGACAGTATTTCATGGAAAAGAAGATTTGACGGCGAGTGACTCTCCAGGAACATAAAAATCCGAGTAGTCTGGCTACCACAAACGTATGGCTACAAATTTTAAATAAAATAACAACGATAGAGGCAGATGTCTCGAGCACCTAACAATTCAAAATAAATTATGTGTCCGCAATTAGGTGACTATGAACCACTGGGACGGTTAAGGAAAAATAACAATTTTAAATAAAACAAACAAGTGCACGCAGTAAACAACATGACAATCAGCTGTCGCGAAACATTAGCAGCTCTATAGCGCGCGCGCAAGCGTCACCTGGCGGCTACACGCATCCACTTCATCACCACTACAGCTCCACTCAGCGCCGTAAAAAAGCCAATATAAACCTAAACGTCGTTGAGATCGCCCGCATTATCTTGTGATTATCGCGTGTCAAAACATCGCCACGCTCGCGATACATCGCATGTAATCTGATAAACGATACGCTGTGCGCTTCACGCTCCCGCATCTCGCTCTGGCGCCGCAGTGGCACAACAGGCCCTCCCGCTCGAACGCTACGTCCGTTTCATTCATACGCGGTACACCTCGATGTTTACAGGAGGCAGATAAACAATACTGCAAACCGCTTAGTGGGAACGTGAAAGCGATATCGTGTCATCGTACCGTCGCCCTCTAAGACCCGAGAGTTTGATGCGCAGCGGCGCCGATAGATGTCGCTAGCAGTTTCAGGGTGGCTGAATAAATGTCACAATAAATTCTGATGCGACGTTGCCGGATTTCACCACCCAATGTGGTGGTGGGCGGTGTACGGGCAACACGGGCTCGCAACTTTATGTCAGATGGACTTTATAAATCATAGTGGGTGGGATTAGGGGTTATATTGGAGTGTTTGCGTCGAGTGGTTAAGTTTGTTTGTTGTGTGCGCGTCACATATAGGTAACAAGCGTGTTACACACACGTACGCGAGCTGTCAGTAGCTAATGCGATGCGTTGTGATCGCTTACGCTTATTGTGGAGAGCGCCGCGGTTTGCAGCGTTTAATTCAATTTAGTAATTGATACGTCGGATGGTCGTCGAGTCACTTTTTATGGCCGGCGGGAATAACTTTTCCATATTCAATAACCGGAGCAATTTTGTCATTTAATTAGCTGCTATAATTACAGAAAATTGCTACGGTATATCTTTCTTAAGAAGGCGAGCGGTCGTTAGCGTAATCTTCGTGGGAATATGCTATCTGTATTATAGAATCTGAAAAAGTCTTCAAAAATTAATATTTCTGAAAAATTTAAAATTTACAAAAAATACATCTACTTATTGTTTACAGCACAAAAACATTTTAACCAATAAAGTATTTAATCCTTTCTCACTAACTTACCAAGCCCAACACGAGTCACACTAAGCCCAAAACAACGGGAACAAAGCCGAATAGGAGCAAATTGTCAAACTGACAACTCCCTAAGCGCGGTTATTCACGCTCGGCATTCTTCGATACTCCAGCGTAGCAGCCGCTCGCCACACGCAGTTAAAACAGATTCTCATTACCTTAATACAGCAGACCGGAAGATTCTAATCCAGCCCTTGTGCCCTGCAAATAAGAACTAATGTCCCACGCTCGTCGGTTAAGACGTTTCAGCGGGTCGCGTCCGAATTGCGCACACGGTAACGTTTACGAGCACAGAGGTGGACGTGTTTGTGTACAATATGTGTATTGGGCTAAACGAAACCGTGTTGCTTTCGCGGAGGCACACACGCGCATTACTTTTCTCCAGCTCTCTTTTCTCAATAGAAAAATGGACTTTATTCCGAAAGAAAAGGCGGGGTTTCCGCTTGGCGTTTCCCGGTCACATAGGGTCCGTTTGCTTGTTGGCGTGTTTTACACACGGGTGCCGGTAAGCGCGTGAACCTTTGTTGCATGTATTGGGTCGGCTTAATCACAATTTGGAGTGGGCGCCGATATGGCTTTCGTTCTGTCGGCTCAGCATGATCTCGGTACAGCGATATTCACAACGCTATCTCGTTCTCTACGAGGTAACTATATACAAACTGTGATAAACTCTTTCTTTAGAATCGTTAATTAAAGCACATTCAATAAGCATGTGTAAATAGATCATAATAAGTAGATTAAATATCTGTTACATAGGTTACATAATTTACAGACTTCCAGCCAACGTTAAGTAGTTAGGAGTGAAATATGAAGTGAGTAATATACAAAAAGTAAAAAAAAACAAGTCGGACTTGCGCACCGAGTGTTCGGTACAAAATAATGCTAGGTAGATTTTCCAAAAGTTGTTTGTCATACAAAACTTGTCCGACCTTTGACCATTATGAAAACAGAAAAAGACAAAATCTGCCAAATCGGTCGGCCGTTCTCAAGTGATGTTCCGTAATGCATGTGGCTACTAATTTTTAATCAACCTGTTTAATTTTCACCCTTCAAAAAAACCACACCTATTAAATGATGACGCAAAAACCGGTTGTGGTCGCGGCACCTACCCTAAGTTACTAACACTGCTATAACTTTTCTAATTTACGTTTGATTTTAGTTCTGTAAAAAGATTTATCATCTTGAATATACACCTGTACTTAAGTAATAAATTCGTCTAAAAAACTACGAAACACTTGCCAAAGTCCAACATTTTGTTATTTCCACGGATGTGGTTTATGCTAGGCCGGCCGAAGACTTAGTGGTGAATTAAATTGATACCTACTATAAATAATATGTAAATTAATATAACGCAAACCCATTAAACAATGGGTTTGCGTTATATTAATTATGTGTACTGTATTTATTTATCCTTTGATGTACATTGAGACAGTTTTATTAATTTTCCGTGCTGTATGAGGAATGAGAAAACTCATTGACATTCTAATTCTTGAACATTGAATTCTTGACGTCCTAATTCTAATTCTTGATTATAATCGAGTGTAATAGGGCACTGCAGCGTCCAAGTAGTCCCTTCACGCATCTAATGTGAGTGAAAGTGCCACTGGATGCTTTATAAAATTCAAATGCAAATGCCAAAATTATTATGGTTTAATTATATTTTTGTTAGTGTTTTACTAGCCTGCCGTCATCAATGCGGACTTGAAGAAATTTCTCTAGAAATGGGTCCACCTTTACTCATAATATATCACTTATCTACTCTTTATATAGAGAACACTTTATCTTCTATAATATAAAAATGAATCGCTGAATGTGTTGATAAGGGCAAACCTCAAGAGCACCTGAACGGATGTCGCTAATTTTTTTTTTTAGAATATTACCTGGAGTACGAGGATGGTTCTTACGGAGAGAAAAAAAAGTTAAAGAATCGACTGTTAGGCGGTACGAAATTCGCTGGGTCGCACAGGTAGTTGTAAATAAAAATAGAATTAACACAGATATTTCTTAACCTAAGAGTGCAGGCGGGGGACGCAATCTAAGTCAATCCTATTATTTATTAATCCTATTATTCACTCTCCTTCGGATCGCGCTACCGCATAGACGTGTGCTTCGTAAATATAAATTCATTTATTGAAAGCCTGTTGTAACCATTTAACCTGAACCTCGTTTACGTTGAATTGTCGAGTTATAAAGTGTCAACGCTTTCTGGCCGAGATAAGGTGTTGAAGTGCGACCACGATAACTTCGAACATCTCTAATAATGTATCGGTCTCCTACGCAAGGTGGGTCTGACTCCAATTTAAGCCGGCCTGATGACGCTCCTGACTATATCCATCCAAACAACACTACAGCAAGACAAAAACGTAAGCGCGCGGATGAAAACCTTACAGATATGGTGTCCTCCCAATTAAAGACATTTAAAGATGAAATGATTGCAATACTGCAAAACTGGAGGGCGGAGGATGAATTGAAACAAAAGAAATGGGACCTGACGCTCTCTGATATTCAAAGTACAACTCATGAACTTGAAAAGTCCATGTCACATATGTCATCCCAAGTAGATGAACATGCTGTTAAGCTGACTGTGCTTGAACAGCACCATACAACACAGGATCAGACTGTCGCCGCACTAAGAAATGAAGTGGAATATCTTCGCCGTGAATCTCGGAAAACTTTTATAGAGGTAAGGAATATTGCATCTGAGCCTAATGAATCGACAACTACTCTGACCAATGCTATACTTGGCTTATGCAAGACTCTAAAGACAGACACTAGTGCTTCAGAGATAAAGGACATTTACAGAATCCCTGGAAAACGTGATGCAAACAAGCCAGTGGTGGTCGAATTTGCTACCAAAGAAAGAAAGTTAAGCATTCTGAAAGCTGCCAAGAATTTCAACATACAAAATAAAAACTCTAAGCTTAATGCGACGCATCTGGGTGTAATGAACCACTCTACGCCGATTTACGTGGCTGACCATCTGACCCCGCTTGCTAACAGGTTGTACTTCCTCGCTCGAGATCTGGTCAAGACTAGCCTGTTCAAGTATTGCTGGACTTCAAACGGTAAAATTTTTGTGAAGAAAGATGACGATTCATCTAATATACTCATCATGACCGAAACCCAAGTTCAGCAACTGAAGTCAATGTGACTGTATGGTTTGATTTTTTTAATTACATTTACTTTTTTTTATTATTCTTTACTTTTGCAACAATGTGCTAGTTGCTTATTTAGCTACTTCATAGTATTAAGAAAGCCTCTTTGTAATGTATGCGTGTATAGTTGCAATAACAGCAATCTAAATGGCAGATTTATCGGAATTTGCCCTTCCACAGTAGTAATACTATTAAGATTCCCCCAAACAACACATACATTATGTTTAATAACTTAGAAGAGGTAGTAGACGACATTAATGCCAATGTCAAAGTCGGAGACTCATTTTTGATTGAAAAAGCCGAGGAATGTGGGAAACTAATTAATGAGCCACACAAAAAGTTAAAAATTATAGTCCAAAACATTAGGAGTATTGACTGTAACTTTAATGACTTTATTCTATTTACCACAAGACTTAACCTAGATTGCGATATTATTGTGCTAACAGAGTGTTGGTTGCAACATGTACCCAATTTGCCATCCATTCCTAATTTCTACTGCTTTGCTACTCAGAGACACAAAAATCAAAACAGTGGTGTTGTGATCTATGCCCGTGCTTCTTTAGATGTTGCTGTCATTGAACCTGTACTTGATGATGCTGATTGCCTAGTGGTTAAAATAGGGACCAGTCATGCTATTGTATGCGTCTATAGATCACCCTCTATTACTGACATAAATCGCTTTCAATCGTCATTAGACAATGTTATTAGTGACCTTAAGATATTTCCCAATTTATTTCTACTTGGTGATTTGAATATAGACATTAAAGACAATAACATTGACCCGAGATCAGGCTACTATTTGGATCAACTAGCTGGGTATGGTCTATTGCCAGGGCATTTATTCCCCACTCGTGGATTAAATTGCATTGATCACTGTTTCTCCAAGGCAACAAATAGTGTAACAACGATAGTATGCCAAAATTCTGTTACTGATCATAGTAGTATAATTCTGTCCGCCTTATATAATCCTAAAAAACCCCCCAAATTACAACCAACTGTAACTAAAATCGACTATGCAAAGGCTATAAACGAGCTCCAGGCGATTGACTGGGATTTAATCCTCAATTCAGATGATCCAAATGTAGTAACCCAAATATTCCTGAATACCGTATCAACCATTATCATTAAATACACCACTTGTCATAAAGTACCAAGAAAACGAGTCAATTTAAAGCCTTGGATAACGCCTGGACTTGTTCGATGTATGCGCTGGAGGGACAGGCTACATTTAAAAGTTAAAAAGCATCCAACTGATACAATTTTGCACCTTTCATATAAGCGTTATCGCAATTTCTGCACAAATTTACTTCACCGTTTAAAAAGAGCCTATGAACGGTCCGAATTGAATAAGCACCATGGGGATATAAAAAAAACTTGGCATGTTATTAAGCAAATTTGTAATATAAATAGTAACCGTAATTCTTCTGTCGAATTACTAAAAATCAAGCCCTCTGCTCAAGAATCTGTTAATTATATTAATAACTTTTTTGTTAATGTTGGCCGCAAACTTGCAAACAAAACTTTAACCGATATGAAAAAGACTGAAGCTAGTTTGGCATCAGAGGTGAAGTCCTCCCAAGCTGTTACTTTTTCTCTCACTCTCTTCCCTACTGATGAACTTGAAGTTAAGGAAACCATCATATCCTTAAAATCGACCTCATCAACTGGAAGAGACGGTATTTCAGCCATATTCCTAAAACATGCTGTGAACTGTGTCTCTAAACCTATTTCTTATTTATCAAACTTGTGCCTATCAAGTGGCATCTTCCCGAATTTACTTAAGGAAGCAATTGTTATACCAGTGCATAAGACGGGGGATAGAGACAGTATTGACAATTATAGACCTATTTCTCTTCTGTCTTCCCTGGCTAAAATCCTGGAAAAAATAATTAACACTAGATTGCTACACTACTTAGAGACAAATAAACTTCTTTCTCCTAATCAATTTGGTTTTAGACATACAAAATCAACAGTAGATGCCATTGAATCTTTAGTCACACATGTAGTTGGAAAAGTAGACAAAAACAACAAATGCCTTGGCATTTTCCTGGATCTAGCCAAGGCTTTCGATACTGTCTCTATCCCTTTACTATTGCGGAAGCTTGAGTGCCTTGGGGTTCGTGGTACGCCACTCGCGCTTCTTACAGATTACTTAAGTAACAGATCCCAAGTAGTTAGAGTTGATGAGGTCCTTAGTGATAAATGTAACGTCTGTTTTGGAGTGCCACAGGGCTCAGTCTTGGGTCCAACCCTTTTCTTGGTCTATATCAATGAGCTCTGTAACAAACAATTATGTAATGCTAAAATAATAACTTTTGCAGACGACACTGTTATAGTTTTTAATGGGGTATCTTGGGATGACGTAAAAAAAGTTGCAGAGACAGGCTTCAGAGAGATTATAGAATGGCTTAACTTAAATCTTCTTACCTTAAACTATTCTAAAACGAAATATATTACATTTTCCCTAAGAAATAATACACAGCCACGAGCTAGTCTTAATATCAAGGCTCATACTTGTGCTGATTTGACTAATTGTAAGTGCTACGCTTTATCCTCAACTGACAAAATAAGGTATCTGGGCATTATTGTTGATAGGAATCTCAGGTGGAAAGACCACATTGAAATGCTCAGTAAAAGAATTAGAAAATTAATGTGTATTTTCAAAAAACTAAGGCATGTCAATGATTTGCGTACTATTATGATGACGTATTTTGCACTCTGTCAATCTGTGATTGCTTACGGTATAGTTTCCTGGGGTGGTGCAAACAAAACCGTCCTTATTAAGGTTGAAAGAGCTCAAAGAGCTGTTCTAAAAGTAATTCTTTTTAAGAATTTTCGTTATCCTACTGTCAAATTGTACGACGAGGCCAATGTGCTAACTGTTCGACAATTATTTCTAAAACATCTAACGTTAAGGCAACACCAGCTGCCGAAACTAGATTTAAGCTCCTCAAGAAATAAGTACAGGGTATTTTGTATACCCATATGTAAAACGAAATTTGCCCAAAGTTTCTCGGCGTTTTTAGGTCCATACTTATATAACAAAATCAATCGGCACCTTAGTATAAGTAATTATACAAGATTTAATTGTAAGACCTGTCTTAATAATTATTTAAAGAAATTAAATTATAATTCAACAGAACATTTACTTAAAATTCTAACCTAGGTATCAATGTATTTTTTATATCTACCTATCGATAATACAACCTAAATCAATTATTTTATACAAATTAAGAGGCAGCTCTCACTGGACTGTAATATGGTTAATCTGCCTTACAAGTTCGAAGTTTTTGTGGTCTAACTTTACCGGAATATAAGAAACAACTTATTAAGGTCTGTTTTGTATAGTCTTCTTTCAGGCTAAAATACTCCTTATGTCATGCTCGTTAAAGTCGCATTTTCGGTGCGATGTATGTCTCCTAGGATATTAATACCATGATAGCTGGGTAGAAATAATTACGATGGTGAACTTGCACAGAAAAATGTTTTAATGTGATCGGAGTTGACGGAAAAAGGCTGAAATGTCTTTTCTTACTTCACACTTACTATATAAGTATTTCATAATCCAACCAAGCAATAATGTTTAGTCAATAGTATGTTTAGTCACATGATGTAAAAACGCGCCATACTTATTACCCAATAAATATGACGTCGCAACTTGCAGGTAATGCCCACTACCTAGGATACGGAGTGTTTGTATTTGGGGTTCGCTCGTAAAAAAAAAAAAAGTATTTATGTGTCCATCCCTATTTATTTACAAGCTGACTATTTAAGCTTATTATATAGCTCAAGCTTGTTATATTTATAAGATAAGTAAACCTTCAGATCTCAATGAGAAAATAATAATTAAATGTAACTCAATGTCTTATAATATGTAGGTATGAAGGGTTCAAATGTGTGAATTACCCTGTATAATATAAAATACCTACTACTATTATCGAAATTAGTCATGGAATTCTAAAGGGCTTTCTCATAAGGACGTAAACAAGTCTTAAACTAATAGTTCTTGTAGTATTTTATAAATTTCTTTCAAAACTTTTGAATTCTGTATAATCTTCTATGGTATGAAGGCTATATTGCTCGAATAATATCGGGTCGAATATAAGTTTGACGCAAGTTCCCTAATGCTGCCTTTGTCACTCTCGAGTGCTATTGAGTGCTTGTGTTTTATTATTTTTTCACTTACCCTCCGTCTGTTTTATTTTATTGGGTAACTTAAATAAAATGTGTGTATTGGTTGGTTATCTTGCCTGTCCTGTGGTTTTGCACAACCGAACCCAAGCTGTTGCGTAGGGCAGGGCAGGTGAGTGTAAACAATACTTGTGTGATATGAGGCTTAGTTTAAAGGAAATTAATTTGGTAATGAGTAAGTAATCATAAATATCGGGCTATTGTGGACTATCTACTGATTGTCATTAATCAAAGTACATCTTGGCTGATTGATGAAGATTTTTTTTTGGTCTGTTGCAATTTCTTATAAATGTTGTTCTACCCGCAATTTCAAAAGATTTAAATAAAACTTGGATCGTATCTGCGACCTAATTGCGCTCACCGAATCCTGTTAGAATCTTGAAACGTATGATAGCAATTTATATGGGACTTGGTAATACACGAATGGGATCGCTCTGCATTTGGTGCGCGTAATGTGGGAGCAGATTACTGATAGTGAAAAAAGGAAAGAAAGTATTTTTTACCTAGATTTGCTGTATTTAAATTTAAATTTTGACTTAATGATAACCGAAGGGGGGCGTTAGAAACCATAACACAGGATCTACCTAGCTTGGTTTCTAATGTGATAAAATATTACGTATACCTACTTATAAGTCAACCTGTAAACTAGCCTAACTGTACATGTATACCGATGTCTGTGACTCAATAAATATCTTTATCTTATCTTATCTTATCTTATTTAAGTACTAAACATTGGATTTGTGTAATAAAGTGTAACAATACGATACTGTTAGTATCGATAAAGCAGCGTAAAATAATGATTTTAAATACTGAAGAAGGGATCGCGAACTGTTAGCACCAACAAACTGGAGTCCAGTGGGAACCAACGATGCTCCACACGGTAGCTCACTGTGGATATGCCGTGCGGGTAAACACTCACGTAATGGAATCACGATTTATAGGTTATGCTAAAGGCGAAGGTTATGTTAATATTTAAGTAAGTATTTTATTTTATAGCCTGGTAACAATAACATAACATTTACATATAATACAGGCACATACATTGCTTATGGCCCCACACTAGGATACCCTGTGTCGTGGGAACCAGAAACATTTAAACATCCAAGACCTGGGGGTTTTTTGTCGCCAGCCAGGACTCGAACCCGAGACCTCTTGCATGGTAGGCAGATGGGCCGCTGCGCCAATGTTCAGTTTAATCTATTATTGTGTTGTCTATTGTTATAAGAAGCGTGTACTAATCTAAATTAATAAATACAGAAATCTGAAAATTAAAAATCAATCGGTCAATGAATGGTCAACCGGAACATCCACATCTAGCCGTCCTCAGCTCCCAAGCCAGCAGGAATGCGGCCCGACTGCGGCGCATCGTCGCAGCGCTGCATACGCTGCCCCCTCTCCCCTCTCGCCTTGCCCCCGCGCAGCCTTCCTTTGTTTCCCATGCCCGGCCTGGGAGACTTTCCGAGCTATTATAATAACTCCCACCCAATGACTTCCACACTTGCAACTTACCCTGGTCCTAAACTATGATACCTTGTGCTGTAAGTACCAGACCAAAATCCTAGGCGCACGAGCTCCTGAAGAATTTCAACCGTGTAATTTTTGGACAGTTTTTTAAGAGATAGGAATCGTTCAGGATTTGGTCACTTTATCAGGCCCAAGGCTGTTTTAAAAACCAAGAAACACTCGGACTTCTTTTGTGGAAACAGGATGAGTGTTACTTATATATTGCTCTGTCTATCCAAAAGTTGTCTGTAAGAGATCACTTATAGTGATAATGTTATAGTACTCTTAGGTTAAGACATATCTGTGTAATTTCCTTTTTTATGTACAACAGTGTTCTCTATCTATCTATTTTCTTATATTTTTGGTTGTGTTTGTTTTTAGTGTTTATAATATGTTTATAGCAGATGAAGAAACACACTTATTATAAGGGTACCGTCGTTATACGCTAGAAAAATAAAAAAATATCACATAAAACTGATTCAAAAAATAAAAATATAAATAAACAAAGTTTGAACTGCAATTTTTGAAAGATTTTATGTTTGTCTCGTTTGCAACATAGGATAATTTGTTTCAAGTTTTCTGATAAGAATGCAAGGATTAAGAATCCAGTAAAATATAAATATGTTAATATATTTTTATGTGGCCTATACACGTCTTATTACACAGCACAGGCCTTCTCTCAGAGAGAGAGAGAGAGAGTTAAGGCTTAATTAGGCTTACCGCCTTAATTACCGCGGGTGGCCACCGCGGATTGAGGTATGTGGACACCTCAGATACTCAGGTTTCCTCACGGTGTTTTTTCTTCACCGTTAGCGAGCGGTAGTACTAATACGACCAAATAAATCAATCACTTAAAGCTTTCAGTAAAAGTCTACATCTGCTATAGCTGGTTCTTTCATACAAAAGAGTTTAACGCGCTCTTCAACTAGCAAGCATGTTAAGTAACAGTAAAAATGGTAACATACTTTTGTGTTCTAAATAAATTTAAGTAAACATTTTACTTTGAGCGATTCTTGAAATATACCTTTGTGTCCTTGCAGTCTCCTCCGGATAAAATTTTAATCGATTTTACGGCAAAGAAAATCGAAATTTATCGAAGCAAATTTTATCTGTTTATCCTAATATATTGTGGCGACGAGAAGGGGACGACAATACATTGCCCGCGAGAAATCGGTAAAGCAATATAACCTACGTGATTCAGGCAAAACCTCTTCAGAGTCCACTTGCTCGATTCAGAAAAGCGTCTTTTATTTACATCGTAATAAGAAAGACATTCGCGTGTCAGTATTCCAGTACGTAGATCTTATTGTAACGCACCAGGGGTGAAATTAAAATGTGTTTTTCTGTTAGAGGGAAAATGTATCAGGCAGGTAATAATAAAGCGAGGGTAGAGGCGTCTTATCCAAAAATGGGATTTATGTTTACTCTCACTCGAATGGATATAAGTTTGGTGCAAATGTAGGGAACATTCTCTTCCAATCGGCCATTCCACTTAACGACCAATATTTATTTGTTCCAATAGAGCGCAAGATACAAAATGTAAAAAGGATTAACACAATCCGAAAATAATTAACAACATATTTAAATAAAATTTTAGATATCTACCCAAAAACGTATTTCGAAAGCAATAAGAAAATAACTATATGTATTAAAACTCCTACGCTGAGATTGAAGTGAAAATGAAATTACTTATTATAATTATTGACGAATTAGATATAAGTTTTAAGAGCATCGTTTAATAATTAAAGCGGACATACCATCACTATCTCTGCATCTCTCTCTCTCTCTCACACACACACACACACACGAACACACACACACAAACACACTGCTTAAAAATAATATCTTCGAAGTTTTGGATGTTTAATACTAGCGCCACCAATGGAAAAAAATCGTACCTTGTTTCATAATACGTTTTTATCTAAAAGTGAACATGAGAAATCTTAACATCTATTTTTAAAACCTAGAGTTTAGAAGCTAGAATCAATATACTAGAACTTTAATCGCTTTTTGCTAAAAACGGCTGTTATTGGCTCTTGGTTCTCCTTGGTTATAGATTCTAGGTTCTTGACTGTAGGTTCTAAAACTAGGTGTCAGTTGTTAAGATTTTTTATGTTTCGTTCGATCGATTTTAGATAAAAACCTAGTAGAAAACAATGTTTGCAAGCAATGTTATGATTTTTTTTCCATTGGTGGCGGTAGTTAGCGCCCCGGATTACCTTAATATTAATTAATACAAGTTGATGTTACGCAAGCTAAGTTTATTTTTCTTTTGTTTGATGAAAATAAGGAAGAGCGGGGCCTCCTGATACAGGTATAACTATATTTACTAGGGGGTCCCAGGGATGTCTTTGTTTATGTAATATGCCAAAAGCAATAAATAATTTATTATATATGATCCGAAACACAACGTTGTGCTCCAAAACAAAAATTGCCGATTTTGGAGGTCATGTATGCCGTATGAGCCCAGATAGGTGCGGGAAAATTGCCACTTGTATTATTGTTGTAGAACTTTTATAAATAATAAAACTGGAAAGACTTCAACTTTGTGCTTTATTTATACTGTTTTATTTCTTAAAAACAGATAACTGGATAAAAACGGAATAAGCAAGTAAAAATAGTCAGATCTAGTCAAGATGTGAAGTAGTAATCTGAAAATGAGGGAAATCTCGAAAATGTGTGACATAATTTTATATATTTGAAAATGATTGATACAATTAATCAAATATAAAAAAAATGGTGTAAAGAGGTTTGCACCGTTACACACTGGCTGGGTTCCACTCGAGGTAAGTCGCATACATGCCGACAGAAGCGAAAATGGCGGGAAAACCTTACGACTTTTCTACCGAGCTGGCAGGAGATAGCTATGAACAGGGAGGAGTGGAGAGCTAAGGGGAAGCTTTTGCCCAGCAGTGGGACACAATTGGGGTTACGTAAAAAATATTGCGTCACACGATCGTAAGGAATTCCCATGTGTTGAACTACCACGAATTGGAGCAATTTGTTAGTACGGTATTTTGTCTAGAAAGTATAAGGCAGAGTTTTGTTTAATTATTGCAACGCGAGAAGTAGTGAAGATTATGAGCATTTGTCTCGCTCGCATATTCTAACATTTTAAAAGAACATATATAGTTTTTCATATTAAAAGTTTTGAATTACAAAAGATTTTGCTTTATCCAAACGTAAGTACGTAAAAAAATATTTCGTAATTTTAATATCATCTAACCCATTCGTGAGATAATGATTTTTTTTACAATAATTAAAAATGTTAGAATGTATCAGCGAGATTTCTAAATCTATAATCTAGCTCAGGCATTCATCTCGCAATGAGAATAGTATGAGAAATGTGATAATTGCGATAATGTCGAATTAAAAACAAGATATTGGCATAAAACATTAAAACAGATAAGACCTGAGTGGTGACAGTTTTCAATAAAGGGCAATGTAGACACCGAAGTAAGAGCCATCGAAATAAGTAATGGATTTACTATTCTTCTTCTGGATATACTTACCTAATATTTCTAGCGTCATAGTTACATAAAGTACTTTTTGTTTTGATGTAAGTAAACATATCATAATATTAATAAAGTATATAAGGCTTGGTCTACATTTTAAGCAGAACGGCCTGACGATATTGTTTCCATGACCGGAAACGCACTCCGCCCTGCGCCGCCCGCCCATGCCGCGACTGCCTCCTCTACGCTTAAACATTTTACCCTACATTATAACGCAGACTATTGGAGTAATTCGTTTGGAGTAAAATTGGACTGTGTTACGCAGAAACATCTCAACTCACAATAAGTGACTTTTAAAAAAACGCTTTTTATTTATGTGACTTCAAAAAAAAAAAGAAGCCATTCTCAATTCGACGCTTATATTACTTGTGTAGACGCAAGCTTCAAGACAAAACAGGAAGGGTGAGGCAAAAGGGTAAAAATATTAAATGTTTATTTTTAAAAGATTGCAAATAAACAATAATACATAGTGATAAGAAATATAAAACATCCGAACAGAAACCCAGAAGGCATTAATATGTAAAAAAAAGTAGTTTTTAATCAATAATTAATTGAGCTCAACTAAATCTATTCGCTGTGTGGTTTAAAATGATAATTAAAACATAGACTATGAAATTTCAATTATGAAACCCAGTGCTGGGCAAAACCCATCCCCATGGGCTCTACGCTTGGGCACCATCATCTCCCATCAGGGCAAGGAGGTTGAGAGATCCTCCTACCATCTCCGCTGTGACTACGTTTAGGAAATCCGATAGGATATCGGAGTGGTACCTATTCAGTGGCAACTCCGTCTAATCCCATTCTATAATAAATATAAAAATACAAAACATTAAAATCGAACACCACACTTAAAAAAAACTATAAAGAAGCTATAGGAATCATTAACACCAAATAATCGAAAAGTTTTCTACGTAAAAAAATCTTTTCGTATTGATGGCAATAGTGAATCATTTATACAAAAATTGACTTTATATTTCATAAATAATACTTAGGGCATTTTTACAACCCTTACAAGAACCTGGCATAAAATAGGTAAGGCTAGATAGAGTTTATGTCAAAATCGTTTTTAAAATGAATGCTATTTATCTCTAGGTTTTCAGAATTGGATTTTCAAAACTCATTATTTACACAAATGCGAGAGAATACATAGAAATTTCGATCGATAGTTCTTTAAAAAGCGGACGCTCCTCGAGGCCTCACAGGCCCAGTGTCTTAATAACGTTTTTGTATTTTAGAAACTATTAGGTTCTACTGGAATACAAACTAATAAAAGAACCATATAAACTACACAAAATATCGCAAAAGAAAATATAATGGCAATATCAGTTAATAATTGCCACTCACTTAAGAATTGATTACTTTTGTCTTTTTCCTCGTTTTTAGTAAATATAACGAGATTAATTGAATGAGAGGAGCTAAGTTTCAAAACAAGTCCAAACAAAGAGTTTTTAACTTTTGCATTTAAAAAAGATACCCAACTTGGTGGAGCGTGTGTTCTGACACGTACAGAGTCTAAGACAAAAATTAACAGAAAAACCAACAAAGATATCACTAAAGAGCCACGCATGAAAATTATAACTAATGGCGTATCTAAACTAGTCTGAGGAATGTGATAATTGGTCGAATTCAAAAAAAAAAGTTGGCACGTAATACTGAAACAGATAAGTCCAGAGCGGTGACAGTTTTCAATGATGGGCAGTAAAGACACCAAAGTAAGAACCATCGAAATAAGCAATGGGTATACAATAATAGCATCTAGACCCTTTCCTACTCTTTGTAGCGTCAAAGTTACATAAATTGCCTTTTGTTTTGACGTAACTAAACCTGTCGTAGTATTAATTACTGATACTGATTCTTCACCATTTTCGGAATCCACAATACTCCAGCCCATCCTTTCGTCGTCAATCGCATAAAACGCTCTTTTATCTGGAAACTTAAATTTTATATTAACCCCATATTTTTCAATGTCTGCACTAAATTTCAAGGTACAGTCTTGCACATCGAACGGCCAGTTCTTCACCTGCATGTCACAAGAAAAATCATGTCTTATTCTTGGGGCACAGTAAATCGTTCCATCATACTTTACTATACAAGTTGTAAAGAAATAGTCGCTGTCAATAACATCTTCATATGGTGGGCTTAGTATTTGCAGTGATGGTGCCAATACTTTTGAGGCTTTCATTGGAATTTTTGTAATGTTTCCATATTCGGTTGGATCCCACTTGAAACATTCGTCGATCCAATTAAATATTATCAAGCTGTACATAGATAACATCTGGTGTGAATCAAATAATGCAAAGTAAGTCACGATGAAATCAAGGTTGATATCCGTTGTTCTGTTGTATTTGTTATGTATAGTTTGTTTCTTTTCTAAATCTTTCCTCAGCATTGATTCCCATGACCTTTCCAGGTCCAGGCGTTCTGGTGGGCACTCGTTTAAGGCACTCGTAAAAAGTATTGTTGTTGAGCACAGAAATAATAAACCGAGTTTGTCCATATTGCAAGGTTAACTATTACAAAATTCTTTACGCGGATAATATGACACATGTAATTTAATTGTAGCAATACCTCTCAATAAATCTCGACAATCAAATATTCATTTAATAAGTATTTATTTCATCTTTATTATTACTCATTGAGCACCGCAAAACTAAACTGAGTTTGGCCATATTGTGAGGTTAACTGTTGCGATATCTTGTTTGCTGAAAATATATCATATGTAATTTGATTCTGGGAACGCCTCCCTTTAAATCTCGACATTCAAACATACGTTTAATTACTCAGTAGTATAATACTATTATACCTGGGTTAGTATTCGGTGAAGTGGGCTTTGCATGTAAAAAGCATGCCAATGTTCTACACTAGGGTATTTGTGCACATTGGTAGCTGGGAACGACGAAGTCAACTTTAAAAGCAACTAGAAGACATTATTATATAATAGCTGCAGATGGAGCCGGAAGATTGCTGCACCGTTTTTCTATTGGTAAGTGCTAACAAGGTAATACCCTGTTCCTTAGGGTTTTAAAGTTTTTCGGTTACTCATAGATTAAATTTATTCCGAGAAATTACAACTTTTAGTGGAATAGCTGCATAGATATTTATCAGTGACAATCCAATTAATTATTCGTATTATCGTAGAATACACAGAAAAGGTACGACAGATAATAATTACGATGAAATGTAAAAGTTCATTGTATTAATGATATCAACCCTTTGTAAGTCCCTACTGCTGGGACACGGGTCTCTTCCTGCATCGCAGGAAGCCAGGTCATATTCTAACAGGCGGGCCAAGTCCGGGTTGGTGGAGGATGGTAAGACACTGTCAGAAGTTATCAAGCCGCCCATAAGGCTTCTGACTTGGCTCAACGACTGCTATTACTTGACAGCCGGCACCGACGGCTTAGCGTGCCTTGCGATTGTATTAGTATTACTAAGAGACATACCATAAATTATATAAATTATAATTTTATTTTATTGCACACGAAATATTGAACAGGAAATTACATAAAACATATCATGAAAAAAGGTGAGCTTATCTCTCTTAGAGGTTTACATGTTATGAAAAATCGCACTTACAATAAAAGTGCGGAATACATAAGCAAGGAATACACGGGTAGTTATTGTAATAGGCAAAACTGTAGATGAAGAAGGTACTCCATCAAACTTATAAATAAAATTTAAAAATATAACATAACATAACATAACATTTACATACAGGCACATACATTGCTTCTGGCCCCACACTAGGATACCCTGTGTCGTGGGAACCAGAAACACGACATCACAAACATGTAAACATCCAAGACCTGGACTTTTTTTTTTGGTTTCCAGCCGGGATTCGAACCCGGGACCTCTTGCATGGTAGGCAGACGCGCTACCGCTACGCCACAGAGGTCGTCAAAGCCGCGTTTTCACGGAATTAGTACTCTCGGATCGAGTGCACCATCCAAGTAAACTAATGCTTCTGATTGGACGGTTTTTCGTCACAACACCAAAATAGCCAATCAGAAGCATTTCCGTTTACTCGGATGGCGCAAACGGACCGAGCGCACTAAGACCGTGAAAACCTGGATTAAGACTGATAAATAAAATGTTCCTTTTTTGAAACAATCGTTTATTCTTGTTAAAATTTTTACCACTGAAAACTATGACATCATGACAAAGGTAATCTTAAAAAACATCATTCCTGTTCAGTGTGTATGAAATTAAAGTTTTGTGGTTTTCCTTGTCTCGACCAAAAACAACAATACTTTTTAAGATATTCACTTTTTAAAAATTTTAAAACACATTCACATCTGAGGTTAATACCAGTGTATTTCAGAAATAATTAGGTTTTACTGGAATACAAACTAATGCAAGAATAAGATAAACTATAGAAAATATCATGAAAACCAATACATTACAAATATTAGCAATACTTTGCCACTCATCTAAGAATTTATCGTTATTTTTATCTTCTTCCTCGTTTTGAGTACCTTTTGCGATATTAATTGCATGGAAGGAGCTAAGTCGCAAAACATGAATAAAAGGTGTATTTAAAGCTTTGGTATTTAATATCGAAAGCCAAATTGGTGGAGCGTTTGTTCTGATACGCACAGAATCTAACACGTAAATAATTACAAAAAATATCAGAGATATCACCAAAGAGCCCCGGCTAAAAATTATAATACTTGGTGTATCTAAACTAGCCTCAGGAATGTGATAACTTATCTGATTGAAAACAACGAGTTGGCACAAAATACTGAAACAGATAATTCCAGAACGGTGACAGTTTTCAATAATAGGCATTAAAGAAAGTAACGTAAGAGCCATCGTTATAAGCAACGGGTAGACAATAATAGCCTCAAGACCCTTTCCTACTCGCCCTATTCTCATAGTTACATAAAGTGCGTTTTGTTTGGATGTAGCAAAACCTGTCGTAGTATTAGTTACTGATACTAATTCTTCGCCGATTTCGGTATCCACTATAATCCAGCCCAATCGTTCTTGTTCCAAAGAATAAAATCTACTGCTATTTGGGAACTTATACTTTATTTTACCTCCATATTCTTCGGTGTCCGAACTGAATTTCAAAGTACAGTCTTGAACATCAAATGGCCAATTCTTCACTTGCGTGTCACAAACAAAATCATGCCTAATTCGTGGAGCACATCTCACTCTTCCATCATACGTTACAAAACATGTAGTAAAGTAATAATCGCGGTCAAAACCTTCTTGATTAGGTGGGCTTATTGTTCGCAAAGTTGGTAGCCATATATTTGAAGCTCTCATTGAAATTACTGTCACGTTCCCATATTTACTCGGATCCCACTTCAAGCATTCGTCTGTCCAATCGAATACTATTACGCTGTATAAAGTGAATATACGCAGTGATTCAGATAATGAAAAGTAGGTGACGACGAAATCAAGATCAATTTCCGATGTTCTGTTGTATTTTTTATGTTTTTTTTAATTATAATCTAAATTGTCTTCTAGCTTTGCTTCCCATGACCTTTCTTGATTTAGGCGTTCTGGAAGGCATTCTTGCTTGCCATTTGTAACAAATATTGTTAGCGAGAACACAAATAATATACCGAGGTTGTCCATACTCTGAGCCTTACTGTTGTAATATATTTTTTGCAAAAAAAACAAAACATATGTAATTCGATTCTGTCAACGCCTCCCTGTAAATCACTATTATCAAAAAGATATACAGTTATTTATTAAATGGTAATGGAGCTTTGGCAATGTAGGAGCGTGCAGTGCTGTTACACTCCAAAAAAACTATGAGACGAATGAGTTAGTGGAAGGAGTGATACCAATTGAAACCGATGGACTTACGTGATGCAATGGAAATTTTCTTGAAAATTACCTAGCATTTTCCAATGGTATTTTGAGACAAAAACGAACAAATTCAAAGTGTTGTGAGAAATCTTCAGACAATGCTGCAGTTCGCGTCTCTAATTTACTAATGATTTAGCCAAAGCAAGTTAAATGTATTGCTAAACATAAACAGTCTTTATTATTCATACTTTAGGTCACTGGACTGTTTTTTGAATTAACATGGTTTTGGTGTTAGATATTACAAAATTATTAGTTATTCTGAAGGAAGAATGTGTGTTGGGAGAAAAAGACGTGGCTCAAACACATCAGTGAATGTACGGACTGTTATGTCCGGTTCCCCGCCTCACCTATATTTTGTCATTCTCAGCACTAAAGAGCAAATAAGAGCGTTTTTCCGCGCACATCGCGCAGCAGTCACAACAGTCACAGCAGTCACAGCAGTTACAGTAGTCAAGAGCAGTCATGCATAATCTTTATCAGTAGTCTTTACTTAGTATCAACATGTAGTCCGTTTTAGTAACTCTGTTCCCAACTTATTATTAACGTGTTTCGGTGCCATCAATAAACTGCAAATGTGTACGTGGTGATGTGATTTTCAACCCCCGGAGCCTGCGCTGCCTAACAACTGGTGTCAGAAGTGCGATATAGGTACTGAGCTAATTCGCTCAGCTTGTACCAAGAACTCAGCCGCTCAGCTCCGAGGTTCAGCTCTCACCCCCGGTTGAAGCCCGTATCACGTTTGGTCGACGGTAAGCCTCAGCGCCATGTACTTGAGCCCACACCAGCCGCCATGTACTGCAGTTCCGAGGTCGACAGTGAGTCTTCACCCCACGTGTGGAGCCTGCGCCGTGGAAACCGAAACACCTCATCACTTCGTGGTTGCCGAGCCGTCATATGACTTCCTGAGTCACACGGTCCCCGGCCGCAGCATGGGCCAATCTTCACCGACTGTTCCTGTTTCCTAAAAACAGTGGTCCCATAGCCAGTGATGAAATTCTGCGAGTCCCGAATCCTGTGCTCTACGAGGTTACGTTTCTTCGCCATATGACGCCGTCCGCATTTGACCTCGATACTTCGCCGACTCGACAAAATTCGCTGCATCAGCAGTGTGCGTTAAAAATAGATAGGTAATTTCAAAGCGTCTTAAATTATTTCTCAGTGCTAAATTTTTTTCACTGTTTTATACACAGAACATACAAAAAGAGTAGAAGTAGCGACATGACATATTAGTACGAAAACCAGTGTAACCAAACTGATACTTATAAACCAAACGCACACTACGAATGCCGAGCTGCCATTGGTAAATAAATTCAATGCCGAAAAGGTGTACATCATAAAAGTTTCAATTACAATATGCACCTTTTCATAATGTTAACAATGATCAAAGTCAAATGACAATGATGAAATTAAGGTTGACATTTTGTAGTAACGCTACTCTACACTAGATGGAACTACCGCCGTGTCGGACCGAAAAGAACTTTTACCTACTAAGACATAAAGGTCAAAATTGAGAAACAAGTACATTCTCAGTTTGGGATGGGACAATGCGAGTTCTAGATTGTCGATAGGGAGAACCTATCGACAAATTATACCCGTAAAAACAGTTTAACACATTAATGGCCGAATACGAATACTGGTACTTAGAAGAATTTTTAGCTATTTCTTTTTTGCCTGCGGGTTGACTGGTAGAAAATGCATCTTTTTCACATTATCTTTTTGTGCAATAAAGATTCAACACTAATAGGGTAAATAGATGCACAAAGAAAACAATGTAGTAGATTTCATATTTTAAAATGTTCTCTTATTTAAAACTACCTTTAATCCGCTGCTTCGCGGGCGTTAGAAAATATAACACGGGAAATATCATGTATTCTACGACTCAATTCAGATCTTTGTCTATCTGTATGCCATGTTTCATACGTTATACTAATTTTATTGATGATGGTACTAATATATTTCAATTATACGCAAGAGTCTAACCTGGAAGTGAAGCACATTTTTTTCTGGTATTGCTGCATAAGTGCCACCTTCCGCCTTTTTTAGTTATTATGAAGTGTTCATGAAAATGCTCTGAATATATTGTGCTCATCGTCGTTTTGAACCAATTTTGCCTTCCTATCGCTGCCATCCATTTTACTTTCGTATTCGGTTTCTTAGGAAAACTAAGCGAAAACTCACTTCCAAATTGTTTTGATTCCTTGAGGGTTGTTGTATCATTGCCACGGTTTTCTGTTGTATTTGACTAAAATTACTTTCATAGTTTCTTAGATATTTCAGTCACTGATAAACTGGTGAAGAAAAACTATATCGCGATCTAGCTGTGCTCCAATGACAGTTTTCACATGCACAACGACCAGCCGGCGACAAGAGCTCATACATTACTACTTTACCCGGCCCGGCGACCGGACGGCGACCGGAAGCATTTGAAAAGGCACTTAGGAAGTAGGTATAAAATAACAATAATTATTTTATGCCACACCTGGCAATAAAGTGGTGTAAGTAATTATATTCTCTCACTCCCTTGCTGTTTGTTATCAATATATTTTCGATTTAATTATTTATGTACATGCACCACGTACCGACTATATTCTTCATGCAATCCACTCCATCCAAAGGTTGTCTGGAAGAGATCGCTCTTAGCGATAAGACCGCCAATCGTATAACATTACTCAGATTTATGAATCATGGTTGTAATATTTTTCTGGTTGTGCAATAAAGTGTTCTCAAATTCAAATTCAAATAATTTTATTTCAACGTAAAGAATTTACATTCTATTTGCTGAATGTCAATGTACAATGTAAAGTGTAAGCCGCCGCCTTCGGGCCGTATTGTAGTGGAGAAAAAGGCAGCGGAAAAAAAAACTCCACTCTGACCATCTTTTCTCAAATCATCTTAAAACCAAATACATCAGTTGCCA
Organism: Yponomeuta sedellus; assembly: GCA_934045075.1. Lineage (NCBI taxonomy): Eukaryota > Metazoa > Arthropoda > Insecta > Lepidoptera > Yponomeutidae > Yponomeuta > Yponomeuta sedellus. The sequence goes on along the minus strand of OW203727.1, from coordinate 16,280,739 downwards.
TATGTAAACCTAATAAGATTTCATGATTGCCATTAACAACCCTAAATGCCAAAGCATTAGTCAAATGTCTCACAATAATAGGGGAAAACATAAGTGCTGCGGCCAGACACACGAACAGCACTCGTTCACGAGCATAACGCAGTGCTCAGCCATCATCAGTCTCAACCATTTTGGAGGGAGATAGATGACCCGAACACCACGCTACCATTCGAATGACCTTTAGCAAACTTGCAGTTAAGTTTTTGTCAGTTAAGTTCTCTTCTATCTATCTAACTAAAGTGGCTTTTTCCGCACGCTGCGCGTACGGAACAAGTCGCTTTCTGGCCAAGTGTAGACATAAAAAGATGTACACAACACGGGAGGTAATAAAGAAAGCTCTCGATCGCATATTTACTTCTGCTTCTGCGATCTCGGCCTTTCTTTGTATTACCACCCTAGTTGTGTAATGTACTATTACATACTTAGACGAATTGGAATTTACAATACCTAAGTACCGTTAAGTATGTATGACTACTACGGTCATAGACAATTAATTATCGATAGATTTTTATCATGTGTGCCCCCATCCGTAATTGAGTAGAATTCAAATTTTGACAGAAACTTCTAGAGAATGTACACTTTCTTCGATGAAAATTTAACTTTATTAACCAGTAAATAAAGGTGGTTTCACTTTCTCATTTTCGGATTGGTTTCCGTGTTCATGTCATTACAAATTTAATTAAAAATACAATGAAATACGTCTTACAGATGAAATGTTACGGCATGATCAGTATATTTTGGTCCCCAACTTTTATTTTAGCTCTCTAACACAGCATAACAAGGCATTTTAATCAAGTTTTCACCATTTTTTCTTTACTAGAAGCGCACGGCAAATGAAGTCAACAAAACTGTCACTGACTACGCATAGGCAATACATTGCTAATGTGAGGCACGCGGGCACCGCCCACTTACGACGTCTACTCTTTTTTTATGTTCTGTGGTTTTATACGCAATTTTTGTACCTACTGTTTCTTAACTATTTCTGTTCTCTTATTATTTCAATATACTACAAATTTATGTTTTATTTATGTGGAGATAATATCTTATTCGACTTTTATATCATGTCAATGTTTTTTTTTGTAATTTTCAAATATCGTAATGTTGTTAACTTTTTATGCATCTACCATTTTTATGGCATACTTCTATGTTTTGTCCTCTCATTTATATTTCATTTTACAGTCAAAAGTTCCCTATACGTGACAACCTTTAATTGTGACTCTCAACTTATTATCTAGGTCAAACTATTATTGTTAAAAACTGTCTTTGACTCAATGTGTAACGCGAATCTTGCACCGTAGGCAGTTCAAGTTCAGTGGCACCAGACATTCCAATCGTGTACCTACTTAATGTTATTCAATTGTCAACCTTACGTCTCTCTTTTTATTTCATTCTTTTACTATACGAGTAATATGTTAACATTATTTGAAAGGTTTTGTGCCGAAATAAATTCTTTTATTTAAAGGTCATACGACAGGGTAACCAGTCCCAAAAAGGAGACCTCTAAATATTATTATTCAATAATTTTGAAACTGTAAATAATTTTCGCAGTATCTAGAATTGTCAGGTCACACAACAGGGTAACCAGTCCCAAAAGGAGACCTCTCTATTATGTTCAAAGGTCACACAACAGGGTAACCAGTCCCAAAAGGAGACCTCTCTATTATGTTCAAAGGTCACACGACAGGGTAACCAGTCCCAAAAGGAGACCTCTTTATTATGTTCATTGGTCACACGACAGGGTAACCAGTCCCAAAAGGAGACCTCTGTACATATTAATTTCTGTAACTATATATTTTTTTCATGAAATATTAGGTCATACATCAGGGTAACCAGTCCCAAAGAGGAGACCTCTTTATCACTATTGTTTATAGGTCACACGACAGGGTAACCAGTCCCAAAAAGGAGACCTAAGACAATTTCCAAACTCTTCCTTTATCTGCCTTTTTCTTTGTTTACAAATTTGATTATAATATCACAGTCTTGTTTTCCACTTTGAATTTTGTGTTTTTCTAGTTCATGATTTAATTATTTTGTTCATGATTAGTTCATGATTTAATTAAGTTAGTTCATGATACCTATTTTTGTGTTTCACTATATTTTCTTTTTTTCTTTTTGAGTAATATTCCTGTTTAACAATGTTCTTTAAATATTCAATGAATTGAAAGTTATAAATTACACGCCAGGGTAGCCAGTCCTCCTTCAGGGACTGGCTCTGTATTAACTCCTCAGAACTCAATCTGTAAATTTCATAGTTTTATTTACTATGATTTTATTTTCTATGGTTCTTCTTTGTATTTTATACTTATCACTACTTGTCCTGACATTAAGTCTCTAAGAAGTTTGTTTTTTACACTTGTTTCGTATTTCACTGTATATTGAGATTTTCTCAGTATTCATAAGTTTTTTTAATATTCAACCCACCAACCGATATTAACAGACTTTAAATAGTTTAATATCAAGATTTTGTTTTGTGCTTTGGTATTCTGAAGTACTGATTTGTTAATCATATTATCTAAAGTATTTTTTTTAACTAAGTTACTCGATTCTTATGTGTATTTTCTAAAGACTGTTTATTACCTCTTAATGTATTTGAAGTTACATGTTTGATCAGTAATAATCATGCTACTGTCTGTATTGTCCATGTTTCCCTAATCAGCAAACTTTTATTTATCAATGCTTTGGTTTTTCTTTTTGTATTGTGTTCAGTCTTGCCTTATTGCAATATCTCGATGTAGTCAAGTCCTCAATTTTAATTAGTTTTGTATAACTTCGCTTATCACTTGTTAAAAGGGATAAGCTTCGTCAAAAAGGGGGAGCTGTTATGTCCGGCTCCCCGCCTCACCTATATTTTGTAATTCTCAGCACTAAAGAGCAAATAAAAGCGTTTTTCCGCGCACATCGCGCAGCAGTCACAACAGAGCAGTCATGCATAATCTTTATCAGTAGTCTTTACTTAGTATCAACATGTAGTCCGTTTTAGTAACTCTGTTCACAAATTATTATTTTTAACGTGTTTCGGTGCCATCAATAAACTGCAAATGTGTACGTGGTGATGTGATATTCAACCCCCGGAGCCTGCGCTGCCTAACAGGACGTAGGCAGCCTCAGTTTCACTTTTGCCAAGTATGTTCAATGTACCTCAACATTTTAAAATTTCTCTTACAGGCAAAAACCTACAAAATCAAAATTATGTTATATATCTTCAGACAAACAGGACAAATCAGTAAATGGGTGGATGTAGTCAGCGTCGAAAAGCTATTTGTCTTGGCAAGAAATAAAAAAAGGCGAAGGATGGTGGGAGCTGATAACCAAAATGCTTTACTGGACAGGTACTGGAACAAGATAATACTAGTACTAACAATTCTCGACATAAGACTGTAAGTGGCAGATGGCGAAAAAAATATCAAATGGCGATGAGACGAGCTAGCGACTACTATTCTCGATGGTAGTGAGTTTCTTAGGCATAATAAAAAGTTATTACCTCAATGGTTAATTTCTACAATATATCTGAAAAAAAAAATTTGTCATTTATGTTGATTTTAAAAACCTATTTAGAGGCTAAAAATTCCACCTATGTCAGGATTCGAACCCGCGACCTCTGGTTATCCGTGCCAGCGCTCTTTCCAACTGAGCTAATGGGCGACTTACGTGCATCAGCGAAATTTCGAATCTCTTTACAATATTCTCTGTATTACGTACAGGCAGCGACATCTGGCTGATCTGATTTGCATCACTTGCAGCCCAAGTGCCTACTTTGCAGTTACGTTTTACATCGGAATGATATCGCTGCATTCCGATGTAAAACCTAACAGCAAAATAGGTACTCGGGGCTGCAAGTGTCACTGCATTTTTGTGGCATTTACAATTAGGAAATTTATAAGGTTCTCTGATTCAACCTATTATGGCCACCCAATGCTGAGTGCTCTGGTCTCTTCTATTTCTAATCCAATTTCGGTCTTAGGTTTTCTGTGAGGATAGAAATCATGAGAATGAAATGAATTATGTATGAGGTTAGGAGTAAAAAAATACATTCAAATGTAGAAGTATATGATAGTGTTAACAATTTTATTGTTTATCCCAGTTTGGAGCTATACATTTAACATTAAAAAAATATAATGTAAATGTAATAACGAGTAACAAAATTAGGAACAGTGCTGACTATGTTTTCTTGGGAAAAGTGAATTATGAACATATTTTTTACAAAAGATTTATAAAAGATAAATAATATATAAAATAACCCCGTAAGAAGGCAGTTTTTTATTTAATTACTTTTTATTTCCTTGTAATTTTAGAGTTAATCGTGAACCGAAAACTTTACGCGCTATGATCGTGACGTCATTCATATTTTAAACAAGGTTACGCCCCAGCCCCGGTTTGGTTCTGTTAGCAATCTATGTGACTTCATAACATGGTTATCGTAATATAACGGACATGTTTCATAGGACAGATAAATCTATACCCAATACTGTAAAACATAAAAAAATATTCGTTATCTGTGCCTGTATTTTCTGTACATTAAATTATTTTTTTATCCTTTTTTTAATAACTTTTGCAGTGTGGTAAGCCTCAATTAAATCAATAGTTTTTACCATATTTTTATTTATTATTGAGGAGCATTTACGAACTAACAATAGATTAATTTATAAACAACGTTAGAAATATTAAAAAAATGTTATTTGTAACAGCTTATTTACCAGACTCATGCGGATTAATGGTAGCTAAACCTGGAGCGTCCTTAAAAGACTTAAAATATTTTGAACGATTATAATATCTCGCACATTTAACAAATAGAATCACGATTGTTTATTACTTAAACTGTGTATTAGGATTGTTTATTTGCTTACCTTGTTCTCCTCAGTCTTGTCAGACCTTAAGAATAACAACAAAAAACCATTGTTATTTTCAAGAGAAATAGTGGACAAAAAACTCCAAACTTAGGCATATCAATGTCCTTAATTAACAGAGTTTACATAATTATTATAAAACATAGAACTCATGCATTGTACAGGCTTTAATCAATGAATCATTGTCATCTAAATTATCCTTTATGTTACAGTAGTTATTTTGGCACAAAGTGTACTTAACGCATTTTTTGAACCGGCAAGGTTAATGTATGTATTATTATTAGGTTATACGCATTTAAATTTTTTAAATACATTCAATTTATTAGGCTTTTATCTACTAGTGTATTTCACAAATAAGTAGGTTTTACTAGAATACAAACTAAAGCGAGAATAAGATAAACTATAGAAAATATCGTAAAAAACAATATAACACCAATATCAGCAATACTTTGCCACTCATCTAAGAATTTATCGTTACATTTATCTTCTGTCTCGTTTTTAGTACCCTTTACGACATTAATTGCATGAGAGGAGCTTAGTTGCAAAACAGGAATAAAAGGAGTGCTTAAGACTTTGGTATTCAATATCGAAAGCCAAATTGGTGGAGCGTTTGTTCTGACACGTACAGAATTCAATACGTAAATAATTACAAAAAATATCAGAGAAATCACCAAAGAGCCCCGGCTAAAGATTATAACACTTGGCGTATCTAAACTAGCCTGAGGAATTTGATAACTTATCTGATTGAAAACAACTAGTTGGCATAAAATACTGAAACAGATAATTTCAAAACGGTGACAGTTTTCAATAATAGGCATTAAAGAAGCTAAAGTAAGAGCCATCGAAATAAGCAACGGATAGACAACAATTGCCTGCAGACCCTTTCCTATTCGCCCTATTCTCATAGTAACATAAAGTGCTTTTTGTTTAGACGTAGCAAAACCTGTCGTAGTATTAGTTACTGATACTAATTCTTCGCCAAATTTGAAATCCACTACACTCCAGCCCAATTTTTTTAGAGCCGTCGAGTAAAAATTTCTTTTATCTCGGAAATTATACTTTATTTTACCTCCATATTTTTCGGTGTTCGAACTAAATTTCAAAGTACAGTCTTGAACATCAAATGGCCAATTCTTCACAAACAAAATCATGTCTAATTCGTGGAGCACATCTCACTTTTCCGTCATGCTTTACCTCACATGTAGTAAAATAATAATCGCGGTCAAAACCTTCTTGATTAGGTGGGCTTATTCGCAGAGATGGTAGCCTTATATTTGAAGCTCTCATAATAATGTTTGTCACGTTCCCATATTTTCTCGGATCCCACTTCAAGCATTCGTCTGTCCAATCGAATATTATTATGCTGTATATAGTAAATATCTGCAGTGATTCAGATAATTTAAAGTAGGTGACGTCGAAATCAAGATCGATTTCCGACGTTCTGTTGTAATCTGTATGTTTATTTTTATTGTAATTTAAATTGTCTTCTAGCTTTGCTTCCCATGACCTTTCTTGATTTAGGCGTTCTTTAGAGGGCACTCTTTTTCGCCATTTATAAAAAATATTGCTAATGAAAACACAAATAATACACCGAGTTTGTCCATATTCTGAGCCTAACTGTTGCAATATCTTTTTTGCAGAAGACAAAACTTATGTAATTCGATTCTGGCAACGCCTCCCTGCAAATCTCGATTCTCAAATAGGCATTCAGTTACTCAGTTATTAAAATCAAGTCAGTAATCATTTCACTAATGAAGCTAATAATACCTATTAATACCTTTGTGAATGAAGGGACATGCATGCATGTAACAACATTTTGACTTATACAAATGAAACCGATGGACTCATATGGTGCAATAAAAATTTTCTTGAAAATCATCAGCGTAGCAAGGTTTAATATCATTTAATATCGGGAGAATGTACCTAACATTTTCCAATTTGTTTTACAGAAGAAAACGAATATATCCTAAGTTATGTAACAAATCTTTGGACAACGCTGCAGTTTGCTTCTCTCAAGCTAAGCTTTGAAGATAAGTTTTGGTATTTAGTTTCTTAGTGATATTAAAATGAAATGAAATGAATATACTTTATTGCACACCAGGAATTACTATTTAGAAAATAAGAAAATAAGATTAAGGTACAATTGGCGGTCTTATTACTAAAAGTAATTTCTACCAGACAACCCTTGATGGAAAACACAAAAGAACTGAAAGACGGGTAGTTGGTGCAACTAATGACATAATTAGGAAAAGAAGGCAAATTTTAATAAACATCCATAGACAATACATAAATAAAATATAAAATAAACATACATAATATATACAAATAATATCATCCGGGAGAAGAAGATAGATGAATATAATACACATACGCAACATTTGAAAGAGGTAATATTTATTGTACCAGTTTTGTACTCAAGTAGTAGTCTCTGGCGCTTCCCTTAAAAATAGAGAGAGATGGCGAGCGTCTTATTGCAAGAGGAAGATCATTCCACAGTTGGACAGCTGTGATTGTAAAAGAGCTGCTGAAGAATTTAGTCGAGTGACTCGGTATCTTCAGCGTCATATTCTGTGATGATCGTAAGGTCCGACTGTGGAATCACTTAAAAACTCCAGGCGCATCTTGAGGTACTGGGGAGTGGCGGGATTGAACAACACCGAATATAGAAGAGAAAGTATGTGAGCATTCCTGCGGAGGCGGATGGGGAGCCACTTGAGTTTGACGCGATATTCGGAAACATGGTCATATTTTCTCAATCCAAATATGAACCGGATGGAAAAGTTTTGTAGGCGCTCAAGCTTATTAAGTTGCTCCTCTGTGAGGTCAAGATAGCTGGCATCAGCATAGTCGAGGATAGGAAGTAAGAGTATCTGTGCGAGTGCAATTTTGGTAGAAATTGGAAGGAAGTTCCGTAACCTCCTCAACGAGGCCGCTGAGGCGAACATTTTCCGGCTCACCTCCGCTAGCTGTGGCACCCAAGACAGACGCCTGTCCATGATGATTCCCAAGTTCCTCACCTTCTCACTATATGGAATTAGAATGCCTTCAAATTGAACTTGTGGAAGCTGCTGCCAGTCAATCCTAGATATCATTCGTGAACTCCCTATTATGATGACCTGAGTCTTATTTGGATTAACTTTTAGGCCATGCGACTGGCTCCATTGTGAAATGTGCTGAAGATCACAGTTGGTTTTTCCAATTGCGAGGTGTAACTCTTCTATAGGAGATTGCGTATAAATCTGGAGATCATCTGCGTAAAGGTGGTAGGAAGAAGTATTTTTTTGAGAAATACCGTTGATGAAGATAGCGAAGAGGAGAGGAGACAGCACACCACCTTGCGGGACGCCAGCAGTCGTATTACACCAATTAGAATAGGAATTCTCAATTCGTATACGCTGTCGACGCCCGTGTAGATAACTACGAAACCAGTCAATAACCGTCGGAGATATGTTGAGGGAGCACAGCATCCCCAAAAGGATATCAAAGTCCACCGTGTTAAAACCATTACTGAAATCCAGCAGCGTGAGGACCGTGACGTGACCATTCTCCATACCAAGTCTGATGTCATCAGTTATGTTGACGAGCGCCGTAACAGTACTGTGACATGGACGGAAGCCTGATTGGAATGGATTAAGGAGATGATTTTTGGTTAGGAAAGTGGAGAGCTGGTGATGTACGAGTCGTTCTAGTACCTTTGATAGGAACGGCAGAATGGAAATAGGGCGGTAATCGGTAAAGGAAGAAGGATTGGACTTTTTAGGTAGTGGGGTTACTTGGGCTTCCTTCCAAGCGGTTGGAAAAACACCAGACACGGCCGATTCATTTAGGATTCCAGCAATAACGGGAAAAATGACATCCATGATGGGTATGATCATTTTCCTAGTGATAGCATCAGTACCAACAGCGTTGGAAATGATCAACACTATGATCTTCTCGACATCACGGTCGGAAAATTGACTAAGAACGGAGAGAAAGTAGGAGTTGGAAGCGTAGAAAGATTATTTATAGCTTTGGCTTTAGTAGTTCCATCCAGGGTGGAAGCAGAAGAGAAATGAAGGTTGAGAGAGTTAATATCTAAGTCTTTGAGGGTGAGATCTTGTCGTGCTTTGCCAACTCCTAGAGATCTAAGAAATTTCCAGACTTTGGCTGGATCACCGTTTTGAACTGATTCATGAATGTGGCGGCGTTGTGCGTCCCTACACACCTTGTTGCAGTGATTCCTTAGATTTACAAAACGAGCTCTGTTGTAGTCCGTTGGCCTAATTTTGTAATTCGATTTGGCTACTGCTTTTTTATGTATAGCTAGTCTGATATCGACGGTAAGCCACGGCGCTGGCAAGTGCTTAACTTTCACAGCTCTGACGGGCGCATGTACGTCATAAAGGTTAGTGAGAAGGGTGTTAAAAATGAGAATCTGTTCGTCAACGGTGTCTGCATTAGCCACCACAGACCAGTCGGTACACGACGCGTCCTCCCTGAGTTGGTCAAGGTTCATGCCACCAAAACTACGCTGCATAAGAATCCTCGGCTTTGCCTTGGGCGGACGAATTTTATACGAGAGAAAAATCAAGTCATGATAAGAGAATATATCAGCAGGAAATTGGCCGTGTGAGGCAACATGTTGGGGTGAAGATACTAGTATAAGATCAAGAAGAGAGGGGGCACAATTGGGAAAATGATGAGTAGCATTAAGGGGAAGAATTGAAACGTTACTCGCCCGTATGAGCGATTCTAAAGAACAAGTACGATGGTCATTTTTAATTAAACATGTATTAAAGTCACCCATAATTATAGTGTGAGTGTATGAGGGTATGAGATTTTCTAGAAGATTTTCAAAAGAAGAAAAAAAGTTGACTCGAAGTGAGGGGCAGTAGTAGACACCCAGTAATACTTTGGTGTGAGATAGGAGAACTTCTATAAAGAAATGCTCTCCAGCATTAGATGGTGGGGGCTGAACTGACGAGCTAATAATTGAAAAGGAAATATGAGCTCTCAGATAAATTGCCACGCCACCGCCACCACTGCCAATACGGTCGTTTCGAATGAGTTGGAAGCCTGGAAGGGAGTAAGATGTTGATGGAAGACAGGGCTTCAACCAGGACTCCGAAACAAGAATAGCATGTAAATTCTTAGTATCGAAATTAGCCAGCATATCGGGAAAGTGTGCAGGAATGCTTTGGGCATTGATGTGAATGACATTAATGTCTTTGTGTGAGTCAGAAAATTGGGAAACGAGAGAGTCGGCTAGAGAGGGGATGCTATGGAAGCTACATTCACTGCTGCTCAACCCATCCGAAGAGGAGGTAATGGATGCGAATTCACTGACATCGCAAGTATCTCTTTAGTGATATAATGTAAATAAAAAAAAATAGGCATTTTCATGCAAATATTATGTGTTTTTTTATGAACATTAACACGATTATCTTCAGATTCCAAATGATATCAATGTTTTGCGGATTTTATATATTGATTTTATCACGTTTAAATATTTTTCTCCATGACAAATAATAAATAAATAAATAAATAAATAAATATTCATGGACATATTACACAGATCTTGTTAGCCCTGTACTAAGTACAACTAAATGACTTGTGTTACAGGTGCTAACTCGACGATAGATTTAATACAATAAATACATAGATAACATCCAAGACCCGAGACAAACTAGAAAAGTTCGTTTCCTAGTTTGACCCGGCCGGGGATTGAACCCGAGACCTTCGGTGTTACAGTCAGCGTGCCAAACCGCTGCGCTACCGGGGCCGTCATACTTCTGAAATATGTTTAAAAAAATTAGTAGCAGTACTGATTTGGTTTAGGAAGAGTAAATTATGAACATCACTTTATAAAAGACAAAAAAATATGGACCCGGTAAAAAGGCAGTTTTTCATATTTGAACACCGCAGACACTCCGGTTTCGTGCGAGCTCCTATAGTTATAGGAATAATATTGCGAAGTTTTGCAAACACTTAAAAAACAAGGGTATTTAGTTTGCCAAACCCCCGTAAAAAAATTGCAGTATGCAATATGAAAACGATCTTAATTGCTATTTGCCGTTAGTTCATAATTAAGATGAGATAAGAATATTCCTTATTGTATACAATAAAAAATGTTACAGAAGCAGTAGATACAAAAAAACAATTGGCGTCCTAATTGTTAGTTGCAATTTCTTCCAGGGAACCTCAAAATGGAGAATTTGCCGAAGGAGAAATAGATATGTGTAGTCAGTGCAAATACGAATATTAATAGATATACGATATATAGGTATAAGTACGTATAATTAACTTAGTTTTTATTCATAATTAGATAATTTTGTTTATTCGATATCAACCTTTGTTAATATCGACCACCCCCTCTGCTGAGGCACGGGTCGCTTCCTGCATCGCAGAAAGGTTAGGCCACAATCCACCACAAAGGCCAAATCCGGGTTGGTGGACGATTGTAAGACAGTGGCGGGCCTTACTGTCAGAAGTTATTAAGCAGCTCATAAGGCCACTGACATAGCTTAATGACTGCCATGTCATGACAGCCGGCACCAACGACTAAATGTGCCTCGCGACTTAACGGGCCCCCGTGGTGGAGTATGGCCTAACCTTTCCTGCGCTGCAGGAAGAGACCAGTGCTCCAGCAGTGGGGACAAACAGGGGTCGATACCGATAATAATTAATCTTTTTTCATCTATAACTAGACAGTTTTGTATTCGATTATCTTAATCCCTTGTGTACTGACCTTGAAAATAATAATAAAAATCTATTGATATTTTTAAGGTCAGACCAGACGAGGTTAATTAAATTACAAGCTGTGCTCACGGCTTCCTGCGCAAGGGTTGTAGGCTGTATAGTGTAGTTTAAACGCAGAAGAATGTAACGGGTAAAATGCGAGCTGTTTACTCAAGCGCTGTTAACTGACGTTAACTGAAAGCACTCTTCCAACTGAGCAAATGGGTGACTCACCGGCATCAGTGAAATTTCGAACCAGAGGTCGCGGGTTCGAATCCCGGCATTTGTGGAATTTTTAGCCTCTAAATAGGTTTTTAAAATTGTCCATAGCACGGGTTAGTGCATTAAAAAGAACATAATCCTAAATCCTAATAAACACAATAGCTCTTTTTAGAACCTACTAACAAGGACCTAGGTCCAAGAGTTTAGTCTTGTAGTTTGTAGTTTTCAAGTAGTTTTGCCAAAAACGGGCGTTTCAGCGGAAACCGATAGAAAATCGATTAATCGTGTTAGGTTGTTGATCTCAAAAATAGTTGTCACAGTTGTTAGGATTTATGCAAACGATTTAAATAAACGTATATTAATTAAACTAGTCCTGATTTTTATTCCGTTAATGGAGCTAATTAACTAATTAGCTATATGTAACTACATATCCTACAGGATAGACAAAAATATTCATATCTACGTATTCGAAAATGAAGGATGGATTAATATTGCCCGTGAACAGTAACAAGCTATAAATAGTTACCAGAGTCGCAAATTCGCCGTTAATGATAACAAGCACATAACTTTTTTTGTATCTTAAAATTATTGGTTTTGATATTTGCTAAACTTTATCTTGTGGGCAAATTTAAAGTAAACGTTGATGCCATGCCATGATGCCTGTGATAGGCCATGCTTTGCAATTCACAACTGTAGGCCACGATCACTTGGTGTTTACACAATGGCGCATGTCTCATTTCTGTCTGGCAAAACACTTGTAATGGACTTGGAAGTAATTGTGGCCGCAGCTATTTATTTATTTACTACTTACAAGTATTACAGAAGTGTGTACAACAACGAAGTTATTAAAAAAAATGGCGCAAAAGTCGCAAAATTACGGGCTCCTATTGATACAAATCAATAAACTAGAAGGTTTCTTCATTGTTCCACGATATGGACATTTTGACCATCCCGGTTAGCGGTCGGTGACGAACTAAGCGATGGGCCACTTTGTAAACACGACAGGCCACGCTACGCTACGATTCCTTTGAAGTGTGCCCAAAAAACCGAAAACTTGCCGATTGTGCGCCACGATAGACAATTGTCTGTCACTACACACCATTGCCCCCTGTACACAATGGCGATGGCGAGCAGTGGGCCAGCATGGGCCATTGTGTGCTGGGGCCTTTACATAATGAACTAGAAATAAAGTAGCTAAACAGTTAAATAAATAGTTTGCAGTTGAAAGAAGAACATTCGCACGCATACCTACACAACAAAAACTCTAAGTTTTTCTTTCGGTATTTATTTATTTTGTTAGATATATATATATATCGTGGAACATATATATATATATATATATATATATATATATATATATATATATATATATATATATATATATATATATATATATATATAGGCTACAAAATCATAGCGGACTTTTGACGGTACATATCCATTTGGAAAGCCCGGTCTAACATGCCTGCGCTGTGCAAGGGCGGGCCTTTATCAAATATTCACACACGAATCGATAAGGCTTCGCTTACACGAGCCAGAAGGCACACCTCAGAATTTCACCAATTTCACTAATAATAAATGTGTGAATATTGTTGGATGTTTGTTACAGATTCACTAAAGGCTGAAACACACCAACGCGGTGTCGGTGGCGGTTCGCACATACGCACTTAATGCAGTAGTATTTATTTGTTTAATAAATAATTAAAATAACAAAACGAAAGTCTGTGTGAACCGTCAACGTCACTTGGTGGGCTTACTACTTTAATGTTCTATCTTGCCTTAAGCTGAACATTTTTTCCCCTTTATATTATTTACTCAATTTCCAGGCCAGGAAAGGCAAGGTCAAGTTTAGTTGGGGTAGTTAGTGAAAGTGTTCATTTGAATTTTTGCAACCAATTCGGATTTATAGATAGATAGAGATCATTTTCAGATCAGAAAATTCGCGCGCTTTTATTCAACCAATCAGATAGAAGATAACTGACCAACCTGATTGATAATCGACTCGTTTTTTAATTGACTTTGGTTTTTGGTTTGTTTTGACGAAACAAATATATATAGAAGAATGTGAGTGGAAGAGCTGGTAAGGAACGTCCCAGGCGGACATACATCGACCAAATAGGGGATTTATTAGCAAAGGGAAAGATAAAATGTAACCGGAACCGGCGTGCGTCCATGCAACGACTTATGAAAGTTGATGAAGCAAAGGTACCCCCTGGAATACAGGCGCGAGGTTATGTATGTGTATGTTTGTATGGTTTTTTAATTTGGATGCAAAAAATATGCATTGTTACGTAATTTTCGCGGGAATTCGCTGATCTGAAAATGACATTTAAACGTTTAACATCGCAAAAAAATATTATGTACCGTTCAGGATAGAACCCACCAGGGTGGGGGCGGTGGTGTTTGCGGTCTATTCATATAAATACTGTTGCAGTAAATGACGTCCTCGTATGCAAGGACCGCCCCCGCGTTGGTGTGTTTCGTCCTTTAGAACTACCCTGACGTTACGCTATTTGTTTATTCAACCCAGTCGAAGTCACGGGTGCCGCTACTGGTAATAGTGACATTTCTGTCGTTGAAAACCACTTTGTAGCATAATTTCAAGGCTGTTGGGAAATGCCGTCACTAGTAGCAAGTAAGGATTGGTTTGAGGAAAAGAATAGCTTTAAATAGAGTTTGGAGCGTGTAAATAATGTTCAATAGATAATGTTTCATTGGCAGGTAACATGAGTTCATTGCATATTTTTCAACCTGATAACGAATACTCTACAATCCTTTCTAATCCATCAGGTAGCCCATCAGCACTCTGCGATCACCTTTGTCCATCGTCCCTTCTTCCTTCACATATCCAATGGTAACTGGGATGGCAGTTCATGAAGTAGAATTTATTGAAAAAGGAAGAAATGGGCCATACCACTACTATAGTGCTAAAGTCTCTTTAAAGTAATTTGTAGTAAACATAAGTAGCGCTCATCTTTTACGCCGACTTTGCGTTAATTCATTCGTTTGTTATTGTTAATTTATTACACTTTACAGACGAAAATACAAAAATTAGCTTATAAAAGTATTAACTTATCTCAAATGTTTTATTTTCACGAGCTACGCTGAGAAAAATCACGATGGTTTCCGAGTTGCAGACGATAAAAAAAAACAAATTTTGTACTGAAAATCCAAATAGCCTACAGAGCTAATTACTTTATATAGGTTCCTTGACCGTTAGGGATGGTGGTAAGAATAATAACAATACTACTCTCAGTAACGGTGAAGTAACACATAGTATAAACACGGACGACCTCTGTGGCGCAGCGGTAGCGCATCTGCCTACCACGCAAGAGATCCCGGGTTCGATCCCCGGCCGGGGATAAAAAAGAACCCTAGGTCTTGGATGTTTACATGATTTTGATGTCGTTGTTTCTGGTTCCCACGACACAGGGTATTCTAGTGTGAGGCCAGAAGCAGTATATGTGCCTGGATGTATGTTACGTTACGTCAGGTTACGTTACGGTAAGTTACGTTACGTTATGTTATGTTATGTTACATACAAAATAAATGCCGGAAACCGAATCAGGCTTCTCCGCTGTACGAACAACCGAACAACAAACATTAGAGATAAAACCATCTATCAACTCACAAGCAAATTTTTCACGCTGCGAAGTGTAAACTGGTCCTTACGGGAGCCTACACAAAAAGGTATCATAGCAAAAACAACAGTTAAACAGAGAAAGAGCGTTAACCAAAAGGTAAAGCCTCAGTCTGCAGTCCGTAGGCAGTGTTGCTCGCTCCCAGAATTAATAACTTTCTCGCCTCCCACAGTGGAATGGGACCCATCCCTCGCCCCATCCCCCTGTCGGGGCCACCCCGGTCCTCTCTGGCTGGAAACGTAAAGAAGTAACTACACAGAGGATTGACTCGCGAAACGCGCGCATTGTAGTGTGACAATAACCTTTTCTTTTTCTTCCGCGGTTCGGTAAAAGTGAGCTGTGGACTAATTATTAAGATAAGGCCGCCAGTTGTAAATAAAATAAGTAAATAAATAATATTCATGGACATATTACACAGATCTCGTTAGCCCTATACTAAGTACAACTAAATGACTTGTGTTATAGGTGCTAACTCGACGATAGATTTAATACAATAAATACATAGATAACATCCAAGACCCGAGACAAACTAGAAAAAATTGTTTCCTAGTTTGACCCGGCTGGGGATCGAACCCGAGACCTTCGGTTTTACAGTCAGCGTGCCAAACCGCTGCGCCACTGAGGCCTTCAACATTACTAACATTGTATAAAATTACTTCGATTTAAGAAATCGATCTATCTATCTATCCAGCCCATGAATGAAGCCCACTGCTGGGTATAGGCCTCTTCCGTTTCACGCCAACTCTCCCGATTTAAGAAATGATGGTTGTTATTCTTTGTTTCTAGGTGTGCAATAAGTCTTCTCTATCTATTTACGCGTTGATGGACGAATCTACGCACTAGCGCCTTTGGATAAAAAGTAAAATCTTTTCTTTAACTATGTAGCACACAGGAAAAAAAGAAGACGTAATTAGTGAGAAATGTATGACGTGGACATGCCCTGTATATACTCGTATTAACAATATTATTTTATATTCTTTTTGTTGCACTAACCCGTGCTGAGGACAATTTTAAAAATCTATTTTAAATTTGTCCTCAGCACGGGTTAGTGCAACAAAAAGAATATAATCATGTCGGCACAGCGATATCATGCCGTTGTAAAACCTATCTGCAAAGTAGGTACTCGGGGCTGCAAGTGATGCAAATTACTTCAGCCAGATGTCGCTGCCTGTAAATAATACAGAGAATATTGTAAAGAGGTTCAAATTTTCGCTGATGCCGGCACTTGCCCATTAGCTCAGTTGGGAGAGTGCTGGTACGGTTAGCCAGAGGTCGCGGGTTCAAGTCCCGGCATGGGTGGAATTTTTAGTCTATAAATAGGGTTTTAATATTATTTTACTTATTACTTATGAAAATATCTCCCGACTGCCACTTATAGTGGAATTCTCCCTCTACTTCAATGGTTGTGTTTTCTTTATTTCATTACCGCTTCACGTGTACGAGCGTAAGCGAGTAAATGAAAATAAAAAACGTGTCACGTGAACCGACCGTCAATCTCTCAATAAAGAACAGTCATCAACACCATCATCGACCCATTAAGTCCCCACCGAGGGGCTAGGATCTCTTCCCTGGAGAAGGTATGGAAGGAGGAAATATAGTAGGCCATGCTCCACCACTGGGGCCAAATCTGGATTTGTAGAAGCTTGCAAGACTAGTAGCTGGTCTTATTGTCCGAAGTTTTCAAACCGCCCTAAGGCCTCTGACTTGGCTTAAAGACTGACATCTATCAACGACGGCAGCCGGCACCAACTGATTGACTTGCGAAGCACGGAACTGCTCGGAAAATTACCACTAGCATTAGTAATAGACGGTCACGCATCCATGCACTGAACGCGCCCTATGTTGCTTAACCTTCGTGATTGTTTAAGATCACTCAGGCAGCCGAGGCTACGAGCGATTCATAAAGAAAAATAATAATGTTAATTTTTTTCCTTGAAAGAGAGAGGGAGAGAAAGAATGAAAGAAAGAAAGATAACGAGATAAAAACGCGAGAAAAGAGTAACGTGAGTTAGTACTCTTGAGAGCTTTTTAAAACTTGAGTTGTTTAAATCTAATTATAGAAGAAGTTGGTTCCTTGAAATGCGCCAATATAGAAGAACTTAGTTCCTACATAGATCGAATACGGCAAATCGATACTGAACGTAACTGGCGAGCTATGTAGCTGAATATGAAATCTCATTTGACCCAGAGAATGGAAACCTCAGAACACATTTGGAAGCGGAGCGTGTAGCATCAGCGGGAAATCGCAGCGAAATCATGTACCTGCATTATTAGTACGACGGATTTTAGTCGCGCTTTTTAACGTCAATAGTAGCGACTTTCTCGTACTTTATTTGTCTCATTATGACATTTGAGCGCCACATAACCCGTGACTCACCTATGCTAGCGCGGTGATTCACAATGGACGATAACCGAACTGCACGGCTTCGTTAGACCAGTATTTATACAATGTTCACACAATGTTCGCACAACGCCCTTAATAAATATATAAAACTACCAGTCCCATGCTGACATTACAGTTATAGTTAAAAGTGAAACTGGCCAAAAAGACAAACAAAATGTTATGTAATATTTATGTCAGACTACGTTGGTCAAAGTTGGTAAAGTTTCATCACGCCTAATTACAGACGATATCTAGACACCCCGGTCTTGGGTTCGATTAACGCTGGAGCGGGCTCCTGTTATATAAGTATGGGTAGGATGACGACGCTAGTCGCAACGCAAGCCTACCTTTCTGTAAAAAGAAGGAACTTCCTAATGTAATCTGCGGAGTTCATCAAGATTTGATATTTTAGAGCGACTAAACGCCCGACTCGGGCCGTTATGCTACATATGGAGTCAGTCTATTTTTTCCATGATTGTGATGTACTCGTCTAGTTATCATAAGACAGGCTATCATAGGAACCAGACAGATGATTGAATTGTACGAATGTTAACTATTCTATATTCATTCATCATCATCAGTCCATTATGTCCCCACTGAGGGCCACGGGTCTCTTCCCTGAGGAAGGTATAGGCCATACTCCACCACAGGGGTAAAGTCCGGATTGGTCGTATTCATATATTCATTCATTACTCTTAAATCTATATTCATTACTCGGAATTTATGCTCTTCACAAAATTTCAAGAAGAGAAATTCGTTCTTCGTTTCTCTGCCATCCTTACCCAGTTATTTTTATCAAAAACCCACACGCTTTGGTAACTACTTTATTTTAGAGGATTCTATAATTTTCAGGACTTTTTTCCCACGTTTTGTTTCAGTCTCATCTTCCAACGAAATAAAGGTCTCTCTTAGCAACGGGCCGGGAATGTTACTAATCAATCTAAAATAATCCTTAAATACTTATGGAGTAAAAGACTACAATAGAAGTGCAAAAAAAGCCCATCGTTAAAAGTGCAGGCCACACGTGTTTAAATTTTTTTACGTTGGTATTTACGTGGAGCGTGTTGTCTCGCTCGCACAATTTAACAGTTTTTATTAATTTAACAAAATGGGTAAATGTCTGTTTACAGAACAACAAAAGACGTAGTTTCAAAAGTTACTAATTTTGAAATCAAATTTAGTCAATGAAAACCTTGGTATAGGATAGGGAATACGTCACGACTATCCACAATTTTATCGTCTATCAAACCTTCAGAGTGCTTAGTGCGAGTTTGACAGATCTAATCGAATAACTTTACTACCGCGTTAATCGAGCATTGAGTAGTGAGTATGAGTAAGTTAACCGTTCAAACTGGCAAAACGCTGTCACAGTACAACTCGCACTCGCGTTTATTCGTGTTTTGGCTGGTAAACGTGTTCACTTCTCAACGTAAACCATTACAAGTCGCACTCAGCAACTTTAATTTCCAAACTTGTCGCTAGGTGGCGCTTCCTCGATGCCATAGAAATATGAGTTTACGTTAACGCGATCGAGTAGTTAAAAAACTCGCACTAAGCACTCAGACCACA